>CM062364.1:16678827-18014593 GCA_031216115.1 Senna siamea
CATACTGGGGTCCTCAAAATGCTATTCATAAACATATATATATATCGGTGAACCAGTGCATACTATAGTTCTATAAATTCTTACTATGTGACATTTCATTTACATTGGCCATTAAGTCACTAACTTATAATTTACAACTATCACAATATTTACGGAATGTCCAATAACCGTCCCATACCAGAAATTAGTCATTCAAATATGAACCTATCTACCATAAATACATATATTAAGAATATAATTTTCATTTCTCTTATGCATTCTTTCTCTTTCCTTTTAACTTTCATCACTTTCATGCTCTTTCTCATTTACATCCAAAGTATATGTTACCTTGCTTATAATTTGAGTTTAATCTCTAGTTTGGATTTAGTTTCTGGGCTAAATATCATTCAAATATATCATTAAGTTCATATTTTCATCACAAAAGGTGGCAGTCGACTAGTATCACTTTGCAAGTCGACTGATTGCATTCTGTCTAAATCTTCAAAATTCCAAACAAAGAGCTGTCAGTCGACTACTAGGTGTTAGCAGTCGACTGCTAGCTTACTGTTGGGCTTGATAGTCGACTGATGGGTTGGGGCAGTCGACTGCTCTGTTCTTAGGCATTTCTAGAAAATGAAGAACACGATAGTCGACTTCCAGGTGCTCAAAATTTGACTACTAGCATTCTGTATGCGTTTCTAGGCATCTCAAGAGCACGACAGCCGACTGCTGCACCATGGCAGTTGGCTGCTGTGTCTTGCTCTATTTTATAAATCACCATTGACCCAAATTTTCAATCCAAAAACTTGTTTTTAAATCCATTTTAAAATTGATGAACTCAAGATAAAATTCTTTGTAACATTTAAAACATGAAAGCAGCCCAAAACCTCATATAATCTTGTCCAAATATGAGATTAAAACTCATTTTCATTCAAGATGAAAAACCCATTTTTCAAAAATGATTTTTAGCATGCATAAGTATTTTCAATCGGTTAAAAATACCCAATAGTGATTAAAAATAGTAAGAATATAGTTGTAAATCCCTTTTTCTTTCAAACAAGTTCAATTTCATAAATTTCAGTAGTATGAACAATAAACTCCGAATTAAAGGGATTGGATTATTATGCTACCTTAATCCACGTTTAACAGATGTTTGGATGCTGGTTAATGCTGAGATGCCTTCCTAATCACTTTTCTAACTTCAACTTTTGCTGGAAATGAGATTCTTTGCCTTTTTCCTTCAATTTCTCTCTCTGCACAACCACTCTCTCTTTTTAAAATTTCAGGATTCAAGATGCAATATGAGGGTTTTGAGAGATTCACTTATTTATGTGATCTTGCCCTTTGCAATTTTACTCCCAATTCCCAACCATTCGGCCCAAAATGATAATTCTTCCAACTATATGTTAAATTTCTATTTTGTCCCTAGCTCATTGGCGGGAAGCTTTCAAAATTCTGTTAGCTACAGTAATTCTTTTGGCCAAAATTGCGATTGTCATACCTAAACTGCTCCACTTTTCAGTTTAGTCCTTTTCTTCATTCTAGTCAATTTTCTCACTCATTTCTAGTCCAATTCTTGCACTCATGCAACTATATGCAAGCTAACATAACATAAATGCAATATACACAAGAAATTAACTAAAATTAATAATCATCTCTCAAAATTTAAGAGCGGATGTTAAACATAAACTTTTGAATATCAGATGATTTGGGCAACTTAGGATATACTATTTTGGCCAAAAAGCCTACCCCATGTTTCTTCCTTAGTTAGCCACTATTGGGCCTTGACTTTTCCTTCATCACTTACATTTTACACCTCATATTCCTTTCTATACACTATCTTCTTTCTTCACCCCATTTGCTAAAATTTGTGTGATTTACTCTTTATACATAGATTAAAAATGCACTACCTTAATTGGTGATAGTACACTAAGTTTTTTTTTTATCATTCTAGATACTCCCTTCAATCCAAAAGTGTAAGCATGCAGGCTAATTATGAAAAAAAATGATAAAAAAAGAGAGATAATAATAAGAGTAGTCTATCTGTTGATATTATATTCTCTGAGCATCACCAACTTCATTGAAAACTTAGTAAGAATTATGTTTAGCATTTGTTGTGTTTAATCCTTTAATCCTTCATGATGCTTCAATTGCATGAATTTTCAGCATCTATGCCACTTTTACCAAAAATGTCTTCCCTACCATCACCTTAACCTCATTACAACCCTGTTAAGACCCCTCAATTTTGGTATTCAATTTTTAGCAGTAACGGAGATGAGATTTATGAGCAAGCATATAGTAGACATATTCTTATGAAGTTGGTTGAGGGATTTATACCTTACCAGTATACACTTTGAGTGATTTGAGTAATCTCTGAGAGGCATTGATTCTTAAATAATTGGCATTGAATTATTGGCTAAGTTGTGTATGCATCGTTATTATCTCCATTCTGCGCCAAGTTTTTGTAATTTGATCTATGATTAAGTTTCATGGGGGATGTGTTAGGCATTATTAATTGTGGACTTGGTATAGACTTTGAGAAACTATTGTTGTTTGTTTAAAGACCAAGTTAATGTTTGCTTGAGGATAAGCAAAAGCTTAAGTGTGGGGTTATTTGATGTGTCTTATTCTATACAAAATTGCTTGATGTGAATTGTCCATTTTGTGAGCATTTTGTGTAATTTTATTCTAAAATTCACCTAAGTTGCATTATTTTTCATTTTCAGGCATTTGATCAAGTCATCATCAGCAAACGGAGAAATTTTGAGCCTAAACAGCCTTTAGAGCACTTAAAATAGGCCATTTGGTCAAATTTTACTTGTTGGGCCGAGCTGAAGGCTTAATGGGCCTTGGACCAAGCTGAGAACAGGGAAAAATGGGAGTAGCCTATGTAAGGAGAGGAGGAGCATGCAAAATTGGAAGGGAATTAGAGCTTAGAACAGTGGAAAGGAACCCATTGCAAAGGAGAGTCCCGTGGAAGCTAAGCGTGAACAGAGGTGGTTCTGGGTAGAGTCCATGGCAGTGTGACCTCACTCTTGCAATAGGGGATGGCGGGCGAGCTACCACCACCGTCTATTGCCATTAGAAAGCAACAAATTGACGAGAAAATACGTGCGATTCTAGAGGAAATTCGTCTGAGTTCACGACCGTTTGTGGTGTTTTTCAGTCGACCCACCGCCTACCGTCACTCCCTGCAACTTCAAGCAACCCAACCATAGCTTTCCCCAGCTCACCAACCACCAAAACAGCCTAGATTGAAGAGATCCGTGACAGACCCAATTCATAACCCGTTTCACGATTGGAGTTGATTTCGGCGTCGTTCATCCTGTTGGCCACTAAAAATTCATCTTTCGTCAATCAGTACCCCCACCGTGACTCTCTGCCTCAGCTCTGATCACCGTTTCTGTAGTTTTTTTTCGGGTACTCATTGACCCAAGGATCCGACCCAGTTGACCCGCAACCTACGACCCATTTCTGGACATATTTGAGCTAATTTTTCTGGTAGTTTTTCGGTCCTCTTTTGGTGGTTTTCTGACAACCAATCTGTGCAATGACCATTGGATAATTGAGAAGACAGGATTACATAAATTTTTATTATATTTTATCTGCTTTTTAATGAATTTTTTGATGGATTGTGTGATGTTGGATTATGTGCTATCTATAAATATGTGTGGCTGAACTTGTAAAATTCATTGGGGTCTCTGACTGTGTTGGATTGTTATTTTAATTTACATGGATAATTAAATACTGGTTTTGTGATCTTCGTTACTTTTATGAATGAATGCTCATGTTTTCATTGACAAGACGTTGTAATCGAAGCTAATTAGATTTCTTTTTGAGATTGAGAGATAATAATTGAAATTGGACACCTAATTATAACGGATAATTAATTTTTGCTAAGAGATGAGGTTAATTAGTTGCTGGATTAAGGAGTAGCTATCCTTAATAGTAGTGGATTAGACCGATAATGTTGATTTAGAATTTACCATTAGGAAGACTAGCCAATGGTAGATTTTAGGTTTAAGAAATTCATTGAGACCAACAGAGAATCAGAATTAGGATTAGAATTCACTCACAGGTAGCATAGTTAGATTTAGTAATCCATTATCCTTTGTGTGCTTGCCAACCAATGTAGGTTCCCTGATGGATTTGCATTTCTTGCCTTCGTATATTTCCTTTTGTTCCTCATCACTGGTAGTTTATTATTGCTTTTAGTTAGACATTAGTTTAGATAAAAATCAATCACTTTAATTATTAGGCTAGATAATAAAGAACAAGTAGTAACTCTGAGCTTTCCCATTCCTGAGGAATACAACCTTGATACTTACCATTGCACTAGGCTGCATTGATAGGTTCACTGCCTTAGGTGTAGATGCTTAGGTAGCATTGGCAGCACAACATCAAGTACCATCCAGGAAAGGCAAACATTGTGGCAGATGCCCTTGAGTAGGAAGTCTCTCCATATAGCCCGACTGATGGTGTGTGAGATGGATTTAATCAAGAAATTTAGGAACATGAGGTTTTCCACTCTAGTGTTACCTAATAAGATCTACCTGAGTGATTTAAAGATCAAGAATACCCTTGGGGCCCAAATCTTAGAAGCCCAGAAGGATGATGAATTCCTAGTCACAAGGGAGGCTGACAGAATGATAACCCTTTAGGGTAGGATGTATGTCCCTAAGACAAGAGAACTGAGGGATAAGATTTTAGCGGAAGCTCACCAAAGTAAGTACATTGTTCATCCTGGAGCTACTAAGATGTATCAAGACTTGAAGGAGAAGTTCTGGTGGCCAGGAATGAAGAAGAATATAGCAGAGCATGTAGCTAGGTTCCTAGTGTGTTAATAGGTCAAGATTGAACATCAGAAGCCTGCTGGGTTACTACAACCCTTAGATATCCCTGAGTGGAAGTAGAAAAAGATTTCTATGGACTTCGTGGTAGGACTGCCTAGAACCCAATCAGGGAATGATGCTATCTGAGTTATATTGGATAGGTTAACCAAGTTCGCTTACTTTCTCTCCATTAGGATTAACTACTCTTTGGATAAACTAGCAAAGCTATATATTCAGGAGATAGTGAGACTTCCTGGGATACCCATTAGCATTGTCTCAGATAGGGATCCCAGGTTCACCTCTAGGTTTTGGAGAGCCCTACAGGGAGCCTTCGGGACCAAGCTAAATTTTAGTACGGGCTATCATCCTCAAACTGATGGACAAAAGGAGATAGCCATTCAGACTTCAGAGGATATGCTTAAGACTTGCGTCTTAGAGTACCAGGGGAACTGGGAAAAGAGTCTACCACTGATTGAGTTTTCGTACAATAATAGTTTTCACTCTAGCATAGGTATGGCACCCTATGAGGCCATGTATGAGAGAAAATGTAGGTCACCATTGTGTTGGTACGAAGTGGGTGAGACGCAATTACTAGGCCCTGAGTTAGTACAACAAACGACTGATCAGATTAAGATGATCAAGGAAAAATTGGCAAAAGCTCAAGACAGGCAAAAGAGCTATCCTGACAAGAGGAGAAGACCCTAAGAATTTGAGGAAGGGAATCATGTTTTTCTAAAGGTATCCCCGACTACTGGGATTGGTAGAGCTATAAAATCTAGAAAGCTAAGTCCTAGATACATTGGACCTTTCCAGATATTAAAGAGAGTAGGTCCATTGGCATACCAAATAGCCCTACCCCCTCATCTATCAAACCTTCACAATGTCTTCCATGTCTCCCAGCTCCGGAAGTATATACCCGACCCCTCCCATATACTTGATGTCGGTACTCTGTAATTAAAGGATAATCTGACCTACCAACCAAAACCTATACAAATCATTGGTACTAAGGTTAAGACCCTGAGGAATAAGGCCATTCCCCTAGTAAAGGTCTTGTGGGACCCAACGGCACCACAGGAAGCTACCTGGAAGAAGGAGGATGACATGCGCAAAGCTAATCCAAAATTATTCTCATAAGGTACGTACGAATTTTGAGGATAAAATTATTTTTAAGGAGGGGAGAAATGTAACACCCCATAATTTTAATTAGTCTAAATTAATGTTCTTGAATTAAATGGATGGAATTAATTGTGTCATTTAATGATTAGTATGAATTGCTTGCTTCATAATTAATTAGATGAATTAACTTAAGGAGGGTCAAATTTTGATTGCATAATTTAATGGCTCAAAATGGTTATATTAAAAGGTAAGTTGCATGAAAATTAGGTGCTCAATTTAATTCTTTATTTTTCTTTTGAGTTACCTAGCCTAAGTACCAAGAGAGAAGCAATATAGGAGGCAACAATTTAAATATATGCATGTATGTGCCTTGCATGTATCCTACATGAAAGAAGGGAATGGAAATTATATTTTATGCATGGAAATTCCAAGCCACACATGAGGTGGAAAGGAAAGAAGACTAAAAGCATTCAAAAAATATATATATGCATGGCAAGGAAAATACATGTGCAATGGCAGGAAAGAATGCCACAATTGAATAAATATATCATATGCACATAAGGTAGAGTAAAAAGGAAGCAAGAGTACAAAAGTTTAAAGCACACATGTTGGTTTGGTAAACTAGGAAAGAGAGAAGCAAAATGATGCAACACTTTTTTTTTATTATTGATTAAATAACCATGGAGGGAGAAAGTAAATCAAGCCTTGCATGAGGTAAAAGGAAAGGGTGCAGAATTTTATTGTGTACGTATGCATGGAGGGAACTTAACTAACAACAAATGAGGGCAGCAAGCAAAACCAATTAAGTGCAGAATTTTATTGTGTAAGTATACATGGAGGGAGTTTAATTAACCACAAATGAAGGCATCAAGCAAAACCAAATAGGTGCAGAAATTTTTTTATTGGATTGTTGCACATGAGAAGCACATGTGAGGTAGGGAATTAAGGTTAGGAAAAGAAGACAAAATGTGCAGAATTTTTCTCCATGAATCCCACGAATAGGAATATGGGAATTGCAAGGAGAAGCATTTGTGAAAAGTGGGAAGAAGTAAAACCAATTTGACAAGTAAAGTATACTATACTTAAACTACAAGTAATGCCAAGGTTGCAAGCAAAGGAAAAAGTGTACTTGAAAGTACACTTGGTGCAAGAAAATATATAAATATATAGGGTGCAGAATTTTTAGGCAAGAAAATGGTATCATTGCTAATAAAAAAAAAAGAAGAAGAGAAAAGCCAAGCTTCATGTGATGGCCAATTGAGATTGGAGGGAGAAATGAAGAGGGAAAGGAAATTTAAGAATTTTGTGCATGGCATGCCACCTAAGCAAGAAACAAAAAGAATAGAAAATTTATGCCAAGCCACATGTAAGGAGAGATAGAGAAATGAAATTAAAACTTTAGTCTCACAAGGAGACATACACATGTGAAGTAGGGAAACAAGGAGGGGTAGCGTGAAGTGAGAAAAAAGCAAATGGGTATGGCATGAGATTTTTCATGTTGGACACAAGGACAAGTTACCAAGGGAATAAAAAGTGGGAATTTCATTTTGCATGCATACCACACCCCCATTCACGCATGGAAGAAACAAAGAGGGGGAAGAGTTCATTTTCATGCAAGCTACACATACACACACACGTGAGGAAAGGGAAGAAAAAGAGAGAAAGGAAGAGAGAGTGGCGTGAGACAAGGGGAATCCCATCTTTGAGAAATACATGCAACAATCACATGTGAAGAAGGAAAAGAAAGGAGATTTCAAGGGTCTTGGGAGAGCATTTGAAGGGGAGCACGTGAAGCACAAAAAAATTGAGAGGAGGAAGAAGCAAAAGTGATAAAAAAAAAGGGAAAGAGCAAGGGAAGCAAGGTAGGTTAACAATCTAAACTTTTGTTCCATGTTCTAGTTATGCAATCCAATATTTATGTTCAAGTTTTCCATGGAACTTGAGTTGTCCCTACATTCTTAACCTAAATGTATGTATGTTGGCTAGCATGTGTGGTTCAATAAAAGGTTGATGGATGAGATAGCATGAATATGTTGTTAGAAAAAGGATTAGGGCTGGATTATATTAACTTCATGATAACCACAAAGAAAGAACCCTAACCTTTTAAGTGTATTAAGTAAAGAACAAAAAGAAAGGAAATGGAATTGCCAAATGAATAAAACTCCCTAGGCCAAGTCCATGATATTCATTCTTGGAATTTATAAGTTGTGCACTATGATTTTGATTCAAAGCATGGGAAATTATTTTTGATGTCATAAGAGAAAACTTAGATTATTTTTGTAAGGAGAGTAAGTATTCTAAAAAGGCTAGAATCCTTAGAAAAAGAAAATGTAGATAAGAAATTAATTTTCCAAAAGGAGAAATTATATTTGAAATGTTAATGTTAGAATTTTTAGAGAAATTGTGCATTAGAATTAATTTCCAAGAAAGAAGAAATTATTATTAAAAATATTAGAATTTTAGAAAAAATGTGTGTACGTTAATATTAATTACCAAGAAAGGAGAATTTATTCTTAAAGATATTAAGATTTTATGAGGAATGTACATTAAGAATTAATTTTTAAGAAAGGAGAAATTATTCTTGGAATTATTAGAATTTTTAGAGAAAATGTACCCTAGAATTAATTTCCAAAAAGAAAAGAAGATGAAGAAGAAATTATTATTAAAGCATATTAGAATTTTCATAAGAAATGTATATTGATATGAATTTCCAAGAAAAGAGAATTTACTCTTGAAGAAATTAGAATTTTAAAGAGATGTGTACTAGTATTAATTTTCAAGAAAAGATAATTACCCTTGGAAATTGACAAGGAATTTCAAAGGTAGCCCAGTGTCCACCTAGTGTCCAAGTGTGCACAATGACCCTAGGTGGTGGCCAAGTGTCTACATAGTGCCCTAGTGTGCACAATGACCCTAGAAAGGTGACCAAGTGTCCACATAGTGCCCAAGTGTCATAATGACTATTAAAGGTGGCAAAATGTCCACATGTGCCCAAGTGTGCACAAATAATTTTAAGGGTGGCCAAGTGTCCCCAAGTGCCCAAGTGTGCACAGTTAAAATACAAAGAAAATTTAAGAATGATAAGCCTAAATAATTTGTATATGTTATGATAATGTATGTCACAGTATATTTTATTTGACAGTATATTATTTTCGTCATATTGACATTTTAATGGATCATATATTGCTTACCAATTTATATTTATGAATTATGTTGTATTTTATTCCAAGAATGTAGAATTAATTATTTTGTTGCTTGCACCCTGATACATATTAGTTGTTTTTAAAACCCAAATTGTTAAGCTACTGGGAAACTTGCGTTTCTCATTATATGCTAATATGTATCAGATGCGGACGAATAGCTGGGTCAGGAGTTCGAGTTCTTTTTGGGTTAAGAAATTTTTGTAACCCCTAGTTTTTAGGTCCTAGTCCAAACATACTTCGTTTAGATCTAGGATTATTCTTTTGGCAGTAGACCTGAGATGTAATTAGTAAAGAACAGGGGAAGGGATAAGTAAAGGACCGGTCCATCTTGGAAATTTGTAAAGGGAGTCTGAGTGACAGGATTGTTATCTCCTGACTTCCTATTGACGAGTGCTTTGCATGTCCTGATACATTTTTACTGTAATGTAATAGCATTATGGATCTTATTTCATTGAATTTTATGAAAGTTTAAATTCCACTGTGTAGCATAGAATTTCTTTTATTCCACTATGCATATAAGTTTTTAATCTGAGCAAAAGATCCCGAACCTAATTTGCTTAATATAATTCAATGGTATAACTACTCAGACATTAATTAAATAAATGATAAAGATAATGTACCGAACCTATCTGTTTATATCAGAATTAATGGTAATACTAGATAAGGGTGTTACAAAGAAAGAAAAGAAAAAGAGAAAGAGAGAGAGAGGGCGTGAGTCTAAGCTCAACACTAAAGTTGTGAGGAGGAAGGAGTGAATTTGACCAAGAAAGGAAGCAAGGTGTGGAAGGAGACCAAAGGAAGGGCCAAGATCACTTCTTTCTAGTTCACCATCAAGGTAGGTTAGCAATTCATTAATTTTGTTCCATGATCTAGAGTATATGCATGATGACTTTTTGCTTTCATGGAACTTAAGTACTTGTCTACATTCTTAAAATAGGATTGACACTTGACTAAGCTTGCGTGATAAATAAATGAGGTGGTTGATGTTTAAAACTTAATATTTTTGCCTTCTTTAAATCATGAATGAACCTAGAACAATAGATCATAGAAATGTCATGTGTTGCTTGGCTTATGTTTTGTAGTATTGGAGTAGACTTGTGATTTCCATGATAAAATTATTGTTGGTAAATGTAACATGTATAAAAAGGAAGCTTTAACCCAAGATAATGTGGGAAAATTATGACTAGTTAATGATGAGTTTTGTCATGGGAAAACTATGGTTAGTAATGATGGATATTGATGTTATGGGAAAATTTATGGTAGTTAATGATAGACATTGTTATGGAGAAATTATGGATAGCTAATGATGAATATTGTTATGGGAAAATTATGGCTAGTTAATGATGTGTTGATTATAGAAAAGGAATTATCCCATTTTAATGGTATTAATGAAAGAATGGGAAAAGGAAAATTTAAATGATAAAATATGAAATTCTCTTGAGTTTCCCTCAGGCCAAAATCATGGAAATGCTCTATTGAAAATTTATTAAAATTTTATACGAGAAATATATTATCCAAGAAGGGAGAATTAAATTGAGTTAGGCAAAATTTGTCATAAGTAAATATGACAAAGAGGTATGGTATGCCGATAGAAAAAGGGAAACGCAAATAACAAGAGAAAGCATAGGAAGATACACAATTATGAAACAAAATGTGGCCAAGTGTCCACGAATTACGAGGTGTAGCCAAAAGTGCTCCACATGAGTGACCAAGTGAGGTGTGGCCAAAGGTGTTCCATACTTGTGACCTAGAGTTCACGATGATTTTATAGATTTTGGATCCTCTGCTAGGTGCTCTTTGCTGGGTGCTTGCTTGGCTTTTTAGAAGCGATTTTATCCATTGCTAAAGTGTGTTTTAATATCATTCCAACGAATATTATTGTTGCTATAACTTTTGTTTAAATAATTAATTTTAAAAAGGTTATAGTGGCAATAATTTTTGTTGTAAAAACTTTATCAACAAAAAAAAATACTGCTAAAATGCCAAGCAAGCACTCAGCATAGAATGCCCAGTAGAGAATACGGACGCGATTTTATATATGTGGCTGAGTGTCCACGAATTACAAGGTGTGGCCAAAGGTGCTCCACACGGGTGACCTAGTGAGGTGTGGCCAAAGGTACTCCATACTCATGACCTAAAGTTCACAATGATTTTATATACGTGGCCGAGTGTCCATGAATTACGAGATGTGGCCAAAGGTTCTTCATACGGGTGACCTAGCAAGGTGTGGCTGAAGGTGCTCCATACCCGTGACCTAAAGTTCACGATTCCATGAATTACAAGGTGTAGTCAAAGGTGCTCTACACAGGTGACCTAGTGAGGTGTGGCCGAAAGTGCTCATTACCCGTGACCTAGAGTTCACGATGATTTTATATATGTAGCCAAGTGTCCAAAAATTACGAGGTGTGGCCAAAGGTGCTCCATACGGGTGAGACCTAGTGAGGTGTGGCCAAAGGTGCTCCATACCTGTGACCTAGAGTTCATGATCATTTATATACATGTCTGAGTGCCCATGAATTACGAGGTGTGGCCGAAGGTGCTCCACACGAGTGACCTAGTGAGGTGTGGCCGAAGGTGCTCCATACCCGTGACCTAGAGTTCATGATGATTTTATATATACGTGGCCAAGTGTCCATGAATTACGATGTGTGGCCAAAGGTGCTCCACACGGGTGACCTAGTAAGGTGTGGCTAAAAGTGCTCCATACCCATGATGTAGTGTTCACGATGATTTCACAAAGGTGGCCTAGTGTCCACGTAACACCCCAGGGTGCTCAATTAATCTATAACGGTAAGTGTAAGAATTTAATACATAAGCAATTTGTTTAATTCTGCAATAACACATAATCTTATGAGGATATGCTTCACTTGAAAAAGGGATATCTAATTTTTACTTTAACATCTAGATTTATCATGCAATGCTTACATGTTTGTATTCATGAATAATGTTATGTTTTTAATATCAAGAATGTAGAAGTAAACATTTTGGTGCTTGCACCCTGATACATATTAGTTCATTTCTAAACCCTGAATTGTTAAACTAGTGGGAAACTTGTGTTTCTCATTTATGTGCTAATATATATCAGACACGGACGCATAGCAGGGCTAGGAAAGTCAGTAGTTCTTTTTGGTTAATAGCAAAAGTTTTGTAACCCCTATTTTGGACTCTAGTCTAGATAGATTTTGGTTTAGAATTAAGACTATTATTTTGGCTGTTTATATTAGATGTACATGGGAAATCACTGGGAAAGGATATGTGAAGGACCAGTCCATCCTTAGCAATTTGTAAGGGAGTCTGAGTGACAGACCTATTGTCTCCTAACTTTCTATGGACCGGTACTTCATATACCCGGGTACATTTTTACCAAATTGTAATGGACATTATTGGACATTAGTGGACATGTATTATTTGAATTATATGGAAGTTTAAATTTCCCCTGCAATGTATGGTATTTTATTTCCGCTGTGCATGTGAGATTTGATCTGAGCAAAAGATCCCGAACCTATTCCGCTTTAATAAAACTTAATGGTATAACTGCTCAGACTTAATAATAAAAGGATAAGAATAATGTACCAAACTTATCTGCTTACATCAGAGGAATTGTAATACTAGATAAGGGCGTTACGGTTTTAGGGTTTAGCTAAGGTTTAAGAGAAAGTTAGGAAATTGCTCTTTGGTCCCTAAGTTACTTCGCACATTTTGTCTTAGCACATTTTCCCTTTTCACTTGGGTCCTTAGCCATACTCTTCACTTAGAATTTCATTTCTTTCAATTAGGTCCCTACACTAATGCAACACACACAAGCATTAAGATTAAATTAACAACTAACAAACATTTCTTTAATCATACTAGGAGCGGATGTTACATTTCTCCCCTCCTTTGAAATAATTTTGTCCTCGAAATTAAAATGTACCTATTCAAAAAATTTGGAGTAGGACTTCCTCATGTCCTCTTCCTTCTCCCATGTTGCCTCTTGTGGAGATGACTGATCCCATAAAACCTTAACTAGAGGGATGACCTTGTTCCTCAATTGCTTCACTTCATTCCCAATGATTCTCAATGTTTTTGGATGATAAGTTAAATTCTCTTTTAACTGTACTATATTGGCATCAAGTGTAACGCCCTTATCCAATATTACGATTCCTCCAATGTAATTAGATAAGTTCAGTACATTATTCTTATCCTTTTATTTACAGCGTCTGAGCATTTATGCCAATAATTTTATTATTATGGATTAGGATCGGGTTCTTTTGCTCAGATAATCATACCTTATGCACAGTAAAAATTTAAAACTTCATTCAACACAGCAGAAATCATAAAACTGACATACAATACAATTAATCAATATTCAATAATGAATGTTGATTACATCCTTCTGAGAACATATACTAGGATATATGAAGTACCTATCCATAAGGAGTCAAGAGACAACAATCTTGTCACTTAAACTCCTTTTACAATTATAAGAGGAACAAGTCCTTCACATATCCTTTCCCCCGTAGTTTCCCACATTCCTTTCTTGTATATAGTCAAAATAATAGTCCTAATCCTAACCCAAATGATATCTAGACTCAGGACCCAAAAATAAGGAATTACAAAAAGCTTGTGACAAAAAGAACTCCTATCTTCCCCGACGCTGCTAAATGTCGGCATCTGATACATATTAGCATACAAATGAGAAACACAAGTTTCCTAGTAGATTAACAATTCATTGTTTTCAAACCTACTAATATGTACCAGGGTGCAAGCACCAAAACATTCACATCTACATTCTCGATATTTGAAATAATAGCCTTATTCATAAATACAAATTGGCAAGCATTGCATTATTTAATTGAGGTGTCAATGTAATAAAATAGATATTCTCTATTAAGTAAAACATCTTTTTATGGAATTATGCATGTCATCACAAACAATTAAGCAAAATCATTTATGCATTTCATTCTTAAAACTTACCTTGATTGTTCACACTTGGGCAGTTTGTGCACACTTAGCCACCTTTATAAAATTCATTGTGCACGCTTGGGCACTTGTGGACACTTGGCCACCTTCATAAAATTCATTGTGCACACTTGGGCACTCGTGAACACTTAGCCACCTTTATAAAATTCATGGTGCACACTTGGGCACTCGTGGACACTTAGCCACCTTTATAAAATTCATTGTGCACACTTGGGCACTCGTGAACACTTGGCCACCTTTATAAAATTCATGGTGCACACTTAGGCACTTGTAGACACTTGTCCACCTTTATAGAATTTCTTGTGCACACTTAGGCACTTGTGAACACTTGGCCACCTTTATAAAATTCATTGTATACAATTGTTTACTAGTATGTGGTCTTAAGTTAACCATCCATAGTCTCTTAAATCTTCAACATAGAAACACTAATGGCATAAATAGGATAGATCGCATTCATCCTTCATTTAATTTTAACTCTTTCATTTTCCCTTGACTTTAGCTATTAAAGACATTTTATAAGTCATTTTCATTTGCTTATGCATTGATATTATTAGGGTAATTTTCTCCACATTTAATTTGTGTCACCATTACCATTAACCCTTTTATTCTACTTATCCTTTGGGTTCAATCTTCATACTAAAATGTCAGTTAAACATATTTAATTACTCTTACATCCCATTAGCAATGTGGATCTTTGTTAGCCTAAGCTAACTCTTCTATGTTCTATTGCTATATCTTAATTTATCATAATTTCTTCCTTTCCTTTAGCCAAACTAAATCGCAATCTAACTTAAACAAGTTTAGGCAAGCAAATTCATATCTTGCAAAGAGCCATTTTCAAGTTTAGCATACCAACAAGAAAACATTATAATTTTAAAACTACATTCTAGCTAGAGCCCTCCCTTTAGGTGTCTATAAATTCACACATATATTACCATTCAAAAGTGTAATATTTCGGCCCCATCTCATTCTAGAATCTTTCATTATGCAAGCTGAAATTTACCCACAACAGTTCATTTCATGAAAGTGGCAACATACACTTCATCACATCTAAAACATAACCTAATTTATCATACAAGCTTGGCCAACGTGACATTCATATCATCACGAATGTAGGAAATAAAATAATGTCCCATGAAAAATTGTAAAAGCATGTTGATCATATATTAAAACATGAGACACAATTTTAAGAAATTGTTAACCTACCTCAAGGATGCACACAAGTGGGATTGTCTTGGATTCCTTTGACTCTTTCCCTTAGTCCCTTGCTTCTTCTTTCCTTGGTTAACTTAGCTCCTTCCCTCCTCACAAACTTTTTGTATTTTCTTTAGACTCACACTGCTCCCTCTCCCTTCCTCTTTTTCTCTTTCTTTCTTGCCACGTGTGTGTGTTGCGTGTATGTCAAAATGCCAATCTCAACCCATCTTTCCTCTTTGCTTAAGGTGGCATGTTCCCTTTTTCCCTCCTTGGTTATTGTGGTTTAATTATCACAAGTGTACTTGTAAGTACAATTTACATTTCCTTGCTCCCTTATATTGCCCACTTGAACATGCTAAAGGGAAGGAGGGAGAGAAGTCATGCAAGTTCATTACTCTCTCACCAATGCCATGCCATGCATATTTTAATTCCATTTCCCTTATGTACATTGTCCATTCAGGTATCAAGAGGCTGCACCATTTCTCATCCTTAATTAGAATTATTTACTAGCCATATGTGTACTTCCAAGTACAGCCCACATTGCTTGCAAGTTGATTAATCCTACTCAGTTAAGTTGAAGGAAGGAAGGAAGGAAGGAAGGAAATCATGCCAAGGAAGGGAAAGAAGATAAGTCACGCAAGCTCATTACTCTCTCACCAACATTTTCCACTTAGCCAAAATGAGACGCTACCCTCATTCTTATTTTTATTATTTCATGGGGGCACACTGTAATTAAGTGCAACTCCACTTTTCTTATAGTTCTTTTTGTGTTTTGTCTAACCTTCTTGTTGCTTTCCCTTGCTCCCTTAAGTTTTCCATTCATCCACACGTGTACTTAAGTACACTTTATATTTCCTTGCAACCTTGGGTTAGCCCCTTAGACATGTTAAAGGAGGGAAGGAAGGAAGTCATACTTTATTCTCATCTTTCATTGTTTTTATTTAATCATGGCTGCACGTCCTTTCCTTTTCCTCACTTCATGTAAGCCTTATATTTCATGCAAGACACATGTGAGGGTTCCATTCTTGGGCACGCTGGATGTAACCCAAAAGGGAGGAGAGAACTTGCATCACACGTTTCTCCCTCTCTTCATGCAAGACTCACACATGCATACTTAATTCTCCTACTTGATGGCTCCAAAAGAAGGAAAGAAAGGGAAAACATGCAACCCATACGTAGCATTGTATATTTATGTTTGAAATTATGCACTCTTTATTCACCCTTGCTCCCACACATATATTGATTTAGTTGCCCCCTTTTTGCACCCTACTCCCAAATAAACGTATGTATTTATATGTATATTTAATTGCCATACATTCCTTACATTTCCAAATGTTCCTAGTCGTGTGGTTGTATATATCTTTCAATGCCACACCCCTCTCTTTTTCCCCGTTGCATGTGTGTGCACTTGTATTTTTAATTTTTTTTCTCTTTTGGCAATTAAGCTAGGCAAAAGGAAGAAAAATTAAGGAATCAAATTACACACCTTAATTACACGTGGTCCCTTTTGACATTTATTACATCACCAAAGAAATTGCATCACATTTCATGACAACTCATCTAATTAATTAAAGAAGCATTAATTTAAATATAATTGAAAGAACATGGGGTGTTACATCAAGAATGTGGGATAGGTCATGGATGTATTTTTGAAGTTACAAGACATGGAAAACATCATAAAGGTTCAATAAGAACAGAAGTAAAGCTATTTGGTATGCTGATTGACCCACTTTTCTTAGGATTTGGAATGGCCCAATAAATTTGGGATTCAACTTTCTAAACTTAATGGCCCTACATATACAAGTAACAAGTGACACTCTGAGGAAAACATGATCCCCTTCATTGAATTCTAATGGTCTCCTTCTTTTGTTAGCATATTTCTTTTGTCTATCTTAGGCTTTAGCCATTTTATCCCTTATCATCCTGATTTGGTTCGTAGTTTGCTGAACCAACTTTGGTCCAAGCAATTGTCTCTTCCCTACCTCAAACCAACACATAGGTGATCTACACTTTCTCCCATACAAGGCTTCATACGGTGTCATTCCTATACTAGAATAGAAACTATTGTTGTATGAGAATTCTATCAATGCTAGACTTTAGTCCCAATTCCCCTTATGCTCTAAGGCATGTGACCGAAGCATATCCTCTAAGGTCTGAATGGTTCTCTCGATTTGTCTGTCTGCTTGAGGATGGTAAGTGGTACTTAAGCTTAACTTAGTAACAAAGGCTTCTTGAAAAGCTCTCCAAAATCTAGAATCTAGGATCTGTATCTGAGACAATGCTAGTAGGGATTCCATGTTATCTCACTATCTCCTAGATATACAATTGTGCTAACTTGTCAATGGAGAAATTAATTTTAATGGGTAAGAAATGAGTGGACTTGGTCAATCGGTCTACTATCACCTATATAGCATCATTTCCTGACTAAGTCCTGGGCAAACCTACTAAAAAATTCATAAATATCTTATCTCTTTTCCATTCAGGGATATCAAGAGGTTGCAATAATCTAGTAGGTTTCTAATGTTCAATCTTCACCTTCTGACACACTAAACGCTTAGCAGCATACTCAGTGATATGCTTTTTCATGCCTGGCCACTAAAATCTTCCCTTCAAGTCTTGGTACATCTTAGTGGCACCAGGATGAATAGTATAGTTGCTCCTATGGGCTTCCTCTAAGATTCTCTCCCTCAAGCTCCTTAAACTCGAGACATAAACCCTATTTTGAAAAGTCATTATCCCATCTACCTCCTTATGGAATTCCCTAGGGTCCTTTAGGGACTTTAGGAATTCATTCTCCTGTTGAGCCTCTAGTATCTGAGTCCTAAGGTTACTCTTAATCTATAACTCACATAAACATATTCTATTTGGTAATCTTATTTTAGATAAGCTCAAATTCCTAAAATTTTTAATTAAGGTCATCTCACTTACCATCATTTAGGCCATGTGGAGGGATTTTCTACTCAGGGTCTGCCATTACATTGGCTTTGCCTGGATGGTATTTAAACTCAAAGTCATATTCCTTAATAAACTCTATCCATCTCCTCTGTCTCATGTTCAGCTCCTTCTGGTCAAAGAGGTACTTGAGACTTTTGTGGTCACTAAATACCTCAAACTTAGACCCATAAAGATAATGCCTCTAAATTTTCAAGGTAAAAACTGTGGTTGCTAGTTCTAGGTCATGAGTAGGGTAGTTAAACTCATGAGGCCTTAATTGTCTAGAAGCATAGGCCACTACTTTTCCCTCTCACATTAGGACACACCCTAGACCTTTTTTGGATGCATCGTAGTACAGTTCAAACCTTTCCAAAGGATTCGGGATAATTAGTATGAGTGTAGTGGTTAATCTCTCCTTCAAGGTTTGGAAAGTATGTTCACATTTGGAATCCCATCTAAATGGAACATCCTTCCAGGTCAACTTGGTAATTGGCATTGCTATCTACGAGAACCCTTAGATAAACTTTCTATAGTAACTGGCTAATTCGAGGAAACTACGGATTTCAGTCACCGTCGTAGGTCTCTCCCAATGAACCATAGCTTCAGTCTTACTGGGATCTACTGCTACCCCATCCTTGGTGATTACATGCCCTAGGAATCTTACCTCATCTAGCTAGTACTCATATTTCTCAAGCTTTGCATGTAGTTGTTTCTCCCTAAGCACTTGCAACACAATCCTAAGGTATTGTTCACGCTCTTCCCTATTTCTAGAATACACAAGAATATCATTGATGAACACTACCAAAAATTGACCAAGGTAGAGTCTAAAGATGCGATTCGCTTAAGCCATGAAAATAGCGGGAGCATTCCTCAGATCAAATGGCATCATAAGGAATTCGCAATGCCTATACCTAGTCCTGAAAGCATTCTTAGGTACATCCTCCCTTCTCAGTTTGATTTGATGGTACCCTGACCTCAAATTAATCTTATTGAATATAGCTGCTCCTCTTAATTGATCTAACAAGTCATCAATCCTAGGGAGGGGATACTTGTTTTTCACGGTCACTTTATTCAATTGATTATAGTCTATGTACATTCTCATATTCCCATCCTTTTTCTTCATAAATAACATCAGTGCTCCCCATGATGAAGCACTGGGCCTAATGAATTGCTTCTCTAAGAGGTCTTTTATCTGAACTTTTAGTTTGCTTAGCTCCAAGGGAGACATCCTATAAGGTGCTATAGAGATTGGTCCCACCCTAAGAACTAACTTTATAGAGAACTCTACTTCTCTTTCTAGGGAAAGACATCAAGAAACTCTCTAACTACATGGATACTATCAACATTATGCTGACTCTCAACCTCATAATAAAATTCACAAACTTCTCAAAAAGATTTAAAACTACCTTATTAAAAGATAGCCAATCCACTCCTAGAATAACATCTAAATCCACCAAAGGTAGACAAATAAGGTCAACAAAAAAAGGTTTGTTTTCAATAGTAATAGGTTAATTTAGACAAGTCAAGGAAGTCAAAACATGTTTTCCAACCGTAGTAGAAATGGATAGATCATATGGCAATTTGGTTACAGGTAAAGTTAATCTTTCCACACATTTATGGGAAATGAAGGAATGAGTAGCGCCAAAATCAAATAGTATAATTAAAGGAGCATCATTTACAAAACACTAACCTTTGATAGAATCATAAGATTGGTTCACCTCTTTGCCCTTGAGAGTATAGACTCTCCTTCTAGTCAAAGGCTTAGGGGTCTTAGTTGGTTTCTTCCACAGTGGGCATTCCTTGCTAAAGTATCCCAGCTTGCCACACTTGTAGCAGACATTTTGCCCAACAGAAAGGGTTTATTTCCATGATTCCTCATATACTTAGGGCAGTTACCTAAAGTATTTTGCCCACCCATAGGCTTCTTTCTAGGCTAGCTCTCCTTTCCCTCAACAAAATCATGTGGTGACTTCCTCTTAAGGGGATTAAACTCCTTCTTCCCCTTGGCAGACTCTCCTAGACCCCTTGCCACTATGCAACACTTGTTAGCTAATAGGGAATAGTTCTTTATCTCCGTCGAAGCCGTAACATTTTTTCGACTCCCGATTCATCTTGGCTTGTAAGTGCATGGCCTTCCATGCTTTATCCTACCTCAGCTATAGATAAGAGGAGAACTTAGAGTTCTCCTCAACTTTGCCAAGTAATCATCAAAGGACATGTTGCCCTGTCTTATCTTCATAAACTCCACTTCCTTATCATTCTATACGTTCTAGGGGAAGTACTTCTCTAAAAATACCTCCTTAAAGGAATTCCAGGTAATTGGGACTCAATGTGTAATGCCCTTATCTAGTATTACCATTAATTCTGATATAAATAGATAGGTTCGGTACATTATCTTTATCCTTTATTTAATTAATTTCTGAGCAGTTATACCATTGAATTATATTAAGCGGATTAGGTTTAAAATCTTTTGCTCAGATTAAATCTCATATGCACAACGAAATAGATAAAAATATACTAAACTACATAGCAAAAATTAAAAACTTCATGTAATCAAAATAAATACATGTCCAATAATATCCATTACATTTCTGTAAACATATATCAGGATATATGAAGTACCCGTCCATAGGAAGTCAGGAGACAACAATCCTGTCACTCAGACCCCTTTAAAAGAATTCTAAGATGGATTGATCCTTCACATATCCCTTCCCCGATTCTTTCCCATTTACATCCCATGTCTACTGCCAAAAGAATAATCCTAATTCTAAACTAAATATATCTGGACTCGGACCCAAAATAAGGTTACAAAAATTTTCTTTAAACCAAAAAGAACTTGATTTCCCGGCCCGGCTATGCTTCCACATCTGATACATATTAGCATAGTAATGAGAAACACAAGTTTCACACTAGCTTAAAAATTCAGTTTGAGAACAACTAATATGTATCAGGGTGTAAGCACCAAAATATTTAATTCTACATTCTTGGAATAAAAACATAGCATCATGCATAAACATAAATTGGCAAGCAATGTTGATCAATTTAAATTGCAATGTGATAATATTCTTTTTAAGTAAAACGTCTTTGCATGCTATTAAACCCATTATCATAAAATTAATAGAACCATTTCAGCTTATCATTCTTAAATTTACTTTTATATAATAGTTGTGCACACTTGGGCACTGGTGGACACTTGGCCACCTTTATAAAAATCTCTTATGCACACTTGGGTACTTGTGGACACTTGGCCATCTTTACAAAAATCTCTTTTGCACACTTGGGCACTTGTGGACACTTGGCCACCTTTATAAAAAAATCTCTTGTGCACACTTGGGCACTTATGGATACTTGATCACCTTTATAAAATCTCTTGTGCACACTTAGGCACTTGTGGACACTTGGCCACCTTTCTAGGGTCATTGTGAACACTTGGGCACTACGTGGACACTTGGCCACCTTCCTAAGGTCATTGTGCACACTTGGGCAGTGTGGACACTTGGCCACCTTCCTAGGGTCATTGTGTACACTCGGGCACTATGTGGACAGTTGGCCACCTTTATAATTCCTTAACAATTCTCAAGGGAAATTTTTCTTTTATTGAAAAATAGTACTAATGTACATCTCTTTAAAATTCTAAATAATTTAAGAATAAATGTCCCTTTCTTGGAAATTAATATTAATATACACTTCTCATAAAAATTCTATTAATTTCATGAATGATTTCCCCTTTGTTTGGAAATTACTATAAATGTACATTTCTTGTGAAAATACTAATATTTTCAAGAATAATTTCTCTTTTCTTGGAATTTAACTCTAACGTACAATTCTTATAAAAATTCTAGTACTTTCAAGAATAATTTCTCCTTTATTAGAAATTAATTCCAATGTACATTTCTTACAAAAACTTTAATATTTTCAAGGATAATTTCTCCTCTCTTGAAAATAAATTTTCTTATATAATTTTATCAATTTCAAGAATAATTCCCTTCCTTGAAAATAATAATAATATCCTTTCTTATAAAATTCTACTAATTAAAAAAAATTTCCTTTCTTCCAATAATAAATTCCCAATTTTTTTTTGAAAATATATATTGGTGCATAGCTTATAGATTCCAAGAATAAATTTTATGGACTTGGCCTAGGGAGATTGGTTAAATTAACAAATAAATTTCCTTCCTTTTATTCCTTACTAACATCCTTAAATGGTAGGGTCTCTCTCCTTTATGGTCATCATGAATTTAACAGCATCTAACCCTAATTCTTTTCCAACACAATATGCATGCTATCTCATCCACCAACATTTCAAGTATAATCACACTTTCTTAGCCAACATACATACATATTGTCAAGAATGTAGGGAGACAATTTTGTTCCATAGAAAGCTTGTAAAACATGTTGGTTACATAAATTAAAGTATGGAACAAAGTCTTAAATTGTTAACCTACCTGAAGGATGACTAGAAGCAAGTGATCTTGGCCCTTCCTTTGATCTCCTTCTACACCTTGCGTCCTTTCTCTTTGACTAAATCTCCCTCCTCTTCTTGGTATATTTCCAGGCCCTTTTTCAGCACTAATTGCATGGCATGCTCTCGGCCAAATGAAGAGATCGAAAGTTTCAGGAGGATGTTCTCACAATTAATTTATTCATAAAATAATTCAAATCTTATGCGAGTTTTCTTTCAATTTTTACTTTCCTACAATTAAATGCATAATTTCCACTTCGGTCTAATCATTAAGTCACATTCAAAAAAAATCTATAGGTAAACATCAAATTAGGGTATTTTAAATTGTACCGAACGTTTTGGAAGGTTGAAAATTTGATTCTAGCAACTTCGGTGATGGCAACGGCAGAGAACAATGGCGCATGGTGGCTAGGGTCAAAAATTACTCCAAAATGTAGCCCGTAACTCGAGGATGTTGGATCCAAGGTCAGTTTGGTGAAACATGACAGTTTAACTGTGATTTTTTGGGGAATTTATGGCGGTGGTCCGAATTATTTTTCCTTCGTTCATAGCGCGTGGTGGTAGCTCTTCACCAGCTTGTAGCTGGCAGAGGAAGCTAGCAGCTCAGGCTATATGATGGTGGCGACGGTATGGTTAGTAGTGGAGATCGTAGTTGGCCTTTGAAATCACGACGAAGGGAAACACGACTGTTTTTGGCCGCTGTGGTGGCCGTTGAAGATTGGGAATGGCAACTGCAGGTCGACGGTGATGAGTTACACAGGTGGCAGGGTCTAGTGGTGGCACACCATGGTGGTTCCGGTAGTGGAGGGTGGCATGCAAAGGTGAGAGGGAAGAGAGATAAATTATACGAAGGAGAGAGAAAGGAAAGGAAAAATGAGAGAAAATAATGGGTTTTTGGCATTTTGTGGCCTCCAGGGGCATTTTGGTCTTTTTTTACTTTGGTCGGGGTAAATTTTGGATGCATTCTTTGAGCTAGGCAAGAATATAGGCCCATATGGAAGGGGTTTGGAAATCTTTTGAGGATTCTAAACCTTCCAAAATATCTGCTAAATTCCTGAAGCCAGATCGAATTTTCTCCGTCAGATGAGATTTTTATTCTGAAAAATTCTCAAATTTTAACTGCATGCTCAGAAAAATATGCTTAATTCAATCCTAACAAAAATTAAATTTATTTTACCCAATTTAATTTATTTAAAAGAATCGGGTTATTAGACTTTGGGCCTCCTTCAACTTCTTAGCCCCTTTCCACCAGTGCTCAGCCTCTCCAGCCATTATGTAGGTAAAGAACTGAACCTTTTGGACCTCTATATTCCCTAGCACTACAAACAACTTCTCCATCTCAGCCAACCACTTTTCAACAAGCTTCGGGTTGAACTCACCCTTAAAGGTTAGAGGATTGGCCTTTTGAAACTCAAACCATCCCTTGCAGGTCTGATCCCTCATTGGTTCTCCCTCAAGGTTAGGGTTTCTATTTACATTCTTATCCTCCTACATCTGCCTTAGTACTTTAGTAGTGGTAGCCGCCTTTTGTATGGCAGCAGCAACCTGTTAGGTGGCAACAATGGCCTGTTCTCTCATGGCCTCCACCATTCCCATCAAGGTTTGAATTACCCTAGCCAAATTTCGTTCTGCATCCTTGTCCCTTGTACAGTTTCTCCAAAGAGATGCCATAGATTACTCTTCAAAACAAACATTATTGAGGTGATCAATCTCATTAACAGAATATTTATTAGAGAATATATGGCTTCATAGGAAATATTGTACATTCCAAAAACCTAGCACTTTATTCCTCAAGTAAAAACATAACACAAGTAGTCAACTGCCTAGGCTCAGCTAACTAACCTATAATAGTCTCTATCCTGAGGAATCTACCCTGACTACATAATCAGAGCTTCACATTACCGAGTCAGCTACATGTTAACCGTGGTAGCCATGCTCTGATACCAACCAATGTAACACCTCTCGTAACACCTCTCGTAACACACCCTTACCTATGGTTCCTTTTCTAGTTAGTTAAAGGATATAATATATAATTATCATATTCTTTGCTTGTTACTGTTACCTCTACCCGAGTAAATTTTAAACTTTTACCTAGTTGATTAATTAATTAGTTGAGGGCCGTTTGGGTTAGGTTCTACACTCAGGCTCTCACAAGTTTTGCAGTGAAATGTTAGATCACTTATATATATACATAATTCATCCTGAATAGCTATACACAAACATGCATAAATACTCATTGATTAGGTTTAACTTAACCTATTTATGGATGGAGGAAATAATCCTGCCACTTAAACCCCACCAACATGTCTATCCATGAATTTAGACTAATTCATATGCAACTAATTCAATCCTGCCACTCAAATTCAAGGAAGTAGGTATTACAATAGCTAGGATCACTCACTGTGTGGGCGATTGCACCGATCGCCAGCTCAAGAGGTCATTTTCATAGCTTGTTGATTTGGCCAATGGTCATATACTACGTGGCAGTGTAACATCCCACTAAGCTGTATAGTCTCTAGATGTTAGAGATATATTTGTTATGAAAAAGTGATATAGAACGCTAGATAATTAAATAACGAGTCAACTGACTATGAAAATAGATCAAAATGATAGAAAATGACATTTTACAAAAATGGTATATATGTATAATTTAACCCTAAGGACAAATAAAGAATTAAAGACCTAGTAATTAAAAAATGAAACGATTTTAGGATAGTGAAAATTCATTTCTGACCCAAGGACTAGTTAGCAATTATTTTTAACATTTTCTTAACTGCCTTTAGTCTCCATGCACTTACGTATACCATAAGAAGTGTGAAGACTTCATCTCATTTCTTCATCTTCTTCACAATTAGAGAGAGAAAGAGAGAGACGTGAGGGATGAGAGAGAAGTCAAGAAGCAAGAGGATTTAGGCTTTGAAATTTGGAAGGTTTGAAGTAAAAACTAACAATCCAACTTCTAGGAACATCAACTTGTATGAATCTTCAAGGTAATCAAGGAAATCATCTCCTTCTCCTTTGGGTGCAAGAACCCATTTTCTTCTTTGATGAAAATCTTTGTTTGAATGGATTTAAGGAGATTTAAACTTTCATTCATGGGTTTACTTGCTAGATATATGCTTGTGGATCCTTTTTTAGGCTAATCTATGCTTAAAAACATGATTGAAAGAGTGGGTGAGAGATTTTTTGCCATGAACATAATTTTTGAGATGGATTTTGATTCCTAGCCTATGAAAACTTGATTTTTTTTGTATGGTGATGTTTTGGGAAAGTAAAAGAGTCTTAAACAAATTCCTAAAGTTTTTATGAAGTGTTTTTGGGCCAAAAATGGTTTAAACTCAAATTTTATGCAAATTTTTCTTAAAAATCATGAAGTTTTGGAGACTTCACTGTGGCCAAGATGCATTTTTGTTGTGGCTAAAGATCTCTTCCAACTTCAATGGTAAACTTGGTTTCTCATCTAGGCAAATTGCCTTTACACACTTAGTCTCAGTTAAAAGTCCAGTTCGCCATGGCAAGTTGCACAGCAACCTTGAAGTGCTTTTCTAATTTGATGTTTTCATGCCTTTTTTCTTTTCCTAAACATCATGTAAAGGCTAGGGAATCATTTCAAAGTTTTGATATTGTATTTGAAAAGTAATATGGAACAAAATTTGAAGGGAAATAAATAAAAAGATCTAATGTAAATACTTTTATTATATAGTCTGGCCTAGATAAGTTCTACATTGAAAGACCGGTGGTTGGTATGGGATGATTACCAGAAATTCCATATTTTCTAAATCAAAATATCCACTTAAATTTTCATAAAATTATTAGAAAAAAATGGATTGATGGTTAACCCTAAGTTAGTCCTCGAATGGCTACAGAGTGACCCACTTAAAGTTAAATCAATCATGATGAGGGAACTTATCAGACTAGGGTATATATTAGAGAGTATTGATTGAAGGCAACATTGGCGCCTTAGCATAGTGTGGGTGGGTATGATTTGTAACCCACGAAGAGGTACAGTGATCTGGTGAGTGGAAATGATCCATGACCCATAGAGAGGCACAATGATCTCTATATGGTAGTATGGTCTTTCAAAAATGGCTAGAGGACGCCCTAGAGGTAAATTGTAACATCCGTCCCTTCAATGTATTAAGAGATATTTGTTTATTTTAAATGAATTAAATGCTTGTGTTTGTAGCATTGGGCTGCATGTAATTGCATTAGAATAAGAGTTTTAGGTGAAGAGAAAGAATAGGGACCAAATTGAAAGGAAAAAGATGAAGTGAGGATAGATGTGAGAATTTCCAAAATTTCAGGGTAATAGACCGTAATTTTAGCAAGAGATTTACTATAGTAACAGAATTTTGAAACTTCCCACCAGTGAGCTAGGGATGAAATGGTAATTTAACATATAGTTGGAAAAATTATCATTTTGGGCCGAATGGTCAAGAATTAGGAGTATAATTGCAAATGACCGAATCACCTATAAATAGGTGTAGTCTCCAGAGCACCTCATTGTGCTTCCTGAGGTTTGAATTTTAGAGAGAGAGAATAAGCTAGAGAGAGAAAGAGTGGAAATTGTGAAGGAAGAGAGTTGTCAGACGGATTTAAGCATTCCAGAAGCTAGGGAAACTTACCAGAACACTTCACCATCGTCAAATACCAAGTTTAAATCAGCAAAAAGGTAGCAAATCACCCATCTCCCTTATTTTTTAAATTTATTGTTCATGGTTGGAAATTCTGAGTTTTCATAATTTTGAAGTATAGAGATTAAAACCTACATTCTTAGTTTTTTTTATTGTTATTAGATGTTTTAAACTACTAGAATATACTTGTGAATGATTGAACAACAATCTCAAAAATGGGTTTTTCATAGTTTTTGAGAAAGAGTTTAAATCCAAGATTTGAGCATGAATAATTGGTGGTTTAGCCTATTTTTGTGTGGTAAATGAAGCTCCTATGCTGTTATTGAGTTTTTAATCATTAAAACTATTTTAAAAACAAGTCCTTAGGCTAAAATAATTGGTCAACTATGAGTTTTAAAATAGAGCATGACGTAGAAATCGACTTGTAGACCCTACCAGTCGATTATCGTGCTCCTAAGTTACCCAGAAACGTATCCAGAATACTAGCAGTTAACTGCCAGGTGCTAGAAGTTAACTTCCATGTTCTTATTTTCCAAAAATTAGCCAAGAATAGAGTAGTAGACTATCATGGTTCTAGAAGTTGACTGATTGCTCTCTATTTGAAACATTTTTGGGGCAGTAAGTTGGAAGTCGACTTCCAGGAGGCTAGAAGTTGACTTTTAGCTCTCTATTTTGGGAAATTTAACTCAATAACCTATTTTTAATATACAATTAGCCTAATACTTCACTCCAATGTAGGATTTAATCTTGAATTGTAATGGGTAACATGAGAAATAATAATATTTGAGAAATTATGAGCATAAACCATAAATGAGAGTAACTGAAGATGGTTGATTTGCGAGAATAATTACATTTGGTTATACCACGAGAAGGGATGCAATTGGTTATACTGCGAGGATAGCTTCAACTGGCTTTAATCCAAGAAAATTTTTCCAGAAATTTAACCATGAGAATTATTACTGACGGTTAACCATGAGAATTAATGTTGATGGTTAACCACGGGAATGAATGCAGACGGTGAAAACTACGAAAATGATTGCAGGTGGCTCATGACCATGAGAGAACTTATTTATGAACGAAAATTTTTGAATGAGTTATTTTATGATGCTTTTGACTATGGCCATATCAAATTGCATGATTTCTTTGTTTATACTCTATATTGATACGAGAATATGAGTTGTTACCATTACAGTCTAAGAATGCATTTTATGTGATGAATATCTGTTAAAGTGCATGTGTAATCATAAGTACATGCATGAGATATTTGTATAATCCTTGTACATTGTTCCAATAGCATAAGATTTTAAGTTATTATGAAAAAGAATATAGTGGATTTCCGTATCCGTACGATGGTATAAATAGCTATTTTTAAACACAGGTGATTATTGCTACTAAGAAATATTTCTCATTAAAGCTAATTTATATCAGATGCTTAGGTACCAGGTGCTGATAGAGGTAGAGATAGAGGTAGTGGAGATACCCTTTCTGAGGTATTTTCCTGTGATCACTGGACTATGGGTCCTATTTTTATTTGAATTACCACCATCTCCCGGACTATATGCATAACTAGAAGTATATAGTATTTTGACAAGCCCACTTTCATGAATCCTTATTAGTATTTTGAAAGGATCAGGAGGATGATTTTAGTGTAAGTAAGGAGGGCATATATGTATTAAGATATGTGAGATAGAGAATTTTACTTCAAATAGGGTATAAGTGACAGGCTTGTTGTCTCTTTACCCTGCTCAGGCTCGCATATTTATAGGTATATGTTTGCACACACTACTGTTATGTATGTATAAATATTATGTACAGTTGAATGTGAATGTGAATATCTCTATATCTATCTATTTCATTTAAATAACTTTATTTCTTTCCACTGCGTAACGTGTGAGATTCCAAGTGTAGTAACCCAAACAAGTGGCACTAAATTATTTAACTTAAAAAAGGTTAAAAATATACTCGGGTAAAGGCAGTAGTAAACTCATCAATCCTATATTATATCACCTTATATCATTTAATCACCTAAAAGGAATATAAGGTTGGGGGTGTTACATAAATGCTAGCTAACCTATATAAAAGAAAGAGCTCATATAATGTTTTCTGGATGATTGTTTTATGAAAGTTATTTTATGAACAGCCACGGAGAGCCATGTGGAAATTGTTTTGTGATTGGCCATGAGAGCCATCTGATTGAAAGTTATTTCCATTAATTATAATATGAAATGTCCATATTACTATATTTTGATGATGGAAAGCATCAATATGTCTAGTAATTCCCACCAAATGACATATTTGACATGACATAACATAGTAGTTGCACATTATCTAGTGAAATAGTATTTATGATTTGAAATGAATGCGAACGCAAGAGTTTTCTATGTTTTTCATAGTTGGTACCATTGACGATGATTTTTAACCTAATTTCTTTTGATTACTAAGATTTTGTCTCACATGTTCGTTGATATGTCCAAATGCCTAGGTGTTCAGTTATCGTAGAGGTGGAGATCAAAGTAGTTCATGTGCCAGGAATAGGTTACTATATAAGAATCAGCAAAATTATGATTTATATTGTAGATGCATCACCATCCTCAAGGGTTGTAACATTCGCTCCTTCTATGCATTAAGAGATGTTTGTTGATTTTAAATGAATTATATTCTTGTGTTTGTTGCATTAAATGACATATAGATGCATTAAAATGAGAGTTTTAAGTGAAGAGAAAGAATAGGAACCAAATTGAAAGGAAAATATGAAGTGAGGATAGATGTGTGAATTTTCAAAACTTCAAGGCAACAGACCATAATTTTAGCCAAAAGAGTTACTATAGCAACTAGGATTTTGAAACTTCCTGCCAGTGAGTTAGGTACAAAATGGTAATTTAACATATAGTTGGGAAAAATTATCATTTTGGGCTGAATGGTTGGGAATTAAGAGTAGAATTTGCAAATGACCGGATCACCTATAAATAGGTGAAGACTTCATAACCTCTATTTGTGCAACCTAAGTTCAGAATTTTAGAGACAGAAAGGATGAGTTAGAGAGAGAAAGGGAGAAATTGTGAAGGAAGAAAGCTATAAATCAGATCTGAGCATTTTGGAAGTTAGGAAAATCGACCAGCACCCTTCTAAGTCATAATTTACAAGCTTAGAATCAACGAAAAGGTAACCAATCACCAATCTCTCTTATTTTCAAAATATTATTATTCATGGCTGAGAACCTTGATTTTTCTGTTATTTAAGTTTGAAAGAGATTAAAACCTATATTCTTAGTGTTTTTTATTACTATTGGATGTTGTAAACTGCATGGATATGCTTATGAATGCTTGAATGAAACTCTGGAAAATGGGTTTTTAGTTATATTTGAGAAAGAGTTTAAATCTAAGATTTAAGTAATAATAATCGGTAATTTGGGCTATTTTTATGTGGTAAATAAAATTCTTATATTGTTATTGAGCTTTTAATTATCAAAACTACTTTAGAAACATGTTCTTGATGTAAAACCCTATAACTTTAATTAGTCTAAATTAATATTCTTTGAATTGGATGGAATTATTGGTGTCATTTAATGATTATTTATAAATTAAATACTCCATAATTAAATTAGATGAATTATCTTAAAGAAGGGCAAATTTGCTTGCCTCATTTAATGGCTCAAGATGGGTATATTAAAAGATGATCTTGCATAAAATTATATGCTTAATTTAATTCTCTATTTCTCCTTTTGAGTCACCTAGCCTAAATGCCAAGAGAAAAGCAAGATAGGATGCAACATTAAATATATATGCATGTGTGTGCTTTGCATGCATCCTACGTGAGAGAAAGAGAATTGGAATTGAAAATGTTAGTCTTACAAGGATGCATGCACATGTGCAAAGAAAGGAAACAAAGGGAGTTGAAAGTTCATTTTTCATGAATGCTACACAATTACACGTGCAATTGGAAGAAGGGATGCCACAATTAAACATATATCACATGCACATAAGGTGGAGTAAAAGGAAAGCAAGAGTGCAGAATTTTATTGCAAAAATATATATGCATGAGACCAAAGGACAATAGGAAGAAGGATGGGGATTAATTATATATAAAGATACATGCATGCAATAAAAAAATATTTATATTACATGTACTTTTGGTGGAATAAAAAAAATGGAAACTAGAGTGCAAAATTTTCTAGCCACACATGCAAATTGGAAAGGAAAAGAAGACAAAAGTGCATCCCTTATTTAAATCAAAAACCATGTAAGAATGCAAGCTTTTCCCTCTCTCCTTTAACTTGTGTAAGTGGCTAACCTAAACTTGCAAGGGAAAGAATTACCAAGGTTGCAAGCAAGAGAGAGTACAAGGTGAAAAAATTTTATTTAAACAAACAATTTAATTGCTTGTGGGGATAACTAACGTCCAAGGAAAGGAAATGAGGGAGGATGTAGTGTGAATGAAGAGAAGGTGGCGTGAGCACTAATGCAAATTTACAAGGAAAAGGAAGAGTGCAACATGAATGGATAGCACTTAGAGACTAGGAATTAAAAAGGTAAAGAATGAGAAAGGAAAAGGAATTTATGTGAATGCATGAACAAAGCAAGAAGGGTGCAGAATTTCATTTAGGAAATGTGTATTTAGGTGTGGATACGGCTAGCCAAGAAGTGAGGGATTGTTGGGATAGAAATGCCAAGGTAACGTGTACTCTAAGGAACCCATGCAGCCATAAAACAATAAAATAACAAGAATGAATGCAGCACTCATATATGCAATGGACGAAGGGAAGAACAAGTGCAGCATTCCCTTTTCCCATGACTTGGCTGAATGAAAATTTGAAGGAAGAAAAGAAAGGAAGGTGACATGAAAGAGGGAGTAAGTTAACTTGTAAGCAAAACAATTGTACTTGGAAGTACACATGTGGCATAAGCAAAGTTAAATTAATAATAAACAAAAAATAAATGAAGAAAGTGCTGCACTAGGTGACACATGAAAGAAGAAAGAAAGGAGAGTGTAGAGTGGTGTGAGGGATAAGGAGTTAGAATGGTTTTTTTTATGAATGCATGCCACCTAAGCAAGAGACAAAAGATTGGGAAGCCCATTTCATTTTGCATGAATACAATACACACACATGTGAGGAAAGAAAAGAAAAGGAGAAAGAAAAGATAGAGTGTCATGAGACAAGGGAATTTCATTTGGAGAGATACATGCAACAATCACAAGTAAAGAAGGAAAAGAAAAAGAAGATTTAAAGAGTCTTGGGAGAGCATTTGAAAGGGAGAACATGTGAGTTGAGAGAGGAACCCCAAAGGTTTGAAGAGGAAGAAGTAAAGGTGATCAATAAGAAAAGCAAAGCAAACAAGAATCAAGGGGAAGCTAAGCAAACCATCTTAGGGCACAAAAGAGGTAGGTTAACAATTTGAGATTTATGTTCCATGCTTAGTTTTTGCAACCAACATGTTTCTTTTCGCTTTCTATGGAACATAAATTGCCTCCCTACGTTCTTGACCAAAATGTATATATGTTGGCTACCATGTGTGGTTTATTGAAATGTTGATGGATGAGATAGCATGAGTATGTTGTTGGAAAAGGATTAGGGTTGGTTGGTGTTAAATTCATGATGACCACAAAGGAAAGAAACCCTACCATTTAAGGGTGTTAGTAAAGAATAAAGGAAGGAAATTGAATTGTCAATTTAACAAGTCTCCTTAGGCCATGTCCATGAAATTTATTCTTGGAATTTATAAGTTATGTACCATGATATTGATTCAAAATATGGGAATTTATTTTTGAAGTCATAAGAGGAGATTAGGATTATTATTGCAAGAAAAGAAAATATTTTAAAATTCTAGAATTTTTGAAAGAAATATACATTAGAATTTATTTCCAAGGAAGGAGAAATTATCCTTGAAATATTGCAATTTTTCCATAAGAAATGTATATTAGAATTAATTCCCAAGAAAGGAGAATTTATTCTTCAAGATATTGAAATTTTATAACAAATGTACATTAAAAATTAATTTTCAAGAAAGGAGAGATTATTCTTGAAAATATTAGAATTTTTAAAAAGAAAAATGTACATTGGAATTAATTTCCAAGAAAGAAGAAATTATTATTGAAAATATTAGAATTTTCATAAGAAATGTACATTGAGATTAATTCCCAAGGAAGGAGAATGTATTCTTAAAGATATCATAATTTTATAAGAATTGTACATTAATATTATTTTCAAGAAAAAGAAAAAATTCCCTTGAAACTTGATAAAGAACTCTAAAGGTGGCTAAGTGTCCACAAGTGCCCAAGTGTGCACAAGAGATTTTATAAAGGTGGCCAAGTGTCCACGTAGTGCCTGAGTGTGCACAACCATTATATAAAAGTAAGTTTTAAGAATGACAAGCATAAATGCTTTTTTTAATTTTGTAACAATGCATTTTATAGTATGCGAAGATGTTTCACTTGAGGTGAATATTATTTTATCACATTGACATTTAAATTGGCCATACCTTGCTTACCAATTTATGTTTATGCACGATGCTATGTCTTTATTCCAAGAATGTAGAATTAAATATTTTGGTGCTTGCATCCTGATACATATTATTTTTTAAAATCGAATTGTTAAGCTACTGAAAAACTTGTGTTTCTTATTTATATGCTAATAAGTATCAGATGCAGATGCATAGCAAGGCCGGGAGATAGAAGGTTCTTTTGGGTTTAAAGAAAATTTGTGTAACCCCTATTTTGGGTCCTAGTCTAGATATATTATTGAGGACGATTATTTTGGTTGTATAGTAGATGTTCATGGGAATCCCTGGGGACGGATATGTGAAGGACCGGTCCATCCCTAGAAATTGTAAGGGAGTCTGAGTGACAGACCTGTTGTATCCTAACTTTCGATGGGCGGGTACTTAATATATCCAAGGACATGTTTATCAGAATGTAATGGACATTATTGGACTTGTATTATTTGAATTACAAGAAAGTTTAAATTTTTTTTAAGTAGTATAGTATTTCTTTCATTTCGCTGTGCATACGAGTTTTAATCTGAGCAAAAGATCACAAATCTAATTCACTTAATGAAACTTAATGGTTTAACTGCTCAGATGTTAATTAAATAAAAGAATAAGAATAATGTATTGAACCTATCTGTTTGCATCGGATGAATTGTAATAATAGATAGGGGCGTTACACTTGAGCCTAAATCTGGGTCAACGTATAGTCTAAAAAATAGAGCATAACATAGACTTATAGCTCCTACTAGTTGACTATCGTGCTCTTGAGTTACCCAGAAATGCATCCAAAGTGCTAGTAGCTGACTGCTAGAAGGTTGGAGGTCGATTATCGTGCTCTTATTTTCCAGAAATTGGCCAAGAATAGAATAGTTGACTGTCGGGACCCTGGAAGTCAATTGGTAGCACACAGGTTTGAAAAATTTTGGGACAATAAGCTACAGGTCGACTGCCAGGAGGGTGGAAGTCGACTTGCAAGCCTCTGTTTTGGAAAAATTGACTCAATGACAAATTTTAATGCACACTATTCCCAATATTTCACTCAAATGTGAGATTTAAACTTGAGATGTAATGGGTAACATGACAAATGAGAATGTTTTGAGAATAAAGGAGAAAGAGAAGAGAAATATGAAATTTTAAATGAGCATGAACCATAAATGAGAATAACTGCAAATGGTTGATTCGCGAGAATCATTGTAAATGGTTATACCGTGAGAATTGCTGCAACTGATCTTCGGCCGTTAAATTATTACAAACAGTTTAACCACAAGAATTATTGTAGATGGTTAACCATGAGAATTATTGTAGATGGTCATGGACCACGAGAAACTCATTTATGAATGGAAATTTTTAAAGATTTTTTTTATGATGCTTTCGACTATGGTCATAACAAAATGCTTTGATTTCTTTGTTTATGCTCTATATTAATATGTGGATATTATCTGTTACCATTACCATATGAGAATCTAACCTGGGTACTAAATAATTTATGGATTGTTTATGTACTCATAAGTATATGTAAGATTCTTGCACAATTCATGTATACTCTTCCAATAGTTAAAATATTTTAATTGTTGATAAAAGAATGTAGTGTATTTTCATACCACTACGGTGGTACAAGTCAGTAGTTTTTAAAATACAGGTGATTATTACTACTTAGAAACTTTTCTCACTAAATGTTGATTTGTACCAGATGCCTAGGTTTCAGATTATGCTAGAAATGGAAGCGGAGATAATAGAAATATCCTTTCTGGGGTATTTTCAGGTTATTAAAGAATTATGAGTTATATATGTATGGGAAGTTCCTCCCACACCTTGACTGCATGAAACCTTAAGAACTATATAGTAATATTTTGACATACCTGTTACCCTAAATCCTTATAAATACTTTGGATGGATTAGGAGAATGACTTTTGATGTAAGAAAAGAGGGCATATATGTATTCAGATATGTGAGATAGGTATCCACTAGTAGTTTTGTTAAGAGGTATGAGTGATAGGCTTGTTGTCTCCTTACCCTTGGTTAACACTCTCACATATCTATAGGTATATGTCTTGCACACACAGAGGTTTATGTTTTGTAAGGAATATTATGTAAATTTAAATGTGAATGTAAATACATATATCTATATGTCTTATCTAAATTATTTAATTATTTCATGTCTATGCATTCATAAGTATACGTAAGATGCTTGCACAATTCTTGTATACTCTTCCAATAGTTAAAATATTTTAATTGTTGATAAAAGAATGTAGTGTATTTTCATACCAATACAGTGGCACAAATCAGCAATTTTTCAAATACAGGTGATTATTGCTATTGAGAAACTTTTCTCACTAAATGTTAATTTGTACCAGAAGCCTAGGTTTCAAATTATGCTAGAAATGGAAGTGGAGATAATAGAAATACCCTTGCTGGGGTATTTTCCAGTTATTAAAGAATTATGAGTTATATACGTATGGGAAGTTCCTTTCACCCCTTGATTGCATGAAACCTTAAGAACTTTATGCTAATATTTTGACATGCCTGTTACCCTGAATCCTTATAAATACTTTGGAAGGATCAATAGAATGACTTTTGATGTAAGAAAAGAGGGCATATATGTATTAAGATATGTGAAATAGGTATCCACTAGTAGTTTTGTTAAGAGGTATGAGTGACAGGCTTATTGTCTCCTTACCCTTGGTTAACACTCTCACATATCTATAGGTATATGTCTTTCACACAAAAAGGTTTATGTTTTGTAAGAAATATTATGTAAATTTGAATGTGAATGTAAATACATATATCTATATATCTTATCTAAGTTATGTAATTATTTTCGCTATGTAATGTGTGAGAACCTGAATGTAGTAACCTAAACTAATAGCACTTAATTAATTAACTTGGCAAAAGGTTAAAAATTTACTCAGGTAGAGGTAGTAGTAACTCACTAATCCTATATATATTATACTGTATTATATAAATAAATAAAAGAAACCATAGGATTGGGGTGTTACAAGGGTTGGAGTGGTGAAAGAGATAACTAAACTTTTTGATGTTCCAACATCCCTGGCTTGTATGAGAAGGCCCTAGGGAATTTCTTTGTATGTATAGTAAACAAAGGGTGTAACCTACTTGAACTGTGTATAAATTACTAGCTTGTATAATGGGTACATGTATCCCATAATGAGTTTTTGTTGGTCTTAGGGAATGTTGACATCATTTTCCCAAGTTTGTACCTAATATTTTGAGAACCATGTACATATGTGTATAAGATGTAAATAAAAATTTTTATAAGTATATCTTAGCTTTTTATACTTCCATTACCATATACATTTATAATATATACATATATACATACAAGTGAGAATCCCCAAGTATAACCTTAAACTTGAAACTAAATTTACTTAAGGATTCTAAACATTAATCTAAAATTGAGAACTCAAGTATATGAGAAAAGATGTTTAATAGTGCACCATCTCTATGGGACTAATGTGTTTTGTACCTGTAGAGCTGGGGTCTTATAGGTAACATATCATTGGTGGGATTAATCCAGATATATCAATATCATTACATAAACTTTCTAATTTCTTTTTTTTAAAGTTCCTCTATAAATAAACTCGAAGTTTAGCAAAATATATATAAGACTTTTAATAATATTTTTTCTATTAATGCTAATTCACATGCCTCAAATTTTAGCATTTTCATATTGTCTAATAAATTTGAAATAGAGCCTTGGAAGAATATTGAAAATTATGGAAATTAAGGATTTATTTTAAAATTTTAAAATAAAAAATAATTTAAGGAAGATGATTTTTTTTCTAAATTAATAGCTCTAAGTATAAAGGGATATTAGTCCAACTTTATATTTTAAAGAGTATTTACAACTAAGTTATAATTAAAAAGAATTATATATCACATTTTATAATTTAGGAAAATATTTTAAAATTATTCATAGTTGAAAGGAGATATTTGTTACATTTGATAGTTTAAAGTAATATTTTAAACTGAGTCATAATTTAGTAGGAATATTTGTCACATTAAATAATTTAGAATAATATTTACAATTAAATCACAATTTAAAGGGAATCTACACATTTTTCCCTTAAAAAAAATGTAAAATTAAATTCAATTGTAAATTCCTTAAATCATCTATACTTTTCTAACTACCAGTTTGTTTCACAAATAGTAAGCTAACTCATTCCTTTCATAAAATTAAAGAAATTTAATATTTACGCTTAAAATTTGTTCATAAATTCAATAAAAATTCATTATAGTAAATATATAATTAATTCCATCATATCACAAAGTTATTTTAAGTTCTATATTCAAATCTTTGATTTTTTTTTCTATAATATTTTCAATTTAAATTCAAGGACTTTTTTTTTTAAAGCTTGGCAAAGATGGTTTGAAAATGAGACAAGGTTTTTTCACCAACAAAAAAAAAGTAATTTGAGCATTTTTATTATGGAATAAATACTTAAAATTTAGGGTAAAATGCAAAATATCCCCTTAAACTTTAGACTATGTGCAAGAGATCCCCTAGAATTTAATTTTTGACCAATAAACCCTTAAACTTTCTCTCACATGTAAAAAACCCCAAATATTAAAAAAACCAATTGACACACTATATTTAAATTCCACGTAAGCAAGGGTTGTAACACTCCATATTCCCTTGATTGGTTTTAAATTAAAATTTCCTCAGTTAATTGGATAAATCGCATGTGTGATTTAATATTTAGAATAAATATTCTATAGAATGACATTGCATAGAACCGAGGTGTTCAATTCAATTTCCTAATTCTTCTTCCTTTCACCTAGCTTAATTGCTAAGGAGAAAAGAAAACATATCTACACGGCAATTGAACAAAATGGGAAAAACGTGCAGCACTTCTATAATAAACCAAATTTAAATTTAATTAAAGAATTGGGATAAAATATTTGGAAACCTTGAAATATTAGGGGGAAGCGATTGAGGAAATTTTTCTGAGCTTGTAGCTAAAATTTGAGAATTTTTTGGAATTAAATTATATCTGATAGCGGGAATTTTATCTGCCTTGAGAAACTTTGCAGATAAATTTGGGAGGCTTGTGATAATTTAAAATTTTCCAAATCTCTTCCATAGCATCCTAAATTCTTGCTTAAATCGAAAAACGCATCCAAAGTTTGCCTAAGGCAAAGTGAGAAAAGACCAAAATGCCCTCAGGAAATTTAAAAACCCAATTTCTCTCAAATTTCTCTCTTCCTCCTATGCGCTCTCCCTCTCCTTTCCCTCTCTCTCACGTGTCTCTCTTCTCTCCTTGCTACCATCACCATTCAGCCACCAACCGACCACCGTGCCGCCGCCCGTCATTGTCGGAAGGTACAGCAACTCCGCCTGACACCGCAGCACGCCGCCTGCAGCTCGCCGGACTGCCACAGTCGCCGAAAATGGCATTTCTTTTCCTCCGTTGCAAATCCAGAAAAGTCTTCGATCCAGCCGCTCTGACGCATTTCGACCATCGGTGATCTGTGCTTAAGCTGCCCAGCAACATCCCCGAGCTGCCGATGACCTTAACTGCCACCGTCGCCGCCACCAGTCACCGAAAAAGCCTTGGAAAGTACAGGGACTAAATTATAAATTTTCAAAATCTTTGGTATACACTAAAAAACTCTGAATTAATTGATTTTTCTACAATTTATAGCTTCTATAATGCCATTAGGGATGAATTGAAGGATTAGATTGAAGAAGAATGATGAAAATCATAAATTTGTAAATAAGGACTAAATTGCAAAGTTTAAAAAAGTTTGGTATGAAGTAGAATTGCGAAATTTGATGTATCCCTGTGATCCTTAACTTAATTAGGACTCGCATGAATGTATGGAATTGCGAAATGGAAAGAAATTGTTAGAAAAGTTTTGATTCAAGTTTAGGGACTAAACTGAAAAGATTGATATAGCCTGTTTAAGCAGCGTAAACCACGTACATTCTGAAATTTTAAGTGAATTAAGTTTATTTAGCCTCCTAGAAGCATCATAGAGTGAATTGGATAATTTTATAACTAAAAACCAACTTCAGGATAAATAAGGGACTAAAGTGCAAACTTATTATTTTTAGGCTTTGGAATAAGTTTCAATTCTGAATGTTGGTTATAAAAATGTAAAGAGGTGACTTAAAGAATTAGTCCAAGGAAAATAAGGAGAATCTTAAATTAAACAAAGGAATTCCTAATTAAGGTAGAGTAATTTACACTTGCCTGATTATTTTAATGAATGTTTACTGTGAATTGATTACTGTGACTGTGTTTGTGAACATGTACTAGGAAATGTTTGCTGATTAGATGAGTATAAGAAAAACTTGCATGTGTTTGGAATATATTTGGAAATTCTTTGCTGCTTGTTTTGATTGGACTATTGGAATTGTATACTTATAGTGTAGACGAAACCTAGGATGGATACTTGATAACTGGTGTGGGACGGTTATCAAGTATTCCATATTCAGACCTGCTTTTGAACTCTTACTATTTGAACACTGAAATGGTCTGTATATGCTGGGGTTTACCCATTAAACCAATACACCCCTATGAAAGACTATAAAGAGTAAAAGAGGAGAGTCTATATGGGGGAAAGGATTGGTTTAAGAGTAAAGCCCTACGATCCTAAGTATTAGTCACCTGTATGTATACATTGCCTTATAGTCGGCATAGAGAAATGAGACCTATTTGTAATGTACACATGATGGGGGATGCCCCGTATTGATATTAGGTTCTCAGTCACAAGGAGGACGGTTCTGTGACAATCACCAAGAGGACGGTCCCTGTGATAGCAACAATCTCAATCACATGGAGGACGGTCCTGTGACAATTACCGGGAGGACGGTCCCTATGATTTTAAAATGAGATTGGAAAACAGCAGGCAATGAATTGTGAATTTATTTATATGATTTTATGCATATATGTACAAATGACTAAAATCCTTGTAGTAACGTGGTAGCGTTATGCAATGGATATGAAAAAATTGACTGTAGGCATTTGAAAAATGACGATTTTTCATAAATACTTATACTCGTTGATTGAGTGAGGGATTTTTTATTTATAATTTTTGAATAGCCACTATATTTTCTATGTTTATTGACTTTTGATAAATAAAGCTTCAAAATGAATGAGTTTGGGGAGAGTTTTTCTATACCCAGATGGGGGTATAACTGAACACTCAGCTTTTTTGAATGAAATTATTTGTATATTACTCTCCTGGGATTCAAATCTCATTAAGTTGTGTGTTCAGGCAATTAAGGGCGTGATAGCACCAGGAATTAGCCTGAGATGACTATATTTGCTGCATAGAATTGCAAAGGACTAAGAAACTATGTTGTAACCTATGACATTAGTTGTAAATAGCTTAATAGCCTTCATATGGTGTATATTAGTCACTAAGTTTGTATTGGTAGTTAGTAATGTAAAAGTGTTGCAAACGTTTATGTTTTATATCCTGTAATTAGTATCTCAAATGTAATGTATGAAAGGTAACCTAAATGTATACTCCAGAGTATATTGATGGCTATATTTTTAATGATTTGAGGTTTTAGATTAGCTGCGCAGGTATGGGGTTGAGTGAAATCTGAATAAGGACAGCTATTTGGGTTACACTCAACCAGTAACAGCCCCAAACGATGTATATTTCGAAAGCAAAAATTTTCATAGCATTTCATGCTTCCTAAATAATATGCTATGGAAAGGGGTTTGTTATAACTTCATCCTTAATCCACTTAGCATGGTGACCCAATCATGTAATTGGATTGCCAACTAAATAGATAAAATATACAAAGGGAAGGGGTTAATGCAAAGTACAAAATTTATCTCAATAACCCAAGGGATAAGTTGGCATCACATTAAATAGGAAGAGGAAAAAGGATCTTTTAAAGGTACTACACGGCTAGAAAAGATTGGGAAGAGAGAAAAAGAAAGAAAGTGAAAATATAATAATCATACATGCAATCGGTTGGGTTTTTTTTAACCAACACACATCTCATTCCTTCCTTTCTATTTCTTTTAATTAAAGTGACCGAGTGACAAGAAAGGCTTCACGTGAAGAGCAGCTTGAATGCATTTTCCTTTCCCTTGGTGCCACCACATGGTAGTATATAGGAATTAAATTGTATTGGGATAAAATGTGTGCAGCATCCCACTCCCTTGGCCGAATGGAAAATGCAATGAGAGAAGAAATGAAGGTGGCGTGACCAATGGGATAAGGCAAACTTGCAAGCAAAGAAAAATGCACTTACAAGTACACTTAATATAGCCATGAGAATTATGAAAAAAAAATTAAAGAAGGAGTGCAGAAATTTTTATTTAACATACAAATGTAGTTTCTTTGTAGGGTGTAACTAACGTGCAAGGAAAGGAATTACCAAATTGCAAACAAGGAGGGAATTAATTATATAAAAATTCATGCAACAAGTAAAACAAAAAGGGTGCATAATTTTTCTAACTTAAACATGCATTAAGGAAGATACACGTGCAATTGAGAGAAGAGAGAAAGAGAGAGAGAGAGATCTAGCCAAAGAAAAAGGAAGCAAGGTGGCGTGAGTGAATGGGATGAACTACACGTACAAGTAAGGATAATTGTACTTAAAAGTACAAGGGTCTAGGAAATAATTTGAATTAGGTAAGAGAAGGGTGTGCAGCCATCAACCAAATAGACACAAGGGAATTTGGATTAGTAATTGGATATTCAAGCATGCACACATGCACGGAAGGAAGGGAGAAAAAAGGGAGAGAGAGAAATGCTAGCATGGAACCTTTTTCCCTTCTTTGGCGTGAGTAAGTGGACAAGGGAAGAGTGCAAGGGAAGTAAATGGTACTTAAAAGTACCATGTGACTAATACATTGAGTAAAACAAAAGAATTCAAGGAAGAAATGGGCTGCACATGGGGCTCTTTGTTGCTAATAATAATAATAATTAAGAATAATGGAGGAAAAGGGTGGTGCACCAAAACCACATGGCAAGCTAAAATTGGGGAAAAGAAAGAAATATATATATCAATTAAACATGAAGATGGCGTGTCTTCCTTCACCCTTTCCTTAAAAATAGCCAAGTGAGATACACCAAATATGCAAGCAATGCAAATGGAACTAAAGAACACATGTGGCTAAATGGAAAGGGAAGGGGGAGAGAAAGAGTAGCGTGGATGTTAGCTAAAACACAAAGGTAGCAATAGAAATAGGGCTGCACTAAGACTACACCAAAAATCACACGTGGGGCTAGTGGATAATAGGAATAATTAAAAGCAAATAGGAGAAGTAGCATCCCATTGACCAAATGACAAAAATGCATGAGGGAAAGGAATTGGAAATTGTATTTTTAATACATGGATGCATGCACACCCCACCTAAGCAAAGAGACAAGGGGAATTGAGATTGCCTTTTTGAGATACATGCAACACACGCACGGGAAGAAAGAAAAGAGAGAGAGAGCCTTCCATACTTAAAGAAAAAACCTAAACTACACGTGAGGCCCACTAGCTAATAAATAAAGAAAGAGAGAGGACATTTTGAGGAAGAAAGTAACCCACACTTGAGGAGAAACAAACACACCACATTCGGTTAAGAGAGAGAGGGAGAATTAGCCAAGAAAGAGAGGCACAAAGGAGCAAGGAAGAAGTCAAAGGGGAAGAGTCAAAGAGGAAGCCAAACAAAATCCATCTTAGTGCATCATTGAGGTAGGTTAACAATTTTTTTAGATTGTGTTCCATGATTTAGTGTATGCAATCATCATGCTTTCACAAGTTTTCCATGGAACATGATTGTCTTCCCTACATTCTTGATAAAATGCATGTTATGTTGGCTAAGCATGTGTGATTGATTGGGATGTTGGTTGATGTGATGACATGAATATTGATGTTGTGGAAGGATTAGGGTTAGATAATGTTACTTTCATGATGAACTATGATTGAATATGATAGAAATGGGTGGATGCCTTTGAAGATCATCCTTCCTCCATAAAACCCCTTTTGGCCAAGAGGAAGATGAAACTTTACATTAAAGGGATGTGAAATTTTTAGTTGTAATTGGTGAAAAACAAATGACCATGGATGGAAGAGAGTACACCATCTTAATGGCGTTATTTAAGGAATAGAAATGGAAAATTTGAATTGCAACATAGTCATTTTCCTTAAATTTCCCTTAGGCCAAGTTCATGGAATTTATTCTTGAAGCTTATTAGAATTTTATAAGAGATGTACATTAATATTATTTTTCAAAAAAGGGAAATTTATTCTTGAAGCTTATTAAAATTTTATAAGAGATGTATATTATTATTATTTTTCAAGAAAGAAAATTTTATTCTTGAAGCTTATTAGAATTTTATAAGAGATGTACATTATTATTATTTTTCAAGAAAGAGAAATTTATTCTTGAAGCTTATTATAATTTTATAAGAGATGTATATTATTATTAGTTTTTCAAGAAAGGGAAATTATTCTTGAAGCTTATAAGATTTTATAAAGGTGGCCAAGTGTCCACAAGAGTGCCTAAGTGTGCACAAGATTTTATAAAGGTGGCCAAGTGTCCACAAGAGTGCCTAAGTGTGCACAAGATTTTATAAAGGTGACCAAGTGTTCACAAAAGTGCCCAAGTGTGCACAAGAATTTTATAAAGGTGGTCAAGTGTCCACAAAAGTGTCCAAGTGTGCACAAGAATTTTATAAAGGTGGTCAAGTGTCTACAAAAATGCCCAAGTGTGCACAAGAATTTTATAAAGGTGGTAAAGTATCCACAAAAGTGCCCAAGTGTGTACAAGAATTTTATAAAGGTAAGTTTTAAGAATGATAAGCACAAATGATTTTTGTTCATTTTTGTGATAACATGTTAATAGCATGCAAAGATGTTTTATTGGAAAAGAATATTATTTTACCACATTGACATTTCCAATAATTATACAATGCTTGCCAATTTGTATTTATGAATAATGCTATGTTTTTAAATATCAAGAATGTAGAAGTAAACATTTTGGTGCTTACACCCTGATACATATTAGTTGATTTTTAAACCCTGAGTTGATTTTTAAATCCTGAATTGTTAAGCTACTGGGAAACTTGTGTTTCTCATTTATATGCTAATATGTATCAGATGCAGACGCTTAGCAATGCCGGGGAGATAGAAGTTCTTTTGGTCAAAAGACAATTTTTGTAACCTCATATTTTGGATCAGGATGCTAGATATATTTTGGATTAGAATTAGGATGATTATTTAGCTGTGTATAAAGAGGGAAAAACGGGTAATTGTTGGGGAAAAGGATATGTGAAGGATCGGTTCATTCCCATTATTTGTAAAAGGGTCTGAGTGACAGGATTGTTGTCTCCTGACTCCTAATGGACGGGTACTTCATATATCTTGATACATGATTTCAAATGATGTAATAGACATTATTGGACATTTATCAATTGTAATATAAAAGTTTTAAATTTTTGCTGTGTAGTATAGCATTTTATTTTCGTTGTGCATACGAGATTTAATCTGAGAAAAAGATCCCGAACCTAATCCACTTTAATGAAACTTAATGGTATAACTACTTAGACTTAAAAATAAAAAGATAAGAATAATGTACTGACCTTATTTGTTTACGTCGGAGGAATTGTAATACTAAATAAGGGCATTACAAGGGTTTTTTTGTCAAATTCAATTTTAATTAAGTTTTCTTAATTGCATAATTAAAGGGGTGAAGAGTATGGAGATCATGTCAAGCTCTCCAAAGTCGTTTACAAAGACCTCATTGCGTCTGTGAGGAAACCACAACATAGGAATTGGATTAGTTAATTTGTAGCAAGTACCATTTGTAACCTTGAAACCTAAAATAAACATGTGCATCTGGATTGGCTTTTTTCTTTAAGAAAAAAGTACTTTTTTTTAGTTAAAAGTACCTCTGATAAAAATTTAACATGTTTGGATTGACTTTTTAAAACAAATAAGAGTATTAAAAAAAAAGCAAAAAATGAGCTTTTTTCGAACATTATATTTTTTGACTTTTCTAAAAGGCATTATCACTGGACTAGTCCGGTTTAGATAGTTAGACTGGAATGTATTTGACTCAAATAAATCAGACAAGTTTTTGTTAGAACCAAACGATCTGGTTGTAAACTAAGTGGGTTTTCTTGAATTTTAACTTGCAAAATGTTACAAGAAAAATTGAACTGTGAACGTTATAGAAGAATGGTAGAATGGTAAATCAATTGCTGTGACACCACAATACTTTTTTAATAAACAGAATGCATGATAAATTATTTAATCTATCTTAAAAGAAACCTTTGATAATAATATTTTATTTTATTTGATAAAATTGGTTACAAATATATTTTTTGTGTATAAATAAAATATTAATTGCTATTTTAAAATATATTAGTATATATTATTTAATTATTTTTTATAATTACATAATTATTAAATTTTTTTAATTTCTATGTATTTTATTTCTAAAATTACAAATTATTATATTTATTGTGATAGAAATTAATATAATCATTTTATTAAATAATTATAAAAATAAACTTAAATTTTTTATTCTTTTATAATTATTATGATTTGATATTTTTACTTAATACGAAATATAAATTTATAATAAATTTTTTTTTAATTTATTTTATTGGTTCAATTGACTTTTTTGTAACTCAACTATGATATCTTTTAAAAAATTAAAGTGTAATTTATCTTAATTTTTTATAAAAATATAATATTTAAATATATATTTTTTATTAGTAAATTTGTTCATAATAAATATTTTTGTACATATTACATATAAAAAAAGCTTTTTTGAATATAAAGTACTTTTTAATATTGCATTTGAATACAAAATAACTTTTACTTTTCATAAAAGCTCTATTTAAAAAAGCTCATTAAAAAAGTATTTTTTTTAAAAGCCTATCCAAACGGGCTCTTAGGCTTCTGTAATATCTGTGTGAAGATTTTGGTGGTGTTCACAAATATAAATTTGGCATCAGGCAACTCTCTATTATTATTGAATTCATCGATTAATGATTTCAGTTTGTAGTCCAAAATGGAGGCGAAACAGAAGTGCGTAAGTTTTCACTGTGTGAATTGCTTCGTGAGTCCTAAGGACATTGAATAGAGAAATGGGAAGAACACAACATACATCAAAGTAGTGGATGTGTTTTCTGTGTATATGTTTAAGGAAGACGAGTTGAAGAAGTTGTTGAAGTGCTTCAAAGGTGTGGAGGTTTGGCTTCACCCATTTAATTATGAACTCTTCACCCCTTTAATTATGAATTCACCATTAGAAAAAATTGATTAAGATTAAATTTGACACAAATACACTTGCTTATGTGGAACTTAGATCTGATGTGTCATTGATTTTTTAGTATTTGGACTTTCTTACACATGAGGGAAAGTTTAAGGGATTATTGGTCAAAAATTAAAGTCTAGGGAGTCTCTTACACATAGCCCAAAGCTCAAGGGGATATTTTGCATTTTTCCTTAAAATTTATTAAAATATGATAAATTAGGATGGTTTAAAAATTATCTCAAAATATCTAATATTTTAAAGACAAAATGCAAAAGACTCCCTTAAACTTCGGTTTATGTGCAAAAAATCTTCTCAACTTCAGTCTTTGACAAATAACTTCTTAAACTTTTATTTGTGTGTAAAAAACCCTAAAGGTTATTAAACTTATTTACACATCATATTTAAATAACACATCAATAAGGATAAAAGTGTTATTTTAATTATTACTCAAATTATCATAGAAGTCCCAAATTACCTAGATTAACATCTTCAAGTGTTGTTCTAGTTCGTGAGGCAAAATCCTCAGAATAATTGTTCAAAATAACAATATGTAATTTATGTTCATGAATAGAGATTTTGCCAATAATTCTCTGTCGCATTAGGTATAGGTTTCTATCACCACTTCCGCTTGACATTGATTACTAGAATTGAAAGAATTTTTTTTAAAAAAAGGAACAGAAATCTAAACCTTTGCAAGAAAATGAATATTTGATAACGAGTTAACTTTATTTTGTTGATTTCTATATTTTTTTAGTTTCCTATTTTGGCATAAAAAGAATCAACCTTCAATATTTCAATTGACGTTTACAATTTATTCAATAATTTTGCTTACTTGAGATGTAGATCTGGATTTAGAACATTCAATTTCTATATCACAAAATCCTTAAAACAATGAGAAAGATAAGATGTTTTCGCACTTTATAGTTAACGTCTATCGTCCCCCAAATCATAGAGGTGTTGAATATAATTATTCCATCAAGATTATGATTAGCAGAATTGAAGGGTTGATTGCCTGAATATTTGGGATTTTTAAATAAAAAAATTTGGGTGATAATTACTTTTTATCTCTGTTGATGTGTGTTATTTAAATATGATATGTAAATAAATTTAATAGCATTTGAGGTTTCTTATACACAAATAGAATTTTAAGGGGTTATTTGTCAAATTATAAAGTTAAAGGATTCTTTTGCACATAAGATAAATTTTAAGGGAGTCTTTTATATTTTACCTATACTTTAATTTTTCAGCTTTTCTACATTAGAGGGTATGTGATAGTTAAAATACTTTAAAAAATTTTATTTTTTAATTCTTTCAAATTGCTTAATTATTTTAAAAGAATTAATATTATAACAATTAATTCAAAATTTCTACCCTTCAAATTTATCTTACAAAGTTAAGGATACCGTAATAAATATTCGAACAGTTTGAATCTGTATCATGAATATATAGAGTTAGAAATCTCCGTTTGAATATGTCAATTAATCCACAATCATCGTACTAACTAGAGTAAATTATAATTTCAATCCCTGTGGTTTAACTTAAAATTAATCTGCTTCTTGGAGTCAAGTTGTGGTTTGTTGTGTTATCAATTATCACTTAATTATCTTGTACTATTTTTTATTTAAAATTTAAATAAATTATTTAATTGAAAATTTTTAAATATTATTTTGTCTCTATGCAATTTTAAAATTATCATTCAAACCCTTATCTAATTTAATACTTATCATTTAATATATTTTTATTATTTAACACTAATCATTTGATACTTTTAATGTTTAAAATTTATCCTTCAACACTATAATTATTAAGTCATTCAAAATAAAAATAAGAAATAATATATATATATATATATAGAGAGAGAGAGAGAGAGAGAGAGAGAGAACAAAGTATAAACTATATCTTTGTAACATAAGAAAAGGAGGTATATTTAAGGGGGACTGTCACGTTTCTATCAAGAAGTAATTTTCAGACTAATGGAAGCATAATCATACCAAACCAAAATTCAAGAAAGAGTCAAAGCAAAAAGAAATCATCTCTGGACATTAGTTTAATTTTAAAATTGGTCTATAGTTCACATATATTTGTACTTAATGTGAATATTTGGGATGTCATTTTGTTTTGGTCCACTATAAACATTATATGATTGAATCTATTGAATTTTTTTCTACCAAAATTGTTATTTAATGTCTTATTTATTTTAATGTATTTATAAAATTTTAGATAATATATATAATTATTTTTTAATTTTTCTTTTCCTATAGTCATAATTTCATCATTGATGTTATAATTATAATTTATAACTATCTTTGTATTATTGTTTATGTAAATTTATCATTATATTATTACTTTTTTTATATTTATTTTAAATGATTTAATAATGTTAGAATTTTGAAGGATAAATTATAAACAATAAAAGAATTAAATAACTAGGTTTAAATAATTGAGGAGTTAAATGATAAATATTAAATTATTTAAATAAAAATTTTACAATTATAATTTTTTTTATTGCTTACCTAATTTGCTATTATAGTGTATACTTTGTATAATATATATATATATATATTAATTTTATCTTTATTTTGAACAATTTAATAATTCTAAAATGTTGAAGGACAGAATTTTAAACATTAAAAATGCTAAATGACTAGTGTTAAATAAAAAATAGATTAACTGATAAATATTAAATTAGATGAGAGTTTGAATGATAATTTTAAAATTTCATAAAAACAAAATAATTTGTTAAAATTTTCAATTGATTAATTTGATTAAATTTTAGATAGAAAATACTACAGAATAATAATGATAATAGAATAAAACAAGGGAGAATGGGGCTTCAAGTGACACACCTGAACCACACGTAGGCAGATTGACTTTTAGCCAAACTACAAGGGGTCAACTATAATTTATCCTAATAACTATTTTTCATTTTTAAAGCTAATTAATCTCAAATTAAAATGAATTAACCCTCCTAATAAGTCTCTCAAAAGAGGGAGACAAGGATCCTGGATCCCTATTCAAATTTCTCTTCCTCTTTATGCTTCTGCTATTTTTTAAAAAAAATAATTAATGAATTGTTTAATACCTTTCTTATGTTTTAATGTCTTATTTACTCTCACTTTTAATTTTAGTGATACCCTTCGACTCTTTATATAGTCTTTTTTTTTTTATTTTATCATTTTAATATTCTTTGAATTTATGAATAACTAATGTTAAAAAAATGTTTAATCATATTATTAATAATATTTTCAAATTGTACAATATTTGCAATGACATACATACATACATATATATATATATATATAATTTTACATTTTACTTTTAATTCTCCCTTTTCTCTTTTTCTCAAACTCTTCTTATTTATTGTCTCCTTTTTTGTTTCTCTTAATTCTCTATTTCTTCTCTCTTCTCCGTTTTTCTTTTCTCTCCAAATTTTCTGATAACATGACAAATTAAAGAGCCTAATTTGTCTCAAGACAAATTTGATAAAAAGATATTTTTAAAATATAGAGTCTAATTGGTCTTAAATTGAGACGAAATAGATCTTAAAGAGGCAAAAAAGAGGATTAATGAAAAATAATTATTATGATATCACATGAGAGATTTATTATTTTCGAAGAGGTAGTATAGTGATATACTCAACACATTTACACACACACACACACACACACATATATATATATATATATACACACGCGCGTGCACACACATACATAAAAGTGAAATAAACATTAACATAATTAAATTTAATAAAAAAAATTAATCTCCAACATTATGAACTATATTATGAATCTCTTTATAAAAAAATGTCTATGTTTCAAAAAATATTAATTTTTCACATTATTTTTTATTAAAGATAATTTTATTCAAAACACTAAATTTACACACATTTCTGACCAAAAAAGAGCCAACTCCCAGTATATCCTAAAACTGTTTAATGCTTCAATTTTAAAATTTCACCATTTAATTCGCATGTACTAACGAGAACCAGCGAATAGTTAAATGTGTATCTCTAAAAAATTGAATCGCTTATTTAAAAATTCAGAAAAGAAATATTTAAAGGTTCATAAAATAAATTATTAAAACATATATCTTTTATAACTAACAGAGACATTTCATCTATGTAATTCCGTCATTTAGCCTTTAGCGGTCCACTTTGTTATTATTCAATTATATGGAACTCAACGAAGATTGTCTATTCCATGTCTTGCTCTTATGGCTCAACACAGTCAAGGTAAAAGTCAACACAATGGTTTAATCGTCAGAGTTTCCTATATTTTAGATTAACAAATCATCATCTCGAACTTCATTATGTCTTGGCTTTGGCAGGGACACACAAAAATACGATATTTTTGTCCGCACCTACATACAAAAGTTGCGTTTATACATGGATAAACTAATCTATCTAAGAAATGTTCCAATATGCTTTAAGTTTCTCGTTTATTACAAGAAACGCAGTTCTGATCAGCTTCCCTATAAAACCCATATGAAAAAAAAATATGCTAGTATCAAGAACAAAATTCAAACATTTTAAAAAAAAAACAATGATCGGTTCTATTATTGTAATGATTTGCGTGCTGCAGAAACCTAGTACAGTAGAGGAATTTCCATAACTCAACATAGCAACTACCAGCCATGGAATATACTGCAGTAAGCATTCCCACTTCTCCGGCTGCCTCTGCGAATGGCCTTTGCTGCTCAAACTCTGGAAAAGACTTGTGCAAGCATTTTAAAATCCGGAGGTCTTATTCTGAAAACCGTCTTGGTTACTCCATTACTAGTATCCAAGCCTCGTCAGTGCAACCAAAACTCAAGAGCAGCAGATCAATGGGAATTTTCCCATTTCAATTTTCAGGTTCCCTTCTTCCAAATTCACTTCGCTCATTCTTGTTTGACCGAGAAACAAGCAAGGACAAGAATATGATGAGGAATAATATCAACTTGACAGAAAACATGGTGGAAATGAGTGAAGGAGAGGACGTAAAGAGGGTCGACTGGGTAGAGAGCTTAAGAAGCACTGGAGAAATAGACTACCTAAAGAAAGCATGGATCCAGATATGATGCACAGCAAAATTAAGTATGATGAATGTGACAGTGATGAAGATGAAGGTGTTTGCATGGCGGGTTATGATGAAGAAACAGAAGACAGACAAGAAATGACATATGATTGTGATTCATTCTCCAAATTTCTGGTTCGAGTGCCATGGTCTGATACCAAACTATATTCTCAGCTGGCCTTCCTCTCTAACATGGCTTATATAATTCCAGAAATCAAGGTAAGCACAAATCATTGGGTGATTTATCAAGCAGTTTTCAAGATCCGTGGTTTTGTTAGTGGGTTTTTGTATACTTAGTTTTTCTCTTCTTTTTCCTTAGTTTTTCTCTTCGTTTTCCCATGTATGAATCAAATGATATAGACACAAACAAATGATGACGGCCAATTAATTTGCAGTCTAAGGACTTGAGGAGATACTATGGCCTCCAATTCATAACATCTTCTCTAGAGAAGAAAGCTGAGGTGGCTAAGATAAAGGAAAAACTTGATCAGGATTCCACTGGCGTACCCATAGCTGCCTCAGTGGCCTCTCAAGATAACTCACAGCAAGGAGTCAGTGATGAGCATGAGTGTCAAAACCAACCATTGGCAGCTTATGAGATTGCTGCCTCAGCAGCCTCTTATGTCCTATCTCAAGCTAAGAACCTCTTGTCCCTTCCCTCTAAATCACAGCAGCAGAGAGACAATGAGGATTCATATGGAACTGAAGACCCAAAAAGAAATGAGACAGATGGCACTCCCAGGGTTTATAAATCAGAGGTTGCAGCCTATGTTGCAGCATCCACAATGACTGCTGTGGTTGCAGCAGGCGATAGGGAAAGACAAGAAACGGCAAAGAACCTTCAGTCACTTCATTCCTCACCTTGCGAATGGTTTGTCTGTGATGATTCCAGCACATACACTAGATGCTTTGTAATTCAGGTGATTCCTTAATCCTTACTCTTTAAGTCTTCATCCGGGATGTGCCACAAGGCTGCATTTATTTCTGGGCAGTTATTGATGCAAACAATTAAGTGCTCTCTTCTCTGTTTCCAGAACAGATGCTCAGAAGACTTTGAATTTTGACAAACAAATTGTTATATGTTGCAGGGATCAGACTCCCTGGCATCATGGCAAGCAAACCTCTTCTTTGAACCCACAGAATTTGAGGTACAAAAATTCTTGTTCGACGGAAACCTTCATTCACTGTGCATGTATAAGTTTTTTAAGGAAAATATTAAAAGCACTAGAATCTATTCTCTGGTAGGGCATGGATGTACTTGTTCACAGAGGAATTTATGAAGCTGCAAAGGGTATATACGAGCAATTCATGCCAGAAATAATGGACTATTTGAAAAAATATGGGGATCAAGCAAAGCTTCAATTTACTGGTCATTCCCTAGGAGGTAGTCTCTCTCTTTTGATCCATTTGATGCTACTTACTAGAAAGGTTGTCAGTCCCTCCACCATCCGACCAGTAGTAGCCTTTGGCTCACCATTTGTGTTCTGCGGAGTCCAGAAGATACTCGATGAGCTGGGCCTAGACGAGAACCATATTCACTGCATCATGATGCATAGAGATATCGTTCCCAGGGCCTTCTCCTGTAATTACCCTAACCATGTAGCTATAGTCCTGAAGCGCTTAAATGGCTCATTTCGGTCACATCCTTGTCTGCTGAAAAATGTAAGTATCGCCACTTTATTGGTTCTACTATTACACACAAAAAAGTCAGATTGAAAAAACATTTGGCTGGCATGTTCATATTGCATTTTTCGTAACCGCTTTCTTTGCATATTTGCAAAAGCTATTGTACTCACCATTGGGTAAAATATTCATCCTCCAACCTCATGAGAAGACATCTCCTCCTCATCCGTTACTCCCTTCAGGAAGTGCTCTCTATGCCCTAGACAATACAACATGTGGATACTCTCCAAATGTGCTCAGAGCCATCCTCAATCAACTCCACCCACTTGAAACACTAAGTGATCCAACAGCATATAGTTCAGAAGGCACAATTCTGAGAGACCATGACTCCAGCAACTACCTAAAAGTTGTCGATGATGTCCTAAGAAATCATTCAAAAACAGTTCGAAGAATGAGACGGCAGAGGATTAATGAATTGTGGCCGCTGCTGACTTCCCCATCACCACACTCATGAAGCCATGAATGGAACTTGGAGAGCTGTAGCTTGATGACAAAGGACATAATGACAGGAGTCTAAAGCCTTTGTTGCAAGGTTCCTACAAATATTCATAAAATAAAATCACTGATTTTATTAGCCTAGAACATCGTTTTCTTGTACATTTCCAAAAATCTAACTTGTCAACGTGTCCAGCACTTAACCTTTCACTAACATTGTGGATAAGTATCTAACAATCTCAATTGAAAATACGTAAAGTATATTCTGATAGTTTTTTCATTTTCTATATAACACTTACAAGCCATAAAACACTGGATAGCATGCAAGCCATCGAATACATTAGACAATTTTGCTCTGAGCTCAAAGCAAATATCCTCACCTCAGAAAAGTGGAAGTTATCAGGGAGAAAATAAATATATCCCATTCCCACCACCATTGAACCCTCTCACTCCTCTCCACCCACCCCCAGTCCTGAGCAGTGCAAGTTAAAGAAAGAAATGAAGCAATATACACACACTGCCAATGAGGAGTCAACAGAGGATTAATTTCTCATGGTTCAATGCTCCTATCATAGGAACAATGCACATATGCAACTAACAACAACAACAAACAACGCATTTTCCCACAAGGCGGAGTCAGTTACATAGATCAAGCGACATCAACATGTTTTATCTTCGCTCAATGTACATATGCAATTAAAGGCAAATAAATAAACATCATTAACCATGAAGGACTTTATAAATTCAATTTTTCAATAACACAAATTCTATAAAGCAATCAAGTGCTTTCCTGTCATTCTTGATTAAGATTGCAGTTTTAACATTAGAAGCAAATTACTTGTAAAATATATCTGATGTTGTAGTAATCTTTTCACCAGGTCATATCATCATCTCATTCAGCTGCCAATACAGAATTATTTGACTGAAGTCTTGATGAATCCAAAATGATGACTATAAAGTTTTACATTAAGTACTGTGGTAGTAAAGGTCGCTCTAATCAAACCTACTTCAGTATCAAAATGAATTACAACAAGAACTATAGCAGGTACTTTTGACTTACATTAAAAATACACAGGTTAATTCATCTTATTTCTAAACATACTAAAATCTGTTGGTCAAACAAGTAGAACAATATTGATAAAACCTAATCCCACATAGCAAATTCTAACATGTTTTGTCTTATTATATATTTCTACATGTCGAGAGTAAAACAGAGGTTGCTCTTTAACACGACTGAAAAGTGAAAGATAACTTCCATAAGGCAAAGAGATACATGGATTGTATAGTGTGACCATTATTTACCCTCTGCAGCCATCTTCTTGCGTATCTCATGAGCTGTATTAAAAATGCCAAGAGTAGGCTTGTTGCACACAAAACACTTCTTATTCTTTGCATGATGCTGCAAATGAAAAGAACAATAGCATTAACTTAAAAGGAAAAATAAATTAACACATTAAACATAAAACCAATCTTAGGCAACATCCTTGTCCTCAAGCACAAGATAAAATTTTCAAAAGAAAAGTAACAGCTGCATCACTTTATTAACATGAGTAATCAATCAACCATAACTTTTATAGTCAATGATTTTATACCAAATGCAACCTAATGTGGTACAATAGCCCAAAAGAAATTTGACCTAAAAGCCCTGTAAAAAAAAGGTTTAACCAACTTCTATAATCTGAATAAAAATCTTTATTTTAACAATTAAAATCAGATACATTAAACATTTAAGAACTTAAAACCACATTTCATAACCAAACAAGAAGCATCCAACTAAGTTATTTTCCATCAGCTTTTCATGTTTAGATGTCATCAATTGAACTTATTTGCCTCGATGTAAGGCTATACCTTCAATGCACAGTGCTCACAGAAGTAGTGCTTGCAGTTGGTTACAACAGGATCCACAAAAGGCTTTCTACAGATGAAACATGCAAAAGGTAACGAATCATCATCATCTTCATCAGTCATACTAGCACCCTCTTCATCTAAATCCTCTCCTGCAGCCAATCTCATTCTCCTTGCTTTCTCAGCTTCCTCCCATTCCTTTTCCAATTGCCACCCAGGCTTGTAATCCCCTCGATCATGCATAAACTTACACGAATCACCATACCCACAGTAACCAGTTTCCTTGTAATCCTTACATATGTCTGGCTGATAATCAAATCTTGCAGAAACTCTAATGTGAGCTGACGCCCTAAGAGGACCATGTGACCCACCAGCTTTTTCACTGGCAATTGTTTGCTCTCGTCGAAAACCAGCCTTGTAATCTGTGTAACTATTTATGCCCTTGTAAAGTTTTTCATCCCCAGAACTAGTGCCCTTGCCCTTCAAACTCTCCTCTGCTCGCTTAAGGGCTCTTTCACGAATGGCTCGAGCATCTCTGGAAAACTCAGTTTCAGTTTCTAGAGTGGCTGTTGCTTTGTTATCATGTTGAACTTGAATCTCTCTTGAAGACTCAAACTGAAACACTGGTTTTTCAGGTTCCTCCGGTATGGTAGATACAGTGCTTTTTGAGGGACCAGTGGAAAAGTACAACTTATTGTCTGGCTTCAAGGGTTTTTTCTGAATATGTAACAAAGAACTTTCATTTTTTGAATCCCCCTCGTCATCTTCTTTATCAATAGTTCGTTTTCTTAAATTCTTCTTATTAATCGGTTTCCTGAAGAAACTACAAACTGAAAATACAGAAGACTCAGTCCAAACTATACATCTTGCAACAAAAACAAACAACTTTCAACGAGTAGATTCAATGTAAAGACTTAGATTTACACAGTTAAAGATAAACCAACCATACCTTGCTCTGGTTGTTGATTTTCAGCAGATTTCGCCAGGTCATCAGAATCGGCCATGTTTAAAAACTAACTATACAGCTTCAACCACCACTTAGAACGACCAGAGAATCGTAGTCGTTAGAAGAACCTTCCAGAAACAAAACCATAAACCCCTACAGAAACAAAAACATAAACCCCTACAAAGTTTAGCAAAAATAACAGCTATAGCCAACGGAGATGGGTGGCTAATCAAAATTGGTTCTCGGTAAATAACGAAAACCTAAGTCAGGTACGAAATCTGTGAAACTCTAAAGCGGATGGAAACAGAACTAAAAGAATCTCAAAAAACTATGGAGAAAGTAAAAACTCGCCACTTACACAACTAGTAAGAATTCAATTTGTTAGAGAATTTGACGGGGATCAGAGGATATATTACGAGGGAAAAGAAAAACTAGGAAGTTGCATCGAATTTTCCCGCGTGATGTAGATGCATACGCCTCAAATTGCTTACGCCTAACCGCCAATGGTCCAACGGAATGCGGCTGGCAATACTTCTGATCCACAATTGGTACTGCTGGTGAACTCAATCAGAACCCGAACCCGATCAACTTCTAAAACCTTTTTGAATCCGTTACGGCTAATTTAGTAAATAAAACTATATTTTAGCCCGTGCATCAAATATCTATCAAGTATTTAAATATGATAATATATTATCTACTATTATCCTTTTTTTCTATTATAAAAATGTGAGTTATTTATAAATTTTTATTTTTTAAAATACTTTTTAAAACCCAACTGTAAGATTTATTAAACTCACTCTTTCAAAAAACAATTTTTCATATTTAAAGTTATACCTTTTTAAAATCACCATTTCAAAATATAAATTTTCTCATTTAAAGTCATATCTTTTTAAATTATTTATTTTTGTCATATCCTTTTAAAGCCACACTTTCAAAATGTAACTTCTTACTTTTAAAGTTATATCCTTTCAAGTTATTTATAATTCTATCATATTATGTATTTTTTGTTTTATGAAACCAAGAAAACAAATGTTATATGTAAAGACAGTATAGTTACATGTGTTTTGAAGTATTGACGTTTTTGAAGTATTGACGTTTTTGAAGTATTGACGTGTAGTTAATGTCTTGCCATTCAGTCATCAGTGAATTCCCTTCCTTTTCTCTCCTTTCGCTGTTTCTCCTTCCTCTTTCCTCCCTCTATTTATGCCTTAGTATTGCTTGTGCGTGCTCGCATTTTTTTATAAGAATCAGGTTGATATTTATCAATAAAAGAAAACTAGAGTGAAGTTTAACATATGTCTTCATCAGTATGGAGAAAGAGTGGAAACAGTCAAAAGAACATGATGGTAGCGCAAAATATTAGCAATAATTCTCCCAAATTCGTTACGAAAGAAAAAACTAAAATCAACAGCCTCGTAAACTCACAATATCAAAATGCTAACTTTCAAAACAAGGGGCTTGGAAAACAAATATAAATTCCAGCAACCTTACAATCCACAAAACTCTGACTGAGACTATGCTTTCATATTTGAGGGAGATCTACATCTCTTATCCAAAACCCAAATGAAACATGTAACACCCCCAATCCTATAATTCATTTTAGATCATTTAATAATATAATATGATATACAATATGATTGGTGAGTTACTACAACTTCTACTTAAGTAAATTTTAACTTTTATCAAATTAATTAATTAAGTGTCATTAGTTTGAGAATTTTACACTTGGGATACTCACACGTAACGCAGCGAAAATAATTGAAATACACACACACACATTCACATTCATAGTTCTTTTACAACAATTATAACTTATGTGCACCTGATATATACCTATAGATATGTGAGAGTTGTCAACTAAGATAAGGAAACAACAACCTTGTCACTCATACCCCTTTAACAAAAGCTTATTAATGGATACCTATCTCATATATCCTAATACATATATGCCCTGTTCTTATATCAAAAATCATTATCTTGATCCTTTCCAAAATAATAATAAGGAATCAGAGCATTGGGCATGTCAAAATTCTGCTATATAGATCATAAAAATTTATGCAGTCAAGGTATGGGAGGAACTTCTAATACAAATATAATCCATAAGGCTTTAATAACAGGGAAATACCCTAGGAAGGGTATCTCCACTATCTCCACCTCTACCTCTAGCAGGACCTGATACCTAAGCATCTGATACAAACTAGCATTTATATGAGAATAAATCTCAATAGTGTAAACCCTCAATCCTATAGTCATTTTTAGATTTTAGTTAATTAATTAATATATAATACTATAAGATTATTGAATTACTACTTCCTTGACCCAAGTCAAATTTTAAATTTTTAACAAGTGAAATAATTAAGTACTATTAGTCTGGGCTACTACACTTGGGTTCTCACACGTTGTGTGGCGAAAGCAAAAAAAAAAAAATTAATAAAATGAAATACATATATATATAGATACATTCACATCCATTTATAATATTTATACGTGTCATCCATTAGACATATACCCATGGATATGTGAGTATGTTAACTAGGATAAGGTGAAAACAAGCCTGTCACTCATAACCATTTAACAAAATTGCTAGTGAATTTCTCGCTCAAATATCCTAATACATATATGTCCTTATCCTATACATAAAAAATCTATCTTCCTAATCCTTTCCAAAAATTTAATAAGGATTCAGGATATTGAGCATGTCAAAATGTCTCTAAAATTTTACACATTCAAGGTGTAGGAGGAACTTCCTATACATATATAACCCACAGTTCCTTAACGAGTGGGAAATATCCCAAGAAGGGTATCTCCACCAACTCTATCTCCACCTCTATCATTATCTGGTACTTAGGCATCTAATACATGTAATGCCCTTATCTAGTATTATAATTCCTTCGATGTAACCAGATAAGTTCGGTACATTATTCTTATCCTTTTATTATTAACATCTGAGTATTTACACCATTAATTTTTATTAAAGTGGATTAGGTTCGGGTTCTTTTGCTCAAATCAAACTCATACGCACAGCGAAATTAAAATACCATACATCACAACGAAAATTTAAAACTTTCATATTATAACTAATAAATATCCAATAAATGTCTATTACCTCCTTTGTTAACGCGTACCAAGATATATGAAGTACACATCCATAAGGAGTAAGGAGACAATAATCCTGTCACTCAAACTCTTTTTAAATAATAGGGATGAACAGGTCCTTCACATATCCTTTCCCCAGTAATTTTCCATTTTCCTTTTCTATGTACAACCAAAATAATAGCCTTAATCTTAATCATATCTAGAATTAGGACCCTAAAAGTGCAGGACTATGAAAATATTTCTATCAAAAGTATGCCTTCTAATGCTATCTCCGTCCTCCCCCGAGATTGCTACATAGTTGGATCTGATACATATTAACATATAAATGAGAAAATGATTTTTCTAGTAGCTTAGCAATTTATTCTTTTAAAATCTACTAATATGTATTAGGGTGCAAGCACCAAAACATTTTCATCTATATTCTCGGTATTTAAAACATAGTCTCATTCACATATACCAATTGGCAAGCAGTACATAATTAATTGAAATGTCAATGTGATATAAGTAGATATTCTCTTTTGAGTAAAACATCTTTTTATGGGATCATACATGTAAAAACAAAATTGAAACAAGGATTAATTATGTATTTCATTCTTAAATCTTACCTTGATAAATTGATTGTGCACACTTGGGCACCTTGTGGATACTTGGCCACCTTGATAATTTAATTGTGCACACTTGGGCACTTTGTGGACACTTGGCCACCTTTATAAAATTACTTGTGCACACTTGGACACTTTGTGGACACTTGGACACTTTGTGGACACTTGGCCACCTTTATAAAATTACACCTTTATAAAATTTATTATGCACACTTAGGCACTTATACATATATATAACGACTACATTTCCTTTTATTTTTATCATGTTAATCTCTCTTGCATTTAGTCCTCATAAAATACATTCTAATGCATTCCTTATTAGATTCGGCTACCAAGGTTTGAAATACAATGTGGTTTCAGCCACCATGGAGAAATAATCCAATTTAGGATTTTCATGTCACGTTATTCCACTTACCTTTTTGGTTTCAAGTTACATACTAAAATTTCGGTTGCATATATTTAATTAGTCTTACATCCCAATAACAATGTGAATCTTTATTAGCCAAAGCCAAATCTTCTATATTCTAATTTGCCATAATTTTTCTCCTTTCCTTAGCTAACCGGATTCTCATCTTTCTTAAACTAATTTTCTGCAACCAAAATTACTATCTTATGAAAACCACTTTTATTTTGATATCTATAACTTGTAACATTCATTGGCCATACATAATGTAAATTTTCCAGCCTTATCATGCCTTAGGGTTTTCACTACACGTTCCACAATTTATTTTTAACAATGATCCTTTCATAAAACAACAATATCAATTTTAGCACATCCACAACCACATCTATTGACCATGCAAGCTTAGCCAAGAGACATACACATTTTGAAGAATGTAGACAAGCAACTAATGTTCCATGAATGCTTGGAAAATCATGATGCATATATTTTAAAACATGGACAAAAGTCCAAATGAATTACTAACCTACCTTAAGTGGTGCAAACTGATGAAATTGCCTTGACTCTTCCTTTGAGTTTTCCCTTCCTCCTTGTTTCCTCTTGTCTTTGGTCAACTTAACTCTCCTTCCTCACAAATATTTTGTGTGATCTCTAAAACTCACGCTGCTCTTTCCTCCTTTTTTTTCTAAAATATGAAGTGCTCTCTCTTTCTCTCTTGCCGTGTGTGTGTATGCATGTATGTTCAAAATGCAATTTCAATTCCATTCCCTCTTGTCTATTCAAGTAATGGGGTGCCACACGTGTACTCTCAAGTACAATTCCCATTGCTTGCAAGCTTGGTAATCCCACTTGGATATGTTGAAGGAAGGAAGGAAGGAAGGGAAGTCATGCCATTTCTCACTTACACGCAAGACTGTACGGCTTGGCAAGGCTCACGCAAGTCCTAAGTTTTGTTACATATGATTTTCTTCATGCGGTGGCACCAAGGGAGGAGGAAATGAATTCATCTAAACATCCTCACACAAGCCATATATACACATATATTTTCTTTTATTTTTCTTCCTAGTTCATGTGATGCTTAGGTGGTGGCTTTATTTATTGATAACAAAAAAATTCTATACCCTTGTGTCACCCTACACCCACATATATTTAGCCACTTTCTTCTTGTGTATTCTATTTATTTGGTTGGGCAACACCACTCGGTTATCTCAATTTAAATAATGAGAGAGAGAATGTGATTCTTGTTGGTCAATAAAAAAGGGACAAAGGGAAAGAATGTAAGCACCTAAGTTTTAATGTAAACACCACCTCACACAAGGCTTCTCCCTCACGTAAACTTCATTTTCCATGCACTCTTGTATTTTGTTTAATTAACTCTGAGGAATGCTATCTCCTTTCTCTATTTTTCTTAATTATTCATGGCTACATGTGTACTTTTAAGTACACTTTACATTGCTTACATTTTTGTGCAAGTCCACTTGGTCACGGTGAAGGGAGGAAGGAAAAGAGATTACGAAATCCTCCTTCCACACGCCACATGTACGACCCTTTTTTTCTCCTTCCTCGGGTACGCTAAGGTAGCACAAAGGGAGGGAAAAAGGAAACTTGCACCACACGCCAATGTCCTTTCATGCAAGCCTTACCTCTCATGCAATCTACATGGCTTGGCATTTCTAATTCCATGAAGTTGAGACTATTTCCCTAGCTTGCTGCATGCATCTTTACATACTTAACTCCACCCCTTACACGTAGGCTTGTCCCTTCACACAAGACATCATGTTCCATGCAAGGCACACGTGAGTCTCCCACTTTGAACACATTGGAGGCAACACAAGGGAAGGGAAGGAGATTTGTCCCACACATCCCTTTCCTCTCTTGCACTCTTACATTAGCTATTTCCCTTTGGTATATCTAAATGCTACACCCTTCTGTCATTTCCCACTTGCCTAGCCGTGTGGTTATAAATATATATATACTTTAAAAAGTCACATCATTCTCCCTTTCACCATTTGCTCATGCATATATTCAAATTGGCCATACTCTTCTTTCCTTTAGTAATTTGGCTAGCTAAGTGAAAGAAAAGAGAAATTAAATCAAGCACCTCATTTTTATGCAATATTATCTTTTAGCACATTTATTCTAGCCATTAATGTAACCCCCCAATCCTATAGTCTCTTTTAAAGTGATTTAAATAATATAAACAATATACTATAAGATTGGAGAATTACTACTCCCTTTACCCGAGTAAAGTTTTTGAATATTTACCAATTGACATAATTAATATTACTAGTTTGGGCTACTACACTCAGGATCTCACACGTTACGCAACGAAAATTAAAACATATTAGTTAAAATAATATACATGTGCATACATATATTTATATACATCAAAATTCATTTACATTGCATACATATCTCATTCATTAGACATATATCTATGGATATGTGAGAGTGTTAGCTAGGTTAAGGAGACAACAAGCCTGTCACTCATACCCATATAATAAAAATAGCTAGTGGATTCCTAGCTCACATACCCTAATACATATATGCCCTTATCCTATACATTAAAACTATTCTCCTAATCCTTTTACCAAAATATTAGAAGGATTTAGGGTATGGAGCATACCAAAAACTTTCTATTCTAATACTTCATGTAATCAGGGTGAGGGAAGAACTTCCCATACATATATGATCTAAAGTTCCTTAATAATAGGGAAATACCCCAGGAAGGGTATTTCAACTAACTCCATCTCTATCTCAAGAAAGATCAGGTATTTAGGCATCTGATACAAACCAACATTTTTATGAGAATAAATCTCAGTAGCATTAATAACCAGTTTTCAAAATAGCTAGTTTGTACCATCGTAAACTCATACGTAAATTCTACTTTCCTTTTTCATAAAACAATACATCTATATCACCTATATAACATTTCATTTAACATTCATACTTGCATGCATAAACTTAACTCATAGTATATGTCTCATCAATTCATCAAAACATATAGGTAACATAGCATCATTCATATAACTTTCATCATAACATAAAGAGCAATAAGGAAATAAGAGCACTTCTCATTGGCCTCTCCCAATCATCATCATCATCGTCATATAATTACATAATAAGAGAAATCTGGAGGGGTAACATGTGCACCACTCCATGTTTTTGCATATGTATTGTGGCAACTCTGCCTAGTAGTCCTTGACTGCATATAACATTTGTGTACATTCTAGAGCATCCTCTAGTGGAACCAAGTACCATAAAGTTCCTAACTTTAGGTCCCACACATTTAGTATATACTAGGGTCCTCAAAATGCTATTCATAAACATATATATATGGGTGAATCGGTGCATACTATAGTTTTGTAAATTCTAAGTATGTGACTTTTCATTTACATTGGCCATTAAGTCACTAATTTACAATTCACAACTATCATGATAATCGTGGAATGTCCAATCATCGTCCCATACCAACAATCAGTCATTCAGATATAAACCTATCTACCATAAATACATATTAAGAATATAATTTTCATTTCTCTTATGCATTCTTGGTCTTTCCTTTTAACTTTCATCGCTTTCATGCTCTTTCTCATTTACATCCAACGTATATGTTACCTTGCTTGTAATTTGAGTTTAATCTCTAATTTGGATTTAGTTTTTGGGCTAGATATCATTCAAATATATCATTAAGTTCATCTTTTCATCACAAAAGGTGGCAATCGATTGGTATCACGCTGCAAGTTGATCGATTGCATTCTGTCCAAATTTTCAAAATTCCAAATAGAGAGCTATCAGTCGATTGCAAGGTGATGGCAGTCGACTGCTAGGTGACGGCAGTCAACTGCTAGCTTACTGTTGGGCCCAATAGTCGACTGTTACGTCGGGGCAGTCAGCTGCTCTGTTCTTGGGTGTTTTTGGAAAATTGAAGAACATGACTGTCGAATTCCAGGTGCTTGGTAGTCGACTACTAGCATTCTGTATATGATTCTGGGCATCTCAAGAGCACAACAGTTGACTACTGCACCATGCAGACGGCTGTTGCATCTTGCTCTGTTTTATAAATTGCCACTGACCTAAATTTTCAAACCAAAAACTTGTTTCTAAACCCATTTTGAAATTGATGAACTCAAGATAAACTCCTTAGCAACATTTAATACAAGAAAACAGCCCAAAACATCATATAATCTTATCCAAATATGAGATTAAAACTCATTTTCCTTCAAACTGAAAAATCCATTTTTTAGAAACAATTTTTAGCATGTACAAGTATTTTCAATCGGTTAAAAATACCCAATAGTGATTCAAAATGGTAAGAATGTAGTTTTAAATCCTTTTTTCTTTCAAACAAGTTTAATTTCACAAATTTCAGTAGTATGAATAGTAAACTCTAAAATAAAGGGATTGGGTTATTATGTTACCTTAATCTGTGTTTAACTGATGTTTGAATGCTGCTTGATGTTGTAGATTCCTTTATAATCACTTTTCTAACTTTAAATCTTGCTAGAAATGAGATTTACTACCTTTTCCCTTCATCTTCTTTCTCTAGCTCGTCCACACTCTCTCTCTCTAGAAACTCATGATTCAAGATGAAATGGAAGGGTTCTGAGGTGTTCCACCTGTTTATAGGTGATCTGACCCTTTGCAATTCTGCTCCCAATTCCTGACCAGTCGGCCCAAATTGATAATTCTTCCAACTATATATTAAATTAACATTTTGTCCCTAGCTCACTGGCGGGAAGCTTTTAAAATTCTATTGCTACAGTCAATCCTTTGGCTAAAATTGCGATTTTCATCCCTAAACTTTTTCACTTTTTAGTTTAGTCCTTTTCTTCATTCTAGTCAATTTTCTCACTCATTTTTAGTCCAACTCTTACACTCATGCAACTATATGTAAGCTAACATAACATAAATGCAACATTCACAAGAAATCAACTAAAATTAACAAACATCTCTTAAAATTTAGGGGCAGATGTTACAATTAAATTATGAAACCATTTCACCACAATTTATGACAACTTATCTAGTTAAGAAAATATTAATTAAAAATAATCAATAGAGTATGGGGCGTTACAATACAAACTAACATTTTTAATGAGAATAAATCTCAGTAACAATAATAACCAGTTTATAAAATAGCTAGTTTGTACCACCGTAATCCTTTACAGAAAATGCTACATTCTTCTTATCGTCATACAATTGATACATCTATTAGGTTACCTTTCATAAAATTACATTGATACTCATAATTTCTCATAATTGCATGCACCATTCACTTGATATGTACCACACAGGCAGATATCTCATAAAATAGTCAAATCATATAGGCAATATAATTTCATTTATATAAATTCATATAAAGAGCAGTAAGATATTAAGAGCCTTTCTTATTGGCCTTCGCCATCATCATGTAATAACAATAATAAGAGAAATCAGGAGGGTTGTTGAGTGAGCCACTCCATACTTTCCAATATGTACTTGTAACTTTTGGCAACATATGCCCATTGGCAGTCCTCGACTGTAACATCACATTTGTGTACATTCTGAAGCATCCTCTAATGGATCCAAGTGCCATAAAGTCCCCACATTAAGACTAAACATTTAGTACATACTGGGGTCCTCAAAATGCTATTCACAAGCATATACATTAGGGTGATTCGATGTATTCTATAATTATGTGAAATCCTAAGTATGTGACTTTTTATTTAACTTGGCCATAAAGTCACTAACTTATAATTTACAACTATCATGATAATTGCTAAATGTCTAATCACCATCCCATACCAGCAATCATTCATTTAGTTATGAACCTATCTACTGTTAATACATATACTAAAAATACAATTTTTATTTCTCTTATACATTGTTACTCTTTCCTTATTAATTTCATCATACTCTTACTCTTTTTCATTTAAATTCAATATACATGTTATCCTTCTCAGATTCTAGGTTTAAATCCCTTTCTTGAATTGGGTTTTTAGACCAAATACCTTTCAAATATGTCATTGAGTTCATAGTTCATTCACAGAAGCTAGCAGTCAACTGATACCATGTTGGCAGTTGATTGGTAGCATTCTGTCCTATTTTTAAAATTCAAATATGAGAGCTATCATTCGACTGCTACAGGGCTGGTAGTTGGCTGTCAGCTTATTGTTGGGCTCGACAATTGATTTTTTGGACATGGCAGTCTATTGTTAGCCTTCTGGAAAATTCTTACGAAAAGGATGAATATGCACTATTCATCAGATGAATTTTTTGGATAATTTTGAATGTAATAGTTGACTTCTAGAGGCTAGCAATTGACTGCTCAAACTCGGTATGAATTTCTGGGCAACTCAAGCACACGACAGTTGATTACTAGAGACTACCAGTCAGTTGTTACATTATGCTATGTTTTAAAACTTGCTATTGACCTATAATTTTTATCCAAAAATTTGTTTGTAAAGCCATTTAGAAATTCATGAATTCAAGATAAACTTCCAAGCATCATTTTCCACATAAAAATAGTCCAAAACATCGTTTAATCTTGCTCAAATATGAGATTAAAACTTATTTTTGTTGAAGTTGAAAAACCCACTTTTTAGAATCAATTTTAAGCATGCATAGGTATCTTTAACCAATTTAAAAAACCTAACATTAAGTAAAAACTTTAAGAATGTAGTTTTAAATCCCTTTTTCCTTTAAACAACTTTAAAATCATCAAATTCAGTTATTTGAACAGTAACTTCAAAAGTAAAAAGGGATTGGTTATTTTACTACCTTAAGTACTGTTTGTATGCTGCTTAATGTATTAGATGCCTTCCTAGACACTTCTTTGGATTCAACTCTTGCTAAAAGTAAAGATTCTTCTTCTTCTCGCTTATTTTCTCTCTCTACTAGACTACTTTTTCTCTCTTTAGAAGTGGTTCTGAATTTTAGGTAATGAGGGACTTTGACTTCTAGCCTTATATATAGGCGACCTAAACTTACAAATTTTGGTCCTAATCTCTGATCATTCGGCCTTAAAATGGTAAGTTTCAAACTATATACATAATTACCATTTTACCCCTGAACCATTGGTAGGAGAATTCCAAAACTCATTTAGCTACAGTACATATTTTGGCTAAAATTAAAATTCTCATACCTAAACTTTTTCACTTTTTATTTTAGTCCCTTTCCTCTTTCTAATCAATTCTCTCATCCTTTTTTAGTCTAATTCTAGCACTAATACCATTATATGCAACTATATGCAGTCTAATGCAACATACAGAAGCAATTAATTAAAATTAACAAACATATCTCATAAAAATAAGAGTAAATGTTACAAATAGCAATAGAAATCTATTTTAGAAACTACTGATTTGTACCACCGTACTCATATGGAAATATACTAGATTCTTTTTCATCAAATCATACATCTTGTCTATTGGGATACCATGCATGAATATAATTATATCACATACTTATGAATTCAAGTATAGCTCATCAAATATCCATCATACAGGATATATCATAATGGTAACAAGGTTATATTCACATATAATCACAGAGCATAAACGAGGAATGCAAAGCATATTCTCATGGCCATTGCCAAATCATGATTATCATAAAATGTAACACCCCATATTCTTTTGATTAGTTTTAAACTAATGTTCCCTTAATTAATTGAATGAGTTCATTGCTAAGAATGATGAATTTACTTGTGTAATTTAGTGTTTGAAATAAATAAGTTAAGGGAGGACACTTTCTTCCTTGGGCTAACCGAATTATAATGTGAATGGGAGGAAAACACCACATAAAAGTTTAGGTGCTTGATTTAATTTTTCCTCTTTAGTTAGCTGAATTACCAAAGGAGAGAAGAGTATGACAAATTAAATATACATGCCTATGCAATTGGTAAAGGGAAGGAAAAGAGTTAGCATCCATTAAATATATACATATGCACATGCACTCAGTGGAGTAACATAAAAGCAAGAGGGTATCTGGTGTAAGTAAGGTGCTTAATTTCCCTTCTTTATTTCCTTTGATTCGGCCACCTAAGCATCACATGAACTAAGAAGGAAAAGAAAATATATTGATATACAGATGCACTCAGTGAAGGAGACAAAAGTGAGGAGAGGGAGGAGAGTGCAAAATTTGATTAAAGTAAAATACATAAATATACAATGATACGATGTGGGTTTGTGTGTTTCCATTTCTTTCTTCCCTTTGACCCCACCGAATAAGCATTGAGGGGTGGAGTTAAATATACATATATCTATGCATGTAGCAATTTAGGGAGATAACTTCATACTTACACAATATGAAATGTCATTCAGCATGTGAAGCAAGTTTTCCTTCCCTTCCCCTTGTGCTACCCTTAATGTGCCCGAGGAAGGAGGTTAAAGAGCCCTTGCATGACCGTACAGCCTGCATGAAGTGGAGTGTGCAGCTTGCATTGTGTGACTTCCCTCCTTGCTCTTCCTTAACATGGTCGAGTGGAGTAAATGGTACAAGATGGCATGAAGAAATGGAGTGCACTGAAGTACACGTGTGGGCGAATAGAGAATGTAAGGGAGAGAGAGAGAGAGCAACGTGAATATGAGATAAAGTACTAAATTTCAAGGAAAAATAGGGTTGCACTTAAATTACACGTAAGGCTAGTAAATATAAATAATAAAAGATTACAAAATATACAAGAGAGAGAGGGAATGGAAATGTGATACGGCAATAACATTTGGAAAGGAGAAAAAAGAGCAGCTTCACATGGAAACGACACACAAACACATTTAGTTTAGTTAAGAAAGAGGGAGTGAATTTGGCCGAGAAAGAGAAGGGCAAGGGAGAAAGATAAGATTCAAGAGAAACACTAGAAGGCCTTCATCATTTTTGCACCACTTAAGGTAGGTTAGCGATTCTTTTAATTTTGTTCCATGGTTTAGTACATATTTACCATGTTTTTTTTCAAGCTTTCATGGAATATGATTTTCCTCTCTACATTCTTGATGAAATGAATGTCATGTTAGCTAAGATTGTATGATAAATTGGTATGTCGGTTGATGTGCTAAAATGGATATTGTTGTTTATGGAAGAACTATCTTGGGTAAAATTTAGCATGTACCATGGAAACCTCTAACACAAGATAGTGCTGAAATTTTTATTCTTGCATGGCTAGTATATGTTTTATGTTATGAGCATTAAAATGAATGTTGCTAGCTAGAATTTGGTTTAAAATTTAGGACATTGCTTTTATGGCTTACCAAATCCGAAAGTAGCCCTTGAGATGTATGAAATGGCTTCGTGAAAATTGTGTAAGAAGAATTACACTTTGGTATTGGCTAAGAGAAAGAAAGAAAATATGAGTAATTAATGGTAGTTAACTAGATAACCTTTTTGTACATAATAAAGCCCACACCATAATTAAAATGTGAAAATTTAGATAGGTGTGTACCCTTAAAGTTAGTGTGTAGCATGAACCACGAAAGTAAGTTGAATAGATTATTAATGGTTATGGTTACACAAATTAAATGAAGAAGAAAGTACCCTAGCAATTAATGCATGATATCATTCAGTTTAAAACATAGAAAGAAAGGAAAATTTTGACAATGTGGCATGGAAAACCCTAAGAATTATTACCCTATCATGGTGGCCAAAACTAATGGCTTATTGTAATGTTAGTGGCCGAATCACGTGCCAATTGTACATGGATTATAAAATTTAATGAATTATGGTTACAATTAATTTATAAAGGTGGCCAAGTGTCCAAAAAGTGCCCAAGTGTACACAATTAATTTATCAAGGTGGCTAAGTGTCCACAAGGTGCCCAATGTGCACAATTAATTTATAAAGGTGGCCAAGTGTCCACAAAGTGCCCAAGTGTGCACAATTAATTTATCAAGGTGGCCAAGTATCCACAAGGTGCCCAAGTATGCACAATTAATTTATAAAGGTGGCCAAGTGTCCACATCCCTTGAAGTGTGATCAAAGGTGCTTCACACTTTAAGGCAAGGTAAGTTTTAAGAATGAAATGCATAAATGATTATTGTCTATTCTAGTTTTAACATGTATCCCATGAAAAGATGTTTTACTATTTCAAATAATCATGCAATGCTTGCCAATCGATATATATAAATGAGACTGTGTCTTAAATAACTAGAATATAGATGAAAATATTTTTGGTGCTTGCACCCTGGTACATATTAGTTCATTTTAAAATAATGAATTGTTAAACTACTGGGAAACTTGTTTTCTTATTCATATTCTAATATATATCAGATACAAATGTTTAGCAACCTTGGAGAAGGATGGAAGTAGCATTAGAGGAAATTCTTTTGTTAGGAGCATTTTAGTCCTTCATTTACGATTCTGATTCTATATATTGTTTTGGAATTAGAATTAGAGCTACTATTTTATCTATATATAGTAAATGAAAACAAGAAATTACTGGAAAGGGATATGTGAAGGACCTGTTCATTCCTATTATTTTGAAAGGAGTTTGAGTGACAGGCTTGTTGTCTTTTAACCCTCTATGGATGAGTACTTCATATATCCTAGTATATGTTCATAGAAAAATCTAACAAACACTTATTGGATATTTATCATCTGTAATATAAAGGTTTTATAATTTCTATTGTGATGTATGAATTTTTATTTCTTCTGTGCGTATGAGTTGATCTGAGCAAAAGAACCCGAACCTAATCTACTTAATAAAAATTAATGGTATAAATGCTCGGACATTGTAAATAAAAGGTTAAGAATAATGTACCAAACTTATTTGTTTACTTCAGAGGAAGTGTAATACTAGATAAGGGCATTACACAAAAGATCATAACAAGTGAAATCCGGAGAGACACCGAGTGAACTACTCCTCATATTAAACCCTCATTCACTGGTGACTTTTGTAACATTCACTCCTTTTATTTATTGAGAGATGTTTGTTAGCTATTAAATAAATTAATTGCTTGTGTATGTTGCATTAAAATTAGGTACATAAGTTGCATTACAGTGAGGGACTAAAATGAGAAAGGAAAATTTTGGGACAAAAATGAAATGGAAAAGGTTTAGTTAGAGAAAATGTGTACACTTCCAATACTCTAGGGTAGTCAGCTGTAATTTTGGCCAAAATATAGGTTACTGTAGCTAACAGAAATTTGAAATTTCTTACTAAAGCTTTAAGGGCAAAACGGTAATTCTCCGCATAGCTGAGGAAATTGCTAAGGAGGATGGATGATCAAAACTCTACCCGGACATCGGATAAGGGTTGGAGTTGCTCTGACTGCCTGAACTACCTATAAATAGTTGTAAAAATACGAAGCCTCACCATTTTCCATCTTGAATCCAGAATTTTAGAGAGAGAAGCTGAGGGCATTCTAGAGAAAGAAAGTGTGGAAATTGTGAAGGAAGCCAACTCTAGGAGGAAGTTTGATATCTTAGAAGTAAGGATTTCATGCTAGCATACTTCCAAACAAACTTTTATGTGATTAAAAGCAACAAAAAGGTAGCAAACAATCTAATTCTCTCATTTTGAAAGTTTTTACTCATTTCTAAAAATGAATGGTTTTGTTGTTGTTTGAATAAGAGAAAGGTGAAAACCTACATTCCTAGTATTTATAATATCTATTGGATGATTTATGCCAAATATTTGTACTTAGGATTGCTTATTTCAGATTATGTAAAATGGGTTGCATTGTTCACAAAAGTTGACTTGAGTTGAATCCATGTTGATGGATGTTTTTGAGCATTTTTATGAGAGATAATTGATTATCAAGTGTTTGAAACTAATCTCACACTTTTCTATATATAAAATGAGTTTAAAATTAGGATTTGTAGTGTATCATAGCAGGAAAGCGAAGCTCCAAAAGCTCACCAGATGTAACACCCGCCTCTAGTAATTTTGATATATTATTATTTTTATTATTAATGATAGTTTATGTAGATGTAATGGTTTATGTGGTGTTAAGAATGAATTACCAATGGGGTAGAATGGACATTTTTATTAAAATAGGACTAACCTTACCATAAGGGTAAAATTATAATTTTACCAAAGATGGAAAAATAGTAATTTTGCATAAAGAAGAAAGACCAAATTTTCCACTTAAATGCTTCATGATATTGTGTTTGAAGGCTTTTACCCTTTTATTTTAAAAAGGAGAAGGAATAAGGGTAAAAATAATTATGTTGCCATAAAGGGCAAAATGGTAATTTTACTTAAATAGGGATAAATTAATAATTTCATAAAAGAGACTCTATGAAACTTTATTTGATGAGTTTTAGCCTATAATTTTCAAAAAAGAGGAAAAGTGAAGGTAAAAATGGCCATTTGGACATAAAGGGTAAAATGGTAATTTTACCCAAGGACATATTGGTATTTTTCAAAAAAGTGAAAGGGTACAATGGTAATTTCACCTAAGGATATTGGTAATTTTTGAAAAAGTGGAAGGGTAAGAGGGTAATTTTACTTCAAGACACATTGGTAATTTTTGAAGAGTGGAAGGGTAAAATGAAAATTTTACTCAAGGACACATTAGTAATTTTTGAAAAGTGGAAGGGTAATAGGGTAATTTCATAGAGTGGAAGGGTAAAGTGGTCATGTTCCATAAGAGTTCCATGAAATTACAATTTGAAGGAGAGAGGATGCTATTCTTGAAAAAGATAAGTAGTAAGGATAAAATAGTCATTTTACCTGAAGGGCATTTTGGTAATATTACCTAAACCCTAAAAATAAGTCATCTTCTTCATGAAGGGGGGAGGAAGTCGAAGAAAGGGGGAAGAAGATGGTGTGGCCAAAAGCTTCACAAGGGAAAGAGGAAGAGCAAAATTAAGGCAAACCACTTAGGAAATTCAACCTTTCTTGCATTTTCAAGGTAGCTAAACATGCCTAAACCCTTATTTTCATGTTTAATGGATTGTATGAAGTGTTTTTAGGTTTTATGAAAGCTAGGGTTTTGTCTCTCTACATTCTTCATGGTGGATTTTTCAAATGAGTTTTGCTTATGTTGAAACAGGGTTGTGTTTGTGAATATTGGTATGTTAATATGCTTGAAACCTTGAAAGATTGAAATTTTTCATGAATAGAATTTATGTCATGAAAAACCCTAATTTTTGAAATGGTTGAAATGACATGAAAATGAAAGGAAAAATGGTGATTTTGCATGAGAATGTCTTACAAATGAAAGCTATGCAAGCAATAGATTAAAACTCTTCCATTTTCTCTCACTTACTCTTTTGGCCGATAACACCTAGGGTTCTTATGGAAAATGGTTGCTTGAAAAATGTCCAAAATTGGTGTATGTATTTGGCCATGGGTGAGGAAGAGAGAGAAAATTATGTTATGCTGATGAATTGGCAAATTTACCATTTCCTAGTTATGCCATTTAACCTTGAAAATGTGCTTAAAATGTGAAGATGAAAGAATATGTGTAGTTATATGTTTGGCATGAAAAATGAGCTATGAAGATAAAGAAAAGAAAGGCTAAACATATTGATGCACATTTTAGTTATCTTAAAGTGCCATAAGTAATGAAAGGGAAATATGCCATTTATGCTAAAAAGGTGGAAAGGATGGAAGAAAGGAAAGAAGTGGTATGAAAATCCCTAGTTTCCGCCCTTTTCCCACCTTGGCCAAGAGCATCCCTTCAATTTTCCCTTGATGGCCAAATTTATGTGTTAGTTGAAAAGAAGATAAAATGTGTTTAAAAGGGGATAATATCAAGAGAAAATGGAGAAAGAATGTGTATGAAAAGAGAATAATTAAAATGTGACCAAAGGTTCTCACTGTAACATCCACCTTTAATGCTTTGAGATTTATAATGATATTATTGTTATCATTGATTGAATATTTAGATGCTAGTACTTGTGTAATGGTAAGGATAGTGCATTAAAAGGATAGAATAGACATTTTCATCAAGATAAAGCCACTTTTGTCATAAAAAAATTGGAAATTTGGTAAAAAGGGGCAAAATAGTAATTTACTATAAAGAAGAAATAAATTTTTATTTTCTTATTTCAAGGAACTACATTAAGGATTTTTATCAATTTAATTTAAGAGAGAAGAAGAATTAAGTGTGGGAGTGAATATGTCCAATTTGATGGCAAAATGGTAATTTTTCCTAAAAGGGGCAAAGTTGAAATTTTACCCCAAGGGCATATTAGTAATTTTACATAAGATAGAAAATTTTAATTTTTGCCTAAATACTCTATGGAAATAGAATTTGGAAGTCCTTACCCTTTTATTTTCAAAAGGAGAAAGAATAAGGATAAATATAATGGTATTAGCATAAAGGGAAAAATGATAATTTTTCCAAAGAAGGATAAATTAGTAATTTCATAAAAATAAGATTTATGAAACCTTATTTAAGGAATTTTTGCCCATTAAACTCGAAAAGGGTGAAACATGCGGTTAAATTGGCTATTTGGACATAAAGGGTAAAATGGTAATTTCTCAAAAAGATGAGGGACAAATCTAAAATTTCAAGATTTATAAGGGCAGAATTGCCCTAGCCTATGGAAGTTCCACAAAATTACAATCCTAAGGAGAGTGGATGCCATTCTTGAAAAGGAGAAGTAGTAAGGGTAAATTGATTATTTTACACTAAGGGCATTTTGGTAATTTCACCAAAACCCTAATTTAAGTCTTTTTCCTTTAGGAGAAGAAGTCGAACAAAAGAGGGAGAAGAGGTGCTGGCCGAAACTTCATCTAGCTTAGAAGAAGTGAAAAATCAAGCAAACCAATTAGGAAATCTCACACTTCTTGCATTTTCAAGGTAGCTAAACATGCTTAAACCCTTATTATCTTGTTTTATGATTTGATTAAAGTGTTCTTAAACTTGTAAGAAGGTTAGGGTTTTCTCTCTCTACATTCTTATGAAAGATTTACTTGAATGGGGTTTGCATATGATGAAATCTTATTATGTTTATGGCTATGGATATGTTGAAATGCTTGATAACATAAGAGATAGAAATTTCTCAAGATGGGAACCTAACTCTTGAAAAACCCTAATGTGTATCATGGTTGAAATGGTGTGTATTAGAGTGAGAAAATGGTGATTTTGCATGAGATCTACTTGAATATGATTGTTTTGTTAGTAAAATGGTGAGATAACTCCATTTTCTTATTTTTCTCTCTTTGGCCGAATGCTTGCTCTTGTGATGGTGCTGAAATTGGTTTAAAAATGTGTTTTAAAAGAATGAAAGAACTTGCCATAAAAAGGTAAGACAGAGAAAATTAGGTTAGGTTAATGTCTTGACACTTTTCTCATTTTCCAACTTCACCATTAACCATGAAAGTGTACCTTACTCTTCTTAGCCAAAAGCATCCATGCAATTGGTGCTGAAATGTATTTGAAAAATGACTAGAAAATCTTATAAGTTTAGTCTTGAGAAAGGACGAGAGAGAAAGTTATGGTATTTTTATGTTTTTGGCAATTGTACCATTTTAAAGTTTAACCATTTCACCTTAAAAGTGTGCTTAAAAATGTGAAGTTGAAAGATTATATGCATTGTCACATTTGGCATGAAAATTGAGCTAGATAAGTGTGTAAAAGAAAGGCTTCATGTGCAGATTTAGTTAATCTGTCTACAATCACCCATATTGCATCATTTCCTCATTGGGTTCTAGGTAGACCAACTACAAAATCCATAGAAATTTTTTCCCATTTCCATTCAAGAAACTCCAGAGGTTGTAATGTTCCTATAGGTTTTTGATGTTCAATCTTCACCTGCTGGCACACTAGGCATTTAGTAACATACTCATCCATGTGCTTTTTCATACTTTGCCACCAAAAAATTGCTTTTAAATCTTGGTATATCATAGTGGCACTAGGATGAATAGTATAGTTGTTCTTATGGGCTTCCTCTAAGATTTTAATCCTTAATCCTCCTGATTTTGGGATATACAGCCCATTCTGGAAGGTTACTACCCCATCGACTTCTTTCTTGAATTCTGTTGAGTCTTTTAGGGATTTCAAGAATTCATCTTCTCTTTGGGCTTCTAGGATTTGAGTTCTAAGATTACTCTCAATTGTCATTTCACTCAAGTACAACCTATCTGGCAATAATAGTGTAACACCCCTATTAGCCTATGGTTTCTTTTGAGTGTTTAAAGGTATAATGTATATAATTATCATAATAATGGTTTGTTACTATCACTTCTACCTGAGTAAATTTTAAAATTTTTACCAAGTTGATTAATTGAGTGCCATTTAGGTTGGTCTCTACTCTTGGGTTCTCTCAACATCCCAGCGGAATAAATATATATAGAATACACTTGGATTAACTATACATAAGTATGCATTCTTAATTAAATATAATCAATTAACTATTGGGTATGGAGGCAACAATCCTGCCACTCATAACCCTATTAATTAGTCTATTCATCAATCTAGCCTAATTCCTATATAGATAAGTTAGAATGGGCTATACAAAATAATTCTACACTAGCCTTTCTCAAAAATATCATGAAGGCTAGATCAATCCTACCATGTACTTATATTGATCAAACTAAATAGTCTATATGCCCATATTGGACACTTTTTCATACTTTACATTCTTCTCCAGCCTAAGGGGACCTACACATCTGGTACATGCCAACACTATAATAAGAAATGGATCTCAGTAGCAATGCAACTTGTTATGAAATCCATTGACCTGTACCACCGTGCTCACACGAAAAACTCTACATTCTTTTATAAAACATATCACATACTATTGGGATGGAGTGCATATAGCATTTAATCATGTTATATACTCATACATATGCATATTCATTAAAACATATCATCTTTAAAACATGGGAAGTGTATTCATCATTATTCTCATCATAAAACATTTCTTATAAAATATATGTGTGATAGTAAACATGTCATCATTTCACTTTCATAACATATAAGTAGTACATAAAACACCCTAAGGGTAATCGGGAGAGTCGCCCAGCAACAACTCCATGAACCACTATCTATATGAATGAGCGCATGGCTATTTAGTCATGCCTTAACTTTTGTACATTCTGAGGCATACCCTAGTAGATCCAAGTACCTTAATGGTCCCCACCCCTTTCTGGAAGATCATCCCTGACCAGCTGAATTCCTCTATTTCGTCCCAAACAGAGCTGGTATAACTCTCATGGGATCACCGTCAACTCTGCCCAGATTATTTCCTCTTCGCTTTTGGGCGGATAATAGTATTATAGAATCACCATCCCTTTTCGATGGATCACACTCCCGGTATGCTATTCTCTATATATACTTTAGGGTGAATCGTTCCATGCCCATGGTTATTCTTAACTCTAAGTATGTGTTTCTCATATGTCCTTTAGGAGATGACATTAACTTAAAGTTCACAACCATCACAGTGTATGGCGCAACCGTGGAATGCCCAACGTTCGTCCCATTTCGAAAATCGATCATTCGATCATAAGCCTATCTACCCTAAGGTATACATTGAGCATAATTTCCTCTTTCCCTTTTTGTATTTTCTGCTATCTCTTTGTTTCACTATCACAAGGGTCTCATCACCCAAAACTCCTAGTTTCCTCGCTTACCCATGTTATAAGACCTTAATTAGGTTAGTATAAAGAATTACTAAACTTAATTGCCATTAAAAACCTCATTTCGTAAGTTAGAGGGCTGCTAGTCGATTGCTGGAAGGCTAGTAGTCGACTGGTGGCTCTCAGTATTCCTTGGGTGCCAAATAGTAAGCTAACAAATCCAGGCCTGATAGTCGGCTGCTAGGAATTTGGTAGTTAGCTGCTAAGCATCTATCTGCACTTTTGGGTTTTTCAAGAATGCGACAGTCGACTGCCCTATACATAGCAATCAGCTGTTATGTTAAGTTGCAGTTTAGAAAACATGATTTTGATAGTACCCAGTCCAAAATGCATTCCATTTTCAATTCTAAACATTTGAGCTTAATTTCCATACAAAAAATTTACTTCTCATTAAACCTTTGTCATTTATTAACTAAAACATGGTATATTCAAGGAAAACTAGTCTATATCTCTAGATAAACACAACCTAGCCTATCCAATCCATTACAACCACATATATGAGCATACATTCAGCAACATAACATCCCATAGAAATAGAAAAGCATACAAAATGTAGGTTTAACCCTAATCTCAGCTCAAACATTTAGAAATTCATAATTTTCCAATAATAGTAACCTTTTCAAAAAAGAGAGGGGTTTAGGATGAATTGCTACCTTGATTCCTTGCTAAGGTGTGTGTGGAATGTGTTAGGAAAACTATCCCCTTGCTACAGGACTAATTTCTAGCCTTGAATCTACCCTTTTGCCTTTATAAATCTCCTTCCCTGCCCTAACTCGCCCTTTCTGCTTCTCTGTCTAGAAATGCTGAAGGTTTGAAGTATGGGAGGGTTTAGGGCTTCATCTAGGGTTTAGGAGAGGTTTGGGTATTTGCTCTTTAGTCCCTCATCTATTTTGCACTCTTGGAATCACTCACTTTTCCCTTTTCAATTGAGTCCCTAGCTACCTCTTGATAAACCTTCATTTATTTCCTTTTAATTTAGTCCCTAGACTAATGTAACTATATGCACTAATGCAACATACACAAGCATTAAACATTAAATTAACAATTATCAAACATATCTGTAATCATAATTGGAGAGGATGTTACAACTTGAGTGGACAAACTCAAATTTCTAAACTTTTCAATCAGGTTTATTTCACTCACCATCATGTGAGCTACATGAAGGGATTTCCTACTTAGAGCATCTGCCACTACGTTTGACTTTCTTGGATGGTATTTCAATTTAAAATCATAGTCCTTAATAAACTCCACTTATCTCCTCTGTCTCATACTTAAATCTTTTTAATTAAAAAGGTATTTGAGACTTTTGTGGTCACTAAATACCTTAAATCTAGCTTTATAAAGGTAATGTCTCCAAATTTTCAAGGCAAACACTATAATTGCTAATTCAAGGTCATGAGTAGGATAATTCTACTCATGGGGTCTTAATTGCCTAGACACATATGCTACTACTTTTCTCTTTTGCATCAAGACACACCTTAAGCCTTTTTTGGATGCATCACAATACACTTCAAAATCTTTTAATGGATCTGGAAACATTAAGATAGGTGTAGTGGTCATTTTTTCTTTTGAAGTTTGAAAACTATGCTCACATTTGGCATCCCATACAAATGGAACATCTTTCCTAGTCAATTTAGTCAAAGGCAACACAATCTATGAAAGCCCTTGAATAAATCTCCTATAGTAACTGACTAATCTGAGGAAACTATGAATTTTAATCACCGTTGTGGGTCTCTCCTAACCAACCACCACTTCTATCTTACTTAGATCTACTGCTACTCTATCTTTAGTGATTATATGACCTAAGAATCTTACCTCTTCCAACCAGAATTCACATTTTTCAAGTTTAGCATACAATTACTTTTCTTTAAGCAACTGTAGCACAGTCCTAAGATGATGTTTATGATCTTTGCTACTTTTAGAATATAAAAGAATTTCATCAATAAACACTACCATAAATTGATTAAGGTAAGGTTTAAAGATATGATTCATGTAATTCATGAAAATAGTTGGAATATTTGTCAATTCAAATGGCATTACAAGAAATTCATAATGCCCATATTAGGTCCTAAAGGCTATTTTAGGTATATCTTCTGTTCTTACTATGATTTGATGATACCCCGATCTTAAATCAATTTTTGAAAACATAGTAGCTCCTCTCAATTGATCCAATAAATCATCTATTCTAGGTAGTGGGTATTTATTCTTTATAGTTACCCTGTTCAATTGTCTATAATCTATACATAATTTTAGGTTTCCATCTTTCTTTTTCACAAATAACACTGGTTCTCCCCATGGTGAAGCACTAGGTCTTACAAATTGTTTCTCTAAGAGATCCTCTATCTGCACCTTTAATTCTATCAACTCTATAGGAGACATCCTATAGGGTGCTATAGAGATCGGTCCCATTCTAGGAATCAACTCTATAGAGAACTCTATCTCTCTCTCAGGTGGAAGACTTAAGATTTCTTGAAGAAAGACCTTTGGAAATTTATTTACCACAAGGATAGCAATAAGTTTATGCTGAATCTCAACTTTAGAAGAGCATAGAAAATGCATTCTCTCATTCCTTTCCTCAATACTCCTATTCACTGGTAAGACATCTATAAAAGTCATAGACCTTTATGAACAATTCAAGACTACATTTTTTACAAATAACTAGTTCATCCCAAGAATAATGTCCAAATCCACCAAAGGTAAAAAAATCATATCAACAACAAAAGATCTATTCTCAATAACAATAGAGCAATTTAAGCAGGCCAAAGAAGTAAAAAACACTCTACATAGAACCTATACATCATGCAACTAAGGTGTAGGAGGAATTTCTACTATAAAAATAATCCACATTTTCTTCACAACTGGGAGATACCCTAGGAATGCTATTTCCATTACCTCTATTTTCATCTCTAGCAACACTTGATATCTAGACATCTGATACAAACCAGTACTTCAAATGAGAATAAATCTCAATAGCAATAAATAACCTGTCTTTTAAAATACACTGGTTTATACCACCATACTTATACAAAAAACACTACATAAAACATTATGCTTATTGAGATACAATGCATGAATATAAATCATCACATATCCATTGAGCGGATATATATGTCATTAGATTATATTTCATATCCATCAAATAGGATATATATCACGTCATAATGGTAACAGGGCATCACATAGAAACAAGAGCATAAACAAGGAAATCAGAGCATATTCTCATGGCCAACACCAAATCATGATCATCATAAGATTATACCAAGAGAAATTAAGAGAGTCATTGAGCGAACAACTCCTCACATAAAATCCTCACTCTTTGGTGAGTATCTCGTAGTCTGTGACTACTCGCAGTTCTCAACTACAATATATGTATAATTCGACAGTCCATGACTACCCCCAGTGGATCCAAGTACATCCATCCACAACACCCCTATGAGGGTATTTATCCACTACTATGACAAATCATTCCCCACCTCCAAGAACCATAGGGTCCCTACCCACCACTCTGGTAGATCCTTTCCATATATTCAAGATTACTATTCTCAACAGATCATTTCCCTGAAACACTATTCACAAGTATATAGACTAGGGTGATTCGGCTCATACCATGGTTATGTATAATTTTAAGTACGTGAATCCTTTAATTGGCCATGGGGGAATTCACTAACTTAAAATTAATAACCACCACAGTGTTTTCAAAAACCATTTAATTTAGTTGTAGAGTGCCTTAATTATTGTCCCATACCAACAATTGGCCACTTAATATGTACCTATCCACCACTATCCATACAGTAGGAATACATTCTTATTACTCTGGTAATTCTCATGCTCATTCCTTTTCAATTATCATATCATTCTTGCTGTTTTTCTTTCATTCTCAACCCTCTTGTTACCCATTATACATTTGAGGTTTAAATCCCATGTCTGAGTGAAGTTTTGGGCTAAGTTTGCTTTAAACTATGTCATTGAGTTCATTTTTACAAAACAGAGGCCTACCAATTGATTTCTATTGTCTTGGCAGTCAACTTGTAGCTCACTACCTCAAAATTTTCCAAACTTGACATCTACCAGTTGACTGCCTCAAGTTGGACAATCCACTGTTCAATTCTTGGCAAATTTCTAAAAAATATTAGCACGACAATCGACTTTCCGCCTTCTGGCAGTCGACTACTAGCTTCTTGGCAGTCGACTGCTAGCACTCTGGATGTGTTTCTGGGTAACTAAAGAGCACGACAGTCGACCGGTAAGGGCTATAAGTCGATTTCTATGTTATGCTCTATTTTTCATATCCTCTATTGACCTAAATTTTCACCCAAGAACCAGTTTGTAATTCATTTTTGATCCTTATTAACTCAATACTAGTGTGCAGGCATTATTTATCATATAAAACAGCCCAAACTACCATTTAATCTTGCTCAAATCTTGGATTAAATCCCATATTCATTCAATAGAAAAAAAAACCCATTTCTTATAATTTGATTTGATCATGCATAAGTATATTCATGCAGTTTAAAACACCTCAATAGCATTCATAAACATCAAGAATGTAGTTTTAAATCCCTATTTTACTTCAAATAATAAAGAAATCTCACTTTCATCATATGCACAGTAAATTTAAAATTAAAGGGAATAGGTTGTTTTGCCACCTTATTTCCTTGCTGGTGTACTGATTATTATGTTAGATGCCTTCCTAAATGCTTTTCTGGATTCAATCCTTGTTGAACGTGGGGATTTGATCTTTTTTCCTTCACTCTCTCTCTCTGCTTGGTTCTTTTTCTCTCTCTAGATTTTAGAATGCAAGGTGAGGAACGAGCTTCTGGAACTTGGCCTTATTTATAGGCAATCTGAGAATTGCCAATTTTGATCATAATTATTGATCATTTAGTTCAAAATGATAATTTCTCTAGCCATATGCCAAATTACCATTTTTCCCTGAACCTTGGCAGCAAATTTCAAAATCTTGGTAGCTACAGCAATTCTTTTGGTTAATATTACGGTATGCTACCCTCAATTATAGAAAGTTTACAGAGCTTCCTCCACTCAACCTTTTCCTCTCATTCAAGTCCCAACTCTTTTCTTTTTAATTTAGTCCCTCACTCTAATGCAACTATATGCAATCTAATTCAACAAACAAAAGCATTTAACTTATTTAAAATTAATGAAACATCTCTTAATAAATATGAGGAGCGAATGTTACATTTCTCTCCTCATTTTTCAAAAATTTTATCCTCGAAATTTGTACATACTTATTGAAAAATTTCTGAAAAACTTCTTCTCATATCATCCTCCTTTTACCATGTTACTTCTCATGGTGAGGATTGATCCCACATTACCTTTACCAGTGAAATCGTCTTGTTCCTCAACCGCTTGACCTCATTACCAATGATTCTCAAAGGTCTAGGATGATAAGTTAAATGATCTTTCAATTGTACTGTACTGGCATCAAGAATATGTAAAGAATTGGGAATATATTTACGAAGTTGAGAAACATGAAAAACATTGTGGAGATTGGACAAAAATAGAGGCAATGCTATTTGATAAGCGAATGAACCAATTCTTTTTAGAATCGGTATGGTCCAATGTATCTAAGATTCAGTTTCCTAGACTTAATAGCCCTACTAATACTAGTAATTGGAGACACTTTGAGGAAAACATGGTCTCTTTCTACAAATTCTAGTGGTCTCCTCCTTTTATTAAGATAACTTTTCTGTCTATTTTGGGCCTTAGCCATCTTTTACTTAATCATCTTTATTTGATCAGTAGTCTCTTGAACAAATTTTAGCACTAAAATTTGTCTTTCTCCCACCTCAAACCAACATAATGGTGACCTACACTTTCTCCCATATAAGGCTTCATATGAAGTCATTTCTATACTGTAGTGGAAACTATTGTTATAAGAATATTCTACTAGGGGTAAAATTTTATCCCAATTCCCTTTCTATTCTAACGTACAAGCTCTAAGCAGATCTTCTAAAGTTTGAATGGTTCCTTTAGTTTGACCATCAATTTATGGGTGATAAGCAGTATTGAAATTCAACTTAGTCCCAAATGCCTCTTGCAAGGCTTTCCAGAATCTAGAAGTGAATCTAGGATCTCTATCAGATACTATACTAGTGGGTACTCTGTGTAGTCTCACTATTTCTTGTATATACAGTTGGGCCAACCTATCCAATAAAAAATTTATTTTAATAAGTAGGAAATGTGCAGATTTAGTTAATCTATTTACAAATACCTGCCCAAAGTATGGGAAGAACCATAGAGGTAGACCATGTTTGAGTAGACAAAATGCTTGTTTCAAATGTGGTAAACCAGGCCATTATGTCAGGTGTAACACCCCATATTCTCTTAATTATTTTCAAATTAACATTTCCCTAATTGATTGAATGAGTTTGTCATAAAATGTTATGAGATTGCCTTGGCGATGTAGTGTATAATAAATGTTACAAGGGAAATAATAAGCTTAGGTATTAAGCAGTATGAAACATTTACAAAAAGGAAGAGACATATAGCACTTTTATTCTTAAGTTTCATTCCATTCCTTGTCTTACCTTGGCCATATAAAATATATAAGAATGAATAAGGAAAAAATTCCATAATGGTTAGAGAAAAGGAACCCTTCAGTGGAGGAAATATCATATGAAAATGGAGGTGCTTGATATAATTAAGGTGCTTGATTTAACTCTTACTTTTCTTCCTTCGCCTAGCCAAATTGCCAAAGGAAAAAGCTAAATTATATATATACATGCACGAAAGGACCCTTAGAAGGAGCTTGGAAATTGGTGAAGAGGAGAATGTGACATGTAAGTAGACAAAGGGAATTTGACTACTTATTCTCCACCTTTAACCGTGAAACCAATGGAAAATAGGAAGCATGTGAATGTTATGTAACCACATGGTAATTGAATTTGAGATGAGAGAGACCATTAAATATATATGCATTCGATGAGGGAAATGAAAGTAAGGGAGAGTTGTGACGTTTAGGAAGAAAAAGGGAACTTGGCTTCCTATTCTTCCTAGCCAACCATGAAAGCTATTAAGAATAGGTAAGAGAATTTGAATTTTTAATTAGACTTATAGAAATCCACAGCAACAACTAATGAGAAGGAGGAAAGGAAAGTGTAGCATTCAAGTATCTCTTGTGTGAGTTGTACAGCTTGCGTGAAGGGTGGCTCTCGCGTAAAGTGGTATACCTTGCGTGAACTTCTCTACTTCACTTCCTTTAACGTAGCCGAGTGGTAATACAAAATTGCAATAATGTGAATTGTACTTAAAGTTCACGTGTAGCACTCAATGTAAGGGAATAGAAAATATACAAGAGGGAGATTGAAGTAAATGAACATATACGGCAATTTCACTCAGTGAAGCAAAAAAGTAGCTTGGCAAGGAAAGCAAAAGCTTTTGTGAGGGGAGGAAGAGCTAGTTGAAAGGGAAGGAAGCAAAGAAGTAAGGGAAAATTCAAAGGGAAAGCTAAGAAAATTCCATTTTACTTCATCCTTGAGGTAGCTTAGCAATTCTATGTTTTGATTTCATGATTTAAATTTGTAGTATAATTTAAAGTTTACATGGAATAAATTTCTCCAGCTCTACATTCCTTAAGATGTAATGTTTCTATTGGCTAGGTTTGCATGATGAATGGAGTGGGTTGTGATTGTTGATGTATGGTGGTAAAGGTGGCTAAATTCATGAGAGTATGGTTAATGGAAAATTCTGGCATGCATAATGAGAAACCTTAGAATTATGAAGTGTGGAAATTTCATGTTATTGAAGGGTCCATGTAAGGGTTTATGTTACAAGTAACCAAGGGGATCACGTAGCTAAAAATTTAACATGAAACCATGAAATGACTCATTTTAACCTATTGAGACCGAAAGCACTTCCCTTGACATGAAAAAGTGCTGCTGAAAAATATATGGAAAAAAGTTACCTTTTGGCTTTAGTGAGAGAAGAGAAGAAAGAATGATAAATGGTTAGGGAAAGGGACTTCACTTCGTGTTTTGGTGAGAAAGGGGAAGAGAATATATAGTAAGAAAATAAAATATGGCAAATGGTTAGTTGTTACATAATAAATTAATACATGATGCATCATTTATTTTCTATAGATGCAAGAATGAGGAATGTATATAACCTTAAATTTAGGATGTAAAATAAGACTAGTATGATTAAATAGTTTTAAAGATGAGGGAAACTACCAAGATATAAATTTTAAGTTATAGTAAGAAGGTGAAAATGTAGCAATGAGACAATTAAAATATTAGGTTTCATTTCTTTCCAATAATGGCTGAAGGTAACCTCTTATGTTAATTATGGAAGCTAAATCATTATGCTATTGGTTAATGAATTACAAAGTGTCTTACCATAGTTAAGAGCAAGGACAATAGTAAAATAAATTATGATTGCTAATTGTATATATGAGTGACCAAGTGTTCACTAATCTTATGAAAGTGGCCAAGAGTCCACGATGTGACAAAGTGTTCACTAATCTTATAAAAGTGGCCAAGAGTCAGTAATGTGACCAAGTGTTCACTAATTTTATGAAAGTGGCCAAGAGTCCACAATGTGACCAAGTGTTCACAAGTCTTGCAAAGGTGGACAAGTGTCCACGTTTCTTGTGGTGTGACCAAATGTGCTTCACACTATCAAGCAAGGTAAGTTTTAAGAATGGGAATATATAAATGATCATTAGCTATTTTAATGGTTGCATGTATGCTTTTGCTGAAAATATTATGTATAAGAATGACCATCTTTATCACATTGACATCCCAAATAATCATGCAATGCTTGCCAATTTGTATGTATAAATGAGGCTATGTTTTAAATGACTGGAATGTAGATGGAAATGTTTTCTGTGCTTGCACACTGGTTCATATTAGCAGATTAATGTTGAATTGTTAAGCTACTAGGAAACTTGTTTCTCATTTATATGCTAATATGTATAAGATACAGAGATATAGCATTGACATAGAGACTGAAAGGGGCATAGGTGGAGGTTCCTTTTTGAAATATATGTTGGTCCTAAGTCTATATGTTCTCTTTGAGTTAGAATTAGGAGTGCCATTTTTGACTGTATATAGGAAAGGGAAAAGGGGCAATTACGGGGGAAAGGATATATGAAGAACTTGTTCATCCATGGTATTTTGTAAAAAGGAGTTTGAGTGACAGGCTTGTTGTCTCCTTACTCCTTATGGATAGGTACTTCGTATATCCTAGTATATGTATACTGAATGATGTATCAGACAGTCATTATACATGATATGAAATTTTTTTGTAAATTTCGTTGTGATGTATGAGATTTTCTTTCTACTGTGCAAAAGTATGTTTATATGGGCAAAAGGTACCCAAACCTAATTATACATTAAATTATTAATGGATTAAATGCTCGGCCAAATCTAATAATAAGATAAAAAGGCTAAGAATAATGTAACCACTTATCTGAACATGTTATAGGACATTGTTAAGGTAAGATAAGGGGTGTTACATAAGGAACTGTACGTGGATGGAAAAGCCAGCTAAGACCCCTAGCCAACAACCAATGGAAGGGTTTATACCCTAAAAGGTAAAAAGGTGGCTCAGTCTGAGGATTTGATGAAAGGTATATGTTTTATTAATGATGTTCCTTTAATTGTATTGTATGATTTTGGAGCCACCCATTCTTTTATTGCTTTAGAGTGTGCCTAGAAATTGAACTTACACATGTCTAGCCTACCCTATGAATTGTCTATGGTTATCCCTACTAATGAACATGTTTGACTTCATTGATTTGTTTAAATTGCCCTATTGTGGTTGAAAATAAACCTTTCATTGTTGACCTTATATGTTTACCATTGGTGGAACTAGATGTTATCCTTGGAATAGACTTGCTTTCTTATAACAATGTGATCTTAAACTATTTAGCTAAGCTGTGACTTTCATAGAAACCAAACCAGTGAATAGGGAAATTGAGAGGATAAAATCAAAGAATGAGTTTTCTATATTCCTCAGACATGGAGATTCAGCAGAAGCTAGAAAATATTCTTGTAGTGTGTGAATTCGCTGATGTGTTCCTAGATGAAATTACGAGTCTCCCACTTGAGAGAGAAGTTGTAACGACCCTCTAATACAACATACGCGATGTTTATTTGATTAGCGGAAGCATATGGGTTGGTTTACATAATTATTCCCGTTGTGAGAATGTTAGGGGATCACTACTGGTTGAGCGTAACCCAAATAGACTTCCCGTTATCCATTCAGATTCCGTTCAACCCTAATTCACACGCAACTAACTAATTATACATACATACATCATAAATTTCTCTGGAATGAAATCTAAAATCCATATACACGTCACATCATGCATTCATATACATTCCAATTTAAATTTACCAGTTTACCGTAGTAAACCCTACCAAAAATCTGGCAGAGTTTCCTCTGTATTTTGAACATATCCCAAATACAACAGTCACCTGATTTATACATATATAGTCAATCCAATCACTATAGAAAATATAGAAGACAAGAACCAATATACAGCAACATCATTGCAATATATACAAGATAGTTCAAGCCTAAACTAAACCATTCTCCTATTAATCATCAAGGCATCATCCGCTATCATCTAGGTTCCTGTCCCTATCCCTGTTCATCTAAGTAAACAACTTGGTGAGATATAAAATCCCAGTAGAATAATTTATAGTTCAAATATAATTCAAAATCTGGCTGAATACTCAGCGGTGCGAACACTGAAATCATCTTTCCCGAAATCAGTTCGAAAACAGTGAAATACCTTATCTTTAAAATCGTTTTATCACATGGAAATTGCGGCAGATAATCAAAGTCGTAAAAATCCATTTCTTTTAAAATCATTACTCAAAATCAAATAAAATCCCATGCCCGGTGTATCTAAATCCACGTTGGCTACAAATTCGCTGTAACCAAGTCTAAATCGTCATCTAATTACACGTCATCTAGAGAGAATACCTCTCTTATCATTGGGTGTGATCCGTAACACCAATCACCCGAATCAAGCCTATATTGTGAGTGTGATCCGTAACACCAATCACTCACTCAAGGACCGGGTGAGAATCAAAATCTAGGGCGTCCCCTAGCATGTGCGCATACGCCAATTCTCATCCTCATACAGTCTATTTGAACTCATATGCTCACGGTCGGCTATTCCTCAGGGTTCTAGGGTATTATGCCTAAATCACAACGTTTCCCCGTGTAGGCTATACCCCCTTATACTCCTTAAACCTTTCTTAGGGTCGTCCTGGTTTAACGCGTAATCCCTAACGCAGTACAGGCTAAATTAGGTAAAAATAAGGTCAATTAAAAACTCCCTGTACTCGGGATACTTAACGGCCGTCCCATACCGGCTATCAAGTACCCAACCCTAAGTAAATCCATCTTAAGGGCATCTAAACTCGATAAAAAAAGCTTCTAACATGCAATTAGGATATCCAGCACACAGGCATGCAATTTATTCCATCGAAAGTAGCACGTAAATCCATGCAAATAATCTAAATCGTTCAGGTATCCACAAGGTCAATTCTAACGTTCAAAAAGTGTAAATTATCCTACCTGGTCTCCTGTCGCTCCAAATCGATTCAAAACTTCACGTAGTCTCAGTTTCTGAGCCCAATTAATTTCCTAGACATTAAATTAAATATTCAGGTTTGTCACGTCATCCGTTTAACAATTCTAAGTCTGGTTGCCCTATTACCTAGGTCAATTTATTGCCTAATTACATTCGGCAGCTATTTCAATCAGATATCATCAGTTTTTGGGAAATCAGACCTTACCAATGTGCTCGGATGATGGAATTCTGTCTCGGAGTGATCTCGGTTTCTCCCGATGTATGTCCAAAAGCTCCGGCATGGCAGCGCACGGCGGTGTACGGTGGCGCACGACGGAGGGGTACGGTTTGCCTTGAAATTTACACCACGGTGAAGCCCACAAGACCAAGAGTCCGAATATGGTTCACGGCTGTTTGGATGGCGTTTTTCGGCCACAAAAATCGACGCACTACAGATTGAAAAATCCTCGATCCGGAAGCGTTGGACCTCCGTTCGACATCGATGAGCTGCTGGAGGAAGCTGGCAGCTCAGGCTACATGGTGGTGGGGGCGATGACGGCCAACGGTGGCGGATGGTGGCGATCTGAGCTGGCAAAGTTTTTGCGCGGTGGAGGAGAAAAGTGGCATTTTTTGGCGGCGCTGGCGGCTGTTTGTGGCCGTGGGTGGTTGCCGGAGGTTGTGGGTGGTGAGGGCTGTGGATTGGTGTGCCAGGTGGTGGTCCACGGTGGCTGTGGTGGCGGTGCACGGTGGAGGAAGGAGGAGAGAGAGGAGAGAGAAAGTGAGGTGAGGAGAGAGAGAGATTTGAGAGAAATAGAGGGAATCTGAGAAATTTAAAGCCTCCGGGGGCAATTCTGACTTTTTCCAGACCACCCGGGGATACTTTAGGGTGTCGGCTTCCTTCCAGATGTTGGCATGCATTTCCATGCGAAGGTTTTGGCCTCCGTCAGTGAAATTGACATACGAAATGTTGTCTATCAGTTTCTGATCGCCGGATTGCGTTTCTTTCCATTCGATCGTGTTTCTGACTTCGAACAAACTTTCGTTTCAAATCACCATCCTCAAAAATCGTGCCAGGCTTTGTTTGATTGGAATTATCGTCACAATTAGGTTTTATCTTTTAAAAATCTTTTCGGTTATTTCAGAAGTAGAATTTTATATAGAGTTAGTTCCCAGAACAGGACCAATCTCTCTAGCACCCTACAGGATGTCTCCTGTAGAGCTAAGTGAGTTTAAAGTATAGATAGAAGACCTCTTAGTAAAACAATTCATTAGGCCTAGTGCCTCATCATGAGGAGCATCAATGTTATTTGTAAAGAAGAAGGATGGGAGCATAAGAATGTGTATAGATTATAGATAGTTAAATAAAGTAACTGTGAAGAATAAATATTCTCTCCCTAGGATTGATGACCTGTTAAACCATCTGAGAGGAGCCACTATCTTTTCTAAGATTGATTTGAGGTCAGGGTACCATCAAATCAGGGTGATAGAAGAGGACATACCTAAGAATACTTTAAGGACAAGGTATGGGCATTATGACTCTCTTGTAATGCCATTTAGTTTAACAAATGCTCTAGCTATTTTTATGGATTACATGAACTGCATATTTAGACCCTATCTTAATCAGTTCATGGTAGTGTTTATTGATGATATTCTTGTATATTCTAGAGATAGGCAAGAGCATGAACAACACCTTAGAATTGTGCTGCAAGTGCTTAGAGAAAAATAGCTATCTGCCAAGCTAGAAAAGTGTGAGTTCTGATTGGAAGAAGTGAGATTCCTGGGGCATGTGATCTCAAAAGATAGGGTTTAGGCTTTAGGTTTTAGGTAAAACTAAAGCAATGGTTAATTGGGAAAGGCCTACTACTATGACTGAAGTTTATAGTTTTATGGGCTTAGCTGAGTATTATAGACAGTTTATTCAGGGGTTTTCATAAATAGCAATGCCAATGACAAAGTTAACATGGAAGGATGTTCCATTTGTGTGGGAATCAAAATGTGAACAAATTTTTCAAACCTTTAAAGAGAAATTAACCACTGCACTTATCTTAGTCATCCCAGACCCTTTGAAAAAGTTTTAGTTATACTATGATGCATCTAAGAAAGGTTTAGGGTGTGTCTTGATGCAAGGAGGAAGGGTAATGGCCTATACTTCTAGACAGTTTAGGCCTCATGAGAGAAACTATCCTACACATGAACTAGAATTGGCAGCCATAGTATTTTCTTTGAAAATTTGGAGACATTACTTAAATGGATCTAGATTTGAAGTATTTAGTGACCATAAAAGTCTCAAGTACCTCTTTGACTAGACAAAGCTGAATATGAGACAAAAGAGATGGATAGAATTCATTAAGGATTATGATTTTGAATTGAAGTGTAAGCCTCCCAATCCTATAATTCATTTTAGTTAAGTAAATAATATAATATAATATACAGGATTAGTGAGTTACTACTACCTTTACCCAAGAATTTTTTTTTAATTTTTATCAAGTTAAATAATTAAGCACTATTACTTTGGGAATTCTATACTCGGGATCTCACACATTATGCAGCGAAAAATAGAATAAATTAATGGAAATGAAACACATATACATTTATAAATACATTCACATTTATTTACAATATTTATAAATGTCATTCATTAGACATATATCTATGGATATGCGAGTGTGTTAACTAGGGTAAGGAGACAATAAGCCTGTCACTCATACTCGTTTAACAAAAGATCGCTAGTGAGTTCCTAATTCATATATCCTAATACATATATGCCCTTATCCTATACATCAAAAATCTATCCTTTAGACCCTTTCCAAAAATTTAACAAGGATTCAGGGTATCGCCCATGTCAAAATGTTTCTAAAACTTTATACATTCAAGGTGTGAGAGGGACTTCTCATACATATATAACCCACAATTCCTTGAAAATAGGGAAATACCCCATAAAGGGTTCTCCATCAACTCAACTTCCACTTCTAGTAATATCTGGTACGTAGGCATCTTATATAAACCAGAATTTTTAATGAGAATAAATCCTAGTAGCAATAATAACCAATTTATAAAACAATTAGTTTGTACCATCTTAATCCCTTACAAAAAATTCTACATTCTTTATATGATTATACAATTGATATATCTATTGGTTGCCTTACATAAAATTACATTTGATACTCATAATTGCATGCATCATTTACTTGATGTGCACCATATAGGGCATATACCTCATAAAATTGTCAAATCATACAGGTAACTATAATACAATCCTAAGATGGTGTTCATGCTGTTTGCAAATTTTAGAATACACAAGAATGTCATCAATAAACACTACCACGAACTGATCAAGGTAGGGTCCAAAGATACAATTCATGTAATCCATAAAGATAGCTAGAGTATTTATTAATCCCAATGGCATTACAAGAAATTCATAATGCCCATATTTGGTTCTAAAAGTTGTCTTAGGTATGTCTTCTATTCTTACTTTGATTTGGTGGTACCCCGACCTCAAATCAATTTTAGAAAACACATTAGCCCCTCTCAACTGGTCCAATAGATCATCTATTCTAGTAAGTGGTATTTATTCTTTACAGTTACCCTGTTTAATTGCCTGTAGTCTATACACAATCTCAAACTTCCATCTTTCTTCTTTACAAACAGGACTGGAGCTCCCCAAGGTGAATCACTGAGCCTAATAAACTGTCTTCCTAAGAGATCTTCTATTTGTAACTTCAATTCATTCAAATCTAAGGGAGACATTCTATAGGGCACTATAAAAATTGGTCTTGCACCAGTAATTAGTTATATATAAAATTCTATCTCTCTCTCAGGTGGAAGACTTAAAATTTCATCGAGAAAGACATATGAGAATTCACAAATTACAAGAATAACTTGAAGTTTATGTTGGGACTCAATCTCCGAAGAACACATAAAGCTCATTCTTTAGATCTCTTCCTCAGTTTTCCTATTTATAGGCATGGCATCTATAAATGTCATAAACTTCTTAGAATAATCCAAGACTACATTGTTTATGGACAACCAATCCATCCTGAGAATAATATCCAATTCCACCAAAGGTAAACAAATAAGGTTGACAACGAAAGGCTTGTTTTCAACAACAAAGGGACAATTTAAGCAGGCCAAAGAAATCAATACCTGCTTTCCTGAGGTAGTGGAAATAGATAGCTGATAAGGTAATTTAGATAAAGGTAAATTCAATCTTTCCACACATTCCAAGGGAATGAAAGAATGAGTGGCACAAAAATCAAATAGTACAGTTAAAGATACACCATTTATTAAACATCTACCTTTCATCGGATTGGACCGCTTCTTTACCCTTGAGATTGTAAACTCTTCCCATAGTAGAAGGTCTAGTGGGTTTAGTTGACTTTTTTCGCTCTGGGCAATCTTTGATATAGTGACCCTATTCTCCACATTTATAACATACACCCAATTAGAATGTACAAGGTCCACTATGATTCTTCCCACATTTTGGACAAGTATTGGATACTACTTGCCTCACTATGGGCTTCTTCCCCTTCTGGTTTCTTTCATTCCTATTGTCTCTTCCTCTAAAGGATTTAGGTTGTTTCCTCTTAAAGAAGTTAGTTGTATGTCTTTCTTTTTTTGTGTTGGTTAGGTTCTGAGAAACTATACAATACTTGTTTACCAGTATAGAAAAGTTTCTAATTTCAAAAGGAGCAATAGCATTCTTTAGCTCAAATTGCAACCTAGCTTCCAGATGTATGGCTTTCCACGCCTCATTTGGATGAAGTGCCAAACAAAGAGAGAACTTAGACAACTCTTCAAATTTAGTTAAGTAGTCCTCAAAAGTCATACTACCTTTTTTCAACTGTCTGAACTCAATTTCTTTCTGGTTCCTCACATTCTCAAGGAAGTACTTTTCCAAGTACACTCTTTTAAATGATTCCCAGGTAATTTGGGTTCCTTAGGCTTCCAATATTTTCTAGCCCCTCTCCACGAGTATTCTACCTCTCCAATGAGCATATAGGTGGCGAACAATAATTTTTGTTCATCAGTGTTCCCTAAGACTTCAAATCATTTCTCCATCTCTCGAAGCCATTATTCAACTACTTACGGGTTGAACTCAACCCTAAAGGAAGGAGGCTTATTTCTCAAAAATTCAGGTTAACCATTATAAGCTTGGTTTCCCACTTGCCCAACCTTAGAGTTTGGATTGTGATTCAGAGGTCTATTCTCCTAGAATTTTTAGAATACTTAAGCAGTAACGGCAGCTTGTTGAGTAGCAAAAATAGCCTGTTAGGTCGCAATAGTAGCAGACTGTTTCCTCATGGCTTCTACCATTCCTACCAGAGTCTGCATAACCCCAGTCAAGCTACCCTCATTCTCCTTTTCCTTTCCAATATTCTTCCTAGGTGGGGCCATATTTCACTCTACAAAACAAACATTACCAAGGCGATCAGTCTCAATAACATAATATTTATAAGAGATCATATGGCACCAATAAGAAATACTGTCTACCTAAACCTATCACTTAATTCCTTAAGTTAAAACATGATACAAGACAATCAACTGCCATGGCTCAGCTAACTACCTTGTATTAGCCCCTATCTTGAGGAATCTACCCTTCACTATTAAGACAGTATTAACTAGCCGTGGTAGTAGTGCACTGATACCAACAAAGTGTAACCTTCCCAATCTTATAATTCATTTCAGTTAAGTAAATAATATAATATAATATATAGGATTTGTGAGTTACTACTACTTCAACCTGAGTAAATTTTTTTAACTTTTATCAAGTTAAATAATTAAGCACTATTAATTTGGGAATTCTACACTCAGGATCTCACAGGTTACACAACAGAAAATAGAATGAATTAATGGAAATGAAACACATACATTTATAGATACATTCACATTCATTTACAATATTTACAAATGTCATTCATTAGACAAATATCTATGGATATGTGAGTGTGTTAACTAGGGTAAGGAGACAATAAGCCTGTCACTCATACCTATTTAACAAAAGATCGCTAGTGAATTCCTAATTCATATATCCTAATATATATACGCCTTTATCCTATACATCAACAATCTATCCTTCTGACCCTTTCTAAAAATTTAACAAGGATTTAGGGTATTGGGTATGTCAAAATGTTTCTAAAACTTTATACATTCAAGGTGTGAAAAGGACTTCCCATACATATATAACCCACAATTCGTTGACAACAGGGAAATACCCTAGAAAAAGTATCTCTATGAACTCAACTTCCACTTCTAGTAATATCTGGTACCTAGGCATCTAATATAAACCTGCATTTTTAATGAGAATAAATCCCAGTAGCCATAATAACCAATTTATAAAACAACTAGTTTGTACCACTATAATCCCTTACAAAAAATTCTACATTCTTCATATCATTATACAATTGTTATATCTATTGGGTTGCCTTACATAAAATTACATTTGATACTCATAATTGCATGCATCATACTTGATATGCACCACGTAGGGCATATACCTTATAAAATAGTAAAATTATACAAGTAACATAATTTCATTCATCTAACTTAATATAAAGAGCACTAAGGAAATAAGAGCATTTCTCATTGGCCTTTGCCATCATCATATAATAACAATAATAAGAGAAATTAGGAGGTCATCAAGTGAGCCACTCCATACTTTCGAATATGTACTCGTAACTTTTGGCAACATATGCCCCTTGGCAGTCCTCCACTGCAACATCATATTTATGTACATTCTGGAGCGTCCTCCAGTGGATCCAAGTATAAGAGAGACCCTACATTGAGTCTACACATTAAGAATCCAAACATTGAGTACATAATAGGGTCCCCAAAATGCTATTCATAAGCATATATGTAACACCCGCTCCTAATACTTACATTTTATAATGGCGTTGTTATTATTATTGTTGTTAGTATTATTTATGTGATGCTAAGGATGATTCATCAGAGAGATAGAATGGACATTTTCATCAACATAAGGTTGCTTTTGTCATAAAAGAGCGAAATTCAAAATTTAGTGAGGAAGGGTAAAATAGTAATTTTACCATAAAGAGGAAATAAATTTTTATTTTCTTATTTCATGAAATTAAATTTAAGGACTTTTATTAATTTCATTTAAGAGAGAAGAAGAATTGGATGGGTGAAGTGATTATGTCCACTTTGATGGAAAAATGGTAATTTTCCCTAAAAAGGGAAAAATTGTAATTTTACCCAAGGACATATTGTAACGCCCCTATATAGTATTACCATTAATTTAGATATAATTAGATAGGCTCAGTACATTATCTTGATCCTTATTGAATTAATGTTTGAGCAGTTATACTACTAAATTATATTAAGCAAATTAGGTTTGGGATCTTTTGCTCAGATTAAAAACTTACATACATAGCGGAATAAAGAAATACTATACTATACAGTGAAAATATAGACTTTCATGTAATTCAAATAGTACAAGTCTAATAATGTCCATTACATATTGTTAAGCATGTCCTCGGATATATAAATTACCTGTCCCTTGGAAGTCAGGAGACAACAGGTCTATCACTCAGACTCCCGTACAAATTAAGGATAGACCGATCCTTCACATATCCATTTCCCTTGTATACCCCATTTACATCTCATGTATACAATCAAAATAATTGTCCTATTCTAAGTCAATATGTCTAGGACCCAAAAAAAGGGTTACAAAAATCTTAATTAATCAAAAGAACTGCTACCTCGCAGCTCAATTATGTGTCCATATCTAATACATATTAGCACATAGATAAGAAAAACAAGTTTCCCAGTAGCTTAACAATTCAGGGTTTAGAGATCAACTAAGATGTATCAAGGTGCAAGCACTAAAATATTTAATCTACATTCTTGATATTAAAACATAATGTTATTCACAAATGTAAATAGGTAAGCACTGCATGATAAATTTAGAGGGCAACAGAAAATTAGATGACCCTTTTTCAAGAGACACATATTATCATAAAATTACATGGGTTATTGTGTAATTAAACTGAGTGCTTATGCATTAAATTCCTACTCTTACCTTTATGAATTAATTACACGCTCTGGGGTATTACGGGCCACTAAGCGACCTTTATGAGATCACTGTGGACACTAGGTCATGGGTATGGAGCACCTTCGGCCACACCTCTCTAGGTCCCTCGTGTGAAGCACCTTCGGCCACACCTCGCTAGGCCACCCGTGTGGAGCAACTTTGGCCACACCTCGTAATTCATGGACACTCAACCACGTGCATAGAGTAATCGTGAGCACTAGGTCATAGGCATGGAGAACCTTCATCCACACCTCGCTAGGGCGCCTGTAACACCCCAGAGCGTGTATAAAAATGAGAAATATATTCCCGGTAGCTAAACAAACCAATTTATTTAAAACAACTGATATGTACTAGTGTAATAATACAGAAAATCAATTCTACATTAAATTTAATTTCAAAATATTTCATATAGACCCTTGGGTATGACATATATGAAACATGTGTGTATGCATCTACAGACATGAGATATGTAACAAATTATGTCATTCATGGAATGGACAACAAGCTTTCAATGCTTCTATGTCTTAATCATATTCACAAAAGTCACATTCATGTAAAACAACTTATAGCCACATAGAAATACTTTACTTTGGAAAGGTATACACAAGATCATTTCCTTCCACATCATTATGTTCTTTGGAGGTTTACACTAGATTATTCCTCATGCATTTTATCCCTTGGGAGTATACATTAGATCATTCCCCACAATGTAACTCACTAGGGAGGTATACATCAGATCATTCTTCCTCATAATTTTGGTCTCAGGAGGTATTCACCAGATCATTCCTCCTTTGATCTTTAGTTTTGCCATTCACACCCACATGAAGCAATTTTATGCTATTCAATCACTTTCACATAAATTTAGACATCTTGCTATCAATGGCAAAATGCAAACTATTTACTATTCATTATTGACCACTACATCAATTTTCCTCTTTTCACTTAGCATAGGCCAATTTTAATGGCACCTTAGGCTATCTTCAATCAACATATAAGTTTAGCCATTCTAGGGAAAACTTTGTATAGTATTCGGCCAAGGCAAGGAAAACATGAGAAAATGACATTTCCAACTCATTTGGTTCATTTCTAGTGTTTTTCTTACCATTTAAACATTATGGTAACAATTTCCATAATTATGCCTAACACTTTCTCACACCTCAAAATTTGGTAAGTGCATTTTAGGTCATCCTTTTTCCCATTTTTCTAGCTCACTGTCCATGCCAAATGTGACAATGCACATAATCTTACAACTTCACATTTTTATGCACACTTTTAAGGTGAAATGGTAAGGCTTTAAATTGATAAAATGGCTAAAACATAGAATTACCATAATTTTCTCTCTCTTCCTTTCTTAGAACTAAATTAATACGGCTTTTAGGCCATTTTCAAGCAAAATTTCAGCACCACTTACATGCATCAATTTGGCCAAGATGAGTAAGTCGCACATTCATGGTTAATGGTGAAATTAGAAAATGGGAAAAATGCTTAAACACTAACTTACCTAGATTGTCTCTCTTTTACCATTTTCTAACACTTTCTCACACTTTTTCTAACACCAATTTAACCAAATTTCAGCACCCTTACACAAGCAATAATTTGGCCAAGGTAAAGAATGCAAGGAAATTAAGTTATTTCACCATCTAGCTTACAACACAATCATATTCAAGCAAAAACCATGCAAAAACATCATTTTCTCACTCTATACAATACCATTTCAGCCTTGGTATAGGCTAGGGTTTTGCAAGACTATGGTTCCATCCTTGAAAATTTACCATCTCTTAGGTATTCAAGCTTTCCAACATGTATATAGCTATAAACACAAGTAGTTTTCAACATATTTCAAACCCAATCATGCAAATCAACCATAAGAATGTAGAGAGAGAAAAATCCATCATTCTTGCAAAGTTGAAAACACCATAAACACACCATAAAACAAGAAAAGAATGGTATAGGCATGTTTAGCTACCTTGAAAATGCAAAATAGGAGAAATTTCCAAATTGTGTTGGCAGGTTTTCTCTTTTCTTCTTCCCTTGGAAAGCTTCGGCCAGCCTCTTTCTCTCCACTCTTCTTCAATACTTCTAGCACAAAGAGGAAGAAGAAGGCTGAAATTTAGATTTTAGGTTATTTACAAAAATGCCATTAGTGCTAAAATGTGCATTTTGTCCCTTTTTCTTCTCTTTTTCATCAATGGCATTCACTCTCCTTGGAAATGTATTTTTGTGCAACTTCCATGGGCTGGGACTTTTTTGTCCCTTAAGAATTTCAAAATTGTAGAGTGGTCCCTCAACTTTTAGAATTTACACATATGCCTTTAAGAAAATTTCCATTTTTCCATTTAAGTCTAAATGGCCATTTAGCTACAATTTTCACCCTTTTCGGCTTCATGGTGTAAAAATCGCTTAAATAAGATTTCATAAAACTTATTTTTATGATTTTATCAATTTACCCTTATGTTAGCAAAATAACAATTTTGCCACTAAGGTAAAGTTACCTTTTTGTCCTTTTATGCCAAAGTCACCATTTCACCCTTTTTCTTTCTTCTTGTGAACATAAATGGGTAAGGATTCCAAATTTCTATTTTCCTAAAATATTTAAGGTAAAAACTACATTTTCTACATTATGTAAAATTATGAATATGCCCTTTTCGGCATCCATTGCGCATAATCACTTATGTACTTAGATTCTTCTTCTCTCTAAAATGAAAATAATGGAAATCCTTTAATGTGATTTCATAAAATAAGAGAATATGTGAATATGATCATGTTACTATGAATATGTGATGAATGACATGTTTTTCTATTGTGAACATCTGATAATTGTACATGCATCCAAAAGTACATATTATGAAATTATGATGGAAAAATGGCATATATCATGCATTGCACCCTAATGGATATTCTTTCGTTAATTGAGAATGAAATGGAATGTAGTAGTTTTTTGAACCAGTATGGTGGTACCAACCAGTATATTTTAAATAGATTGTTATGCTTCTAAGATTTATTTCTCATAAAATGCTGGTTATGTCTCATATGCCTAGATATCAACGACTATTGTAGATAGAAGTAGAAGTCATAAAAATACCCTTCTAGGGTACTTTACTTTAATCAAGGAGTTATGGGTAATCACAGTAGTAGAAGTACCACTATCACCTCCACCCACTGGAGGCATGGAATTTTAGGACTAGGAATGGTGATGTAGGTCACATATTTTGACATGCCCGATATCCTGAATCCTTACTAAAGGATCAGGAGGATGATTTTTGGTGTACAGGATGAGGACATATATGTAATAAGATATGTGAGCTAGGAATTCACTAGCAGTCTTTTCTTAAATGGGTATGAGTGATAGGGTTGTTATCTCCTTACCCTAATTGACACACTTACATATCCATATGTATATGTCTGATAAAAAGAAGTTGTAATCATTGTAAATGAACTATGTATGTGATGTAAATAGAGATATGAATATATGTTTTATTCCAATTATTTAAATTATTTTTCACTGCGATATTACGTGTGATTATTTTGAGTTTAGAATTCATAAACTAATAGTGCTTAATTATTTAACTTAGTATAAGTTAAAATTTACTTGGGTAGAAGAAGTAGTAACTCACCAATCCTGTAGAATGCTATATTATATATTATTATTTAATTAACTAAAAGGAACCATAGGATTAGGGGTATTACATTGAGATAGTATCAGAGCATGACTACCACAGATAGTGAGTACTGGCTCGGTAGTAAAGGGTAGATTCCTCAGGATAAAGACTAATGCAGGCAAGTTAGCTGAGCCGCGATAGTGAACTGACTTGTATTATGTTTTTACTTAAGGAATGGAGTGCTAGGTTTAGGGTAGAAATTATTTCCTGTTGGTACCATATTTGATCTTACAAATATTATGTTACTGAGACTAATCACCTTGATAATGTTTGTTTTGTAGAGTAAAATATGGCTCCATGTAGAAGGAATACTAGAAATGAGAAGGAAGGTGAGGGTAGTATGGAAAGGATGATGTAAGTTATAACGGGAATGGCAAAAGCTATGAGGGATCAAGATGCTACTACTGCCTAGATTATTAGACAATTTCAGGAACAAGGAAACAACAATAATAACCTTAACCCTCCTGGAGGACAAGTAGGAAACCCAATGTATCATGGTTGGTTTAAATTCCAGAAAGCTAAACCTCCTTCCTTTAGGGGTGAGTTTGACCCGAAGATTGCTGAAGAGTGGCTGAGAGAGATAGAGAAGTTGTTTGTAGTTCTCAGAACGACTGATGCCTAAAAGCTGTTATTTTCCACCTATATGCTAGTTGGAAAAGTAGAACATTGGCAAAAAGGGGCAAAGTAATTGATGGAGGCTCAAGGAATTCAGATTTCCTGGGATTCATTTAAGGAAGTGTTTCTTGGGAAGTATTTTCCTTAAAATGTGAGGAATGAGAAGGAGATTGAATTTGTGCATATTAAGTAGGGCATCATGACATTTGATGATTACTTGGCTAAATTTGAAGAATTATCTAGATTTTCTTCCTACCTAAAACTTCAACTAAATAAGGCATGGAAGGCCATGCATTTAGAGGTTAGGTTGAGGCTGGAGTTGAAGAGTGTTGTGCCTCGGTTTGAGATAATAAATTATGCTACACTGGCCAATAAGTGTTGCATAATTGCTAAGAATCTTGCGAAAGCTGAAAAAGAAAAAAAAAAGAAAATCTCTTCAAACGAAAGCAACCAGGATTCTTCAGAGGAAGAGAAAACTAGTTTAGTCAAGGCCAGGGAAGTAAGAGACCGATGGTGAAACTGGCAATGCCTAATAATTGCTCAAAGTGTGGGAAGAGTCATGATGAACCGTGTAAGTGGTCATCAGGTGCTTGTTATAAATATGAGAAAATGGGAAATTTTATGAAGGACTATCCACAATGGAAGAAACATATGGAAACTAGTAAACTTCCAACTACTGGAAGAGTGTATACTCTGAAAGGTAAAGAAACAGCTCAGTCTGATAATTTGATTAAAGGTAAAGGTTTGATAAGTGATGTATCTTTAATTGTATTGTTTGATTCTTGTGCTACCCATTATTTTATTTCTCATAAATGTGTGAAAAGACTAAATTTACCTGTATCCTAGTTACCTTATGAGTTATCTATGTCTACCCCTACAGGAGAACAGATTTTGACTTCTTTAGTCTGTTTAAATTGTCCATTCACTGTTGAGAACAAATCCTTCGTTGTTGACCTTATCTATTTACCATTGATTGAGTTAAATGTTATTCTTAGGATGAACTGGTTATCTGTAAACAATGTAATCTTGGACTATTTATAGAAATCTATGAATTTTATAGATACCTTACCTGTAAATAGGAGTATTGAGGAAAAGAATGAAAGGATGCATTTTCTGTGTTCTTTTGAGGTTGAAATTCAGCATAAGCTTGATACAATCGCGGTAGTAAGTGAATTTATGGATGTCTTTCACCAAGAAGTCTTAAGTCTTTCACCAAAGGGAAAGGTAGAATTCTCTATAGAGTTGATTTTAGGACTGAGACCAATCTCTATCGCAGTTTATAAGATGTCTCCCTTAGAATTGACAGAATTGAAGGTGCAAATAGAGGATCTCTTAGAGAAACAGTCTGTGAGACCTAGTGCTTCACCATGGGGAGTACCGGTGTTATTTTTGAAAAAGAAGGATGGAAGCTTAAGGTTGTGTATAGATTATAGGAAACTAAATAGGGTGACAATGAAGAATAAGTATCCCCTCCCTAGGATAGATGATCTATTGATCAATTAAGAGGAGCTACTATATTTGCTAAAATTGATTTGAGATCGGGGTATCATCAAATCAGAGTGAGAGTATAATACATACCTAAGACAGCCTTTAGAACCAAATATGGGCATTATGAATTTCTTATAATGCCATTTGGATTGACCAATACTCCAGCTATTTTTATAGATTACATGAATCCTACCTTGATCAATTCATGGTAGTGTTTATTGATGACATTCTTGTGATTCTAAGAGTAGAAAAGAGCATGAATATCATCTTAGAATTGTGATGCAGTTGCTTAGGGAAAAGAAATTTTATGGAAAACTTGAGAAATGTGAGTTCTAGTTATGAGAGGTAAAATTCTTAGTTTATGCGATTACAAAAAATGGAGTAGCAGTAGATTTTAGTAAGACAAAAGCAGTAGTTGGTTGGGAGAAACCCACAACAGTAACAAAAATCCATATTTTTCTCAGATTAGCTTGTTACTATAAGAGATTTATTCAAGGGTTTTTGCAGACCATTTTGCCTTTGACTAAATTTACTAGAAGAGACGTTCCATTTGTATAGAATTTCAAATGTGAGCATAGTTTCCAAATTTTGAAATACAAGCTAACTACAACACCTTTCTTAATAATTCCAGATCCATTAGCAAATTTTGAAGTGTATTGTGATGCATCCAAGAAGGGCTTAGGGTGTGTCTTGATGTAGAATAGAAGAGTAGTAGCATATGCATTTAGGCAGTTATGATCCCATAAGAGAAATTATCCTACCTATGATCTTGAATTAGCGATCATAGTTTTTGCCATGAAGATTTGGAGACATTACCTCTATGGATCTAGATTTGAGATATTTAGTGACCATAAAAGTCTCAAATACCTTTTCAATAAAAAAGAGTTATATATGAGGAAAAGGAGGTGGATGGAATTTATTAAGGATTATGATTTTGAATTGAAATATCATCCAGGGAAGGCAAATATAGTGGCAGATGCCTTAAGTAGGAAATCCCTTCATATAGCTCACATGATAGTGAATGAGATGAGCATGATTGAGAAATTTAAGAATTTGAGCTTTTCCACTCTAGTATTACCAGATAAGCTATATTTGAGTGAGATAAGAATTGAGAATAATCTTTGAATGCAAATCCTAGAAGCCAAAGGAAAGATGAATTCTTAAAGTCCCTAAAGGACTCAAAGGAATTCAAGAAAGAAATTGATGGGGTAATTACCTTTCAAAATAGGTTGTATATCCCAGACTTTAGGGGATTGAGTAGAGGAAGCCTATGAGAACAACTATACTATTCATCCTTGTATCACAAAGATGTACCAAGATCTGAAAGAAAATTTTTGGTGGCCAGGTATGAAAAAGCATATAGCTAAGTATGTTGCTAAATGCCTAGTGTGATAGCAGGTGAAGATTGAACATAAAAACCTACAGGAATGTTGCAACCTCTAGAGCTCCTTGAATGGAAATGAGAGTGAATTTCCATGGATTTTGTAGTTGTTTTGCTTAGGACTCAGTCAAGATGCTATATGGGTGATTGTAGATTAGATTAACTAAATCTGCACATTTCCTACCTATAAAAATAATTTTTTCATTAAATAAGTTGGCCCAACTGTACATATAAGAAATAGTGAGACTTCACGAAGTACCCACTAGTATAATGTTAGATAGAGATCTTAGATTTACTTTTAGATTCTGGAGATCCTTATAAGAGGCATTTGGTAGTAAGTTAAACTTCAGTATTGCTTATCATCCACAAACTAATGGCTAGACTAAAAGAACCGTACAAACTCCAGAAGATATGCTTAGGGCTTATATATTAGAACAGAAGGGAAGTTGAGATAAGAGTTTACCTTTAGTGAAGTTTGCTTATAATAATAGTTTCCACTCTAGTATAGTGATGGTAGGAGATTAAGTCCTAAGAATATTAGAGTAAAATGAGAAGACCACTAGAATTTGTAGAAGGAGATCATGTTTTTCTGAGTATCTCCATTTATTGGTATTGGTAGGGATATTAAGTTAAGAAAGTTAAATCCTAGATACATTGGACCCTTCAAAATCTTGAAAAGAATTAGTTCATTTGCTTATTAGATAGCTTTATCCCCATTTTTGTTCAACCTCCATGATGTATTTCATATTTCTTAACTTCGTAAGTATATCCCAGATCCTTCTCACATTCTTAACACTAGTATGATACAATTGGAGCATAATTTAATTTATCATCCAAGACCTTTGAAACTCATTGGTACTGAAGTCAAGCAATTATGAAATAAGACTATTCCACAAGTAAAGGTGGTGGGATCAGTCATCCCCACAAGAAAGTTACATGAGAAAGAGAAGATGATATGAGAAGAATCCACCCAGAGTTATTTGATTAGGTACATTTTCAAATTTGAGGATGAGATTATTTTAAAGGAGGGGAGAATTGTAATATCTGCTCCTTCTATTCATTAAGAGATGTTTGTTAGCTATTAAATAAATTAATTGCTTGTGTATGTTGCATTAAAATTAGTTACTTATAGTTGCATTAAAGTAAGAGACTAAAATGAGAAAGGAAAAAGTTAAGACTGAAATGAAATGGAAAAGGTTTAGTTAAGGAAAATGTGTACACTTCCTATACTCTAGGGTAGTCAGACATAATTTTAGCCCAAATATGGGTTACTATAGCTAATAGAAATTAGAAATTTCCCGCCAAAGCTTTAGGGCAAAATGGTAATTCTTCACATGGCGGGGGAAATTTCTAAGGGAGGATGAATGATCAGAACTCGACTTGGACATCAAATAAGGGTTGAAGTTGCTCCAACTACCCAAACTACCTATAAATAGATGTAAAAACCTTAGGATTGCTTGTGTCAGATTATCTAAAATGGGTTGCACTGTTCATAAAAGTTGATTTGAGTTGAATCCATAGTGATGGGTGTTTTTGAGCATTTTTTATGAGAGATAATTGATTATCAAGTGTTTGAAACTAAACTTATACTTTTCTAGATGTAACATGAGTTTAAAATTTGGATTTATAGTGTATTATAGCAGGAAACTGAAGCTCCAGAAGCTCACCAGCTGACTATCGCATCTACCAGTCAACTGGCATGTTCTTGATGTTCATATATTTCTAAAAATACGCATACCAGTCGACTGATAGGGCATGGTAGCCGATTGCCTTATTCTTTAACTTCATATTTTCTAGAAAACCCAGGTAACAGCCAACTGATAGCCTTCAAAAGTTGACTATCGGGCCTTCAACAACTGATAACTCGCTAGTAGTAGCTCACCAGTTGACTGATACAAGGCTAGTGGTCCACTGATAGAATTCTTTTAGTCAACTGATGTGAAGATGACAGCCAGCTAATAGTGCCCTGTTTGGGTTTTCAAGGATTCTAACTTGGTAATTTGACTGCTATGAGTTGTAAATGGATTGGTAGGTGGAAAAATATGGCTTTCCATGGAGAAATAAATTTGAAAGAACCACCTAATCCTTAAAAAGAAATCCCAAGAATTTAAAAGATTTTGAGAGTCCATGTTTCTATTTTCTTAAGGCGTATGCTTAATAAAGTCAAAGATAATGTCATTATATGAGAAAAGTGTGATTGGTGGGTAACATGTAACATGAGATCGAAAAGAAAGAGAAGAAAAAATTAAAGAGAAAAGAGTAAAGCATTCAAAGTGTAAGCATTAGTGGTAGATAGGCTCATAGTTGAGTGACTGACTATTAGTATGGGACAATCGTTGGACCTTCCATGGTAAAACTATAAATTTAGGATGGTAAAACATCCACTCAATCATAAATTATTTTGAAAATATCTTGATGGCTGTAAATTCTAAGTTAGTGAACTTCTTTATGGCTAATAAAAAAGAGTCACATACTTAGGGTTAAGCATAACCATAACATGAGCTTATTCACCCTAAAATATATTCTTGTGAATAGCGTGCTAGGACATGATCCATCGAAAAGGATTGTGATTCCATAGCCTCATGATCTGTAAGGGAAAAGTAGATATGATCTATTAGAGTTGGCAGATATCTTGTGAGTCTACCAGGCCCTTCATGGGATGAAAGGGAAATTATAATGACTCCTCTTATATACTTATCATCAGAGTAATTACGAAGTGTGAAGTTCCCTAACAAAATTTTCCTTTTTAAAGACTTATACCATTCAGGGCCGTTACTAGTTAAGTGTAACCCAAATATACTATTCTCTTAGTCCATTTGAATTCCACTCAACTACCTCTAATGCGCAGCCTATCTAATACCATAATTCATGCAACCATATACTTTGGAATATCAAATTCTAAACCATCCATTTATGAACATTGAGATATAATTTATAGTAATGCTACTGAAATAATCTTACTATTAACTAACCACATTTTAGTATAATTATCTCCATTAGAAAATTTCATATCTTATGGCATTCATCCGAATAACCATATAATTATCATTATATATATACAATCCTTGGCCTACATGACATTATAAACCTCCTGTTCATGAATTCAGAATTTACACCTTTCTAGGTTACCTTGTAGCTTTAGTACCCACTTCAAGCCTAGCTAAATCCTAAGCATATCCTGCCCCTGATCATTTAAACAACCAACTTAATGAGATACAATTATCCTAGTAGAGTAATTTACAAATTTATAATTTTCATAAAACAGTTGAAAGTTCAGCAGTACGCTTTCATGGTACAGAAAATCTCTCCCCTGTAGTTATAGTAACACCCATGTGAATTAAAATTTCATATTTTAAGCATTATCAATCAAATAGAAAATTCACATTCCTCAATTACTCTTAAATCTGATAGTTTTATAAAAAATTATAAGGGTATAAGGGAAACATTCTATTCAAAAATCATTATTTCATAATACCTTTATTTCCATTTCAATTCCTATTTGTATAACATTTCTCATGTTGCTACAAATACCACATATAAACTGCATATTCTGTCACAACTGATATGAGTACCTTTTCTAAAATTTAAAATTTTCATCACATTGCATGTTTTTTCTCAATCTCATTTTTATATTCACGAGGACTATTATCCCGGTGAATGTCATAGGACTATTATCTATGTGACTGAGATTGTTGTCATGATGGGGACCGTTGTCATGATGGGGACCATTGTCCTGGTGATTGACATAAGACTATTATCCATATGACTAAGAATCTAACTATTAGGGCGTCCCCTGGCATGTGCACATCATTCGTTAGTCTCTTTATCCGTAACTATACAACAATGTATGTAGATGGGTGACTAATACTGAGGGTCATAGAGTTTTTCCCCTTAAACCAATCCATTTGCCCCATAAAGACTATCCTCCCTTTTACTTCTTAAGTCTTTCTTAGGGTTATATTGGTTTAAAGAGTAACCTCTAACAAATACAGACCATCATAGATTAAAATGGTTGTATTATTACAAAAATAGTTTGCATAAGGAACACTTAATGACCGTCCCATACTAGCCATTAAGTGTCTACCTCAAATTTCATCTACACTTTAAGCATACAATTTGATAGTCAAATTCAAACAAGCAGCAAAGGATTTATCTCATGCTTTTCAAACACATATAGGTAATTTTCCTTATACTCATATGAAAATATTTCTATTTCACAATAAATTTCATCAAATATTTTCCATGTCATAAAGCAATTTTATTTCAACCAAAACAATTCACATTATCAATTCAAAATAAGGGAGTGTAGATTACTCTACCTTAATTGTTTATTCCTTTCTTGATCAAGGCTCCCCTCTTTCCTCTTTGACTTGGCCTCACAAGTCACTTCCTAAGAAACAATCTAAATTTCACACTAGTCCTTCTCAAGTATACATTTATTGCAATATGCTTTTTATGCAACCTAGGCTTAGAGTTTTACTATGGGATTCCTCCAAATTTCTCCTGTGAGATTTGATAACTTGACAACTCTTTTCTTTCCCTTCCTATTTTCATGTTACTTATCGCCCAACCTATGTAATTCTCATGTATGATGATACTTTCAGCCTCATTTAAGCCAATACTAGGGGTTTCCAAGCTCATTTCTCACTTTAAAGTCTTTTTTCATATCAGAGGGCTACCAAGAAGCTAGCAATCAGTTGGTTTCTCTCTTGAAGGTTGCCAGTCAACTATTGTAAAGCTGGCAGTCAGCTGGTGGGTCTCTAGAATCTTGGACTTTGCAAGACAGTAGGCTGATGGAAGGCTATCAGTCAACTGCTAAGTAGAAATATAAAGCCGACAGTTGACTTATGAGGCTACCAGTCGACTGCTGCATCTTTGTATAAATTTCTGAGTTTGTCAAGAACATGACAGTCGACTGGTGCATGCTATTAGTTGGCTGCTATGTTCTTCGACAGTTTAAAAACTCAAATTTTCACACTTTTCCAATCCATATTCCACTACGTTTCAAATTTTAAAGGTGTGAGCTTAGTTTCTAACCATTTTCCCCCAAATTTTAACAATTTTCATGCTCAAATATCACTTATACAAGTCAATTTACACATCTAACATGGGTGAACAGTAAAATTTAACTTTCCAAATCTGATTCAAGCTTAAAAAATGCTTAATGAAATTTAAAGACTCTCGCATTTTAGTTTAGAAACCTTTTCCTATTTCTAAACAACCTCAAAATCATCATTCCAGGCCAAGAAGACTAAGATTTCAAAAAAAACCCAACTTGGCCATTTTTGCTAATCGTTAGCATTTTAGTCAGTTTGATGGATTGTAGAAAGCATACACTACTTCTAAATGGAAGCTAAGATGTTTTCTTATGTGTAGGTAAAGATTTTCTTACCTAAAATTCAACTATAGAAATTTTCTACTTGTTTTCTCCTCTTTTCTCCTTGGTTTGTTCTTTCATCCCTTCTCTCAAGAAGGGTGTGTGATATAGGGAAGGAGAAATAGGCTGATGAAACCTTGAGGTCCTCTTAGAAAAAAAAGAATTTGCTCTTTAGTCCTTACAACAAAAACTCAAAAAAAAAGAAATTTCTAAAAATCTTCTCTTAAATTATTTTAGAGTTTTAGCCTCTTGTTTCAAGTGGACCACCTTTATAAAATGATTGCGAACACTAGGTCACCAGTGTGAAGCACCTTTGGTCACACCTCACTAGGTCACAAGTGTGAAGCACCTTCGGTCACACTTTAAGAATTGCGAACACTTGGCCACCTTTATAAAATGATTGTGAACACTAGGTTACCGATGTAAAGTACCTTCGGTCACACCTCACTAGGTCACAAGTGTGAAGCATCTTCAGTCACACTTCAAGAATTGTGGACACTTGGCCACCTTTATAAAATGATTGCGATCACTAGGTTAACGATGTGAAGCGCCTTTGGTTACACCTCACTAGGTCACAAGTGTGAAGAACCTTCGGTCACAGTTCAAGAATTGTTGGCCATCTTTATAAAATGATTGCAAACACTAGGTCACCAGTGTGAAGCACCTTTGGTCACACTTCAAGAATTGTGAACACTTGGCTACCTTTATAAAATAATTGTGAACACTAGGTCACCGATGTGAAGCACCTTCAGTCACACCTCACTAGGTCACAAGTTTGAAGCATCTTCGGTCACAGTTCAAAAATTTTGGACACTTGGCCACCTTTATAAAATGATTGCGATCACTAGGTCAACGGTGTGAAGCACCTTTGGTCACACCTCACTAAGTCACAAGTGTGAAGCACCTTCAGTCACACTTTAAGAATTATGAACACTTGGCCACCTTTATAAAATGATTGCAATCACTAGGTCACTGGTGTGAAGCACCTTCGGTCACACCTCCCTAGGTCACAAGTGTGAAGCACCTTTGGTAACACTTCAAGACTTGTGGACACTTGGCCACCCTTATAAAATGATTGCGAACACTAGGTCATCGAAGTGAAGCACCTTTGGTCACACCTCACTAGGTCACAAGTGTGAAGCACCTTCGATCACACTTCAAGAATTTTGGACACTTGGCTACCTTTATAAAATGATTGTGAGCACTAGGTCATTGGTGTGAAGCACATTCGGTTACACCTCACTAGGTCACACATACATACATATAGCGACTACAATTCCTTTCATTTTATCATTTTAGTCTCCCTAACATTTAGCCCTCATAAGGTACATTCTAATGCATTCATTATTAGTATAGTGATTCGGCCATTAAGATTTGAAATAAAGTATGGGTTTCGGCCACCATGAAAAATAATCAAACTTTGGATTTTTCAAGTCACATTGCCATATTTTTTCCCATCCTTACCGTAAGTTAAACTTCATGCATTGATTATTAGGGTACTTTCCCCACATTTAATTTGTGCAACCATTGCCATTAACCATTTATTTTACTTATTTTCTTGGTTTATGCTACACACTAAATTTAAGGCTTACACGCTTTTCTCCTTTTTTTACATTTTAATAATAATGTGGGACCTTATTATGTGCAAAAAGGTGGACTAACTAACTATACCTTAATTAACCATATTTTATTTCTTTCTCTTAGCCAAAACTGAAGTGTAATCTCTCTTGCACAATTTTCATCAAGCCATTTCACACCTTACAGAGACCACTTTCGGATTTGGTAAGCCAACAAGAGCAATGTCATAAATTATAAACCAAATTCTAGCTAGCAACCTTCATTTTGATTTTTACAACTTAAAACATACACTAGTCATGCAAAATACAAAATTTCAGCACTATCTTATGTTAAAGCTTTCCATGATACATGCTAAATTTTACTAACAATAGTTCTTTCATGATAATAACAATATACATTTTAGCACATCAACAAGCACATCCATTTACCATACAAGCTTAGCCAAGAGACATTCACATTTTTAAGAATGTAGAGAGGAAACTAATGTTCCATGAAAGCTTGGAAAATCATGATGTATATATTCTAAAACATGTAACAAAAGTCAAGGAATTGCTAACCTACCTCAAGGATGAAACCAAAGGGAATTGTCTTGGACTCCTCTTTGAATTCTCCCTTTGCTCTTCCCCTTCTCGGCTAGGCTAGACTTTCCCCCTCTCTTACAGAATGTTGTGTGTTTTCAAAAATGTGGAGTTGCTCTCTCCCTCTCTTGCCAAATACTATAGCTATATGCCCACTTACCTCAATCTTTCTCTCTTGTGTATGTTTTTTATTCGGGTACACAAAATGTTGCATCCTTAATTATTTTTTTATCCTTAATTGTAATTGTTTAACAGCCACATGTGTACTTCTAAGTAAAATTCACATTGCTTGCAATTTTGGTATTCCCACTCGGCTACGTTGAAGGAAGAGAGGAAGGGAAGTCATGCAATGCAAATCTCCCACTTCACATAAGGCTACACGGTCACTCAAGCTTCACAGTTTGGCCTCACCATTTAATTCTTTCATCTATTCCCTAAATGGTTTCCATCGTACACCTACATGTCTATTTTATTTTAAATAAATTTTGCACTCTCCTCCATAACTTGTTGCATGCATATATACCTATTTAACTCTACCTATGTCATGATTACTCGGTTACCTTGAAGAAAAAGTCAAGGGAAGGAAAGGAAGAAGGTTATCCTTACACGCCTCTCTTTTTCTCTCTTCCATCGAATACACATACATGTATATATATATTTAAATTCTTCCCTTTCCCAATTGTCATTGCTGTGCATGTATATATATAGATTTTTAATTTGGTTTTACCATTTTCGCTTCCTTCATGTCACAATTCCCTCTTGCTTTTATTGTACTGCACCGAATGCATGTGTGTATATATATATTTAATGGATGTTAACCTCTTTTCTTTCCCTTCTCAATTTCTATGTTATCGTGTATATAGGTGTATCTAGTTTTGACCAAAGTCCAATTCACTTATCATATATGTATATTTTATTTCACTCACTCTTTCCCTTGGCAATTTGGCTAGAAAAGGAAAGAAGGAAGGAAAATTTAAATCAAGCACCTAAATATTTTTATGTGGTGTTTTCCTCCCACTCACATTATCATTCGGTTACCACAAGGAAAAAGGTGTTCTTATTTATTCTAACCACTAAGTTACACAAGCAAATTCATCCAATGACTTAAGGGAACATAAATTTAAACTAATCAAGAGAATATGGGATGTTACACTTTCTACTTAATGCATCAACTACAATGTTGTCTTTCCCTGCATGATATTTCAACTCAAAATGAAAATCCTATAAATACTCTGCCCACCTTCTCTGCCTCATATTTAGTTCCTTTTGATCAAACAAGTACCTAAGGCTCTTATGATCACTATAAACCTTAAATTTAGCCCCATATAAGTAATGTCTATAAATTTTTAAGGCAAAAACCATGATAGCTAACTCCAAATCATGGGTAGGATAGTTTTTCTCTGCAAGTTGAGTTATCTAAATGCATAAGCAACTACTTTCCTTGCTTGCATTAACATGCATCCTAAACCTCTCTTTGACGCGCATGTATATACCTCAAAAGGCTCTATTGGGTTTGGGATTACTTATACTAGAGTGGTAGTTAGTTTTTCTTTTAGTGTTTGGAAACTACACTCACCTTGTTCACTCCACTCAAACTCAACACCCTTTCTAGTCAATCGGGTTAATGGAAAAGCTATTTGAGAGAATCCTTACATAAATTTTCAATAATAACCTACAAAACCCAAAAAACTCCTAATCTCCATGACTGTTCTTAGCTGATTCCAATATAGTACGGCCTTAATTTTCTTAGAATCTACTGATATTCCCTCTCTATTCACCACATAACCTAAGAATTTGACCTCCTTTAACCAAAACTCATATTTTTCCAACTTAGCATACAATTGCTTTTCCTTTAACATCTGTAGCACCATCCCAAGATGTTGTGTATGCTCTTCAGGAGTTCTGGAATATATTAGGATGTCATCTATAAATACCACCACAAATTGATCCAAGTAGGGGCAAAAAATTATATTCATATAGTCCATAAAAATAACAGGAGCATTAATTAGTCCAAATGGCACACCAGAAACTCATAGTGATACACGTGCACTCTAGTACCATTCTCATTAATGGAAATTTCATTAGTGGATTAACCACTCAACCATGGCAAAGGAAAGGAAAAGGAAAGGTACACGCAAGGCACTCTCTTCACGTGAGCTGTTCCTACCTTCCCTCACCTTATGCCTCCTTAGATGTTGGTTTGTTAAAGGAAACAATGATGCATCCTTTCCTTTAGTCATTCTACTACATAACCCTCTTTTACACGTTGTGTTTCCTTTCCTTGTGCCATCACTGAATGATACTCAATAATAATAATTTATATTATGAAATTGTGAAGCTCATTTGTCTCATGAATATATATGGTTACTTTCCCCCCTCCAATGCACGTAATCCATTATCCTCACGCCAAGGCCAATGTTATATATATATGCAATTTAGCATTGGGTGGCATAAAGAGGAAGGGATGCAAAGGACGCAAGACGTACAGTGTGGAATGGAATTTCTTTTCTGCCTCTTTTCCTTTTTTTTAATCAAATTCTGATGTATTGTGATCCCACATTCGACTTCTCTCACCTCTCCTTATCCTTCCACCGAATAGCCTCTTTATTGTCTCATGGTTGATACATTGTTCTTCATGTGATCATCAAGCTCCCTTGGTGAAGGCTTCCACCATACACCCATATATATATTTTAACTTAACATCTCACGTGGCCATGCGATTAGAGAAAATGAAAGGAAAATGTCCTTGCAATACTCCTTTTCCTTTGCTGCCTCACTCCATATTATATATATATATTCAATGTCACCTTTCCACCTTACTTTCATTTCCCACCATTTCTTGGCATGACCGAATATAATGTACAGCTATTTCCATCCATTGCAGCATGTTTATATGATTATATATCTTTAACTCCCCCCACTCAGTTGCATATAAATTATATTTCCCCTCTTTTCAATTCCCATTATTTCTTGCCATCATTTCTTCTACCAAATGCCTATATATATATTAAAATGTTACATGCTTCTTTCCTTTATTAATTTGGCTACATAAAATTAAATCAAGCACTTTAAGCACCTCAAATTTATTCAAGCACCTCAAAATTCATTGAAGCACCTCAATATTTATGTAATGTCATCCTTTCCAATATTTATTCTAATTATTACATCACACAAGAAATTGGACACAGTTCATGGCAATTTATCTGATTAAATCATGAATTTAAATATGCTTGTAAGAACATGGGGTGTTACATTTCTCCCTTTTTTAAAAATAATTTCGTCCTCAAAATTCATACATACCTCATGAGAATAATTATGGGTAGGCCTTATGCATGTCCTCCTCCCTCTCCTAAGTAGCCTTATTCCTTAGGGTCTTGACCTCAGTACCGATGATTTGAATAGGTTTCAACTGATAAGTCAGATTATCCTTTAATTGCAGAGTACTAGCATCAAGTATGTGGGAGGGGTCGGGTATATACTTTCAGAGCTAGGGACATGGAAAACATTGTGAAGGTTGGATAGGTGTGGGGGTAAGGCTATTTGATATGCTGATGGACCCACTATCTTCAATATTTGGAAAGGTTCAATATATCTGGGACTTAGCTTTATAAACTTCATAGCTCTACCAATCCCATAAGAGCAACTATACTATTCATCCTGGTACTACCAAGATGTATTAAGATTTGAAAAAGAAATTTTGGTGGCTAGGCATGAAGAAGCAAATAGATGAGTATATTGCTAGATGCTTAGTGTGCCACCAGGTGAAAATTGAACATCAGAAACCTGCAGGACTACTACAACCTCTTCAAATCCCTGAGTGGAAATGGAATAAGATTGCTATGGATTTCATAATAGGTTTACCAAAAACTCAATTAAGAAATGATGCAATCTGGGTGATTGTGGACAGATTAACTAAATCTGCACATTTCCTACCCATCAAAATAAATTTTTCATTAGATAAGTTGGCCCAATTGTATATACGAGAAATAGTAAGACTCCACGGAGTTTAATATAGTATCTGATAGAGTTCCTAGGTTTAATTTTCTAGAGAGCCTTGCAGGAGGCTTTCGGTACTAAACTTAGCTTCATGATTGCTTATCACCCATAAACTGATGGGCAGACTGAAAGAACTATTTAGACTCTAGAAGATATGCTTAGAGCGTGTGCATTAGAACAAAAAGGAAATTGGGATAGAAATTTACCTTTAGTGGAATTTGCCTATAATAATAATTTCCACTATAGCATAGGGATGGCTCTTTATGAAGCTTTATATGAAAGAAAATGTAGGTCACTCTTGTGTTGGTTTGAGGTAGGGGGAGACAACTGTTAGGGCCAGACTTAGTTCAACAAACCACAAATCAAATTAAGATGATTAAAGAAAAGATGGCCAAAGCCCAAGACAGGCAGAAAAGTTATGGTGATAAAAGGAGAAGACCACTAGAATTTGATGAAGGAGATCACGTTTTCCTTAAAATTTCTCCTATTACTGGTATTTACAGGGCTATTAAGTCCAAAAAGTTAAGCCAAGATACATTGGACCTTTCCAAATCTTGAAAAAGGTTGGCCAATCTGCTTATCAAATTGCTTTATCCCCATTTCTATCCAATATTCATGATGTATTTCATATCTCTCAACTTTGAAAATATCTCCCCAATCCTTCACGTGTTCTTGATGCCAAAATAGTACAATTAAGAGATAATTTAACTTATACACCAAAACCTTTAAGAATCATTGGTACTGAAGTCAAAAAATTGAGAAACAAGATAATTCCACTGGTAAAGGTATTGTGGGATCAGTTATCTCCCTAAGAAGCTACGTGGGAGAAGGAAGATGATATAAGAAAGATGTATCCAGAGTTATTTGTATAGGTATGTATAAATTTCAAGGACGAAATTTCTTAAAAAGAGGGGAGAAATGTAACATCCGCTCTTAAATTTTGAGAGATGTTTGTTAATTTTAGTTAATTGCTTATGTATGTTGCATATATGTTATGTTAGCTTGCATATAGTTGCATGAGTGCAAGAATTGGACTAGAAATGAGTGAGAAAATTGACTTAGAATGAGAAAAGGACTAAACTGAAAAGTGGAAAATTTTAGGTATGATAATCACAATTTTGGCCAAAAATTACTGTAACTAACAGACTTTTGTAATTCTCCTATCAAGGGGTTAGGGACAAAATGGGAATTTCTCATATATTTTGAAATTACCAAATTGAGGCCAAATGATCAGAAATTGTGAATCCATGCAATTTTTGGATTGTCATATAAATAAGGGCAAGAGTCAGACTCCTTTATACCAAGTTCAGACTTCCAATTCTAAAGAGAGAGTGTGTGAACGAGCTAGAGAGAGAAGCTGAAGGAAAAAGGCAGTAAATCTCATTTCTAGCAAGATTTAATGCCAGAAAAGAGATTAGGAAGGCATCTACAACACTAACCAGCATCAAAACATTAGTTAAACATGGATTAAGGTAGCATAATAACCCAATCCCTTTATTTTGGAGTTTATTATTCATACTATTGAAATTTGTGAAATTGAACTTGTTTGAAAGAAAAAGGGATTACAAACTACATTCTTATTATTTTTAATCACTATTGGGTGTTTTTAACCAATTGAAAATACTTGTGCATGCTTAAAATGATTTCTGAAAAATAGGTTTTTCAATTTGAACGAAAATGAGTTTTAATCTCAGATTTGGACAAGATTACATAATGTTTTGGGCTATTTTCTTATTTTAAATGTTGCTGAGAGGTTTATTGTGAGTTTATCAATTTAAAAATAGGTTTAGAAAAAAGTTTATGGATTGAAATTTTGGGTCAACGACAATTGACAAAACAGAGCAAGACGCAAGAATCGATCAATCTTGGCAAAGAGCTTGACTGTCAGGTTTCGAGATGCCCAGAATTGTATACAGAATGCTAGCAGTCGACTGTCGGGCACCTAGAAGTTGACTGCCATGTTCTTCATTTTTTTAGAAATGCCCAAGAATAAAGTAGCCAATTGGCCCGACCCAGCAGTGGACTATCGGACCCAATAGTAAGCTAGCAATCGACTGACAGCACCTAGCAGTCGACTGATAGCTCTCTGTTTAGAATTTTGAAAATTTAGACAGAATGCAATCAGTCGACTTGCAGCGTGATACCAGCCGACTACCACCTTTTGTGATGAAAAGATGAACTTAATGATATATTTGAATGATATCTAGCCCAAAAACTAAATCCAAACTAGAGATTAAACTCAAATTACAAGCAAGGTAACATATACTTTGAATTTAAATAAGAAAGAGCATGAAAGTGATGAAAGTTAAAAGGAAAGAGCAAGAATGCATAAGAGAAATGAAAATTGTATTCTTAATATATGTATTTGTGGTAGATAGGTTCATATCTGAATGACTGATTGGTGGTATGGGACAGTGATCGGATATTCCGTGATTATCGTGATAGTTGTAAATTGTAAGTTAGTGACTTAATGGCAAATATAAATGAAAAGTCACATACTTAGAATTTACAAAACTATAGTATGCACCGATTCACCCATATATATATGTTTATGAATAGTATTTTGAGGACCCCAATATGTACTTAATGTGTGGGACCCAGAGTTAGGAACCTTATGGTACTTGGATCACTGGAGGATGCTCCAGAATGTACACAAAGATGATATGCAGTCGAGGAATGCCAGGCAGAGTTGCCATAGTATATATGTGAAAACATGGAGTGGAGTAGATGCTGCCCTCCAGATTTCTCTTATTATGCAATTATATGATGATAATTATGATGATGATTGGCAGAGGCCAATGAGAAGTGCTCTTATTTCCTTACTGCTCTTTATGTTATGATGAAAGTTATATGAATGATGCTATGTTACCTATATGTGTTGATGAATTGATGAGACATACACTATGAATTAAGTTTATGCATGCAAGTATGAATGTTTAATGAAATGTTGTACAGGATAACCTAATAGATGTATTGTTTCATGAAAAAGAATGTAGAATTTTCGTATGAGTTTACGGTGGTACAAACTAGCTATTTTGAAAAATGGTTATTAATGCTACTAAGATTTATTCTCATAAAAATGCTGGTTTATATCAAATGCCTAGATACCAGATCCTTCTTGAGATAGAGATGGAGTTAGTTGAAATACCCTTCCTGGGGTATTTCCTTGTTATTAAGGAACTTTGGATCATATATGTATGGGAAGTTTTTCCCCCACTCTGATCACATGAAGTATTAGAATAGAAAGTTTTTGGTATGCCCCATACCCTGAATCCTTGTGATATTTTGGTAAAAGGATTAGGAGAATAGTTTTGATGCATAGGATAAGGGCATATATGTATTATGATATGTAAGCTAGCAATCCACTAGCTATTTTTGTTAAATGGGTATGAGTGACAGGCTTGTTGTCTCCTTACTCTAGCTAACACTCACATATCCATAGATATATGTCTAATGAATGATATGTATACATTGTAAATGAATGTTGATGTATATAAATATATGTATGCACATGTATGTTATTTTAACTAATATGTTTTAATTTTCGCTGCGTAACGTGTGAGATCTCAGTGTAGTAGCCCAAACCAACAATACTAATTATGTCATTTGGTAAATAATTAAGAATTGACTCGGGTAAGGGAAGTAGTAATTTACCAATCTTATATTATATAGTTTATATTATGTAATCAACTTAAAAGGAACTGTAGGATTAGGGGGTTACACTCTAAGAAACAAGCCCTAAGCATATCCTCTAAATTATAAATGGTTCTCTCTGTTTGCCCATCCGTCTGAGGATGATATGTTGTACTGAAGTTTAGCCTGGTTCCAAAGGCTTCTTGCAGGGCTCTCCAAAACCTAGAGGTGAACCTGGGATCCTTATCTGAGACAATGCTAATGGGTACCCTATGAAGTCTCACTGTCTCCTAAATATATAGCTATGCTAGTCTATCCAAGGAGTAGTTAATCCGAATGGGTAAAAAGTGAGCGAACTTGGTTAACCTATCCACTATGACCCAAATAGCATCATTCCCTGATTGGGTTCTAGTTAGTCCCACCACAAAATCCATAAAAATCTTGTCCCACTTCCACTTAGGGATATCCAAGGGTTGTAATAATCCAGCAAGCTTATAATGTTCAATCTTGACCTACTAACACACTAGGCACCTAGCTACATGATCCACTATGTTCTTCTTCATTCCTAGCCACCAGAACTTCTCCTTTAAGTCTTGATACATCTTGGTGGCTTTAGGATGGATAGTGTACTTACTTTGATGAGCTTCCTCTAAAATCTTATCTCTCAGTCCTCCTATCTTAGGGACATACATCATAATCTAAAAGGTTATCATTCCGTCTGCCTCCCTTGTGAGCTCCTTTGAATCCTTTAGGGATTTTAGGAATTCATTCTCCTTCAGGGCTTCTAAGATTTGGGTTCTAAGGGTGTTCTCGATCCTTAACTCGCTCAAGCAGATCTTATTAGGTAACACCAAAGTGGATAACCTCATATTCCTAAATTTCTCTATTAAGTCCATCTCGCTCACCATCAGACGAGCTACATGGAGAGAATTCTTACTTAGTGCAGCAGCCACAATGTTTGCCTTGCCCGGGTGGTATTTTAATTCAAAATCATAGTCCTTAATGAATTCCATCCAACTTCTTTGTCTCATATTTAATTCTTTTTAGTCAAAGAGGTATTTGACAATTTTATGGTCGCTAAATACCTCAAACATAGACCCATAAAGGTAGTGCCTCTATATCTTCCAAGAAAACACTATGGCTGCCAACTCCAGGTCGTGGGTAGGGTAGTTTCTCTCATGCGGCCCTAGTTGCCTATAATCATAGGCCACTACTCGCCCTCCTTGCATCATTACACATCTTAACCCTTTCTTATATGTATCACAATATAACTCAAACTTTGCTAAAGGGTCAGGGATAATTAACATGGGTGTAGTGGTTAACTTCTCCTTCAGGGTTTGGAAGCTTTGTTCACACTTTGTGTCCCACACAAACGGAACATCCTTCCAAGTCAACTTGGTCATTGGCATCACTATTTATGAAAACCCCTAAATCAACCTCCTATAGTATCCAGTTAAACCCAAATAACTCTTGATTTTAGTCATTGTGGTAGGCCTTTCCCAGTTTTCTATGGCTTCAGTCTTACTGGGATCCACTAATACACCCTTGTTAGAGATCAAATGCCCTAGGAACTTAACTTCTTCCAACCAAAACTTACATTTTTCTAGCTTAGCATACAGCTACTTCTCCCTGAGTATTTGCAGCACTGTCTTGAGGTGCTGCTCATGCTCCTGTTTATTGTTAGAATACACTAATATGTCATCTATAAACACTACTAAGAAATGATCGAGGTAGGATATAAAGATACGGTTCATGTAATCCATGAAAACAGGTGGAGCATTGGTTAGTCCGAAGGGCATTACGAGAAATTCATAGTGCCCATACCTAGTCCTAAAGGCAATCTTAGGTATATCCTCCTTCCTAACCTTAATTTGATGATACCCTAATCTTAGATAAATCTTAGAAAAGATAGTGGCCCCTCTTAGTTGGTTTAGTAGGTTATCGATCTTAGGGAGAGGATACTTATTCTTTATTGTCACCTTATTTAGTTGCCTATAGTCTATGCACATCCTCATACTCTCGTCCTTATTTTTAACAAATAGTATAGGAGCTCCCCACGATAACACTGGGTCTAATGAATTGCTTGGCTAATAGGTCCTCTATCTGCTCTTTTAACTCCTTTAATTCAATCGGGGACATCCTATAGGGTGTTATGGAAATTAGCCCTGCCCTAGGGACTAGGTCTATGGAAAACTCTATCTCTTTCTTGGGTGAAAGACTAGTAATCTCTTTAGGAAATACATATGGGTACTCCTTGACTGCAGGTATAGTTTCTAACTTCTGCTAACACTCTACCTCTGAGGAGCATAAGAAACCCATCCTTTGGTTTTTCCTATCTATCCCCACATTCACTGGCCTAGTGTTTATGAAAGTCACAAACTTAGCTAAGTAGTCTAGGATAACATTGTTTGAAGGGAGTCAGGCCATACCAAGGATGACATCTAATTCGTCCATGGGTAAGCATATAAGGTCTACCAGAAAGGTCTTGTTCTCAATTACAATGGAACAATTCAAACAAATCAAGGTTGTGGACATATGTTCATTGGTGGGCACTGTTATGGAAAGCTTATAGGGTAGGGTGGTTGTGCGTATTTTTAGTTTTTGAACACAGTCTATTGAGATGAATGAATGGGTGGCGCCAAAATCATACAACACAATTAAAGGAATATCATGAATAAAGCATGTACCTTTCAACAAATCTTCAGACTGGGCCACCTCTTTCCCCTTTAGCATATATACCCTTCCCTTGGTAAGGGGCCTTGCAGGTTCCTCCAGCTTCTTCAATGTCAGACAGACTCAGGAGATGTGCCCTAGCTTCCTGCACCGGTAGCACATGTTCTACCCTATCATACACGATCTGTCTCTGTGGTTTCGTTCGCACTTTGAGCAAGTGGTATGGGCAATTGGAGTATTCACTGACCTCTTATCGGTCTGGCTCTTTGAAACTTTTTATCTTGACCCTTGCTGAATCTGGCTAGGCTCTTTCTCTTAAGGAAACTAGCCTCTTGTCTCTTCTTCTGTAATAGAGGCTATTCTGCACGTATTCACCAGCATCGAGTAATCCCTATTCTCTTGTGCAGCCACTTTGTACTACATCTCTTGGTCCAAGCCGTTCTCCAAGTGCATGGCCTTCCATACTCCATCAGGTCTCCACTTTAGGTACAAAGAGAACTTGGACAACTCTTTGAACCTAGCCAGGTGTTCTTCGAAGGGCCTAACTCCCTGCTTGATCTGCATAAACTCCCCCTCCTTTGCATTATGCTCGCTCTAGGGAAAGTACTTTTCCAAGAATGCATCTCGGAAGCTCTCCCAAGTGAGTGGGGTTCCCTGGGCCTCCATTAATTGCTTCATCCCTTTCCACCAGTGTTTCGCCTCCCCCTCTAGTTGATAGGCAGTGAAGATAACTTTCTTCAGCTCTGCAGTCCCTAGTACCTCAAACAGCTTTTCCATCTTCTGGATCCATTCCTCGACCTTCTTTGAGTTCGCCAAGCCATTGAAAATGGGAGGCCTGACTATCTAGAAATTGTACCAGCCTTTGCCAACTAGGGTCCTCACCTGCTCTGACCCTGTCTGGGTATCTTTGCTTCGATTTGTCTGGGCCTAACGGAGTGCCTCAGTTGTAACTATAGCCTAGGCCCTCATAGTTTTTGCCATTTCCCTCATGGTCTGAAGGACTTCATTCACATCTACTTTCGCATGTTAGGCCTGCACTCTGCCTCTCCGTGTCGACGCCATATCGTCACTCTACAAAATAAGTATTACCGAGGTGATCAGGCTCAATAACAAATGACTAAGCAGGTAACATATGACACTAATATGAGCTTCCATCTTCCTAAACCTAATGCTCTATTACCCAAGGTAAAAAAAAAATACAAGCTAGCCAACTGCCTAGGTACAGCCGAATAACTTGAACTAGTCCCTTACTTGAGGAATTCTACCTCGTCTTAACCTAGGTAGCTGTGCTCTGATACCAACTTTATGTAACGCCCCTATCTAGTATTACCATTCATTCGGATATAGACAGATAGGTTTGGTACATTATCTTCATCCTTTATTTAATTAATGTTTGAGCAGTTATATCCTTGAATTATATTAAGCGAATTAGGTTTGGGATCTTTTGCTCAGATTAAAAACTTGTATGCACAGTGGAGTAAAAGAAATTCTATGCTACACAGCGGAATTTAAACTTTCATACAAATCAATGAGATAAGTTCCATAATGTCCATTACATTACAGTAGGTATGTATCAGGATATGCGAAGCACCAATCCATAGGAAGTCAGGAGACAACAATCCTGTCACTCAAGCTCACTTTACAACTTTTCAAGACGAACTGGTCCATCACCTATCCCTTCCCCTGTTCTTTGCTAAATACATCTCAGGACTACTGCCAAAAGAATAATCCTAGATCTAACTGAAGTTTGTCTAGACTAGGACCTAAAAAAAATATAGGGGTTACCAAAAAAAATTCCTTAACCCAAAAAGAACTCAAACTTCAGCCTGGCTATGCGTTCGCATCTGATACATATTAGCACATAATAAGAAACATAAGTTTCCCAGTAGCTTAACAATTCGGGTTTTAAAAATAACTAATTTGTATTAGGGTGCAAGCACCAAAATAATTAATTCTACATTCTTGGAATAAAATATAGCATAATTTAAAAATATAATTGGCAAGCAATACATGGTCCATTAAAATGTCAATAAGATGGGACTAATATATTGTCAAATAAAGCATGCTGTGACAAACATTACGATACATTAACAAATTATTTAGGCTTATCATTCTTAAATTTTCTTTGTATTTTAACTGTGCACACTTGGGCACTTGCGGACACTTGGCCACCCTTAAAACTCTTTGTACACACTTGAGCATATGTGGACACTTGGCCACCTTTAAAACTCTTTGTGCACACTTGGGCACATGTGGACACTTGGCCACCTTTAATATTCTTTGTGCATACTTGGGCACATATGGACACTTGGCCACCTTTAATATTCTTTGTGCATACTTGGGCACATATGGACACTTGGCCACCTTCCTAGGGTCATTGTGCACACTTAGACACTGTGGACACTTGGTCATCACCTAGGGTCATTGTGCACACTTGGGCACTAGGTGGGAACTTGGCCACCTCTAACATATCTTTAATTATCCAAGGAAAAGTTTTTTTTTCTTGAGAATCATTATTAGTGTACCTCCCCTTTAAAAAAATTCTAATAACTTTAAGATTAAGATTCCTTTTTCTTGGAAATCAATTCCCATGGACATCTTCTTTCTAAAAACTCTAATAATTTCCATAATGATTTCTTTTTCTTGGAAAATTAATTCCAATGTACAATTTCTTTCTAAAAATTATAATAATTTCTTTTCTTGGAAACTTAATTCCAATGTCAATTTCTTTCTAAAAATTCTAATAATTTCCATAACAATTTCTTTTCCTTGAAAAATTAATTCCAATGTACAATTTCTTTCTAAAAATTCTAATAATTTCCATAATAATTCCTTTTTCTTGGAAAATTAATTCCAATGCACAATTTCTTTCTAAAAATTCTAATAATTTCCATAATAATTTCATTTTCTTGGAAAATTAATTCCAATGTACAATTTCTTTCTAAAAATTCTAATAATTTTCATAATAATTCCTTTTTCTTGGGAAATTAATACCAATGTCCATTTTCTTTCTAAAAATTCTAGCCTTTTTAGAATACTTACTCTCCTTACAAAAATAATCTAATTTTTCTCTTGTGACATCAAAAATAATTTCCCATGCCTTGAATCAAAATCATAGTGCATAGCTTATAAATTCCAAGAATGAATATCATGGGCTTGGCCTAGGGAGTTTTATTCATTTGGCAATTCCATTTCCTTTCTTTTGTTCTTTACTTAGTACACTTAAAAAGGTTAGGGTTCTTTCTTTGTGGTCATCATGAAGTTAACATCATCCACCCCTAATTCTTTTTTTTTTTCCAACAACATATTCATGCTATCTCATCCATCAACCTTCCATTAAACCACACATGCTAGCCACATACATAACTTTTAAGTCAAGAATGTAGGGACAACTTAAGTTCCATGGAAAACTTAAATATAAATATTGGATTGCATAACTAGAATATGGAATAAAAGCTTAGATTATTAATCTACCTTGCTTCCCATGCTCTTCTCCTTTTTCTTTTTGTCACCTTTGTGTCTTCCTCCTTCCAAGCATTAGTGCTTCACATGCTCACTCTCCCAATTGCTCTCCCAAGGCTCTTGTAATTCTCTTTTCTTTTCTTCACTTTCCTCACGTGTGTATCTATTTTTTCTAAAATATGAAGTTGCTCTTTACCTTCCCAAAAGCTATTGTCGTAGCCTCTCTTGATTCAATCCCCCCTTGTATACTTCCTATTCCCTTACTTAGAGTGACACACGTGCACTCAAGTACCATTCTCATTAATGGAAATTTTGCATTAGTGGATTAGCCACTCAGCCACGTCAAAGGAAAGGAAAGGGAGAGAGGTACACGCAAGGCACCCTTTCATGTGAGCTGCTTCTCACTACCTCACCCTAGGTCATGTCGTGTGTGTGTATATTTTAAATTCCATTTTCCCCATGAGTATCACTTATTCGGATGAAGGGAGGTTGCCCACTATTCTATTCCTTAATTAGAGTTACCTCCTAGCCATATGTGGAGTCAAAGTATCGTCCTTATTGCTTGCAATTTACCCACTCTTACTTAGCTAAATTAAAGGTGGAAAGGATGGAGAAACACGCCACTTATTGGTTGCATGCAAGATGTAGGGTTTGGTAATGAAGTTTCTTTTCCCCTTTTATACCAAATTCCTACGTGTTGTGATTCCCTATTTAGCTTTTCTCACCTCTCCTTGTCCCTCCATTGAATGGCCTCTCTATTATCCCATGGTTGGTGCATTGTTCTTCACGTGATCATCAAGCTCCCTTAGTGAAAGCTTCCACTGTACACCCATATATATATATATTAAATTAACCTCTCATGTGGCCATGTGGTTAGAGAAAAGGAAGGGAAAAAGTCCTTGCAATACTCTTTCTCCTTTGCCACCTCACTCCATATTATATACATATATACATCTATATTTAATGTCACATTTCCATCTTACTTTTATTTCCCATCATTTCTTGGCATAACCAAATATAATGCGTAGCTATTTCCATCCATTGCAACATGTTTATACATATAAATATATATTTAACTTCCCCCACTCGGTTGCATATAAATTCATATTTTCCCTCTTTTTAATTCCCATTATTCCTCGCCTTCATTTCTTCTACCAAATGCCTATATATATTCAATGTTACTTGCTTCTTTCCTTTCTTAATTTGGCTACATAAAATTAAATCAAGCACTTTAAGCACCTCAAAATTTATTGAAGCACCTCAAAATTCATTGAAGCACCTTAAGCACCTCAATATTTATGCAATGTCATCCTTTCCAATATCTATTCTAATTATTACATCACATAAGCAATTGGACACAGTTCATGGCAATTTATCTGATTAAATCATGAATTTATATATGCTTGTAAGAACATGGTGTGTTACACTAGGCCCTTCTTGGATGCGTCATAGTATAATTTAAAATTTTATAATGGATTAGGAATGATTAAGACAGGTGTGATTGTTAGTTTTCTTTCAAAGTTTGGAAGTTATATTCACATTTGGCATCCCACACAAATGGAACATCTTTTCTAGTCAATTTAGTCAAAGGCAATGCTATCTACGAAAACCCTTAAATAAATCTCCTATAGTAACCAGCTAATCCGAGAAAACAATGAATTTCTGTCACTGTGCTAGGTCACTCCTAACCAACTATCACCTTTGTCTTATTGAAATCTACTGCTACTACATCTCTAGTGATTACATGACCTAAGAATTTTACCTCTTCTAACTAAAATTCACACTTCTCAATTTTAGCATATAATTGCTTCTCTCTAAGAAACTGCAGCACAATCCTAAGATGATGTTCGTGCTCTTCACTACTTTTAGAATATACAAGAATGTCATCGATAAACACTACCACGAATTGATTAAGGTAGGATCTAAAGATATCTAGTTCGAAAAGCTATCTTAGGTATGTCTTCTCTTCTTACTCGGATTTGATGGTCTCTCGACCTTAAATCAATTTTGGAAAACACAGTAGCCCCTATCAATTGATCTAAAAGATTATCTATCCTAGGAAGTGGGTACTTATTCTTTATTGTTGCCCTGTTCAGTTGCCTATAATCTATACATAACCTTAAGCTTCCATCTTTCTTTTTCACAAATAATACTAGGGCTCACCATGGTGAAGCACTAGGTCTAATGAATTATTTTTCCAATTGTTCTTCTATCTATACTTTCAACTCTGCCAATTCTGTGGGAGACATTCTATAAGGTGCTATAGAGATTGGTCCTATTCTCGTAATCAATTTTATAGAGAACTCATCTCTCTCTCAGATGGAATACTTAAGACTTCATTGGGAAAAACATCTAGAAATTCACACACTATAGGAATGACATCATGTTTATGCTGAACTTATCTCAGAAGCATAAAGAAATTACATTCTCTCATTATTTTCCTCAATACTCGTGTTTACCGATATGGTATCTATAAAAGTCACAGATTTTTCTAAACAATCCAAGATTACATTGTTTGTAGACAACTAGTTCATCCCAAGAATAATGTCCAAATCCACTAGTAAGTAAATTAGATTAACAATAAATGATCTTCTCTCAAAAATAATAGAACAATTCAAGCAGGCTAAAGAAGTCAAAACCTACTCTCCAGCTAGAATAGAAGTGGATAATGAATAAGATAAAATAGTCACAAGTAAATTTAATCTCTTCACACATTCCAAAAAAATGAATGAGTGAGCAGTGCCAGAATTAAACAGTACAATGAAAGATATACCATTAATTAAACATTTACCTTTCATTAAATCATTGGACTAAGCCACTTCCTTACCCTTGAGAGTATAGACTCTTCCAATAGTAGGAGGTTTAGCAGTATCACCCTGTCTCTTCCACAATGGACAATCTCTGATAAAGTGTCCTTCTTTCCCACATCTATAACATACACCATGTTATACCTTTGGTTATAGCCATTTGTAGGGTCCCTCATGACTTTTATGGCATTTAGGACAAACATCAGACATCATCGGTCTCACCATGGGCCTTTTTCCGTCCTGACCTCTACCAAATCTACCATCTCTACTTGAGAAAAATCCTAGTTGCTTTCGTTTGAAGAAGTTACTCTTTTGTTTTTCTTTCTCAGTCTCCACTAAATTCTTGGAAACTATATGACATTTGTTTACCAATGTGGCATAATTTTGTATTTCTAACGGTGTTACAACATTCTTCAACTTAGACCTTAACCTAGCCTCTAAGTGCATTGCTTACCATGCTTCATCTAGTTGAAGTCGTAAATAGGAGGAAAATTTAGATAATTCCTCAAATTTTGCCAAATATTCATAAAATGTCATGTTACCCTGCTTGATCTGCATAAATTATATTTCTTTCTCATTCCTCACATTTCGAGGAAAAAACTTCTCAAGAAATGCTTCCTTAAATGAATCCCATGTAATCTGTATTCCTTGAGTCTCTATTAGTTGCTTCGCTCCCTTCCACTAATATTCTGCCTCTTCTTCCAGCATCTTCGTCCAACATATAGGTGGAGAATAAGACCTTCTGAGCATCAGTTGTACCGAGAACCACAAATAATTTCTCTATCTTTTTCAGCCATTCCTCAACCAACTTCAGGTCTAGCTTACCCTTAAAAGAAGGAGGATTTGTTTTTTGAAATTCTGGCCAACCATGATATATTGGGCTTCCAGCTTGTCCTTCTTGAGGATTAGGGTTATTATGGTTATTTCCCTATTCCCAAAATTGCCTAAGGACACGAGTAGTAGTTGCTGCATACTCTCTCATAGCATGGGTAGTAGTAGCTACCTACTCTTTCATAGCATCTACCATGCCCATCATAGCCTGCACTAGTCTCTCCATATTACCTTCTCCTTCTTTCTCCTTTCCAGTATTCCTTTTAAGTGGAGCCATACTTCACTCTACAAAACAACTATTACCAAGGTGATCAGTCTTAATAACATAATATTTCTAAGAGATCATATGACACTAATAGGAAATACTATCTACGTCAAACCTAGCACTCCATTCCTCAAATAAAAAAAAATACAAGTCAGTGAACTATCTAGATTTAGCTAACTAACTTGTATTAGTCTTTATCCTGAGGAATCTACCCTTTGTTACTGAGTCAGTGCTCAACTAGCTGTGGTAATTGTGCTCTGATACCAACTCAGTGTAATAGTCCCAACCCTATATTCCTTTTATTAATTAAATAATATAAGATAATATAATATAAGGTTATTGAGTTTACTACGGCCTTTACCCGAGTATATTTTTAACTTTTCTAAGTTAAATAATTGAGTGCCACTAGTTTAGGTTACTACACTCAGGTTTTCACACGTTACGCAGCGAAAATAAATAAAATAATTTAAATGAAATAAATTGATATAGAGATCACATTCAGTATATAATATTCATATATACATAAATAGTAGTGTGTGTCAGACATATACCTATAGATATATGAGCCTGAGTAGGGTAAGGAGACAACAAGCCTGCCACTCATACCCTGTTTTAAGAAAAATTCTCTATCTCATATCTTAATACATATATGCCCTCTTTACTTACTCCAAAAATCATTCTCCTAATCCTTTTCAAAATACTAATAAGGCTTCAGGGAAATAGGCTTATCAAAATACTATATATTCCTAGTTATTCATACAGTTAAGGGGAAGGTGGTAACTCAAATACAAGTAGGATCCAAAGTCTAGTGATCATAGGAAAATACCCCAGAAAGGGTATCTCTACTACTTCTACCTCTACTTCTAATAACACCTGGTACCTAGGCATCTGATAGAAACCAACTTAAATGAGAAATATTTCTTAGTAGCAATAATCACCTATATTTAAAAATAGTTGCTTGTACCACCTTACGGATACGAAAATCCACTACATTCTTTTTCATAATAATTTAAAATATTATGCTATTGGAATAATGTATATGGATTATACAAATATCTCATTCATATACTTATGATTACACATACACTTCAACAGATATTCATCACATAGGATACATTCTCAAATTGTAATGGTAAGAACTCATATTCTTATGTCAATATATAGGGCATAAACAAAGAAATCATGCAATTTGATATGGCTATAGTCAAAAGCATCACAAAATAATTCTTTCAAATTTCTATTCATAAGTGAGATTCTCTTGTGGTCATAAGCTACCTACAATCATTCTCATGGTTTTCACCATCAGCATTTATTCTCACGTTATCCATTAGCAATTATTCTCGTGGTTAACCATCTGCAAAACTTTTTCATGATTAAAGCCAGTTGTAGCTATTCTCGCAGTATAACCAAATGCATCCATTCTCGTAGATTAACCATTTGCAGTTATTCTCATTTATGGTTTATGCTCATTAAAATTCTCTTGTTTCTCTTCTTTTTCTCATGATTTCTCAAGAATACATAGTTCCCATGTTACCCATTACAAGTCAAGATTTAATCCTACATTTGAGTGATGTATTAGGCTAATTGTGTATAAAAAGAGGTTATTGAGTCTAATTTCTCAAAGCAGAGAGCTACAAGTTGACTTTCAGCCTCTTGGAAATTGACTTGCTACTTGCTGCCCCAAAAATGTTTCAAACTGTAAGCAGTTAGCCGACTTCCAAGACCCCGATAGTCAACTGCTTTGTTATTAGCTAAGTTTTGGAAAATAAGAACACGGTAGTCCACTTCCAGCCCCTAGCAGTCGACTGCTAGCATTTTGGATACGTTTCTAGGCAACTCAAGAGCAAAAGTCGACTGGTAGAACTTACAAGTCGACTGCTACGTTATGCTCTATTTTAAAACTTGTCTTTGACCAATTATTTTAGCCCAATAACATGTTTTTAAAATAGTTTTGATGATTAAAAACTCAATAACAGCATAAAAGCTTCATTTACCACACAAAAATAGCCCAAACCACCAATTATTCATGCTCAAATCTTGGATTTAAACTCTTTCTTAAAAGCCATGAAAAACCAATTTCTCAAATTCGCATTCATCTATTCACAAGTATATTCAAGCATCTTAAAACATCCAATAGCAATAAAAAACATTAAATATGTAGGTTTTAATATCTTTGGAGTTTAAAATTATGAAAACTCATAATTTTCCAACCATGCACAGTAAATTTCGAAAATAAGGGAGATAGGTGATTTGCTACCTTTCTTCTCCCTTGAAACTCTTATCCTAATGTAACTACATGTAACCTAATGCAACAAATACAAACATTTAATTCATTTAAAATTAACAAATATCTCTTAATGCGTAGAGGGAGTGGATGTTACAAACTCCTCATCCAAGTGACTTGTGACTTGATCTCTTGCATGTTACCCATTACATCCCAATTTTAGATCCTTAGTTTGAGTGAGTTTAGGCTAATTTGCTCTTAAAATGGTTAATTGAGCTCATTATCTAAGTTAGAGGGCTGGCAGTTAGCTTCCCCATGGTTGGCAGTTAGCTGCTAGCTCACTATCTAAAGTGCCTTTTCTTGGTCGAGAGCTACCAGTCGGTTGCTAAAGGCTTGGCAGTATGTTGCTAGCCGCGACAGTTGACTCTTAGGGTTCTGGCAGTCGGCTACTAGCTTCTAAAAAATTTTTTGGTAAATGAAGAACATGACAGTCGACTTCCAGGGGTCTGGCAGTTGGCTGCTAGAGTTTTGTCATGCTTTTTGGGCAAGGGATGAGCATGGCAATTGACTTTTAGGGCTGGCAGTTAGCTGCTAGCACTCGATCTATTCTAAAAATCATTGTTTCACCCAGATTTTTGCCTCAAAAACATGTTCTCAAACTATTTTCTCAAGCTATGAACTCGAAGCCAACATTTAAACATCATTTAGTGAAATGCCCTTATCTAGTATTACAACGTCTTAAATGTAAACAGATAAGGTTAGTACATTATTCTTAACCTTGATTATTTATTGAATATGTCTGAGCATTCATACCATTAAAATATTATTCAAGTTGATTTGCTCAGATCAAAACTTATAAGAACAACAAAAATAAATTGTAATGCATCAAAGATAAATTCATAAAACATTATATATCCTTTCATAAGTGTTACAACATTTCGTCTATTTGAGAACTGTCAAAAACTAATACTAGGGTCAGGAGACAACATCTCTATCATTCAAACCCTTAGGCTACAAAATACTATTAATAAAAGGACCTCTTTTAATGCTACTTCCATCTTTCCTCGAAATTGTTAAATATTTACATCTGATGCATATCAGCACACAAATGAGAAAACTAGTTTCTCAGTAGCTTAACAATTCAACATTTTAAATCTTACTGACATGTACCACTGTGCAAGCACAGAAAATAATTTCTTCTACATTCCATCATTCATTAATTAATCTCTTTCCTATAAATACGTTGGTAAGCATTGTATGATTAATTGGTATGTCAATGTGATAAAGATAGTCATTCTCATTTCTATTATAATTCTTTTTTCAGGGAAAGTAGACATATAACAATTGAAATAATCAATAATCATCTATATATCTTCCATTCCTAAAACTTACCTTGCTTGAGAATGTGAAGCACATTTGGTCACACCGCAAGAAATGTGGACACTTTTATAAGAATTGTGAACACTTGGTCACATTGTGGACTCTTGGTCACTTTTATGAAGATAGTGAACACTTGGTCACATGGTAGACTCTTGGCCACTTTTATGAAAATAGTGAACCCTTGGTCACTTATACATACACATAGCAACTAAAATTCCTCTCATTATTATCATTTCAATCTCCTTTGCATTTAGCCATTACAAGGTACATGCTAATGCATTCACAATTAGCATAGTGATTTGACCACCAAAAATAAAATGAACCATTGGTTTCAGCCAACATGAAAAAGTAATCAAACTTAGGATTGTTCTTGTCACATTGTCATATTTTCCTATCCTTTCCCTAATTTAAGCTAAATGGTAACATACATTAATGTCTAGGGTATTTTCTCCCACATTCAAATTTCTGTAACCATTGCCATTAACAAATTTAAGGTTACATGCCTTTCTTAATTCTCACATTTCAACACTAATGCGGGACTTTATTATGTATAAAAGGTTAAACAATGTATCATACCTAAATGTATCATATTTTCTTTCTTTCTTTTAACCAAAACTGAATGGCAATTTCCCTTACATAATTTTCATCAAACAATTTCCTACCTTATAAAGGCCAATTTTGGATTTAGTAAGACAACAAGAGTAATGTCAAAGTTTAAATTGAGTTCTAGCTAGCAACCTTCATTTTGGTATCTATAACTTAAAACATATACTAGCCATACAAGAATACCAATTTTTAGCATTATCATAAGTTAGGGTTTTCCATTACACATGTTGAATTTTACCAACAATAGTTCTTCCATGGAAACAACCATATCTACTTTAACACATCACTAAACATAACCAAATTACCATACAAGCTTAGCCAAAGAGACATTCACATCTTAAAGAATGTAGAGAGAAAACTAATGTTCCATGAGAGCTTAGAAAAACATGATGAATATATCTTAAATCATGAAACAAAATTAAGAGAATTGCTAAGCTACCTAACTAATGCAAGAATGATGCAATTGCTTGGTCTCTCCTTGAATCCCTCTTGGTTCTTGGCTTCTTTCTCCCTTCGATTAAGCTCTCTTTTCCTTTCCTCCGTGTGTTTTTCTTTCTTTCCTTTTCAATTTTGTCTTTATTTTCTAACCTTAAGTACTAATAATACCTTTAACCACCTAGCCACCTTATCCCTTTAATTTAGCCGAAGTGAGTGAATCGTGCTAATGACTAACCAAAATTTCATTTTCTATTATTTCTTGGCATCACCGAATGACTTTCTATATTATATAATTGTGAAGCTACTTCCCTCAATTGTTGCATGCATATACACATTTAATGCTTATTGGGTTACCTTAAAAGCAAGTAAGGAATGAATTTCACGTTGACAATTCCCTTACTCATCTTTGCCTTACTCATCTTTGGCTACATTGGAATTAAAACAAACAAAGAGAAGAAAAGAGAGAGAAAACCATTTCACTATGTCTCTTTTCCTCTCTTCCATCCCTTCACTAATTATACAACATGTATTTATATATATATACTTTATTGGATGCTCAACTTTCTTCTCTCTTTCCCATTGTCATTGCTATATGGTTATATAATTTAATCTAATCCATGTGATGCCTATTCAATTGAATCAAAAGAAAAGAATTTAAGCACCTCACTCTTCATACAAGTACCTCAAGCACCTCAATTTTCATATGATATTTCCTCCACCAAATGGCTCCTTTTCTCTAATCATTATGAAATTTTCCTCATTCATTCTCATTTATATTTATATAGCCAAGGTAAGACAAAAAGAATGGAAGGAAACTTAAGAATAAAAGTGCCATACGTCTCTTTCTACTTTCTTATTTTCTCCAACGCTGAATCACTTCTTTTAATTTCATTTTCTTTTCAATGTTACAAGCTTCTTAGAAAAAGGATTTACTATGCTTACTTAACATATCACCTTTCCATTCTCCTTTCTAATTTCTCTATCGAATACCATACATATACCATACATTGCATACGTCTTTCTCTCCACTTATATCACATTGTTTTCTTTTCTTTTAATCGATTATTAAATTATCCCTTACCTCTTGTAAGCTCCTTGTAACTTAGAAGATAATGCATTACTATAAATTAAGTCTCATTTCTACTTCTCCTTTTACTTGTATCTCAATTTAGTTAGACAAGAAAGAAAGGTGTTCACTTTCAACATCTTTATTCTAAGCTCTATACCACTAAATCAATTTCATTATACTGTATGGAAAACTCATCCAATTACTAAAGGAAGCATAACATAAAAATACTCAAGAGAATGGAGAATAAGGGGTGTTACATTTAGCATCTATAATAGGCCCAAAACTCAACATATCTCTAAGCTAAGATCAAACCACTTTTTCGCACTTAAGCCAAAACCCACTTTCACAATCAATGACAAGCATAAATGAGCGTAACTAACTAGCAAGCATTACCCAATATCAATGAGAAACATAGAGAATGTAGGTTTCAAAACCCCAGACTTAACTTTAAACATTCAAAATCACATTTATTAGTAAATATATGCAAATTTCAGAAATAGGGTTTAGGATGAATTGCTAGCTACATTTAATAAAAAATGTGCATGTAAGATGTGCTCAAATGACCCTCCTCTTACTATAGGATCAATCCCTAGCCTCAAATCTCTATTCTACCTTTAAAAATCTCCCTCTTTTGCCCTAACTCGACCTTTTCTCTCTCTACTCGCTCTTCTGCTTCTCTCTCTAAAAATGCTTAAGGTTAGGAGTGTGTGTGTTAAGGTTAAGGTTTCTGAAGTTTAACTCTTCATATTGCACTCTTGTACTTGCCTATTTTGTGACTTTAGCCTCACTCACTTTCCCTTTTCAATTGGGTCCCTAGTCACACCTTTAACTCAGCTTTTGTTCCTTTCAAGTATGTCCTTACACTAATGTAACTATATGCAGCTAATGCAACATATACAAGTATTATACATTAAATTAACGATTATTAAACATCTATTAATCATAGTAGGAATGGATGTTACATTTATCCTCTCCTTTAAAATAATTTCATCCTTGAAATTAGAATGTACCTATTCGAACAACTCTGGATAGGATTTCCTTATATCATTTTCCTTCTCCCTTGTCGCCTTTTGTGGAGATGATTGATCCCATAAGACCTTAACCAGAGGGATGACTATGTTCCTTAATTTCTTGACCTCATTCCCGATTATTCTCAAGGGTTTTGGATGATAAATTAAATTTTCTTTTAATTATACTATACTGGCATCAAGAATGTGAGATGGTTCATGGATGTATTTTTGAAGTTGCGAGACATGGAAAACATCATAGAGGTTCGATAAGAATGGAGGTAATGTTATATGATAGGTCAACTGACCAAATTTTCTCAAAATTGGGAATGGCCCAATAAATCTTGGATTTAACTTTCTAGACTTAATGGCTCTACCTATGCCAATGATCGATGATACCTTAAGGAAAACATGATCCCTTTAATTGAATTCCCGTGATCTCCTTCTCTTGTCAGCATACTTCTTTTGCCTATCTTGGGCCTTAGTCATTTTATCCCTGATCATCCTGATTTGGTTTTGTAGTTTGCTAAACCAACTCTGGACCAAGCAATTATCTTTCCTCTACCTCAAACCAACATAGAGGTGATCTACACTTCATCCCATACAAAGCTTCATAGGCTGTTGTTGACCTATTGAGCAATTGGCTCTTAAAGATATTTTGATGATAACAAATAAATGGAATCATTTCAAGAAAATCAAGCCCAAGAGCTCATTAAGAAAAACCAAGAAGAACAAGAATTGGATAATTTATTAGGCTTGAAATTGTAAAGGTATAATAGAGACTTGAGCTTAAAATTATTTTACAAACTGTTGAGGTTGTTTTCCAAAGTTTAATTGGCTTTTAAAAAGTGACTTTTTCATTCAAAAGACAAATTTCTCACCTAGCAGTCAACTTGCGCAATGTAGCAGTCAACTGGTAGAAATAGAGCTTTGAAAATTGCAAATAGAAAGTCACTAGTCGACTGCCAGGAACGTACCAATCGATTGATAGCTAACCGAGAGCTACCAGTCAACCGCTAAACCATAACAGTCGATTGCTAGTCCACTGGCAGCTAAAAACTCTACACTGGAGGCTCAACAGTCGACTGACAGGGTATAGCAGCCGACTGCCACACTATTATTTTAAAAAATTTTCCCTCAAGAAAGTCACCAATTGACTACCAAGATAAAGCAGTCGACTGCCATGACACTATTTTTGAAAAATTACCTCTCCAGAATTTCACTAATCGATTGCCAACTAGACACCAGTTGACTACTGCCTGCTATATTGCAAAAAATTTGAATTTAAAAACATGATAGTCGACTGGCATATCATAGCAGTTGACTTGCAGCTTGCAGAGATAACATCAGGCTAAGTACAAATGGCTATTTTTGCAGAGATTTCATATGATTTGTTTTCTAAACAGATTTTTAACCTTTTCTCTTGTAAAAAATCTATATATAGAGTCTATGGGGAACCTCCAAGAAATAAGAAAAACATTCAACAGAAATTGTCTTTTGAAAATCATCTTGAGCACTTGTTGCTATTATTCAATAGTTCTTCACTTGTAAAATCTACTCTGAAATTGAGAGAGTTTCTTAGCTGATAAAAATTCATTCTTCTAAACTAAGAGATATCAAAGGAAAGGTTTTCCTTGAGGAGATTAAAAGTGAGAAAGTTTGAAGTGGCTCACAAGTGTGCTCTTTTTAAAACTTGTGATCATGGTGAAAATCTCAAGTTGTGCTTGGAGACTGGATGTAAGCTTATTGATAAGCTAAACCAGGATAAATTTTTGTGTGCTTCAAATTTTTGCACATTATCTTCTCCATTTACTTATAGCAATTTATCTTACTATTACTACTAGTTCTTGCTGCTAAAATCTTTATCTTGTTGATATTGCTCCTATTGCTCTGAATGATAAATTAAATTTTCTTTTAATTGTACTATACTAGCTTCAAGAATGTGAGATGGATCATCGATGTATATCTGAAGTTGCGAGACATGGAAAACATCATGGAGGTTCGATAAGAATAGAGGTAAGGCTATATGATAGGCCGACTGACCAACTTTTCTCAAAATTGGGAATGGCCCAATAAATCTTGGATTTAACTTTTTGGACTTAATGGTTCTACCTATACCAGTGATTGACGATACCCTAAGGAAAACATGATCCCTTTAATTGAATTCCAGTGGTCTCCTTCTCTTGTTAGTGTAATCCCCCAATCCTATAGTCTCTTTTAAAGTGATTTAAAAATAATATGAACAATATACTATAAGATTGGTGAATTACTACTTCCCTTACCTGAGTTAATTCTTAATTGTTTACCAACTGACATAATTAGTATTATTGGTTTGGGCTACTACACTCGGGATCTCACATGTTACGCAGCAAAAATAAAAACATATTATTTAAAATAACATACATGCGCATACATATATTCATATACATCAACATTCATTTACAGTGTATATATATCATTCATTAGACATATATCTATGGATATGTGAGAGTGTTAGCTAGGGTAAGGAGACAACAAGCTTGTCACTTATACCCATTTAACAAAAATAGCTAGTGGATTCCTAGGTCACATATCCTAATACATATATGCCGATATCATATACATCAAACTATTCTCCTCATCCTTTTAACAAAATATCACAAGGATTCAGGGTATGGGGCATACCAAAAACTTTCCTATAACTTTACATCCTCAAGGTGTGGGAGGAACTTTCCATATATACACAACCCATACTTCATGAATCACAGGAAAATTATAACACCCCAATGTTATAGCTCATTTTTTGAAATAATTTCCATAATAAACCATTTAGCTATAAGACTAGCATGTTATCTATACTTTCATCCTTAGTTATTATCAGAGTAAAATTTTTATTTCAATTTTCCCCATTTATTAATTGAACTAGGTCTGGTATTATTTACTCGGTATTACATCCATACTTTACATAGCGGAAGGCTACATAAATTAAAATAATAACGCAGCAGAAAAATTTAAACTTCCTTCATCTATTTCCATGCAACTAATGTTTGCAACGTTATACAAATCCTATTATTTTCATAGGGTAACGAGGCAACAATCCTGCCACTCAAACCCTTTTTAATAATTTTCCTATATCGTTTCTCCATAGACTACCAAAACTTCCATCCTCTTGCCAAAGTGATCTTCCGATCAATGTTACTCTTATCTCCATTTGTAGATTATACCTGGTTATCTGATACATACCAAGATAACTTATGAGAAATAAATTCTTAGTAGCTAAACATTCCCAATTTATTTTGAAAGCACTGGTATGTACCACCGTAGTGATACAAAAAATAGTTCTACATTCTTTATCAAAATTTCCTCTCTTATTTTATGGGATTAAATAAATAATTTCCTTTAATATGAATGGCATACATATGTGAATATATAATGAGACAGTGTATTATGACAATTCTGACCATTCACCTTATACATTTTCCAGTATCATGATTATATGAAAGGTTCATAGAACATCAATGATATATAAGGAAACTATTCATTATTTCATAGGAAAACAAATATCAGTCATAAGGAAAACTATAAAAAATCTGTGGGTAACAGCCAATTCTCTAAGAAAGAAAGACTTAAGAGTGTCGGGAGTGTCACCCAGTGAACTACTCCACGTACCACCACTTACATGAATGAGATAATTTTATTCTTGATGTGACAATTCTGCCAGTGGTACTATCTGAGGCGTCCCTCACTGGATCTAGTACCATTATGTGTATCTATGCTCGAAGGCAACTGTATATCTATGCCCAAAGGAAAACTTTTAAAATTAAGCTAAAGGATTACTACTACTGCGTAGATCATTTCCTCTCCACTTTTTGGGCGGATCATGCTGCTATGGAATCACCACCCCTTACCAGTGGATCATGTAACAACGGGAAAGATTCGAAAGAGTTTTTAAAGAATTTTAAAAGATAAAACTTGATTTTAACCCTAATCCCAATCAAACGAAGCCTGGCACGTATTTCGAGGATAGTGACTTGACCACGTAAAGGTCGCTCGCCGTAAACTCGATCAAATGTAAAGAAATGTAATCGGCGATCGAAATCGACGTGGAAGGAGTTTCGGCGCCACTTTCATTGACGCGAGGCCAAGACTTTTGCATGGAAATGCGTGCTAACATCTGGAAGGATGCCGACACCTAAAAGATCCGGCGCCTGGTTCGAAAAGTCGGGATCGCTCGAGGCTTTAAATTACGCAGCGGCTATTTCTCCCATTTCACTCTCTCTCCTCACCACACTCTTCTCTCTTTCTCTCCACCTTCCTCCACCGTGAATCCGCCACCACAGCCCACCGTGGGCCGCCACGAGGTACCAACCGACACCATCGCCTACCACCAAGAACCAACCACCGCCATACCCAACGGCCGCCGAGACGCCGGAAACGCCAAGCCTCTCTCCATCGCGCGAAATTTCCTCACCGATCGCGCCGTCCGACGCCGGACCTCACGCCTCTCTACCACCGTAGCCCGAGCCGCCACCGCTTCGTGAGTTTCTGCCGGTGCCGTCGAAGGAGGCCGACGCGCCTCGATCGAGGTAAAACGCCATCCGCTGCGGCGAGACTCTTTCGTGGCGAAAAACACCGCCCAAACGGCTGAACCGCCGTGCCACCACCGTGATTCGGACTCCCCGAGCTTCAAGCCACCGCGGGTGTGATTTTTCGAGAGAAACCGCACCTCACCGGCCGTGCGCGCACCACCGGCGCCACCGTGCGCCACCGTCTTGGGCGCCCGCACCGCTGCGGCGCCGCCGCCAGGTGCAGAATGCCGCTGCGTCGGAGTTCTGGACGTGCATCCCGAGAAACCGAGATCACCGGACGTAGAATTCCATAATCCGGACGCGGTAAGGTCCGCTTTCCCAAAACCGATGTTATATGATTGAAATGGTGCCGAACGTAATTAGGCAATTAATTAACCTAGGTAATCGTAACCAGGTTTAGGATTGAAAATTGATGACGGACGAATCTAAATATTCAATTTCATGTCCAGGGAATTAATTGGGCTCAAACCGAGATTTCACAGAGTCTCCGATTTGAATTGAAGCGACGAGGAGACCAGTAGGATAATTTACACTTCCCGAACCTAGAATTGATTTAGTGAATACCTGACTGATTAGACGACTTGTATGGAATTGGCGTGTCGCTTTCGATGGAATAAAATTGCATGCCTCGTGTTTGAAAACCCTAATTGCATGTTAGACACCTTGTTTATCGAGTTTAGATGCCTTTAGGACGGATTTGATTTAGGGTTGGGTACTTGATAGTCCAGATGGGACTCGGCCATATATTCCTCAGACAGGAAGTTTTTAAACAAAACTATTTTTATCGATTTAGCCTCAGACTTGAAGTTAGGGGGTTGCGCTGTTAAACCGTGACGACCCTAAGAAAGGTTTAGGGAGTATAAGGGTGGATAACCTACACAGTGGAAACGCGTTGTGATTTAGGCGTGATACCCTAGTAACCCCGAGGAATAGCCTAATCGAGTGCATGTGAGTTCGAATAGACTGTATGAGGATGAGAATTACGTATGTGCACATGCTGGGGACGCCTAGATGTTGATTCTCACCCTGGTCCTTGAGTGAGTGATTGGTGTTACGGATCACACTCACAATATAAAGCTTGATTCTGTGATTGGTGTTACTGATCACACCCAACGATAAGAGAGGTATTCTCTCTAGACCACGCGGCAATTAGAAGATGATTTAGATTCTGCTACAAGTGATTTGTAACCAACGTGGATTGAGATACACAGAGCATGGGATTTCATTTGATTTTTATGATCGATTTTAAAAGAAACGAATTTCCGATTGTGATATATTGCACGTAATTTCCATGTGTTTAAACGATTTTAAAGATAAGGTATTCCACTCGTTTCGAACTGATTTGGAAGACGATTTTTGTTCATTGCGAGTATTCAAGCGTTTTTGAATGATATTTAAATTGTAAATTATTCTACCGGGATTCATATCTCATTAGGTTGTGTACTCGAGATGAACAGGGACAAAGGTGAGCCAGACGATTTAATAAGCCGTTTACTTAAGGATAGACAGAGGATTATTTAGCTTAGGCTTGAATCGCTTGTACATATACTTTGATGACACCATTAATTATCGATTTTGTTTCTTGTAACTTATGTATGGACTAGGCTGAATGTATATATGACGCTTCGCATGCGATGTATGGATTGTAGCGATGAATTAATGTTACGTGTATGGATTTATATGAGTATGTTTATTTGTTGTTGGACTGGTTGTTACGCTTTAAATGTGTGATTCTCGCATTTGGGATATGACCAAATTCTGAGGAAACTCACTGATTTTCAGTAGAACTTACAGCCGTAAACTTATGGATTTGAATTGAAATGTGTATGAATGTATAATGATACATGTATATCAGTATTAGATTTCATTCCAGAGTTATTATTAATGATATATGTATGTGTATTTAGTTAGCTGCGTGTGAATCAGGGTTGAACTAGATCAATGGATAACGGAAAATCTATTTGGGTTACGCTTTCAACCAAGAGCTTATCCAGCGTTCCCACATAGGGAATAAACATTCAGAATGCCACATATGCTTCCGCTAATCAGACGAGCATCGCGTATGACGTATTAGGGGGTCGTTACAGATCATATTCCTAATATGCTATCTCTTACATACGTTTTAGGATGATTTAGCTTGTACCTATGGTTATACTAAATTCTAAGTAAATGTTTCCTTTAATCGGCCATCTAGGCTACACTAACTTAGAATTTGCAACCATCACGGCGTTTTCTAAAATTTTTGTTCTGAGTAGATGTTTAACCATCCATATTCATGAAACAACTGTGGAATGCCCAACGGCTGTCCCATACTGACAATTGGCCACTTGGTTACAAGCTTATCTATCCTAGAACATATATTGGAAATACTTCCTCTAAGTCTCTTTCTTTCATCTCTATGTTTTCCTTTCTTGCTATGTTTTCCTTTCTTTAACTATGTTTCCCTCTTTCTTTCTTTAACTTGTCATGATACTACACTTTCATAAACTATGACCCTCATAACAATTTCATGGCCAAATTGCATAGAAATAAGGGTGTTATATCGGCCAAGAGAAGAAAATAAGGGAAAATTTCTAATTTATCAATTCAAGTTCCCAATTTCTACTCTAGCCCTTTTCATAAACATAATTCTATAATTTCCCTTATATTTCTATACAACTTTTCATGCCATATTTTTCCATTTCACATTTAGGGTCCTAAGGTGAACATTTGCACTTTTTCTTTGCCATCCATTTCCATTTCATTCTTTATCTATCTATACATACCTAAAAGTATTTATCTTCTCATAACATACTTATAGGTATATATATACTCATAATTTTCCCATTCTTAATATTTTTGTAAACCATTTCTCATAAAATCCATCATGCTTTCGGTCAAGGATGTCAATTTAGAGAAAATGGAATAATCTAACCAATCATTAATTTCCCTTTTTCTTTTACTATTAGCAAAAATGCCATGAGAATCTTAGGCAAGGTTTCACAATATTCTTTTGCCAAAAAAACATGATGTCTCGGCCAAGGAAGGAGAATTTAAGGAAATATGCCATTTCATCAAGCTACAAAATTTTCTTTCTCCTTTCATCCATAACCAAGACAATATCATGTGGATTGAATAATATTCAAACAAAAATCCTTTGCTTTACACTTAATTAATTTTGGCCAAATGAAGGAAAAAGGGTAACTAATGTTTGATTATCAATTGGAAACTCTATTTCTCTCTTTTGGCTATAATCAACAATAATACATTATCCATGCAAATTCAAAAAAATTTTCCCTTGCCTTTCAACATATTATCTTGGTTTAGGGGAGAAATTTAAGGGAAATCCATTATCTTATCAATGTAGAATTTTTCTTTCTCTATGACCAAGATACTAACATGTTAAATAGCAAGATTAATCAAATTTAACATAATTTTTCTTCCAAGTATTTCCATGTTTTCGGTCAAAGGTGGAAGGAGAAGAAAATTTTTTTGTTTCATTTCCAACTCATTCTTTCTTTCCTGTTTCATCTTTGGCCGAAACAACACTAAGAAAATAGGCAAATTTCAACACAAATTTCCCTTCCACAAGAGACTATAGCCACGACCAACAAGAGAGAATTTAGGAGTTTTCATGGTTTCTATCTAATCTCTTCATTTATCTCATTTTCATCACAAATAAATCATGAAACATCATTTACCCAACAAAATCATGTTCATCCAAGCATCATATCATCATCATTCAACCATAGGAAAATTTTCCTGGGAATGGAATTAAATTTGCTAAATTGTCATAAACACTTTAAAACTTCCAATCAACACTCACATATACATCCATTCATCATTTTAAACAAATCCCAATAGAAATTTTCGCATTTCATGAAACTAGAGGAATTTTGGATACTGTTCATGGTAGCCATGGGAGAGTGATAAAAGCTTGAAAACCACCATGAATCATGAAAACAATTGCATAGGAATGAAGAGCTACCATGGTTTGCCAATAGAAATGATTTTGCCTTGGAGTTTCTTTCCCTCTTTCACCTTCTTCTCCTTCCTTCTTCCTTCTTAGTTCCAACATCTTTTTCCTTACTCTGTATCGCAATTCTGCCTAGGTGAAGGAGGAAGAAGAGAGGTTTTATTAAGAATTTTAAAATGACCATTATGTCCCTTTTGAAAATTTTCCTTACTTTATTCTCCTTTTCTCCACCTTCTCTCTTCATTTTTTATGATAAAATGGCAATTTTATCCCCAAGGTGTAAAATTACAATTTTGCCCTTGGTGTAAAATTATCATTTTTCCTTTTTTGCCAAAATGGCTATTTTACCCCTTTATTGGCTTCCAAGAATTTTTAAAATTTATGGAATTATTCTTGAGGAAATTTATCATCATTTTCTAAGTAAATTGACAATTTTACCCTTGGGTGAAATTACTTTTTTACCCTTGGATAAAAATTATTCATTTTGCCCCAGAATATTTTTCCAACGTCATAATGACATCCAGATATTTTATCAGCATAATCATTACGTTTTTAGATATTTTTCCGGCATCATAATGACGTATCATAAATGCGCGAGATATTTTGGAGGCGTAATGATTATATTTCGTCCTTTTATGAAAACTTTATTTCCTTCACTTTAGTCCCTAACGTTTTCTTTCAATTTAGTCCCTTCCATCATCTTAGAGATCTTTAGGGCAATTTTATTAAAATATTTAGACATAAAATTGCCAAATTCATAAATTTAAAATATACCTAAACTCAAGAAAATGCGGTTATTACAAAAATACCCTGGGAAGGGTATCTCCACCACTTCCATCTCCACTTCTAATACTATCTGGAACCTAGGCATCTGATACAAACCAGCATTTTTATGAGAATATATCTCAGTAGCATTAATAACCATTTTTCAAAACAGCTAGTTTGTACGATCGTAAACTCATACGAAAATTCTACATTCTTTTTCATGAAGTAATACATCTATTCGGTGATTCTGTATAACATTCCATTTACCTTTCATACTTATATGCATAAACTTAACTTATAGTACATATCTCATCAATTCATCAAAACATATAGGTAACATAGCATCATTCATATAACTTTCTTCATAACATAAAGAGCAATAAGGAAATAAGAGCACTTCTCATTGGCCTCTGCCAATCATCATCATAATTATCATCCATGTTTTCACATATGTACTGTGGCAACTCTGCCCGAAAGTCCTCGACTGCATATAACATTTGTGTGCATTCTGGAGCGTCCTCCAATGGATCTAAGTACCATAAGGTTCCCAACTCTGGGTCCCACACATTAAGTACATACTAGGGTCCTCAAAATGCTATTCATAAACATATATATATGGGTGAATCGGTACATACTATAGTTCTATAAATTCTAAGTATATGACTTTTTATTTACTTTGGCCATTAAGTCATTAACTTACAATTTACAACTATCACGAAAATCATGGAAAGTTTGATCACCATCCCATACCAGCAATTAGTCATTCAAATATGAACCTATCTACCACAAATACATATATTAAGAATACAATTTTCATTTCTCTTATAAAATCTTGCTCTTTCATTTTAATTGTCATCACTTTCATGCTCTTTCTCATTTGCATTCAACGTATATGTTACCTTTCTTGTAATTGGAGTTTAATCTCTAATTTGGATTTAATTTTTAGGCTAGATATCATTCAAATATGTCATTAAGTTCATCTCTTCATCACAAAAGGTGGTAGTCGACTAGTATCACACTACAAGTTGACTGATTGCATTCTGTCTAAATTTTCAAAATTCCAAATAGAGAGCTATCAGTTGACTGCTAGTGCTAGCAGTCGACTGCTTGCTTACTGTTGGGCCCGACATTCGACTGCTGGTCGGCTGCTCTGTTCTTGGGCATTTCTGAAAAAATGAAGAACACAGTAGTTGACTTCCAAGTGCCCAGCAGTCGACTACTAGCATTCTGTATACATTTCTGGGCACATTAAGAGCACGACAGTCGACTGCTACACCATGGCAGTCTGCTGCTACGTCTTGCTTTGTTTTAAGAATCACCGTTGACCCAAAATTTTCATCCAAAAACTTGTTTCTAAACCTATTTCAAAATTGATGAACTCAAGATAAACTTCTTAACAATATTTAACATAAGAAAACAACCCAAAACATCATGTAATCTTGTCCAAATCTGAGATTAAAACTCATTTTCATTCAAACTAAAAAACCCATTTTTTAGAAGAAATATTAAGCATGCACAAGTATTTTCAATCAGTTAAAAATACCCAATAGTGATTAAAAATAGTAAGAATGTAGTTTTAAATCCCTTTTTCTTTCAAACAAGTTTAATTTCACAAATTTCAATAGTATGAACAGTAAACTCTAAAATAAATGGATTGGATTATTATGCTACCTTAATTCGTGTTTAAACGATATTTAGATGCTGGTTAATGTTGTAGATGCCTTCCTAATCACTTTTTTGACCTCAATGCTTGCTAAAACTGAGATTTGCTGTCATTTTTCTTTAGCTTCTATCTCTAGCTCGTCCACACTTTCTCTCTAGAAACTCAAGATTCAAGATAAAATAGAAGGGTTCTAAGGTGTTCACCTATTTATAGGTAATCCGGCCCTTTGCAATTTTACTCCCAATTTTTGACCATTTGGCCCAAAATGATAATTCTTCTAACTATATGTTAAATTACCATTTTGTCCCTACCTCACTGGCGAGAAGCTTTCAAAATTTTGTTGCTACAGTAAATCCTTTGGCTAAAATTGAAACTGTCATACCTAAATTCTTCCACCTTTCATTTTAGTCCTTTTCTTCATTTTAGTCAATTTTCTCACTCACTTCTAGTCCAATTCTTGCACTCATGCAATTATATGTAGGCTAACATAACATACACAAGCAATTAACTAAAATTAACAAATATCTCTCAAAAATTAGGAGCAGATGTTACGGTTAGCATACTTCTTTTGCCTATCTTGAGCCCTAGCCATTTTATCCCTAATTATCATGATTTGGTTTTGTAGTTTACTGAACCAACTCTGGACCAAGAAATTATCTTTCCCCTACCTCAAACTAACATAGAGGTGATCTACACTTCATCCCATACAAAGCTTTATAGGGTGCTATTGACCTATTGAGCAATTGGCTCTTAAAGATATTTTGATGATAACAAACAGATTGAATCATTTTAGGAAAATCAAGTCTAAGAGCTCATCAAGGCAAACCAAGAAGAACAAGAATTGGATAAGTTAGTAGGGCTTGAAATTGTAAAGGTATGAAAAAGACTTGAGCTCAAAATTAATTTGCAAATTGTTGAGGTTGTTTTCCAAAGTTTAAGTGGCTTTTACAAAGTGACTTTTCATTCAAAAGAAAAATTTCTCACCTAGCAGTCGATTTGCACAATGTAGCAGTCAACTGGTAGAAATAAAGCTTTGAAAATTGCAAACAGAAAGTCACCAGTCGACGCCAGGAACATACCAATCGACTGATAGCTAATAGAGAGCTACCGTCGACCGCTAAACCATAACAGTCCACTACTAGTCCACTGGCAGCTAAAAACTCTATATTGGAGGCTCAATGTCGACTGACAAGGTATAGCAGCCAACTGCCACACTACTATTTTAAAAATTTTTCCCTCAAGAAAGTCACTAGTTGATTGCCAAGACATAGCAGTCAACTGCCACAACACTATTTTTGAAAAATTACCTCTCCAAAGTGTCACCGATCGACTGCTAACTAGGCACCAGTCGACTGCTGCCTATTGCACTACAAAAAATTTGAATTTAAATACATGACAATCGGCTGGCATATCATAGCAATTGACTTGCAGCTTGTAGAGATGACATTAGGCTAAGTACAAACGGCTATTTTTGCAGAGATTTCATATTATTTGTTTTCTAAATAGATTTTTAACCTTTTCTCTTGTAAAAAATCTATATTAGAGCCTCTGGGAAGCCTCTAAGAAATAAGAAAAACATTCAATAGAAATCATCTTCTAAAAATCATCTTGAGCTCTTGTTGCTATTATTCAATAGTTCTTTACTTGTAAAATCTACTCTAAAATTGAGAAAGTTTCTTATCTAATAACATTTCCTTCTTCTAAATTGAGAGATATCAAAGGAAAGGTTTTTCTTGAGAAGATTAAAAGTGAGAAAGTTTGAAGTGGCTCACAAGTGCCCTCTTTTTAAACTTGTGATAATAGTGAAAATGCCAAGTTGTGCTTGGGGACTGGATGTAGGTTTGTTGATAAGTTAAACTAGGATAAACTTCTATGTGCTTTAAATTTTTGCACATTATCTTTTGCATTTACTTACAGCAATTTATCTTACTATTATTACTAGTTCTTACTACTAAAATCTTTATCTTGTTGATACTTCTCCTGTTGCTCTATTTTGGGTTTACTTAATTGAATAACTTTCTGTAGTTGTTATCTAAGCAAAAAATACCATATACATCTGCTTTAGCTACTTTTTAAAATTCTCCATTAGGAATTTTTTTAACACCCAATTCACCCCCTATCTTGAGTGCCAGCCATTCTTAATAAGTGGTATCAAAGCTTGGCTCTTGGTAAAAAAGACTTAACAGTCTTAAGAGTTAAATGTGGCTGGTCTTGGTGATAATGTGTTACTTGAAGGACTTTCTATCAATTAACCTCTAGGTTTTAATGGAGAAAATTATATTTTCTAGAAACTCTAGATAAAATTATTCTTTGAAGCAGTAAATGTAGATCTTTGGGAAGTGATTAAAGTGGACCCTATATTCCTTTGAAAGAAGAGAATGGCCACACAATTACAAAGCCCAAAATTGAATGATTTGACATAGATAAAAGAAAAGTTTAGTTAAATGCCAAGGCTAAACTAATCCTCACTAGTGCACTAAGCTAGGATGAATATTTTAAAATATCTAACTATGACAATGCAAAGGAAATATGGGAAGCCTTGGAAATTGCTCGTGAAGGAACCTCAGGAGTTAGAGAGAATAAGATAAACCAACTTACTCACCAATATGAAATGTTCAGAATGAAATAAGGTGAGAAAATTAAAGAAATGCAAACGCGATTTACTCATATTGTGAATCATCTGGCTACTCTAGGTAAAAATTACACAATAAAGGAGCTGGTGGCTAAGATTTTGAGATCCCTCCCCATAGAATGGCAACCTAAGGTGAAAACCATTGAAGAAAGCAGAGGAGAATCTATCAAATTAATATCATTCCTCTTTGGCAATCTTCAAGAGCATGAATCAAAACTACAATAGCTTATGCTCTATGAGGAGCAAGACAAAAATAAGAAAAGTCTTTGACTCAAGGAAACTTCCTTAAAATAAATAGAAGAAGAGGATGATGATGATAGTCCAAATTCTCTTCTTGAAGGAATAGAGATAAATGAAGAGAATTTTGGCTTGTTTGTAAAAAAATTCAAAAAATTCTTCAATAACAGAAAAAAGAAGACATTTAGAACAAATCAATATAGGAGTAGAGAATCTCTAACTTGCTACGAATGCAGGAAAATTGGGCACATCAAATGGGAGTGTCTGCAATACTTAAAGTAGCAAGAAACACTTGAGAAGAAGAAGGAAAAGAAGAAGGCTTTTGTCTCATCAATATGGGAAGACAGTGATGAAGATAATGATAGGGAGCAAAAAGAAGCAAATCTATGCTTAATGGCCAAAGAATAAGATGTGGAATTACATAATGAGTCACTTAAAATAGCAAAAGCTTTATCTTTATCAAAAAGAAAAACTCTTGATTGTGAAAAGGAAATTGGTTCATTGAAAGAAGAAAGTCTGTTTCTAAAACAAAAAATCTCTATCTTAGAGAAACCTAAAATATGTGTTAATATTTATGAAGAGTGTGAAAAATTGAAAGTTGAAAAGGAAGATTTGACAAACACTCTAGCAAAATTTACAAACGGAAGAGATAATCTAAATATACTCATTGGAAAACAAAGTTGTATGTTCAAAAAAGCTGGTATAGGATATGAATCCAATACAAAACAAAATTATTACAAAGATTTCTTTGTTCCTATTATTCAATCTAGTAGTCCTTATGCCCCTTGTTTTCATTGTGGTCAAAAGGGTCATAACTCACATGCATGTGCTTACAAGAGAAATGGACTTTTTGAAAACAATAAAAGGTGGGTTTGACTAACTCATAAGGACCCTAAAAGATTTGGGTACCTAAGAAAAAAGGTTGAAATATTTTTTCTATAGACTTGTCTAAAGGCAAATGGTGACAAATGGTACTTGGATAGTGGATGCTCAAAACATATGTCTAGAGACAAATCCAAGTTCATATTCCTTCAACCTAAGGATGAAGGGAAAGTCACCTTTGGAGGAGATGGCAAAGAAAGAATCATTGGAATAGGTAAAGTTGGTAAGAATTCATCCACCACCATTGATAATGTCTTACTAGTAGAAGGTTTGAATCATAATCTCTTAAGTATTATCAATTGTATGACAAAAATAATCAAGTAATTTTTTATTCAAATCATTGTATAGTAGAAAAAAAGGAAAATAATAAATTCATATTAATAGGTCATAGAATTAACAATGTGTACATGGTTAATTTAGAGGAAGAACCTCCTTTAGACTCAAAATGTTTAATTAGCATAAATAATGATAATTAGGTCTAGCATAGGAGATTAGCTCATGCTAGTGTTAGTCTTCTAGATAAACTAGCTAAAAAGGATTTAGTAATAGGCCTACCTAAGATTAGCTTTGAAAAAGATAAAATCTGTGATGCATGTTAAAAAGGAAAACAAGTTAAAGCATCTTTCAAATCTAAAGATATTGTCTCTTCCTCTAGGCCTTTACAACTCCTCCACCTAGATTTGTTTAGTCTAGCTAGAACCAAAAGTCTAGGAGGAAATTATTATGTGCTTGTTGTTGTGGATGACTTATATGACTTTATTCTAGAACTAGCAAATGCTACATAGTATTTAATAAAAGAACCTCTTATGTAGAAGGATTTATTCATGTTGTCTTTGATGAATCTAACCCTTTTGAATCAAGAGATATATCTAGTGACATCACAGTTAGACTTGAGAATATGAGCATTCAAGAAAAAGAGGACAACAAAGAAGAAAAAGGGCAATCATTAAGTCCAAAATTTGAAGAGAAAGAAGTAGAGAGAACTCCTCCAAAATCTTGGAGAAATGTGAGACATCATCCAATTGACCAAGTTATAGGTGATGTATCACAAAAGGTAATGACTAGAAATTCTTTTAAGCATGCTAGCTATGATGTTGGTCTTTTATCTCAAATTGAACCCAAAAATATAAAAGAAGCCTTAATGGATGAACATTGGGTATTGGCCATGCAAGAAGAATTAAACCAATTTGAAAGGAGCCAAGTTTGGGACTCTATTCCTGTACCCAATGATCACCCAATTATTGGAACAAAATGGGTGTTTAGAAATAAACTTGATGAATCAGGAAAAATTATAAGAAATAAAGCTATATTGGTTGCAAAAGATTATAACTAAGGGGAAGGAATAGATTATAAAGAAACCATCACACCAGTAGTAAGATTAGAGGCCATTAGGATGCTCTTAGCTTTCACATGTTCTAAAGATTTTAAATTGTTTCAAATGGATGTTAAGAGTGCCTTTTTAAATAGTCTCATAATGGAAGAAGTTTATGTAATGCAACCCCCTGGTTTTGAAAATCCAAACTTGCCAAACCATGTCTTTAAACTAAAAAAGGTCCTATATGGGTTAAAGCAAGCTTCTAGAGCTTGGTATGAAATGTTGAGAAATTTTTTAATTGCAAATAATTTCTCAATAGGTAGAGTTAATACAACATTATTTATTAAGAAGAGAGAAAATGATCTATTAATTGTTCAAATATATGTGGATGATATTATTTTTGGATATACTAATGAAACTCTCTGTGAAGAATTTGCCAAGCTTATGTAGGGAGAGTTTGAAATTTCAATGATAGGTGAGCTCAATTTCCTCCTTGGACTACAAATTAAACAACTCAAACATGGAATTTTTGTTAGCCAAACAAAATATACCAAGGAGTTACTTAAGAAATTTGGCATGAAAAATGCAAAGGCTATTGGAACTCCAATAAGCCCAGCCATCAAGATGGATAAGGATGAAGAAGGTAAACCATTTGACATCACCAAATATAGAGGTATGATTGGTTCATTGCTATATTTGACTGCAAGTAGACCAAATATAATGTTTAGTGTATGCATGTGTGCAAGGTTCCAATTTGTCCCAAAGTATCTCATTTTACTACTATAAAAAGAATCTTTAGATATTTGGTGGGAACTTCACATATAGGATTATGGTATCCTAAGGGAAATTCATGTTAGTTGATAGGTTTTTCTGATTTTAACTTTGCTGGTAGTTCAAATGATAGAAAAATCACTAGTGGAACTTGTCAATTTCTTGAAAAATCATTAGTATCTTGGTTTAGCCAAACACAAAACTATGTGGCTGTTTTAACTGTCGAAGCTGAGTATTTAGTAGCTGGAAGTTGTTGTGAACAAGCCTTATGGATGAAACAACAACTCCAAGATATGGATGTAATCCTAGAAAATATACCAATCAAATATGACAATACTAGTTGCATAAATTTGACCAAAAATCCCATCATGCATTCACAAACTAAGCTCATAGATATTAAACATTACTTTATTAGAGATCATGTGATTAATCATAATGTCTCCTTGGAATTTATTTAAACTAAGTATCAACTTGCTGATATTTTTACAAAACCTCTTCCTGAAGAAAGATTTTGTTACCTAAGAAAAGAAGTTAGATTGTCATCACCCCATTGATAGCTTTATTTACTCTTTTTATTTGAACTAACTTAAGCTTTCGAGTGGCCTTAGATTTGTTTTGCAAGATCTCCTTTGATCCCACAAGGCTGTCTGAAACATGAAAAAGAAAAGGTTTAAGATTGTTGCAAAAAAACCAAAATTTTGCCAAAGTACATTAAAAAGGGGGGAGAAATTGAAATTATATCGACATAAAATATCCAGAAGACACAGAATTAGACCTCATTTATATAACAAAAGGTACTAGTTGACTGCCACAATGAGAGCAGTCAACTGCTATCACTCTGGATTGAAGAAATTCCATCACAGAGAGTGGGCAGTCGATTGACATATTGATAATAGTCGACTAATAATCTACAAGCACTTAGCAATTGACTGATAAACACATGGCAGCCAACTGGTAAGCCACTAGAGTCTCAACAGAAACATTGGTCCCTCGACAGTTGATTGTGTAACACCCCATTCTTGTGACTATTTTTTTTATATTTCCTTAATTAATTAGATGAGTTTGCCATAAAGTATGATGAATTTGCTTAGGTAATTTGGTGCTTAGAATAAATAATTTAAGAGAGAACACTTTCTTTCTTGTGATAACCGAATTAGCATGTGAATGGGGAGGGAAACAACACATAAAAAATTTAGGTGCTTGAGGTGCTTAAATTCTCTTATTTTGTTCCTTTTTAATTCAACCGAATAGGCATCCCATGGATTAGATTAAATTATATAAACCTATGGCAATAATAAAGGAGAATAAAGGAAGGTGATACACATATATAAGTTAAGTGAAATGATTTCCCTTGACTCGGCAAGGAATGAGAGAAGGAAGAAAAAAAGAAGAAGAAGAAGAGACATATCGTGTGATGTTAGTTCTTCTTTCCTTCCCTTGCGTTATTTGCAATGTGACCGAGAATGGAAATTAAGGTTCTTGAATTATGCCTTTCTCTTTTTTCTTTTCCTAACCGAATAGCTACATGAGAGATTAATTTAAAAATATATATAAATGCAGTAATTGAAGGAGGTAGCTTCACATCTATATAATAATCCATTTAGTTATATCAAGGAATAATAGGAATTGAGAAGAGAGAGAAGAGCTAACATCCATTAAATATACATATATGCATTCAGTGGAGGAAATGAAAGGGAGAGAGAATCATGACATGTAAGGAGAGAAAGGGGACTTGACTTAGCCAAATGTGAAAGCCATCAAGAATAGGCAAGAGAATTATAATTTTTAATTAGACTTATAGAAACCCACAGCAACAAATAATGAGAAGGAGGAAAGGAAAGTGCAATGTCTAAGGGTTCCTTGTGTGACCGTACCTCTTGTGTGAAGTAGGAAGCTTATGTGACCTTCTCTTTTTCCCTTCCTTTGGCGTGACCTAGTAGATTAATTAATACAAGCTTGCAAGGAAATGGGTGTACTTAAGTACATGTGTGACTATAGAATAATAATAATTAGGAATAAGAAGGATGTGTAGCATCTTACATCCCATTTGATCGATTAAATATAAGAGAGGAATTGGATATATACATGCATACGGATGTGTCTTAGGAGAGAGAGGGAGTAGCTTGAGAGTTTAACAAAAACACAAAGGCACATTCGGTGAGAGGAGGAGGAGCTAAGTTGACTAAGAGAAGAAGAAGAAGCAAGGAAGTAAGGGAAAATTCAAAGGCAAAACTAAGGCAAATTCCATTTTGGTTCATCCTTGAGGTAGCTTAGCAATTCTCTTAATTTTGTTTCATGATTTAAGATAAAATCCTATTACTTTTAGCTTTCATGAGACAATATCTCTTTCTCTACATTCTTGAAGATATGAATGTCATGTTGGCTAAGCTTGTATGGTAATTTGGCTATGTTTAGTGATGTGTTAAAGTAAATATTGTTGTTTCCATGGAAGAACTACTATTGGCAAAATTCAGCATGTATAATGGAAGACTCTAACTTATGATAAAGTTAAACATGGTATTCTTGTATAGTTAGTATGTGTTTTAAGTTATAAATACCAAAATGAAGGTTGCTAGCTAGAATTGGATTTAAAATTTTGACATTGTTCTTGGTGTCTTACCAAATCCAAAAGCGACTTTTGTAAGGTAGGAAATGGTTTGATGAAGATGAGGTAAGGGAGAGTACAATTCGGTTTTGGCTAAAGGGAGGAAAGGATATATGGTAAATTAAGGTATGGTGAATTGTTCATCCTTTTTACACATAATAAGGACCCACCTTGGTATTTAAATATAAGAGTTGAGAATTTGTGTAGTCCTAGACTTAGTATGTAACCTGAATCAAGAAAATAAGTAAAATAAATTGCTAATGATATAATTACAAAAATGGAATGGGGGAGAGAGTACCTTAGAAATTCTAAGGCAGGGTACCATTAAGTTTAAATCATAGAAAGAAGGAAAAATTTGACAATGTGGCATGAAAAACCTTAAAGATTACTATCTTACCATGGTGGCCGAAACCAATGTCTCATTTCAATTTTTGTGGCTGAATCACCATGCTAATTGTAAATGGATTATAAAGTGTAATGAATTATGGTTGCTAGTTGTATATATGAGTGGCCAATGGTCCACAATGTGTCCAAGTGTTCGTAATTATTTTATAAAGGTGGTCAAGTGTCCACATTTCTTGAAGTGTGACCAAAGGTGCTTCACACTTGTGACCTAGTGTTCACAAATATTTTATAAATGTGACTCAGTGTTCACTATTACTTTATAAAGGTAGCCAAGAGTCCACAATGTGACCAAGTGTTCACAATTATTTTATAAAGGTGGCCAAGAGTCCACAATGTGACCAAGTGTTCACAATTCTTACAAAGGTGGCCAAGTGTCCACATTTCTTGAAGTGTGACCAAAGGTGCTTCATGCTTTGAGGCAAGGTAAATTTTAAAAGTGAAATGTATGGCTGATCATTGTTTATTTTAATTTTTATGTATGATCCCATGAAAAGATGTTATACTTGAAATGAGAATATCCACTTCTATCACACTGACATGTCAAATAATCATGCAATGCTTGCCAACCTATATATATGAATGAGACTATGTTTTAAATGACTAGAATACAGATGAAAATTTTTTCTGTGCTAGTACACTGGTAAGTATTAGTAGATTTTAAAATATAAAATTTTTAAGCTACTGAGAAACTAGTTTTCTCATTTGTGCACTGATATGTATTAGATACAGAAGTTTAGCAGTGTCAGGGAAGGATGGAAGTAGCATTAGAGGGAGTCCTTTTGTTAAAAGAATTTTTGTAGTCCTTCATTTTGGGTCCTGATTCTATATATTATTTTTGGATTAGAATTAGGACTATTATTCTTGGTTGTATATAGTAAAGGGAGAAGGGCAATTATTAGGGAAAGGATATGTGAAGAACCGGTTCATCCATAGTATTTGGTAAAAGGAGTTTGAGTGACAGACTTGTTGTCTCCAGACTCCTTATAGATGGGTACTTCACATATCCTGGTATATGTTCACAGAGGGATGCAACAAACATTTATTATTTGTAATATGAAAGTTCTATAAATTTCGCTGTTATGTATGCAATTTTAGTTTTGTAGTGCATAAAGTATGGTTACCTGAGCAAAAGAATTTGAACCTAATCTACTTTAATAATACTTAATGGTATAAATGCTCAGATGTTGTAAATGAATAATTAAGGTCAAGAATAATGTACCAAACTTATCTGGTTACATTGAAGGAATTGTAATACTAGATAAGGGCATTACAGATTGCTACTGCATTGCTAGTCGACTGATACGTTCTTCCCCAATTTTGGGATCCTAAGAACATAGCAGTCGACTGATACACAAGTGGTAGTCGATTGGTAAGCTACTAGAATCAAATCAAGCCAAATAGTCACTCGACAGTCGATTGCTAAAGGCTCGCCAACTGATTGCTGTGGCTATGAACAGTGTTTTTAAGACAGAAAACCCTCATTTGACATTACTTCTTTGGTTCTCCTCTCTAAAATTCTCTTAACTCCACCTTTGTCAATGTCCAAATATTCAGAAATTACACCGATTACTTGCTTCCAACCTTGATTCCAACCAAAACCCACCGATTTTCCAACAAAATTAGTTGCAATTCGTCTCCAAATTTCCCAATTTCTCTACTCGCCAAACCTTAGTCGCCCAAACCAATAACCTTCCAATTGTGGTCTCAAATCTACAATAATCGCCCACCTAGTCTCCATTGAGTATCCTTTTTCCATCAATTTATCATCAATGGCTGCTAGAACAAAGAGATTGAAGACCAAGGGATCCTCTTCCAAAGGCTCTGCTTCCTTAACACTATTTTCCTCAAAATCTCAAGAGAAGAACTACATGGAAAACTTTGTTTGGCATTCTGTTGCTACAAGTATATTGATATTGCATTTTTTGAGAAAGAGCAATTTCCTACATTTCCTCTCATGAAGAAAGCTAGATTATACAAATTAATTAAACTTCAGAGGAAATTGAGTCCTAAGGTAGTCAAATCATTTTATTCAAATCTTCAATGGGATGAGGTAGATCATTGTATCTCTATAGAGGTTAGAGGCAAAACTATCAAATTCAATCAATAACAATTAGGAGATTGGTTAGGTGTTGAACCTAATGGACATCTGTTTGGAGACCATTACACCTCCTTAGGAACCATTTCTAACTATGACACTAGCATTGTATTGAATTCCTTGCTTCCTCAACCTATAGCCCATCGTATAGCAAACTTTCCTACTACTCAGTTTTCTCTGCATAATAGATTATTGCATTATGTAATAGTGTAACATTCACTCTTAAATTTTGAGTGATGTTTGTTAATTTTAGTTAATTGCTTGTGTATGTTGCATTTATGTTATGTTAGCTTGCATATACTTGCATGAGTGCAAGAATTAGACTAGAAATGAGTGAGGAATTTGACTAGAATGAAGAAAAGGACGAAAATGAAAGGTGGAAAAGTTTAGGTATGACAATTGCAATTTTGGCCAAAGGATTTACTATAGCAACATAATTTTGAAAGCTTCCCGCCAGTGAGCTAGGAATAAAATGGTAATTTAACATATAGTTGGAAGAATTATCATTTTGGACCGAGTGGTTGGGAATTAGGAGTAGAATTGCAAAAGGGCCAAACTGCCTATAAATAGGCCAATCCTTTAGACCCTTCATTTAGCATCCTGAGTTTTGAAATTCTAGAGAGAGAGAGTAGTCATGTAGAGAGAGAAACTAAAGGAAAAAGGTAGTGAATCTCATTTGTAGCAAGATTTGAAGTTAGAAAAGTGATTAGGAAGGCATTTACAACATCAATCAGCATCTATACATCAGTTAAACATGGATTAAGGTAGCATAATAACCCAATCCCTTTATTTCAGAATTTACTGTTCATACTATTGAAATTTGTGAAATTGAACTTGTTTCAAAGAAAAAGGGATTACAAACTACATTCTTATTATTTTTAATCACTATTGGGTGTTTTTAACTGATTGAAAATACTTGTGCATGCTTAAAATTTCTTTTGAAAAATAGGTTTTTAAGTTTGAACAAAAAAGAGTTTTGATCTCAAATTTGGACAAGATTACATGATGTTTTGGGTTATTTTCTTGTGTTAATTATTGCTGAGAATTTTATCTTGATTTCATCCATTTTTAAAATGGGTTTCGAAACAAGTTTTTAGATTGAAAATTTGGGTCAACGACAATTCTTTAAACAGAGTAACATTTAGCGACCAATCGCCTGATGTCGTGATCATTGTCATGCTCTTGATATGCCCAAAAATGCATATAGAATGTTAGCAGTCGACTGTCGGGCACCTGGAAGTCAACTGCTGCATTCTTTATTTTTCCAAAAATGCCCAAGAACAGAGTAGCCGACTGCCCCGATCCAAAGATCAACTATCGTGCCTAACAAAGAAGCTAGCGCCTACTACTGCAAGACACTATCAGCCGACTAATAGCTCTCTGTTTGGAATTTTGAAAATTTAGAAAAAATGCATTCAGTCGACTTGCAGTGTGATACCCGTAGACTGCCACACTTTGTGATGAAAAGATGAACTTAATGACATATTTGAATGATATCTAGCCAAAAAAAAAAAAAATCCAAACTAGAGATTAAACTCAAATTACAACCAAGGTAACATATACTTTGAATGTAAATGAGAAAGAGCATGAAAGTGATGAAAGTTAAAAGGAAAGAGCAAGAATGCATAAGAGAAATGAAAATTGTATTCTTAATATATGTATTTGTGGTAGATAGGTTCATATCTAAATGACTGATTGCTGGTATGGGACGGTGATCGGACATTCCGCGATTATCGTGATAGTTGTAAATTGTAAGTTAGTGACTTAATAGCCAAAGTAAATCAAAAGTCACATATTTACAATTTACAGAAATATAGTATATATCGATTCATCATATATATATGTTTATGAATAGAGTTTTGAGGACCCTAGAATGTATTTAATGTGTGGGACCCAGAGTTGGGAACCTTATAGTACTTGGATCCACTAGAGGACGCTCTATAATGTACAAAAATGTTATATGTAGTCGAGGACTACTAAGCAGAGTTGCCACATTACATATGCGAAAACATGGGGTGGTGCACATGTTGTCCCTCTAGATTTCTCTTATTATGCAATTATATGATGATAATTATGATGATGATTGGTAGAGGCCATATATGATGATTGGCAGAGGCCAATGAGAAGTGCTCTTATTTCCTTATTGTTCTTTATGTTATGATGAAAGTTATATGAATGATGCTATGTTACCTATATGTTTTAATGAATTGATGAGATATGCACTATGAGTTAAGTTTATGCATGCAAGTATGAAAGTTAAATGGAATGTTATACAGAATCACCCAATATATGTATTGTTTCATGACAAAGAATGTAGAATTTCCATATTAGTTTATGGTGGTACAAACTAGCTATTTTGAAAAATGGTTATTAATTCTACTGAGATGTATTCTCATAAAAATGCTGGTTTGTATCAAATCCTAGGTTCCAGATAGTATTAGAAGTAGAGGTGGAAGTGGTGGAGATACCCTTCCTAGGGTATGTTCTTGTGATTCACGAAGTATGGGTTATGTATATGTGGGAAGTTCCTCCCACACCTTGAGAATGTACACCTTGATGATGTAAAGTTCTAGGAAAGTTTTTGGTATGCCCCATACCCTGAATCCTTGTGATATTTGTTAAAAGGATGAGGAGAATAGTTTGATGTATAGGATAAGGGCATATATGTATTAGGATATGTGAGCTAGGAATATACTAGCTATTTTTGTTAAACGGATATGAGTGACAGGCTTGTTGTCTCCTTACCCTAGCTAACACTCTCACATATCCATAGATATATGTCTAATGAATGATATGTATACACTGTAAATGAATGTTGATGTATATGAATATATGTATGCACATGTATGTTATTTTAACTAATATGTTTTTATTTCTGCTGTGTAACATGTGAGATCTCGAGTGTAGTAGCCCAAACCAAAAATACTAATTATGTCATTTGGTAAACAATTAAGAATTAACTCGGGTAAGGGAAGTAGTAATTCGCCAATTTTATAGTATATAGTTTATATTATTTAATCAACTTAAATAGAACTGTAGGATTGGGAGGTTATACTGAGTTGGTATCAGAGCACTACTACCACGGCTAGTTATAACTGGCTCGGTAGTGAAAGGGTAGATTCCTTAGGATAGCGACTAATGTAGGTTAGTTAGGTGAATCATGGGAGTTGATTGGCTTGTATTTTGTTTTGACTTGAGGAATGAAGTATTAGGTTTGGGTAGATGATATTTCTGATTGGTGCAATATGATCTCTTATAAATAATATGTTATTAAGACTAATCACCTCGGTAATGTTTGTTTTGTAGAGTGAATTTTGGCCCTACCTAGGAGAAATACTGGGAAGGAAAAGGAAGGTGAGACCAATATGGAAAGAGTAATGCAAGTCATGGTGAGAGTAGCAGAGGCTATGAGGGAATAATTGTTCTTTGTCCAACAAAGCTCTTCTTTGCTACTCAACAAGCTGCAGTTATGGCTGAAGCACTTAGAAAATTTTAAGAGAATAGACCTATGAATCCCAATCTAAATCCCGACGTTGGACAAGTAAGAAACCAAGCCTATAATGGTTGGTCTGAATTTCATAGAAAAAATCCTCCTTCCTTTAGGGGTAAGTTTAACCCACAGGCAGCTGAAGAATGGTTACGAGAGATGGAAAAATTGTTTGAGGTCATGGGAAATATGGACGAATAAAAGGTATTTTTTGCTACCCATATGCTTGTTGGGGAAGCAGAATATTGGTGGAAAGGAGCGAAACAATTCTGGTAGCCCAAGGGACCCAGATCACCTGAAATATTTTTAAAAGAGTGTATCTAGAAAAGTATTTCCCTGAGAATGTGAGAAATCAGAAAGAGATTGAATTCATGCAGTTAAAGCAAGGCAGTATGAATTTTGAGGAGTATTTAGCAAAATTTAAGGCACTATCTAAATTCTCTTATTATTTGAAGGATCATCCAAATGAGACAAGGAAAGCATTGCATCTAGAAGCTGGGTTGAGATCAGAGCTAAAGAATGTTGCTGCTCCATTTGAAATTAGAAACTTTTCTATGTTAGTGAAGAAGTGTTGCATTGTTTCTCAGAACCTGGCTGAAACAGAGAAAGAAAGATAGAGAACCAATTTCTTTAAAAGGAAACAACCGATATCTTTCAAAGGAAGGGATATTAGAAATGAGGGAAACCAGAAAGGGAAGAAACCTGTGGTGAGACAAGAAGTACCTAATGCTTGTCCAAAGTGTGGGAAAAGTCATGGCGGACCATGTAGATTCCAGTCCGGTGTGTGTTTTAAGTGTGGAAAACCAGGTCACTTCATTAAAGATTGCCTTGAGTGGAAGAAGTCAACTAAGCCCACAAGACCTCCTACTATGGGAAGAGTTTATACTCTCAAAGCTAAAGATGTGGTTCAGTCCAATGATCTGATAAAAGGTAAATATTTGATAAATGGTATATCTTTAAGTGTACTATATGATTCTGGTGCCACTCACTCTTTCATTTCCTATGACTGTGTGGAAAGATTGAATTTGCCTTTATTTAAATTGCCTTTATTTAAATTGCCTTGTGAGTTATCTATTTCTACTGCCACAGGAGAACGGGTATCAACTTCTTTAACTTGCTTAAATTGTCCCCTTGTTATTGAAAATAAGCCCTTCATTATTGACCTCATTTATTTACCTTTGGTGGGATTGGATATTATTCTTGGGATGGATTGGTTGTTTGCAAACAATGTGGTCTTGGATTATTCTAAGAAATCTGTGACTTTTATAGATGCCATGTCGATAGTTAGGAAAATTGAGGAAGAGATCCAAGGAACTAGTTTTCTGTGTTCTTCTAAATTTGAACTTCAGCATCAAATTAATGCTATTCCTGTAGTTTGTGAATTTCTAGATGTCTTTCCCAATGAAATTGCAAGCCTTCCACCTGAGAGAGAGATAGAATTTTCTATAGAATTAATTCCTGGCATAGGATTAATTTCTATAGTTCCTTATAGAATATCTCCCATAGAGTTAACATAATTGAAAGTGTAGATAGAGGATCTTTTGGGGAAACAGTTTATTAGGCCCAGTGCTTCACCTTGGGGACACTAGTTCTGTTTGTAAAGAAGAAAGATGGAAGTATGAGGTTATGTATAGACTATAGATAATTGAACCGAGTAACTGTGAAGAATAAATACCCACTTCCTAGGATAAATGATTTGTTAAATCAATTGAGATGAGCTATTGTGTTTTCCAAAATCAATTTGAGGTCAAGGTACCATCAAATCAAAGTAAGAACAAAAGACATACATAAGACAACCTTTACAACCAGATATGGGCATTATGAATTCCTGGTAATGCTATTTGGATTAATGAATGCTCTAGCTATTTTTATGGATTACTTGAATCATATCTTTAAATCCTACTTGGATCAGTTCATGGTAGTTTTTATTGATGACATTCTTGTATATTCTAAGAGTAGTGAAGAGCATGAACATCATCTTAGAATTGTATTACAGTTGCTTAGGGAAAAGTAATTGTATGCAAAATTAGAAAAATGTGAATTCTGGTTGGAAGAGGTGAAATTCTTAGGTCATGTAATCACTAGAGATAGAGTAACAGTAGATCCCAGTAAGATAAAAGCTGTAATTAGTTGGGAGAGACCCACAACAGTGACTAAAATTCAGAGTTTTCTTCGATTAGCAGGGTATTATAGGAGATTCATTCAAGGGTTTTCGCAAATTGCATTGTCCTTGACTATATTGACTAGCAAGGATGTTCCATTTGTGTGGGATCACAAATGTGAAGATAGTTTTCAACTTTTAAAAGAAAAGTTGACCACAACACCTACCTTAGTAATCCCTAATCCTTTAGAAAATTTTGAATTGTATTTCGATACATCCAAGAAGGGCTTAGGATGTGTCTTGATGTAGAATGGGAGAGTTGTTGCATATGCATCTAGATAATTAAGGCCTCATGAAGAAAATTACCCTACCCATGATTTAGAATTAGCAGCCATAGTATTTGCTTTAAAAATCTGGCGACACTATTTGTATGGGTTGAGGTTTGAGGTATTTAGTGACCACAAAAATCTCAAATATCTCTTTGACCAAAAAGAATTAAACATGAGGCAGAGAAGGTGGATGGAATTCTTAAAGGATTATGATTTTGAATTAAAGTACCATCTAGGGAAAGCTAATGTAGTGGCAGATGCACTAAGTCAGAAATCTCTCCACATGGCTCAATTAATGATAAATGAAATAAGCCTTATAGAGAAATTTAGAAATATGAGCTTATCCACACTGGTATTACTAGATAGGATATATTTGAGTGAGTTGAAAATTGAGAATAACCTTAGAACTCAAATATTACAAGCTCAAAGAAAAGATGAATTCTTAAAGTCCCTAAAGGACCCAAAAGAATTCAAAAGAGGTGTCGATGGGGTAGTAACTTTTCAAGATAGAATTTATATCCCAGATTCAGGAGGACTGAGGGATATAATTCTAGAAGAAACCCATAAGAGCAACTATACTATTCATCTTGGTACTACCAAGATGTATCAAGATTTGAAAAAGAAATTTTGATGGCCAGGCATGAAGAGGCAAATAGCTAAGTATATTGCTAGATGCCTAGTATGCCAACAGGTAAAAATTGAACATCAGAAACCTGTAGGGCTATAACAAACCTCTTGAAATCCCTGAATGGAAATGGGATAAGATTTTTATGGATTTTGTAGTAGGTTTACCAAAAACCCAATTGGGAAATGATGCAATCTGGGTGATTGTAGATAGATTAACTAAATCTGCACATTTCCTACCCATCAAAATAAATTTCTCATTAGATAAGTTAGCCTAATGGTATATACGAGAAATAGTAAGACTTCACGGAGTTCCTACTAGTGTAGTATTTGATAGAGACCCTAGGTTTACATCTAGATTCTAGAAAGCCTTGCATGAGGCTTTTGGTACTAAACGTAGTTTTGGTACTGCTTATCATCCACAAACTGATGGGCAAATTGAAAGAACTATTCAGACTCTAGAAGATATGCTTAGGGCATGTACATTAGAGCAAAAAGGGAATTGGGATAGAAATTTACCTTTAGTGGAATTTGCCTATAATAATAGTTTTCACTCTAGCATAGGGATGGCTCCTTATGAAGCCTTGTATGGAAGAAAATCTATATCACCTTTGTGGTGGTTTGAAGTGGGGAAGAGACAACTATTAGGGCCAGAGTTAGTTCAACAAACCATAGTTAAATTAAGATGATTAAAGAAAAGATGGCTAAGGCCCAAGATAGGCACAAGATTTATGTTGATAAAAGGAGAAGACCACTAGAATTTGATGAAGGAGACCATGTTTTCCTTAAAATTTCTCCTATTACTGGTATTAGCAGGGCTATTAAGTCCAGAAAGTCTAGCGCAAGATACATTGGACCTTTCCAAATCTTAAAAAAGGTTGGCCAATCTGCTTATCAAATTGCTTTACCCCCATTTTTATCCAATCTCCATGATGATTTTTATATTTCTCAACTTCAAAAATATCTTCTCGATCCTTCACATATTCTTGATGCCAAAATAGTACAATTGAAAGATAATTTGACTTATACACCAAGACCTTCAAAGATTATTGGTACTAAGACTAAACAATTGAGAAATAAGACAATTCCACTGGTAAAGGTATTGTGGGATCAGTCATCACCCCAAGAAGCGACATGGGAAAAGGAAGATGATATGAGAAAAATGTATCCAGAGCTATTTGTATAGGTACGTATAAATTTCGAAGACGAAATTTCTTAAAAGGAGGGGAGAAATGTAACATCCGCTCCTAAATTTTGAGAGATGTTTGTTAATTTTAGTTAATTCCTTGTGTATGTTGCATTTATGTTATGTTAGCTTGCATATAGTTTCATGAGTGCAAGAATTGGACTAGAAATGAGTGAGAAATTTGACTATAATGAAGAAAAGGATGAAAATGAAAGGTGGAAAAGTTTAGGTATGATAATTACAATTTTGGCCAAAGGATTTATTGTAGCAATAGAATTTTCAAAGCTTCCCGCCAGTGAGCTAGGGGAAAAATGTTAATTTAACATATAGTTGGAAGAATTATCATTTTGAACCGAATGGTTAGGAATTAGGAGTAGAATTGCAAAAGGGTCAGACTGCCTAGAAATAGGCCAATCCTTCAGACCCTTCATTTGGCATCCTAAGTTCTAAAATTCTAGAGAGAGAAAGTAGTCGTGTGTAGAGAGAAAATAAAGGAAAAAGGTAGTGAATCTCATTTGTAGCAAGATTTGAAGTTAGAAAAGTGATTAGGAAGGCATTTACAACATCAATCAGCATCTATACATCAGTTAAACATAGATTAAGGTAGCATAATAACCCAATCCTTTATTTCAGAATTTACTGTTCATACTATTGAAATTTGTGAAATTGAACTTGTTTGAAAGAAAAAGGGATTACAAACTATAGTCTTATTGTTTTTAATCACTATTGGGTGTTTTTAACCAATTGAAAATACTTGTGCATGCTTAAAATTTCTTCTAAAAAATGGGTTTTTCAGTTTGAATGAAAATGAGTTTTAATATCAGATTTGGACAAAATTACATGATGTTTTGGGTTGTTTTCTTGTTTTAAATGTTGCTGAGAAGTTTATCAATTTCAAAATGGGTTTAGAAACAAGTTTTTGTATTGAAAATTTGGGTCAATGGCAATTCTTAAAATAGAGCAAGGCGTAGCAAATGACTGCCCCAGTGCAGCAGTCGACTATCATGCTCTTGATGTACCCAGAAATGCATCGAGAATGCTAGCAGTCGACTACCGAGCACCTGGAAGTCGACTCCTACATTCTTCATTTTTCTAGAAATGCCCAAGAACAGAGCAGCTGACTACCTTGACCCAGCAGTCGACTGTCGGGCCTAACAGTAAGCTAGCAGTCGATTGATAGCTCTCTGTTTGGAATTTTGAAAATTTGGACAGCATGCAATCAGTCGACCTGCAGCATGATACCAGTACACTGCCACACTTTGTGATGAAAATATGAACTTAATGACATATTTGAATGATATCTAGCCCAAAAAAAAACTAAATCCAAACTAGAGATTAAACTCAAATTATAAGCAAGGTAACATATACTTTGAATGTAAATGAGAAAGAGCATGAAAGTGATGAAAGTTAAAAGGAAAGAGCAAGAATGCATAAGAGAAATGAAAATTGTATTCTTAATATATGAATTTGTGGTAGATAGGTTCATATTGGAATGATTGATTGCTGGAATGGGACGGTGATCGGACATTCCGCGATTATCGTGATAGTTGTAAATTGTAAGTTAGTGACTTAATGGCCAAAGTAAATAAAAATTCATATACTTAGAATTTACAGAACTATAGTATGTACCGATTCACCCATATATATATGTTTATGGATAGCGTTTTGAGGGCCCCATTATGTACTTAATGTGTGAGACCCAGAGTTGGGAACCTTATGGTACATGGATCCACTGGAGGATGCTCCAGAATGTACACAAATGTTATATGCAGTCGAGAACTGCCAAGCAGAGTTGCCATAGTACATATACGAAAACATGTAGTGGTGCACATGTTATCCCTCCAGATTTCTCTTATTATGCAATTATATGATGATAATTATGATGATGATTGGTAGCGGACGTGTGTGATGATTGGCAGAGGCCAATGAGAAGTGCTCTTATTTCTTTATTGCTCTTTATGTTATGATGAAAGTTATATGAATGATGCTATGTTACCTATATGTTTTGATGAATTGATGAGATATGTACTATGAGTTAAGTTTATGCATGCAAGTATGAAAGTTAAATGGAATATTATACTGAATAACCCAATAGATGTATTGTTTCATGAAAAAGAATGTAGAATTTCTGTTTGAGTTTACAGTGGTACAAACTAGCTATTTTGAAAAATGGTTATTAATGCTATTGAGATGTATTCTCATAAAAATGTTGGTGTGTATCAGATGCCTAGGTTCCAGATAGTGCTAGAAGTGGAAGTGGAAGTGGTGCAGATACCCTTCCTAAGGTATTTTCCTGTGATTCATGAAGTATGGGTTGTGTATATATGCGAAGTTCCTCCCACACCCTAAGGATGTACACCTTGAGGATGTAAAGTTCTAGGAAAGTTCTTGGTATGCCTCATACCCTGAATCCTTGTGATATTTTGTTAAAAGGATAAGGAGAATAGTTTGATGTATAGGATAAGGGCATATATGTATTAGGATATGTGAGTTAGGAATCCACTAGCTATTTTTGTTAAATGGGTATAAGCGACAGGCTTGTTGTCTCCTTCCCCTAGCTAATACTCTCACATATCCGTAGATATATGTCTAATGAATGATATGTATACACTATAAATGAATGTTGATGTATATGAATATATGTATGCACATGTCTGTTATTTTAACTAATATTTTTTTTTCGCTACGTAACGTGTGAGATCTTAAGTGTAGTAGCCTAAACCAAAAATACTAATTATGTCATTTGGTAAACAATTAAGAATTGACTCGGGTAAGGGAAGTAGTAATTCACCAATCTTATAGTATATAGTTTATATTATTTAATCAACTTAAAAGGAACTGTAGGATTGTGGGGTTACAAATAGCAAACTATTTGGTTAACAAAGGGGGTGACTTGGCATATGCTAATGAGTCTGAGTAGTTTTCCATGTACTGTTTTTTGACAAAAGACCCTTTTAATATCCCCTATTTCATAATGGAAAAAATGAGGAGGTGTAGTTGGATTAAAAAGGCTGCACTATCTTATGGTTCACTTATTACATGGATATTGGAAAAACATCAGGTAAACCCCTTTGATGAGGAAGTCCTTGACCCCATTGCCATTGATGAAACAACTCTCTCTAGATTTCATTATACAAAGCATGGTGGCACTCGGGTACAGAAACCACTATTTTATGCTCAGAGTTAAAGGCACGAAGAAAGAGAGCAAAGAGAAGTTGCTCAAACACAGGCTGTAGTTTCTTGATATGTCTTATTTTACACAATTTTTACCTAATAATTTTTTTCCATTTTTTATGTATTTTGTGTATTTTTATTCTCAGAATCACCTAAATTTGTATCTTATTGCATTTCAGGATTTTATCAATCTATCATTAGCAAACGAGGCTTTTCTGGAGTCAAAACACTCATTTTAGGTCATTTGGCCCATTTTCTCTTATTGGGCCAAGCCAAAGCCCTTAACGGGCCTTTAAAGCATGACCAAAGGTAGAGCAACGTCCATTAGAGTAGAGAGAACAATACCGTGTGATCTATCGCGTGGCAGAGGAGACTTGGGAAACCATCGCGTGAAAGGAGAGGACCTAAAACCATCTCGTGAAATGGAGCGTCCAACCGGAGCTTCACAACAGTGTAACTTCACTTTGACAATAAGGGATAATGGGCGAGCCACCACCAGTATGCATAGTTGTCAGAAAGCAATAAATCTACGAGAGAAGGCGTGCAACTCGAGAGGAAGACCGGTTAACATTGCAGCTTCTCTGCAGCATTTTTTGGCCGACCCACCATCCATCGTCATTCTCTGTAACTTTAGGCAACCCAATCACAACCTCTCCTAGCTCGCCGTGTAACACCCCTTATCTTACCTCAACAACATCATATTACTTCCTTAGATAAGTGGCTACATTAATTCTAGTCTTTAATTATATTTAAAGTTCCCGAGCATCCAATCCATCATAGATTTATTTTAAAATTAGGTTGGGTTCTCATGTTCAGGTGAAATGCTTTGGCATAGCGAAATATAAAACATTAAACACTATAGTAGATTACATACAAAAACTTTTCATATATACATATACATATACATTATAATATCTATTTAGTACATCGTTTTATATACAGACACCGGGATAGATGAAGTACCCATCCTGAAGGAGTAAGGAGACAACAAGCCTGTCACTCATACCCCTTTTACAAAATACCATGGTAGAATCGGTCCTTCATATATCCCTATACATATGCCTCTTTTTCTGTCTTTATACAGCCAAAAATATTAGTCCTAATTCTAACTCCCCAAAACAAAGAATTATGACTCCAAAAAGTTGGGCTATAGCTATATATTTAAGTCCTCATCTACTCCATTGGGAATTCAAAAATAGTGGTAACATACACATTCTTGATAATAGTAAAGATATCCAAGAAAGGATATCCACTGTATCTAACTCCACTTTAATTACCATGCAATATCTAACCATCTGATACATATCAGTTTAGTAATGAAATTGTATTCCCAGTAGATAAACAACCAGTTTATTTTAAAATGATTGACATGTACCACTGCAATAATGCAGAAAATACTTTACATGCAATTTAATTTCAAAACTCTTTTCATATATACACTTGGATATGATTCATTATGGAAACATGTGTGGATGCAGCTATAGAAATGAAATACACATTCAATTAGTTCATTCATGGAATAGGCTATAAGCATTCAATGTTTAAATATCATAATCATATTCACATAAATCACATCTTTGTAATGCATATCATAACATATAATAAACCTCAGCTTTTAGGAGATAGACACCAGATCATTCCCCCTGCCTCTTCTTCCTTGGGAGTATACACCAGATCATTCCCCACAGGGAAGCCTTTTTTTAGGAATGGATGCATCAAATCATTCCTTCTCATTTAATACCTTGGGAGTATACATAAGATCATTCCCCACAAGGTAACTTTCCTGGAAGGTAAACATTGAATCATTCCTCCCCTTTACAGGCCTCAGTTTCAGGGATCATTCACTGGGTCGTCCCTCCTCCTCATTTCAATTCCCTGGGCACATATCAATCATTTCCCACTAGGGAACCTTAACCTTGCATTTCATATTACATCAAGAAATTTTATGCCATTCTTTGCCTCGCATTTCATATCACATCATGCATTTTCATGCTATTCTTTAGCCTTGCATTTCACATCACATCAAGCATTTTCATGTCATACAAACATCTTTTACATAAATGTAAACATTCCATTGATGATAGCACAATAATGCCATGCAAACACTTTTACATAACATATGCCTATTTGGGTGGTACCTCAAGCCACTTCCAATGGACACATAAGATTGGCCATTCTAGGGAAAATGCCATATTACATTCGGCCAAGGCAAGGAAAATATGAGAATGTGGCACTTTTAACTCATTTGGTTCCTTTTTAGCATTATTCTCATCACCTAAGCATTTTGGCAACACTTTCAATAATTATGCCTAACATTTTCTCACACCTCAAATTTGTGTAAGTGTACTTTAAGTCATCCTTTTTCATGCTTTTCTAACTCATTGTTCATATCAATGATGACCATACATCTAATCTCACAATTTCACATTTTTAGGCATACTTTTAAAGTGAAAAAGTAAGACTTTAAATTGACAACATTACTTAAGGTATAACTTGCCATGATTTTCTCTCTCTTCTTTTCTTAGAACTAGACATATATAGTCTCTAAGTCAATTTTTAAGAACAATTTCAACATCATTCATATACATTCATTCGTCCAAGGTGACTAATGAACACTTATTTGGTTATTTGTGAAGCTAGACAATAAGAGAAATACCCAAATGCAAAGTTAATTGAACTTTCTCTCTCTTACCATTTTCTAGCACCTTCTCTAACTAGTTCTAACACACAATTTTGCCAAAATTCATCACCAACATTAACCCTAGCATTCGGCCAAAGTGAGAAAACAAGCAAAAGTGGAGTTGTTTCATCAATTCCCTTCCAACACAACAACATTCATGCAAAAACCATGCAAAATACCATTTTCTCACTCTAAAAAGCACAAATTCAGCATTTACCTAATTTAGGGTTTAGAAAAATCAATTTCCATTCATGAAACCTTACCTTTTCATGAGTTTCCATACTTTCCAACATATCTATAGTCACAACCACAAGTGAATTCCAACATATTTCACATCCAAGTATGCAAATCTACCATACACATGTAGAGAGAGAAATTGTCACCTTTTTTACAATTTTGAAAACACCATAAATCTACCATGAAACATGAAAATAATTGCATGAGGTTGTTTATCTACCTTGAAAAGCCAATGGATATGTAATTCCCCTTTTAATTTGATGTAAGCTTCTTCTCTTCCAAGGCAAGATGAATTTTGGCCACCTCTCCTTCTTCTCCTTCTTTCACGGCATTTCTAATAGCTAGGAGAAGAAATAGGCTGAATTAGAGTTGGACTTATTTACAAAAATGTCATTCTTGCAAATTTTGTCAATTTCATCCTTTTTCTTTTCTTTTTATAACAATGGCATTGTCTCTCCTTACCATTGTAATTTTATGCAACTTCCATGGGCTGGGAGTGTTCTGCCCTTCCAGAATTTTGAAATTGCATAATGGTCCCTCAACTTTTTAAAATTTGCATTTTAGTCCCTAAGAAAAGTGCACTTTTACCATTAAGTCCAATTTGACCATTTTTCTTCCTTTTTCATTCTTTTCGGTTTCAAGGGGTAAAAATCACTTAAATAAAATTCCATAAGGCTCATTTCCATGAATTTACTAATTTACTTTTATTTTAGCAAAATTACAATTTTTCCCCTAAGGAAAAATTACCTTTTTACCCTTTATGCTAAAACTATCATTTCACTATCATTCTTTCTTCTTTTGATCAAGAATGAGTAAGGATTTCTAATTCTCACCTTAATAAAATATTTAGGGTAAAAGTACAATTTTCTCACATCATATAAAATTACCATCATAACCATGATGTGAAATTACAATTTTACCCTTCTTAGGGAAAATTGTCCTTTAATATTAACATAAGTAATTTCTTGCATAACTAGACTCTTCTTCCCTCTTAAATGAAAATAATAAGAGTCCTTTGTCATAACTTCATGAAATAAGAGAATTAACTAATTATTCATTTCATGGCCTAATTACCATTTTACCCTTCCTTACCAGATTTCCAATTTCATGCTTTTATCACAAAAGTGATTATAAAATGATAAAAGTGTTCATTATAACTCTTTACTAAATCATCCTTAACCCTTCACAATTAATACTAAAATAATAACAACAACAACATCATCATAAGTTACAAGTGTTTTCGGGTACCTATGACCCATGACCCGATCTGTTTGCAACCCACTTGATAGATTTGAAATTAATTTCTTTGGTCCTTTTACTCTGTTATTTCTCTGAATTGTGGATTTTTTGGACTATTGGATTATGATTATATGTGGCTAAACTTGTAAAATCTGTTGGGGTTCTGAACTATGTTGGTACTTTGAGTTTAATTTGCATGGATAATTGAATATTGGTTATGTGATCCCCATTACTTTTATGAATGAATGCTCACATTTTCATTGACAAGATGTTGTAGTGAAAACTCTTTAGATTTCTTTTAGTAATTGATAGATTTTAATTGAAATTGGACACCTAATTGTAACAGACAATTTGTTATCACTTAGAACTAAGGTTAATAAATTCTCTTGTCCTTTTTCTATAGCTTTTTGATAACTATTGTGCACTGTTCCATTCGAAGTTCGAGAGAAGAGGGACGTATATGATTTTTACTCTGTTATTTCTCTGAATTGTGGATTTTCTAGACTGTTGGATTATGATTATATGTGGCTAAACTTGTAAAATCCATTGGGGTTCTGAACTATGTTGGTACTTTGAGTTTAATTTGCATGGATAATTGAATATTGATTATGAGATCTCCGTTACTTTTATGAATGAATGCTCACATTTTCATTGACAAGATGTTGTAGTGAAAACTCTTTAGATTTGTTTTAGTAATTGAAATATTTTAATTGAAATTAAGCACCTAATTGTAACAGACAATTTGTTATCACTTAAAACTAAGGTTAATAAATTGTTGGATTAAGAAGTAACGACTCTTAATAGTAGTGAATTAGACGGATAATGTTAATCAAAAATCAACCATTAGGAAGAAACAGCCAGTGGTAGGATTTTTGGTTTAAGAAATTCATTGAGACCGACAAATAATTTGAATTTAAATTAGGATTCACTCACAGGTAGCATAATCAGATTCAGTCATCCATTATCTTTTATGTTTACCAGCTAGTTTAGGTCCCTATTAGGTTTGGTTTTCTATCTTGATTAATTCCTCTTCTTGCCAATTATCACTGACTAGTTATTATTGCATTTAACTTAGTTATTAGTTTAATTAGAACTCAATCACTTTGAATCGTAGGCTAGATAACAGAAAACAAGTAGTAACTCTAGGCTTTCCCATTCCATGGGATACGACCTTGATAATCACCATTGCACTAGGTTGCATCGATAGGTTTACTGCCTTAGGTGTAGTTACACTGGTAGCAAGCACAGAAACACACATCAAGTTTTTGGCGCCATTGCCAGGGATTGTTTGTGAAAACTAGAGTGAAATTGCTATTTGTTACTTTAGCCACTTTTATTTTTTTTGTTTTGTTTTTGTTTCTGGTTAATTGTGTCTTTCTTTTCATTCAGTTATTGGCTTTTATTAGTTTCATTTTGTCTTTTTTTTATTTTATTTTATTTTGATTAATTATTTTTCTATTTTAGTCAATTTTTATTTGTTTTGTTTTTGCTTCTGTTGTTGGTTTTTATCTGTTTTGTTTTACTTTTTGTTTTGGTTTATTACTCTTGGATCTAGTTGTTAGGCTATTTCACTATTCTTAGATTCAGGTAGTTTATGACCAAGAGTTTCAATCCTGTACCTATAGACCCTTCTTCCGATCCAGAACGACTGTTGTGGACTCAAAAGGAGGTGCCAGCTGATGTACTGGAGGAAGAGCCAGTTGAGATCCTTGATCATATACCACCAAAGATGGTGGCTGAAATAACAATGATGATGCCAACTGAATGCTGTATGAGTTCGCTAGACCTTCATTGGAAGGGACATAGACATGCATTACTTGGCCTACAATAGCTGCTAACAATTTTGAGATCAAGCTAAATGTGATCCAAATGGTGCAGTAAATTGTACAATTTGGAGGGATGCCCAGTGAAGACCCAAATGCTCACATAGCCAATTTCTTGGAGATATGTGACACTTTCAAGATAAATGGAACTACTAATGACTTCATTCGGCTTAGATTATTTTCGTTTTACTTAAGAGATGGCGCAAAGAGATGGCTGCAATCCCTACCACCTAATTCCATAACTACTTGGGATACTTTGGCTGAAAAGTTTTTGTACAGATATTTTCCACCAGCTAAGACTACAAAAATGTGTAACAACATTTCTTCTTTTATGCAGATGGCTAGTGAGAGTATGTATGATGGATAGGAGAGGTACAAAGACTTGCTGAGGTGTTGCCTACTTCATAGACTGCCTGTGTGGATGTAGGTGTAGGCTTTTTATAACGATTTAAATACAACCACAATGCAGATGGTGGATGAAGCAGCAGGGGGTGCATTAACTAATAAAACCCCTGAACAGGGGTAGAATTTAATAGAGGAAATGCTCATGAAAAACTATCAATGGCAATCCTCAAGCGATAGCTGGGATGGCAGGGAGTGGAGAACCAGTCAGACTCTATATCAACCTTGGTAGCTCAAGTGGAGCTTCTGGCTAAGAAGATCGACCACGCAGCACAGTTGAGCTGCAAGTTATGTGGTGGCCTACATTATAGTGTCAATTGTATTGCGGCAGGTACGTTTTCTAACCACTCTTCTTCATTTTCTTCTCATAATGGTCATTCTGATTTTGAATAGGCAGATTACCTGGGGAATGCCTCGAGACAGTAGAATAACCCTTATAGCAACACCTGTAACCCTGGGTGGAGAAATTATCTAAATTTTGGATGGAGAAATAACAATACCCAAGGTTCACCAGGTTTTCAGTGACCACATCAAATTGCGTCTCCTCCACAGCAACCTCAGTCACAAGCTACCCCAATTCAATTCCCTCAAAGGCAAGAAAAAAAGCCTAATTTTGAGGAATTAATGATGAAATATATGTCATCAACGATCACAATCCTTAGAAATCAACAAGCCTCTATTCAAAACTTAGAGACTCAAGTGGGCCAGATATCTGAGATGTTGGCTGAGAGATAGCCAGGTACACTCCCCAATACCATAAAGCTAAATCCAAAGGATCATTGCAAGGCCATTACTTTGAGATCTGGTAAGCAAGTAACTGATCCTTTGCCTTTGACTGATGATAATACTATTACGCAGGATAAGCCAGTCAGTAAGGAGCCAGAATTGGCAACAAGAGAGCCAATGCATGTTGAGGGCAAGAAGTGCCTTGTGACAAAATAACAGTCACCCATTCCATACCCTGCTAGACTAAAGCAGGAGAAGGTTGATCAGCAGTTTGGTAAGTTTCTTGATCTATTCAAATAGTTTAAGATTAACCTTCCTTTTGTTGAAGTTATTTCATAAATGCCTCGCTATGTAAAGTTCTTGAAGGAAATACTAAGCAACAAAAGGAAACTAGAGGATTTAGGGTTGGTGACACTAAATAAGGAGTGCTCAGCAATCCTGCAAAACAAGCTGCCTGTTAAAAGGTGTGATCTAGGGAGTTTTACTGTACGTTATGTAATTGGTGAACTGTCTGTTATGGATGGTCTAGCTAATCTAGGAGCTAGCATAAATTTGATGCCTACTAGCTTGTTTGATAGAATAGGATTAAGTGAGCCAAAGCCTATTAGGATGAATATACAATTGGCTAATAGAACTGTTAAATATCCTAGAGGTATAGATGAAGATGTACTTGTAAAGGTTGATAAATTCATCTTTCCTATTGATTTTGTTGTGATGGATATGGAGGGTGAGAGTAACGTACCTTTAATTCTAGGTAGGCCTTTCCTTGCAACATCTAGGGCTATTATAGATATCTGTGACGGGAAGTTAAAACTTAGAGTAGGGGATGAAACTGTTACTTTTGACTTAGCTACCTCCAAAAGAAAATCTTTAAATCATAATGATACTATATATTCTGTGGATGTCTTGGATGATGTGGTTGAATCTGAATTGCAAGAATTTTTACTTGATGATCCTTTATAGGTGGCATTGTAGGAAAATGCTGATGAGTTATCCAACGAACAAGTGTTAGAATAACTAGCTCATTTGCTTGCTATTGAGCCCAGTAACAATACTGACCCTTTTGTTTCTCTTGATAGGTCAGAGGTGGAAAAGGTGAAACCATCAATTGATGACCCCTTAATCTTGGAATTAAAGGAGTTACCTAAGCACTTGAGCTATGCCTATTTAGATGAGGCAGAGAAGCTGCTAGTAATCATTGTAGCTGACTTGACACCTGATAAGAGGGAGATGACTTTGACCTCTCTTAGGAAATACCCTAGGGCTTTCGCTTACAAGATGGCAGACAATCTTGAGATTCATCCCAGTTATTGCTCACATAAGATTTTGATGGAGGATAGCTATAGGCCAGTGGTGCAGCCACAAAGATGGTTGAACCCAAACATGAAGGAAGTGGTGGAAAAGGAGGTAATTAAACTTGATGCAAGTTTGATTTATCCTATTTCTGATAGCTCTTAGGTGAGTCCTGTGCAGGTTGTACCAAAGAAGGGTGGCATGACAGTTGTCAAAAATGAGGAGGATGAGTTGATATCCACTAGGATGATAACAGGTTTTTGGTTTTGCATTGATTATAGGAGGCTTAATGATGCAACCTAGAAAGACTATTTTCCTCTTTCTTTCATTGACCAGATGGTTGAACTTTTGCCAGGTCACATGTTTTATTACTTTCTTGATGGTTTTTCAAGTTATTACAGATTCCCATTGCACCTAAAAACCAAGAGAAGAACACCTTTACCTGCCTATATGGGACGTTCGCTTACAGGAGGATGCCTTTTGGACTGTGCAAAGCATCAGCTACTTTTCAATGGTGTATGATGGCGATCTTCCATGATATGATCGAGGAGTCTATGGAGGTTTTTATGCATGATTTCTTAGTTTTGGGTAACTCTTTCTCTCATTGTTTGCTTAATTTAGAACATATGCTTGCCTATTGTGTAGAAGCAAACCTAGTACTTAATTGGGAAAAATGTCATTTTATGGTGAGAGAGGGGATTATTCTTGGGCACAAGATATCACATGTAAGGATGGAGGTAGATAGGGATAAAGTTGAGACTATATCTAAATTGCCACCCCCTAGTTCTGTTAAGGATATTAGGAGTTTCCTAGGGCATGCTGGTTTTTATAGAAGATTTATTAAGGATTTCTCTAAGATTGCCAGGCCCTTGACTCAATTTCTTGTAAAGGATGTACCTTTTGTATTTTATGATAATTATTTACAGGAATTTGAGTTATTGAAGGAACAATTAACCACATCCCCTATTATGGTTCCACCTAAGCGGGGGCTGCCTTTTGAACTAATGTGTGATGCTAGTGATTATGTAGTTAGAGTTGTTTTATGACAGAGGATTGACAAGAAGTTTTAACCTATATATTATGCTAGCAAGACCTTGATGGATGCCCAAGAGCACTACACCACTACTGAAAAGGAGTTGCTTGCAGTGGTCTATGCTTTTGAAAATTTTTGATGCTATTTGGTGTTATCAAGACCATGGTCTACATGGATCATTCAACATTGAGGTATTTGTTCGATAAGTATGATGCTAAGCCTAGAATCATTAGGTGGATTTTGCTCTTGCAGGAATTTGATATAGAGATCAAGGACAAGAAGGGTGCAGAGAACTTGGCTATAGATCACCTATCAAGGTTGGAGAATCCAAACTTGAAGGCCTTGGATGAGAGAGCCAATAAGGATAACTTCCCAAATAAGCATTTGGAGGCAGTTTCAGGTATGTACTAACCCTTGGTTTTGTGATTATGCTAACTATATGGTGGCAAGGGTTTTACCAAAGAGTATGACTACTCAACAAAAGAAGAAACTCTTTTTTGAGTTAAAATACTACATTTGGGAAGATCCTTTTCTATTTCGTATTTGTGCAAACTAGGTAATTAGGCAATTTGTATATGGGAAAGAAATCCACCAGATCCTAAAGCACTGCAATGAAGGACCAACGGGAGGCCACCAGGCTGCAAACCACACTGCTAAGAAGGTGCTTGAGGTAGGGTTCTACTAGCTAGCCATATTCTAGGACGTTAGAGCATATGTCCAGGTTTGTGATGCTTGTTAGAGGTCAGGTAATATCTCAACCCGTGATGAAATGACCCAAACAAGTATACAAGTGGTTGAAATTTTTAATGTTTGGGGTTTGACTTCATGGGTCCTTTTCCCTCCTCCTATGGAAATAAGTGTATTCTGGTAGCTGTTGAGTATTTCTCTAAGTGGCCAGAGGGTCAAGCCTTCCCCACTAATGATGTTAAGGTAGTAACTAGATTCCTCAAGAAATTGTTTGCTAGGTTTGGTACACCTAGGGCACTGATTAGTGACAGGGGAACCCATTTTTGTAACTCCCAACTTGAGAAAGTGCTTAAGCGCTATGGGGTATCTCACAGATTTTTAACACCCTATCACCCACAAACTAGTGGGCAAGTAAAAGTAACTAATAGGGGTGTAAAGTGAATATTAGAGAAAACTGTGGGGGTAAGAAGGAAGGACTGGGCTACCAATTTAGATGATACATTGTGGGCCTTTAGAATAGCATTTAGGACTTCAACCGGATTTACACCATATAGGCTAGTTTATGTAAAGTCTTGTCATTTACCTATTGAATTAGAACATAAGGCATTGTGGGCCCTTAAAACATGTAATTTTGATGTTAGTTTTGCAGGTAAAGAGAGATTGTGGCAACTAGATGAGCTAAAAGAATGGTGTCACCAAGAATATGGAAACTCTTCTATTTAGAAAGCTCGAACTAAGAAGTATCATGACCAGAGGCTGCGTAGCTCTAAAGATTTTTAGGTGGGATATAGAGTATTACTTTATAACTTACGTTTTCATCTTTTTCCAAGAAAGCTTAGGATTCAATGGTCAGGACCATTTGTGGTTAAGCAGGTCTTTCCCTATGGCATAGTTGAAGTGCATCACCCTGACCAAGGAGATTTCAAAGTGAATGGGTAGTGTCTAAAGAACTACTATAGAGACCCATTGGAGGTGGAGGAAAGAGTGCATATGGTGTTTTTCTTGAAAGAATGATCAAGGGAATGAGTCCAGCTAAAAGGCTCTGACAAAAAGAAGCAATCTTTTCCTTTTTATTTTTATTTATTTTCCTTTATTTTTGTCTTTCTCATTCTTATGATGTACTTTAAGACTATTGGATTTACTGTTCATTTCTGCTTTATGTTTTTATTTAGTGATACCCCTGTGTTGTACACTGAGGACAGTGTGTTCCTCAAGTGTGGGGTAGTTATCCATTGCCATTATTTTGATCATTTAGACTCTTTTCTGTTATTTTGGCTTTCTCTCTTGAGTTAGTTTTGGACGGTTGTATGTTATATCTATGCTGATGGAGGATGGATAAGATACTTGATTTATGATTGATTCTATGCAGTTGAGTCTTTGATTGTCTTTTGAGCATGTATGATTCAGTCATGAGCAGGCATTGTTTCTCAGTGCATGTTAGAAAGTAGTTTTAATTTTACCATGGCCGGGTCATGTAACATCCCATATTTTCTTAATTATTTTAAATTAATGTTTTCCTAATGTAACAATATAAAAAGATGAAGAAATTACCTTGGTAATCCAATGTTTAGAGAAAAATGTAAGAAGGGAAAGAATGGAAGTGATGAAAATGATGGATGCCTTGTAGTGTAGGAATTTTTGTTTCTCTTAGTCTTACTTTAGCCGAATAATTAAGAATGAATGGAAGGAAAGCCCTATACATATTAGTGTAAATCATTAGGATGGAATAAAAGAGAATACTTGGCCACGAAGAAGTAAAGTGTTTAACCTCTTTTCTTTTATTACCTAGCTTAATCGAATAGTAAAAGCAAGTAGAAGTAGATAAAAGGTTTTAAACTTATATAACTGTACGGCAAAAGTGAAGGAGAAGAGAGGAAGTGATATATATTTATATATATACTAAGTGAGGTGACTTCTTCCTTTCCAAATAATTAGTGACATTTGGGAAGAGATCAAGAAGATTTAATGGGAGAGTGAATCAGTAATGCATGAAAGAAAGAAAGGAATGCAGGGAAAGGGACATCTTATATATATATATATATATTTATATATATACTAAGTGAGGTGACATTTGCTTTCTTTCTTCCATTACATCTTATTTTAAGGTGGTTGAGAGGTAGCATTCAAGTAAGGTACGTGACTCCATTCTCCTCTTCTTTTGACTTAACCGAGGGAGTGGATTATAAATAAATACAAGGTGCAAGAAAAATTGAATTGAATTGACTACACATGTAGCTAGGGAATAATAGCAATTGAGGATAAAAGCATAGCATAATCATGGAAGTGATTCGGTGATGGAGAAAAGAAGGAAAGAGGAAGAAACATAGGATAATTTCACTCTTTCTATTCTCATTTCATGCATCACTTAATCAAATTGTGAAATGAAAGTGAAAGAGAGCATACGGTGAAGAGGTGGAAAGATGAAAAAGAGACGTGTGCTAGTGGTATTCTTTTTCTCTCCCCTTGCGTTTTAATTTCCTTCCAATGGGACATGATGAATAAGTTGCTTGAATCCCCTACCCTTTTTCTTTCCTTATTGTTTTAATCCCAATGCAACCGAGAGATAAATGAGGGAAAATGTCCATGCGAAATTCATCCCTTGCTTTTAGGATGACCGAACAAGCATTGAATATGTCTAATTAAATATACATATATATATATATATAGCACTTAAGAGAAGTAGCTTTATAAGTATATAATATAGAGAGCCATTCGGTGGTGCTAAGAAGTAAGAGGAAGTGAAATTTGAGTTAACAAAAGAAAGGCACATGGAGAAAAAGGAAAGAAAGGAGGTTGACCGAAGGGAACTCAACAATTTACTTGCATCATTCTTGCAATCGTAAGGTACTTAACAATTCCCTTAGCTTTTTTTTTATGATATAAGATATCTTCATAATGCTTTCAAACTTTGAATGGAATGTGAACTTTCTCCTTACATTCGTGAAGATATAAACACTTTTTTTGAATTAGTAGGATGGCTTGGAATATAAATTGAAATTCACACGTCTTTTGATATGGGTTGGAATTATATACGTTTTTTTATTGAATTTTTGTGATGGTTTGGAAATATAAGATTGGATTTATAAATGTCCTTTGATTGAGTTTGTGTGATAGCTGGGAATGTAAACTAGAATTATACATGTCCATTGATGGAACTTGTGGAATAAATTAAAATATAGATTGGAATTGTTAGTGAAGTGGTACATGGATATGGTGTTTAGTGAAATGTTACACGGATATAGTCATTTTCATGGAAGAAATATTGTAGGGAAGAATTTATTATATATAGTAGAAAAACCTAACTAAATATAATGCTGAAAAGTGAATTTTCACATAGTTAGTATAGGTTTAAGTTATAGAAAATAAAGCATGGGATTCCTTTTAGTAATAGATGTAAGATTTAGAATTTACTCTTATGGTTTTACCAGATCCAAAAATAAAAAATAAAAAAAAAAGGCTTTTATAAGATATGAAATTAATTGTTGAAACTAAAGTAAGAAAGAATGGGAATTGGTTAGCTAAAGAAAGGAGAAAAATTGTGGCAAATTAGAATGTAGAAAGATTAATTTTGACTAACAAGAACTCATATTGTTATTAAAATATAAGAATAATTAAATATAGTTAGTCTTAATTATATTAGGTAATTTGAACTAAGAAGACAAGTATAATAAAGTGTTAAAGTGAACTAATACTTTAATTCTAGTGGAGTGGCCGAATTATTATGCTAACCATAAATGTATTATAATGTGATTTTTGACAATTAAATGCAAAGAAGATTGAATGTCAAGAATGATAGTAATAGTAGTTTCTATGTATATGTATAAGTGACCAAGTGTTCACTAATCTCATGAAAGTGGCTAAGAGTCCACAACGTGACCAAGAGTTCACTAATCCCATGAAAGTGGCCAAGAGTCCACAATGTGACCAAGTGTTCACAAAAAAAAATTTAGTGACCAAGTGTCTACCTTTATTGCAGGATGACTAAATGTGTGGCATATGCAAGGTAAGTTTTAAGAATGGGAAATATATATATGTAACACCCCTTATCTTATCTTAACAACGTCATAATACTTATTCAGATAAGTGGTTACATTATCTTTAGCCTATAATTACATTAATTTCTCCTGAGCATTTAATCTATCATAAATTTATTATGCAATTAGGTTCAAGTTCTTATGCTCAAGTAAATATCCTTTGCCATAGCGGAATAAAAATACATACACCACAACAGAATATATAAAAACTTTCCCACTATACATATATTAGCATAACTATTTGGTACATTGTTCTGTATAAATATACTAGGATAGATGAAGTACCCATCCCTAAGGAGTAAGGAGACAACAAGCCTACAACTCATACTCCTTTTACAAAATATCTTGGAGGAATAGGTTCTTCACATATCCCTATACATATGCCCCTTTTTCCCTCTATGTGCATCCAAAAATGACAGTCCTAATTCCAACCCAAAAAGAACATATAGAATTAGGACCCCAAAATAATAGGGCTACAACGACATACTAAAGTTCCTATATACTCTAGAGGGAATTCAAAGATAGATATAACATAAATGTCCTTTATAATAGTGAAAGTCCCTAAAAAGGGAATTTCCACCGTAGCCAGTTCAATCTCTATTATAAGATAGTATCTAGGCATCTAATACATATCAATATAAAAATGAGAAATATATTCACAGTTGCTAAACAAACCAATTTATTTAAAACAACTGATATGTACCACTGTAACAATACAGAAAATCAACTCTACATTCAGTTTAATTTCAAACTCTTTCATATAGACTCTTGGGTATGACATATATGAAACATGTGTGTATGCATCTATAGACATGAGATATGCAGCAAATTATGTCATTCAAGGAATGGACAACAAGCTTTCAATGCTTCTATGTCTTAATCATATTCACAAAAGTCACATTCATGCAATAAAACTTATAGCCACACAGAAATACTTTACTTTGGAAAGGTATCCACCAAATCATTCCCTTCCACATCATTATGTTCTTTGGAGGTTTATATCAGATCATTCCTCATGCATTTTATCCCTTGGGAGTATACAATAGATCATTCCCCACAAGGTAACTCACTAAGGAGGTATACATCAGATCATTCCTCCTCATAATTTTGGTCTCAGGAGGTATTCACCAGATCATTCCTCCTTTGATCTTTAGTTTTGCATTCACATCCACATAAAGCAATTTTATGCTATTTAATCACTTTCACATAAATTTAGACATCTTGCTATCAATGGCAAAATGTAAACTATTTACTATTCATTATTGACCACTATTCCCTCTTTTCACTTAGCATAGGCCAATTTTAATGGCACCTTAGGCTATCTTCAATCAACATATAAGTTTAGCCATTCTAGGGAAAAATTTGCATAGTATTCGGCCAAGGCAAGGAAAACATGAGAAAATGGCATTTCCAACTCATTTGGTTCATTTCTAGTCTTTTTCTTACCATTTAAACATTATGGTAACAATTTTCATAATTATGCCTAACACTTTCTCAAACCTCAAATTTTGGTAAGTGCACTTTAGGCCATCCTTTTTCCCATTTTTCAAGCTCACTTTCCATGCCAAATGTGACAATGCACATAATCTTACAACTTCACATTTCTATGCACACTTTTAAGGCGAAATGGTAAGGCTTTAAATTGATAAAATGGCTAAAACATAGAATCACCATAATTTTCTCTCTCTTCCTTTCTTGGAACTAAATTTATATGGTTTCTAGGCCATTTTCAAGCAAAATTTCAACACCACTTACATGCATCAATTTGGCCAAGATGAGTAATGTAACACCCCTATTTTCTTAAATATTTTATTGTTTCCTTACAATAACATAATAAAATATGAAGAATGTACCTGAATCAAATAATTCATAATAGACAGAAAGAAAACTTTATATATATTTATATAGATACCTAGGATAGGAGAAACAAGGATGCTTAGTTATAAAGAATAAGGTATTTACATAAAAATTTCTCCCTCTTAAATAAATGAATATAATCAAATAAATATGCCTAACTTAAATCAAATAAGGTACAGGATAATGGCAATTATAAAGAAGGAAAGAAAAGAATTTAGTTTTCAAATGCATAATTAATAACAAGAGAAATTCCAAGGAAGGAGGCGTATGACAATGGTTCACTTCCTTTCCACTTTATCGTCCTCCTCATACACATTAATAGAATGTGTAAGTAAATGGAGGCTTTCGGTTTCCGTGAAGAGGTGAGCAAGGAAGGAGAGACGTGTCTTCACCATTATTCCCATTTATTTTCCTTTTAGTTTACGTCTAATGGAACTTACTTAATTACCTATAGCCTATGTGATATTCGGTGAAGGGGTGATGTTTCATCCATAGCTTATGTGACTATGTTATTCGGTGAAGAGGTGGGTGAATGGGTGTCTGTGAAAGAGAAGAGTAAGGTATTATTTAATAAGACAAAATGTATAAATAAGAAAATAAAACTGTATGCATTCAGTGAAACATAAATAAAAGAAGACAGGAGTTGAGACGTGAAAGAGGAGTGCAGGTGGAGAAAAGGGAAGCTACGGAGGTTAGGCAAAACTTATTCAAGTAATAGGAAAGGACGGAAAATTGTTCAAAAAGGAAAGTGAAAAGAAGGCAAACTCCAAACACAAACAAAATTCTCTTCGTGTTTTAAGGTAACTTAGCAATTTAATTTCATTCCATTCCATTATTTCTTAATTTTAGAATATGTATTATATTCTTATGTTTTCACGGTACAAGAGGTTGCAAAGTGAATGTATATTTTCATAGTGCAGGAGTGGTTGAGAGGTAAAAACTATATATATATCCCTATGCTTTCACGGTACCAGAACTATTGCAGGGTGAATATATATATAGATCCTTGAGAGATAAAAACTATATATATCCCTATGTCTTCACGGTACAAGGACTGTTGCAGCGTGAATATATATATATCATCACAGTGCAGGAATTTTTAAGAGAGAGATGTATGATATCACAGAACAGATGTGGTTGAAAAGTCAGCTACTTGGTTTTAGGTGTGGAAATAGGAATTATAATATTAATAAGTGTATACGAAAGGGTGGAGGAAAATTCCATAAACCATGGTTAGATTCATAAGAAAATATAGGAAGACAGAACTTCAGAGTTTGCACCGAGAAGGAAAGATACTTTAAGAGTAGTTTATCATATTCATAATGAAATATGGGACAGTAGCATTTAGGATATAAAATAAAGGAACTAGTCGAAATTAATATGGGAAGAGATGTATTTATATGATGAAAATTTACTCTAAATTAAAGGAAAGAATTAAGAGAATTGTACAAGAAAAATCTGTCAAAAATTAGAAAACTTAGGAAGAGAAGTATAAATTATAATAAGATGTAAGGGAGTAGGATGTTTCAAAAAAAAAAAATACAAGACCATAAATAAAGAAAACCAAGAGAATAAACTATGCACTTATAATAGAAAGGTATATATATATAAATATTTAAAATACCTATCTTATGTAATAGAGTAAATAAGATACTTTCTAAATTATAAGAGTTTAAAAAGGAATAAATGATGCACTTTAATAGAAATTATAATATTAGAAATTTATGGGAGAAAGTTAGTCTTGACAGATAGTTAATTTTATTACTATTAATATGTATAGATGAGTAAATATAAAGACTCGTAATTATCCTAAATAATATGAATTAAAAGAATATCTAAGTATTATAAAATATTAAAGGTAATTCATACCTTATTATAATAGGATAACCAAAGTACTATGTTAATCAAAATGGTATCATAGCATGTTTGTAATAAGTAAATAAAAGGAGATTGAAATGTACGAATAATGATAATTAAAATTACTGTATACAGGCATATATGACCAAGAGATCATAAGAGTGGCCAAGAGTCCACACGTGACCAAGAGTTCACTAATCCCGTGAAAGTGGCCAAGAGTCCACTAAGTGACCCTGCGTTCACACAGTTCGAGTGGCCAAGTGTCCACAATTGTTGTAGTAATACTAAATGCATGTTATAAATGCAAGGTAAGTTTTAAGAATGAGAAATACATATATATATACATATCACTGTTAATTCAATTCATTATTAGATGTAAGTATATTCTCCTGAGTAAGAATCATCTGTTATATGTGAATTAGGGTAATTGCTATAGTAATAGATCAACTGAACTTCCTATCATTGTTAACATATTTATATGGAAACATGGGAGTAGGAAATAATGGAATGTGAATGATAATATTATAAGAAGTGAAATTTTTCTGTTCATTCACAGTGGTATATGTCAGTACAAAGTTGAATTGTAAATTGTTAAGTTACTGAGAAATTATTTCTCATTTGTGTGCTGATATGTATCAGATGCAAGTAATTAGTGAAGTTCTGAGTGATACAAGACTTGCAATAAGGATAAAATCTTGTAATAGTATTCTGTAACTACGGGTTTGAGTGACAAAAATCATGTTGTCTCCTAACCCTAAGTTAGTAACATGGAGAGTAAGATACTGTTAGTTACTTTATCCATTGTAAATGGTATTATTATTATTTCGCTATGCTTATAAATTTTATCTGAGTTAAAGAGTTGATAATTTAAAATGGGATAATATGTAAGGACGCTCAGATATTAGCTATAAATAAAATAGAATATAAGGACAAATGTAATGACTTTATCTATTACCAACGCTAAGTGGTGAGAATGGAATAGAGAATTACAAGTAAGTCACACATTCATGGTTAATGGTGAAATTAGAAAATGGGAAAAATGCTTAAACACTAAGTTACCTAGATTTTCTCTCTCTTACCATTTTCTAACACTTTCTCACACTTTTTCTAACACCAATTTAACCAAATTTCACCAAATTTCAGCACCCTTACACAAGCAATAATTCGACCAAGGTAAAGAATGCAAGGAAATGGAGTTATTTCACCATTTAGCTTACAACACAATCATATTCAAGCAAAAACTATGCATAAACATCATTTTCTCACTATATACAATACTATTTTAGCCTTGGTATAGGCTAGGGTTTTGCAAGACTATGGTTCCGTCCATGAAAATTCACCATCTCTTAGGTATTCAAGCTTTCCAACATGTATATAGCCATAAACACAAGTAGTTTTCAATATAATTCAAACCCAATCATGCATATCTACCATAAAGAATGTAGAGAGAGAAAAAGCCATCATTCTTACAAAGTTGAAAACACCATAAAACAAGAAAAGAATGGCATAGGCATGTTTAGCTACCTTGAAAATGCAAAATAGGTGAAATCTCCAAATTGTGTTGGTAGGTTTTCTCTTCTCTTCTTCCCTTGGAAAGCTTCGGCCAGCCTCTTTCTCTCCACTCTTCTTCGACACTTTAGCACATGGAGGAAGAAGAAGGATGAAATTTAGAGTTTAGGTTATTTATAAAAATGCCATTAGTACTAAAATGTCCATTTTATCCCTTTTTCTTCTCTTTTTCATTAATGGCATTCACTCTCTTTGGAAATGTAATTTTGTACAACTTCCATGGGATGGAACTTTTCTGCCCCTCAAGAATTTTGAAATTACAAATTTTCCCCTCAAATTTTTGGAATTTGCACATATGCCCCTAAGAAAATTGTCATTTTGCCATTTAAGTCCAAATGGCCATTTTAGCTCTAATTTTCACCCTTTTTGGCTTAATGGTGTAAAAATCACTTAAATAAGATTTCATAAAACTTATTTTTATGATTTTATCAATTTACCCTTATTTTAGAAAAATCACAATTTTGCCCCTAAGGCAAAATTACCTTTTTGCCCTTTTATGCCAGTCACCATTTCACCCTTTTTCTTTCTTCTTGTGAGCATAAATGGGTAAGGATTCCAAATTTCTATTTTCCTAAAATATTTAAGGTAAAAACTAAATTTTTTACAATATGTAAATTACGAATATGCCCTTCTCAGCATCCATTGCGCATAATCACTTATGTACTCAGATTCTTCTTCTCTCTTAAACGAAAATAATGGAAATCCTTTAATGTGATTTCATAAAATAAGAGAATTAAATAAATTTTTCCTTTCATGATAAAATTACTATTTTACGCTTCCTCGCCAAATTTTCAATTTCATTCTTTTATCACAAAAGTGATTATATAATGGTAAAAATGTCCATTCTAACTCCTTAATAATTCATCCTTAACATTCCATGAATATTACTAATAATAATAATAATAATAATAATAACAACATCATCATAAAATGCAAGTGTCAGGAGCGAATGTTACAATATATGTAGATGATTACTAATTAATTTGATTGTTATATATATATATATTCTCCTGGAAAAGAATTATAATAGACCTGAGAATGACCATATGTACTACATTGATATATCAAAATGATTTTTTGTGCTTGCACAGTGGTACATGTCAGTGAGATTTAAACTGTGAACTGTTAAGCTACTGAGAAACTAGTTTTCTCATTTGTGTGCTGATATGTATCAGATGTAGGTAATTAGCAAAATTCTGGGAAAGATGGAAATAGCATTAAGGAAGGTTTTCAGTAAGAGTATTTTGTAGCCAAGGGTTTGTGTGACAGAGATGATGTTGTCTCTTGACCCTAGGTTGAGTTTTGATAGTTCTTGAATAAATGTACTATTGTAGTACCTATGGAAGTATTTTTAATGTTATCACTTTATCCCTTACGAATTATATTTTATCTTCGTTGTTCTTATAAGTTTGATCTGAGCCAAAGAACCTGAACCTAATGAACTTGAATAATATTGTGATGGAATGAATGCTCAGACGTTAGTCATGAATAATTAAGGTTAAGAATAATATACCAACTTTATCTGTTTACGAGTGAGAAGTTGTAATACTAGATAAGGGCATTACAGGTCATACCGGTGTTGCTTGGTTATTTTTCAAATTGTTCAATTTTGATTTAGGATGTTGATAATGCAATTTGCATGCACTACTTGATTAGTAATTCATATGGAAATATTTGAGAACCATATACAATTTAGCCACACTTCAAATGTGAGATTTGAGCCTAAGATAAGCATTCATTATAAATATGCTATAGTTTTTTTTTGTTAAGTGTGTATTTCACTTGATTATGTCTCTAGAACTTGCTCTATAATACTTGTTGAAGTTACATGAACTTTTGAATATCAGATGATTTGGGCAACTTAAGATACACTATTTTTGGCCAAAAAGCCTACCACATTTGTCTTCCTTAGTTAGCCATTGTTATGCCTTGACTTTTCCTTCATCACTTACATTTTACACCTCGTATTTTCTTTCTATACATTGTCTTCTTTCTTCACCCCTTTTGCTGAAATTTGTGTGATTTACTCTTTATACAGGGATTAAAATGCATTGCCTTAATTGTTGATAGTACACTAAGTTCTTTTTATCATTCTAGATGCTCCCTTCAATCCAAAAGTGCAAGCATGCAAACTACATATGAAAAAAAAATGAAAAGAGATAATAATAAGAGTAGTCTGTTTGTTGATATTGTATTCTCTGAGCATCACTAACTTCATTGAAAACTTAGTAAAAAATTTTTTATGTTTAGCAGTTGTTGCATTTAATCCTTTAATCCTTCATGATGCTTAAATTGCATGAATTTTTAGCATATATGCCACTCCTACCAAAATTTTTTTCCCTACCATCACCTTAACCTCATTACAACCCTATTAAAACCCCTTGATTTTGGTATTCACTTTTTAGCAATAGTAGAGATAAGATTTATGAGCAAGCATATAGTAGGCATATCCTTGTGAAGTTGCTTGAGGGATTTGTACCTTACCAGTATACACCTTGAGTGATTTGAGTAATCTTTGAGAGGCATTGATTCTTAAATAATTGGCACTAAATTATTGGCTAAGTTATGTATGCATCATTATTATCTCCATTCTGCATCAAGGTTTTGTAATTTGGTCTATGATTAAGTTTTCACGGGGATGTGTTAGGCATTATTAACTATGTACTAGGTATGGACTTTGAGAAATTGTTGCTATCTTTTTGAGAATTGAGTTAGTGTTTGCTTGAGGACAAGAAAAGACTTAACTATGGGGTGATTGACATGAAATGGTAATAATACTCTTTTGTTATGCTTACTTATTTCATGATAATGATATTTTTCAATCAATATCTGTTAGGAATTGGAAATGGCAAGCCTGTGAGCAGGGGAGTTGTATTTTTTGCAACACACAAGATGGTAGATAGATCTTATGTTAATGATGAGGCTAGGGTTGTAACTGTTAGTATTACAAATGCTTTGTTGAAAGTATTTTTATATCAATTTTAAACGTTGTTTAATTTATTTTATGCTGCTTTGAATCAATTGATGCACTTTATGTCTTTGCCTCTTAGTTAACAAGTTAATTCATTATTTTAGAAAAAATATTAGAAATTGAAAGTCAAGGAACTTCATTTGAGACCATTTTTAAGCAAGATTCTTTGGGGCAAGTGTTGGGAAAAGAACGTCCTGGAAGAGTATGTGGTTTAGGATTTGGCCCTAGTCCAACTCAAGTATTTGGTGTCAATACAACTAGGTTTGGTAGGTTGCCAATAAATCAGGGTGCTAATACTTCTAACGCCATTCTTTAACAAGAAGTTTCAAGGTTACAATCTTCAAATCAAGAGATGAGAAATGCCTTGGGTTACATTTTTCAGAATGTTTTGGGAAATGTTCCACCTGAGTTTGCACACTTGTTTAGTCCTCAGGTTGGTTTAATAATTTTTTCTTTGCTCAAAAAAATTATTTCCCTTGTTTGATTCAAGCTATAAAAAACTTGTTAATCCTTTCAGGCATCTGACACAAATAGTAGACTGCCTTCAACCGAATCTCACTCGTCGACGGGGGAAGATCCCACTCAGTAGATGGGGTATCACATATTTTGTCATTTAGAGTAGTAAGTATATAGTATAAAATCTTATGCATCAATATTTGGCGTAAGGAAACTTAGGGTACTGACTTGTTAACTATTTTGAATTATAATTAGGAATTGTATATGTTAGGTTTATGTTGCTTTGAATATAAGAATTTTATGTAATTATGATACTATTTTGAATATATGATATGTTGTGTTCATAGTATTTGATGTTAATTAGGAATTGTAAATATGGTACGAATCATTTGACAAAAAGATATCTAAATAATTATGGCACTTTCAAAGCTTTAGGAATAATGATTTCAAAAACTTGGCTTTAAATAGCGTTTAAAAGGTGTTAGAAACAATTAAATAAAAAAATATAAAAATTAGCCTAAAATGGTGGCCCTGTGAGGCAAAAATTAGAACAAATTAGTGGTGCCTTTTGGACAAAATAGTGGCACTTATAAGGTGCTAGGAAATAAAATTTAAAAATTTGTCCAGAAACATTGTGGCGGTTGCAATGCGACACTATTACGAATTAAAAAAATTCAACCTAAAAATATAGTGGCGCTTAAGAGGCACCATGATAAAATCAAATTAAAAAATTCATCATAAATAATAACAACACTTCACAGCCGCCAATAAATGGAAAAAAAATGAAATCTTCGTAAATTGATTGTGGCACTTATCAGGTGCCACGATTTAAAATCTTGCTGCAAACACTATAGGTTGCTACAAAGTGCCAAGAAACATGGTCTCAACACCAATAATTGTGACGCTTGTACAAGCGCCACGAAGTTATTTTACTGGTGCTTGAAGCGCTACTAAATGATCACTTAAGGTGCCACTATTTTCTTTATTTTTTGTAGTGGTACCTACTTAAACAACTCTGGGTAGGACTTTCTCATGTCCTCTTCCTTTTCCCTTGTCACCTCTTGGGGAGATGACTGATCCCACAACACCTTAACCAGAGGGATAACTTTGTTGCTCAATTGCTTGACCTCATTCTTGATGATTCTCAAAGGTTTTGGATGGTAAGTTAAATTTTCCTTTAACTATATTGTACTAGCATCGAGAATGTGTGATAGGTCATGGAAATATTTTTGAAGTTGTGAGACATGAAAAACATTATGGAGATTTGACAGAAATGGAGGTAAGGCTATTTGGTAGGTTGACTGACCAACTTTTCTCATAATTTGAAACAATCCTATAAATCTAGGATTTGGCTTTCTAAACTTATGGCTTTACCATAACCAGTGACTGGTAATACTCTAAGGAAAACATGATCCCCTTTATTGAATTCTAGTGGTCCCCTTCTCTTAGCATATTTCTTTTGTCTATCTTGAGCTCTAGCCAACTTATCTTTGATCATTTAGATTTGGTCTGTAGTTTGCTGAACTAACTCTAGTCTAAGCAATCATGTTTCCCCTGCTTCAAACCAACACAAAGGTGATCTACCCTTCCTCCCATACAAAGCTTCGTAGGGTGCCATCCCTATACTCGAACGGAAACTATTATTATAAGAGAATTATATCAATTTTAGGCTTTGGTCCTAAATCCCCATATGCTCCAACGCACATGACCTTAGTATATCCTTTAAATTCTGGATAGTCCTCTTCGTTTGTCCACTCGTTTAAGGATGATAAGTGGTACTCAAACTTAACCTAGTACCAAAAGCTTCTTGAAAGACTTTCCAAAATCTAGAGGTAAATATAGGATCTCTATCTTAGACAATGCTCATAGGGATCCCATGAAGTCTCACTATCTCCTGAATATACAAACGGGCTAGTTTGTCCAAGGAGAAATTGATCTTAATGGGTAAGAAATGTGTAGACTTAGTTAATCAGTCTACTATCACCCCAAATAGCATCATTTCTTAACTGAGTCCTTGGTAAACCTACTACAAAGTCCATAGAAACCTTATCCCACTTTCACTTAGGGATATCAAGAGGTTGTAACAACCTAACAGGTTTTTGATGTTCAATCTTCACCTGATGACACACTAAGCATTTAGCGATATACTCAGTGATGTGCTTTTTCATGTCTCGCCACCAAAATCTTCCTTTCAAGTGCTGATACATCTTAGTGGCACTAGGATGAATCGTATAATCACTCCTATGGACTTCCTCTAAGATTTTCTCCCTTCATTTGCTAGACTCAGAATATAAATCCTATTTTGAAAGGTAATTACCCCATCAACCTCCTTATGGAATTCCTTTGGGTCCTTCAGGGACTTTAAGAATTCATCCTCCTTTTGGGCCTATAGGATCTGAGTTCTAAGGTCACTCTCAATTTGTAATTCACCTAGATATATTCTATTTGGTAACATCAATGTGGATAAGCTCAAAATTTTGAAACTTTCAATTAAGGCCATCTCACTCACCATCATTTGAGCTATATGGAGGGATTTCCTATAAAGGGCATCTATTACAATATTAGCTTTGCTTGGATGGTATTTCAACTCAATCGTAATAGTTAATGAATTCCATCTACCTTCTCTACCTCATGTTTAGCTCCTTCTAATCAAAGAGGTACTTGAGACTTTTGTGGTCACTAAATACCTCGAACTTAGACCCATAAAAATAGTGTCTCCACATCTTCAAGGAAAACACTATGGCCGCTAGTTCTAGGTCATGAGTAGGGTAATTTCCTTCATAAGGCTTTAATTGTCTAGTAGCATAGGCCACTACTTTTCCCTCTTGTATTAAGACACACCCTAGACCTTTCTTGGATGCATTAAAGTATAGCTTAAACTTATCCAAAAGACTTGGGATAATCAGTATGGGTGCAATGGTTAACCTTTCCTTCAAAGTCTGGAAACTATGTTCGCATTTGGAACCTCATACAAAATGGAACATCCTTCTGGGTTAGTTTGGTCATCGGCATTGCTAATTGTGAAAACCCTTGGATATGCGTCCTATAGTAACCTACTAATATGAGGAAACTACGAATTTCAGTCACCGTTGTTAGTCTCTCCCAATGAACCACCGCTTTAGTCTTACTGGGATCTACTTCTACCCCATCCTTGGTAATCACATGCCCTAGGAATCTCACCTTCTCTAGCCAAAACTCGCATTTATCAAGTTTGGCGTACAACTAGTTCTCCTTGAGCACCTGCAACACAATCCTGAGATGCTGTTCATGCTCTTACCTATTTCTAGAATATACAAGAATATCATCTATAAACACTACCACAAATTGATTAAGGTAGGGTATAAAGATGTGATTCATGTAATTCATAAAAATAGCTGGAACATCTGTCAGAACAAATGGCATTACAAGAAATTCATAATGCCCATACCTAGTCCTAAAAGTGATCTTAGGGATACCTTACTTTTAACTCTGATTTGATGGTACCCCGACTTCAAATCAATCTTACAAAACATAGCTGCTCTTCTCAATTGGTCTAACATGTCATCAATCCAAGGGAGTGGATATTTGTTTTTCAATGCCACTTTATTCAAATGCCTATATTCTATGCACATTCTCATGCTTCCATCCTTTTTCTTCATAAATAACACTGGTGCTCCCCATGATGAAGCTGGGTCTAATGAATTGCTTCTATAGAAGGTCTTCTATTTGAACCTTTAATTCACTCAGCTCTAGGGGAGACATCCTATATGGTGCTATAGAGATTGGTCTTACCCTGGGAATTAACTCTATGGAAAACTTTACTTTTATTTCTGGGGGAAGACTAGAGATCTCTTTAGGAAATACATCAGGAAACTCTTTAACTATAGGGACAACATCTAGATCATGCTAGCTCTCAACCTCAGAAGAACACAAAAAATATAATCTTTGGATCTTTTCCTCAGTACCCCTATTCACAGGTATAATATCTATAAAAGTCACAGATTTCTTAAAATAGTTTAGGACCACCTTATTAAAATATAGCCAGTCCATCCTAGGAATTATATCTAAATCATTCAAAGGTAACCAAATAAGATCAACAATGAAAGGTATATTCTCCATAACAATGGGGCAGTTTAAACAAGTCAAGGAAGTCAAAACTTCCTTTCCAGTAGGGATAGCAACAGTAACCTCGAAAGGTCAATGGGATACAGGTAAACTCAATTTCTTCACACATTCACATGAAATAAAAGAATGGGTAATGCCAGAGTCAAACAATACCATTAAAGAAATTCCATTTATAAAACACTCACCTTTAACCAAATCATTGGTTTCGGCTACTTCCTTGCCCTTGAGGGTATAGACCATTTTCTTGGTTAGAGGCTTCGAGGCCTTTTTGGCTTCTTCCCCAACAGGAATTCCTTGAAGAAGTGTCCCGACTTATCGTACTTGTATCAAACATTCTAACCTGCCAAACAGGGCCTACTCCTATGGTTCTCCCTATATTTGGGACAGATATCTAAGGTAGCTTGCCCACCCATAGGCTTTTTTCTTGTCTAGGTCTTGCCAAACTTGCTATCTTTCTATGGCAAACCCTGGTTGGGATTTCTCTTAAGGAAGTTATACTCCTGCTTCCCCTTCTTCACTGCTTCCAAAGTTCTCAAGGCAATGCGACACTTATTAACTATTGTAGCAAAATTTCAAATTTCTTGAGAAGCAACTTCGTGCTACAACTTAGGGCTTAGACTGTTCTCCAAATGCATGGCCTTCCATGCTTTTAGGGCTTTCACTTCAGATAGGAGGAGAATTTGGATAACTCCTCAAACTTAGCTAAGTGTTTAATGAAGGACCTGTTCCCTTGTTTTATCTACATGAATTCTACTTCTCTCATTCCTCACACTTTGAGGAAAATACTTTTTTAGAAATGCCTCCTTAAACATAACCCAGGAAATTTGAACTCCCTAAGACTCCATCATTTGTCTTGACCTTTTCCACTAATATTTGGCCTTTCCTTCTAGTTGATAGGTTGCAAATGAGACCTTCTGGACATCGACACTCCTCAGAACCTTAAATAATTTCTCTATATTTTGTGGCCACTCTTATGATAATTTTGGCTCAAACTCACCCATGAAGGAAGGAGGTATGGCTTTCTAGAATTCAGACCACCCCTTGTTAGGTTGATCATCCTTATATTTATCCTCAGAGTGAGGGTGACAATCTACATTATGGTCCTTCTGCATCTGCCTAAGGGCCTTAGCTATAGTGGCTGCCTATTGGGTGGCAGCGACGACCAGTTCTCTAATTCAAAATTTACTGTTCATTTGCTAAAAACTTTGATTTTTATGCTATTTAAGCTAGAGGGTAAATAAAACCTACATTCTTGATGTTTTTGATTACTATTGGGTATTTTAAAAGGCATGGATGTACTTATGAATGCATAATATAGATTCTGAAAAATGGTTTTTCCTCATGTTTGAGAATAAGGTTAAATCCAAGATTTGAGTGAGATTAAACAGTAATTTGGGTTGTTTATATGTGTTAAATGATAATTGTATATTGATATTAAGTTGATGATTATCAAAAATGATTTACAAATTGAATTTTTAGGCTAAAATATGGGTCAAAACCAACTTTAAAAAATAGAGTAAAGCATATTAGCCAACTGATAGCCTTACTAACCGACTGTCTTGTTCTTAAACTACCTTGAAACGCATCCAGAATGCTAGTTGACTGCCAGCCTGGGATAGTTGACTGATGCGTTCATATTTTCTAAAAAATTGCCAAGAACATAGCAGCCAACTGTCGGGCCTTTGGTAGTCGACTGATAGCACTCGAGTTTGCAAAAATTAGCTAGATATTAGGCAACCAGTCAACTGATAGAAAGGGTAAGTCAACTGATAGCCCCTTGTTTTGAAAAAATTAACTTAAATACCTATTTTGAAGCATAAAAGGCCCAAAAATTCACTCAAATAAAGGATTTAAACTTGAGATGTAATGGTTAACATGTGATTAAGAATGAATGAGAAAGAGTAAGAGAAAATATGAGATTTTGAAAGAGATGAGTATAAACCATAAATGAGAATACTACAATTAGTTAAACCACAAGAATGCTCCAAATGGTCAGTACCATGAGAATATTGTAGATAGTCATTAAAGGCCATGAGAATATTGCAAATGGTCAGTACCACGAGAATATTGCATATAGTTATTGCGAGAATATTGCAAATGGTCACGAACCACGAGAATATTACAAATGGTCAAGGACCACGAGAAAAAATCCTTTGTGCGAGAATTTTAAAGATTTCTTTTAAAATGCTTTTGTTCATGGCCATAGCAACATGCTCCAATTTCTTTGTTTATGCTCTATTGATATGTGAATATAATCATGTTGCTATTACAATTTGTGAATATATCCTGTATGATGGATATGAGAATTTATATGAGAAAATTGTATAATTCATGCATGTTATCCCAATAGATATGGTATACTATTTGATACTGAAATGAATGTATTATATTTTCATACCAAGACAGTGGTACAAATTATCGGTTTTAAAAATATAGGTTGTTATTGCTATTGAGAATTTATTCTCATTAAATGCTAGTTTGTATCAGATGCCTAGGTTCCAGATTCTGCTAGAAGTGGAAGTGGATTAGGTAGATATAACCATTTTGGGTTATTTTATGGTGATACAACAAATATGGGTGATTTCAGTTAACGATATTCCCCTTTCACCCCTACCTACTAGAGGGGTAGACATGCAAGACTAGTTGATAGTATTGTATTTTGACATGTAAATATGTGATACCCAAAATTCTAATCCTTTATTATCCTTTTGGGAATAGGTCAAGAAGATTTTTGGTATAGGATGAGAGGGCATATATGTATTCAAGATATGTGAAAAGAATACTTGTAGGATAAGAAGAGGGGTATGAGTGGCAGATCTGTTGCCTCCTTACCCTATAACACCCCCAATCCTATGCTTCCTTTTATTTAATTAAATAATATAATATCACATAATATAGGATTGGTGAGTTACTACTACCTCTACTTGAGTAAATTTTAACTTTTACCAAGTTAATTAGTTAAGTGCCATTAGTTTGGGAATTCTACACTTGGGATACTCGCACTTCATATCACAATAAAAAATTATTTAAAACAATTGAAGTAAAATATATAGATATCTACATATACATCCATATACATAATCCATTTATAATATTTACAAGTGTCACTAATTAGACATATACCTAGGGATATGTGAGTGTGTCAACTAAGGTAAGGAGACAACAAGCCTATCACTCATAGCTATTTTACAAAAGATAGCTAGTGGTTTCCTAGCTCACATATCTTAATACATATATGCCCTTATCCTATCCACCAAAAATCATCCTCCTGATTCTTCCAAAAATATTAATAAGGATTTAGGGTATCGAGCATGTCAAAATCTCACTATATAGCCCTAAAACTTCATATAGTCGAGGTGTAGGCGGAACTTCTAATACAAAAAGGATCCACAATTCCTTAACCATTAAGAAATATCCCAATAAGGGTATTTCCACCATCTCTACCTCCATCTCCAGCAACACCTGATTTCTAAGCATTTGATACAAACTACTATTTTATGTGAGAATAAATCTTAGTAGCAATAACAACCTATCTTTAAAATCCATTGGTCTGTACCACCAAACTTATACTAAAATACACTACATTCTTTCACATTACAAGTTAAATCAGTCTATTAGGATACCATGCATAAATTATATAGTTATGTCTCATATCTCATACTCATACTGTGCATGCAATTTAGAATCATCACATATCCATTCAACAAGATATACATTATTCAATTATATTTCATATCCATCAAATAGGATATATCATGCCACATATCCATCACACAGGACATATATATTTATATCACATCATAATGGTAATAGGGTATCACAGAAACAAAAGCATGAACAAGGAAATCAGAGCATATTCTCATGGCCAATGCCAAATCATGATCATCATAAGATCATACCAAGAGAAACCAAGAGAGTTACTGAGTGCACCACTCCTTATATATAACCCTCACCCACAGGTGAGTTTCTCGTAGTCTATGACTACCCCCTGTAACATCCGCTCCCTCTATGCATTAAGAGATGTTTGTTAATTTTAAATGAATTAAATGTTTGTGTTTGTTGCATTAGGTTACATGTAGTTGTAATAGGATAAGAGTTTTAAGAGAAAATAAAGAATAAGGACTAAATTGAAAATGAAAATGATATAGTGGGAAATTGTATGAATATCCAAAAATTTAGGGCAATAGGTTATAAATTTAGCGAAATGATTTATTGTAGCAACAGAATTCTAAAAAATTTCCTGCCAGGCAGTTAGGGACGAAATGGTCATTTAACATAAAGTTAGAAGAATTATCAATTTAGACCGAATGATCAAGAATTAGGAGCAAAGTTTCAAAAGGTTAGATTGCTTGTAAATAAGCCAGCCTTCTAGAACTCTTCATTTTACATGCTAAGTCCAGAATTTTAAAGAGAGAGAGAGGACGAGCTAGAGAGAGAGTCACAAAATTGTGAAGGAAGAAAGCTTCTAGGAGGATTTAAGCATTCCAGGAGCTAGGAAAACTTACTAGAATACTTATCAACCATCAAATACTGATTGGAAATCAGCATAAAGGTAGTAAATCACCTATCTCCCTTATTTTGAAATTTACTGTGTATGGTTGGAAAATTCTGAGTTTTCATAATTTTGAATTCCAAGGAGATTAAAACCTATAATCTAAGTGTTTTTGATTGCTATTGGATGTTTTAAAGTGCTTGAATATACTTTTGAATGCATGAATGCAAATATGAGAAATGGGTTTTTCATAGTTTTTGAGAAAGTTTAAATTCAAGATTTGAGCATGAATAATTGGTGGTTTGGGCTATTTTTAAGTGGTAAATGAAGCTTTTTATGTTGTTATTGAGTTGTTAATCATCAAAACTATTTTAAAAACATGTTTTTGGGCTAAAATAATTGGTCAACGACGAGTTTTAAAATAGAGCATAACATAGCAGTCGACTTGTAGGTTCTACCAGTTAACTGTCGTGCTCCTGAGTTACCCATAAACGTATCCAAAATGCTAGCAGTCGACTGCCAAGGGCTGGAAGTCGACTGCCATACTCTTATTTTCCAGATATTGGCCAAGAACAAAGTAGTCAACTATCGGGGTCTTGGAAGTCAGCTGATTACTCACTTTTTGAAACATTTTTGGGGCAGCAAGCAGGAAGTCAACTGCTAGGAGGCTGAAAGTTGACTTGTAGCTCTCTAATTTGGGAAATTGGACTCAATAGCCTCTTTTTATACACAATTAGTCCAATACTTCGCTCAAATGTAGGATTTAATCTTGACTTGTAATGGGTAACATGAGAAATGTGTATGCTTGAGAAATCATGAGAAAAAGAAGAAAAACAAGATAATTTTAATGAGCATAAACCATAAATGAGAATAACTGCAAATGGTTGATCTGCGAGAATGGATGCATTTGGTTATATCGCGAGAAAGTATGCATTTGGTTATTCCGCAAGAAGGGATACAATTGGTTATACCGTGAGAATAGCTGCAACTGGCTTTAATCTAGGAAATTTTTTACAGATGGTTAACCACGAGAATAATTGCTGATGAATAACCTGAGAATAAATGCTGACGATTAACCTGAGAATAAATGTTGATGGTGAAAACCATGAGAATGATTACAGGTGGCTTGTGACCACAAGAGAATCTTATTTATGAATAGAAATTTGAAAGAATTATTTTGTGATGCTTTTGACTATGGCCATATCAAATTGCATGATTTCTTTGTTTATGCTCTACACTGATATGAGAATATTAGTTGTTACCATTACAGTCTGAGAATGTATTCATGTATCTCGTGTCATGAATAATTGTTGCAATGTATGAGTATTCATAAGTATATACATGTTATATTTGTATAATTCATGTACATTATTCCAATAGCATAATATTTTAAAATATTCTAAAAAAAGAATGTAGTGGATTTTTGTATTTGTATGGTGGTACAATCAGCTATCTTTAAACACAAGTGATTATTGCTACTGAGAAATATTTCTCATTAAAGCTGATTTGTATCAGATGCCTAGGTACCAGATGCTGATGGAGATAGATACAGAAGCAGTAGAGATACCCTTTTTGGGGTATTTCCTGGTGATTTCTAGACTATGATTCCTATTTGTGTTTGAAGTACCACCAACCCCTGAATGTATGCATAATTAGAAATATATCATAGGTTTTTGATATGCCCATATCCTGAATCCTTATATATCTTTTGGAGGGATTAGGAGAATGACTTTTTATGTAAGTAAGAAAGGCATATATGTATTAAGATATGTGAGATAAGATATTTTGTTTAAAACGGGGTATGAGTGACAGGCTTGTTGTCTCCTTACCCTGTTAAGGCTCACATATCTATAGGTATATGTCTGGCACACACTACTGTTTATGTTTGTATAAATATTATGAATAGTGAATGTGAATGTAAATTTCCCTATATCTATCCATCTTATTTAAATTTCTTTATTTATTTCTGTTGCGTAACGTGTAAGAACCCGATTGTTGTAACCCAAACTAGTGGCACTCCACTATTTAACTTAGAAAAAGTTAAAAAATTTACTCAGGTAAAGGTAGCAGTAACTCACCAATTCTATATTCTATTATTTAATTACCTAAAAGGAACCATAGGATTAGAGGTGTTACACCCGCAGTTCTCAACTACAATCTATATATTATCCGGTAGTCTTTGACTGCAATTTATGTACATGCTAGAGCGTCATCCAGTGGATTCAAGTACATCCATCCACAATATATCCATGAGGGTCACTGTCTACCACTCTAATAGATCATCCCCCACCTCCAAGAACCACAGGGTCCCTACTCACCTCTTTGGTAGATCCTTCCTCGTATATTTGGGATTACTGTTCTCAATAGATAATTTCTCGAAAACACTATTCAAAAGTCTATAGACTAGGGTGATTTGGTTCATACCATGGTTATGTATAACTTTAAGTACGTGAATCCTTTAATTAGCTATATGGGAATTCACTAACTTAAAATTAATAATCATCAAGGCGTTTTCAAAATCATTTAATTTAACCGTGGAATGCCTTAATTGTCATCCCATACCAACAATTGGTCACTCAATATGTGCCTATCTACCACTATCCATACAATAGGAATACTTTCTCATTTCTCTTGAAGTTCTCATTCTCATTCCTTTTCAATTTTCATATTATTCTTGCTCTTTCTATTATACTCTTACCCTCATGTTACCCATTACAAAATTCCAGGTTTAGATCCCTTATTTGATTAGAGTTTTTGGTTAACTATGCTTCAAACTAGGTCATTGAGTTCATTTTCCAAAACATAGGTTGATCAGTTAACTTCCACCCACTTTGCAGTTGACTTACAGCTCATTGTCTTGAAAATTTTTCAAACCTGAGGGCTACCAATCAACTGATCTACACCCGACAGTCAGTTACTATATTCTTGGCGATTTTCTAGAAAATATTAGCATGGCAGTCAACTTCCAGAGGTTGGCAGTCGATTGCTAGCACTCTGTATGCATTTCTAGGCAATCGAAGAACACGATAGTTGACTGATAGGGGTTATAAGTCGACTACTACATTATACTCTATTTTTCAAACTTGCTGTTGACCTAGATTTTTGCCTAAGAACTTGTTTGTAAACCCCTTTATGAGAATTATCAACTCAATAATAACATATAAGCATCATTTTACCTATAAAAATAGCCCAAACTATCGATTATTCTCTCTCAAATCTTTGATTAAACCTAATTCTTTCAATAGATAAAATCCCATTTCTCATAATCTGATTTCAACATGCATAAGTATATGCATGCACTTTAAAACACCCAATAGTATTTGGAAACATCAAGAATGTAGGTTTTATTCCCTATCTTTCTTTAAACAACATTAAAAGCATCATTTTCATTAACTTGAACAGTAACATGTGTAACACCCCATCCTCTCTTGATTGTTTTTAAATAATATTTTCTTAATTAATTAGATAAGTTGCCATAAAGTGTGGTGAAATGCTTGTGTAATCTAATAGCTAGAATAAATGCACTAAAGGATAATATTGCATAAAATTGAGGTGCTTGATTTAATTTTTCCTTTGTTTTCCTTTGCTAGCCAAAGTTGCAAGGGAAGAAAATGAGTGAAATAAAACACACATAAGGGAATTGGAGTTTATTCAAAACAAAATACACCTCCATTCACGACAACATGGAAATTGAGAAGGGAAAGGAAAGAGGTTAACGTCCATTAACACAAATGAGCATATGCACGTGCAATTAGTGAAGGATAGGATTTTTTTTAATAAATATATATACCCACATGGCTAGGACAAATGGGAAAGGACAAGATGAAATGTAGCATTGAAAATCTATATACACATTAAATGAGGTGGCAAAATGGAAGAGACGTGTAAAGCTAGCTTCCTTCTCTTGTGTCATCTCCAATGCAACCGAATGGGGGAGTTAAATATATATATACATGCAGCAAGTTAGAAAAGAGAGTGAAGAATTTATTTAGAATAAAACATGCATATATGTGTGTACGGTTGGTGGGGGAGATGGAAGAGAGAAGGAGGAAACATGTGATACAAGCTTTCTTCCCCTCTCTTGTGTTGCCTCCAACATGCCCAAGAATGGAAACTCACGTGTGCCTTGTAGGAAATTTGGGTCTTTCGTGCATCCCTTGCATTCCTCCCTTTTGACACCATCAAGTGAGGAGTTACATGGGAAATAAATTATACTTCTAACCATGTAGCTGCATAGCCATACATATGGCATGAGGGAGGAGGATTTCGTGACTTCCTTCCTTCCTTCCTTTAGCTTGGCTGAATGGGAATGTGAGGGAGAAGCCTTGTGTGTAAGCATGAGGCTGGCAACTTCCTTCCTTCCTTCCTCTAATGTAGCCTAGTGGGATTACCAAGCTTGCAAGCAATGTAAAGTGTACTTAAAAGTACACTTGCAGCCATGATTAAGTAAGAAAAAGAGATAGTGGCATGAATACTAGAAAAAAGCACAAATTACAAGGAAGAGGGGCTGCACTTAATTACCCATGAGGCTATGAAATGCTAATAAGGAGAATGAAGGCAATGTACCCTTTTACCAAGTGAGAATACAAAATTTCAAGGGAAATGGGTTGCACTAAACCACACGTGAGGTAATAATTATAAAACTAATGAAAGAAGAGGATAAAGTATAACTTCCTTCCTCCTTTCCATTAATGTGCCCAAGTGGCTAACCCCAAGTTTACAAGGAAATGTTAATGGTACTTAGAAGTACACATGTGGCAATAACAATAATCAAGGATGGAAGAGGGAACACGCCACCTTAACAAATAGAAAAGATGAAGGGAATTGAGAGGGGTACGTAAGAGTGTTTGGAAAGAAAGAGAGAGCACTTCATATTAGGAAAAGCACTCACACACACAGTAATTTCATCTAAAAAGAAGGGAGAGAGTGAATTTGACCAAGGAAGAAAGGAGCAAAGGAACAAGGAAGAAGTAAAGGGAGAAATTCAAAGGGGAAGCCAAGCTAATCTCATCTTAGTTCATTATTGAGGTAGGTTAGCAATTCATTTGAATTTTTGTTCCATGTTTTAGAATATATGCATCATGATTTTCCAAACTTTCATGGAACATTAGTTGCATGTCTACATTCTTGAAAGTGTAAATGTCTCTTGGCTAAGCTTGCATGGTAAATAGATGTGGTTGTTGATGAGTTAAAAATGATATTATTGTTTTATAGGAGGATCATTGTTAAAAATAAATTTTAACATGCATAGTGAAAACCCTAAGGCATGATAAGGCTGGAAAATTTATATTATGTATAGCCAATGAAGGTTACATGTTATAGATATCAAAATAAAAGTGACTTTTGTAAGATAGTAATTTGTTTGCTGAAAATGTGTGTAGGAAAGATAGAAATTGTAACACTCCATAACTTTAATTAGTCTAAATTAATATCCTTTAAATTGGATGGAATTACTTGTGTCATTTAATGATTAGCTATAAATTAAATACTTCGTAATTAATTAGGTAAGTTAGCATAAAGTGGGGGGAATTTTCTTTCATAATTTAATGGCTCAAATGGGTATGCTAAAAGATAATCTTGCATAAAATTGGTGTTTAATTTAATTCCCTATTCTTCCTTTTGAGTCACCTAGCTTAATTGCCAAAAGAAAAGCAAGCTAAGGATGCATATAAACACACACGTGCAATGGGTGAAGAATATAAGTTTTATTTTTTATATATATGCACCCATTGGATGAAGTGGTAAAGGGAGTCCACGTGTACCTTCCATGAAAATTTCAAGTCTCACGTGAAGTGTAAAGGAAAGAAGACTAAAAACACTCCAAAATAATAATAATAATAATAATAATAATGTGTGTGTATACGGTAAGGAGAAAGAGACTAAGACAAGTGGCATTAAGTTTCCCTCCTTCCCTTTTAGCCTTAACTCTAATGTGGGGGGGGAGGAGGGGGAGACCTCTTGTATACTTTACATGCATGGACTTTACGTGAAATGAGGAAGGAAGGAACACGTGTGGCTAGGCTGACTAAGCAAAAGAGGTGCATAATCAATTTAAGTAACAAGCATAAAGAGGGTACAACTAGTAGGAAGATGGAAGAGGGAAGAAGGAAACATGTGATACAAGTTTTCCTTCTCCTTAGTGTTGTTTTACACATGCCCAAAAGAAGAAAGAAAATAAGTGCAGTTGGTGTTTTTCCTTCAGCCAAATGGAAATTGGAAACAAGAGAAGAAGGTGGCGTGTGGGAGAGGGCTTCGTCCACTTTCTTTTAACATTGTTGGATGGTTAATCTACTAAGGAAAGTAATGTGAATTGTACCTAGAATATATGTGTAGCACCCACATGCAAGAAATTTGGTAACTTATAAGAGGGGAAAGGAAAGGAAGGCTGCATCCCTTTAACCAAGTGGGAATACAAAATTTTTAAGGAAGAGGGTTGCACCTAACCACCCATAAAGCTATAAAATTATGATAATGGGAGTAAAGGTAGCATCTCCCTTTGGCCGAATAGAAGATGTGAGGAGAAAGGGAAGAGAGTGTGAACTTTTTCTTTCCTTCCATTTAACGTGACCAAAGGGCTAAACACAAATTTCAAGGAAATGTAATTGTACTTAAAATGTACACACGTGACAAATAGAAAATAGAAATAGCAATTAACTAAGAGTAAGAAGAGAAGAAGCATTCATTTAACTGAGAGGCAATGTGCATGAGGGAAGGGAACTAGAAATTGATACGGCAAGGAAAAAAATAAAAAAATAAAATACATGAGGGAAGAAGAAAAGGATGTAGAATAAATTATGGAGAAAGGAAAGAGAGCTCACGTGGGAACAAAGAAATGGGGCTACACCCAAAATGCCAAAGTTGCAAGCAATTGTGTACTTAAAAGTACACTTACAACCATGATTGACAAGAAAAGAGGGAGAGGGTGGCGTGAACACCAAGTAAATGGAATTAGAAATGGTAATTGAGATGCACATGTGGCACCAAACACTGAATAGCTAAGAGGAAAAGAAGTTAAAAATTGCATGGGTAGCTTACATGCATCACACACACTCGGACGTGCATCTTAGAGGGAAAGAGAGAGCACTCAATAGTTATACCTACACACACACACCTACATGGCAAGGGGAAAGCAAAGTAGAGTAGCCACAATTAAGGAGACACACCCCTACACAATGGGCCAAGGCAAGAAGGAAAGGGACTCTAGTCAAAGAAAAAGAAGTAAAGTGTAGAGGAAAAGTCAAAGAGGGAGTCAAGATAATCTCACCCTAATACATCAACAAGGTAGGTTAACAATTTAAAATTTGTGTTCCATGCTTTAGTTTATGCAACCAACATTTCTTTACAAGCTTTCTATGGAACATACTTGTCTCCCTACATTCTTGACAAAATGTGTGTACGTTGGCTAAGCATGTGTGATTATTTAGGATGTTGGTGGATGATATGGCCTGCATATTGTTGTTGGAAAAGGATAAGGGTTAGGAAATGTTAAATTCATGATGACCATAAAGAAAAGAAACCCTACCATTTAATGGTGTTAGTAAGGAATAAAAGAAGGAAATTTAATTGCAAATTAACAAATCTCTCTAGGCTAAGTCCATGGAACTGATTCTTGGAATCTATAAGCTATGCACCATAATATTAATTCGAAAAAAATATGGGAATTTATTATTGAAGTTTATAAGAGAAGATATTATTATTGTTGCATGAAAGGAAATTGTTCTTGACTTAGTAGAATTTTATAAGAAAGGATATTATTATTTTCAAGGAAGGAAATTATTCTTGAACTTGGTAGAATTACATAAGAAAATTAATTCCAAGAAAGGAGAAATTATCCTTGAAAATATTAGAATTTTTATAAGAAATGTACAATAGAATTAATTTCCAAAAAATGAGAAATTATTCTTGAAATATTAGAATTTTTATAAGAAATGTACACTAGCATTAATTTCCAAGGAATGGGAAATTAATCTCGAAGTTAATAGAATTTTCATAAGAAATGTACATTAATATTAATTTTCAAGAAAGAGGAATTTTATTCTTGAAGATATTAGAATTTCAAAGAGGTATAACTTAATGTAACGCCCCTATCTAGTATTACAATTCCTCTGATGCAAACAGATAGGTTTGGTACATTATTCTTATCTTTTTATTTAATTAATATCTGCGCAGTTATACCATTAAGTTTCATTAAGCGATTAGGTTCAGGATCTTTTACTCAGATTAAAACTTGTATGCACAGCGAAAATTAAAATACTAAACTACACAGCAAAATTTAAACTTTCATATAATTCAAATAATACATGTCCAATAATGTCCATTACATTTTGGTAAACACATCCCCGGATATATGAAGTACCCGTCCATAGGAAGTTAGGAGACAACAGGTCTGTCACTCAGATTCCCTTAAAAATTTTTAAAGATGGACTGGTCCTTCACATTTCCTTTCCCAGGGATATTCCACTTACATCTCATATATGCAGCCAAAATAATAGTCCCAAGTCTAAACCAAGTATATCTGGACTAGGACCCAAAATAGGGGTTACAAAAATCTCACTTTAAACTAAAATGAACTTCTATCTCCTAGCCCTGCTTGTAACATCTGCTCCTTCTACACATTAAGTGATGTTTGTTAATTTTTAATGAATCAAATGCTTGTGTTTGTTGTATTAGGCTACATGTAGTTGCATTAGAAAAAGAGTTTTAAGGGAAAAGAAAGAATAAGGACCAAATTGAAAGGAAAAAGATGAAGTGAGGATAGAGGTATGAAATTCTAAAACTTTAGGGTAATAGGCCATAAATTTAGCCAAATGATTTACTGTAGCAACAAAATTCTAAAAATTTCTCGCCAGTGAGTTAGGGATGAAATGGTCATTTAACATAAAGTTAGAAGAATTATCAATTTGGACTGAATGGTCGGGAATTATAAGCGAAGTTGCAAGAGGCCAGATTACCTATAAATAGGTGAAGTCTTCAGAGCTCTTCATTTGCACCTTGAGTTCAAAATCTTAGAGAGAGAGAGAGAACAAGCTAGAGAAAGAGTCAAGAAATTAGGAAGGAGGAGAGCTGTTAGATAAATTTAAGCATTCCAAAAGCTAGGAAAACTTACCAGAACACTTCCCAAACATCAATCATCAATTTTAAATTAGCAAAAAGGTAGAAAATCACCAATCTCCCTTATTTTTTGAAAATACTGTTCATGGTTGGGAATTTTGAGTTTTATGATTTTGAACTCCAGAGAGATTAAAACCTACATTCATAGAATTTTTAATTGCTATTAGATGTTTTAAATTGATTGAATATACTTGTGAATGCATGAGTGCAAATCTGAGAAATGGGTTTTTCATGGTTTTCAAGAAAGAGGTTAAACCTAAGATTTGAGCATGAATAATTGGTGGTTTGGGCTATTTTTGAGTGGTAAATGAACCTTTTATGCTATTATTGAGTTTTCAATCATCAAAACTATTTTAAAATCATGTTCTTAGGCTAAATTAATTAGTCAACGATGAGTTTTAAAATAGAGCATAATGTAGCAGTCGAATTGTAGGCTTTACCAGTCGACTATCGTGCTCCTAAGTTGTCAGAATGCTAGCAGTTAACTGCCATGTTCTTATTTTCTAGAAATTAACCAAGAACAGAGTAGTCGACTGTCGGGGTCCTGAAAGTCGACTAATTGCTCATTGTTTGAAACATTTTTGGGGTAGCAAGCTGGAAGTCGACTTCCAAGAGGCTGGAAGTCAACTTGTAGCTCTCTGCTTTGGGAAATTTAACTCAATAACCTCTTTTTATGCACAATTAGCCCCATACTTCGCTCAAATGTAGGATTTAATCTTGAATTGTAATGGGTAACAAGAAAAATGAGAAATTTTAAGAAATTATAAGAAATAAAAGAGAAATAAGAAATTTCAATTGAGCATAAACCATAAATGATAATAACTGCAAATGGTTGATACGCGAGAAGGGATGCATTTGGTTATTCCGTGAGAAGGGATGCAATTGGTTATACCGTGAGAATAGCTGCAACTAGTTTTATTCTAGGAAAATTTTTGTAGACGATTAACCAGAGAATAATTGCTGATGGATAACTTGAGAATAAATGCTGACGGCGAAAACCACAAGAATGATTATAAGTGGCTTATGACCACAAGAGAATCTCATATATGAATAGAAATTTGAAAGAATTACTGTGTGATGCTTTTGACTATGTATGGTATGGTAAAGTGAAGAGAGAGTTGGAAATCCATTTAAATACATATGAGTGTGCATGGTGGGAATTATTAGGAAAGAGAATATAAACCTTATGCAAAAACCACACAGCAATTTAGAAGAGGAAAGAAAGTTAGCATTATTTAAATATATATATAAATGGTGAAGAGGTGGGGGGAAATCAAATGTACATTCGGTGGAGAAGGCTTTGACGTGTAGGGTGTGAGATTTTTCTTATATATAAACATATGTGTACCTACACGGCAACAAAGGAAATGGGAATTTGAAGGAGGGAAGTTAAATATAGATTTATATGTATGTAACACGCTACAATGGATGGAGATGGCTACACATGATGATCGGTTATGCCAAGAAATAAAGGGCAATGAAAGTAAGATGGAACATGACATTAAAAATAAAATATATATATATACATATTTATGTAGTGAAGTGACAAGGTGGGAAGGAGAAAGAAGAAACGTGTGAAGAAGTTCACTCAATACATTTCGTCACATCATCCTAACCAAACAGCTTGCTCATGTCAACAAATAGAATATGCAAATGCAAGGTGCAGAATGTAATTCAATAAACAAAGGAAAAAGTGGGTACACATGTGTGTGTAAAGTGAAGCAAGAATGCAGAATGATTTAACATAAAATGCACACGTACGTTGGAAGCTAATGGGGGTGGACTAGATATAAGTAATTAAAATACAAAACTATGGACTTTGCATGAAGGGAGGCGTCCACGTGACATGGCAGCTCACGAGAATCCATTGCCTTCCTTTCCTTAGGTTCGGTTGACTCCACCAACTAGATAACACATGGATTAGATTAAGACACCTAAAGGAGTACAAGAAACAAGAAGACAAAAAGGAAGGGAGACGTGTGATTTGGTCTTCCTCCTTATTTGTGTATTGTGCCACTGAAAGGAGATATATAGAAATTTAGTAAATGGGTGCAAACATGAGTTGCTTGAGGACCATGAAATACAAATATGTATTTGGTGGGGGGGAAGAAAGATGCAGCATTCAATACTCCTCACATAGCCATACACCTTACATGCAAAAGTGAAGCTAGCGTAAGTTCCTTCTTTTCCTTGGCGTGATTAGTTGGCTAAAGGAAGAGTGCAAGGGAAGTAATTGCACTTAATTGTACATGGGACCATGAAATGCTAAAGGGGGGATGCGTTCCATTAACCAAGTGGGAAAAAAAATGAGGCTGCATTAACATCTCACGCGAGGTCACAAAAGAAAAATAGATAAATACTGAGAATAGGGTGTGGCATTCCTTTTTGGTCTATTAGAACATATACAAGGGAGAGAGAAAAAGAAAGGGGTGCGTTGGCAAGAAGAGAGAGTAGCTTCATAATTAAGAAAACACACACAAACAATCGGTCAAGGGAGAAAGTGAGATAGCCAAGAAAGGAAGGAGCAAAGGAGTAAAGGAACAAGAGAAATTCAAGAGAAACACTAAAAGACTTTCATCATTTTTCCACCGCTTGAGGTAGGTTAACCATTCAATTCTTTGTTCCATGTATTAACTATGCAAGGGAGAATTTGTACAAAATCGATGAAAGAGAGGAGAAAGATATAATCAAAGTCTGTCTTCAAGTTTTCCATAGAACCTAGGTGATCCTTACATTCTTTATTTAAAGGGTATGATTAATGGCTAGCATGTGTGGTTAATAAATGGTTGATGGATGGAATGACATGAGGATATTGTTAGATTATGGATTAGGATCTAAAAATTGTAATAATCATCAAGGAAATAACTCTAATCCTTTAAGTGTATTAAGCATAGAACAAAGGAAAGGAATGGCATGGCCAAATGAAGAAAAATTTCCTAGGGTAAGTCCATGATAGTCATTATTGGAAATGTATAAGCTATGCACCATGAATTTAATTCAAAGCTTGGAAATCTATTTTGGATGACACAAGAAAAGGAAAATTTAGGGTCATTACTAACACTTTTAGAAACATTTATGTTGGGGTTAATTGTTCCCAGAAAGGAAAAAATTTTATGGTCATTATTAATTATTTTTAGAAAGGAATTGTATTGGAATACATTTTCTAAGAGAAAGGCAATTTTAAGGTCATTATTAATTGTTTTTAGAAAAGAATTATATTGGAATAAATTTTCTAAGGAAAAGGCAATTTTATGGTTATTATTAATTGTTTTAAGAAAGGAATTGTATTCCAAGGGAAAGGCAATTTTATGGTCATTATTAATTATTTTTAGAAAGGAATTATATTGGAATAAATTTTCTAAGGGAAAGGCAATTTTATGGTCATTATTAATTGTTTTTAGAAAGGAATTGTATTGGAATACATTTTCTAAGAGAAAGGCAATTTTATGGTCATTATTAATTGGCTTTAGAAAGGAATTATATTGGAATAAATTTTCTAAGGGAAAGGCAATTTTATGGTCGTTATTAATTGTTTTTAGAAAGGAATTGTATTGGAATACATTTTCTAAGAGAAAAGGCAATTTTATTGTCATTATTAATTGTTTTTAGAAAGGAATTATATTGGAATAAATTTTCTAAGAGAAAGGCAATTTTATGGCCATTATTATTTGTTTTTAGAAAGAAATTATATTAGGAGAATTCTTAAGAAGAAAGGGGACACTGGAATTTTAGTTCCAAGAAAGGGAAACTATTATTAAAATTACTAGACCATACGCTAGATATTATTCCTAATAAAAATAGAAACTTCTCCTTAAAGATTGAATTTTTCATAGAAAGTAAATACTTACACTAATCCATGAGAAAGAAAAATCTATCCCTGAATCCAATGACAATTCCAAAGAAATACATCGATAAGAAATTCTAAGAAAAAGAAAGTTTATTCCAAGAGATCATTAGAAATTACCAGGAGGGGCTCCATGCCTGTGACCACCAACTCACGATGACTCAAGGCACGTGACCGAGTGTCCATGAATCATGAGGTGTGGCCGAAGGTGCTCCACACCAGTGACCTAGTAAGGTGTGGCCGAAGGTGCTCCACACCAGTGATCTAGTGTCCAAATGACTTTGTCTACGTGGCCCGGTGTCCATGAATCACGAGGTGTGGCTGAAGGTGCTCCAAACGAGTGACCTAGAGAGGTGTGGTCGAAGGTGCTCTGTACCCGTGATCTAGTGTCCAGACGATTCTATTTACATGGCCGAGTGTCCATCAATTTTGAAGTGTGGCCAAAGGTGCTTCACACGAGTGGCCTAGGGATGTGTGGCCAAAGGTGCTCCATACCCATGACTTAAGGTTCATGTATTATCCAAGAATGTTCACCCAATCGATACCAATAAGGGAAAGAACTAAATGTATAACCACTCTGATAATTCCGCAAGAACACATGTGACTCTATGAGAATACGTATTCCTTGGAAAAGAGTTATTTAATTTTCTGTTGATTGTTGAATTTATCATGCGATGCTAGCCTATTTACATTTACGCATATTATTACGTTTTAATATCAAGAATGTAGACTAAATGTTTTGGTGCTTGCACCCTGGTACATATTAGTTGATTTTGAACTTTGAATTGTTAAGCTACTGGGAAACTTGTGTTTCTTTTCTATGTGCTAATATGTATCAGATACGGACGCGTAGCAGGGCTGCATGGTTGCATTTCTTTGATTAAGTATGATTTTTTTAATGCATTATTTTGGGTCCTGACTAGATCTAATTTAGGATAGGACATTTTTTTAACTGTATACATGAGTTGTAATTGGGGTATACGGGAGAAATGGATATGTGAAGGACCGGTCCCCTTTAATTTGTAGGGGAGTCTGAGTGATAGACCTGTTGTCTCCTAACTTCTGAGGGATGGGTACTTCATATATCTAGGAATGTGTATTATCAGCATGTAATTGAAATTATTGAACATGTATTTATTTGAATTACATGAAGGTTTCAATTTATGCCGTGTAGTGTAGTATTTTTATTCCGCTATGCATGTAAGTTTTTTATTTTGAGCAAAGGATCCCAAACCTAATGCGTATAATATATTTCGATGGATTAACGGCTCAAACTTTAATAAAATAAAGGATACAGATAATGTATCGAACCTATCTCTTGATATCAAAGTTTAACAATAAGACTAGATAAAGGCGTTACACCTCAGAATGTACAAAATTTAAGGTATGGCTAAATAGACATGCGCTCATTAATATAGACAGTGATGTGTGGAGTTGTTGCTGGGCAACTCTCCCGATTACTCTTAGGGTGTTTTATGTACTGCTCATATGTTATAGAAATGAAATGACTACATGTTTACTATCACACATGTGTTTTATAAGAAATTTTTTATTATGAGAATGATGATGAATGCACTTCCCATGTTTTAAAGACAATATTTTTGATGAATATGCATATGTATGAGTACACAACATGATTAAATGCTACATGCATTACATCCCAATAGTATGTGATATTGTTTTATGAAAAAATGTAGAGTTTTTTCGTGCAAGCATGGTGGTACAGGTCAATAGATTTGGTAACAGGTTGCATTGCTATTAAGATTCAATTCTCACTTTATTTCATATTGCATTTGGGCACGCTCTTCCTGAAGCTTAGCTTGCATCTCCTCGCATACACCTTCAATTGTAGAGGACACGTTGGCTTCCACATTTGCTTGTTGCCAAGATTTCTTACCGAAAGGTTTCTTTCCATAGCCTTTTCCATGAACAAATCCTAACCTCTCCCTAAGCATTGATGCCAAAATCTCATCTCCAGTTAGTGGGTTCTCATTTTCCTGTTGCTGGGACATGACCTCTTGAAAACATGCCTACATTAATGCAAATGATGATACTATCCTACAAGAAATGAAATTTGAACTTCAAAAGATAATTAAAATTGTATATATACATGAATTTCCTATGCTCTTGGGTCCGATCACACCACTTCGCCTTTTTTTGTTCTACAAGTGTGCTGAAGCTCCCATACTCTATCAGCCGACGCCTTTTCTCCAGTTTTAGGATCTCTCTGTAATAAAGACACTTGTAACCAAATGCCATCACATAGCTAAGTAATTTAAAATATATATTTAAAGTACTTGCTAATGGCTTGGTTCTGCACCCATTGAAGAATCCTCATTTAGCTAATGAGGATGCTATGGACCACTATCAACATGTGGTAGCGATAATCGCCAAGCCAAACTAACTTCTCCTTGATTGACACATCTTCCTTGACATGATAAGCTTTTGCACCCCTAAGGCCTCAACCTCATCCAACTTCTGACATTTCCTGCAACATTGTATTTAAACAATTAAACAAAAATTCATCCATATGGTAAACAAAATAAATTAAAATTACAAATAGTAAGATATATATACTTAGACTAAACAGAAAAAGGTAAAACCTGACAAGGGTTTGTGGTTACACTCATATCTATGCTATAACAACCTTTAATTAGTGGTCAAAATTGTCTATGTCTTGTGTTATTGTCAAATATAACAGCCCCATAGGGAAGAATTTCTTTGAGAAAGCTAAGAATCGCATCGATAGATTTATTGGTCCAATGATTAAGACACTTCAAGTGAAGTAACCTAACTATAAAGGATAACTTCAACACTTTATTACATCTAGGATAAAGTTTTGTCTCCATATCTTTTGGTAAATCAAAGAACTCTTTGGCATGCACATTTGGTTCTTCGTTATTTTTAGAAACATAGTTCATTTCCTCTATATTTAAAAATCCACAAGCATCATGTATCATCTTGTTAATATCATCAACCACAATATTGTCATCTTCCCCTTGACCATCACAACTACGACTGTCTTTTCTTATAAAGGCTTCTCCATGTAAGTCCCACACTTTGCAACTATCCTAAAATCCTTTTTTCAATAAATCAAGTCTCGCCATATTTCTTAGCTTAAACTTTGTGTTCCTACACCCCTTGGATAGACATCAAATCAAAGTATTCATCCCTGGTTGATTGTATGCCCATTCAAGAAATCCATCTATTCCTCTTATGTATGTTGGATCTGCTCTATTTTTTATATCTAGCCAACTTTTTTCCATTCTATTTTCCTTCATTTTGGTAAGAACATTTCAATACTTTTTCAAATCTTCAAATAACAAAAAACACAGACATCATACTATAATGCTACCTGAAGACTCAACTGAACAACAACCCTTTAATATTACCAATGAGTGATATCAAAGCAAGGATTAAGGAAAAATCCACATCAGTATTTAGACTTAAAAGGTGAGTTTTTTCTTATGTTCATGCTAATTTACCCCATAGAAATTTGCTATCAACTTTTCTTCTGTTCATGCCAGTTTACCCTTCTTAGAGTGGGTAAATATGGAGATCAGATAAGATTGTTAAATATTATTTTTCTAATTCATCCCAACAACGGATTATGTTTTTAAAAAAATAATAAAAAATTAAAAATTAATCCATTGAGATACCATAAGTATTACCTTTGCTGAAGACCAAAAAATTAGGATTTGAGAGAAATAATTTTTTTGGCTTGAATTTTAAAATATTATTATTTAATAAAATGGTTTTTGGTAAAATTGTCAAGGGAAGTGTAACTTTTTTACTCTTTCTTTTAACACAAAAAGTGTATACTTTTCTCATACTTTAATGAATGTGTGAATGTTGTGATTAATTTGTGGATTGAAGACTTGTGAATCTGCAATTCAACTTCAAGGGAAAGGGGAAGTGGTTGTGGCATATACTACATTAAAGCATTTGGGATCTGTCCACCTAAAGAAAGGACTTCTTGATCCCTATTTCTAGGTAATTTATATAAAATACATGTTATGAATAACCTTTTAGCTACAAATAATGGTATGCATTCTTAAATTTTACTGGTTACAATTTCATTTTGTATTTTGTTATTTGAAATAAATTGTATATGTTGACTAATTGAATGAAAAATAGTTACATGTACATGCTAGTAAGAATTGGTTGAGTAAGACTTGTATGGGAAAAAGATATATGCAACAAGCGGCCTTACACTTTCTCTTTTATATGTACAAAAGTATACATTAAATTTTTTTCTTGAAATATAAAATAAAGATATTATTATTACATTTTAAAATAATAAAATTAAATAATGAAAAGTTCTTCATTTCAATTTCTTGTTACTTATTCTCTATTTAGACTCTCCTTTTTTCTTATACACTATATTATACACTACATTTCCACAAAATCAACCCAGCAACCAACTTAAACAAAGAGGGAACTTGGCACAAGACAAAAATTTAAAGCAAGAGGGAAGAGAAATCATTATTCACCATTATTCACAAATTTATAGCAATAGAGCAGAGAAACAAGACAGAACAAGAAATTACAACACCCATTATTCACAAGCAAAAAAAGGCAAGAAGAAGGGTTGGTAGGTGAATCTTCAAATTACAGGAGGGAAGAAAAATCCTACTTGGGTTATGGTGAAGGTTGTCGGTGGAGGCAACACTGATAGCGTCAATGGAGCAATGATTAAGCACTTGCTACGGTGAAGATTCAACACAAATTGTCGCCACTAAAGGTGCACTTTCAGTGGCAACTTTTTTTGTTGCCACTAAAAAGTCGCCACTGAATGTCCTTTTTTCTTGTAGTGCATGTTAAGTTAGAAGATGAGAGTTGTGATCTAAACATAAGTTATGTGCAGTCGACTATGTAATGCTTTTTCTATTTTAATGCAAAAAAAAAGTGACAATTTCAATTTTTTTATATCATTATTAAATAATATTTTTACAAAACTTATCGCTAAAGGTCTAAAAATGTCAAATAACATTAATATCGATTAGTGGATTTTTCTTTGTACTTATGTATTTGTAATATTTGTGTATTTTATAATATTTTTTTGTGGTCTTTTAATTTTTGTTTAATAATATTACTTATATTTGAAAAAAAGAATAAAATTTTTTTAATTGACTAAGTATTATTTAATATAGATTAATTTATCAAATAATTTATAATTGAAATATATGATTAAGTAGACTAATTAATAAAGAACAAGTATAAATATATATATATATAATCAAAAGCCATATATTATTTTAGTTATATTATTTTTAAGATGTTTACAGATATATAGTTTATTATTACTTTAATGTATATCTTATAATTAAAATAGTTTAGCTTTTTCTTTTCATGTAAGGAATAAGTGCCATTTGGCATACTTATACTATTTGAAGCCTTTGATCATTAATTTTTAAAGTCATATATATTATTAATACATATGAAATAAAATATAAATTCAAAAAATATGTGAAAAGAGTTAGGAGAGTGAATAGTTAAACTTAAATAGATGTTAAATAATTTTTTATTATTTAATTTATTATTTTAAAATATAATAATTATTTTTATTTTATAATTAAAATAAGAAATTAACATATTATGTACTAACAAATTTTTATGTTTAAAATGAAGGCTATAGTCTTTTAGCCTCTTGCATGGGTAGGTAAGGTGAGAGGCTTATAATGAAATGGCCATATAATTTAATTTGTGAAGGGTTTTGAACGCAGATTAATTAATAGCCTAAGACATATATAAACTGCTAAAGATTATATATTGCGTGGCACAAAGAAATTAATTAAAGGCTAGCTTTTTGGTGAATAATATGCTCCCCATTGGCCACTATTTTATAGGACATGGTATAATCAGTACTAATAAATAAGTTAGGGTTTGTTCCCAATCACTTGGTTGGCTTTATAGTCAAGCAGCAGAAATAAAATATAATCGTACTTTCCTTTCCTCATGGATGTACCTCCTACTTCATTTAATCAATGTCGGTGTTAAAATATTTAAGCCCACTACTGACTAATGTTGTCATTATGTCAAATGATTATATATATATCTATATATATAATGTTTTTTAATAAATTAGTGTAAGGAGTTAGTCTTTTAAAATATGATAAATTATAATTTGAATTCTTATTATAAAGGTGTTTATATTTAGTGTCTAATAATACTTCGAGTGAAAATATATTTAATAAATGAATGAGGATACTTTGAGAGATGTCAAAATTACACTTCTCTTCCTTTTATTTTAAAAACCTACATCCTTTCCCTTAAAAGGTTTAAAGACTTATAATTTTATCTATTTTGATTAAATTACATTTAATGATATTATTAATTTTTTAAAAAAAATTACCATATATTAGAAAAATATATTTTAATAATTATTATTTTAATATTATTTATTTTAAGTTAAAAATACTAAAAATTATTTTTATTTTAAATATAAAATCTTATAGTGGTCAAATACATATTTCATTATATAAATAATAAATATAAATATATTTTGGTTAAAATGAGTGAAATTATAAATTTTTCTTATTTCTCAAGAAAGTAGAGTATAATTTTTCAAAACAAAGAAATGAGATATTATTTTGCTCTTATTATGATTAAAGAAAAACGTTATGATATTACTTGGTTACTACTATTCTTTTATTAAAAAAAATCACGACCAAAAATTTTATTTATGTCCCTAGCTTAAAATTATATAAAATGTCATTTTAATCCCTTCAATTTTTTTTTGTTTCAAATAAATATAGTAGTAAGAAAAACTAAGAGAGAAATAGGTTTCCCTTCATGCATGGTACAAAAAGAGAAAGGAAAGGAGACTAGTCACTAAGATGTCAATTTTATTATGAATGTCTAACACCCAATAAGGGATGAATTAGGTGTTATAAAAAATTTCAAAATTGTTTGGAAGTTATGGAAATATAAATCTTTAGAGCAATTAGATAAAATGGATTGAAGTGGAAGAGTTTTATATTTTGCAGCAACTTAAATTTCAAAACAAGAAAACAACCTTTATCAATATAATGCAGAATTTTAAGTGTGTAGCAAATTAAATAACAAAAAGAAACATACAATAAGATAAATGGACACAGAGATTTATCTTGGTTCAGCTTATCCACAAAGCCTACATCCAGTCCTCAAGAACCTCATGAGATTTTCCACTATCTACCACAAGTTTAAACTGAGTACTTGTGAAGCAATATAAATTCTCTTGCTTATATTGTAAAGCACTTCAAGGAAAACCTTTCCTTGGAATTCTCTTGCACTTCTTTTATATACAGAAGGAAAAAATTCTCCAAAAACTCTCTCTCTTTAAGAGTAAATGATACGAATGAAGTTTTATAAGCAAGATAAGAAGAACGAGCTTTAGGAATGAATCAAAGATGAAATCTCTTGTTTGCTAAATGATTTCTTGTTGTTTTTTAGACTTGCCAAGACCCCTAGATATGAAAATTTCAGAGATATATCCATTGGGGGCTCAATTATAGATTATTTAGAAAAATATGATCATTCAGTACAATGTAGAGATTTAAATTTTCAATAACTATCACAAGAGTAGTCAACTTCTTCACAGGAGCAATTGACTGGAATTTTGATTATTTTCATCAAATACCACATGTATAGATTCTTTAACAATTTAGTTCTTTTCTTATACACTCTATATGCTTTGCTAGAGCTAAAGTAGCCTAAGAAGATAATTTCATTAGATTTGGCGTCAAACTTTCCTAGGTTATCTTTTCTATTATTATGAACAAAGCATTTACAGCCAAACACATGAAGATGAGATATATTTGGCTTTCTTCCTTTATATAATTCGCATGGAGTTTTCTTTAGGAATGGCCTAATCATGGATTTATTCATTACATAGCAATTAGAATTTACAACATCAACCCCAAAATAACTAGGGATATTCTTTTCATTGAGCATTGTTCTTTCCATTTCTCTAGTGTTATATTTTTCCTTTCTACTACTCCATTTTGTTGATAACTTCTATGAGTTGAAAATTTGGGATCTATTCCATTTTCTTCGCAAAAATTTTCAAAGTCTAAGTTTTCAAATTCTCCTCCATGATCACTTCTAATTTTCACAATATTCAAGCCTTTTCATTTTGAACAAATTTTACTAGTTTAGCAAAGGATGAGAAAGCTTGATTCTTTTAAGAAAGAAACAATGTCTAAGTATATCTTGAATAGTCATCCACAACAACAAGGATATAGGAGTTTCCTCCAAGGCTCTTTATTCTAGATGCACCAAGCAAGTCCAAATGAAGTAGTTGTAATGGTTGAGAGGTGGAAACAAAATTTTTGGATTTAAAAGATTCTATAAGTTTTTTCCCTTTTTGGCAGGCATCACAAATTTTGTCTTTCTCAAATTTGATTTTAGGTAGCCCAATGACAAGATCTTCCTTAGATAGTTTTTATAATAAGCTCATGCTTACATGTTCTAACCTTATATCCTATAGCCAACTATCATCACTTACACTAATTAGGCAACTAGAATCTAAAGGAGGTTCCTCATATAGATTCACTATATACACATGATTGATTCTATGTCTTATTAAGATGATTTTATCATTATTTCTATTTTTAACAATACAATGGTTTGAATTGAAAATCACTTCATTAACTTTATCACAAAATTGACTTAGACTAAGTGAATTATGATTCAAACCATTAATTAATAAAACATTATTAATACAGGTGGAAGATTTTTTGCAAACCTTACCAATGCCAATGATGTTTCTATAACATCCGCTCCTAATATGATTAAGAGATGCTTGTTAGTTATTAATTTAAGTTTAATGTTTGTGTATGTTGCATTAATTGCACGTAGTTGCATTAGTGCAGGGACTTAATTGAAAGGGAAGAAAGCTAAGTTAAAACATGAATCAGGACCAAATTGAAAAGGGAAAGTGCAGCTAGGACAAAGTCACAAAATGGCCAAGGGCTAGAGTGTAATTTGCTAGAGTTGATAATTTAGAAAACCTAAACCCTAATAACATAATTCCAACTTCAGTAATTTCTAGATAGAGAAGAAGAAGGGCAGTAGAGAGAAAAAGTAGTGAGTTAGGGCAAAGGGGAAGAGATTGTCTTAAGGAAGAATGGATTTCAGGCTAGGGATTGCTCCTACAGGAAGAGGAGGACCATTTAAACACGGTGTACATGCACATTTTTAGGAAAATCTAGGTAGTAACTTAACCTAAATCCCATTTCTGAAATGTTCAGCTTTAATGGAGAAATATGATTTATGAATGTTTTGAGTTTTTTAGAGTTAAGTTTAGGGTTTAAACCTAAATTCTCTATGTTTTTAACTGTTATTGGGTGATGCTTGCAGAATAGTTATGCTCATTTATGCTTGTCATTGATTATGCAAGTGGGATTATGCCCTAAGTGTGAAAATGTGGGTAGATCTTAGTTTAGAGTACTATTAAGTTGAGTCTTTGGGTCTATTATAAAGGATATATGATGTTTAACTATTGGTGTTGAGTTAATAGCTTGAGAAATTGATTTGAAAACATGTTTTTAGAGCCAAATTTTGGGTTTAGCAGTGAGTTTTATAGCATATAGAATGCCAGTAGCTGACTGCCAGCCTCTGAAAGTCAACTATCGTGTTCTTCTTCTACCCAGAAACTAGTTTTGGAATGCTAGTAGCCGACTGCCAGACCTTAGAAGTCAATTTCTGTGTTCTTCATTTTCCAAAAAATGTTTTTGAAGGCTAGCAACCAACTGCCCTGCTCTAGCAATCAACTGTCAGGCCCATTTTTCACTAGCAGTCGACTGTCAAATCCTTATCAGCCGACTGATAGATCTTAGCCAAGACGGAGTCAAATGGATAGCGATCTAGCAGCTAACTTCTAGTACAGGATCATTCGACTGCTAGCCCACTATTTTATGTAGTGAACTTAATAACCTTGTTGAGAGGAAAATAACCCAAAATCTCACTCAAAATAAAGATCTAAACTTGGGATGTAGTGGTTAACATGCAAGAGATAGAGTCATGAGTCACTAAGATGAGAGGATCCTAGTGACAGTGAAAGAAAGAGAGCGAATAACAAACAAGAGGAAGAGTAAAGTATTCTAAGTGTATGTATTAGTGGTAGATAGGCTTATAATTGGGTGACCAATTGTTGGTATAGGAAAACCGTTGGGTATTCCACGGTTGTGCCATGAATTAGGATGGTTAAACATCCACTTAAACTTAGACAATTTTGAAAACACTATGATGGTTGCGAACTTTATTTTAGTGTTATTTTTCAAAGGCCAACTAGTATATATGTTAGAAAATAGCATACCAAGAGTGTGATCCATTTGAAAGGGATGGTGATTCCATAGTATTATGATCCACCCAAAAGCAGTGATCTTATAAGTTCATGCTAGCCTCTTTTAGGATAAAAGGGAGGTAATCTCATTGGTCAGGGATGATTTACCGAAAAGGGGTAGGGACCAATATAGTACTTGGATTCACTGAGGGACACTTTGAATGTACAAAAGTTAAGTCATGGTTGAATAGTCATGCACTCATGCATGAATGTAGCCGTATGTAGAGTTGTTCACTAGGCAGCGCTCCCAATAACTCTTATGATATGTTATTTTTCCTGCTCATATGTTAAATGTAAAGGCATGTTTATTACCCCCACAATATGTTTTATATGAAAGTTATGATGAAAATAATGATGAATGAACATCCCATATTTCAAAGCTTATATGTTTTAAGTGTATATGCTTAAATCTAAGCACATAACATGAGAGTATACTACATGCATTGTGTAACACCCCTAACCCTATATTCCTTTTAGGTGATTAAATAATATAAGATAATGTAATATAGAGTTGGTGAGTTTACTATTGCCTCTATCCGAGTACATTTTTAACTTTTTCTAAGTTAAATAATTGAGTGCCACTAGTTTAGGTTACTACACTCGGGGTTCTCACCATTTTACGCAACATAAATAAATAAAGTAATTTAAATGAGATAGATAGATGTAGAGATATTTACATTCACATTCAGCTGTATATAATATTTATATATACATAAATAGTAATGTGTGCCAGACATATACCTATAGATATGTGAGTCTAAGCAAGGTAAGGAGACAACAAGCCTACCACTCATATCTTGTTTTAAGCAAAATTTTCTATCTCACATATCTTAATACAGATATACCCTCCTTACTTACACCAAAATCATCCTCCTGATCCAGGGAAGTGGGCATGTTAAAATACTATATACTCCTAGTTATGCATACAGTCATAGGGAGGGTAGTGACTCAAATAAAAATAGGACCTACAGTCCAGTGATCATAGGAAAATACCCTAGAAAGGGTATCTCCACTATCTCTATCTCTACCTCCAACAGCACCTGATATCTAAACATCTGATACAAATTAGCATTTAATGAGAAATATTTCTCAATAGGAATAATCACCTGTGTTTAAAAATAGCTATTTTTACCACTGTATGGATACAAAAATCTACTACATTATTTTTCATAACAATTTAAAATATTATGCTATTGGAATAATGTGCTTTGATTATACAAGTATCTCATGCATATACTTATGATTACACATACACTTTAACAAATATTCATCACACAGGGTGCATTCTCAGATTGTAATGGTAATAACTCATATTTTCATATTAGTATATAGAGCATAAACAAAGAAATCATGCAATATGATATGGCCATAATCAAAGCATTATAATATAAATCTTCCAAAATTTCTATTCATAAATGAGTTCTCTTATGGTCATGAGCCACCTGCAATCATTCTCTTTCAAAATTTCTATTCATTCTCGTGGTTAACCATCAACATTTATTCTTGTGGTTAACTGTTAGCAATATTTCTCGTGGTTAACCATTTGTAAAAGTTTTCCTGGATTAAAGCCAGTTGGAGCCATTCTTGCGGTATAACCAATTGCATCCCTTCTCGTGGATAACCAAATGCATCCCTTCTTGCAGTATAACCAAATGTAGCAATTCTCGCAGATTAACTATTTGCAGTTACTCTCATTTATGGTTTATGGTCAATTGAAATAGCTTATTTCTCTTCTCTTTCTCATAATTTCTCAAACATTCTTATTTTTCATGTTATTTATTACAATTCAAGATTAAATCCTACATTTGAGTGAAGTATTGGGCCAATTGTCAATTAAAAATAGGTTATTGAGTCAAATTTTCCAAAATAGAAAGCTACAAGTCGACTTCCAGCCTCTTGGCAGTTGACTGCTAGCATTCTAGATACGTGTCTGGGTAACTCAGAAGCACGGCAATTGACTGGTAGGGTCTACAAGTCGACTGCTACGTTATGCTCTGTTTTAAAACTCGCCATTGACCAATTATTTTAGCCCAAGAACATATTTTTAAAATAGTTTTGATGATTAAGAACTCAATAACAACATAGAAGCTTCATTTACCACTTAAAAATAGCCTAAACCACCAATTATTCATGCTCAAATCTCAAATTTAAACAATTCCTTGAAAACCATGAAAAACCCAATTTTCAGATTTGCATTCATGCATTCACAAGTATATTCAAGTAATTTAAAACATCCAATAGCAGCCAAAAACACTAAGAACGTAGGTTTTAATCTCCCTTAAGTTCAAAATTATGAAAACTTAGAATTTCCAACCATGAACACTAAATTTAAAAAATAAGAGAGATTGGTGATATGCTACCTTTTTGCTGGTTTAAACTTGGTATTTGATGAGGGTGAAGTGTTCTGGTAAGTTTCCCTAGCTTCTAGTGTAACCCCCCAATCCTACAGTTTCTTTTAAAGTGATTTAAATAATATAAACAATATACTATAAGATTAGTGAATTGCTACTTCCTTTACCCCAAGTTAATTTTTAATTATTTATCAAGAGAAATAATGAGTGTTATTGGTTTGGGCTACTACACTCAAGATCTCACATGTTATGCAGCGAAAAAATGCATTAAATTAATTAACATAAAACATACACACATATATACATTCACATTCATTTATCGTATATAAATATCATTAGTAGACATATATCTATGGATATGTGAGAGTGTTATCTAGGGTAAGGAGACAACAAGCCTGCCACTCATTCCCATTTAACAAAAATAGCTAGTGGATTCGTAGCTCACATATCTTAATACATATATGCCCTTATCCTATACATCAAAACTATTCTCCTGATCCTTTTACCAAAATATCACGAGGATTCAGGGTATGGGGCATACCGAAAAATTTCCTAGAACTTTACATCCTCAAGGTGTGGGAGGAACTTCCCATATATACACAACCCACACTTCATGAATCATAGGAAAATACCCTAGGAAGGGTATCTCTACCACTTCCACCTCCATTTCTAGCATTATCTAGAACCTAGGCATCTAATACAAACTAGCATTTTTATGAGAATAAATCTCAATACCATTAATGACCAGTTTTCAAAACAACTAGTTTGTACCACCGTAAACTCATACGAAAATTATACATTCTTTTTCATAAAACAATACATCTATTGGGTTATCCTGTATAAAATTTCATTTAACATTCATACTTGCATGCATAAGCTTAACTCATAGTATATATCTCATTAATTCATCAAAACATATATGTAACATAGCATTATTCATATAACTTTCATCATAACATAAAGAGCAATAAGGAAATAAGAGCACTTCTTGTTGGCCTCTGCCAATCATCATCATCGTCATCATATAATTGCATAAGAGAAATTTGGAGGGGCAAAATGTGCACCACTCCATGTTTTCGCATATGTACTGTGGTAACTCTTCCTGGCAGTCCTCGACTGCATATCACATTTGTGTACATTCTGGAGCATCTTCCAGTGGATCAAAGTACAATAAGGTCCCCAACTCTGAGTTCCACACATTAAGTACATACTGGGGTCCTCAAAACGCTATTCATAAATATATATATAGGTGAATTGGTGCATACTATAATTTTGTAAATTCTAAGTACGTGACTTTTCATTTACATTGGCCATTAAGTCACTAACTTACAATTCACAACTATCATGATACTCATGGAATGTCCAATCACCGTCTCATACCAGCAATTACTCATTCAGATATGAACCTATCTACCAAAAATACATACATTAAGAATACAATTTTCATTTCTCTTATACATTCTTTCTCTTTCCTTTTAACTTTCATCACTTTCATGCTCTTTCTCATTTACATTCAAAGGATATGTTACCTTGCTTGTAATTTGAGTTTAATCTCTAGTTTGGATTTAGTTTTTGGACTAGATATCATTCAAATATGTCATTAAGTTCATCTTTTCATCACAAAAGGTGGCAGTCAATTGGTATCACGCTATAAGTTGATTGATTGCATTCTGTCTAAATCTTTAAAATTTCAAACAGAGAGATATCGGTTGACTACTAGGTGCCAGCAGTCGAATGCTTGCTTACTGTTGGGCCCGAAAGTTGACTGCTGGGCCGGGGCAGTCGGCTGGTCTATCCTTAGGAATTTCTAGAAAAATGAGGAATGCGATAGTCGACTTCCAGGTGCTCGATAGTAGACTGCTACCATTCTATATGCGTTTCTAGGCATATCAAGAGCACGACAGTCGATTGCTGCACTGTGGTAGTTGGCTGCTGCATCTTTCTCTATTTTATAAATCGTCTTTGACCCAAATTTTCAATCCAAAATCTTATTTTTAAACCTAATTTGAAATTGATGAACTCAAGACAAACTCCTTAGCAACCTTTAACACAGGAAATTAGTCCAAAACATCATATAATCTTGTCTAAATCTGAGATTAAAACTCATTTTCGTTCAAGCTAAAAAACTCATTTTTTAGAAATAATTTTTAGCATGCATAAGTATTTTCAATCGGTTAAAAATACCCAATAGTGATTAAAAATAATAAGAATGTAGTTTTAAATCCCTTTTTCTTTTAAACAAGTTTAATTTCGTAATTTTCAGTAATATAAACAGTAAACTATGAAATAAATGGATTAGGTTATTATGCTACCTTAATCTGTGTTTAACTGATGTTTGAATGCTGATTTATGCTGTAGATGCCCTACTCGTCCATTCTCTCTCTATAAATGGAAGCCTGAGCTGAGGAATGAAGGAGTCTGACTCCTGTCCCTATTTATATGACAATCTAATACTTATATTGATTCATAATTTCTAATCATTTGGCCTCAAATTGGTAAATTTCAAACTATATAGGAAATTTCCATTTTGTCCCTAGGTCACTGATGGGAGAATTACAAAATTTTGTTAGTTACAGTAATTCTTTTGGCCAAAATTGTGATTGTCATACCTAAAATTTTTCCACTTTTCTGTTTAGTCCTTTTCTTTATTCTAGTCAATTTTCTCACTCATTTCTAGTCCAATTCTTATACTCATGCAACTATATGCAAGCTAACATAACATAAATACAGCATACACAAGCAATTAACTATAATTAACAAACATCTCTCAAAATTTAGGAGTGGATATTACATTTTGGAATGCTTAAATTCAATTAACAACTTTCTTCCTTCACAATTCCAACTCTTTCTCTCTCTAGCTTGTCCTCTCTTTCTCTCTCTAAAATTCCTAAATTAAAGTTCCACAATGTAACACCGTATATTCTTGTAATTTTATTTAAACTAATGTTTCCTTAATTAATTAAATGAGTTGCCATAAAATGTGATGCAATTTCTTTAGTGATGTAATAAATGTCACAAGGGACCATGTGAAATTGACATGTGTAATTTGATGAGTTGCCATAAAATGTGATTTGAGATCGGGGTATCATCAAATCAGGGTTAGGAATGAGCAAATACCTAAGACTTCCTTTAGGACTAGGTATGGGCATTATGAATTTCTAGTAATGCCGTTTGGCCTGCTTTTAGGACTACATGAACCGCATCTTTAGACCCTACCTCTATCAGTTCATAGTAGTGTTTGTTGATGACATATTAGTGTACTCTAAAAACAGGTAGGAGCATGAACAACACTTTAGGATAGTGCTACAAATACTCAGGGAGAAGTAGTTATATGCTAAACTAGAAAAATGTGAATTTTGGCTAGAACAAGTGAAGTTGTTAGGGTATGTAATTTCAGAGAAGGGAGTGTTCGTGGATCCTAGTAAGACTGAAGCAATAGTAAACTGGGAAAGACCCACTACTTTGACTGAGATCAGGAGTTTCTTGGGGCTAGCAGGGTACTATAGACGATTCATTCAGGGATTTTCACAAATAGCGATGCCCATGACCAAGTTGACCTGAAAGGATGTTCCATTTGTGTGGGACACAAAATGTGAAAAAAGCTTTCAAAGCCTGAAGTAAAAATTGACCACTGTACCCGTTTTGATTATCCCTGACCCTTTGGAGAAATTTGAGTTGTATTGTGATGCATCTAAGAAAGGGTTAAGATGTGTACTGATACAAGGGGGTGAGTAGTAGCCTATGCTTCTAAGCAGTTGAGACTGCATGAGAGGAACTATTCTATCCATGACCTAGAGTTGGCAGCTATAGTATTTGCCTTGAAGGTTTGGAGACATTAGCTCTATGGTGAGGTTTGAGGTATTTAGTGACCATAAAAGTCTCAAGTACCTCTTTGACCAGAAGGAATTAAATATGAGGCAAAGGAGGTGGATGTAATTCATTAAAGATTATGATTTTGAATTGAAATACCATCCAGGCAAGGCAAACATTGTGGCAGATGCATTAAGTAGGAAGTATCTCCACATAGCTCGATTGATGGTGAGTGAAATAGACTTAATAGAAACATTTAGGAACATGAGGTTGTCTTCTCTGGTGTTACCCAATAAAATTTACTTGAGTGAGTTAAGAATTAAGAACACTCTTAGGGCCCAAATCTTACAAGGGTGATGAATTCCTAGAGTCCCTAAAGGATTTAAAGGAGTTCATAAAGGAGGCTAATGGAATGGCAACCTTCCATAATAAGATGTTTATTCCTAAGATAGGTAAATTGAGAGATAAGATTTTAGAGGAAGCTCACCAAAGTAAATACACTATTCATCCTGGAGCTACTAAGATGTATCAGAACTTGAAGGGGAGGTTTTGGTGGCTAGGAATGAAGAAACATATAGCAAAATATGTAGCTAAGTGCCTAGTATGTCAAAAGGCACTACAAGAATTTTGGCTTTCAGTGGCGACAAATGTCGTGACTGAAAATACAAATGTCGCCACTGAAAAGTAATGGTGGCAAAAAAACAGTTGTCACATGTCGCCACTAAAAAATGCGCCATTGAAAACCTACAATGGTGACAAAAAAAATTTGTCGCTGAAACCACTTATAGTGGTGACAACTGTGGCCACAGAATGTGCAATTTACAAGAAAAAAGTTGTCACAGATTCCTTCATTCAGTGGTGACATTTTGTCTCCACTAAAAAGAATATCTATAGCAACAATTTTTGTCGCCACCGATTGTGGTTACTATGGCAATAATATGTTGCCACTGAAACCTTTATTGGTGGTGAAATATACTTTCGCCACTGATTTACCTTTCAGAGGTGACAAGTTTTTTGCCACATATAAGAGCTTCAGTGGCGACGAATGACCACCATTGAAACCATTTTCAATGGAAAAAATAATTTTCGCCACTAATTAATGTTTTAGTGGTGACAATATTGTGCCATTGATTCTTGTTTTTGTGGCAACTTTAGTTGTTGCCACTAAATCTCTTTTCAATGGCCTCGCCATTGAAACCCACATAAGTGGTGAAACAAATTATCGCCACTGAAACACTCTATTTTTTGTTTCTTCTTTCTTGGTTTTGTTTTGGTATCTTTTAAATTTCCTGTGCTCTAAAAGATATGAAAAAGTCAAATTATACACCAAAATACAATATATTACACAAAAGTAGTGTTACAAAACATTCAGCTTAAGACAGTAATGTTACATAACATAATTTACAATAGTCAATAATAAGATCCTAATTTGTAATAAACATATGACCATAAGGAAATAACACAACATGCAACACATCATTTGTGTCCAACATTGTCATGCCTTCCTAGAATTTAGCCCTGTGTAAAATGAAAATATCAAGAATAATTATGCATATTCTCATTGATTATGGAAAAAATAGTATTTTTGATGAAAGACAATTCAACATCACTAAGAGGCATACTTTGAACAACATTTTCCTTTCAAAACTCATAAGAGTCTTTGTTAAATGCATCCTTGTACCAAGTTTATGGACCAATAGGACAAGTCACTCAACAGTGCATAACCACTCAATCAAAAGTTAAATTTTAGCCCATAACCATAAATAATTCAAATTAACAGTTAAATTTCAGCCTATTATTGTTAACAATTCAACAAACAAGTACATTTTAGCCCATACATCGACAAGTCAATTAACATGTAAATTTCAAGCGTAACCATCAACAAGACAATCAACAGTTAACTTCTCAGTCCATCACCATCAATAATTCATCAAGCAACACAATACCTATTGAAGCCTCGACATTATCATATCCAATTGTGCTTGCATCCTGCAATCAAAGTCAGCTTGCATCTGAGCACACTCTTCCTGGAGCTTCCTGTTAAGCTCTTCTTGAAAATTCTACTCTATCTCAGATTGCATTTGAGCACGCTCCTCCTAAAACTTGTCTTTCATCTCCTCACGTACACTTTCAATTACAGAGGAAACATTGGCTTCAACATCTGCTTGTTGTCAAGGTTTCTTACCGAATGGCTTCTTTCCATACCCTTTTCCACGAAAAAATCCCAACCTCTCCCCAGGCACAAATGCCAAAATCTCATCTTCGATTAGTGGGTTCTCATTGTCCTGTTGCTGGGACATAACCTCTTGAATGCGCGCCTGCATTAATGCAAACATTATATGTAATTAAAATTGTATATGTACTTGCTGTCTTATAAGAAATGAAACTGAAGCTTCAAAATATAATTAAAATTGTATATATACATGAACTTCTTGTGCTCTTGGGTCCGACCAGACCACTTCGCCTTCTTTTGTTCTACGAGTGAGCTGAAGCTCCCACACTCTATCAGCTGGCACCTTTTCTTCAGTTTCAGGATCTCTGTACAATAAAAGACACTTATTAGCAAATGTCGTGACATAGTTATGTAATTGAACAACATATTCAAAGTACTTACTGTAGATTCTTCTATCTCAGTGAAGGAGCGAGGGCCACATGTATGTAATGTGGTTTGTTTTGCCCTATTTATTTTGTTTCTTTCACTAACAACCTACAAGGATAAAACTCTCATATTCTAAATAACTAAATTAACATGTCACTAAGATTAAGCATTGCAGTTTAAATATTTAAATCAAAACTCTTGTGGTTCAAGTCGTTTAAACAACATTAAATCACATGTTATGTTGAATTCATTCAAACTATAATGAGCCACCAGCCACTCCCAATCTTGAGGAGTAACATCCGTAGGCCAATGAGCCAATCTCTCTTCGTCAGGACTAAAATGGTTGTAATGTTTGTGTAGACGCATCTTCCATGCCCTAAAAATCCTCTGCATAGTGCTGATAACAAACTTCTCCATAACCATATATTTTCTTTCGTCGCCAATCTCAAACTTCTCCTACAATATGAACCAAAATCCTTGTTGTAGAAAATTTTCAAAACTACAAAGTTATATACATTTTTATTAACTTATTACCTTAACTTTCAGCGATATTTCTTGTCCATATGTGACGAAAAATTTTTGCCATCTTCTAGCTCTGAAAGAGACAATTTGCCTGATGACATATCCACAGTAATTAGCTATATCTCTAGCCCCAGCCCCCACAACTCGTTCAATATCTTTGGGTATGTCAATCTTTATCTTGCTACCAAATTTCATCTTTATGTCTACTGCAATTGACTTATATTTTCCTCTGCCAGCCTTAGAAGAGTAAGAAGCTATAAGACAAAGTGAAAATGGTTAACAATCTTACTTTTAGATATTATCAAACTACAAGCATAAAGATACATCAACCTACACTGCTCAGATTCCTTAACCCTTGCGCCATTGGAGAATCCTCATTCAGCAGATGTTGTGATCCTTCGGCTATTGGGGAATCCTCTCTCAGCTGATGGCTTCATCCAGGGTGATTGGAGAATCCTCATTTGGCTGTCGTGGATGCTATGCTCTACTATCAACATGTAGTGGTGAGAATCACATTGCCGAACATACTTCCCCTTGATTGACAAATCTTCCTCGACATGAACAAGCTTTTAGACCCCAAAGGCCTCGACCTCGTCCAAGTCCTGACATTTCCTTCAACAAAATTATATTTAAACAATTATGCACCAGTTCCTATGTGTAACACCCCTTATCTTACCTCAACAACGTCATATTACTTCCTTAGATAAGTGGTTACATTAATTCTAGTCTTTAATTATATTTAAAGTTCCTGAGCATTCAATCCATCATAGATTTATTTTGCAATTAGGTTGGGTTCTCATCTCAGGTGAAATGCTTTGGCATAGCAAAATATAAAACATTAAACACTACAGTAGATTACATACAAAAACTTTTCATATATACATATACATATACATTATGATATCTATTTAGTACATCGTTTCATATACAAACATTGGGATAGATGAAGTACCCATCCTAAAGGAGTAAGGAGACAACAAGCCTGTCACTCATACCCCTTTTACAAAATACCATGGGAGAATCGGTCCTTCATATATCCCTATACATATGCCCTTTTTTCTGTCTATATACAGCCAAAAATATTAGTCCTAATTCCAACTCCCCAAAACAAAGAATTAGGACTCCAAAAAGTTGGGCTATAGCTATATATTTAAGTCCTCATCTACTCCATCGGGAATTCAAAAACAGTGATAACGTACACATTCTTGATAATAGTAAAGGTACCCAAGAAAGGAATATCCACTTTATCTAACTCCACTTCAATTATCATGCAGTATCTAACCATCTGATACATATCAGTTCAGTAATGAGAATTGTATTCCCAGTAGATAAAAAACTAGTTTATTTTAAAATGATGACATGTACCACTGCAATAATGCAGAAAATACTTTACATGCAATTTAATTTCAAAACTCTTTCCATATATACACTTGGATATGATTCATTATGGAAACATGTGTGGATCCAGCTATAGAAATGAAATACACATTCAATCAGTTCATTCATGGAATAGGCTATAAGCATTCAATGTTTAAATATCATAATCATATTCACATAAATCACATCTTTGTAATGCAGATCATAACATATAATAAACCTCAGCTTTTAGGAGATAGACACCAGATCATTCCCCCTGCCTCTTCTTCCTTGGGATTATACACTAGATCATTCCCCACAAGGAAGCCTCTTTTTAGGAATGGATGCATCAAATCATTCCTCCTCATTTAATACCTTGGGATTATACAGAAGATCATTCCCCACAAGGTAACTTTCCTAGAAGGTAAACATTGAATCATTCCTCCCCTTCACAGGCCTCAGTTTCAGGGATCATTCACTGGGTCGTCCCTCCTCCTCATTTCAATTCGCTGGGCATATATCAATCATTTCCCACCAGGGAACCTTAACCTCGCATTTCATATTACATCAAGCAATTTTATGCCATTCTTTGCCTCGCATTTCATATCACATCATGCATTTTCATGCTATTCTTTAGCCTTGCGTTTCACATCACATCAAGCATTTTCATGTCATACAAACATCTTTTACATAAATGTAAACATTCCATTGATGATAGCACAATAATGCCATGCAAACACTTTTACATAACATATGCCTATTCGGGTGGTACCTCAAGCCACTTCCAATGGACACATAAGATTGGCCATTCTAGGGAAAATGCCATATTACATTCGCCCAAGGCAAGAAAAATATGAGAATGTGGCACTTTTAACTCATTTGGTTCCTTTTTAGCATTATTCTCATCATCTAAGAATTTTGGCAAAACTTTCAATAATTATGCCTAACATTTTCTCACAGCTCAAATTTGTGTAAGTGTACTTTAAGTCATCCTTTTTCATGCTTTTCTAACTCATTGTTTATATCAATGATGACCATACATCTAATCTCACAATTTCACATTTTTAGGCATACTTTTAAAGTGAAAAAGTAAGACTTTAAATTGACAACATTACTTAAGGTATAACTTGCCATGATTTTCTCTCTCTTCTTTTCTTAGAACTAGACATATATAGTCTCTAAGTTAATTTTTAAGAACAATTTCAACATCATTCATATGCATTCATTCGGCCAAGGTGACTAATGCACACTTATTAGGTTATTTGTGAAGCTAGACAATAAGAGAAATACCCAAATGCAAAGTTAATTGAACTTTCTCTCTCTTACCATTTTCTAGAACTTTCTCTCACTAGTTCTAACACAAAATTTTGCCAAAATTCAGCACCAACATGAACCCTAAAATTCGACCAAAGTGAGAAAACAAGCAAAATGGAGTTTTTTCATCCTTTTCCTTCCAACACAACAACATTCATGCAAAAAAACATGCAAAATACCATTTTCTCACTCTTAAAAGCACAAATTCAGCATTGACATAATTTAGGCTTTAGAAAAATAAATTTCCATTTATGCAATCTTACCATTTCATGAGTTTCCATACTTTCGTAACGACCCCCTAATACAACATACACAATCCTGTATCTGATTAGCGGAAGCATATGGGTCTTTCTAAGTAGTTATTCCCGATGTGGGAATGTCAGGGGATCGCTACTAGTTGAGCGTAACCCAAATAGACTTCCCGTTGTCTATTCAGATTTTGTTCAACCCTAATTCACACGCAGCTAAACTAATTATACATACATACATCATAAATTACTCTGGAATGAAATCTAAAGTCCATATATACATCACATCATGCATTCATATACATTCCAACTTAAATTCACAAGTTTACAGCGGTAAACCCTACCAAAAATTCGGCAGAGTTTCCTCTGTATTTCGAGCATACCCAAAATACAACAGTCACTTATTCACAATTATACAGCCAGTCCAACAATAACAGAAAACATAAATTTACAGAGACCAATTATACAGCATTATCATCAGAATATATACAATGTAATTCAAGCCTAGACTAAGCTTCTCATCTATTTGTCATCAAATCATCGTCCAGCTATCGTCTAGGTTCCTGTCCTTGTCCCTGTTCATCTAAGTAAACACCTAGTGAGATATAAAATCCTAGTAGAATAATTTACATTTCAAATACAGTTAAAAATCTGGTTGAATACTCTGCAGTGCGAGCACCAAAAACATCTTCCCAAAATCAGTTCGAAATTAGTGAAATACCTTATCTGAAAAATTGTTTTATCACATGGAAATTACGACAGATAATCAAAATCATAAAAATCCATTTCTTTTAAAATCAATACTCGAAATCAGATAAAATCCCATGCTCGGTGTATCTAAATCTACGTTAGCTATAAATCCGCTGTAACCAAGTCTAAATCATCATCTAATTGCACGTCATCTAGAGAGAATACCTCTCTTATCGTTGGGTGTGATCCGTAACACCAATCACTCACTCAAGGACTGGGTGAGAATCAAAATCTAGGGCGTCCCCTAGCATGTGCACATACGCCAATTCTCATCCTCATACAGTCTATTCGTACTCACATGATCACGGTCGGCTATTCCTCAGGGTTCTAGGGTATTACGCCTAAATCAAAACATTTCCCCGTGTAGGCTATCCCCCATTATACTCCTTAAACCTTTCTTAGGGTCGTCCTGGTTTAACGCGTAATCCCTAACGCAGTACAGGCTAAATTTGATAAAACAATCTCATTTAAAAACTCCTTGTACTCGGGATACTTAAAGGCCGTCCCATAATTCTAAGTCTGGTTGCCCTAATACCAAGGTCAATTTAGGCTTGTCACGTCATCCGTTTAACAATTCTAAGTCTGGTTGCCCTAATACCTAGGTCAATTTATTGCCTAATTACGTTCGGCAGCTATTTCAATCAGATATCATCAGTTTTTGAGAAATCAGACCTTACCAATGTGCTCGGATGATGGAATTCTGTCTCGGGGTGATCTCGGTTTCTCCGGTGTATGTCCAAAAGCTCCGGCACGGCGGCGTATGGCGGCGCACGGTGGAGGGATGCAGTTTGCCTTGAAATTTACACCACGGTGAAGCCCGCAAGACCAGGAGTCTGAATATGGTGGTGGCGCGGAGGTTCACGGCCGTTTGGATGGCATTTTCTGGCCACGAAAATCGACGCATGGCGGACAGAAAAATCCTCTATCTGGGCACGTCGGACCTCTGTTCAACGTCGGCGAGCTGCTGGTGGAAGCTGGCAGCTCAGGCTACACGGTGAAGGTGGCGGCCAACAGCGATGGCGGCGGCGATTTGGCCGGCAAAGTTTTTACGATGGAGAAAAATGGCATTTTCTGGTGGCGTTGGCGGCTGTTGGTGGCCGTGGGTGGTTGCTGGAGGTTGTGGGTGGTGAGGGCTGTCGATTAGTGTGCTAGGTGGTGGCCCACGTGGCTGTGGTGGCAGCGCACAGTGGATGAAGGAGGAGAGAGAGGAGAGAGAAAGTGAGGTGAGGAGAGAGAGTGATTTAATAGAAATAGAGGGAATTCGAGAAATTTAAAGCCTCCGGGGGTGATTCTGACTTTTCTCGGACCACCCAGGGATACTTTAGGGTGTCGGCTTCCTTCCAAACATTGGCACGTGTTTCCATGCAAAGGTTTTGGCCTCCGTAAGTGAAATTGACCACAAAATGTCGTCTATCAGTTTCTGATAGTTGGATTGCGTTTCTTTCCATTCGATCATGTTTTTGTCTTCGAACAACCTTCTGTTTCAAATCACCATCCTCAAATGTCATGCCAGGCTTCGTTTGATTGGAATTAGCGTCACAAATTAGGTTTTATCTTTTAAAAATCTTTTTGGTTGTTACACTTTCCAACATATCTATAGTCACAACCACAAGTGATTTCCAACATATTTCACATCCAAGTATGCAAATCTACCATACACATGTAGAGAGAGAAATTGCCACCTTTCTTACAATTTTGAAAACACCATAAATCTACCATAAAACATGAAAATAATTGCATAAGGTTGTTTATCTACCTTGAAAAGCCAATGGATATGTAATTCCCCTTTTAATTTGATGTAAGTTTCCTCTCCTCCAAGGCAAGATGAACTTCAACCACCTCTCCTTCTTCTCCCTCTTTCACGGCATTTCTAGTAGCTGGGAGAAGAAATAGGCTGAATTAAAGTTTGCCTTATTTACAAAAATGCCATTCTTGCAAATTTTGTCAATTTCATCCTTTTTCTTTTCTTTTTATAACAATGGCATTGTCTCTCATTACCATTGTAATTTTATGCAACTTCCATGGGCTGGGACTGTTCTGCCCTTCCAAAATTTTGAAATTTCATAGTGGTCCCTCAACTTTTTGGAATTTGCATTTTAGTCCCTAAGAAAAGTGCACTTTTGCCATTAAGTCCAATTTGGCCATTTTTGCTTCCTTTTTCATTCTTTTTGGTTTCAAGGGGTAAAAATCACTTAAATAAAATTCCATAAGGCTCATTTCCATGAATTTACTAATTTACTTTTATTTTAGAAAAATTATAATTTTGCCCCTAAGGAAAAATTACCTTTTTACCCTTTATGCTAAAACTATCATTTCACTCTCATTCTTTCTTCTTTTGATAAAGAATGAGTAAAGATTTCTAATTCCCACCTTAATAAAATATTTAGGGTAAAACTACAATTTTCTCACATCATATAAAATTACCATCATAACCATGGTGTGAAATTACAATTTTACCCTTCTCAGGGAAAATTGTCCTTTAATATTAACATAAGTAATTTCTTGCATAACTAAACTCTTCTTTCCTCTTAAATGAAAATAATAAGAGTCCTTTGTCATAACTTCATGAAATAAGAGCATTAACTAATTATTCATTTCATGGAAAAATTACCATTTTACCCTTCCTTACTGGATTTCCAATTTCATGCTTTTATCACAAAAGTGATTATAAAATGATAAAAGTGTTCATTATAACTCCTTACTAAATCATCCTTAACCCTTCACAATTAACACTAAAATAATAACAACAACAACATCATCATAAGTTACAAGTGTTAGAAGAGGATGTTACACTGTGTATGGTAAACAAACTAAATTAAAGTTCTAATTAGTAAGATATATATGCTTACATGAAAAAGATAAAGCCTAACAAAAGAGTTTATCATTACACTCATATCTATGCTATAACAACATATAATTAGTGGTTAGAGTCGTCTGTGTCATGTGTATCATTTTTAGATATGAAATCTTCTTCCTCACTTTCCTCAGTCATGCTCACTTTGACATCACTATCATCAATGAAATTTGCTTCATCAGCATTGTGTACATTTCTTTGTGCTTCATTACTTTCTTGATTGATAGTCTGTGGTTCAACATCTACCCTTTGGTAAGGAATTACAACCTCGTTGTCCACTGCATTGGCAATTGGAACATTAAACTGATCAACCTCAAATTGTTGATACGCTTCTGCATTGAGTGAACATGGTCACCATCATCACCATCACCTTCTGCCGGTATGTTAAATAAGTCATGTAGATTTGTCCTCAAAATAACCAACCAACCTAGATCAATCACATCATGTAAGTAGAACACTTGTTCTTCTTGAGATGCCAATACAAAAGGCTCATTCATATTCAATGACCCCCGAGTATTGACACTTACAAATCTATATTTATCCACTTTATATCCTTTTCCTAAATGAGAAACATCCCACCAGTGACACTTAAAGAGATATACCTTCTTATTTCTGACATAAGAAAGTTCATAAACATCCTCTAGTACACCATAGTACTCCTTTTCAGGATTTGAATCATTTCCCTTTACAAGAACTCCACTATTTTGTGTTTTTCTTCTTGAGGTATGATCTTTTGTGTGAAATCTAAATCCATTAACCATAAATGTGGAGTATCTGTACACCTGTTGAAGAGGATCTATTGATAAGCTTATCATCTCCTCACTTATACATTGTTCTCCAGATAGCTTACAAACCTACATAAATAAGGTACTGTGAGTCATCCCTACGAAACTTATGTATGAATTGGAAAATAATGCATTATTCCCTAAGTTTATATAAACCAATACATGTATACAAAACCAATCAGGGAATTCTTGGCCACTCCCATCGGCTACTGTTGATGTTTGCATCTCAAGCTCCTTTTGGTGCTCCTTACATGTTATAAGATAAATGTTGTGAGCTCTTTATATTATAGAATGTACATAATTTTATTATAGAAGTTGTTTGAACTTACTCTATAAATGGCTAAACCTCCTCACAATTTTGGAGCACATACATACAAGCTTGGTTAAACTCTGATCGAGATAGGCCAATTGTTTTGTAACTCCCTCTTGATTAGCCACTTTCTTTGAAGATTTCCATCTCATAATCCTTATTGGGTCTATTGTCATTCCTTGCTGGCTTATTGAATTTGGTTAAAATGTTCTTCAAATATCGTGAGCAAAATGTTAGACATTCTTCTTCCAAGTAGCCTTCTACAATGGATTCTTCTGGACAAACCTTATTACAGATATATGATTTGAGAGTTTGTAAGTACTTATATACAAATGAATACATTTTTAAATGAATACTTTATTAATTAGGAAATACTTATATACAATGCATTACCTCTCAATTGGATACATCCACCGATATTACACGGGTCCACCAAGCTTTGCCTCTCTAGCCAAGTGAACGGACAAGTGGACCATGACATCAAAGAAAGCTGGTGGAAATATAGTCTCCATTTTGCATAATGTGATCGCAATTTGGGTCTCTATTTTATCAAGATCTTCAATTGTCAAGCACTTAGAACAAACATTCTTGAAAAAGTTGCCTAATTCCACTATTGGTTCGTAAACTTCTTTAGGTAAAAGAGCTCGAATCGCAACTAGAAATATGTACTATAGCAATACATGGTGATCATTCACGAATGTTGACACAGCATGAAATGTTTGAAGTAAATGCATCAAGAACCCTCAAACTACTAAGAAAGTTATAAACCTTTAACTTCTCATCCGCAGACAATGCATAGCATGCTGCAAGTAACAAAATATTTCTTCCATCCTCAATTGGATGCAACCCTTGCCTTATACCTAGGTCTACCAAATCATACCGATTCTTTAATGTATCCTTCATATTTCTAGACATATTCATCACTGTTGATAGAAGATTGTCAGATATATTTCTCTCAATGTGTATAACATCAAGATTATGTCATATGAGAAGATTTTGCCAATAAAGCAATTGAAAAAATATACTCTTCTTCTTTTAATTACTAGAGTTTGTTGGTTGATCATGTTTTTTTTTTGGCATTTCCCAAAAGGCATGATTCTCAGTCGTTCTAATTGTTCAAGTGTTTCAACACTAGTTAATGGAGTAGGTGCTATGGCATTTTCCACTTTTCCATTAAATGCTGTCCGATTTTAATGCCTTGGATGATTGGTATGTAAGAAACGACAATGTCCCATGTAGCATAGCTTGTAACATAAAGAAACACTGTGTGTATCTTTATGACAACACGAACAGGCAAGCTTACCTTTAGTTGACCATCCAAAAAGGTTCCTGTATGCTGGAAAGTCATTAATTGTCCATGTAACACCCCTATTTTCTTAAATACTTCACATTAATATTTTATTAAGGTAACAAGATAAAAGATGAAGAAACTACCTTAGTAATCTAATGTTTAGAGAAAAATGTAATCAGGGCAAGAATAGAAGTGATGAAAATGAGGGATGCCTTATAATATGAGAATTTTCATTTCTCTTTGTCTTACTTTAGCCAAATAATTAAGAATGGAGGGAAAGAAAGCTCTATACATATTAATATAGATTATTAGGATGGAGAAAGAAAGGATGCTCGAATATAAAAAATTGAATGACTTGCTTATAAGAAGGACAAGGGAAAGAAGAAGAAAAAAAGAGAAAGGGAAACATTTTACCCTTAAATTACCTTCCTATCATTTCCTGTTTGCTTAACCAAGAATTCAAGTGGAGGAGTAAGTAAGAGACATATTTACATTGAGGTGCTTGAGGTGCTTACATAAAGAATGAGGTGCTTAAAACTTCTTTCTCTTATACAAATTGATATAACCGAATGTGAAGGGATATGCCTAATTTAAATTAAATAATATACATGTATATGGCAATAGAAATTGGAAAGAATGAAAGAAAAGAGGCTAGCGTGCAAAGACATCATTAGTGAAAAGGAAAATTTCAATGAAGAAGGCGTATGGCAATTGTTCTCTTCCTTCCATCTCATCATTCCTTTTTCTCACATTAATCGAATGTGTAAGTGGATTGGGACTTTCGGTGAAGAGGTGGGAAAAGAGAGAGAGAGACGTGCTGCCATAATTATTCTCCTTTTTTTCTCATTTCATTCTACTTTCAATGGAACCGTGCCTATATTCTATTTTTGGTGAAGATGTGGTGTGTGACCGAGAATGGAAGGGATAATGTACCATGTAATAAAATAAATGGGAAAAGAAAAACTGCACTCGGTGAAAAGATGCAAAAATTAGAAGCTAGTGTAAGCACAACTCTCGGTCACATTAAAAAGAAAGAAGCTTGGAGTCGGTTACATATAATGTACGTAATTGAGAAGAGCTTGGGAATTTTTGCAACAAAATCACATAAGAATTCGAGAGAAGGAGAGCTATAGGTATTAGACACAAGAACGTAAACAATAGGAAAGGAGAGAAAACCGTTCAACCAAAGACACAAGGAAGTAAGAAAACTTCAAGAGAAATACCAAAAACTTCTTCATCCTTCTTGTATCCTTAAGGTAACTTAGCAATTCCATTCAATTGTTTTCTTAATATGTGGGATATATATTCTTATGATTTAAAAGTTCATGAAATGTAGGTATACCTTGTTATATGTTTGGAAATGTGAACTTTTCTATGGTTGAGTGTGTACGAGAGAATGGAAGGTTCTTGAAAGTTTAAAGTGAATCTTGTTATATTCATAAGAAAATATAGTAAAGGAAAAATCCAAAATTTATAATGAAAGATCTAACCAAATTTAATATGGAGAATTGGTGTATTTGTATGAGTAAGATATATTTTAATTTAGAGAAACTTAGGAGAAGAATTATAGTTGGTAATGATGTACAAGAGAGTGGGATGTTTTCTTACAAGGTTAACGTGAAGATTGTAAAGCCACAAAAAGATATAGCACAGGGAATAAATACTAGTAAAGGGAATAAATTCTGTAGTTATAATGGAAAGTATAATAAAAAGTTAGGAGGGATAATTTATTTTTTTGGATGAGCAAAATACATTTTACTTAATAGAAATTTAAAAGGAAATAAACTCTGCACTTATAATGGAATTTATAATAAAAAGTTAGGAGGGATAATTTATATATTTGGGTAAGTAAGATACATTTTAATTTATAGAGATTTAGGTAAAGAATGATAGTTAGTATTGAGGTAAGAATTAGCAATGGCTTGTATTATTTCACCCATTTCGAAAATGATGTAGGAAAAGGAAGAATTAAGTGCTAAATTTAGTGTAAGGAAAATGTAATTCATGTAAGTAGAAATTGAGAGAAATTGGAACAAAATGAAATATATAAATTAGAATTATATATGTCCTTTAATGGGGGAATAAATAGGAATACAAATTGGAAGTAGTTAGGGAAATGGTACATGTACATGAATAATTCTAGGAAATGAATATTGTGAAGAAGAATTTCTTAAATCTAATAGAAAAACCTAACTCAAAGGAAGTGCTGAAAAGTTACATTTTATATAGTAATATAGGTCTTACTTATAGAAAATAAGGTAGGGATTCTTGTTAGTAATGGATATACAACTTAAAGAATTATTTCTAATAGATGAAAATTGGTTTTGACTAGTAGAAATTCATATTGTTATTAGTATATAAAAGTAATTAAATATAATGAGTCTTAAATATATTAGATAACGTGAATTAAGAAAACAAGTATAATAACGTATTAAAGTTAATTAATACTTTATTTATAATAGGATGAATGAAGTATTATGACAACTATAATTGTATTATAGTATGTCTATGATAAGTAAATGCAAAAGAGATTGAAGAACAAGAATAATGGTAGTGGTAATTGATGTGTATATGCATAAGTGACCAAGTTTTCATTGATCTCATGAAAGTGGCCAAGAGTCCACGACGTGACCAAGAGTTCACGAAAACCATGTAAGTGGCCAAGAGTCCACAAAGTGACCCAGCGTTCACATGAAAATTTTAGTGGCCAAGTGTCTGCCTTTATTGTAGGATGGCATGAATGTGGTACATACACAAGGTAAGTTTTAAGAATGAGAATTTCTTATATATATATATATATATGTTGATGATTATTGTTTAATCTGATGGCTATTTATATCTATATTCCTGCAAAATGACTTTTGTTACTGCATTGATAAGTCAACAAAGATTTTCTGTGCATGTACAATGGTACATATCAATACAAGTTTTAAATTGTGAATTGTTAAGTTACTGAGAAACTAGTTTTCTCATTTTTGTGCTGATATGTATCAGATGCAGATAATTAGTGAAGTTCTGGGTAAGATGGAACTAACATTAAAGAAAGATTTTGTAAGAATGTTTTCTAACTATGGGTTTGAGTGACAGAAGTTATGTTGTCTCCTGACCCTAAGTTCAGTGTTGATAATATTGGAATTAAGGCACTATTGTAGTAATCATAGATATATTGTAACGTAGTCATTTTATTCCTGTTAAAATATATTTTACCTTCACTATGCTTATAAGTTTTATCTGAGTCAAAGAATTTATATTTATAGCATTGAATGATATGGTGGTGGGAAGGAACGCTTAGATATTAATTGTAAATAAATAAGGATAAGAATAAATGTAATGACTTTATTTGTTTGCCAACATTAAGTTGTAATACTGGATAAGGGCGTTACAGTCCACATCACCACGGCCCGTAATGAAAAATTAGATTGTGAGTAGGCATCGTAAGTCTCTGCCCCTCCCTCCTATAACTCTTCCAACTCTTTAATCGTTGGTTTCAATTAAACATCTATGTCGTTGCCTGGACACTTGGTGCCGAAATTAGGAGTGTCATCATAAAGTACGGGTCCTTCATGCAATCCCAAGGTGGAAGATTATATGGAACTAGAACAACGGGCCAGATACTATGATTAGCACTCATATTTCCATAAGGTTGGAACCTATCACTTGCTAAGCCCAATTGAACATTTTTTGGATCATTAGAAAAGTCAGGGTATTGTTGGTCGAATGATTTCCAAGCCAAGGAATCACAAGGATGCCACCTCATTTGTTTAGCTGTGTGTTTTGCCATAAACCACCTTTGTAGTCTAGGTTTAATTGGGAAATGACACAAGATTTTGCTTGGAACTTTCTTCCCTTGGGGGTCACTTGACTTTACCTAGGCTTCTTACATACAAGACATGAATTTGCATTGGCATGCTCTCGCCAATATAAGATGCAATCATTTTCTCATGCATCTACTTTTTTATAATCCAAACCTAAGCCCCTAATAATCTTTTTGGCTTCATAGTATGAATTAGGTATAGCAGCCCGATCATCTACTTTTTTATAATCCAAACCTAAGCCCCTAATAATCTTTTTGGCTTCATAGTATGAATGAGGTATAACAGCCCGATCATCTACTTTTTTATAATCCAAACCTAAGCCCCTAATAATCTTTTTGGCTTCATAGTATGAATTAGGTATAGCAGCCCTATCGGGAAGAATTTCTTTAAGGAAACTGAGAATTGAATCCATAGACTTTTGGTCCAATGATTAAGACACTTCAAGTGAAGTAACCTAACTACAAAGGATAACTTTGACACTTTATTACATCCAGGATAAAGCTCTGTCCCCACATCTTTTAGTAACTCAAAGAAATTTTTTGCATTTACATTTGGTTCTTCACAATTCTCAGAAACACAGTTGATTTCCTCTATGTTTACAAATCCACAAGCATCATGTATCATCTCGTTCATATCATCAACTAGAGTATTGTAATCTTCCCTTTGACCATCATGACTACGACTGGTGGTTGGTACAAAAGTTTCTCCATGTAAGTCCCACACCTTGTAACTATCCTAAAATCCTTTCTTCAATAAATCAAATCTCACCATATTTCTTAATTTAAACTCTGTGTTCCTACACCCCTTGCATGGACATCGAATTAAAATATTCACCCTGGTTAATTATATGCCCATTCAAGAAATCCATCAATTCCTCTTATGTATGTTGGATCCACTCTATTTTTTATATCTAGTAAACTTTTGTCTATTCTATTTTCCTACATTTTGATAAGAACATTCCAAAACTTTTTAAAATCTTTAAATAACAACAACACATAGAAATATGTAATAATATCCATACTCTAAAATTTCTTGTAATAATATCCATAATTACTATCAAAGAAAAAAATGACTTATTGAGATTTGAGCATCCCATTATCTCCAATAATAGACTTTGACAAAATGGGATGTCCTTATCATTTCACTTCCAAGTTTCAAACATCACAGATATAATTTTGTATCACAAAATGCAGCAAAAAAAGCATAGAAAATCACACAACCATTAGCATATTTTTTTTACAATTTCCCACCAAAATCTTTTCACATTGTGTTATATAACTGCAGAACTAGTGGATGAAACCATTGAAATTGATGCAAAACATCACCATTGAATGCACAACACATTACAGCAAAACATCACTATAGCAAACATGAACACAGAGCCATTTTTTTACAACAAAAAATTGCCACAGCAAACATAAATAGAGCTATTTTTCTATAGCAAAACATCACCACAGCGAACATGAACACAACCATCTTTTTACAGCAAAACATCACCACAACAAAATGAACATAGAGCCATTCTTTTACAACAAAACATCACCACAGAAAACATAAACACAGAGCCATTTTTTTTTAGCAAAACATCATAGAACAGCAACTTATTACTTTACATTTTCTACAGAAATTACAAATGGGAGGAAATCAAACAAATTATCACCATTGATGCAACCAAAGTTGATAAAATGCACTTACCAGTGTCCTTCAACATTGGCTAGCAAATGTGAACGGAGAAGCACCAGAAATAATGGCAAATAACGCGAAGGGGGAAGAAATTTACAATGGTGAAAGAGGGAATGCGATGGTGTAGAATGCTGCGGTGGAAGATGGTGAATGTAATGGCAGTTCTCGGCTACAGAATGACGGTCAAGGATGCTATGACAGACGGTGAACGAAAAGTTAAAATGTAGAATGTGACAAGGCGACGATACAAGAATGCTATGGGCAAGAATGCTTCGGGCAAGAATGCTTCGATGGACAATGGCGGAGGTGACGACAGTTGCAAGGTCTGGAATGAAGGTCAACCACGTTGTGAATAACAACAAATGGTGATGAGGTGAAGATGGAGAGAACATGCGGCAAAGGAAAATTTGGATCCAACTAAAGATCTCCATCGCACAGCTAGAGCTAAGTAGGTACAGTTTAAATCATCTTCAATATATATCAATTATTGCAGTAAACATAACAAAGGCTATTGTGGCATAGTGGTGAGGTTCCTTGGAGACGTCCAACACGTCCTGTGTTCGAGCCAGCAAAGGACACCTTTTAAAAAATTTTAAAGAATTCAGATTCAGTGGTAACAACTATAATGTTGCCACTGAATTTAAATGGTAGCACCAAAATAATTGCCACAGAAAATAAATACAGTGACAACATTTTTAGTGTCACCACGGATCACCTTCAACAGCGACACAAGGTGTTGCCACTGAATCTCTTCCGTGGCAATAATTCAATTGTCATCGCCTTAGGTTTTCAGTGGCATAGATTTTTGTGCCACTGAAAAGCTTCAATGGCAAAAATATTTGTGTCGCCACTAAAGCTTTTCAGTGGCGATTTTTGTGTCTGACCTTTAGTGGCAACAATTATAAGGCACCACTAAAAGAGGTGCTTCAATAGCGACTTTTTATGTCTACCTAGAACCCAATCGGGGAATAATGCTATCTGGGTAATAGTGGATAGATTGACTAAGTCTGATCATTTCCTACCCATTAAGATGAACTACTCCTTGGATAGATTAGCCCAACTATATATTCAGGAAATAGTAAGATTTCATGGTGTACCCATTAGCATTGTCTCATATAGGGATCCCAGATTTACCTCTAGGTTTTGGAAAGCGCTGCAAGAATTCTTTGGAACTAGATTGAGTTTCAATACAACATATCATCCTCAAACAGATGGATAGACGGAGAGAACAATTCAGACCTTAGAGGATATGCTTAGGGCTTGTGTTCTAAAGTACCAAGCAACTGGGAAAGGAGTCTACCACTGATTGAATTTTCTTACAATAATAGTTTCCACTTTAGCATAGGTATGGTACCCTACGAAGCCCTATATGGGAGGAAGTGTAAGTCCCCATTATGTTGGTATGAAGTGGGTGAGAGGCTACTGTTAGGTCTTGAGTTAGTGAAACAGACAACCGATCAAATTAAGATGATCAGAGAAAAGATGGCAAAGGCTCAGGATCGACAAAAGACCTATGCTGAAAAAAGGAGAAGATCCATAGAATTTGAGGAAAGGAACTATGTCTTCTTGAAAGTATCCCCGACTACTAGTATCGGTAGCGCTATGAAGTATAGAAAGCTAAGTCCCTAATACATTAGACCTTTCCAAATATTGAAGAGAGTAGGTCCATCAGCATACCTGATAGCCCTACCCTCACACTTGTCAAACCTTCATAATGTTTTCCATGTCTCCTAGCTCAGAAAGTACATACCCGACCCCTCACATATACTTGACACCAGTACTTTACAATTAAAGGATAATCTAACTTATCAGCAAAAACCTGTACAAATCATCGATACTGAGGTTAAAACCCTGAGGAATAAGACCATTCCCTTAGTAAAGATCTTGTGGGATCGTACATCACCACAAGAAGCTACTTGGAAAAGAGAGGAGGACATGCGCAGAGCGTATCTAGAATTATTCCCATTAGGTACGTATAAATTTCGAGGATGAAATTATTTTATGGAGGGGAGAAATATAACACCCCATATTCTCGCAATTGTATTTAAACTAATGTTTCCTTAATTAATCAGATGAGTTACCATAAAATGTGAGGCAATTTCTTTAGTGATGTAATAAATGTCACAAGGGACTATGTGAAATTGAGATGTGTAATTTGATTCCCTAATTTTTCTTCCTTTCACCTAGCTTAATTTCCAAGGAGAAAAGCAAACTAAAAAAAAACATATGTACCTACACGTGCAATTGGGAAAGGGAAGAAGTGTAGCATTAAAATATATATATTGAAGTGGCTAAAGGTGTAGAATTTTTTTTAGTAACATGCACATATGTAGGTGTACGGTAGAGGCTAATTTGGAACTAGATATAGGGAATTAGGATGCAAAACAATATGCCTTGCATGGGAAGGCTATCACGTGAGATGGTAGCTTATGTGAATCCCTTTCTTTCCTTCTCTTGGCACCACCAAGGAGAGGAATTAGACATGCATGCATAATGCTAAAAACATGAGCCTTGCATGAAGAGAAGGGATTACGTGCAAGGGGGAATTAATCATATGCAAATACATGCAACAAGTTAGAGGAAAGAGTGCAAAATTTAAGTTAAGCAACAAGCATGTAAGTGTGTACGGTTGGTATGGGAGATTGAAGAGGGAGGGAGGAAACGTGTGATACCAATTTTCCTCCCCTCCCTTGTGTTGCCTTCCACATGCCAAAAGAAGAGGGAAAGGAGTCGTTGCCCAGCTGTATACGTGTAGGTGAAATGGCGTGACTTCCTCCCATTAGACGTGACCGAATGGACAAAGGAAAAGGGTGTAGAATTTTTTTTTTCTAAATTAAAAATACCTTTAGAAAGGTACACATGCAGCCATACGTAAATAAGGATAACAAAAGATGAAGATAGAATATGACTTTCCTCCTCCTCTCCTTTAACGTGTTTAAGTTGTAACTCCTCTATCTAGTATTGCAATTCATCCGATGTAAACAAATAAGTTCGATACATTATTCTTATCCTTTTATTTAATTAATGTTTGAGCAGTTATACCATTAAGTTTTATTAAAGCAGATTAGGTTTGGGATCTTTTGCTCAGATTAAAACTCATATGCACAACGAAATAAAAGAAACACTATAGTATACAATGAAAATTTAAACATTCATGTAATGTAAATAATACAAGTCCAATAATGTCCATTACATTCTTGTAACATGTCCTCGGATATATGAAGTACCTGTCCATCGGAAGTCAGGAGACAACAAGTTTGTCACTCAGACTCCCTTTTAGATTTTTAATGATGGACCAGTCCTTCACATATCCGTCCCCAGGGATATCCCATGTACATCTCATATATGCAGTCAAAAGAATAGTCCTAATCTAAACCAAATATATCTAGACTAGGACCCAAAATAGGGATTAAAAAAATCTCACTTTAAATCAAAATGGAACTTCTGCCTCCCGTCCCTGCTACGCATCTATATCTGATACATATTAGCACATAGATGAGAAACACAAGTTTCCTAGTAGCTTAACAATTAAGGGTTTAGAAATCAACTAATATGTATCAGGGTGTAAGCACCAAAACGTTTTATTCTACAATCTTGATATTAAAACGTAACATTATTCATAAATACAAATAGGCAAGCATTGCATGATAAATTTAGAGGTCAATGTGAAAATCATGTATCCCTTTTTCAAGTGAAACATATTCTCATAAAATTATATGTGTTATTGCAGAACTAAACAGAGTGCTTATGCATTAAATTCTTACACTTAACATTATGGATTCATTGAATGCCCTGGGGTGTTATGTGTGGACACTAGGCCACCTTTATGAAATCATTGTGAACACTAGGTCACTGGTATGAAGCACCTTTGGCCACACCTCACTAGGTCACCAGTGTCCACGTAACACCTCAGGGCGTTCAATGAATCCATAATGGTAAGTGTAAGAATTTAATACATAAGCTATAGGCTAAGGGGTGTTACATAGTTAGTTGGTATCAGAGTATGGCTACCACGGTTAGCATATAGTTGACTCAATAGTGAGGGTAGATTCCTCAGGGTAGAGACTACTGCAAGTTAGTTAGCCGAGCCTAGGAAATTGACTACTTGTGCTATATTCTGACTTGAGGAATTGAGTGTTAGATTTGGGAATGTATAGTATTTCCTATGGAGCCATATATTCTTTTATAAATATTCTATTAATAAGACAGATCACCTCAATAATGTTTGTTTTAAAGAGTAAGCCATGGTGCCTCCCATGTGAAATGGTACACGGGACAAGGATAGAGAAGTGGATTTAGCTGGGGTCATGCAAACCCTAATGGGTATGGTAGAGGCCATGAGAGAATAGGCCGCTGTTGTCACCCAACAGGCAGCTACCATAACTGAAGTACTCTAGCAGATGCAAGAGAATCAAAATGTAAACTGCAACCTTAACCCCGAGGATGAACAAGTGAGGGATCAAGCCTATAAAGAATGGTCTGAGTTTCAAAAAGCCAAAACTCCTTCCTTTAGAGGTGAGTTTAACCTAAAGATGGCTAAGGAGTAGTTGGAGGAAATGGAGAAACTATTTATAGTTCTAAGGAGTACAGAGGCCTAGAAGGTTTAATTCTCCACTTACATGCTGGCTAGAGAGGCTGAGCATTGGTGGAAAGGAGCCAAGCCATTTATAGAGGCACAGAGAGTCCAAATCACCTGTAATTCTTTTAAGGAGGTGTTTCTAGAGAAGTATTTTCCCAAAGATGTGGAGAACAAGAAGTAAATAGAGTTTATGAAGATAAGATAAGGCTCTATATCATTTGATGATTACTTGGAAAAATTTAAAGAGCTGTCCAAGTTCTACTCTGATCTATAGTTGAGGCAGGATGAAGCATGGAAGGCCATGCACTTACAGAAGAATGTCGTGGTTTCATTAGAGATATGAAACTATGCCATATTGGCTAACAATGTCGTATAATTTCAAGGGGCCTATCAAAGATTGGGAAGGGGAATAAAGAGTTTAACCCCCTTAAGAGGAAATCAAGGTCAAATTTTGCTAAGGGAAAGGAGAGTAAATTTGGTAAAGCCTAATCAAGAAAGAAGCCTATGGTTGGGTAAGCTGCTTTAGACAACTGCCCTAAGTGTGGAAAGAATCGTGAGAATAAGCCATGTTTTCTAAGACTGAATGTTTGTTACAAGTGTGGTAAGCCAGGAAATTTCAACAAGGAGTGCCCATTGTGGAAGAAACCAGCTGAGGCCTCTAAGCCTCTGACTAGGGGGAGAGTTTACATCCTCAAGGACAAGGAGGTAGACCAATCCAGTGATTCCATTAAGGGTCAATTTTTATAAACGATGTTTCTTTAATTGTACTATTTGATTATGGTGCCACTCATTCCTTCATTCCCCTTAAATGTGTGGAAAGATTGAGGATACCTATAACTAAATTGCCATATGAGTTATCCATTTCTAATGCAACTAGAAAACATGTTTTGACTTCTTTGACTTGTCTAAATTCCCTAATTATTCTTGAAAGAAAATCTTTTATTATTAACCTTATCTGTCTACCTATGGTGGATTTAGATGTCATTCTCAGGATGGACTAGTTGCCTTTTAAAAAGGTGTTCCTAAACTGTTTTGAGAAGTCTATGACTTTTATGAACACTATACCTATGAATAGGGGTACGGAGGAAAAGATCCAATGATTATGTTTCCTATGTTCTTTTGAGGTTGAGAGTCAGAGTTTCCTGATCTCTTTCCCGAGGAGATCTCTAATCTTCCACCAGAGAGAGCGTAACACCCCATGTTCTTTTAGTTATATTTAAATTTATGTTTTCTTAATTAATTAGATAAATTTCCATAAAGTGTGGTAAATTGCTTTTGTCATGTAATGATTAGAATAAAGGTGTTAAAGATAACATTGCCAAAAAAATTGAAGAGCTTGATTAATGTTCCTTGTTAGTAGTCGAATTTCCAAGAAGAGAAGTGTATGGCAATTGAATATATACACATGGAGTTGATGGAGGATGTGAGTTTTAAAATATATGTATATATATACCTACACGGCTAAAGAGAAAAGAGAGAAGAGAAAATAGCATTCCCTTTAGCCTTCACCTCAAGTGACCAATGGGTAATAGGAGAATGACAACGGATAATGGGCTGCACTTAATGTAACACCCCATAACTTTAATTAGTCCAAATTAATATTCTTTGAATTGGATGGAATTATTGGTGTCATTTAATGATTAGCTATAAATGAAATACTCCATAATTAAATTAGATGAATTAGCTTAAAGAAGGATCAATTTGCTTGCCTCATTTAATGGCTCAAAATGGGTATATTAAAAGATGATCTTGCATAAAATTAGATGCTTAATTTAATTCTCTATTTCTCCTTTTGAGTCACCTAGCCTAAATGACAAGAGAAAAGCAAGATAGGATGCAACATTTAAATATATATGCATGTGTGTGCTTTGCATGCAACCTACATGAGAGAAAGAGAATTGGAATTGAAAATGTTAGTCTTACAAGAATGCATGCACAGGTGGAAAGAAAGGAAACAAAAGGGAGTTGAAAGTTCATTTTTCATGCATGCTACACAACTACACATGCAATTGGAAGAAGGGATGCCACAATTAAACATATATCACATGCACATAAGGTAGAGTAAAAGGAAAGCAAGAGTGCATAATTTTATTGCAAAAATATATATGTATGAGACCAAAGGACAATAGGAAGAAGGATGGGGATTAATTATATATAAAGATACATGCATGCAACAAATAAATATTTATATTACATGTACTTTTGGTGGAATAAAAAAAATGGAAACTAAAGTGCAGAATTTTCTAGCCACACATGCAAATTGGAAAGGAAAAGAAGACAAAAGTGCAGCCCTTATTTAAATCAAAAACCATGTAAGAATGCAAGCTTTTCCCTCTCTCCTTTAACTTGTGTACGTGGCTAACCTAAACTTGCAAGGAAAAGAATTACCAAGGTTGCAAGAAAGAGAGAATACAAGGTGCAAAAATTTTATTTAAACAAACAATTGTAATTGCTTGTGGGAATAACTAGCATCCAAAGAGAGGAAATGAGGGAGGATGCAGCGTGAATGAAGGTAAGGTGGTGTAAGAACTAATGTAAATTTACAAGGAAAAGGAAAAGTGCAACGTGAATGGACAACACTTAGAGACAAGCAATTAAAAAGGTAAAAATGAGAAAGGAAAAGGAGTTTACGTGAATGCATGAAAAAAGCAAGAAGGGTGCAGAATTTTATTTAAGAAATGTGTATTTAGGTGTGGATACGGCTAGGCAAGAAGTGAGGGATTGTTGGGATAGAAATGCTAAGGTAACGTGTACTCTAAAAAACCTATGCAGCCATAAAACAATAAAATAACAAAAATGAATGTAGCATTCCTATATGCAATGGACGAAGGGAAGAACAAGTGCAGCATTCCCTTTTCCCCATGACTTGGCCGAATGGAAATTTGAAGGAAGAAAAGAAAGGAAGGTGACGTGAAAGAGGGAGTAAGGTAACTTGCAAGCAAAACCAATTGTGCTAGGAAGTACACATGTGGCATAAGCAAAGTTAAATTAATAATAAACAAGAAATAAAAAAAATAAATGAAGAAAGTGTTGTACTAGGTGACACGTGAAAGAAGAAAGAAAGGAGAGCGTGGAGTGGCATGAGGGATAAGGAGTTAGAATGGTTTATTTTTATGAATGCATGCCACTAGCAAGAGAGAAAAGAGTGGGAAGCCTATTTCATTTTTCATGCATACAATACACACACATATGAGGAAAGAAAAGAGAAAGAGAAAGAAAGATAGAGTGGCGTGAGACAAGGGAATTTCATTTTGAGAGATACATGCAACAATCACACGTAAAGAAGGAAAAGAAAAAGAAGATTTCAAGAGTCTTGGGAGAGCATTTGAGAGGGAGAACACATGAGTTGAGAAAGGGATCCCAAATGTTTGAAGAGGAAGAAGTGAAGGTGATCAAGAAGAAAAGCAAAGGAAACAAGAATCAAGGGGAAGTCAAGCAAACCATCTTAGGGCACCAAAGAGGTAGGTTAACCATTTGAGATTTATATTCCATGCTTAGTTTTTGCAACCAACATGTTTCTTTTTGCTTTCTATGGAACATAAATTGTCTCCCTACATTCTTGACCAAAATGTATATATGTTGGCTAGCATGTGTGGTTTATTGAAATGTTGATGGATGAGATAGCATTAGTATGTTGTTGGAAAAGGATTAGGGTTGGTTGGTGTTAAATTCATGATGACCATAAAGGAAAGAAACCCTACCATTTAAGGGTGTTAGTAAAGAATAAAGGAAGGAAATTGAATTGCAATTTAAAAAATCTCCCTAGGCCATGTCCATGAAATTTATTCTTGGAATTTATAAGCTATACACCATGATCTTGATTCAAAATATGGGAATTTATTTTTGAAGTCATAAGAGGAGATTAGGATTATTATTGCAAGAAAAGAAAATATTTTAAAATGCTAGAATTTTTGTAAGAAATATACATTAGAATTTATTTCCAAGAAAGGAGAAATTATCCTTGAAATATTGGAATTTTCCATAAGAAATGTATATTAGAATTAACTTTCAAGGAAGGAGAAAGTATTCTAAACATTAGAATTTTCATGAGAAATATACATTAGAATTTATTTCCAAGGAAGGAGAAATTATCCTTGAAATATTGGAATTTTTTCATAAGAAATGTATATTAGAATTAATTCCGAAGAAAGGAGAATTTATTCTTCAAGATATTGGAATTTTATAAGAAATGTACATTAAAAATTAATTTTCAAGAAAGGAGAAATTATTCTTGAAAATATTAGAATTTTTTTTGTACATTAGAATTAATTTCCAAGAAAGATAGAATTATTATTGGAATTTTTGGAATTTTTAGAAAAATGCACATTAGAATTAATTCCAAGAAAGATGAAATTATTATAGAATTTTCATAAGAAATGTACCTTGATATTAATTCCCACGAAAGGAGAATTTATTCTTCAAGATATTGGAATTTTATCAGAAATGTATATTAAAAATTAATTTTCAAGAAAGGAGAAATTATTCTTGAAAATATTAGAATTTTTAGAAAAAAAAATGTACATTGGAATTAATTTCCAAGAAAGAAGAAATTATTATTGAAAATATTAGAATTTTCATAACAAATGCATTAAGATTAATTCCCAAGGAAGGAGAATTTATTCTTAAAGATATCGAAATTTTATAAGAATTGTACATTAATATTATTTTCAAGAAAAATAAAAATTTCCCTTGAAACTTGATAAAGAACTTTAAAGGTGGCAAAGTGTCCACATGTGCCCAAGTGTCCACAAAGAATTACAAAGGTGGCCAAGTGTCCACATAGTACCCAAGTGTGCACAATGACCCTAGGAAGGTGGCCAAGTGTCTACATAGTGTCCAAGTGTACACAATGACCTTAGAAAGGTGGCCAAGTGTCCACAAGTGCCTAAGTATGCACAAGAGATTTTTTAAAGGTGGCCAAGTGTTCACGTAGTGCCCGAGTGTACACAACCATTATGTAACGACCCCCTAATCCATAATATACTATCCTCTATCTATCTAGTGGAAGCATATGGGTTTTAGAAATAGTTATTCCCGATGTGGGAATGTCAGGGGATCGCTACTGGTTGAGCGTAACCCAAATAGACTTTTCGTCATCCATTCGGATTCCGTTCAAACTTAATTCACATGCAGCTATACTAACTATACATACATTCATCATAAAGTACTATGGAATGAAAAATAAAATCCATACATACAACATACAATCCATTAATACAAATTCCGTCTTAATTACACAAGTTTACCGCGGCAATTCCTGCCAAAAATTCGGCAGAGTTTCCTCTGTATTTCGAACATATCCCCATAATACAAACAGTCATCCATCAGAAATTACATCCAATCCAACAACAAAAAAGCAGAACTTATAGATTCCAATACAAAATATCATCAATACATATATACATTACAACTAAAACCTAGAACTAAGCTGTTCTTCTGTCTATCATCAATACCTTGCTCAGCTGGTGTCTAGGTCCCTGTTCCTGTTCATCTAAGTAAACAACCTGGTGAGATAAAAAATCCTAGTAGAATAATTTACAATATAGTTCAAAATCTAGTTGATTACTTAGCGGTGCAAGCACCGAAAACAATTTTCGTTTATCAGTTCAAAATCCGTGAAATACCTTATCTTTAAAAATCAGATTATCGCATGGAAATCATGGTAAGTTCTAAAATCATCAAAATTCTGTTTATGTGAAAATCAATAATAAAAAATGAATCAAAACCCATGCCCGGTGTATCTAAATCTGTATTGGCCACAATTCATCTATGACCGTATCTAAAATCCTCCAATTGCACGTCATCCAGAGAATTTACATCTCTTATCGTTGGGTGTGATCCGTAACACCAATCACCCGAATCTCGCCTATGTTGTGAGTGTGATCCGTAACACCAATCACTCACTCAAGGATCGGGTGAGAATCAACATCTAGGGCGTCCCCTAGCATGTGCACATACGCCAATTCTCATCCTCATATAGTCTATTCAAACTCATATGCTCACGGTCAGCTATTCCTCAGGGTTCTAGGGTATTACGCCTAAATCACAACGTTTTCCTGTATAGGCTATCCCCCCTTATACTCCTTAAACCTTTCTTAGGGTCGTCCTGATTTATCGCGTGATCCCTAATGCAGTATAGGCTAAATCTGGTAAAAACAATATCATTTAAAAACTCCTTGTATTCGGGATACTTAACTGTTGTCCCATACTGGCTATCAAGTACCCAACCCTAAGTAAACCCATCCTAATAGCATCTAAATTCGATAAACAAATCGTCTAATATGTAAATGGAATTTCTAGCACACAGGCATGCAATTTAATCCATCGAAAGTAGCACGTAAATCCATGCAATTAAATCTAAGCATTCAAGTATCCATATAGTCAATTCTAACATTCGAGAAGCGTAAATTATCCTACCTGGTCTCCGTTTGCTCCATATCAATTCAGAACTTCTCGTAATCCTGGATTTCGAGCCAAATTAATTCCCTGGACATTTACACGAATATTTGAGCTCATCACGTCACTAATTCTACAGTCCTAAGTCCGATTACCCTATTTCCTAAATCATTTTATTTCCTGTTCGCGTTTAACAGCTAATTCAATCAAAATTCATTAATTTTAGGTGAATCGAACCTTACCGGGGTTACCGGATGATGGAAATCTGTCTCGGGGTGGTCTCGGTGTCTCTCGATGTATATCTGGATTCTCTGGCACGGTAAAGCACGATGGAGCACAGTGGCGCACGGTGGCCTCGAAAATCACACCATAGTGAAGCCCACAAGATGAGGATTCTAAATATGGTGGTGGTGCAGCAGTTCACGGCCATTTGGATGGCATTTTTCGGCCTCAAAGCTTGACGCACGACTGACGGAACTTCCTTCGATTCGGGCGCGTCTGACCTCCGTTCGGTCGTGAGTGGGGAGGAAGTCGGCGAGCTGCCTACACATTGTTGGTAGCGATGGCCAACGGCGGTGACAAAGAACGATCTCAGCTGGCTAAAATCTCACGCGACGGAAGAGAATAACGTCATTTTTCGGTGAGTCTGAAGGCAATTGGTGGCCGTGGGTGGCTACTGGAGGTCGAAGATGGCGAGTGGAGTAGGTTGGTAGGCCAGGTGGTGGCTCACGGTGGCCCAGGTGGTGGCGCATGGTGGAAGAGAGAAGAGAGAGAGGAGAGCGATAGTGGAGTGATGAGAGAGAGAGAAATGGCAACAATGATGGGTTTTCAAAAAATTTAAAGCTTCCAGGGGCGATTTCGGCTTTTCTTAGACCACTCGGGGAAGCTTCAAGACGTTGTCATTCATCCGAACGTTGGCACGAGTTCTCATGCAGAGGTTATGGCCTCCATTTGAGAAATCAAAGTCCTAAACTCTGTTTATCATTTTTTGATCGTTGGGACGCGTTTCTTTTCATTCGATTGTGTTTCTGACTCCAAATTGCTTTCCGATTTCAACCATCGACCTCAAATTTTGTGCCAGACTTAGTTTACATGAATTTAGCGTCAAAAATTCGATTTTATCTTTTAAAAATAGTCTCAGTTATTACACATTGTATAAAAGTAAGTTTTAAGAATGACAAGCATAAATGTTTTTGTTAATTTTGTAACAATGTGTTTTGTAGTATGTGAAGATGTTTACTTGAGATGAACATTATTTTATCATAATGTCTTTATTCCAAGAATGTAGAATTAAATATTTCGGTGCTTGCACCCTGATATATATTAGTTTTTAAAACCGAATTTTTAAGCTACTGGGAAACTTGTGTTTCTCATTTATATGCTAATATGTATTAGATGCGGACGCATAGTAGGGCTGGGAGATAGAAGGTTCTTTTGGGTTTAGAGAAAATTTTTGTAACCCCTATTTTGGGTCCTAGTCTAGACATATTGTTTAGGACGATTCTTTTGGCTATATAGTAGATGTTCATGGGAATCCCTGGGGACAAATATGTGAGGGACTGGTCCATCCTTAGAAATTGTAAGGGAGTCTGAGTGACAGACCTATTGTCTCCTAACCTCTAATGGACGGGTACTTCATATATCCGGGGGCATGTTTATTAGAATGTAATGGATGTTATTGGACTTGTATTATTGAATTACATGAAAGTTTAAATTTTCGCTGAGTAGTATATTATTTTTTTTATTTCGCTGTGCATACGAGTTTTAATCTGAGCAAAAGATCTTGGACCTAATTCGCTTAATGAAACATAATGGTTTAACTGCTCAAATGTTAATTAAATAAAAGAATAAGAATAATGTATCAAACCTATTTATTTGCATCGGATGAATTGTAATACTAGATAGGGGTGTTACACTTGATGACATGTAAGACTATGGAATAATAATTAGGAAAGGAAAAAGAGTGCAAAGTTTAAATACACAATATAATGCAACATTATGGGTGGCGTGTTTCCCTTTTCTTTCCTTCTTTTGGCACCACCAAGTAAGAGAATTAAGCATGCATGTGTGAGTCTTGCATGAAAGGGGGATTTTACATGAAAGGAGAAGGAAAAGGACATGCAGCCATGATAATTAGGAAATAGTTAAGCAAGGAGTGTAGAATTTAATTTGCAAAACAAGAAGCATGTAAGTGTATGGTGAAGCAAGGATGCAAGAGAGGAAGGAGACGTGTGAAGCAAGTAGTTCTCTCTTCCTTCCCTTACGTCATCTCAAACACAAACATATGGAGAAATGAACATACATATATGTGCATGCAGTGTGAATTTGGGAAGAAGTAAACCAAAGATTGCATGTAAGGAAGGCTACACTAAAAGTCACATGAGAGGCCATTGGACAATAATGTTAATAACAACAATAATTAAGGAGAAGGAGGGCAGCATTCCATGAGCCATTTGTCAATAGACAGGAGGAAATAAAATTGAAATTGACATTTTAATATACTTGCATGCACACACACATGGCAAAGGGAGTAAAGAAGGCAAATGAAGCGTGGGAAATAAGGCTACACGTGGGGAACCAATTCATCTTCCTCCTTGCCCTTTAACGTGTTCAAATGGACTTGCACAATAGTGTAAGCAATGTAAGTGTACTTCCAAGTGCACATGCAACAGCCATGTAATGATGACAAGAAGAGGGAAGTGCAGCGTGATTTTCTCCTTCTTCCCTCCTATTAGGGTGATCGAATAGCCAAAGAAGAAGGGGTGCATAAATTTTTCTAAGTTAGGTACACATGCACCATGCTTAAATAAGTATACCAAAAGATGAAGATAAAATTAAGAAGAGAAAAGAAAAGTGTAGCCCATGAGGAATGGCGTGACAAGAGGGGATAAGATAAACTTGCAAGCAAAAAAAAAATACTTGAAAGTACAAATGTGGCATAAGCAATGAACATTAGCAAACAATAAAAAAGAAAGGAAAAAGGGAGAAGGTGCAGCGTGAATGTTGGAATGGGCAACACTTAGAAGAAAGAAATTAAAAGATAAAAATGAGAAGGGAAGATGGAAGGAAGGATAAAACCACACGGTAAAGGCATCCAACAAAAGGAAGGAGAGAGAGTTGAAAAAGAAGTTAAGATACACACACAAACACATTCGGTGGGAAGAAAAAAAAAGAAGGGCTAGCCGAAAAGGTTAAAAGCAAAGGGAGAACTCAAAGGAAAAGCTAAGAGAACTCCATCTTAGTCCATCATTGAGGTAGGTTAACAAATTCTAAAATTGTGTTCCATGTTTTAGTATATGTAATCACAATGCTTTTACAAGCTTCCATGGATCATGATTATAACGCCCCTATCTAGTATTACCATTAATTTCGATATAAATAGATAGGTTCAGTACATTATCCTTATCCTTTATTTAATTAATTTCTGAGCAGTTACACCATTCAATTATATTAAGCGAATTAGGTTTGGGATCTTTTGGTCAGAATAAAACTCGTATGCACAGCGAAATAAAATAAATATGACACTACACAGTGAAAATTTGTGAAAATTTAAACTTCCATGTAATTCCAATAGCACAAGTCTAATAATTGTCCATTACATACCGATAGACATGTCCCTGGATATATGAAGTACTCGTCCCTCGGAAGTCAGGAGACAACAGGTCTGTCACTCAGACTTTCGTACAAATTAAGGATGGACTGGTCCTTCACATATTCGTTTCCCCTGTATACCCCACATACATCTCATGTATACAGTCAAAACAAGTGTCCTATGCTAAATTGAATTTATCTCAGACCCACAATAGGGGTTACCAAAATCTCACCTAAATCAAAAGAACTGCTACTCCTCGGCCCTGATACACATTCGGATCTGATACATATTAGCACGGGGATGAGAAACACAAGTTTCCTAGTAGCTTAACAATTCAAGGTTTTAAAAACACAACTAATATGTATCAAGGTGTAAGCACCAAAACATTTAATCTACATTCTTGAGTTTAAACATAATGTTACACATAAATGTAAACCAGCAAGTATTGCATGATAAATTTAGAAATCAATAGAAAATTAGATAACTTTTTTTTTCAAGTGACACGTATTCTCATAAAATTACATGTGTTATTACAAAATTATCAGAGCGCTTATGCAATTAATTCTTACTCCTACCATTACGGATTAAGTGAACGTTCTCGAGTGTTACATGAACACTAAGTCATGGGTATAGAGCACCTTCAGCCACACCTCACTAGGTCACTCGGGTGGAGCACCTTCGGCCACACCTCGTAATTCGTGGACACTCAGCCATGTATATAAAATCATCGGGACACTAGATCACGGGTATGAAGCACCTTCAGTAACGCCTCACTAGGTCATCAGTGTGGAGCACCTTTGGTCACACCTCATAATTCGTGAATCTTTCTATGTTTTTCCTATGTTTGTTGCCTTTCTTTTCTATTGGCACACATTACCTATTTTTCATATTTATTTATGAAAAATTAGCCTAAATCAATCTAATTCTCCATTTTTGAATGATATGTTTCAATTATAAAACCTTAGTCATTTTCAGGGGAGAATTTCCATGATTTTGGCCTAAGGAAAAATTTAAGAGAATTTCATATTTTATCATTTAAATTTCCCCTTTTCATCCTTTAAATCATATTATTGAAATGGGGTAGTTTTTCTTTCCATAAAAATAATGTTTATCATTATTAATCAACATTATTCAACATTACTAATCATAATTCCTCATAACAACGGTCATTATTATCTAGACATAAATTTCCCATAATAATGGTCATCATTAATTAGCCTTCATTTTTTTTCCTCAATAATATTCATCATCAACTAACCATAAAGTTTAACCAGAATAACAATATCCATTCATAATTTTTCCATCACTATATTCAACACTAACTAGCCATAATTTTCCTATGATAATGGTCATCATTAATTAGTTTTAAAGTTTGACCATAACAATAATATTCCTCACTAAGCTAGTCAATTATTTCCCACAATCACATGCATCATTATTTATAATCATAAATTTTCCCCATTAATTTGGATAAGGTATTCTTTCTTACATATGTTACATGTATTAACATTAATTTCATAATAGAATTCACAAGTTCACTTCAATATTAAGATTGGTAACCCAAGCAACCTAAACATTGAAATGATCTCTTGAGCTAATTTCTTTCATAGTTGTAAGAAAATGACATTTTTAAATTCTTTAGCATTAACTCCCTCCTATATTTATCATGCAAACTCAATCAAGTTTTGTTCCTAAATCAAGAATGTAGACAAGTATTCTAGTCCCATGGAAGTAACATCATTAAACATGCATACAAGATCATGGAACTAGAATTTAATAAATTGCTAACCTACCTTAATTCCTTTGCTCTTTCCTTTTTCTTTTGACCACATTTTTTTCTTCCTCCTTCCAAATTTTAGTGCTTCATGTGCTCTCTCTCAATTACTCTCCCAAGACTCTTGCAATCCTCTTTTCTTTTCACCCCTTTCCTCACGTGTGTGTGTATTTTCTTCTAAAATATGAAGTTGCTCTTTCCTTCCAAAAGCTATAGCCGTAACCTCTCTTTGATTCAATCCCCCCTTATATACTTCCCCTTCCCTTACTTAGAGTGATACACGTGCACTCAAGTACCATTCTTATTAATGGAAATCTTGCATCAGCGGATTAACCACTCAGCCATGTCAAAGGAAAGGAAAGGGAGAGGTATACGTAAGGCACCCTTTCACGTGAGTTACTCCTCACTACCTCACCCTAGGCCACTCAGTGCGTGTGTTATGTGTGTATTTTAAGTTCCAATTCCCCTATGTATAGCACTCATTCGGATGAAGGGAGGTTGTCCACTATTCTACTCCTTCATTAGAGTTACCTCCTAGCTTACTTGCAATTTACTCACTCCCACTCAGCTAAATTGAAGGTGGAAAGGATGGAGAAACACGCCACTTCTTGGTTGCATTCAAGATGTATAGTTTGGCATATAGTTTCTTTCCTTTTTATATCAAATTCCTATTTGTTATGATTCCATTGATGATATTCTTGTATATTCTAGAAATAGGCAAGAGCATGAACAACACCTTAGGATTGTGTTCACTTTTAGATAGTTGTATGCGAAACCTGAGAAGTGTGAGTTTTGGTTATAGGAAGTGAGATTCTTAGGGCATGTGATTACCAAGGATGGGGTAGCAATAGATTCAAGTAAGATGGAAGCGGTGATTCATTAGGAGAGACCTACAATAATGATTGAAATTTGTAGTTTCCTCAGATTATCCAGTTACTACAGAAGGTTTATCCAAGGGTTTTTGCAAATAGTGATGCCAATAACCAAGTTGGCTCGAAAGGATGTTTCATTTATGTGGGATTCTAAATGTGAACATAGTCTCCAGACCTCGAAGGATTGCACTCGTATTAATTATCCCAAATCCTTTGGAAAGGTTTGAGCTATATTGCAATGCATCCAAGAAAGGTTTAGGGTGTGTCTTAATGCAAGAGGAAAAAGTAGTAGCCTATGCTTCTAGACAATTAAAGCCTCATGAGGGAAGTTATCCCACTCACGACCTAGAGTTAGCAGCTATAGTGTTTGCCTTGAAAATTTGGAGGCATTATCTTTATGATTCTAGGTTTGAGGTATTTAGTCACCACAAAAGTCTCAAGTACCTCGTTGACTAGAAGGAATTGAACATGAGATAGAGGAGATGGATGGAATTCATCAAGGATTATGATTTTGAATTGAGATACTATAACACCCCTATTAGCCTATTGTTCCTTTAAGTGTTTAGATGTATAATGTACATAATTATCATAATAATGGTGTGTTACTATCACTTCTACCCGAGTAAATTTTAAACTTTTTACCAAGTTAATTAATTGAGTGCCATTTGGGTTGGTCTTTACTGTAATAACCAAAATTTCAAAAATATTAAACTGAATAAATATAAGATTGAGTTCGTTAAAATTGAATTCGAGCAGCAGTTGAAACTGAAGAATTTTTTAGAGTCAGAAACATAATCTGATGAAAGAAAACGCGACCTGGCTCACCACCCTTGACTCCCAACAACCACCCATGGACACCAAACGGCCGCCACAATCGTCGAACAAAGCCAATTTTCCTCGACCATCGTGATTTCCTTTGCCCACCACGATCTCCGCTATCAGCCACCGTTGTACGTCACCGCCACCACTAGTATATAGGCTGAGCTGCCAGTTTCCTCCCCTAGCTTACCACCGTCGAACGGAGCTCTCACGCGCACAGATCGAGGTAAAAGGTGTCCACTGTGTGTCACTCTTCGGCATTAGAAAATGTCATCCAAATAGCCATGAACTGCCGCACCAACCTCAGATTTGGACTCCCTATCTTGAGAGCTTCATCGTGGTGTAATTTTTGAGCTCAACCGCACCCCTTCGCCATGCGTCGCCATGAGGTCGCCGGAGAAACTAGAAAGACGCCAGAGACTATCCCAGAATAGATTTCCATCATTTGGCACCCCCAGTAAGGTCTAAATCACCTAAACCTAATGTATTTTGACTGAATTCGATGCCGAACATGAATATGAAATTAATCAACTTAGGAAATTGTGCAATCGGATGTAGGAAAGTGAAACCGATGACGTAACAGACTAAAATACTCATTTAAATGCCTAGAAAATTGATTAGGCTTGAATTTTGAGGATACGAGAAGTCTTGGATTAATTAGGAGCAAACGGAGACCAGGTAGGATAATTTACGCTTCCTGAACTTTAGATTTTACCTTGTGGATACCTGAATGATTTAGATTAATTGCATAGATTTACGTGCTACTTTCGATAGACTAAATTACATGCCTGTGTGCTGGAAAATACCCTTTGTATGTTAGACGATTTGCCTATCTAGTTTATATGCCATAGGGACGGATTGATTGAGGGTAGGGTACTTGATAGCTGGTATGGGACGACTGTTAAGTATCCCGAGTGTAGGGATTTTATAAATATATTGTTTTAACCAGAATTAGCCTGCATTACATTAGGGATCACGCGGTAAATCAGGATGACCCTAAGAAAGATTTAAAGGAGTATAAGGGGGGATAACCTAGACGGGGAAACGTTGTGATTTAGGCATAATATCCTAGAACCCTGAGGAATAGCCGACCGTGTGCATGTGAGTTCGAATAAATTGTATAAGGATGAGAATTGGCGTATGTGCATATGCTAGGGGATGTCCTAGATGTTGATTCTCACCCGATTCTTGAGTGAGTGATTTGTGTTACGGATCACACTCACAACATAGGCTAGATTTCGGGTGATTGGTATTATGGATCACACCCAATGACAAGAGATAGAATTTCTCTAGATGACATGCACTTGGATGGTTTTAGACTCAGTCGCATATGACATGTGGTCGATATAGATTTAGAAATATCGAGTATGGGATTTGACTCGATTTTACTATAGATTTTCATAAAAATAGACTTTTATAACTATTGAAAAATTGCTTTGATTTCCATGATAAATAATGATTTTTAAAGATAAGGTATTTCACTGATTTCGAATTGAATATGGGAAGTTATTTTTGGTGCTTGCACCACTGAGTAATCAACCAGTTTTTAAACAATATGATTAATTGTAAATTATTCTATTGGGATTTAAATATGTCGTAAGGTTGTTTGCTCAGATGAACAGGAACAGGGGCCTAGACGATAGTTGGGAAATGGTGTGATGATAGACAGACAAGTAGCTTTGTTTCTAGGCTTGAATTGTGATGTATATATTCTGTTGATGTTTTGTATTGGATTATGTAATTACTGGTTTTTTTTTTTGATGGACTGGATGTAAAATTCTGAACTGTTGTCTATTTGTATTTGGGAAACGTTTGAAATACAGGGGAGATTTTGCTGAATATTTGGTAGGGTTAATATTGTAAATGTTTAAGTTTAAGATGGAATTTATATAAGTGGATTGCATGTTTATGTATGGAATCTAGTTTTATTATTCCATAGTTTATTGTGATGTTTGCATGTGTAATTAGTATAGCTGCATTCGATTTTCAGTAGCGATCCTCTGACGTTCCCATATTGAGAATAACTATTTTGAAAACCCATATACTTCTACTATACAGATAGAGGATAGTATATTGTGGATTAGGGGGTTGTTACAAGTTTGGTATCAGAGCCTGGTTTGTCAGTTTTCTGGATTAATGGGTTAAGGATTGTGAATTTTTGGGCTTGCAGCTTTAGGGTTTTAATTGACTCAACTCTGGAATATTAGGACCTGATCTTGAATCGATAAGTGAGGGACTGAATTTAATGCCTTTCTGTAAATTGTTGCTGTTAAGACTGATATATTTTCTTTCTGTCTCAGATAATTATGGTAGAACCAATCAGGGATAACACCCGTAGGCCTAGAGGAAGGCCAAGACACAGGAGTTAGGGCACTTCAGGTAGTGGCAGCATAGAGACCAACATCGACATGTGAGACATAATGGAGTCCATATGGATGATGGTTGATGCCATGAGGGATCAAGGCACTACTAGTGCCACAGTAATGAGGCAGCAGCAAGAGGACAGACAGACCAGGAATGATGAAGCCACCTAAAATGTCAATCTGTTGTATCAAGAATGGATTGAATTTCAAAGAGCAGGTCCATCCTCATTTGCAGGTGCCTCCAATCCAACTGTAGTGGAAGCATGGCTGAAGGACATAGAGAAGATCTTCCAGTTGTTACAATGTGACGACGAATAGAAGGTTACATATGCAATATACATGATGAAGGGTGAAGCGAAACAATGGTGGATAGGTGCCCAGCAGTTGATGGAAAGCAGGGGTATCCCGCTTACCTAGGAATCTTTTAAGGGAGTCTTCATGGATCAATACTTCCCTGAGAGTGTCAAACAGTCAAAGGAAGCATAGTTCTTAAAGCTCACGTAGGGAGGTAGACCATTCGAGGAATATTTGAAACAATATGAAGAGTTATCCAGATATTCCACATACCTGCAGATGAACTATGACAAAGCTTGGAAGGCAAAGCAGTTAGAAGAGGGCCTAGACTTGCCAATAAAGATACATCTTGCCCCACTTGAGATCCGAGACTTTGCTTTGCTAGTGAATAAATGTCAGATCCTAAGTAGAAACCTGGAGCAGAAACAGGCCCTGAACATGACACAGAGGATAGGAAACCGGATGAGACCACCAGCGAGAAATCTCAATGTGAAAGGAAGGACATTTAAACCGCAACCATGGTCCTCAAGTAGCGGCAGCAAACGACTCGAGAGTGCACTCTGTCCAAAGTGTGGGACCAGGCATCCTAATCAACCCTGTTGGCATCAGACTCCAGTTCAGTGCTAAAATTATGGGGGTACAGGACACATGGCAAAGTACTACCCCTCAAGTAGAAGCCAGCAGGTACTAGGTGGTCGAAGACCGTAGGCTCTAGGGAGAGTCTTCACTATGGATGCGGCCAATGTCGATAGGTCATCAGGTTTGATGCAGGGTAGAGGTAAAATTTACAATTTTCCTTTGATAGTATTATTTGATTCGGGTACGACGCACTCTTTTATTGCCGATGTATGCGTAGAGAAAATAAAATTACCTGTACAGACCCTGCCCTGTGATCTATACATATCCATACCTTTGGGAAAAGCCACTATGTCCCTACATATATGCCTAAACTGCCCCTTAACCATTGATGATACCTTGTTTATCATGGACCAAGTGTGTATACCTTTGATTGGGATCAACATCATCTTAGGAATGGATTGGTTAATTAGGAATCGGGTCTTCTTAAACTGTTCCGAGAGGACAATCACTTATTTGGATAATGTGCCTGTGCGTGGGAGTGACAAAGCGTGTGAGATAGGTGATGTGTCTCTCAATCTCTCTCAGGTAGAATTGCAGGATAGGTTAAACCTAATCTCAATCGTTAGTGACTTTTTTGAAGGTGTTTCCTTTGGAAATAAGTAAACTGCCACCACCTAGAAAGATAGAATTTACTATTGACCTGATTTCGGACATAGACCCAATAGCCATGACTCCATACCGAATGGCCCCAGCAGAATTGAGGGAATTAAAGGTCCAAATTAAAGATATGTTGGAGAAGGGGTTCATTAGGCCGAGTGTATCACCATGGGGAGCTCCAGTCTTATTCATAAAGAAGAAAGACAGGAGTTTGAGATTATATATCGATTATCGGCAATTGAACAAGGTGACCATTAGGAATAAATACCCATTACCACAGATTGATGATTTATTTGATCAATTGCAAGGTACGACTGTATTTTCTAAAATAGACTTAAGATCGGGATACCACCAGATTAGGGTTAGAGAAGAAGACATCCCTAAGACAGTGTTTAGCACTAGATACGACCACTATGAGCTTTTAGTGATGCCGTTTGGATTGACAAATGCACCTACTGTCTTTATGGATTATATGAATAGAATCTTTAGACCCTACTTAGATCAGTTTGTAGTGGTGTTCATTGATGATATCTTAGTCTACTCCAAGACTCACGAAGAGCATGCCCAGCATCTTAGCACGCTGCTATAGATACTGGAAGATAAGCAATTGTATGCCAAGTTAGAAAAATGTGATTTTTGGTTGAAAGAAGCGAAATTCCTTGGACACGTGGTAAATGGGGAAGGAATATCAGTAGACCCTAAGAAGATTGAAGCAGTATTAGATTAGGGTCAACCGAGGATGGTCACCGAGGTTAGAAGTTTTCTGGGTTTGGCCAGTTATTACAGGAAATACATTCAAGGATTTCCTCAGATAGCCTTGCCATTAACCCGGTTAACTCGGAAGGGTGTGAACTTTGAATGGAGCGAACAATGTATGGATAATTTCCAAACTTTGAAAGAGAAATTAACCACCGCTCTTGTATTAATTATTCCGAAACCCTTAGAACCCTTGATAGTATATACAGATGCATCATTGAAAGGCTTAGGTTGCGTCTTAATGTAGGATGGAAAGGTAGTGGCTTATGCATCACGACAATTGAAAACCTGAAGAGTAAAATTACCCCACCTATGACTTAAAACTAGCTGCCGTCGTGTTTGCCCTAAAGATTTGGAGACAATACTTGTACGGGGCTGTATTTGAGGTTTATAGTCATCACAAGAGCCTTAGGTACTTGTTTGATATGAAGGAATTGAATATGAGGCAGCGTAGGTGGGTAGAATACCTAAAGGATTTTGCTTTTGAATTGAAATACCATGCAAGGAAAGCTAATGTCGTAGCAGATGCATTAAGCCAGAAGTCACTACAATTAGCTAGCCTAATGATATATGAGATGAGGTTACTTGAGGATTTTAGGAATCTCAGCCTCAACGTAATCTCATTTCCGAAGAGATTAGTGATGAGTGACTTCTTGATAACCTGCGAGCTGAGAGAGCAGATTAGACAAGCCCAACTAGAGGAAGAATCCTTGGAGTTATACACTAACCAACCTAATTTTGGACTAGCCTATGATGGAGTATTGATGTTTAGAAAGAGGGTAGTGATTCCAAACCATCAGAAGCTAAGGGAAAAAGTGCTAGCAGAGGCTCATCGAAGCCATTATACTATTCACCAAGGTATTTCCAAGATGTATTAGGATCTAAAGAGGAACTTTTGGTGGCCTGGTATGCTTGTCAACAGGTCAAGATAGAACATCAGAAACCCGCAGGGCTACTAAAACTACTAGAGATACCGGAAAGAAAATGGGATCAAACAACCATAGACTTTGTGGTAGGATTACCTAGGACACCAGTTGGATTTGATGCCATTTGGGTGATAGTGGATAAATTGACCAAGTCTGCTCACTATTTGCCTGTTAAGATGCAATACTCCATGGATAAATTGATCAAGGTATATCTTAGGAAAATCATGAGATTACATGGAATACCATCAGGTATAGTATCCGATTGAGACCCTAGGTTTACTTTGAGATTCTGGCAATCCCTACAGCAAGCCTTAGGAACCTAGCTTAAGTTTAGCACGACCTATCATCCCCAGACTGATGGGCAGTCTGAGAGGACTATCCAGACTTTAAAAGATATGTTGAGGGCTTGTGTGCTAGAATAGCAAGGAAGTTGGGATAAACACCTGCCGTTGATAGAGTTTGCATACAATAACATTTATCACTCTACCATCGGTATAGCACCTTATGAGGCTCTGTATGGGAGGAGTTGTAAATCACCCTTGAGTTGGGTAGAGATGGGAGAGAGTACACTGTTGGGACATGAGATTGTACAAGAAACCACTGATCAGATCAAAATAATCAGGAAAAAGATAAGGGTTGCCCAAGAAAGTTAGAAAGCCTATGCAAATAAAAGAAGACCTTTAGAATTCAATGAGGGAGAGCATGTATTTCTAAGAGTGTCCCCCACCACGGGTATCGGTAGACAAGTAAGGACTAAGAAATTAAGCCCTAGATTCCTAGGACCATTCCAAATCCTACAAAGGGTCAGTCCAGTCGCCTACTAGATTGCCTTACCTCCCCACTTGTCCAACTTACATGATGTCTTTCATATCTCACAACTTCGTAAATATGTTCCAGATCCTGAACATGTATTGGGGAATCAACCAATAATGTTAAAGGAAAATTTAACTTATGAATCCACACCTGTACAAATCCTTAACTTTAAGACTAAGCAACTCTGAAATAAGATAATCCCTTTAGTTAAGGTACTTTGGTAGGATGTAGCATCGCAGGAGATGACCTGGGAGAAGGAGGACGAGATGAGGCTATGATACCCAGAGTTATTCACAGGTATGAATTTTGGGGACAAAATTTTTTTTAAGGGGGGGAGAATGTAATAACCAAAATTTCAAAAATATTAAACTGAATAAATATAAGCTTAAGTTTGCTAAAATTGAATTCGACACAATTTTTGGAGCCAGTAGTTGAAACCGAAGAATTTTTTGGAGTCAAAAACGTAATTTGATGAAAGAAAATGCAACCCGGCGATGAGACAGACAAACAGTGTTCTGGACTTTGGCTCCTCAAATGGAGGCCGAAGCCTTTGCATGGGAACACGTTCCATCCTCCAGATCAAAGAAGACATCTAGAAGTTTCTCCGAGTGGTCCAAAAAAAGTCAGAATCTGCCATCAACCACCCACGGCCACCAATAGCCACCACAATCGCCGAAAAAAGACAGTTTTCCTCCACCGTCGCAATTTCCTTCGCCCACTGCAATCTCCGTCGTTAGCCACCGTTGGATATCACAGCTACCACCAGTGCATAGGCTGAGCTGCCAGCTTCCTCTCCCAGCTCATCGCCACCGAATGGTGCTCCCACACACCCAGATTGAGGCAAAAGGCATCCGCCGTGCGTCACCCTTTGGCACCAAAAAATGTCATCCAAATGGCTGTGAACCATCGCGCCAACCTCAGATTTAGACTCCCCATCTTGAGGGCTTTATCGTGGTGTAATTTTTGAGCTCAACCGCACCCCTTCGCTGTTCACCACCGTGAGTCACCGTGCTCTATCGTGTGCCACCGTCAGAGAAGCCAAAAAGACGCCAGAGACTGTCCCGGAATAAATTTCCATCATTCAAAACCCTCGGTAAGGTCTAAATCACCTAAACCTAATGTATTTTGACTGAATTTGATGTCAAACATGAATATGAAATTAATCAGCTTAGGAAATTGTGCAATCGCACGTAGAAAAGTGAAAATGATAACGTAACGGACTAAAATACTCATTTAAATGCCCAGGAAATTGATTAGGCTTGAATTTCGAGGATACAAGAAGTCTCGGATCGATTAGGAGCAAACGGAGACCAGGTGGGATAATTTACGCTTCCTGAACTTTAGATATTACATTGTGGATACCTGAATGATTTAGATTAATTGCATCGATTTACGTGCTACTTTTAATGGACTAAATTGCATATCTGTGTGCTAGAAAATACCCTTTGCATGTTAGACGATTTGCTTATTGAGTTTAGATGCCATAGGGACGGATTGACTTAGGGTAGGGTACTTCATAGCAGGTATGGGACGACTGTTAAGTATCCCAAGTGCAGGGATTTTATAAATATATTGTTTTAACCAGAATTAGCCTCCATTACATTAGGGATCACGCGGTAAATTAGGATGACCCTAAGAAAGGTTTAAACCTAGATGGAGAAACGTTGTGATTTAGGTGTAATACCCTAGAACCTTGAGGAATAGCCGACCGTGTGCATGTGAGTTCGAATAGACTGTATGAGGATGAGAATTGGCGTATGTGCACATGCTAGGGGACGCCCTAGATGTTGATTCTCACCCGGTCCTTGAGTGAGTGATTGGTGTTACGGATCATACTCACAACATAGGCGAGATTTTGGGTGACTGGTGTTATGGATCACACCCAATGATAAGAGATAGAATTTCTCTAAATGACATGCAATTGGATGGTTTTAGAATCAGTCGCATATGACATGTGGTCGATACAGATTTAGAAACACCGAGTATGGGATTTGACTCGATTTTGCTAAGATTTTTAGAAAAATATACTTTTATAACTATTGAAAACTTGCCTCGATTTCCATGCTAAATAATGATTTTTAAAGATAAGGTATTTCATTGATTTCAAACTGAATATGGGAAGTTGTTTTTGGTGCTTGCACTGCTGAGTAATCAACTAGTTTTCGAAAAATATGATTAATTGTATATTATTCTACTGGGATTTAAAAATCTCATAAGGTTGTTTGCTCAGATGAACAGGAACAGGGGCCTAGACGATAGCTGGGAAACGACGTGATAATAGACAGACGAGCAGCTTAGTTCTAGGCTTGAATTGTGATGTATATATTCTGTTGATGTTTTGTATTGGATTATGTAATTACTGGTTTTATTTTGTTGATGGACTAGATGTAAAATTCTGAACTGTTGTCTATTTGTATTTGGGAAACGTTTGGAATATAGGGGAGACTCTGCCGATTTTTTGGTAAGGTTAATATTATAAATGTTTAAGTTTAAGATGTAATTTATATGAGTGGATTGCATGTTTATGTATGGAATCTAGCTTTATTATTCCAGAGTTTATTGTGATGTTTGCATCCATAATTAGTATAGCTGCATTTGATGTTGGGTTGAATGGAATTTGAATGGACGATGAAATGTCTATTTGGGTTACGCTCAACTAGTAGCGATCCCCTGACGTTCCCATATCGAGAATAACTATTTTGAAAACCCATATTCCTCCGCTATGCAGATAAAGGATAGTATATTGTGGATTAGGGGGTTGTCACATTTACTCTCGAGTTCTCTCAACATCACAGCGGAAAATATATATATGAATACACCTAGATTAACTATACATAAACATACATTCTTAATTAAATATAGTCAATTAACTATTGAACATGGAGGCAACAATCCTGCCACTCATAACGCTATCAATTAGTCTATTCATCAATCCAGCCTAATTCCTATACAGATATGTTATAATAGGCTATAGAAAATAATCCTACACTAGCCTTTCTCAAAATATCATGAAGGCTAGCTCCATTCTACCATGTACTTAAACTATTCAAATTAAACAGTTTGTATGCTCAAAATGGACACTTCTTCCTACTTTATCTCTTTCTCCAGCCCAAGGGGACCTACACATCTGGTACATGTCAACACTATTGTGAGAAATGAATCTCAGTAGCAATGCAACCTGTTACGAAATACATTGACCTATACCACTATGTTCGCACGAAAAACTTTATATTCTTTCATAAAACATATCACATACTATTTGGATGTAGTGCATGTAGCATTTAATCATGTTATATACTCATACATATGCATATTCATCAAAACATATTATCTTTAAAACATAGGAAGTGCATTCATCAGCATTATCATCATAAAACATTCCTTATAAAACATATGTGTAAGTAGTACATAAAACACCTTAAGAGTAATCAAGAGAGTCGCCCAGCAACAACTCCACGCACCACAGTCTATATAAATGAGTTCATGGCTACCTAGTCATACCTTAATCTTTGTACATTCTGAGGCATCCCCTAGTAGATCTAAGTACCTTGATGGTCCCTGCCCCTTTCTGGCAGATTATCCCTGATCAGCGAGATTCCTCTCTTTTATCCCAAACGAGGGTGGTATAACTCATGGGATCATGTCAACTCTACCCAGATCATTTCCTCTCTGCTTTTAGGCAGATCATAGTACTATGGAATCACCACCATTCCTTCGAGGTGGATCACACTCTCGGTATACTATTCTCTACATATACTATAGGGTGAATCAGCCCACGCCTATGGTTATGCTTAACTCTAAGTATGTGTTTCTCATATGGCCTTTGGGAGATGATACTAACTTAAAGTTCGCAACTATCACGGTGTTTTTGAAATCATCTAAGTTCAAGTGGATGTTTAACCATCCCAATTTATGGCACAACCATGGAATGCCCAATAGCCGTCCCATACCGACAATCGATCATTCGATCATGGGCCTATCTACCCTAAGGCATACAATGAGAATACTTTCCTCTTTCCCTTTTTTGTGTTTTCTGCTCTCTCTTTATTTCACTACCACATGGGTCTCATCACCCAAAACTCCTAGTTTCCCCTCTTACCTATATTGTGAGCCCTTAATTAAGTTAGTATGTTCTGCTCTTTTTCCTTCAGAATCTCCCTTCTTTGCCCTAACTCGCCCATTTCTCTCTCTACTCACCCCTTCTGCTTCTCTCTCTAGAAATGCTAAAGGTTAGATGTGTGGGAGGGTTTAGAGCTTCAGCTAGGGTTTAAGAGAGGTTTGGGTATTTGCTCTTTGGTTCCTCATCTATTTTGCACTCTTGGAATCACTCATTTTTCCCTTTTCAATTGAGTCCCTAGCCATTTCTTGCTAAACCTTCGTGTATTTTCTTTTAATTTAGTCCCTAAGCTAATGCAACTATATGAGATTAATGCAACATACACAACATTAAACATTAAATTAATGTCTAACGTACATCTCTTTAATCATACTAGGAGTGAATGTTACAGATACCATCAAGGTAAAGCCAATGTGGTGGAGGATGCCCTGAGTAGAAAGTCTCTCCATGTTGCTCAGATGATGATGAGTGAGATGAGTTTGATAGAAAATTTCAGAAATTTGAGCTTGTCCATATTGGTGCTACTAGATAGAATATGTCTAAGTGAATTGCGAATTAAGAGTAACCTTAGGACTCAGATCCTAGAGGCTCAAAAGGAAGATGAATTCTTAAAGTCCTTAAAGGACCCAAAGGAAATCCAAAAATAGGCTAATGGGATAATGACCTGTTAAGACAGGGTTTATGTCCTAAGTTTAGGGGATTTAAGGGAGAAAATCCTTGCTAGGTGATCAAGAGAGGGAACTGAGAGCACTTGGAGTAGCTTGGAGTGTGACAATCCTTGTTAATCCTTGGAGCTTAATACTTCAATTCCATTGTCTTTTCACAAAGGTCACAAGCCGTGGAAATTCAATCAAGAATTGAAGGAAAAGGTCAGGAAGCATCAAGAGGAAATTAAGAGCATAATCAAGGAAGAGTTCAGAGTCAAGGCTATCCATCCAAAACTCGACCGATGAGGGTGTTTCTATCTCCATTATGTTCTTCTTCCTTTATTATATTTCTTGTTGTTTTATTCATGAACTGAGTAGCTAGATTGGTAGAACCCAATTGGGGTTCTGAGACTATGTTGATATTTTGATTTGAACATGATTGAGTTATGAATTGAATTTTGCGATCTTCCTGTAGTTAAAGATTAATCAAGTTTTTATTACGAGACGTGTTAATAAAAAATATCTAGATTCCTCTCAAATACTCTACCCGATGATGTTTGGAATTGGAAAACTAACTAGAGAGAATAGTTGATCTTCACTCGAACCAAGAGGTTGATAACTGTTGGACCAGAAGAAACTCCTAAAAAGCTTAATGCTGATCTAAACTTGACCATTGGACACGAATAGCTAATGGAAGGTATAGGTTTAAGAAATCCATTGAAACCAACCGAAAATCTAGATTTGTTTTACACAGGTTGCACAATCAATCTCATAACCCATTATCTTTTGTTTGCATATCATCCAGTCTAAGATCCCAATGGGTTTGCTTTTTTAGAAACTTGATAATTCTCTATCTTAACACTTGTCTCACTTTCTCTTCGCAGCTTAATAGTAGTAGTTAGATTTAATTTATATAACACATTATTCTTCTTAGGCTAAATAACAATGAGTAAGTAGTAACTCTGAGCTTTCTCGTTCCCATGGGTTACGACTTTGATACTCACCTTTGCACTACACTACACTGATAGGTGCACTGCCTTAAGTTGTGGCTACATATAGTTCATTGGTAGCACATCATATTGCTAAGTGCTTAGTATGTTAGCAAGTGAAGATTGAACATTAGAAACCTGCTGGTTGTTACAACCTCTTGATATCCCTGAGTGGAAATGGGATAAGATTTCTGTAGACTTTGTAATAGATTTACCCAAAAGTAAGTCAGGAAATTATGCTATTTGGGTGATAGTAAATTGACTAACTAAGTCTACACATTTTCTACCCATTAAGATCAATTTCTCCTTGAAAAAATTAGCTCATTTGTATATTCAGGAGATAATGAGACTTCATGGGATCTCTACTAGCATTGTCTCAAATAGAGACCCAAGATTTACCTCAGATTTTGGAGAGCCTTCCAAGAAGCTTTTGGTACTAGGTTAAGTTTTAGTACCGCTTACCATCCTTAAATGGATAGACAAACAAAAAAGACTATTCAAACTTTAAAGGATATGCTTAGGTTATGTGCCCTGAAGCATAATGGGTGTAAGGAGAAAAGCTTAGCATTGATAGAATTCTCATACAATAATAGTTTCCATTCTAGCATAGGGATGGCACCCTATGAATCTTGGTATGGGAGGATGTGGAGATCATCTCTATGTTGCTTTGAGATAGGGGAAAGACAATTGCTCGGGCTAAAGTTGGCTTAGCAAACTACATACCCAGTCAGGTTGATCAGGGATAAGATGGATGGGGCACAAGATAAGCCATTCCACTGGAATCTAATGAAGGGGATGATGTTTTCCTTAAGGTATCATTGGTCACTGGTATAGGTGAGTTATTAAGTTCAGAAAGTTAAATCCTAAATTTATTAACCCTTTTAAATTTTGAAAAGAGTTGGTCAATCAGCCTACCGAATAGCTTTGCCACCATTTTTGTCAAACCATCACAATGTTTTCCATGTTTCACAACTTTAGAAATACATCTATGACCCATTACACATTATTGATGCCAGTACAATACAGTTAAAATAAAATTTAACTTATCATCCAAAACCTTTGAGAATCATCATGAATGAGGTCAAGCAATTATGAAAAAAGAACATCCTTCTGGTTAAGGTCTTATGGGATCAATCATCTCCATAAGAGGCAACATGGAAGAAGGAAGAGGATATGAGAAAGTCTTACCCAAAATTGTTTGAATAGGTACGTTCTAATTTTGAGGATGAAATTATTTTAAAGGAGGGGAGAAATGTAACATCCACTCCTAATATGATTAAGAGTTGCTTGTTTGTTATTAATTCAAGTTTAATGCTTGTGTATGTTGCATTAATTGCATATAGTTGCATTAGTGTAAGGACCTTGTTGAAAAGGAAGAAAGCTGAGTTAAAACATAACTCAGGACCAAATTGAAAAGGGAAAGTGAAACTAGGCCAAAGTCACAAAATGGCCAAGGGCTAGAGTTGATAATTAAGAAACCCTAAACCCTAATAACATAATTCTAACTTCAACAATTTCTAGAAAGATAAGGAGAAGCACGAGTAGAGAGAAAAGTGGTGAGTTAAGGTAAAGGGGAAGAGATTGGCTGAAGGAAGAATAGATTTAAGGCTAGCGATTACTCCTAAAGCAAGAGGACGACTATTTAAACATAGTGTAAATGCACATTTTCAAGAAAATCTAGGTAGCAACTCAACCTAAACCCCATTTCTAAAATGTTCACCTTTTACTGGAGAAATGTGATTTATGAATGTTTTGAGTTTTTTTGAGTTAAGTAGGGTTAGACCAATTTTCTTTATGTTTTTAACTACTATTAAGTGATGCTTGCAGAATAGTTATGCTCATTTTTGCTTATCCTTGATTATGAAAGTGGGCTTATGTCCTAAGTGAGAAAATAAGGGTTGATCTTAGTTTAGAGTGCTATTGAGTATTGGCTCTATTATAAAGGCTATATGATGTTTAAGTATTGGTGTTGAGTTCATAGCTTGAGAAATTAATTTGAAAACATGTTTTTAAAGCCAAATTCTGGGTTTAGAAGTGAGTTTTATAACAAATAGAATGCCAGCAACTGACTGCCAGCCTCTGGAAGTTGACTGCCATGTCCTTTGTTTACCCAAAAACCAATTTTGAAAGCTAGTAGCCGACTGCTAAACCCTAAAAATTGACTACCGTGTTCTTCATTTTCCAAAAAATGTTTTTGAAGGCTAGTAGCCAATTACCCTACTTTAACAGTCGATTGTCGGACCTATTTTTCACTAGCAGTCAACTGCCAAATCCTTATCAGCTAACTCCTAGCCCACATTTTTAATTAGTGAACTCAATGCCCTTGTTGAGAGGATAATAGCCCAAAATCTCACTCAAACCAAAATCTAAACCTGGGATGTTGTGAGTAACATGCAAGAGATAGAGTCATGAGTCACCAAGATGAGAGGATCCTAGTGACAGTGAAATAAAGAGAGCGAAAAACATACAACATGAAAGAGGAAAGTATTCCAAGTGTATTCATTAGTGGTAAATAGGCTCATAATCGAGTGAACGATTGTCAATATGGGACGGCCATTGGGTATTCCACGGTTGTGCTATGACTTAGGATAGTTAAACATCCACTTGAACTTAGATGATTTTGAAAACACTGTGATGATTGCAAACTTTAAGTTAGTGTCATCTTCCAAGGCCACCTATAACACTTCTAACCCTATATTTCTTTTAGGTAGATAAATAATATAAGGGAATATAATATAAAGTGATATAATACAATATAAGGTTGGTGAGTTTACTACTGCCTCTACCTGAGTATATTTTTAACTTTTTCTAGGTTAAATAATTGAGTTCCACTAGTTTGGGTTAATACACTCAGGTTCTCACACGTTACACAACAGAAATAAATAAAGTAATTTAAATGAAATAGATAGATATAGAGATATTCACATTCACATTCAACTATACATAATATTTATACATACATAACTGTAGTGTGTGTAGACATATATCTATAGATATGTGAGCCTGAGCAGGGTACGGAGACAACAAGCCTGCCACTCATACCCTGTTTTAAGTAAAATTCTCTACCTCACATATCTTAATACATACATGCCCTCCTTACTTACACCAAAATTATCCTCCTAATCCTTTCAAAATACTAATAAGGATTTTGGGAAGTGGGTATGTCAAAATACTATATACTCCTAGTTATGCATACAGTCAAGGGGAGGGTGGTAACTCAATTACAAATAGAACCCATAGTCCAGTAATCACCCCAAAAAGGGTATCTCAACTATCTCTATCTCTACCTCCAATAGCACCTGATAACTAGGCATCTGATACAAACCAGCATTTAATGAGAAATATTTCCTAGTAGAAATAATCACCTATTTTTAAAAATAGCTGATTGTACCACCGTACGAATATGAAAATATACTATGTTCTTTTTCATAATAATTTAAAATATTATGCTATTGGAACAATATACATGGATTATATAATATCTCATGCATATACTTATGATTACACATGCACTTCAACAGATATTCATCACACAAGATGCATTCTCAAATTGTAATGGTAACAACTCATATTTTCATATTAGTATATAGAGAATAAACAAAGAAATCATGCAATTTGATGTGACCAACATCAAGAGCATAATAAATTAAACCCTTAATATTTCCATTCATAAATGATTTTTCTCGTGGTAATGAGCCACCTGCAACCATTCTCGTGGTTTTCACTGTCTACATTCATTCTCGTGATTAACTGTCAGTATTTATTCTCATGGTTACCGTCAGAAATTATTCATGGTTAATCGTCCGCAAAACTTTTCCTAGATTAAAGCCAGTTGCAGCCATTCTCGTGATATAACCAATTGCATCCCTTCTCACAATATAACCAAATGTAGCCATTCTCTCGGATCAACCATTTGCAGTTATTCTCATTTATGGTTTATGCTCAATGAAAATCTCTTATTTCCCTTCTCTTTCTCATAATTTCTCAAATATTCTTATTTCTCATGTTATCCATTACAATTCAAGATTAAATCCTACATTTGAGTGAAATATTAGGCTAATTGTGGATTAAAAATAGATTAGTGAGTCAAATTTTCTAACATAGAGAGCTACAAGTTGACTTCCAGCTTACTGCCTCAAAATATCTTAAACAGAAAGCAATCAGTTGACTTTCAAGTCCTGATAGTCGACTACTCTATTCTTTTCTAATTTTTAGAAAATAAGAACACGACAATCAACTTCCAACCCCTGGCAGCCGACTGCTAGCATTCTAGATACATTTTTGGGCAACTCAGGAGCACAACAGTCGACTTTCAAGCTCAAATCTTGGATTTAAACTCTTTCTAAAAAACCATGAAAAAACCATTTGGCAGATTTGCATTCATGCATTCACAAGTATATTCAATCAGTTTAAAACATCTAATAGCAATCAAAAACACTAAGAATGTACTTTTTAATCTCCCTCTAGTTTAAAATTATGAAAACTCAGAATTTCCAACCACACACAATAAATTTTGAAAATAAGGGAGATAGGTGATTTGCTACCTTTTTGCTAGTTTCAACTTGGTATTTGATGATGGTGAAGTGTTCTGATAAATTTCCCTAGCTTTTGGAATGCTTCAATCCATCCAACAGGTCTCTTCTCTCACAATTCCATAATTGACGTTGCACAATGAGGTGTTATAGAGGCTTCACCTATTTATAAGTGATCCGGCCCTTTGCAATTCTACTCCTAATTCCTAACCATTCGACCCAAAATGATAAATTCTCTAACTATTTGTTAAATTATCATTTTGTCCCTAACTCACTGGCGGGAAGTTTCAAAATTCTATTGCTACAGTAAATCTTTTGGCTAAATTTATGGCTTATTTCCCTGAAGTTTCAGAAATTCACACCATTATCCTCACTTTTCTTTTTCCTTTCAATTTGGTCCCTATTTTTTCTCTTTACTTAAAACTCTCATTCTAATGCATCTATATGCAATTGAATGCAACAAACACAAGCATTTAATTAATTTAAAATCAATAAAAGTCTCTTAATGCTTAGAGGGAGCAGATGTTACACCACCTAAGAAACACATACTTGGAGTTAGGCAAAACCATGGACATGAGTCATATCACCCTAGTATATATGTTAGAAAATAGTGTACCAAGAATGTGATCCATCGAAAAGGGATGGTGATTCCATAGTATTATGATTCGCCCAAAAGCATAGAGGAAATGATCTAGGTAGAGTTGATAGTGATCCCATGAGTTCATACCAGCCCCGTTTGGGACAAAAGGGAGGTAATCTCGCTGGTCAGGGATGATTTGTCAGAAAGAAGCAAGGACCAATATGCTACTTGGATCCATTGAGGGACACCTCAGCATGTACAAAAGTTAAGGCATGGCTAAATAGTCACGCTCTCATGCTTGAATGTAGTAGTACATGGAGTAATTCGCTGGGTGGCACTCCCAATAATTCTTATGATATGTTGTTTTTCCTACTCATATGTTAAATGTAAAGGCATTTTTATTATCCCCACAATATGTTTTATATAAAAGTTGTTATGAAAATGATGATGAATGAACATCCCATATTTCAAAGTTTATATGTTTTAAGTTTACATGCATAAATCTAAGCACATAACATGAAAGTATGCTACATGCATTGTATCCCAATAGTATGTACTTTGTTTCCATGATGAAAAAATGTACAGATTTTTTGTATAAGTATAGTGGCATAGGTTAGTAATTTTCAAAGCAGGTTGCATTGCTATTGAGATTAATTTCTCATATAAGTGCTAACATGTACCAGATGTGTAGGTCCCTGATAGAAGAGAAAGGTAACACAAAGAGAGGTACCCTTCTTGGGGTACATTAAAGATGTTTATTTTGGGATAGTATAGACATATATTCATTTTGTACTAGTCTTTATGATTTTGAGGAACTCTAGTATAGATTATCTCTTGTATAACCTATATTAATTTAGATGTATATGGATTAACTAGTAATTATTAGTAGGTGACTTGATGGGGTCATGAGTGGCAGGGATGTTGCCTTCATACCCTAATAGCTAAATTGAAGTTAATTAAGGAGTCATTATGTATGTTTGTGTATAGTTATTTAGAGTATGTTATATATATATATAATATGATATTTTGCTGCAATCCTTGAGTGAGAACCCGAGTGTAGAACCTGACCCCAAATGGAACTCAATTAATTAACTTGGTAAAAATTAAAAATTTATTCAAGTAGAGGTAATAGTAACACACTGTTATTATGATATTTATATATTATACCTTTTAAATAAATAAAAGGAATAATAGGCTAAGGGGTGTTACAATTTCCCTTTCTGTCTCCTCTAAAAGTGACTTTCCCTCTATGTTCGAGTTGAAGAGAAATGAACTTGGATTTATCTTTAGCATATGTTTTGAGAATCCACTATCTAAGTATCATTTATCACTTTTGGCCTTCAGGCATACCTATAAATGATTCATCCTTCATTTTTTGGTAAGCAAACCTTTTTGGGTCCTTGAATGTTAGTGTTTCCGTTTGGAACCCATACTTTCTTGTAATCGAAAGGTCCATTTTTCTTGTACATATAGATTTGATAATTAGGACCATTTTGACCATAATGAAAGCATGTATTAAAAGAATTACTTGACATAATTGTTGGAACAAAGAAATTCTTGTAATATTTTTGTTTCTTCTTAGAATTATATCTCTTCCATAGGTGAATTTAGCTAAAGTATTAATCAAATTTTATTTTACTTTAAAGAAGATTTTTCTTTTTGTAAAACAAGTGATTCATTTTCCAATAGTGGAAATTTTTTTCTTGGAATTTATTAAAGCTTTAGTAGTTTTTATGAACTCATCGTGTAATTCTTCAAAATCATCTAATCATTCATCATAAGAATGAGTCAAGCTTTGATAATTTACTGGTCATCTTCTTTCCTTTCTTCCTTTCTTTTTCTCCAAAGCTTCTTCCTTTTTCAGATATTGTGGGCATTCCTACTTGATATGCCTAGGCTTTTTTGCATTCATAGCAAGTAAGGGAATCTTTACTTCCATCCTTCTTTTGTTGTCTCCTTTTTAATGAATAACCCAATATTTTCTTCATTCAATTCAAAGTTTTCCAAGGAAATATTTGTACCTTCATCATCATCATCATCTTCTTGATGTTAAGAAGTGGCTTTGAGAGATAGGCTCTTCTTCTTCTCTTGATCTTCATACATCATGAGTTGTTGAAGTTTGGTCTCATGCTCTTGAAGATTCCCAAAGAGTGTTGAAACTAATTTGATTGAATCTGTTTTGATTTCTTTAATTGTAGTCACCTTTGGTTGCCATTCTAAGGGTAGTAACCTCAAAATTTTAGACACCAAGTATTTTAAGGAGTAGGTCTTCCTTAAAACTGCTAAATGATTCACAATATGAGTAAATCTTTTCTACATATATTTAATAGACTTACATGGTTTCATTCTGAACGTTTCATATTGGTGAGTTAACAAATGAACATTGGTGTCTCTAAAACCAGTAATGCCTTCAAGTGCTATTTCTAGAGCCTCCCATATTTCTTTTACACTATCACAATTTGAGACTCTAAAACATTCATCTTGACTTAAAGCACCCTGTAAGAAGTAATTTTGCTTTAGCATTTAATTATACTCTTCTCTTATTAATGTCATTCCATTCATCCTTTGGTTTCTTTATAGATTGACCATTTTCTACCTTAGTACAAATAAAGGGTCCTTCTTCTATAACATCCCAAAGGTCTATGTCAACTTATTCAAAAAATATTTTCATTCTTAATTTCCAAAAGGTGTAATTTTCACAATTGAAACCTGTAGATTTGTTAATATAAAGACCTTCAGGCAACACATTATCACCAAAACTGGCTATTTAAACTCTTAAGATTGTTAAGTCCTTTTTCCAAGAGCTAAGCCCTTATACCACTTGTCAGGAATGGCTAGCCCCTAAGAGGGGGGGGTGAATTAGGTGTTATAAATTTTTTTGAATTTTTTGGAATCTAAGGAAATATAAATCCTTAAAGTAGTTAAATAGAATGGATTGAAGTGGAAGAGTTTTATATTTTGCAACAACTTAAATTTCAAAATAGGAAAATAGAGTATATCAATATAATGCAGATTTTAAGTGTGAAGCAAATTAAATAATAGAAAGATAAATGCAATAAGATAAATGGACACAAAGATTTATTTTGATTCAACTTATCCATAAAGGCTACATCTAGTCCCCAATATGTAACATTTACTCCTTCTATTCATGAGAAATGTTTGCTAGTTATTAAATAAGTTAATTGCTTGTGTAGGTTACATTAAAATGAGTTGCATTTAGTTGGATTAGAATGAGCAACTAATGGCACTTAACTATTTAACTTGGTAAAAGTAAAAATTTACTCGGGTAGAGGTAGTAGTAACTCACCAATCCTGTATATATTGTATTGTATTATTTAATTAACTAAAAGGAACTATAAGATTAGGGGCATTATAGGTACTACTGTTGTAAGAATTTAACCTTGAGGTAAAAGATAAGAAGGGGTCTGAGAACCTAGTTGCAGATCATCTCAATAGGCTAAGTAATTGTAACACCCCTTATATTGGCTTAACAACACATATATTGTAATTAGATAAGTGGTTACATTACTCTTTACCTTTTAATCTCATTAAATTGCCTGAGCATTTAATCCATTAGTAATTTAATATATGATTAGGTTTGGGTTCTTTTGCTCAGGTAAACATACTTTATGCATAGCAAAAATAAAATTTCATATATCACAACGGAATTTGTAAAACATTTCATAACTATATGCATATCATTTAAATCTTCTAATACACATTCCATGAAATATTATGTATTTATATATATACGGGTAAAGAGACAATAATCCTGTCAGTCAAACCTTTTTTTCCAAAAGAACAATAATCCTAATTCTATCTCAAAATACATATGACAAAAATTATGACTAAAACTGCTAGATTATATAATTTCTATTTACTCCTTACATCTACTATTTTGGTGCATCATTACTTAGGTTTTATGCATCTGATACATATCATGACAATAAGGAGAAATAATTTCCCAGTAGCTAAACAAACCAATTTCTTTCAAATAACTTATATGTACCACTATACGAATACAGAAAAACATTTCTACATTCTATGTAGTTCAAAATTCTTTTCATACAGTTTTATGGGCATGCTATAAGTGAAATATGTGTGTATGCATGTATGGAAATGAGATATGCAACATGTGGCATCATTAAAGAAATATATGGTAAGATTTCAACATTACACATACATTAAAAACTCACATTTATAACACATTCATGCATTATAAACAATCATGATACCATGCTCAGCTTAAAGCTATCCTTTGAGATCATTCTTATTGAACCACTAGGGTGATTCAATATCGTGCCGTGGAGTCTCACCACTAGGGTATCTTTTAATGTAATCAAGCTAGTTCCACTAGAGTGACTCAATAGTGTCATGGAGTCTCACTTCTAGGGTATGTTTATTTATCATCAAGATATCACCACTAAGTGACTCAATAGTGCCGTGGAGTACCACTACTAGGGCATCTTTATATGTCATCAAGTTATTACCATTAAAGTGACTTAATAGTGTTGTGGAGTCTCACTACTGGGGTATCTTTATATATCATCAAGCTATCACCACTAGAGTGACTCAATAGTGTCATGGAGTCTCACTACTAGGGTGTTTTTATACATCTTTCCTTTCACAAATGCAAAGAGCATTCCAAGCCATTCAATCATATTCACATGATTTTGAATATATTCTCATCAATGGCATAATGCATGCAATTTATCATTCACATCTAATCATTTCATCATTTTCCCCCATTTCACTTTTCTTAGGCCATTTTAGAATTTACCTTAGGCCACTTTCTATTAGCATATAAAATTAGCCATTCATGGGAAAAATAGACATAGCAATCTGCCAAGGCAAGAAAAGCATGAAGGATTGGCATTTCTAACTTATTTGGTTCATTTCTAACATTATTTCCATCATTTGGATATTATTGTAGTAATTTTCATAATTATGCATAACACTTTCTCACACCTCAAAATTAGGTAAGTGTACATTAGGCCTTTCTTTTACACACTTTTCTAGCTCATTTTTCATTCCAAATGTGACAATGTACATAATCTTACTACCTCACATTTTTTAGCACACTTTTAAAGTGAAATGGTAAAACTTTGAAATGGTACTTTTGCTAAAAACATAAAAATACCATAATTTTCTCTCTCCTCCTTTCTTATGACTAAATTTATAAGATTTTCTAGTCATTTTCAAATGCAATTGCAGCACCATTTGCATGGGTCCTCTCGACCAAGATGGGTAAGGCACACTTTCTTAGTTAATGGTGAAGTTAGAAAATGGGAAAAGTGTCAAGACATTAACCTAACTAAAATTTCTCTCTCCTACCATTTTATGGCAAGTTCTCTCACTATTTTTGGACACATTTTCAAGCCAATTTTAGTACCCTCACCATGACAACCATTCATCCAAAGGGAGACAAGCATGGAAATGAAGTGTTGTCACCATTTTTCTTGCAAGACAATAATAAACAAATAGATCTCACGTAAAATCACCATTTTCTCACTCTAATACACAACATTTCAGCCATGGCAAACATTAGGGTTTTTCAAGAGTTAGGTTCCAATCTTGATAAATTTCTATCTCTTATGTTATCAAGCATTTCAACATATCCATAGCCATAAATACAACAAGATTTCATCATGTGCAAACCCCATTCAAGTAAATCTTCCATAAGAATGTAGAGAGAGAAAACCCAACCTTCTTGTAAGTTTAAGAACACTTAAACCATAAAACAAGAAAATAAGGGTTTAGGCATGTTTAGCTACCTTGAAAATGCAAGAAATGTTGAATTTTCTGTGTTTTTCCTTGTTTATGCACTTCTTCTCCTTCCCTTGTGAGTATTTTAGCCAGCCCTTTCTTCTCGTCTCTTGCACGACTTCTTTCCCTTCTCAAGGTAGAAGAAGATTTAAATTAGGGTTTAGGTGAAATTACCGAAATGCCCTTGGTGTAAAATGACCATTTTACCCTTACTACTTCTCTTTTTCAAGAACGGCATTCATTCTCCTTAGGATTGTAATTTTGTGGAACTTTCATAGGCTAAGACAATTTTGCCCTTATGAATTTTGAAATTCCAAATTTGCACCTCATCTTTTTGGAAAATTACCAATGGGTCCCTCAAGAAATTACCATTTTACCCTTTATGTCCAAATGGCCAATTTAACCCAAATTTTCACCCTTTTCGAGTTTAATGGGTAAAAACTCCTTAGATAAGGTTTCATAAAAATTATTTTTTATGAAATTACTAATTTAACCTTTTTGAAAAAATTACCATTTTGCCCTTTATGCAAGTGAAATGATAGAGTCACAATTCACTTGGATGATGAGATCCTTGTGATAGTGAAAGAGAAAGAGCATAACACATAAGAGAGGAAAGAGGGGAGTATTCCAAGTATATGCCTAGTGGTAGATAGGCTCATAATCGAGTGACTCATTTGTCAATATGGGATAGCCGTTGGACATTCCACAGTTATGCCATGGATTAGGATGGTTCAACATCTACTTGAACTAAGATGATTTTTGAAAACACCGTGATGGTTGCAAACTTTAAGTTAGTGTCCTCTTTCAATGGCCATTAAGAAACATGTACTTAGAGTTAAGCAAGACTATGGGAATGATCCGAGTCACCATAAAGTATATGTTAGGGAATAGCGTACCGAGAGTGTGATCCATAAAAAAGGGATGGTGATTCCATAGTATTATGATCCACTAAAAAGTAGAGAGGAAATGATCCGTGTAGAGTTGACAGTGATCCCATGAGTTAATAACCAGTCCTATAAGGGGAAGGGAGACATTGGGTAGAGTTGACAACTATCCTACTAGTTATGAGAATGGTACTCAAATCCAGTTGAGGGAGGCCTTAGAATATACAAAAAGGTGAAGTTAAAAGCTAAAGTTAGCTATATGGTGGCTGAACAGTCACAAACTCATTCATATAGACAGTGGTATGTGAAGTGTTCGCTGGGCGGCGCTCTTGATAACTCTTATGATGGGTTGTTTACCTGCTCATATGTTTAAAGTAAAGTAATGACATGTTCATACCCCATAATATGTTTTATATGTGAAGTTATGATATTGATATGACATCCCATATGTTAAATTTTACATGTTAAGAGAAAATGCATAAATTTGAGCAAATGTTATAAGAATATGCAACATGCATGGCATCCCAAATGGCACACCATATGTACATGTTTTATGATGAAAGAATGTAGAGATTTTTTGTGTGGTCATGGTGGTATAGGCTGGTAATTTTAAAGGTAGGTTGCATTGCTATTGAGATTTTATTCTCACACGAGTGCTGGCATATATTAGATGTGTAGGTTTCATTAGGCTAGAGAGGAAGGTAAAGTATGAATAAGTGTCCATTTTGGGCACATAAAACTATTTATTTTGGATAGTAGAGGTATATGATAGAATTGAGCTAGTCTTCATGATATTTTTGAGAAAGGCTAGTAAAGAATTATTTTGTATAGCCTATTTTGAATTGATTGTATATAGATTAGCCTGAATTGATGGGTAGATATTGAGGTAGAAATTGAGTGGCAAGATTGTTGCCTCCATTTCCCAATAGGTTGAGTTAGGATTAATCTATGAGTATTATGCATGTTGATGTGTAGTTAATTAAGATAATTATGTACATGTATATGATATTTATTTTTCTACGATGTTAAGAGAGCCCGAGAGTAGAGACCAACCCAAATGGCACTCAATTAAAGAACTTGGTAAAAAGTTTAAAATTTACTCAGGTAAATGTAATAGTAATACACTACTATTAATATATATTTTTGTATTATACCTTTTAAGTAACTTAAAAGGAACCATAGGCTAAAGGGGTGTTACGGGCGTTACATTCATCATGTCCAACATATTTGTTAGGTTTGGAACTCCAATGTTGTTAATTAGTGATAGGGGAACCCATTTCTGTAACAGAATCTTTACATTCTTCCCCACCATGTATAGAGTTCGTTATAAAACCTCCACAGCTTATACCCCCAAAACAATGACTAAACAAAAGTATCCAGTAGACATTTAAGTCCATTTTTGAAAAATCTATCAAAACTAATAGAAAAGATTGAAGCCAAAGTTAAAAGGTGCACTCTGGGTGTATAGAATAGCTTATAAGACACCTATTGGCATACCCCACATAGGATGATCTTTGGAAAAGCTTGTCATATCCCTATTGAGCTTGAACATCGACCATTTTGAACTGTTAAAAGATTCAGTGCCGACATAAGTGAAGCTGGCAAACACAGAAAGCTACAACTCTAGGAGCTCAAAGAGATCAAGAATTAAGCTTACATCACTACCCAACACTATAAAAATCTGACAAAAAAATTCATGATAAAGATATGATGAGAAATGACTTTAATCCTGGGCAGAAGGCGTTATTATATCATTCCAAATTGAAGCTCTTCCTTGGAAAAGTCAAATCACGATGGCTTAGTCCTTTCATTGTATATAAAGTCTTCCCACATAGAGCTTTAGAGGTAAAGAGCAACAACTCTGATAAAGTTTTCAAAGTCAATGGGCACAGATTCAAACCTTACTATAAAGGTTTCTAAAGTATGGACACAGATGATGTCTTCCTCCAAGAAGAGACATGGTGGCCAAGGAACCTGGATGAAAAGTGAGTCCCCTTTAACTAAGTGCTCACTTATATTATAAATTTCTTTCTTTCTTTTCCTTTCCTTTTCTTTCTTTGAATTTTTGAACTAATTCTACCCATAACTTATGTAGGAATTGTAACACCCCTTACCTCTATATTACAGCTTTATAATATGTAATAAGATAAGTGGTTACATCATTCTTTACCTTATTCTGTAAAAATGAGCCTGAGAATTAAATCTATCAATAATCAATTATTTCATTAGGTTCGAGTTCTTTTTCTTAAGTTAACATACTTTAGCATAGCGGAATTAAAATTCCATACATCACAATATAATTTGTAAAACATTTCATAACTATATGTATATCATTTAAATCTTCTGATACACATCCCACGAGATATTAAGTATTCATATGTAGGGGTAAGGAGATAACAGCCCTGCCACTCAAACTCCTATAATACTTTACTATTACCATACATAACTTTTACATACTAACAAAACCCATATTCCTGGTAATATTGTGCTTGATTCTAGAAAAGATATTTCATTCCACGTTACCTTTATCTCTGGTAGTAGGGTGTGCCTGGTCACTTGATACACACTAGGATAATGATGAGAAATAAATTCCCAGTAGCCAAACAATACATTATTTTGAAAAACCTCTGGCATGTACCACTGTGATAACACAAAAAAAATTATATACTCCTTTCTTTAAAATATCATATTATCTATCAGGATATCATGCATAGTTCATATATGTCAATATGGCATGTATTTATGAAAGCATAATATAGTTCAGTATAAGAATGAAGTTCACAATCATTATCATTTCTTAACATCGTTTCATAATGAAAGTGTCAAATAGGTGTCATAATAGATATGCATAAATCATTCATCATTGTAAGATTATACAAATCATAAAATCAAGAAAATAGGAAAATAATCATAACTTTATGGCTAATGCCATTCTTTAAAGGAAAGAAACCTAAGAGTATCGGGAGAGTCACCCAGTGAACTACTCTACATACCACTACTTACATGAATGAGTTAATTTAAACACATAAGTAACAATCCTATATTAGTCATATTATCTGAGGCGTCCCTCAGTGGATCCAAATACCATGTGGTCACTACCCATTTTGTAGATCATCCCATATACAGCTGGAGTTTTATTCCCTTTCTACCCCATAGGGGACTACTTTTATCTTTAAAAAATAAAATTAAGCTCACGAGATCAATGCTAACTTCGCAGGTCATTTCCTCTCTACTTCTCAGGCGAATCATGATGCTATAGAATCACCACCACTTTTCTGGTGGATTACAATCCCAATACGCTATTCCTCATATATAATCTAGGATGACTCAACTTGTACCCATGAATTTGCTAAATTCTAAGTAAATGTCCCCTATTTATTAGTTATCTAGGTTACAATAACTTAGAATTTGCAACCATCATGGTGTTTTTAATCTTCTTACATTAAGTAGATGTTTAACCATCCAAATTCATGACATAATCGTGGAATGCCCAACAGTCATTCCATACCAATAATTGGTCACTCAGTTACAAGTCTATCTATCCTAGATCATACATTAGAAATACTTCCTCTAGGATCTCTTTTCTTTCATTCTATGTTTTTCCTTTTCTTTCAATGTTTCCCTTTTTCTTTCTTTCTTCCATTTTTATGATACCTATTTGACCCTTTCACAATCTAGCCCTTTCTTGCTTGGCAACATTTTCCAATTGAATTACATGAATATGGAAGGTTACATATGAAATTTATAATGTATACCATGAATATGGAAAACTAGAAATTTATTCCATAAAATGCATAGCACACATCACTATACCCCTTTGCCACACTAACCCTCATTTTCTTTTTCTCTTGAAATTGGTTAGAATAAAAATTTTACATTTTTCCTTCACAATATCAATAACAAGATTTAATCAATTCCAAGAGAAACAAGAGTGGTGGTCTTGGCCAAGGTGAGAAAAGAGTGGAAGCTAGGGATTTTCATACTATTAATTCCGTTTCTTCCATCCTTTCTACCACTTAGATATAATGGTACAATTTCCTTCCATTATTCATGGCACTTTCTTATACTTAATATGTGTATCTATATGTATAGCTTTTATTTTCTTCATTCTCATGACTTAAGTTCCTTGCCATACATATATTTACACATACATTTTCATTTTCATATCAAAGACACTTTTCAAGTTTGGATTCCATGAATAAAAAAGGTAAATTCATCATTTTGCCACCATGTACCTTACTTTCTCTCTCTTCTTCACTCATGGCCATTTCATTTACATATATTCAAGAGCATTTTCATGAAAACTTCAGCCATACAAGTGCATAGTGCTCTCGGCCATAAAGGAGAACAAGGAGAAAATGTAAGGATTTCATTCCTTTGCTTACCTAGCTTCCATTTTCAAAATATATGAGTTCAAAGTCATATTTTACCTTTCATTTCCATGTAATTTCCAGCCATCTTTAACCCCTTTCAAAGTTAGGATTTTTCATGAAAATAGGTACCATTCTTGAAAAACTTCATTTTCTCATTATTTCAATCATACAAGCATTCTAACATCCATAAAACACAACCATATTTCTATGCAAGCAAAACCCAATAGAAAAATAAGCCATAAGGAATGTAGAGAGAAAAAGCCCTAACCTTCGTGAAACTTTAAAACACTTAAATCAATCCATAAAACATGAAAATAAGGGTTTAGGAATGTTTAGCTACCTTGAAAATGTAAGAAAATTTTAATTTCCTAAGTGTTTTGCCTTATTTTTGCACTTATTCTCCTTCCCTTGTGATTATTTCGGCCAAGCCTCCCTTTTTGTAACACCCTCTTTAGCTTATGGTTCCTTTTAGGTATTTAAAAAGATATAATATGAAAATAGTTATCAGAGTATTGGAAAACTTTTACCAAGTGAATTAATTAATTGTCATTTGGGTTGGTCTCTACTCTCGGGTTCTCTCAATATCATAGCAGAATAAACACATACAGCATACACCTGAATTAACTACACATAGGCATGCATTCTTAATTAAATATAATCAATTAACTATCGGGAGAGTTGCCCAGCAATAACTCCACGCACCACTGTCTATATGAATGAGCGCATGTCTATTTAGCCATGCCTTAACCTTTTGTACATTCTGAGGCGTCCCTTAGTAGATCCAAGTACCATAATGGTCCCTGCCCCTTTCTGGTAGATTATCCCATACCAGCGGGATTTCTCCCTTTCATCCCAAACGGGGCTGGTATACTCTTATAAGATCACCGTCAACTCTACCTGGATCATTTCCTCTCCACTTTTGGGCGAATCATAACACTATGGAATTACCATCCCTTTCCAATGGATCACACTCCCGGTATGCTATTCTCTACATATACTAGAGGGTGAATCGGCCCATGGTCATGGTTATGCCTAACTCTAAGTACGTGTTTCTCATATGGCCTTTGGGAGATGACACTAACTTAAAGTTCGCAACCATCATAGTGTTTTTTAAATCATCTAAGTTCAAGTGGATGTTTAACCATCCCAATTTATGGCACAACCGTGGAATGCCCAACAGCCGTCCCATACCGACAATCAGTCACTCGATCATGAGCCTATCTACCCTAAGGCATACACTGAGAATACTTTTCTCTCTCCCTCTTTGTGTTTTCTACTCTCTTTTCTTTCACTATCCCAAGGGTATCATACCCAAAACTCCTAGTCTCCTTGGCTACCAATGTTGTGAGCCCTTAATTAAGTTAGTATCAAGAATTACTAAGCTTAATTGCCATTAAAAACCTCATTTCGCAAGTTAGAGGGTTATTAGTCGACTGTTGGAAGGCTAGAAGTCGGCTGATGGCTCTCTGTAATCCTCTGTGCCAATCAGTAAGCTAGCAGTCGGCTGCTAGTGTACTGGCAGCCAGCTGGTGGCTTTCTGGGTAAAAATATAAGCACGATAGTCGACTACTAGGACTGCCAGTCAATTGCTCAGTGCAAACCCGGGCTTGACAGTCGACTGCTAGGAACCTGGCAGTTGGCTGCTAAGCCTCTGTCTGCACTTTTGGGTTTCCAGGAACACAACAATCGACTGCTTAGTGCAGACCCATGCCCGATAGTCGACTACTGGGTGTTTGGCAGTGAGCTACTAAGCCTCTGTCTGCACTTCTGGGTTTTCTAGGAACACACAAGCCGATCGCTCTTCTTAACAATCAAGCTATGCTCCACTGTAGTTCAGAAAACATGATTTTGATAAAACTCAGCCTAACATGCATTCTATTTTCAAATCTAAACATATGAACTTAATTCCCATACAACAAACTTTACTTTTCATTAAACATTTCTTGTTCATTAGCTCAAACATGGTACATTCAAGGAAATCTATTCTATATATCTAGATGAACACAACCCAACCCTTCTAATCCATTGCAGCACAAATATGAGCATACATTCATTAACACAACACCCCATAGAATTAGAAAAACATACAGAATGTAGGTTTTAACCCCAACTCAAGTTAAAACATTCAAAATCACATTTTATCAAAAAAGTTTTGCACATTTCAAAATTAGGGTTTAGGATGGATTACTACCTTGATTCCTACAAAATGTGTGTGTTTGATGTGTTAGGAATGATCCTCCTTTGCTATTGGATTGATTCCTAGCCCCAAATCTGCTCCTTTCTCAGTGAAATTCCCTCCTCAAGCCCTAGCTTGCCCCTTTCTCTCTCTAGTCACCCCTTCTGCTTCTCTCTCTAAAATCTGATGTGGTGGAAGTGTATGGGGGTTTTGGTTACAACTAGGGTTTAAGGGAAAGTTTGGGAAATTTCTATTTAGTCCCTAGGCTATTTTGCACTCTTGGCCTCACTTACTTTTTCCTTTTTAATTGAGTCCCTAACCACCTCTTATTGAACCCTCATTTATTTCCTTTCAATTTAGTCCCTAAGCTAATGCAACTACATGCATCAATGCAACATACACAAGCATTAAAATCAAATTAACAATTATCAAAACATCTCTTTAATAACAATTGGAGCAGATGTTACACTTTGCATGAATTTTCCCCCTTCTTAAGGAAGAAGATGACTTAAGTTTGGATTTTGGTAAAATTACCAAAATGCCCTTGGTGTAAAATGACCATTTTACCCTTACTACTTCTCTGTTTCAAGAATGGCACTGCCACTCCTTAGAATTGTAATTTTATGAAACTTCTATAGGTTAAGACTATTCTACCCTTATGATTTTCGAAATTACAGTTTTTTCCCTCAAATTTTTAGGAAATTACCAATACATCCTTAAAGAAATTACCATTCTACCCTTTGTGTCCAAATGGCCATTTTAACCTCATTTTTCATCCTTTTCAAGTTTAGTGGGCAAAAACTTCTTAAATAATGTTTCATAAAACTTCTTTTTATGAAATTACTAATTTATCCTTCTTTGGTAAAATTACCATTTTGCCCCTAAGGCAAAATTACTATTTTTCCCTTTATGTCAATATAATTATTTTTACCCTTATTCTTCCCCCTTTCTAAAATAAAAGGGTAAAGGTCTTCCAATACTGTTTCTATGAAATATTTAGGTAAAATTTAATTTTCCTATCTTATAAAAAATTACTAATATACCCTTGAGACAAAATTACAACTTTTCCCTTTTTAGAGAAAATTACCATTTGCCATCAAAGTGGACATAATCACTTTCACACTTATTTCTTCTTCCCTCTTTAATGAAATTGGTAAAAGTCCTTGAATGTAATTCCATGAAATAATTAGATAAAATTTATTTTCTCTTTTATAGAAAAATTACTATTTTTCCCTACCTTACCAAATTTTCAATTTTATCCTTTTATGATAAAAGTGGTTCTATCTTGATGAAAATGCCCATTCTATCCCTTTAATGAGCCATTCTTATCATTACATAAATAATAACATCTTAATGTTTAATTAATGATGACAATAATGTCATAATAAATCACAAAGTATTAAAGGCGGATGACATAAGAATTACAAGGGGTAAAAAGATAACATAAATCGTGCCCATACCTTATGTAAGAAGCAATGCGATAATGTGATTCGTGCCCACAACTTATTTATGTTGAGTTTAAAAAAAGGGGAGGTGGAGAATATTCAAAACAACCAAAACAAAGATTTTCTAACAACACATGTCACTTATAGGATCTCGTTTTCAAAAATACACAATAACATTTTCTTTTCCCTCTCTCCATCAACCATGAACCTTTCATATTCCATACCCTCAATGTGCCCACCACTTTTCCCCAATACCTTCTCCACACTTCTCCCCTCTGGCCATCATCATCTCCCTCACTCTTATCTAATGGTGATCACTAAAGAAACCCCTTCTCGTCATCGAGGATGCAACCCTTTCCATTCTCGTCATTATTACTCTGGTGGAAGAGCCAGCAATGAGCCATATTCCTTCTAGTTGAGAAAAGGTGTAGCCTTGCGCACCAGATCTAACACCTTTACTTCATCCATAGTACCATTCCATGATTTACCTTTCGAAACCTCATCTTCATCTGGTGATTTTGAAATTCCCCTTCTACTATCCCCTCTACAACATTCCCTTACCTCTTTCGTCAAAGAAATCTTCCTCAAGCCCATACCTTACCAATGCATCCCATCCTATGACCCATCAATCATCCTAAATAACTTCATCCACTTTTTCCCCGATGCCCCCATGTGTTTCTCTTGCTGTTTTCCATTAAACAAAGCACTTATCCTATGGGCACCTCTATAATGACCCTCTTATCCTATTGTACCTATATCAGAGTATATATTAGCAGAACCATAAAAATATACTAAATAAATTTTCCATTTCCCATGTTAGGGAACGTCAGAAGGTCACTACTGGTTGAATGTAATCCAAATAGACCTTCCTTACAGTCTATTTAAATTCCACTCACTCACCTATCTTGTGCAGCAATTCTAATATCATAATATATTACAACATATTACTCTAGAATATAAAATTCTAACAGCCATTTAGCAACAAATTGAGATATTCTATTGCCATAAAATAATTTCATATACATATAAAACCATAATTTATCAGCTTCATGGTACAATTTCTAAAACCCAAAACATATACAACCCATTAACCTACTATCATTTCAATCCAACACTATACAGATCCTCTGGCATTGCCTGATAGTCTTAGCATCCACTCTCCTACCTAACTATCTTCTAGGCATCCCCTGTTCCTGATCATCTGAGCAAACAACTTGATGAGATATAAAAATCCAAGTAAAGCAATTTACTAATAAATACTTTCAAAATTAGTTGCTAGCTTAACTGTGATTAAGCATAGAAAACAATTTCTCCTAAAATAAATTTAGAAAATAAGTGAATTACTGAATACTTTAACTAAATTATATATAGGAAATCAATGCAAAACATACAGGGATTATAGCATCTCAAGTCTGAAAATCATACTGAAATCATGCCTGAAAAATCTCATACATTAATCTATCACACATCTCATGTGATTGATCATCTCAATTGCATCCCATTTTATCTTAAAACAAGGTTTTGGTTGGCTGTGATCCGTAACACTAATCACTCGAAAATGCACCCTATTTTGCAAGTGTGATCCGTAACACCAATCACCCGCTCAAGGATAGGCGAGAGCTAACTTCTAGGGTGTCCCTTGACATGTGCACACTGCTAGTCTCATTCTCATTTAGTCTATATGGCAATAGATACACATAGTCGACTAATACTTAAGGTCATGGGATACTATACTTAAACCACAACTCCACCCCGTATTGGCTATCCACCCTTTTCTCCTTAAACCTTTCATAGGGTTGTCCTGGTTTAATGCATAATTCCTAAAAAAATGCAGACTAATTCAATTAAAACAATCCATTTATAAACAATCTGCATAGGGTATATTCAATGGTCGTCCCATACCAGCTACTAAATATCCACCCTGTAACATCTACTCCTACTACACATTAAGAGATGTTTGTTGATTTTAAATGAATTAAATGCTTGTGTTTGATGCATTAAATTACATGTAGATGCATTAGAATGAGAGTTTTAAGTAAAGAGAAAGAATAGGGACCAAATTGAAAGGAAAAAGATGAAGTGAGGATAGAGGTATGAATTTCTAGAACCTCAAGGTAATAGGCTGTAATTTTAACCAAATGATTTATTATAGCAATAGAATTCTAAAAATTTCTCACTAGGCAGTTAGGGATTAAATGGTCATTTACCATAAAGTTAGAAGAATTATCAATTTGGACTAAATGGTTGTGAATTAGGAGTAGAATTGCAAGAGGCCAAATCACCTATAAATAGGTGAAGTCTCCAGAACCTTTCATTTTGCATCTTGAGTTCAGAATCTTAAAGAGAGAGAGGATGAGCTAGAGAGAGAAAGTCAGGAAATTGTGAAGGAAGAGACCTGCTAGGGGGATTTAAGCATTCCAGAAGTTAGGAAAATGTACCAGAACACTTCACTATCATCAAATATCAATTATAAATCAACAAAAAGGTAGCAAATCACCTATCTCCATTATTTTCAAAAAATACTATTCATGGTTGGAAATTTTGAGTTTTCATGATTTTGAACTCTAGGGAGATTAAAACCTATATTCTTAGTATTTTTGATTGCTATTGGATGTTTTAAAATGCTTGAATATACTTGTGAATGCATGAATGCGAATTTGAGAAATAGGTTTTTCATGGTTTTTGAGAAAGAGTTTAAATCCCAAATTTGAGCTTGAATAATCAATGGTTTATGCTATTTTTGAGTAGTAACTGAAGATTTTATGTTGTTATTGAGTTTTTAATTATCAAAACTATTTTAAAAGCATGTTCTTGGGTTAAAATAATTGGTCAACGATGAATTTTAAAATAGAGCATAATACAGCAGTTGACTTGTAGGCTCTACCAGTCAACTGTCGTGCTCTTGAGTTGCCTAGAAATATATCCAAAATGCTAGTAGTCAATTGCCAAGGGCTAAAACTCAACTGCCGCATTCTTATTTTTCAGAAATTACCCAAGAATAAAGCAGTCAATTGTCGGGGCCTGGAAGTCGACTGATTGCTTTCTATTTGAGATAATTTTAAGTCAGTAAGCTATAAGTCGACTGCAAGGAGGATGGAAGTCAACTTATAGCTCTCTGTTTTGGGAAATTTGACTCAATAACCTATTTTTAATCCACAATTAGCCCAATATTTCACTCAAATGTAGGATTTAATCTTGAATTGTAATGGATAACATGAGAAAGCAGAATATTTGAGAAATTATAAGAAGGAGAAGAGAAATAAGAGATTTTCAGTGAGCATAAACCATAAATGAGAATAACTGCAAATGGTTGATCCGCGAGAATAGCTGCATTTGGTTATACTGCGTGAAGGGATGCATTTGGTTATGCCGCGATAAGGGATGCAATTGGCTATACCACGAGAATAGCTACAACTAGCTTTAATCTAGGAAAACTTTTGCAAACAATTAACCACTAATAATTACTACCGGTTAACCACAAGAATAAATGCTGACAATTAACCACGAGAATTAATGCTAACGGTGAAAACCACGAGAATGATTACAGGTGGCTCATTACTATGAGAAAACTCATTTATGGATGGAAATATTTATAAGATTTCTTATATGATGCTTTTGACTATGGCCATATCAAATTGCATGATTCTTTGTTTATACTCTATATTGATATGAGAATATGAGTTGTTACCATTACAATCTGAGAATACTTCCTGTGTGATGAATATTTGTTGAAGTGCATGTGTAATTATAAGTATATGCATGAGATATTGTATAATCCATGTACATTATTCCAATAGCATAATAGTTTCAATTATTATGAAAAAGAATGTAGTGGATTTTCGTATCTGTATGGTGGTACAATCAGCTATTTTTAAGCACAAGTGATTATTGCTACTAGGAAATATTTCTCATTAAAGCTTATTTGTATCATATGCCTAGGTACCAGATGCTGTTGGAGATAGAGATAGAAGTAATGGAGATACCCTTTCTGGGGTATTTTCCTGTGATTACTAGACTATGGGTCCTATTTGTAATTAAGTTACCACCCTCCCCTTGATTGTATCCATAACTAGGAATATATAGTATTTTGACATGCCCATTTCCCTGAATCCTTATTAGTATTTTGAAAGGATCAACAGAATGATTTTGGTATAAGTAAGGAGGGCATATATGTATTAAGATACGTGAGATCAAGAATTTTGCTTAAAATAGGGTATGAGTGGCAGGCTTGTTGTCTCCTTACCCTGCTTAGGCTCACATATCTATAGGTATATGTCTGGCACACACTACTATTTATGTATGTATAAATATTGTTTATAGTTGGATGTGAATGTAAATATCTCTATATCTATCTATTTCATTTAAATTACTTTATTTATTTCCATTGCGTAAAATGGTGAGAAGTAGTAACCCAAACTAGTGGCACTCAACTATTTAACTTAGAAAAGTTAAAATTATACTCGGGTAAAGGCATTAGTAAACTAATCAATCCTATATTATATCACCTTATAATATCTAATTACAAAAAAAAAAGGAATATAGGGTTAGGGGTGTTACACACCCTAAGTTAGTCTGTCCCTATGGCCTATAACCTAATAGCCAAACTAGCAAACATGCAAAGAGCATCACAGGCAAGTCTTTTCTATACTTAGAAAATATAAATCAAATGAATCATGTTCAGCAATCATTCCCAATCAATACACATCATATTTATTACACAGTAATTCACAGTTGTTAATAAGAGTCATGGGATGTAGATTACTCTACCTTTACTATTTGCTCCGTTTTTGAACAAGGCTCTCATCTTTTACCTTTGAATTTTCCTCACAAATCATCTCCTGAGGCAAAAAATTCAAGTCTCATTCCATATGCTTTCTATCATGCTCTCATACAAATCCTATCTTAAGGTTTCCTCTAGTTTCCCACTTCTCCTAACTATTTCTTTGATTTTCTATCACTCTTCTCATGTAATTCGCATATAGAATGATATTTGAACCTTATTCCATTCAAAACACAGGGATTCTAAGCTCCAATAATGTTTAAAAATCATTTCTTTGCATTAGCGGAGCTACTAGCCGGCTGCCAAGAGCTAGCAGTCGGCTAATTACTCTCTGGATGGATGTACTTCTCAAGACAAGGTCCCGACAGTCAACTAGTGCACGCCTAGTAGTCGACTGGCACACCTCTGTATGCGATTCTGGGCTTCACAGTGGCTCGATAGTCAACTGGTACCCGCCCGACAGTCGACTGCCAAGCTACTGTGTTAAATTATGAGTTTTACAGTGGCTCGGCAATCTACTAGTGCATGCCTAGCAGTCGACTGCTAAGCTACTGTATACATTTTTAGGTTTACGATGAATAGGACAGTTGACTGGTACATGCTGGCAGTCAACTGTTCTATTCTTTGACAGTACAAAAATGCGAGTTTCCATTAAATGTTGCCCAAATTGCTAATCCATAACATATGAAAATTTTATGAGCTTAATCCCTACATGTTTCTGAGAAAAACCCATAAATTTCTAGGTCCAAAACATCACTCAAATCAGATAATCTACATGCAAAATGAGTGGAAGAAAAACTTAACTTTAGAATTTTGATTTTAAGCCTAGAGATCAACAAATGGAAGCTATAAATCATACATCTTAGTCCGAAAATCATTTCCTAACCTCAAAGAAACATCTAAATCAATTTATCTGGTCCAAATCTCAGAAAAACCCAAAATTTCTTAAGTTTTTCCTATTTTTGTTTTCTTAAATTTTAATAGAGTTGGATGTCCTCATTACAGAAAATCTAGCTAGATGATGTCTGAAAACCTAAATAAGCTATAGTTGAGGAATTTCCTACCTCAAATCTGAGTTATGGAGCTTCAATCTTAACTTCCTTCTCTTATCCCATTTTTCTCCTCTGGCCCATATTCTTCCTTTCCTCTTCCTCAGACGCAGAAATGTGGTGCCAGGGAGGGAAATGGTGTATATGAAGGGAGAAAGGGAATGGCATTGTAAACTTGCTCAGGGACCATCTTGCAATTAACAAAAATTTGCATTTTAGTCCCTTTTATAAAAATTTCAACTTCTTAATTTCATTTAAATCCTCGTTTGACATTTCCAATTTTATCATCATTATTAAAATTTCCAAGGGATCGAGTATTACACTGAAAACCATCAAACTCAAAACCTGCACTCACCTCCTTTTCTTCTTAGGCAACCACATCCGCCAGAAGAACTTTCTAGTTTAGATGCCTTTAAAGGACACCCTTTTTCACCTTATCTACCTCTGAAGGGGGTCCAATTGCCATCTTCTTCTCAACCAATGTCACCCTATCTAAGTCCACTTGAACAACACACATCAATAGTTCCTCAACTATAGCTCAAGAGGTAACTCCTCCTACTTCCCCTACTTCTCCTGTAACCACTCCCAATAATGATAACACTAATGTAGAGAACACAACCAACTTCACCATTGCTCACCAAAACTATAAACACCATCCCACACTTACCATGCCATGAAGAAGCCAATGCTGCCCCATTCCTTCACTAACACACACTCTTCCCCTTTCAACCTTTCCCACAACATCTCATACTATCCCAACCCCTATCACTAGTCAAGCTCCACCATCTTTGTAACGACCCCTCTTAATTTTACATGCAATATCAGAGTAAAAATTAGAAGTATGAAATTCTCCTAATTATTTAATTTTTAACTAGGTTATTACATTCTCTCCCCTTTAAAAGAATTTTGTCCCCAAAATTTATACCTGCGAATAACTATGGATATTGTTGCCTTATCTCGTCTTCTTTCTCCCAAGTCATTTAAGGTTCACTGTATCCTGCCAAAGAACCTTAACCAAAGGGATTACTTTATTTCAGAGTTTCTTAGTCTAGAAATCAAGGACCCTGACAGGGGGTAAAATCATAAGTTAACTTTTCCTATCTTTCTTGGGCAATTCTTATCTTTTCCTTGATCATTTTGATTTGATCAGTAGTCTCTTGTACAATCTTTGGCCTCAACAATATACTCTCCCCCATTTCTACCCAATTCAAGGGTGACTTACAACTTTTCCTATACAAAGCGACATAAGGTGTCGTAACTAGGGTAGAGTGATAACTGTCATTATATGAAAACTCTATCAAAGGTAGGTACCTATCCCAACTTTCCTTCTGTCCTAGCACACATGCTCTCAACATATCCTCTAGAGTTTGTATTGTTCTCTCAGACTGTCTATCAATCAAGGATAGTTAGCAATGCTAAATTTCAGTTAGGTTCCTAATGCCCTTTGTAGGGATTGTCAAAATCTAGATATGAACCTAGGGTTTCAGTTTAACACTATGCCTAATGGTACTTCATGAAATCTCACAATTTCCCTAAAGTATATTTATGCTAACTTTTCTAAGGAATATTTTATCTTGATAGGCAAGAAATGAGCAGATTTGGTTAATCTATCCGCTATCACCCATAAAGAATCATAACCAGTCGGGGTTCTAGGTAGTCCTACTACAAAGCCCATGGTTACTTGATCACATTTCCTCTTTGGTATCTCCAGTGGCCTCAATAACCCAGCGGCTCTTTAATGCTCTATCTTTACCTGCTGATAAGATAAGCATTCACATACTTGGCGATGTTCTTTCACATCCCTGACCACCAAAAGTTTCTTTTCAACTCTTCATACATCATAGAAAAATCAGGGTGAATAGTATAGTGGCTATGATGGGCCTTTGCTAGCAATTTTTCCCTTAACTCACGATGGTTTGGGATCACTATTTTGTTCCTAAACATCAACACCCTATCAGTGGCTAACCCAAAATATGGTTGGTTTTCATAGATTCCTAGGGATTCATTCTCTTACTAGGCTTGTCTAACTTGTTCCCTCAAGTCACAACTGATCTGGAAGTTACTCATCACTAATCTCTTCGAAAATGAAATCACATTGAGGCTAAGATTCCTAAAGTCCTCAAGCAATCTCATTTCATCTACCATCAAACTAGCTATTTGTAAGGACTTTCTGCTTAAGGCATTAGCTATAACATTTGCTTTCCCTGTATGATACTTCAATTTAAAATGAAAGTCATTTAGATACTCTACCTACCGTCTGTGTCTCATATTCAGCTCCTTTTGATTAAATAAGTACCTAAGGCTCTTATAATCACTAAAAACCTTGAAATTAACCTTATATAAATAATATCTCTAAAAAAATTTTTTGGTGAAAGACTACGACAGCAAACTCCAAATTATGAATAGGATAGTTCTCTTCTGCAAGCTTCAGTTTCCTAGACACATAAACTACTACTTTTCTTGCTTGCATTAACACGCATCCTAAACCTTTCTTTAATGTGTCGGTGTATACCTAAAAAGGCTCTATGGGGCTTAGGATTACCAACACTGGAGAGGTAGTTAACTTCTCTTTCAGTGTCTGAAAACTATGCTCACATTATTCACTCCACTTAAACTCTACACTCTTTCTAGTCAATCAGGTTAATGGCAAGGCTATTTGAGAAAATCCTTGTATGAATTTATAATAATAACTTGTCAAACCCAGTAAAAAGAAAACTTCTAATCTCTGTGACTATTCTTGGCTGACCTCAATTTAGTACAACCTTAATTTTCTTAGGATCTACCAGTATTCCTTCCCCATTCACCACATTACCCAAGAATTTGACCTCTTTTAACCAAAACTCACATTTTTTTCAACTTAGCATACAACTGCTTCTCCTTTAACATCTATAATACTATCCCAAGATATTGTACATGCTCTTCACGAGTCCTGGAATAGATTAGGATGTCATCTATGAATACCACTACAAACTGATCCAAGTAGGGTCAAAAAATTCTATTATTTATTTATTTTTTCCTACATATCAAATGTGCCATATTGCCAAGCACACCAAAAACCAACCATCCTTATTCATATCATCCAAGCAAACCCTTTTCCATAATTTACAGTGACATTTAGGGACCATGTATAATAAAAATATTTCAGGTGCCTGTTGGTTTGTCAAAACTTGTAACACCCCCAACCCTATATTCCTTTTTAGTGATTAAATAACATAAGATAATATAATATAGGATTGGTAAGTGTACTACTGCCTCTACTCCAGTAAATTTTTAACTTTTTCTAAGTTAAATAATTGAGTGCCATTAGTTTGGGTTACTACACTCAGGTTCTCACACGTTACGCAACGGGAATAAATAAAGTAATTTAAATGAAATACATAGATATAGAGATATTCACATTCACATTCAGTTGTACATAATATTTATACATACACAAACTGTAGTATGTGTAGACATATATCTATAGATATACGAGCCTGAGAAGGGTAAGGAGACAACAAACCTGGCACTCATACCCTATTTTAAGAAAAATTCTTGATCTCACATTTATTAATACATTTATGCCCTCCTTACTTACACTAAAAATCATTCTCCTAATCCTTTAAAAATACTAACAAGGATTCATGGAAATGGGCATGTCAAAATACTACATATTCCTAGTTATGCATACAGTCAAGGGATAGGAGGAACTTCCCATACATATACAATCCATATCTCCTTAATAATTAAAAAGTACCCTAGAAAGGGTATCTCTACTATCTCCACTTCTACTTCTAACATGATCTGAAACTTAGGCATCTGATACAAATTAGCTTTAAAGAAAAAGATTTCTTAGTAGCAATAATCACCTGTATTTAAATTAGCTGTTTGTACCACTGCACGGATACAAAAATCCACTACATTCTTTTTCATAATAATTTAAAATAATATGCTATTAGAACAATATACATGGATTATATAATATCTCATGCATATACTTATGATCACACATGCACTTCAACAGATATCCATCACATAAGATACATTCTCATATTGTAATGGTAACAACTCATATTCTCATATCAGTATACAGAGCATAAACAAGGAATTCATGCAATTTGATATGGCCATAGTCAAAGGCATCATATAAGAAATCTTATAAATATTTCCATCCATAAATGTTCTTTCTCGTGGTTATGAGCCACTTGTAATCATTCTTATGGTTTTCACCATCTGCATTCATTCTCGTGGTTAACTGTTAGCATTTATTCTCATGGTTAACTATCAGCATTAATTCTCATGGTTAACTGTTAGCAATTATTAGTGGTTAACCGTCTACAAAACTTTTCCTAGATTAAAGCAAGTTACAGCTATTCTCGTGGTATAATCAATTGCATCCCTTCCCGCGGTATAACCAAATGCATCCCTTCTCTCGGTATAACCAAATGTAGCTATTCTTGCGGATCAACTATTTGCAGTTATTCTCATTTAAGGTTCATGCTCAATTAAAATCTCTTGTTTTTCTTCTCTTTCTCATAATTTCTCGAATATTCTCAATTCTCATATTACCCATTATAATCTAAGATTAAATCCTACATTTAAGTGAAGAATTGGGATAATTGTGGATTAAAATAGGTTATTTAGTCAAATTTCCCAAAATATGGAGCTACAAGTCAACTTCTAACCTCCTGGCAATCGACTTCCAACTTGTTGCCCCAAAAATGCTTCAAATAATGAGCAATCAATCAACTTCCAGGACCCCGATAGTTGGCTGCTCTATTCTTAGCTAATTTCTAGAAAATAAGAGCACGACAGTTGACTTCTAGCCTCTGGCAGTCGACTGCTAGCATTATATATACATATCTGGGCAACTCAGGAACACAATAGTCGACTAGTAGGGCCTACAAGTTGACTGCTACAATATGCTCTATTCTTTGAAAGTCCGTTGACCCAGATTTTGGCATAAAAAACATGTTTTTAACTTAGTTTCGATGGATTAAAACTCAATAACAGCATAAGAGCTTCATTTACCACAAGAAAACAACCCAAACCATCAATTAATCATGCTCAAATCTTGTATTTAAACTCTTTCTTGAAAACCATGAAAACCCATTTTGCATATTTGCATTCATGCATTCACAAGTATGTTCAATTAGTTTAAAACATCCAATAGCAATCAAAAACACTAAGAATGTAGGTTTTAATCTCCCTCTAATTTAAAATCATGAAAACTCAGAATTTCAAATCATGAATAGAAAATTTCAAAAATAAGGGAGATGGGTGATTTGCTACCTTTTTGTTTATTTAAACTTAGTATTTGATGAAGGTGAAGTGTTTTGGTAAGTTTCCCTAGTTTCGGGAATGCTTAAATCCAATTAACTGCTTTCTTCCTTCACAATTTCCTAACTTTCTCTCTCTAGCTTGTCCTTTCTCTCTCTAAGATTCTGAACTCAGGATGCAAAATGAAAAGTTATGGAGACTTCACCTATATACAGGTGATCTAACCTCTTGCAACTTTATGTTAAATGACCATTTTGTCCCTAACTTCCTGGTGAGAAATTTCAAAATGTTCTTGCTACAGTAAATCATTTGGCTAAAATTATGGTTTATTACCCTGAAGTTTCAAAAATTTACACCTCTATCCTCACTTCATCTTTTTCCTTTCAATTTGGTCCCTATTCTTTTTCTTTACTTAAAATTCTCATTCTAATGCATCTATATGCAATTTAATGCAACAAACACAAGCATTTAATTCATTTAAAATCAAAAAATATCTCTTAATGCGTAGAAGGAGCGGATGTTACAAAACTCAATTCAAAACAAATATTCAAATCCTTTAGAAAGACAATGCCAAAGACAACTTCAATATCAATCTAAATGATTACCTTCTATCCCATAGGATTGTTCACAAAATTTCATATGTAGATACACCTTAGTAGAATGGTGTGGTTGAAAGAAAGAATCGACACCTTTTAGAAGTAGCTTGGCACTTATTTTTATAACATCTTTCAAAAATATATTAGGGAGAGGTTATACTTATCGTCGCCTACTTAATAAACTGAATGCCTTCCAAAATCCTCAACTTCACTACTCTTTTCCAAAAGCTACTTGAAAACTTCCCATATATAAGAATATTAAGCTTTATCCCTCAAAAGGAGTTTAAATCTATAGCTTTTGCCTATACTTCCCATTCTAGAAAACTTAAACACTTGGAGGCATAAGTCTTATTCTCCCAGGGGAGATAATTAAAAATGAATGGAATTTGGGGCGTTTGGGGTAGTTGTTTCACCAACCTATTGAGCTTGAACCTAAATATGGTCAAAGAGAGTAACGAGTTGCAAGTATACTGTAACATCCGCTCCTAACATTTGTATCTTATGATGACGTTGTTGTTATTATTATTGTTAGCATTAATTGTGAAGGGTTAAGGATGATTTATTAAGGAGTTAGAATGAGCATTTTTATCCTTATATAATCACTTTTGTGATAAAAGAATGAAGTTGAGAATTTGGTAAGAAAGGGTAAAATGATAATTTTACCATGAAATGAATAATTAGTTTAATTCTTTTATTTCATGAAGTTATGTTAAAGGACTCTTATTATTTTCATTTAAGAGAGAAGAAGAATCTAGTTATGCAAGAAATTACTTACATTAATGTTGAAAGGAAATTTTTCCTAAAAAGGGTAAAATTGTAATTTCACACTATAAACATGATAGCTATTCTATATGAGGTGGAAAAATTTTAGTTTTTACCCTAAATATCCTATGAAGGTGGGAATTAGAAATCCTTACTCATTCTTGATCAAAAGAAGAAAGTAAGAGAGTGAAATGATAGTTTTAACATAAAGGGAAAAAAGGTAATTTTGCCTTAGGGGAAAAATTGTAATTTTACCAAAAATAGAAGTAAATTAGTAAATTCATGGAAATGAGCCTTATGAAATTTTATTTAAGTAATTTTACTCCTTAAAACCGAAAGGAATGAAAAAGGGAGCAAAAATGGCCAATTTGGACTTAATGGCAAAAAGGCACTTTTCTTAGGGACTAAAATGTAAATTCTGAAAATTTGAGGGACCACTATGCAATTTCAAAATTTTGGAATGGCAGAACAGTCCCAGCCTATGGAAGTTGCATAAAATTACAATGGTAAGGAGAGACAATGCCATTGTTATAAAAAGAAAAGAAAAAGAATGAAATTAACAAATTTGCAAGAATGACATTTTTGTAAATAAGTGAAACCTTAATTCAACCTATTTCTTCTCCTAACTACTAGAAATGTCGTGAAAGGTGGAGAAGAAGGAGAAGTGGCTGAATTGAATTTTGCCTTGGAGAAGAAGAAGCTTCCACCAAATCAACAAGGAAATCACACATCTATTAGCTTTTCAAGGTAGATAAACAATCCTATGCCATTAATTTCATGTTTTATGATATGTTTATGGTGTTTTCAAACTTGTAAGCATGATGGCACTATCTCTCTCTACATGTATATGGTAGATTTGTATTCTTGGATATGAGATATGTTGGAAATAACTTGTGGTTATGATTATAGATATGTAAGAAAGCATGGAAACTCATGAAATGGTGAATTTGCATGGATGGAACTTGATTTTATTAAATCCTAAGTGGTTTCAAGGCTGAGTTTGTGGTTGTTAGAGTGAGAAAATGGTATTTTTACATGGATTTTGCATGAATATTATTGTATTGCAAGCAAGGTGATGAAACAACTCCATTTTTGCTTGTTTTCTTCACCTTGGCCGAATTACAAGGGTTATAAGAGTGCTGAATTTTTGGCCAAATTTTATGTTAGAAAGAGTGAGAGAAAGTACTAGAAAATGGTAAGAGAGAGAAAGTCTAATTAGATTTGCATTTAGGTACTTTTCTCATTGTCTAGCTTCACAAGTAGCCAAGCAAATGTGCTTTAGTCACCTTGGCCAAATGGATGCATATGAATGGTGCTGAATTTGCTCTTGAAAATGATTTAGAAATCATATAAGTTTAGTTCCAAGAAAGGAGGAGAGAGAAAATTATGGCAAATTATGTTTCAAGCAATGTTGCCAATTTAAAGTCTTACTTGTTCACTTTAAAAGTGTGTATAAAAATGTGAAATTGTGAGATTAGATGTGTAATTATGTTTGGCATGAAAAATAAGCTAGAAAAGTATGAAAAACAATGGCCTAAAGTACACTTACCTAATTTTTAGGTGTGAGAAAGTGTTAGGCATAATTATGGGAATTGTCACCATGATGTTCCATTAATGAGAGTAAGGCTAGAAATGTGCCCAAAGGGTTAGAAATACAAAGTATTCATGTTCATTCTACCTTGGCCGAATACTATGTGAAACTTTCTCTAGAGTGGCTAGACTTATGAATGAGTTGGAAATAGCCTAAAGTGCCATCTAAATGGCCTATGTTAAGGGAAGAGAGACCAAAGATGCAAGGGTCAACAATGAATGAATAATATCATGCATTTTGCCATAAATAGTGAAGTGTTTAAATTATGCAAAAGTGATTGAATGGCAAAGAATGCTTAATGTAATTGTGAAAGACAAGGTTAAAGCTTCCTTGTGGGGAATGATCTGGTGTATACTCCCAAGGAATTAAATGAGGAGGAATGATTTGGTGAATACCTCCTGATATTAAAAGCCTGTGAAGGAATAATCTAATGTATACCTTCTAGGGAAGTGCCTTAAGGGGAATGATCTGATGTAAACCCTAATAAATTGAAATGTGGGAGGAATGATTTCATGTATACCTTCCCAGAATTGAGTAATTATGAAATGTTATATATGTATTGCATGAATGTGATTTATGTGATTATGATTATGGCATGTAAGCATTGAATGCTTGTTGCCTATTCCTTGAATGACCTAATTGAATGTGTATTTCATTTATATAGCTACATCTGCATATGTTTTCGTGATATGTCATATCCAAGTATCTACATGAGAATAGTTTTGAAAATTAATCGCATGTAGAGTTTTTTCTATATTATTACAGTGGTACATGTCAGTTATTTTAGAATAAACTGGTTGTTTATCTACTGGGAATGTATTTCTCATTACTGAACTAATATGTATCAGATGGTTAGATATTGCATGGTAATCCAGGTGGAGTTGGACAGGGTGGAAATTCCTTTCTTAGGAGTTTTCACTATTATCAAGAATGTGTATGTTATCATTGTTTTTGAATTTCCTATAGAATAGATGAGTACATAAAAATATAGCTATAGCCCGACCTTTTGGAGTCCTAATTCTTCATTTATTTTTTTAGGTTTGGAATTAGGGCTGATATTTTTGGCTATATATAGAAACAAAAAGGGGCATATGTATAGGGATATGTGAAGGACCTATTCACTGACGGTATTTTGTAAAGGAGTATGAGTGACAGACTTGTTGTCTCCTTACTCCTTATAGATGGGTACTTCATCTATCCCAGTCTATGTATACCAAATGATGTACTAAACAATTGTATAATGTATGTATATTAGAAAAGTTTTTATAAATTCTGTTGTATTATTTAATATGTTATATTCCATTGTGCCAAAGCATGTTACCTGATCAAAAGAACCCAAACCTACTTGCATAATAAATCTATCATGGATTGGATGCTCATGAGAAATAAAGGTAATTAAAGACTAGAATTAATGTAACCACTTATCTAAATAAGCATTATGATGTTGTTAAGTTATGATAAGGGGTGTTACATATACTCTAGAAGAGAAAGACAAGGACAAGATGAGATACAGTACACTACTCCTTTAGTGCTAACTTCCAATCCAAGTCTTCAAAATAATAGTGATATTCATACTCATATCTTCCATGTCTAGCTGATATAGAAAGGAGACAATTAGCCTTCAGTAACAACAAATTCAACCATCATAGCAAGTTTACTCCTAATATCTCAAATGTTTTGATCATAATCCTATATATTTCTGAGTCTAAGAGTTCAAATCAATAATCCTTAAAGCTGTAAACTTGGCCAACCATAAACCAATATATTATAGCTAACCAGTAAACTATGCTCTGATACCACTCTGTAACGACCCCTCTTAATTTTACATGCAATATCAGAGTAAAAATTAGAAGAGTGAAATTCTCCCAAAATTTTTTTTTCTTTTTCTTTTGAGAACCAAATGGGCCATTACTGGTTAAGTGTAACCCATATAGGCTCTCCCATTCAAGTTCCACTTAACCCCCTTCTTTTGCACAGTGTACCTAATACATCAATTCACACCAATATATGTCCCTACTCTGGAATATAAGAAATCTAAATCATTCATTCATTAACATAAATATCTCTAAACATTTAAATTCTCAATTATCATCACGAATCCTACCAAAAATTTGGTAGAGTTTTCCCTCAAAATAAGACATTTCCTTACTTGTACAACAGCCTAAACTTTTCATCAAACAATCATAAGTCTACAACATACATTATACAACTATTTAAATACAAGCTTATGGCCTTCATGCCATTCAAAAATAATATTTTAGGATCCATAGCTAAATCCTTCATGTTGCCTTACACATCATTCAACATTTTCCAAAATCCTACAATTCTAACATACATGTAGACTTAAGCTAATTTCTCGCACCATTATAGCCCTGATCATTTGAACAATCAACTTAATGTGATATAAGAATCACAGTAGAGTAATTTACAGTTTAAACATTTATAAAATAGTTGAAAGTTCAACTATGCTTTCAATAATGCTTTCAATTTAACACTTATAGGAAATCATATAAATTCATAAGAGTATAGTGCCATTACACTGATTAAAACATTGTTTCAATAATGCCTATAAGTTCTTTTTGCATAACAAATTCCATGTTAATACACAAGTATATAATCCTGCATATTCCCAGAAAACAATATGCATATATCACAACATTATACAAATCAAATATCTCATTGCATGTTGTTATATGGATGTGTGGTATATAGCATTTCCATTATAAATTTAGCATTGAAACTAGTAACCATAACTATACCCTCTTTCATTCAGCTATTTTACAACTAAAATAAACAAAGAATGCTTTCAATCACCCCTCTACCTTTTTAAGCCACCACTTAGTGCCTTTCACCTTAGGGAATATTTAATGTCATTCATTCCTTAGGTGTTCATTTAGTGCCATTATTGTAACATCCACTCCTAAATTTTGAGAGATGTTTGTTAATTTTAGTTAATTGCTTGTGCATATTGCATTTATGTTATGTTAGCTTGCATATAGTTGCATGAGTGCAAGAATTGGACTAGTACTAAGTAGAAATTTACTAGAATGAAGAAAAGGATTAAACTAAAAAGTGAAAAAGTTTAAGGATGATAATCGCAATTTTGGCCAAAAGATTTACTGTAGTAACAAAAATTGAAAACTTCTTGCCAGTGAGATGGGGAAAAATGGTAATTTAGCATATAGTTGGAAGAATTATCATTTTGGGCCAAATGGTCAAGAATTGGGATTTGAATGGCAAAGGGTCGGATCACTAATAAATAGGTGAATCCCTTAGAATCCTTCAATTGCATCTTGAATTCTGAAATTCTAGAGAGAGAGAGAGGATGAGCTAGAGAGAGAAGGAGAAGGAATTGTGGGCAAACAACACTATTACTTGGATTTAAGCATTCCAAGAGCGTGGAAATCACTCTAAAACACTTCCCAATCATCAAACACCGATTAGAAACCAACAAAAAGGTAGCATAATAACCCAATCCCTTTAATTTGGAGTTTACTATTTATACTACTGAAAATTTTGAAATTGAACTTGTTTGAAAGAAAAAGGGATTTAAAACTACATTCTTATTATTTTTAATCACTATTGGGTATTTTTAACCGATTGAAAATACTTGTGCATGCTAAAAAAATTTTTCTAAAAAATGGGTTTTTCAGGTTGAACAAAAATGAGTTTTAATCTCAGATTTGGACAAGATTATATGATGTTTTGGGCTGTTTTCTTATGTTAAATGTTGCTAAGGAGTTTGTCTTGATGTCATAAATTTCAAATAGGGTTTAAAAATAAGTTTTTGGATTGAAAATTTGGGTCAATGGTGATTTATAAAACAGAGCAAGACGCAACAGCCGACTGCCACGGTGCAGCAATCGATTGTCGTGCTCTTGAGATGCTCAGAAACGCATATAGAATGCTAGCAGTTGATTGCTCAGCACTTGGAAGTTGACTGCCGTGTTTTTCATTTTTCCAAAAACACCCAAGAACAAATCAGCCGACTACCTCGACCCAACAGTCGATTGTCGGGCCCAACAGTAAGCTAGTAGTCGACTATCGATATTTAGCAGTCGATTGATAGCTCTCTGCTTAGAATTTTAAAGATTTAGACAGAATGCAATCAGTCAACTTGTAGCATGGTACCAGTCGACTGCCACCTTTTGTGATGAAAAGATGAACTTAATGACATATTTGAATGATATCTAGCCCAAAAACTAAATCCAAACTAGAGATTAAACTTAAATTATAAGCAAGGTAACATATACTTTGAATGTAAATGAGAAAGAGCATGAAAGTGATGAAAGTTAAAAAGGAAAGAGCGAGAATGCATAAGAGAAATGAAAATTGTATTCTTAATATATGTATTTGTGGTAGATAGGTTCATATCTGAATGACTGATTGCTAGTATGGGATGGTGATTAGACATTCCACGATTATCATGATAGTGCTAAATTGTAAGTTAGTGACTTAATGGCCAATATAAATGAAAAGTCACATACTTAGAATTTACAGAACTATAGTATGCATCGATTCACTCATATATATATATTTATAAATAGCATTTTGAGGACCCCAGTATGTACTTAATATGTGGAACCCAGAGGTAGGGACCTTATTGTACTTGGATCCACTGGTGGACATTCTAAAATGTACACAAATGTGATATGCAGTTGAGGACTGCCAGGAAGAATTGCCACAGTACATATGTGAAAACATGGAGTGGTGTACATGCTGCCCCTCCAGATTTCTCTTATTATGCAATTATATGATGATGATGATGATAACTAGTAGAGGCCAATGAGAAGTGCTCTTATTTCCTTATTGCTCTTTATGTTATGATAAATGTTATATGAATGATGCTATGTTACCTATATGTTTTGATGAGATATATACTATGAGTTAAGCTTATGCATGCAATTATGAATGTTAAATGAAATGTTATACAAGATAACCTAATAGATGTATTGTTTTATGAAAAAGAATGTAGAATTTCCATATGAATTTAAGATGGTACAAACTAGCTATTTTGAAAATTGGTTATTAATGCTACTGAGATTTATTCTCACAAAAATGATGGTTTATATCAAATGCCTAGATACCAGATCCTTCTTGAGATACAAATGGAGTTGGTTAAAATACCCTTCTTGGGGTATTTCCCTATTATTAAGGAACTCTGGATCATATATGTATAGGAAGTTCTTCTCCCACCATGATTACATGAAGTATTAGAGTAGAAAATTTTTGGTATACCTGATACCCTGAATCCTTGTGATATTTTAGTAAAAGTATTAGGAGAATATATTTGATGTATAGGATAAGGGCATATATGTATTAGGATATGTGAGCTAGGAATCCACTAGCTATTTTTGTAAAATAGGTATGAGTGACAAGCTTGTTGTCTCCTTACCCTAGTTAACACTCTCACATATCTATAGATATATGTCTAATGAATGATATGTATACACTGTAAATGAATGTGGATGTATATATATAGATATGTATGTTTTATAACAATTAAGTTCATGCATTTTTCGCTGCATAACGTGTGAGATCCCGAGTGTAGTAGCCCAAACCAATAATACTCATTATTTCACTTGATAAATATTTAAAAATGGACTCAAGTGAAGGAAATAGTAATTCACCAATCTTATAGTATATTGTTTATATTATTTAAATCCTTTAAAAGGAACCGTAAGATTGGGGGGTTACAATTATCAATATAATCCAATCACCTTAAATTTAGTGTCATGGCCCTAGGTATCAATTTAGTGCCAAGTTACCATAGCCAAATCACCATAGGGGATAAATTTAGTGTCGTGCCCCTAGGTGTAATTCTTAGTGCCATAATTGATATAATTCAATCACCTTAGGGGGTAAATTTAGTACCATGCCCCTAGGTGTCATTTAATACCATATTCAATATCATTACCATATAACATTATCCTTCTCAACATCATCCTAGTCATAATATAATATTAACCATATCATCATTTGAGACCATCAAATTCACATTAAAATTTGGCATTTACATTCTCATGCCATTTTCTTTAATCATAACATAAGAACCTCGGACCTTAGTATCATTAACTACGTTCTTTCGTTTAGCATTTTCAAGAATCAATTTGAATACCATACTTTCACATTTTCATACTATCATAATATGTGTGAAGTAAATATTTAACTATTCCATCTTTCCCTTAAGTTATAGGTCAACAAAGATCAATCTTAGCCTCTTTTTTGACTATATAGCAAATATATACACAGTGACTAATATTCAGGGTTATAGAGTCTTACAGTTAAACAAAATGTCATCCAGTATAAACCATCTGCCTTTTACTCCTTAAGTTTTTCATAGGGTTTTCTTGGTTTAAAGAGTAAGCTCTAACAAATGCAAATCATTTAAGAGGAAAACATATATATTTCATAAAGAAATCTGCATAAGGAACACTAAATGATTATCCTATACTAGCCACTTAATGGTCACCCTAAATTTAGTCTGTCCCTATAAGCATATAACCAAATAGCCAATTCATATTAAGTAGCAAAGAGTTTATATTATACCTTTCAAACATACACAGGCAATATCTCTATACTCATATGAAAACCTTACATTTCTCAAATTAATTTCATCACACATTCCCCATTTCACAAAGTAAATTTCATTTAAATTAAGTAGTTCACAATATCGTTTCTAAATAGGGGAGTGTAAATTACCCTACCTTAATTGGGATTTCCTTCACTTAACTTAAGATTCTCCTCCTTCTTCTTTGATTAACTTTTCAAGCCACTTCTGTACATTTTGTAACCAACATTTAGAACTTAAACTTATTTTTAATGCTTAAGAAATTAGTTTTCACTTTAGTCCCTTATTTATCCCAAAGTTGGTATTTAGCTATAAAATTATCCAATTTATTCTATGATACTTCTAGGAGGCTAAATGAACTTGATTCACTCAAAAGTTCAGAATTTACATGGTTTACACTGCTTAAACAGAATAAATCAATCTTTTTAGTTTAGTCCCTAAACTTACAATTAAAACTTTTTCGACAATTTTCTTCCATTTTCCAATTCCATACATTCATAAAAGTCCTAATTAAGCTAAGGATTACCGAGATGCATCAAATTCTAAAATTCTAATTCATACCAAACTTTTTCAAAATTTATAATTTGGTCCCTATTTTCTAATTTATGATTTTCATCAATTTTCTTCAATCTATCCCTTCAATTCATTCCTAATAGCATCCTAAAGGCTAGAAATTATAGAAAAAGCAATTAATTTAGAGTATTTCAATGTATACCAAAAGTTTTGGAAAATTTATAATTTAGTCCCTAAACTTTTCTTAGCATTTTCTAGCAACTGGCGATGGTGGGAGGCTCAGTGAAGGTGACTACCAGCTTTAAGGTGTTGCTGGGAAACTAAAACAATGGTCATCGGTGGTTCAATGACACAAAATTGGGAAGATCGAAGAAAGGAAAGTCATGGATGAACGGCTCTGTTTTCAGTCGTTGCATTGGCTGGAAGCTGCACGAGAGGCAACGACAGTAGGTGACACACTCCAACGAGCTTCTGTAGCACTATGGGGTGGCGACGCGCAGTGGTCTGGCAGACAGATAGAGGCCAAGAAGTGTGAGGTGAGATGCATGAGAGAGAACGGGGAGTCAGCTAGAGAGTGAGAGAGAAATGGGAAGAAAATGAAGAAAATTAGGTTTTAAAGTTTCTAATGTAACACCCCATAATTTTAATTAGTCTAAATTTATGTTCCCTCCATTAATTGGGTGACTTTGCTTGTGTGATTTAATATTTAGAATGAATGTGCTAAAGGGTGACACTTTTAATTCCCTGATATGCATGCATAAAAGTTGAGTGTTTGACTTTATCCTCTCCCTTCTTCATTATGCTAGCTGAATAGGCACCCCATGAAGTAGATTAAAGTATGTAAACTCAATTTGAAATGTATATATATATTCACACGGCTAGAAACATATGGAATTGCAAGGAATGTATAGCAATAAAATATATATGAAGGCACATGTGTATTTAGGAGGAGAGTGAGATTTTCTTGAGACTAAGGGAAGTGCAAAATTTTTTCTTCTAACCAAGTGCACCCACACGGCTAGGGAAGGAAACGTGAGATACACATTTCCTCTATCCCTTGTGTGCCTCCAACATGGGGGAAAACTCATGTATGCTTTGCATGCATGGGTCTTACGTGAGGGGAGTGATTTAGGTACAAGGGTGGAATTAAACATATGATTGTGTATGCAGCAAGGAATCCTCATAAATTATAATATAAAAGTGGCATACATGGCGTGTGGGAGGAGCAACTCGTGACCTCCTTCCCTTCCTTCCTTACATGACTGAATAGACTAAGGAAAAGGGTACATAAATTTTTATTTAACATACAAGTGTAGTTGTTTGTGGGGTGTAACTAACATGCAAGGAAATGAATTACCAAATTTGCAAGCAAGGAGGGAATTAATTATATATATAAAGCATGTAACAAGTAAAACAAAAAGTGCAAATTTTTTTTACAAGGAATGCATATACACGGCTAGAAGAAGAGAAAACATGTAATGCAAGCCTCATCTCCTTTAACTTGTTTAAGTAGCTAACCTAAGCTTGCAAGGAAGTGCAAAGTGTACTTAAAAGTACACTTATGACAACTAAGCAATAATTAAGGAGAGAAAAGAAAAAAAAGAAGTGCATCCACCACCCAAGCATCACGTGAATTAGGAAGAAAAATAAAAGAAAACATGAATGGCTATATGGCTTGCGTGAGGGAGGTGGTTTGTATAAATTTCCCTCCTTCCTTGGTGTCACCACATGGAGAAAATAGGCATGCATAAAGAAAAAAACGTGAGCTTGCCTAGCTGTATAGCCTTGTGTAGGTGAGAGTGTCGTGACAAGTGGGTTAAGGTGAGATTGCAAGCAAAGGTTGTACCTAAAAGTACACTTAGAGCAGCCTTGAAAAGTAAGAAAATAAAATAGTTAATGCAAAAGTGCAGAAGTTATCTCAATAAACAAAGAAAAAGAGAGCTAACATCACGTGAAAGTGCAAGGAAAATAGGGCTACACATACATTGCATGTGTTCCCATCAAATAATGAGAGTAAGAGTAAGGGTGGCATGACTAAAGGGGAAAAAAAAAGTGTAGCCGCCACCTCAATCAAGGGGAGAAAAGGAAATAATTTAATATGTGGAAAGGATGAAGAAAAGGAAAGAAAGAGAAAGGATAAGAAGAGATTTTCATTTGGACATACACACACCACACCCTCACAGTAAGAGAGAAAAGAAAAGAGAAAGAGAGAGGAAGCAGTGTGAGTTTAAGCTAAATAGAAAAGTTATGAGGAGGAAGGAGTTAAGGGGATCAAGAAGGAAAGGAGCAAAGGAGCAAGGAAGGAGTAAAGGGAGAAAGGCAAAGAGGAAGCCAAGCCAATCTCATCTTAGTGCATCATTGAGGTAGGTTAACAATTCTAAATTTATGTTCCATGTTTTAGTATATGCCATCACCATGCTTTTACAACTTCCATAGAACATTATGGTTTTCCCAACATTCTTGATGAAATAAATGTTGTGTTGGCTAAGCATGTATGATGGATTGGGATGTAATGAATATTGTTGTTTATGGAAGAATTATGGTTAGTTAATGCTAGTTGAATGATGAGCCATGGTTGAATATGTTAGAAATGAAAGTATGATTTTGAAAACCATCTTTCTACATAAACTCCCTTTATTGGTTGATTAGGAGATGAAAGCTTACATTAAATTGATGTTGAATTTTTATTTATGATTGGTATTAAAAAGGAAAATTTGACCATGGATGAAAGAGAGTACACCATTTTAATGGCGTTATTCAAGGAATAGAAAAGGGAAATTTGAATTGCAACTTAGTCAATTTTCTTGAATTTCCCTTAGGCCAAGTTCGTAAAATTCACTCTTGAAACTTATTATAATTTCATAAGAGATGCATATTAATTATTCAAGAAAAGGAAATTTATTCTTGAAACTTATTACAATTTTACAAGAGATGTATATTATTTATTCAAGAAAGGGAAATTTATTCTTGAAACTTATGGGAATTTTATTAGAGATGTATATTAGTATTATTTTGAAAGAAAAATTTACTCTTGAAATTTATTAGAATTTGATAAGAGTATTATATTATTATTACTTTTCAAGGATGAAGAATTAAATTGATTAGGCAACATGGTCATAAAAGAAACATAGTGAACAAAGGAAAACATAGAAAGATATACAAGTGTACACAAGATTTTATAAAGGTGGCCAAGTGTCCACAAGAGTGCCCAAGTGTGCACAAGAATTTATAAAGGTGGCCAAGTGTCCACAAGAGTGCCCAAGTGTGCACAAGAATTTTATAAAGGTGGCTAAATGTCCACAAAAGTGCCTAAGTGTGCACAAGAATTTTATAAAGGTAGCCAAGTTTCCATAAGAGTGCCCAAGTGTGCACAAGATTTTATAAAGGTGTCCTAGTGTCTACAAAAGTGCCTTAGTGTGCACAAGAATTTTATAAAAGTGGCCAAGTGTCCACAAAGTGCCTAAGTGTGCACAAGAAACTTTATAAAGGTGGCTAAGTGTCCACAAGTGCCCAAGTGTGCACAATCAATTTATAAAGGTAAGTTTTAAGAATGATAAGCACAAATGATTTTTTGTTCATTTTGTGATAACATGTTAATAGCATGCAAGGATGTTTTACTAGAAACAATATTATTTTACCACATTAACATATCAAATAATTATACAATGCTTGCTAATTTGTATTTATGAATAATGCTATGTTTTTAAATACCAAGAATGTAGAAGTAAACATTTTGGTGCTTGCACCCTGATACATATTAGTTGTTTTTTAAACTCTGAATTGTTAAGCTACTGGGAAACTTGTGTTTCTCTTTTTTATGCTAATATGTATTAGATACGGACGCTTAGCAGTGCCGGGGAATGTAACATCCATGCCTAATACTTGCATTTTATGATAATGTTATTATTATTATTATGGTTAGTATTATTTGTGGGATGTTAAGGATGATTTATTAAGGAGTTAGAATGGACATTTGTTATCATTTTATAATCACTTTTGTGATAAAAGAATGAAATTGGAAAATTGGCGAGGAAGGGTAAAATAGTAATTTTACCATGAAGGGGAAAAATAATTTAATTCTCTTATTTACATCAAATGATTCATATTATTTTTATTTAAGAGAGAAGAAGAATATAGTTGTGTAAGAGATTATTTGCATTTGAGGTCAAAAGGCAATTTCCCTAAGGAAAGGCAAAATTGTAATTTCACCCTAAGGGCATATTAGTAATTTTATATAATGTAGAAAATTTAATTATTACCTTAAGTATTTTAGGAAAATAGGAATTAGAAACCCTTACCGACTTATGCTTAAAGAAAGAAAGAAAAAGGGTAGAAATGATATTTTTGGCATAAAGGGTAAAAAGGTAATTTTTCCTTAGGGACAAAATTATAATTTTTTTAAAATAAGGGTAAATTAGTAAATTCACAATAATAGACTTGATGAAATTTTATTTAAGTGGTTTTTACATATCAAAACCGAAAAGAAGGGAAAATGGAGCAAGAATGGCCAATTTGGACTTAATGGCAAAATGACAATTTTCCTAGGGGCTTATTTGCAATTTCTGAAAAGTTGAGGGATCACTCTGCAAATTTGAAATTCTTGAGGGGCAGAACAGTCCCAGCTCATGGAAATTGCATAAAATTACATTTCTAAGGAGAGACAATGCCATTGTTGAAAAAGAGAAGAACAAGGGACAAATTGGACATTTTAACACTAATGGCATTTTTGTAAGTAACTTAAATCCTAAATTTCAGCCTTCTTCTTCCTCCATATGCTAGAAGTGTCATGAAAGTGTGGAGAAGGATGGAGAGGCCGAATTGCTTCATAGGCAAGGAGAAGAAGAAGTTCTCACCAAAACAAGTTGGAAACAATCCTATGCTGTTCTTTTATTGTTTTATGGTGTGTTTATGATATTCTTAAATTTGTAAGAAAGGTGGCTTTTCTCTCTCTACATTCTTATGGTTGATTTGCTTGAGTGGGTGTGAAATATGTTAGAAACAACTTGTGTTTATGACTATAGACATGATGGAATGTATGAAAACCTAAGAGTTAGTATGTTTTCATGGATGGATCTTTGTTTTTGAGAAAACCCTAACCATGCCAATGCTGAAATGGTGTTGTGTAGTGTGAGAAAATGATGTTTTTTGTATGGTTTTTGCATAAATATTGTTATATGGCAAGCTAGATGATGTGACAACTTCATTTTGCTCACTTTCTCTCTTTGGCCGAATTCTAGGGTTTATGGTGGTGCTGAAATTTGGTTAGAAAGGTACTAGAAAAAGTTTAAGAAGGTGTTAAGAAATGGTAAGAGAGAGAAAATATAGGTGGGTTAATGTTTAGGCATCTTTCTCATTTTCTAACTTTAGTATAAATCAAGAAAGTTTGTTTTATTCACCTTGGCCAAATGGTTGCATAGAAATGGTGTTGAAATTACCCTTGAATAATGCCTTAGGAATCATATAAATTTAGTTCTAAGAAAGAAAGAGAGAGAAAATTATGGTAATTTCATGCTCTAGCCAATTTTACCAAATTAAAGCCTTACCATTTCACCTTAAAAGTGTACCTAAAAATGTGAAATTGTGGGGCTAGATGTGTTGTCATGTTTGGTATGAGCAATAAGTTAGAAAAGCATGAGAAAGAATCACTTAAAGTGCATTAACCTAATTTTTAGGTGTGGGAAAGGGTTAGGCATAATTATGAGAATTGTTACCATAATGTTTAAATGGTAAGAAAAAGGCTAGAAATGAACAAAATGAATTTAAACTGCCATTTTCCCATGATTTCCTTGCCTTGGCCGAATGCTATGTGTGATTTTCCCTAGATTGGCTAAATTTCCATGTTAATTGAAAATAGCCTAAGGTGACATCAAAATTGGCCTATGCTAAGTGACAAGAGGAAAAATGATGTAATGGTCAAGAATGAATAGTAAGTAGCATGAAATGTTTGCTATTGATAGCAAGATTTCTAAACTCATGTGAAAGTGACTAAATAGCATGAAAATTCTGAAATGCAATTATGAATGCCAAAGTTAAAGATTAAGGAGGAATGATCTGGTGAATACCTCCTGAGACCAAAATTATGAGGAGGAATGATCTAATGTACACCTCCCTAGTAATTGTGGGGAATGATCTAATGTATACTCCCAAGGGATAAAATGTAGGAGGAATGATCTAGTGTAAACCTCCAAAGAACATCATGATGTGGAAGGGAATGATTTGATGTATACTTTTCCAAAGTAAAGCATTTATGTGTAGCCATAAGTTGTATTGTATGAATGTGACTTTTGTGCATATGATTTAGACTTAAAAGCATTGAAAGCTTGTTGTCCATTTCATGAATGACATAATTGACTGCATATCTCATGTCTATAGATGCATACACACCTGTTTCACATATGTCATACCCAAAGGTCTATATAAAAAGAGTTTGAAATTTTAATTGAATGTAGAGGTATTTTCTATATTATTACAGTGGTACATATCAATTATTTTAAATAAATTGGTTTGTTTAGCTACTGGGAATATATTTCTCATTTTTATACTGATACGTATCAGATGCCTAGATACTGTCTTATAATGGAGATCGAATTGGCTACAGTGGAAATTCCCTTTTTAGGGACTTTCACTATTGTAAAGGATGTTTATATTATATCTATCTTTGAGTTCACTTTGGAGTAAATTAGATACTTAAGCATGTAGTCATAGCCCTTTCTTTTTTATCTTGATTATATATAATCTTTTTGGGGTTAGAATCAGAACTATCATTTTTTGGCATAACTAGGGGGAAAAGGGCATATGTATAAGGATATGTGAAGGATCTATCCTTCCATGATATTTTGTAAAAGGAGTATGAGTGGCAGGCTTGTTGTCTCCTTACTCCTTAGGGATGGGTACTTCATCTATCCTATTATATGTATACAGATCAATTTACCAGATAGTTATGAAAATATATGTATAGTGGAAAATTTTTTATATATTCTATTATGGTGTATGTATTTTATTTATTTATTTCGTTGTGCCAAAGCATCTTTTACCTGAGCAAAAGAACCTAGACCTAATTGCAAAATAAATTCATGATGGATTGAATGCTGAGGAGGAATTAATGTAATTAAAGGCTAAAGATAATGTAACCACTTATCTGAAGAAGTGTTATAACGTTATTAAGATAAGATAATGGGTGTTATAGGGAAGATAGAAGTTCTTTTTGGTCAAAAGAAATTTTTTTTATAACCTCTTATTTTTGGGTCCTGATTTTAGATATATGTTGGGATTAGAACTAGGATGATTATTTTGCTTGTGTATATGAAATGGGGAATAGGAAATTACTGGGGAAGGGATATGTGAAGGACCTGTTCGTTCTATATTTGTAAAAGGAGTTTAAGTGGCAGGATTGTTATCTCCTGACTTCTTATAGACGGGTACTTCATATATCCTGGAGTATATTCTCTGAAGGATGTAATGAACATTTATTATTGGACATTTATCAGTTGTAATATAAAATTTTTAAATTTCCATTGTGTAGTATAGCCTTTTAATTCCGCTGTGCATACGAGATTTAATCTGAGCAAAAGATTCTGAACCTAATCCACTTTAATGAGACTTAATGGTATAACTACTCAGACTTAACAATAAAAGGAGAAGAATAATGTACCGAACTTATCTGTTTACATCGGAGGGATTGTAATACTAGATAAGGGCATTACATCTAAGGCAATTTTGGTATTTTCCCACTTTACTCTAGATAAATTTTGGATACATTTTCTGAGTTAGGAAAAATTATGGAATATGATAGGTGATATTTGGGAATTTTTTGAGTATCTTAAGCCTACTAAAAATATTTACTAAGTTCCTCAAGGCAGATAAGAATTTCTACATCAGATAAAATTTTATTCTAAAAAATTCTCAAATTTAAACTATGAGCTCAGAGAAATTTTCTTAATCACCTCCTAACAATATTTTAAGGTTTCCAATTATTTTATCCCAATTATTTAATTTTTAACTAGGTTATTATAATCTTCTTCACCCTTAACTCAATAATTACTTCGCACTTCTCGATTGTAAAAGAACCCACAACTGTAATAACCAAAATTTTTAAAATAATTAAACTGAGTGAAATTGATCATGATTTCATTAAAACTAAATTTGGCACGATTTTCTGAGGTTACGATTAAAATCTGAGGTTTTTTCAGAATTAAAATCCAATCCGTTAAAAGAAAACATAGCCCAACGATAAGAAATTGACAGATAGTGTATCAGACTGTGGTTCTTCAGACGGAGGCCGAAACCTTTGCATGGGAACCCGTGCCCTCGTCCAGATTGAAGACGGCATCCAAAATTTTCCCTGGGTGAAGTGACAAAAGACCAAATTGCCCCTAGAGGCTTTAAATTTTCCAAAATCCCACTATTTCCCTCTATTTTGCAAATTCTCTCTCTCTCTCTTCCCTCCACACTCTCTCTCTTCTCCCTCCTCCCTTCACCACCGCACGCGGCCACCACCATCCCCCTATGCCGTCGTTCGACCTAGCAATCGACGCACCTCACCACCCTCGACTTCTAGCAACCATCCACGGCCACCAACGGCCGCCACCATCGTCGAGAAAAGCCTATTTACCGCCGTGATCTCTGTCGTCTGGCGCCATTTGCCGTCACCGCCTACGCCATTAGAAAGGCCGAGCTTCCAGCTTCCTCACATAGCTCATAGCCACCGAACAGAGCCACCACGTGCCTAGATCGAGGAAATTTTTGTCTGCCGTGCGTGGAACTTTGCTGCCGTGAAACGCCACCTTAACGGCCGAGAACCGCTATGCCAACCCCAGATTTAGACTCCTCATCTTGAGGGCTTCACTCTGGTGTAAATTTCAACCTTAGCCATACCTCTCTGTCATGCGCTGCTGTGAGCCACTGTGAGCCACCGTGCTCCATAATGCGTCACCACCGAAGAAGCTAGAAAGACTCCAAAAGCAAATTTCCACATTTTGGAACCCCCGATATGATCTAAATTACCCTAATTTAATGTATTTTGACTAAATTAGATGCTGAACGTGTATAAAAAACCTATTAACCTAGGAAAACGTGTAACTTGACATAAGAAAGTGAAATTGAACAAGTAACAGAATAAAACATTGATTTAATTGCCTAGAAAGTTAACTAGACTTGAATTCTGAAGATACGAGAAGCCTCAGACTTTAATTAGGGGCAAACGGAAACCAGGTAGGGTAATTTACACTCTCTTGATTTCAGATTAATTTTGTGAATACTTAGATGATTTAATTTGATTGCATGAAAATACATGGTACCTTCAATAAGTATAATTGCATGCCTGTGTTCTGTAGATGCCTGTTGCATGTTAGACCAACTTGGCTATCGGATTTAGATGCCGTAGAAGTGAGTTGACCTAGGGTAGGGTACTTGATAGCCAGTATGGGACGGCCATTGAGTATCCCGAGTGTACAGGATTTTATAAATGTATTATTTTCCATCAGACTTAGTCTGCATTCGTTAGGGATTACGCAGTAAACCAAGACGAAAGAAAGGTTTAAAGAGTATAAGGGGGGATAACCTATACGGGGAGACGTTGTGATTTAGGTGTAATATCCTAGAACCCTGGGAACTAGTCGACTGTATGCATGTGATTCCGAATAAACTGTATGAGGATGAGGATTGGCATATGTGCACATGCTAGGGGATGCCCTAGATGTTGATTCTCACCCGGTCCTTGAGTGAGTGATTGGTGTCACAGATTACACTCACAATATAGGCTTGATTTTGGGTGATTGGTGTTATAGATCACACCCAATGATAAGAGATTGATTTCTTGTAAAATGACATGCAATTGGACAAATTCAGATACAGTCATATGAGACTTGTGACGGTTGTGAATGTGAAAAACCACCGGGCATCAGGTTTGATTTGATTGTGATTTCATATTTTCAAAAAGATAGATTTTATATTCGTTGAATGATTTTCTCATTTTCCATGCCATTTAAATGATTTTAAAAGATAAGGTATTCCACTGATTTTTGAAATAATTATGGGAGTTATTTTCGGTGCTTGCGCCACTGAGCATTTAGCTAATTTTGAATAATTATTTATTGTAAATTACTCTACTGGGATTTAACTATCTCATGAGGTTGTTTGCTCAGATGAACAGGGACAGGAGCCTAGAAGATAGCTGGGTAGAAACTTGATAAACAAACAGACGAGCAGCTTAGTTTCTAGGCTTGAATTGTAACATGTAATTAATTATATTAGTTGTTTCTGGTTGTTGATGATTTATCTGTTGATGGACTGGATTGTATTAGATATATTACTGTATTGGTTGGCTGTTTGTACTTGGGAGATATCCATATTTTAGGGGAGACTCTGCCGAATTTTCAACAAAAATTAATGTTTGAATCTTTGAATTCTGATGGATTTATATATTAATTATTCTTATAATTTTTAATATTCCAGAGTTTATTATAATTATTGCATATGTAATTAGTGTAGCTACAGTGGATTTAGGGTTGAACGAAATCTGAATGGACGACGGAACAGTCTATTTGGGTTACGCTCAACTGGTAGCGATCCCCTGACATTCCCTGAACAGGAAAAAGCGAAAAATTATTTTGAAAACCCATATGCTTCCGCTACGCAGATAGAGGATAGTGTATCTTCGGGCTTGCAGCTTTAGGGTTTTGATTGACTTAACTCTGGAATACTTAGGACCTGATTTTGAATTGATAAGAGAAAGAATGAATTTAACATCTTTCTATTAACTTTTGTTGTTAAAGACTAATCAATTTCTTTCTATGTCAGATAGCCATGGCAGAACTTAGCAGGGATAACACCCGAAGGCCAAGAGGAAGGCCAGGACACAGGAATCAGGGTGCCTTAGGTAGTAATAGCATAGAGACCAACGTCGACATGCGAGAGATGATGGATTCCATAAGGATGATGGCTGACGCCATGAGGGACCAAGCTCCTACAAGTGCCAATGTAATGAGGCAACAACAGAAGGACAGGCAGACCAGAAACGATGGGAACACTCAGAATGCCAATCCGTTGTATCAAGGATGGATTGAATTTCAGATAGCAGGTCCACCCCTATTCTTAGGTGCCTCTGACCCAACTGCAGTAGAAGCATGGCTGAAGGAAATTGAAAAAATCTTTCATCTATTGCAATGTGAAGATGAACAGAAAGTAACATATGCAACATATATGCTGAAGGGTGAAGCAAAACAATGGTGGGAAGCAGCCTAACAACTGATGGAAAGCAGGGGTATTCCGCTCACCTGGGATTCTTTTAAGAGGGTATTCATGGATAAATACTTTCTTGAGAGCGTTAGACAATCCAAGGAAGCACAGTTCTTGAAGCTTACAAAGGGAGGTAGACCATTTGTGGAATATTTAGAGCAATTTGAAGAACTATCCAGATATTCCACGTACCTACGAATGCATTATGACAAATCCTGGAAGGCAAGTCAATTGGAAGAGGGCTTAGATCTGCCGATGAAGACACAACTTGCCCCGCTTGAGATTAGAGACTTTGCAGTGCTGGTGAACAAATGTCGAATCCTGAGTAAGAACTTAGAACAAAACCAAAATATGACACAGAGAATAGGTAACAGGTCGAGACCACCAGCTAGAAATCTCAATGTGAAAGGCGGGATGTTCAAACCACAGCCAGGGTCTTCAAGCAACGGTAGACGGCCCAATAGTGCTCTTTGTCAGAAGTGTGGGCCAGACATCCTAATCAACCCTGCTAGCATCAGACTCCAATGCAATGTTACAAGTGTAGGGGTACAAGGCACATGGCAAAGTACTACCCCTCAAGAGGAAGCCAGTAGACACTAGGTGGCCGAAGACCGCAGGCTCCAGAGAGAGTCTTTACTATGGATGCAGCAAACGTTGACAGGTCATCAGGTTTGATGCAGGGTAGAGGTAAAATTTACAATTTTCCTTTGATAATATTGTTTGATTCGGGTGCCACGCACTCTTTTATTTCTAATGCATGCATGGAAAGAATAAAATTACCTTTACAAACTATGCCCTGTGACATACACATTTCCACACCCTTAGGAGAAACCACTATACCCCCACAAATATGTCTAAACTACCCCTTAATCATCGATGACACCTTGTTTATTATGGACTTAGTGTGTATACCTCTAACTAGGATCGACATCATTCTGAGTATGCATTGGTTGTCTAGGAATTGGGTTTTGTTAAACTGTTCTGATAGAACTATTACTTACTTGGATACCGTGCCTGTACGTGGGAGTGACAGAGCATGTGAGATAGGTGACATATCCTTAAATCTCTCTCAGGTAGAATTGCAGGAAAGGCTTAGCCTAATCCCAATTGTTAGCAACTTTTCGGAGGTGTTTCCTTTGGAAGTGAGTAGGCTACCCCCTCCTAGAGAGAGAGAATTTACCACTGACCTGATTCTGGGTGCAAGCCCAATAGCTTTGACTCCATACCGAATGGCCCCAGCGGAATTGAGAGAACTAAAGGTCCAAATAGAGGAATTATTAGAAAAAGGGTTCATTAGACCGAGTGTGTCACCATGGGGAGCTCTGGTCCTATTCGTAAAGAAGAAAGACGGGAGTTTAAGGTTATGTATTGATTATTGGCAACTGAACAAGGTGACCATTAGAAACAAGTACCCATTACCACGAATTGATGACTTATTTGACCAGTTGCAGGGTGCAAATGTATTCTCCAAGATAGACCTAAGATCGGGATACCACCAAATTAGGGTTAGAGAAGAAGATATCCCCAAGATAGCATTTAGCACTAAGTACGGCCACTATGAGTTTCTAGTGATGCCATTTGGTTTGACAAATGCACCTGCTGTCTTCATGGACTACATGAATAGAATCTTTAGACCCTACTTGGATCAATTTGTTGTGGTATTCATAGATGATATCTTGGTATATTCCAAAACTCATGAAGAGCATGCCCAACATCTTAACATGGTGCTACAGATATTGGAAGAGAAACAACTGTATGCTAAGTTGGAAAAATTTGAGTTTTGGTTAGAGTAAGTGAAATTTTAGGTCACGTGGTAAATGGAGAAGGGATTGCAGTGGACCCTAAGAAGATCGAAGTAGTATTAGATTGGGTCAATCGAGAACGGTCACTGAGATTAGGAGTTTTTTGGGTTTGGCCGGCTATTATAGAAAGTTCATTCAAGGATTTTCCAAATAGCCTTGCCATTAACCCGGTTGACTCAAAAGGGTGTAAACTTTGAATGGAGCGAGCAGTGTGAAGAGAGTTCCCAGACTTTGAAAGAAAAATTGACCACTGCTCCAATGTTAATAATCCCGAAACCCTTAGAACCCTTTATAGTATATACAAATGCATCAATGAAAGGTTTAGGATGCATCTTAATGCAGGATGGAAAAGTAGTGGCTTATGCATCGAGGTAATTAAAACCTGCAGTGGAGAATTACCCTACCCATGATTTGGAATTAGCTGTCCTTGTGTTCGCCCTAAAGATTTAGAGATATTACTTATACGGGGCTGTATTTGAGGTTTATAGTGATCACAAGAGCTGTAGGTACTTTTTTAATCAAAAGGAACTGAATATGAGGCAAAGAAGGTGGGTAGAATGCTTAAAGGATTTTGATTTTGAATTAAAATATCATGCAGGGAAGGCTAACGTTGTAGCAAATGCATTAAGCCAGAAGTCATTACATTTAGCTAGTTTAATGGTAGATGAGATGAGGTTACTTGAGGACTTTAGGAATCTAAGCCTTAACGTAATCTCGTTTTTGAAGAGATTAGTGATGAGTGACTTCCTGATATCCTGCAATCTACGAGAACAAATTAGGCAAGCCCAATTAGAGAATGAATCCTTGGAGATATATGCAGATCAACCCAATTTTGGACTATCCCCTGATGGAGTATTGATGTTTAGGAAACGATTAGTAATTCCAAACCATCAGTAGATAAAGGAAAAAGTGTTAGCGGAGGCTCCTCGAAGCCACTATACTGTCCACCCAGGTATCTCCAAGATGTATAAAGATTTAAAGAGAAACTTTTGGTGGCCAAGCATGCAGAAGGACATCACAAACTACATGAATGCCTGTCTGACTTGTCAACAGGTCAAGATAGAGCATCAAAAACCCACATGGCTACTGAAGCCATTAGAAATACCAGAGAGGAAATGGGATCAAATAACCATGGATCAGGGGGTCGTTACCACAACCCTCTCCACTTGCTTCACCCTCAAGCCGCTCTCTTCCCCTTTTACAGAATCTGCAGCACCCTCTAAATCCTCTCATGAAACCATTCTTAGACCATCTAAAAGGTTGCATCCTCAACAAGCTATAAAGGCTAAGGTGCACAGAACACCTTCCTCCTTTGGACCTCAAAGAACTACTAATAAGAAGCTAGCACTCTTTAATCTACTACTCAAAAGAGTCTCCCTCAACCTTATACTCATACCATTAGGAATAGGCTTCATAAAGTTCAAAGTGTCCTACCTCTTGACTCAGCCTTTCTTCCTCCCAATTTATAGTTCACTAAAGTGGCATGGAAAAGAAGGTTTGGAGATGTCCAATTTGTGCCTATCTATAATTTTAGGTACCTTTGAAATCCCCACTCTCCAAACCTTTAATCTAGTATAAGATGTTTAAACCTACATTGACAACATAGGTTAGACTCTTTACTTCTCTATAAATTGCCCTACTCTTGGCCATGTCGTTAGGGGGTTCTTCACCATGTTTCACTTCCATATGCCCAAGCATGCCGCTTCTATACTACAAATGTGGTATAATATAGGCTCATGGGCAACCATTACTCTCAATCACTCACTGAATTCAATTTCTCCCTTGGTTTTCATGATCCTGAACTCACAACTTCTAAAGCTTATCAAGAAGCCATATATGATTACCCAAAGGACTTTATACCCACCCATGCCTTTCGAGAGTTGACTAAAAAACTAAGAGCCAAGTATAACTCCAAAAAGATAAGAGCCAAAACCCTCCCCAACAATGAACTAAAGTACCTTCACTATTTTCTGGTCTACTCTTTCTCTTGTAGGAAGGATAACATTGTCATTCTAAATGAAGCTTAGTTATTTTTCCTCTAATACATGGTTAAAAATATGAAAGTCAACCTCAATTCCTGGTTTCTTACTCAAATCTCTATAGCAATAGCTAATAGGCAGCCTCTAATTCTGGGCCCTACATCACTAACTTAGCTACAAATTTAAGCCTCATTAACATTGACTCCCTTTCACCTTCATCCCTTTTCTCCATGCAACCCTTGGATACCAATACCCTCATGGCTATGAAATTAGTCAAGGAGCGACCTGATGACACATTCTAATTGGATGATGAGGACAATCTGCAATAGCCCGCAACAAACCCAACTCTACCTATTCCACCACCTAACCCACTAGCACCCCTGGAACCTTAGTTATAGTCCAATGAAACATAGATTGTAAAACTCAAAAGCATGATGATGCAAATTTTAAAACTCTAAGGGTAATTATCCTAACAGTTGCCTCTTACCTAGTCTTTTAGGGAAGTTTTCTTTTCCCACTCTTGCATTACATGTTGCATCAAGGGCATTGCAACATTTAAGTGTAGGGGTAGCTTATGATATTTTTTCATTTCCTTACCCCTTTTTTTTTGTAGAATTACTTTCATTTTTAGTAATTTAGACTCTGATTTTCTCTTTAGAAGCAAATTCAATGCCCTTAGTTATATCTTGTTCCTAAAGCATAGCATTTTAACTATCAGTTTCTCAAGTAATTCATGCTTCCAAGTCATTTGATCAAAATAAGCACCTATTGATTTTTTTTTCCTAAATGTTATACTTATAGTTTTGACATGAATGTTCAATTGAGTTAAGAGTTAAATTAGATAAATTTTGTATGCTAATATTTTTAAATGAATGTCTGTCAATGAAGTCTTTTATTTAGTTTGGTAGCTTAGTGAGTTCAGAGCTAAGGACATTATCTTCAAAGGTCTAAATCCTTGAAATAATTGAAAATTTGTTGTTTCCCTGTTCTTTACTCCTTTTTGTACTAGATTATGTAAATATGCAAATAAAAAAAAGAGCACAAGTTTGTAATTTTCTTCTTCCTCTAATTCAAAAAGAATTATGAGAAGTGCTTGTAGCCACTTAGAGTTGTGATTTGCTAAGTAACTGAGCGTAACCGAGCATAGATATCACAAATATCTACATTCACGTCAAAAATTTAGAACACTCTAAGTAAGAGTTAAGGCACTTTAAAATTATAATGTTAGTAAGCTGAGTAATCGAAACTATGTACTGAAAGTATACCTTTACACGTCAAAAAACTTTAATAACAATCCTCTTTAAAAATAAAAAAGGAAAATAAAAAGAAGGAAAACTAATAAAAGAAATCTAGCTAAAAAGGAATGAGTATGAGGAAATGATAATTTTTTTAATTGCTTCTATTTGGACCTTGTGCTTGATTTGATTATACTCTATTTTTTATGTTTTGACGAATTATGAAAACTTCCTCAATGATAGGCCTACTTTTTGTACATGCTAATTTTGTTTGAAAGACACCACCTCTTATCTCTCTTGAGTATGCTTGGTGAATTTCTTAGGTTTTTGTAGTTTGAAAAAAAAAAGATAAGTGCATTTTGTTTAGTGGCCTGAAAGCATATTGGATTGGAATTGATTGGTTTTTATAAAGCATTTGGGAACTATCTTACCCCTTAAATCATGCTTAAGGGCAAGCATGGACTAAATATGGGGGAATTTGTTAGGTATAGATTTTAGGTAAGTTTTAGCTTTATTTACACATTTTTTTCACATGTTTTCTATTGAGTTTCACCCTTGTTTCCCTTTTTTTTTTTTTGCAGCATTCCTTTTTCACTAAGTCTCTTTCATGTTTTCCCTTACTTTCCACCTAGTCCCTTTCTTCTAGTGGGCACAAGGCGAATGGAACTGACTTATGTAGCACGTGCTCTTGTTTAGTGAATGATCGTTCGTGGCAATCCCACATTGCCTATTAGCCATGTGAGGGTTAGAACTTTCCACTGAGTCTTGGCCATTATGGATAGAGAAAATTCCCTTTCTAGTGGAGTAGGCCTATCCTAGCTAAGAAGGTTATGAGTGCATGAGGATGATTTTGTTTCTAGAAGGAAGAAGCCCTATCTATTCAAGCCTTTTTTTTCTCTTCTTCATGGCAATAGTGAGAATACATGAAGGAGGCTTATTTCTCGTAGAAAGAGGTGAATGAGTGGAAGTTTAGAAAACATTTGAAGATCTCGTCTCAGAACAACATCTCCATTTGAATTCTGTAACAACCATGAGTGGCTAATTTCCTTTCTTTTCTAGTTAAGATATTGTAATTCTGGATGTTTAAACTTTTAGGTAAATTCAGTATAATCTATTTTTTGTATATACTGGTAAATTATGAATTCTAAATTTGATTCAATGAACGCATTTAAGTTCAATTTATCAAGCCCGTATTCTCTGGATAAATGTTCTTATACTACTAACATGATTGCAAGAATCTATAATTTTTAGTAGCAATTGTCTAAGTAACATCTAGTCAAGTGCATTATACATGTTCCATGCATTTTTCTAGGAGTTCATAGTTCATATTCCAATTCAGTAGGATGTTCCACTGAATTTCTCTATACTGGTGTGTCACTCAAGAGCTTACTGCAATCTGAGCTAAACTTAACTGCATGTTTTAAGAGGCTAGCGATTAAGGGAGGTGGATGAACTTTTCTCAACTTACTAGTTTCAGTAGAGAAACTAGGATTTGTGACCTTTATTATAGTGAATATTAATGTAATTATTTTATTTATAGCTATAAAAATAAATTTGAAACATAGAGAAACATAAATTATTTACTTTATATATATATGTTTATAATTTTACACTTTATTCAATAATTCATGTAAATTATAATTCATAATGTTTATTTATTTTACTGATTTAACCAATTTTTTAGTAGCCCAATGATTGGACCCGTGATCCCGGTAACTCGAGCCCTTCACCAATTTATTAATTAATCAGGAACAAAAAACTATGGTTTCTAAGTTGACTTAAGTTATTACAATGTTTTTTATTCATTTTTTAGTTTGACTATTATTAAGTGATAATATTTATATGATTAAATAATTTATTTTCTTAAAAATCATAAAATTTACACTAGTTATTATGTAAAAATGTTGAAAATATATCTTTTAGAAATTTCCTATTTTCAACCTCCTTTTAAAATGTTTAAAATCATAGTTTTTGCTAAACTATTCCAAATATATTTTCAGTCATATTTTTTGTTTCCAATAAAAATAAAAATTCAAAACAACAAAATTAAATGCACTCTTATTGATCTTTTCGCCAAGTATCAAAAGGAGAAAATCTAAAGAATGTAATTTTTGAAAGTATTAAGGTTTGGGTGTCTACTACCTTTTTTTTTAAAATAATTAACCATATTAGGAATAATTTGTAAATAATGTACAACATTCGCAATAAGGAAAAACATTGTAATTGCAAATGAAATGATCCATATTATGCAACAAATGACGTCTATAAAAGGTTTCCTCGTTGTAAAGGTTGATCTAGAAAAAGTCTATCACTAGTGGCCTTTCATCTACAACATCCTATTGGAAGCTAAGATTCCTGAGAATCTTAGAAACCTAATCAAAATTTGTATCACTATGGTCAAAACCCAAATTTTTTGGAAAGAAGGCAAGATGGAGCAATTTTCCTTGGCCAAAGGTATTAGGTGTAACGCCCCTATCTAGTCTTATTGTTAACTCCAATATCAAGAGATAGGTTCAGTACATTCTCCTTATCCTTGATTTTGTTACTATCTGATCAGTTATAAAATTCGATTATATTAAGCCGATTACGTTTGGGATCCTTGGCTCAGAATAAAAACTTACATGCACAGCAAAATAAAAATACTACACTACACAGAAAAAATTAAAAACCTTCATGAAATTCAAATAAATATAGGTCCAGTAATTTCCATTACATGCTGATAATTCACATCCCCGGATGTACGAAGTACCCGACCATCAGAAGTCAGGAGACAACAGGTCTGTCACTCAGACTCCTGTATAAATCAAGGATGGTTCAGCCTTTCAGATATACGTTTTCCCTATATACCCCAAATACAACTCATGTATACAGTCAAAATATAGTCCTATTCTAAATCAGTTCTAGCTAGGACCCAAAATAGGGGATTACAAAAATCATACTCAATCCAAAGAGACTGCTACCCCATGGCCTTGCTACGCATCCGTATCTGATACATGTTAGCATATAGATGAGAAACAAAAGTTTCCCAATAGCTCAACAATTCATAGTTTAAAAGAAACTAATATGTACCAGGGTGCAAGCACCAAAACATTCAATCTACATCCTTGATTTTAGACGTAATATTACACATAACTGTAAAATGGCAATCATTGCATGATAAATTTAGAAGTTAACAAAGATTACATATCTTCTCGAATAACACGTATTCTTATAATCTTAATGGTTTATTACATAATTATCAGAGTGTTTATGCATGTTACGTGAAAACTAGGTCACGGGTGCAGAACACCTTCGGCCACACCTCCCTAGGTCACCCGTGTGGAGCACCTTCGGCCACACCTTGTAATTCGTGGATACTCGGCCACGTATATAACATAATCGTGAGCACTAGGTCATGGGCATGGAGCACCTTCGGCCATGCCTTGCTAGGCTGCCCGTGTGGAGTACCTTTGGCCACACCTCGTAAATCGTGAGCACTCGGCCACATATAGAGCATAATTGTGAGCATTAGGTCCCATGTGGAGCACCTTTGGCCACACCTTGTAAATCGTGGACCCTCGGCCATGCATAGATCAAAATCATGAGCACTAGGTCACGAGCATGTAGTACCTTAGGCCACATCTCGCTAGGCCGCCTCTGTGGAGCATCTTTAACATTTCTTATGAAAAATTCAATATTTAAGGAATAGTTTCTGTTTTCCTTAGAAACAATTTCTAAGGTATATTTTCCTATAAAACTCTAATAATCTCAATATAAATTTCCTTTCTTGGAAGTTGATTCCAATGTACATTTTTCTTCTAAGAATTTTAATAATTTCAATAATAATTTTCCTTTTCTTGAAAATTTATACAAATGTGCATTTTTCCTTCTAAAATTCTAACAACTACAATAATAATTATCTTTTCTTGGAATTTATTTCTAATGGGCATTTTTTCCTTATAAAATTTCAACAACTTCAATAATAATTTTCTTATCTTGGAAATTAATTCTAATGTGCATTTTTTTCCTTCTAAAACTTCAATAACTTTAATAGTAATTCATAATAAATTTCCGTTTCTTGGAAATTAATTCCCATGTATATTCTCTTTCTAAAAATTCTAATATTTTCAATACTAATTTTCTCTTTCTTGGTATTAGTTCTATTGTACATTTTCTTTCTAGGAATTCTAATAATTTTCCTAATAATTTCCTTTGCTTGGAAAATAATTTCATTATATATATTTTCTTTTTTTTAAATTCTAATCCCTTCCACAATAATTTCCTTTGCTTAGAAATTAATTCCCATGTATATTTTCCTTCTAAAAATTCCAATAATTTTCCTAGTAATTTCCCATAATCACATGCATTTTTATTAGCAATCATAAATGTTCAATAACCCCATTAATTTCATCATGGAAATAACAAGTCCACTATAATATTAAGAATAGTAAACCAAGCTAACCAAACTATTAAATAAATTTCTAAATCTAAGTCCTCTCATGATCTCAAGGAAACAATAATTTAGAGATTAGCATTAGCCACCTTCCATCTTTATCATGCAAGTTCCATTAAATTTTTCCTAAATCAAGAGTGTAGACATGGGTTCAAATTCCATGGAAGCTATATCATTGAACATGCATACTCAATCATGGAATAAGAATTTAAAAAATTGCTAATCTACCTTGGAAGTGGGCTAGAGAAAATATTCTTGGCCTTTCCTTTGATTTCCTTGGTTCCCCCTTGAGTTCTTCTTTACTTCCTCCTTCCTTGATCTCTCAATTCTCCCTTGATGCATAACCTTCTCCCTCTCTTTTCTCCCTTCTTCTTTTCTTTCTCTCTTTTCCCTTATTTTCACGTGTGGGGATTATGGTATGCCTCCCTCTTTTTTTCTTTTATTTCCTTGTTTTCCTTTTTGGGTTGCTTGTAAATTGGTTTTCCTTCTTTTTTTTCTTCCTTCCTATACATTAGGTGCTTCCCACTAGCCACTAGTTTTGTACAAAATTCTACACCTATTAGATTGCTTGTTGCCTTAGTGTTCCTTTTCTTGCAAGTTTACCTTTTCCCACTTCCACAAGCAACCTTAGTACATATATATATTTAATTATCTTCCCACTTTCCATTTCCATTCACATGGTATGCATGCAAGATTCACGCACATTCACCTTGCACCCATTCCCCTCTCACGTAAACTCCAAGCAAGCCACACACATATGTTTATTTATTTTGCAAGCCTTACATGTGGCATTAACATTTCCTTGCATAAAATTTTAATGGTTCTTCCTTTAGTATTTAGGATAAATACAAAAGAAGCAAGGGTTTTGCCTTTTGAATCTAAACAATTTAGTCATTTAATTATGCAAGTGAAATTTCCCTTCCTTAAGCCAATTCTTTGTAAGAATTTAATTTATCAACACCATGAATCAAAATTATTAATCTTTGCCACTTAAATTAGGGGTATTACATTAGTTATGACAATCCATTTTCAGCCTACATCTTTGTGATGTGCATGGAGAAAATGACCCACATCATCGAGGAAGCAGTTGCAAATGGGGATTTGACCCCTTTCAGAATTGAGAAAAAATGTCCAAGGATCTCCCACCTCCTATTTGATGATGATCTTTTAATATATGAGGAAGCTTCTATAAATTAGATTACATGCACCTTAAATTGTCTCAACCGCTTTTGTGATATGTCAGATCAAAAGGTTAACCAAGCTAAAATGAGCATCTTTTTCTCAAAAAATATGAAGCAAGACATTAGACATGAGATTATCAATTATATAGGTTTTTTCCATAACATTGACTTGGGAAATTATTTGGATGTCCCCATCATGCATGGCCAGTCATGGGTCTCCAAATATAAATTTATAGTGGAAAAGGTTATGAGACGACTAGCAGGTTGGAAGATGTCTAACTCAAGCCTAGCCGGAAGAATAAATTTAGCCAAGTCAGTCATTGAGTTTACTTCAGTTTATAATATGATGACTTGTAAGCTACCCAAGGCTATAAGCACTAAAATTGAGAAATAAGAAAGTAGCTTCATATGGGATCTTTATGTTAATAAAATGAAGTTTCACCTGATCGGTTGGAAGAATCTTTACAAGGATAAATAAGGATAAATATGGTGGAGGCCTGGGTATTCAAAACCTTCAGCTTATGAATGAAGCTTATATTCTCAAGCTAGGATGGAACCTGTGAAATGATCTAAGGATTTCTAGAAGCATGGGAGAGTCTATTCCTATGGTTAACTCCTAAGTCTTGTGGTTTTGTGTTTTTGTTTTTGTTGGGCCTTATATAAGCTTTGTCCATCTACCAAAAAAAAAAAAATTAACTACAGAATTGATATATTTATTATTAGATTTTTTTAATCAAAAAATAATATGTAGACAATTTTTACAACTCGTTATTATATGAGTAGATTTTTTTAAACAAAAAGTTTAATTTTTTTCCTTCACATTTTATACAATATATATAATTATATTTTTGAAAAAGAAAAATACTATAAAAGTCTTTCAAAATTTAGTTATGTATTTATAGAACTATGTCATTGCACTAGATCAATGATAAATAAACAAAGGAAGAAATTAAACAATAAAATATAAGAAGAAACTAGGTTCCCATAAATGAATTTTTTTAATAAAAACTTTGGTTTATTTTATCTTTATTTTTTAGGTTAAAGTTTTGAAAGGACGAGGGGTTAAACACTAAATAAAGCCTTATAATTAAAATGTAGAAAATTTTCTTGAATTATAGCTATGTATAAATAATTTCTTTCAATTATAAAAATTAACCTAAAACCTTCAAACTTTGTAATTTGTGCAAAAAGACATTTGTTAATTTTTTTTTAATCTAAAATCTTAATAGAATAGTGACAAGTCAATAAAATCAAATCATACCAAAATACAAAAAGGTATTGAAACTTTAGGCGTTGTACAAAAAATCTCTCTAATACCATAAATGTAACACCCCGCCTTTGTGCATTGTACAAAAAAAATTTTCTCATATAATTTGACATGTTTATCCTTTGTTAAGATTTTGGATGAAAAAAATAATGGAGAAGATCTCACAAATTATAAAGTTTAAAAAGTTTTAAGTCAATTTTTAGAATTAAAGGGGATTATCAATACATGACTTATAATTTAGGAAATAATGTACATTTAGGCTAAAATGAAAGAATGAAACAATTAAAAATTTTGAGGTACTTTCGCTAGTTGTGCCCAAGATAGTGGATGCAGTTACTGAATTATCTTCAATTTAAAATATGTATGTATGTATGTATATGAGGCACACTATTCTTCAACCTCTTTTTCATAATTAAATGTTATAGTAGGATCAAGCAACATGTACTTTTTTTTCTTTTATTGTTTAATTTTAATTATTTTACGCTTTGTCAGAATTGAAAGAAAACATATATTCTTAAGTGAACTTCTCAAAGTAATTAAGATATTAATTTTCTCCCCATCATTTGCTTAATTATAAATCTTTCTTTTGTACTTCATTTTTAATACATTGATGTTTTAGAGTGTGGTTGCCATTGTGATTATAACTGTTAACTAAGTGAAAAAAGGCACTAATTAATTAATTGTAATTTGAGACCTATAGTACGCACTATACATTAATTCTTTATAAGCTTAGCTCCTTTGGCAGAAGAAGAAATAATTAGGACAAACTGTAACAATCCCTAATACGTCATACGCGATGCTTATCTAATTAGAGGAAGCATATGGATTAGTTTACATAATTATTCCCTATGTGGGAATGTCAGGGGATCGCTACTGGTTGAGCGTAACCCAAATAGACTTCCCATTGTCCATTCAGATTTCGTTCAACCCTGATTCACACGCAGCTAAATAAATACACATACATACATTATCAATAACTCTGAAATGCAACTAAAGTCCATGCATACAGCGTACAATCATTAAACTTAACATCCAAAACTCATATACATATACCATCATGCATCCACATACATTCTAACTGAATTTCCCCAAGTTTAAAGCGATAAACCCTACCGAAAATCCGGCAAAGTTTCCTCTGTATTTCGAGCATATCCAAAGTACAAAATCACCTGTTTACAATCAAACAGCCAGTCCAACAATAGCAATAAACATAATTAACATAAATCCATGTACAGCAACGTCAATTCATCACTACAATCCATATACATTATCTGAAATATTATATGTACATTCAGTCCAATCCATATAGAAAACATAGGAGACAGAACACGATAAACAACAACGTCATTAAAGTATATGTACAAATGATTCAAGCCTAAGCTAAATCATCCTCCGGTCTATCCTCAAGTCAGCCTCGACTATCGTCTGGGTTCCTGTCCCTGTCCCTGTTCATCTGAGTAAACAACCTAATGAGATATGAATCCCAGTAGAATAATTCACAATTCAAATATCGTTCGAAAACTGGTTGAATACCCAGTGGTGCGAACACCGAAATCATCTTCCCGAAATCAGTTTGAAAACATTGAAATACCTTATCTTTAAAATCATTTTATTACATGTAAATTGATGTAGTTAATCGAAATCATAAAAATCCATTTCTTTGAAATCAATCATAAAATCAAATAAAATTCCATGCCCGGTGTATCTCAATCCACATTGGCTACAAATTCGCTGTAACCAAATCTAAATCATCATCTAATTGCACGTAGTCTAGAGAGAATACCTCTCTTATCGTTGGGTGTGATCCGTAACACCAATCACCCGAATCAAGCCTATATTGTGAGTGTGATCCGTAACACCAATCACTCACTCAAGGACCGGGTGAGAATCAACATCTAGGGCGTACCCTAGCATGTGCATATACGCCAATTCTCATCCTCATACAGTCTATTCGAACTCACATGCACTCGGTCAGCTATTCCTCAGGGTTCTAGGGTATTACGCCTAAATCACAACGTTTCCCCGTGTAGGTTATCCACCCTTATACTCCCTAAACCTTTCTTAGGGTCGCCCTGGTTTAACGCGTAATACCTAACTCAGTACAGGCTAAATCTGATAAAAATAATCTCGTTTAAAAGCTCCCTGTACTAGGGATACTTAACGACTATCCCATACCAGCTATCAAGTACCCAACCCTAAGTAAATCCGTCCTAAAGGCATCTAAACTCGATAAACAAGGTGTCTGACATGCAATTAGGGTTTTCATCACACAGGCATGTAATTTATCCCATCGAAAGCAGCACGTAAATCCATGCAATTAAACTAAATCAATCAGGTATCCACTAAGTCAATTCTAGGGTTCGGGAAGTGTAAATTATCCTACCTGGGCTCCAAATGCTCCAAATCACTTCAGAATTCCATGCAGTCTCAGTTTCTGAGCCCGATTAATTTCCTGGACATAAAATTAAATATTAAGGCTCGTCACGTCATCCAATTTTCGATCCTAAATCCGGTTACGCTAATACCTAGGTCAATTTATTTCCTAATTACGTTCGGCAGCCATTTCAGTCATATACCATTAGTTTTTGGGAAATTGGACCTTACCAATGTGTCCGGATGATGGAATTCTGTGTCATACTAGTCTCGGTTTCTCCCGATGCACGTTCAGAAGCTTCGACACGGTGACACACGGCGGCGTACCGTGGTGCATGGCGGAGGGGTGCGGTTTGTCTCGAAAATCACACCACAGTGAAGCCCGCAAGTCCAGGAGTCCGAATACGATGGTGGCGCGGCGGTTCACGACCGTTTGGGCGGCGTTTTCCAGCCATGAAGTTTCTCACACGGCAGACGAAGTTTTCCTCGATCCGGGCGCATCCGGCTTCCTTTCGACGGCGGCAAGCTATTGGAGGAAGCTGGCAGCTTGGGCTACACGGCGGTGGGGGAGGTGACGGTCAACGGCGATGGATGGCGGCGATCTGAGTTGGAGAAGTTTCGCGCGATGGAGGGTAAAACGACATCTTTCCGGTGACTCCGGCAGCCGTTGGTGGCTGTGGTTGGTTGGTGGAGGTTGTGGGCAGTGAGGTTTGTCGGTTGGTGCCCTTGGTGGCAGCCCACGGTGGCTGTAGCGGCCGTTCACAGTGGAGGAAGGAGGAGAGAGAAGAAAGAGAGGAGAGAGAGTGTATGGTGAGGAGAGAGAGAGAAATGAGAGAAATAGAGGGAATTTGTGTAATTTAAAGCCTCCGGGGGCGATTCTAACTTTTCCCGGACCACCCGGGGATACTTTAGGGTGTCGGTATCCTTCCAAACATTTGCACAAATTTCCATGTGAAAGTTTTGGCCTCTGTCAATGAAACTGACGCACGAAACTTCTTCCGTCAGTTTCTGATCGCCGGAATGCATTTCTTTCTGTTTGATCGTGTTTCTGGCTTCGAATAATCTTCTGTTTCGATTTACTATCCTCGAGAGTCATGCTAGGCTTCGTTTAAAAAGAATTAGGGTAAAAAATCAAATTTTATCTTTAAAAATCCTTTCAGTTGTTACACAAACAGCAACATCCTCTTCCACTACAAAAGAGTCTTGAGTCAAAAAGTCTCTCTGTTATCGGATACTTTTGCTCTTCTGCTCCATAGCCAAAGGCCCAAAGCTTAAAGTATCAAATAATATGGCATTCTCAAGCAATAATTAAATAGTGGTGGGATTTTATAACCAAAAGTTCACTTTATTTTAATTTATATATTGTGAGCATTTAAATCACTAGTTTTGGTGGTAAGTCGAACTAAGAGTTATGGTTGAGTTAATTTAAATTGTTATTTTAAATATAGGTACAATTTCAAGGGGTTGGCTTAGTGGTTAAGGAGGCATACTTCTTTATTTAATTAATTATTTGAGTTCAAATTTTGGAGTTAGCATATAAAGCATTTAGGAGAATTCACTATAGAGGTGTTCAAAATTGATTCAAATCAATTAATGCAAAGTATAATTAAACCAATATGAATAGAAATCGAGCAAAAAAAAAATAGTTTAGATTTGTTTTGTATATGGTAGTTAATGAATTTTGGGTAAAATGCAAAGTACCTACTTAAACTTTAGCTTATGCACAAGAAACCCCTTGAGCTTTAATTTTTGACTAATAACCCCTTAAGCTTTTACACCTGTAAAAAACTCCAAACAATAAAAAAAATATTGACACATCATATTTAAATTACACGAGCAAGGTATAATTGTCAAATTCAATTTTAATCAAAATTTTTAATCATATTAAGACTTTTTCCCACATAGATCATTTGCAGCCACTACTACTACACAAAGCTTATGCTACTACGTTGCCATCATCAAACGAATGTTGACCAACCAGAAATGTGTCATTGTTGCTGTATTTGTAAATTCTAGATGGGTTTCTTTATGTTGAACTCTTTCTATAGGGCAATATCCGCTCTCCAACAGATATTTCCATAAACTTAAACTTAGATCAAGCCGACGGTTTTGACAAAAGTATTTCATTAGTATCACAATTGTTCTCGTTTTGGGAACAAAATTGCTCTCATTAATGCCACTTGATCTCATTAATCCTAAGAAAATGGTATGATAAGTTTGACTATCAAGTTCAACATGCTTCTCACCCATCAATAAAAGTGCAGATTTAATATCTTTTGATATAACCAATGAAGTTATCAAAGCATTATAAGACCATTATTAACAACTAAGTTTCTTTGGTGAATCTTGTAACACTCTATCTCTACAAGTGCAATACATACTAGTCCCATAGAGATGGTGCACTACTACATATATTTTCTTAACTATTGAGTTCAATTTTAAATTAATGCCTAGAATCCTTAATTAATTCAGTTTCAGGTTTAAGGTTACACTTGATATTCTCACTCGTAGGTATATATGTATAAGGCAATGAAAGTATAAAAATATAAGATATACTTATATATATTCAAGCTAAATCTTTCTATTTACAATTGATACACATATATATATAATTCTCAAAATATTAGTTGTGAGCTTGGGAAAATGATGTCAACATCCCCCAAGACCATGCAAACCTATTATGGGATACATGTTCCTATGATACAAAGTTAGCAATTTACACACATATTTCAAGTGGGTTCCACCATCTATTTACTATACATACGTACAAGTTCCCTAGGGCCTTCTCATACGAGCTAGGGTGGTGGAACATCCAAAAATATGGTTATATCTGTTCCTACTCTAACCCACTAAGGGTGGTGGTGCATCTACAATATAAATCATGATTTCTCCGATTCTTATATAATAACCTATTCCCAGCACATGGAATACTTCAGTCTCCACCTCATTGGTAACTGAATACCTAAGCATCTAGACACATCAATGCACATGTGAGATATAAATCTCAGTAATCAAAAGAAATCAAGTTTAAAATCACTGTCAGTGATACCAATTGTGAAAACATAGAAAACTCTTGCATTCACATCCATTACAAATCATAAATACAAGTTTACTGGATAATATAAAACTACAATGCTGTGTCATGTCAAATATATTATTACGTGGGAATTTCTAAACATATTCATACTTTATATGATTGAAATACTATAATATGGACATTTCATATTATAATTTACGAAAATAATTTTTATAGAGATAACTTTCAATCAAATTGCTCTCATGGCCAATCATGAAACACTTCCACATGTCTCTTCGTGGTGATTCATAAAATAACTTTTATAAAACAATCATCCGACAAACATCATATAAGCTCTTTCTTTTATATAAGTTAGCTAGCATTTGCCTCTAGGACATCCCTTAGCCATTTTTGAAAGACCATACTACCAGATAGAGATCATCGTGCCTCTCCATAGCTCACAAATCATTTTCACTTACCAAATCACTACACCTCCCTATGGGTTATAGATCATATCCACTCACATTATGCTAAGGTAGGCCAATGTTGCCTTCAATCAACACTTTTTAATTATACCCTAATCTAACAAATTCCCTAATCATGATTGATTTAACTATAAGTAGGTCACTCCACAACCATTCGGGGACTAACTTAGGGTTAATCATTAACACATTTTTTTCTAGTAATTATTTGAAAATTTTAATGGCTATTTTAGTTTAGAAAATGTGGGATTTTCAGTAATCATCCCATACCAGCCACCAGTCCTTCAATCCATAACTTATCTAGGTTAGACCATATAATAAAAGTATTTACATTCAATATTTTTAGTTATTTCTCTTCACAATTTGTCCCATATTAATTTTCAAATACCATATCAAAACTTTGAAATGATTCCCTAGCCTTTACATGATATTTGGAAAAGAAAAGAGGCATGAAAACATGAAAATAACAAAGCATTTCGAAAGACACTACATAGCTCACTGCGACAAACTGGCCAATTAGTTGTGACGAGAAACCATGTTAGTCGTAGTGAAGTTGCCAAAGATGGTTAGCCATGGCAAAAATGCATCTTTTTTGTGGCAAAGTCTCCTGAACTTTGCGATTTTTAGGAAAAATCTACATAAAGTATAAGTTTAAAATCTTTTTAGCCTAAAAAAACTTCATGGAAACTTTAGGAATTTGTTTGGGACCAACTTTGGACTCTTTTCCTTTTCCAAAACATTACCATACAACAAGATCAAGCTATCATAAACTAGGAATCAAAATTCATCACCAAAGCATGTTAATGGATAAAATTGGTTAACCCACTCTTTCAAGAATGTTTTCAAGCATAGGTTAGCCTCAAAAAGGCTCTACAAGCATATATCCAACAATTAAATCCATGAATGCAAGTTTAAATCTCCTTAATTCCATTCAAATTTTTATCAAATAAGAACATGGGTTCTTGTACCCGAAGGATAGTGAGATGATTTCTTTGATTACCTTGAAGATTTGTGCAGTTTGATGTTTTTAGAAGTTGGATTGCTAATCTCTACTTTAGATCTTCCAAGTTTAAGAGCCTAAATCTCCTTGCTTCTTAGCTTCTCTCTTAACTCTTATGTCTCTCTCTCTCTAAGGTGATAAAGAAGATGAAGAAATGGGATGAATACTTTATCCTAAGGTATACGTAAGTGCATAAGGATTAAAAGGTAGTTATGAAAAATTACAAAATAATTGCTAATTACTCCTTAGGTCAAAAATGAATTTTCATTATCCTAAAAACATTTTCTTCTCATGCACTACTTTCATAATAAATTCCCTAAATGTTCTATTTCTGATTATTGGGTCTTTAATTCCTTATTTGTCATCGGGGTTAAATTACACAAAATACCATTTCTATAAATGTCATTTTCTTTTAAATTGAACGTCATTTTAACCTATTTTCATAGTCAGTTAACTCATTACTTAATTCTCTAGCTTTTTATATCACTTTTTCATAACAAATATATCTCTAACATTTAAAGACTATATAGCTTAGGGGGATGTTACAATTCTCCCCCCTTAAAATAAATTTTATCCTCAAACTTTAGAAACATGCTTATTCAAATAACTTTGGATAGGTTGTTCTCATATCTGCCTCCTTTTCTTATGTAGCTTCTTGAGGCAAAGATTCATCCCACTGCACATTCACCAATGGAATGATCTTGTTTCTCAATTTCTTATTGTCATAATTGATGATCCTTATCGATTTTGGATGATAAGTTAGGTTATCATTTAATTGCAATACTTAGGCATCCAAAACATGAGAAGGATCAGGCATATATTTTTTGAGTTGTGATACATGAAAAACATCATGGAGGTTTGAAATAAATAAGGGTAAAGCTATCTGATATGCAGATGAACCTATTCTTTTTGAAATGTGATGTGGTCCTGAATATCTTGGACTCAACTTTCTAGACTTTATAGCTCTACCAAAACTAGTGATAAGAGATATATAGGAAACATATGTTCTCCAACCTCAAACTCAAGGGGTCTTCTCCTCTTATCAATATAGCTCTTCTTTCAATTCTGAGCCTTACCCATCTTTTCTCCAATCATCTTGATTAGGTCAGTTGTTTCTTTACTAGCTATGGACCTAATAGTTGTCTTTCACCCACTTTAAACCAAAAGATGGGAGATTTACATTTTCTCCTATACAAGGCTTCAAACGGAGTCATTCCTATGCTGGAGTGATAAATATTGTTAGAGCTAAATTTCTCTCCCAACTACCTTTTAGGTTTAGTGCACAAGCCCTCAACATATCTTCTAGGGTTTGAATAGTTTTCTTAGATTGACCATCAGTTTGAGGATAATATGTAGTACCAAATTTTAGTTTTGTACCAAGCAACTCCTACAACACTCTTTAAAACTTAAAAGTGAACCTTAGATCTCTATTTGACACAATATTGGTAGGAATACCATGTAGCCTAACTATCTCTTGGATATACAACTGAACTAGCATATCTAAGGAGTAGTTTATCTTGATAGGAAGGAAGTGTGTATATTTAGTTATCCACGATTACGTAAATTACATCATGACCTAACTGAGTCCTTGGAAAACCTACTACAAAATCCATAGTCACTTTATCCCATTTCCATTCAGCGATGTCTAAAGGTTGTAACATGCCAGAAGCTTTTTGATGATCTATCTTCACTTGTTGATACATTATTGTAACACCCACCTCTAATATTTTTGATATATTATAATTATTATTATTAATGATTATTTATGTAGATGTTATTGTTTATGTGGTGTTAAGAATGATTTATCATAAGGGTAGAATGGACATTCACATTAAAGAAGAACTAACCTTACCATAAGGGTAAAATTGTAAATTTTACCAAAGAGGGCAAAATAGTAATTTCCATAAAGGAAAAACATCAATTTCCACTTAAGTGCTTCATGAAATTGTGTTTGAAGGATTTTACTCTTTTATTTTAGAAAAGAGAAGGAATAAGGGTAAAAATAATAATGTTGACATAAAGGGAAAAATGGTAATTTTGCCTTAAGGACAAAATGATAATTTTACCTAAAGAGGGATAAGATAGTAATTTCATAAAAGAGGATTTATAAAACTTTATTTGAGAAATTTTTACCTACCATTTTCGAAAAAGAGGAAAAATGAAGGTAAAATGGTCATTTGGACATAAAGGGTAATATGGTAATTTTTGAAAAAGTGGAAGGGTAAAATGGTCATGTTCCATAAAAGTTCCATGAAATTACAATTTGAAGGAGAGAGGATAGCATTCTTGAAAAAGAGAAGCTATAAGGGTGAAATAGCTATTTTACACCAAGGGCATTTTGGTAATTTCATCAAAATCCTAATTTAACCTTCTTCTTCATGAAAGGAGAAGAAGTCAAAGAAGAGGGGAGGAAGGAGAAAATCAAGGGAAACACCAAGGAAATTTCACCTTTCTTGCAAATTTAAGGTAGCTAAGCATTCCTAAACCCTTGATTTCATGTTTTATTGATTGTTTTAAGTGTTTTAAGGTTTGATGAAAGTTAGGATTTTCTCTCTCTACATTCCTTATGACTAATTTTTCTATTGGGTTTTTCTTGTATCAAAATATGGTTGTGTTTATGAATATTGGAATGCTTATATGAATGAAATAATGAGAAAATGAAAATTTTCAAGAATGGTACTTATTTTCATGAAAAACCCTAATTTTAAAATGGCTCAAGATGGCTGGAAATTGCATGAAAATGAAAGGTAAAATGTGATTTTGAGCTTATATATTTTGAAAATGAAAGCTAAGGAAGCAAAGGATTGGAACCCTTTAATTTTCTCTATTTTTCCCCTTGTAGCCGAGAGTAACATGTGATTATATGGCTAAAATTTTGAAGAAAATGTTCATGGAAATGTGTATATGAAATGGCCATGAGTGAGAGAGAGAGAGAAAGTAAGGTTCATAATGTTACATTGGTAATTTTGCCTTTCATGTTCATGTAATTCCATTTTGAAATGTGTCTTTATTATGAAAGTGAGGATGTATGTGTAAATATATGTATGGCATGGAAAATGATTCATGAAAATGGAGGAATTGAAGACTATACATATAGATACACAAATTAAGCATGAAAAAGTGCCATGAGCAATGGAAGGAAAATTTTCCATTATGCTTAAATGGTAGAAAGGGAATAAATAGCCTGAAAATTTGTAGCTTCCACTCTTTTCTCACCTTAGCCGAGAGCACCTCACCATTTTCCCTTGATGGCTAAATTCCTATGCTAATGGGAAAGAGAACTAAATGTGTTTTAAAATGGCTAATATCAAGAGAAATGAAGAGGAAGGATGTGTATGATGAAATATGAATGATAAATTACATGTATTGTGTCATTAATACATTATGTATAAATTCATATGTTTATGAATGTCTAGTTTAATATTACATATGAATGAGGAATGAAAGGTATTGAAGGTCACCAAGATAAGGTGGATGAAAGCACTAATAAAATCCCTCTTGAGGTGAATGTGATGGCAGTAAATGTTACCCTAAGGGTGAGATGATGGCACTAATGAAATCTCTCCCTATAGGCAAAAGGAAAGACAATGAATGCCACCTAAAGGGGTGAATGATATAACACTTGCCTCTTGTAATTTTGATATATTATTATTTTTATTATTAATGATAGTTTATGTAGATGTAATGGTTATGTGGTGTTAGGAATCAATTACCAAAGGGGTAAAATGTACATTTTTATCAAAATAGAACTAATCTTACTATAAGGGTAAAATTGTAATTTTATTAGAGGGTAAAATAGTAATTTTGCTTAAAGAAGAAAGACCAAAATTTTCATTTAAATAATTCACGAAACTGTGTTTGAAGGCTTTTACCCTTTTGTTTTTAAAAGGAGAAGAATAAGGGTAAAATAAGTATGTTGTCATAAAGGGTAAAATGGTAATTTTATCTAAAGAGGGATAAATTATCATAAAAGAGACTTTATGAAACTTTATTTAATGAGTTTTTGCCTATAACTTTTGAAAAGAAGAAAAATAAAGGTAAAATGGCTATTTAGACATAAACGGTAAAATGGTAATTTTACCCGAGGACCTAAAAGTAATTTTTTGAAAAAGTGTAAGGGCAAAATTGTCATTTTCGAAAATGGAAGGGTAAAGTAGTTATATTCCATGAAAGTTCCACAAAATTACAATTTGAAGGAGAAAGGATGCCATTGTTGAAAAGGAGAAGTAATAAGGGTAAAATAGTCATTTTACAACAAGGGCATTTGGTAATTTCACCCAAACCCTAAATTTAAGTCATCTTCTTCCTTAAGGAGAAGAAGGTGAACAAGGAGAAGGGAGAGAGCTTGGCCGAGAAGGTGAGAAGACAAGGAGGAAGAGGAAAACAAGGCAAAATACTTGGAAGATTACACTTTTCTTACGTTTTCAAGGTAGCTTAACAATCCTAAAGCCTTAGTTTCATGTTTTATGGAAAGATTAAAGTGTTTTATGTTTCATGAAATCTAAAGTTTTCTATAGCATCCGTTCCAATTATGATTGAAGAGATGTTTGATAATAATTAATTTGATGTTTAATGCTTGTGTATGTTGCATTAGTGCATATAGTTGCATTAGTCTAGGGACTAAATTGAAAGGAAAGACATGAAGGTTTAGCAAGAGATAGCTAGGAACTTAATTGAAAAGGTAAAAATGAGGGATTCTAAGAGCGCAAAATAGCTTAGGGACCAAATAGCAATTTCTCTAAACTTTCTTAAACCCTAGCTGAAGCCTTAGATCACACACATTTCCAACCTTTAGCATTTCTAGAGAGAGAAGCAGAAGGGGTGAGTATAGAGAGAAAGGGGCGAGTTAGGGCATAGGAGGGAGATTCTAAAGGCAAGAGATCAGATTGAAGGCTAGGAATCAGTCTTACAGCAAGGGGATAGTCTTCCTAACCCATCCTACACACACATTTGCAAGGAATCAGGGTAGTAATTCATCCTAAACCCCTTTCTTTTTTGAAAGTTTACTATTGTGGGAAAAGTATGAATTTCTGAATGTTTAAACTGAGTTTGGGGTTAAACCTACATTCTGTATGCTTTTCTATTTCTATGGGATGTTGTGTTGCTGAATATATGCTCATATATATGCTTGTAATTGATTAGAAGGGCTAAGTTGTATTCATCTAGAGATATAGACTAGTTTTCCTTGAATGTACCATATTTGAGTTAATGGATGAGAAAGGTTTAATGAGAAGCAAAGTTTGTTGTATAGAAATTAAGCTTATGTGTTTAAAATTGAAAATGATATGCATTCTATACTGGATACTATCAAAATCATATTTTTTGAACTAAAGTGGAATATAATAACCGACTGCTATGTATGAGGAAGTCGACTATCATGTTCTTAGAAACCTAGAAGTGCAAACAAAGGCTTAATAGCTGACTGTCAGATTCTTAGTAGTCGACTATCAAGCCTGGGTTTACACTAGCAGTCAACTATCATGTTCTTATTTTTGCCTAGGATGCATTCCAGCAAGACACCAGCAAGCTGCCAGCCCATTAGCAGCTGATTGCTAGCTTATTGTCTGGTACTCAAAGAATACAGAGAGCCACCAGCCGACTGCTAGCCTTCCATCATTCGACTGGCAGCCCTCTAGCTTGCGAAATGAAGTTTTTAATGGTAATTGAGCTTAGTAATTCTTTATACTAACTTAATTAAGAGCTCACAATATGGCTAAGTAAGGAAACTAGGAGTTTTGGGTAATGATACCCTTGTGATAGTGAAACAAAGAGAGAGCAGAAAACACAAAAAGGGATCATGATGTATGCCTTAAGGTAGATAGGCTCATAATCAAGTGACCGATTTTCGGTATAGGACGACCGTTGGGTATTCCATGGTTGTGTCATAAATTGGGATGGTTAAACATCCACTTAAACTTAGATGATTTCAAAAACACTGTGATGGTTGCGAACTTTAAGTTAGTGTCATCTCCCAAAGGCCATATAAGAAACACATACTTAGAGTTAAGCATAACCATGGGCATGAGTTGATTCACCCTAGAGTATAATTATAGGATAGTGTACCGGGAGTGTGATCCATCGGAAAGGGATGGTAATTCCATAGTACTATGATTTGCCCAAAAGCAGAGAGAAAATAATCCAAGTAGAGTTAATGGTAACCCATGAGAGTATACCATCCCCATTTGGACAAAAGGGATAAATCCCACTGGTCAGGGATGATCTGCCAGAAAAGGAAAAGGACCATTAAGGTACTTGGATCCACTGAAGGATGCCTCAGAATGTACACAAGTTAAGGCATGACTAAATAGGCATGTGCTCATTCATATAGACAGTGGTGTATGGAGTTATTACTGGGTGTTTTATGTACTACTTACATGTTATGGAAATGAAATGATGGCATGTTTACTATCCCACATATGTTTTATAAGAAATGTTTTATGATGAGAATGGTGAAAAATGCACTTCCTATATTGTAAAGATGATATGTTTTAATGAATATTCATATATATGAGTACATAACACGATTAAATGCTATATGCACCACATCCCAATAGTATGTGATATGTTTTATGAAAGAATGTAGAGTTTTCCATGCGAGCATGGTGGTACAAGTCAATGGATTTCATAACAGGTTGCATTGCTGTGAGATTCATTTCTCACAATAGTGTTGGCATGTACCAGATGTGTAGGTCCCCTTGGGCTGGAGAAGAAGGTAAAGTATGAAGAAGTGTCTAATTTGGGCATACAGGCTGTTTATTTTGAATAGTATAAGTACATGGTAGGATTGAGCTAGCCTTCATGATATTTTGAGAAAGTCTAGTGTAGGATTATTTTGTATAGCCTATTCTAACTTATTTGTAAATGAATTAGGCTAGATTGATGAATAGACTAATTGATTAGGTTATAAGTGGCAAGATTGTTGCCTCTATGCCAAATAGTTAATTAACTATATTTCTTTAAGAATGCATGTTTATGTAGAGTTAATCTAGGTGTATTCTATATATATTTATTCCGCTATGACGTTGAGAGAACCCGAGAGTAGAGACCAACCTAAGTGACACTCAATTAATCAACTTGGTAAAAAGTTTAAAATTTACTCGGGTAGAAGTGATAGTAACACACCATTATTATGATAATTATATACATTATACCTTTAAACACGTATAAGGAACCATAGGCTAATAATGGGGATGTTACATTTTGTCTTTCTACATTTTTATGGTGGATTTATTTGAATGGGTTTTGCTTATGTTGAAATATTGTTGTGTTTATGAATATGAACATGTTGAAATGCTTGAAATCATAAAAGATTGAAATTTTCCATGGATGACACTTATTTCATGAAAAATCCTAACTCTTGAAATGGTTGAAATGGTATGGAAATGAAAGAAAAAATGGTGATTTTGCATGAGAACATATTGAAATTGAAAGACTTATAAACAAAAGAGTGAAACCCTCTCATTTTCTCCCATTTTCTCTCTTGGCCGAGAGCACCCATGACAAATGGTGCTGAAATTTACTTGAAAAATGACTAAAAATGCTAATGTGTTCGGTCATAAGAGAGGAAAAGAGAGAAAAATATGTTATCTTCATGATTTTGCAAATTTACCATTTTCTAGCCATGCCATTTAACCTTTAAAGTGTGCTTGTAAATGTGAAGATGAAAGAATATGAGTATTTATATGTTTGGCATGAAAAATTGAGTTATGAAAGTAGAGAAAAGAAAGGCCAAACATGTATATGTATATTTTGAGTATGAGAAAGTTCCATGATTAATGAATGAAAATTGTACCATAATGCCTAAATGGTAGAGAGGATGGAAGAAAGGGAACAAATAATTTGAAAATCCCTATCTTTCACCCATTTCTTACCTTGGCCGAGAACATTACCTCATTTTTCCCTTGATGGCCAAATTCATGTGTTAATGGAAAGAAGTATATACTGTATTTTAAAATGGCTAATGTTAAGAGAAATGAAGGAAAGGATGAAATGATGAAATGGAAATGTTAATTGCATGTATTTATGCCATTAATACCATTATGTTTCAATTTCATATGTAATGAGTATCAAGTTTGAAATTGCATGCAAATGAGAAATGAAAGGCTGTGAATGTCATCTTAGGGGTGAGAGAATGGCATTATTTACATCTCCCCCTAAGGATAAATAAAATGTCAATGAATGATCATGAAGAGGGTGAACCATGGCACTATTAATATTCCCCTAAAGAGCACCATGAAAGGGTGGAGGATGGAACTAATAGATCCCCCTTAAGGTTTATGTGATGAAACTATAATCAACCTAGTGGTAATGACTCAATGGCACTACAAAGAGTCTCTTTAGTGGTAATGTCTCAATGGCACTACAAAGAGTTACTTTAGTGATAATGACTCAATGGCACTATAAAGAGTCATTTTAGTGGTAATGACTCAATGGCACTATAAAGAGTCACTTTTTTGGTAATGACTTGAGGGCACTAAGGTACCCCTACAAGTATAAAAAGTATGAATGATGTGATGACATATCTGATGATAGATTATGTATGAATGCATGACAATATGATGCCATATAATATGTTCATGGCATGAAATAGTGATAATCTCATATTTACAAATGCATATACATATTTTTCATGTAAAGCATGCCCATGGAATTGAATGAAAACTGTTTTGAAAGAAATGGAATGTAGAAATATTTTTTTGTATCCATATAGTGGTACATGCTAGTTATTTTGAAACTGTATGGTTTGTTTAGCTAATGGGAAATTATTTCTCATTACTGTACTGGTACGTATCAGATGCATAGATATAACATTATTGTAACACCCTATATTCTTTCAGTTGTATTTAAATTAATGTTTCCTTAATTAATTAGATGAGTTGCCATAAAATGTGATACAAATGTTGCAGTGTTGTGATGAAGAATAAATGTCTCAAGGGAAGAATGGACCTAGGTATTAAGTAGCATGTAATCAAAAGGGGAACATGTGTAATTAAGGTGTTTAATTAGATTTCCAAATTTCTCTCCCATCGACCTAGCTTAATTGCTAAAGGAGAAAAAAACAAATTTTAAATAGTTGTATATATACATGCACATGCAATTGGTGAAGGAAAAGAATTAGCATCCATTAAATATATATATATAGATGCACATGCATTCGGTGGGGTAACATAAAAGCAAGAAGGGATTTGGTATAAGTAAGGTGCTTAATTTCCCTCCCTTATTTCTTTTAATCCCACCACCTAAGTCTCATGTGAACTAGCAAGAAAAATAAAAATATATATATGCATGTACGAGTCTTGTGTGAAGGAGGGAGAAACGTGTAATGTAAGTTCTGTTCTCCTCCCTTTGATTGCATCCAATGTGCCCAAGAATGGAACCCTCACATGTATCTTGCATGAAATATCAGTCTTACGTGAAGTGAGAAAAAGGAAAGGACATGCAGCCATGGCAATTAAGAAAAAAAAACCTAAGCAAGAAGTGCAGAATTTATTTAAGCTAAAATACACCCACATGACTAGGAAAGAAAAACGTGTGAAGCTAGTTTCCCTTTTTCCTTCCCTTGACTTTTCTTCTAAGTAACCGAGTAATCATGAAGCTAGGAGGAGCTAAATAGGTATATATGCATGCAGAAAGTGAGAGGAGAGAGTGCAAGATTTAATTTAAGTCATATGCATAGATGTGGGTGTATGGTGAAGTAAGGATTCAAGAGAGGGAAGAGATGTGTGGAACAAGTTTCCCTCTTTCCTCCCTTATGTCATCTCCAAGGCAATCGAATGAAGGAGTTAAATATATATATATGCATGTGCATGCATCATGCTAAGGGATAGCTCCACAACTCCATAGAAGTGGGAGTGCCATTCGATAATGCCATGTAGCAAGAGAAAGTAAGAGGAGGAAAAAAGAAAGGGGGTGGCGTGACCGAATGGGTGAGGATGAGATTGCAAGCAAGATAAATTGTACTTACAAGTACACATGCAGCCATGAATAATGAAGAAAAGAAAGGGAGGTGATAGCATCCCTTAAAGCCGATCAAACAAAAATACAATAGTGCATGGAAAATGGAGTTTACGTGAGGGAGGAGCCTTGCGTGAACCTCCTTCCTTTTCATAGCTGAATGGGTAACGTGAGGGGACAAGGAAATGACCTCCACTTAGATTATACATGAGGCAATTAAATAAGAATAATAAAAGATGAGAGTGGTACTTAGATTACAAGTAGGGCACACAAGTGCAAGGGACTAGAGAATAAGAGAATGGATTTCATTAAACCAAAAAGACACCCACGACAAGAGGGAAAGGGAGAGCACTTCATATCTTAGAAAATACACACCCACAAGGATAGGTATCCAAAAAGGAGAGGGAGTAGCGTGAGTTTCTGAGAGAGCACATAAGAGTTTTTTGAAGAGGAAAAGAGCTAAGTTGACCAAGAAAAGAAAAGGCAAGGGAGTAAGGGAAATACTCAAGGGAAGAGTCAAGGCAATTCCATCATTTTGCACCACTTATGGTAGGTTAGCAATTCTTTAACTTTTGTTCCATGTTTTAGATTACATGCATCATGATTTAGAAAGCTTGTATGGAACATAAGTCTCCTCTCTACATTCTTGAATAGGTGGATGTTTCTTGGCTAAGAATTGTGTGGTGATTTGATGTGTTGTGGATGTGATGTTGTGAAAATTATATGTTCTTCATAAGCAAGTAAAGGCTAAAGATAAAATTTAGCATTCCTCATAAAGAACCTAGAATAAGAAAGGGTTGAAAAATTGTGCTTGCTTGCATGGTTAATATCACTTTTGTATTAGCATAGATGTTGTGACTTCTATGAAAGGAATTTGGGTAGTAAAATGTGGCATGTAAAATGTTGAACCCTAATTTGAGATAATGCCGAGAAAACTATATTTTGTATGGTTAATAAAAGTTCTAAGTTATGGATACCACAATAGAAAAAGAAACCTAATTAGCATATGATCAAAAATTTGACACTCTTCTTATTAAAGCTAAACCGAAATGGCCTTAGTAAGGTAGGAAATATTTTAATGAGAATTGTGTAAGGGAGATGTTAATTCGGTATAGAATAAGAGAGGGAAAGAAAATATGGCCTGCCAGGGTATAGTTAATTAGTTTACTTTTTACACATAGCAAGGCCCCATATTATTATTAAAATGAAAAAATGGATGAAAGTGTGTAAGCCTTAAACCTAATATGTTGCAAGATTATTTTATGGAGTCCTAAACTCACATTTGATTTCAAGTCTTGGTGGCCAAATCACTATGTCAATAACGAATGCATGACAATGTGCCTTAGAGGGGGCTGAAGGCAAGGGAGAGTAAAATGATTAAAATAAAAGACATTGTCGATGACATGATTACATAATTTAAATGTAAGAAGACACCATAGAAATTTTAATGCATAATGTTATTTGGTAAGGGTGTGACCTAGCAAGGTATGGCCAAAGGTGCTCCGTACTCATGACCTAATGTTACACAGATTTATAAAGGTGGCCAAGTGTCCACAGTACTTGAGGTGTGGCCAAAGGTGCTCCACACAGTTGACCTAGTGAGGTTTGGTCGAAGGTACTCTGCACTCATGACCTAGTGTCGCATAGATTTATAAAGGTGGCCAAGTGTCCACAGTACTTGAGGTGTGGCCGAAGGTGCTCCATACAGGTGACCTAGCAAGGTGTGGTCGAAGGTGCTCTGTATTCATGACTTAGTTCGCACAGATTTATAAAGGTGGCCAAGTGTCCACAGTACTTGAGGTGTGGCTAAAGGTGTTCTACACAAGTGACCTAGTGAGGTGTGGCTAAGATGCTCCACACTTATGACCTAGTGTCGCACAGATTCTATAAAGTTAGCTAAGTGTCCACCATCCCAAAGGTGTGGCCGAAGGTGCTCTACACATGTGACCTAGCGAGGTGTGGCCGAAGGTGCTCCACTCCTATGACCTAGTGTCGCAAAAGGTTTGTAAAGGTGGCCAAGTGTACACCATCCTAGAAGTATGACCAAAGGTGCTTCACACTCTCAGGCAAGGTAAGCTTTAAGAATGAAACCCAAAAAAATGATTATTGTTCATTTTAGTCTTACACACATATGATTCCATGAAATGATGTTATATTTGAAATGAGAGTATTTGCTTTTATCTCATTTACTTTTCAAATCATTATACAATGCTTACTATTCAATATATATATATAAGAATATGCTTTAAATACCAGGAATGTAGATGAAAATGTTTTGGTGCTTGCGCCTTGGTACATATTAGTATATTTTAAAAGAATGAATTGCTAAGCTACTGGAAAACTTGTTTTCTCATTTACATGCTGATATGTATTAGATCCAGCTGTTTAGCAATCTCAGGGAAGGATGGAGGTAGCATTAGAGGGCATTCTTTTGATAAAAATATTTTTGTAGTCCTACACTTTTGGGATCCTATTTTTGGATTAGAATTAGGACTATTATTTTGGCTGTGTATAGGAAATAAGAAACATTAGTGGGGAAAGAATATGTGAAGACATGTTCGTCCCTATTATTTAAAAGGAGTTTGAGTGATAGGATTGTTGTCTCCTGACTCCTTATGGACGGGTACTTCATCTATCCCGATACATGTTTACAAAGGATGTAATAGAAATTTATTGGACATTTATTATTTGTAATATAGAAGTTTTATAAATTCTACTGTGATATATGATATTTTATTTTCACTGTACGTATGAGATTTAATCTGAGCAAAAGAACTCGAACCTAATCCACTTTAATAAAACTTAATGGTATGAGTGCTCAGACGTTGTAAATAAAAGGATTAAGAATCATATACCAAACTTATCTAGTTACATCAGAGGAAGTGTAATCCTAGATAAGGGTGTTACAGTTATGATGGAGATAGAGATAGCAGTGGTGGAGGTTCCCTTTTTAGGAACCTTTACTATTTTCAAAGACAAATATATATATAGTAGCAATATTTGAAATCCCTCATACGAATTAGCATGTTAAAGAAGTATATATGAGTATGTATTGTAGCCCTTTTTGGTCCTAAATCTCAACATATTTTTTTTTGGGATAGAATTAGGACTACCATTCTTTTTGAGTGTACATAGAAAGAAGCGCACACACACACATCTGAATTAGGATATGTGGATCCTTATCCATTAGTAGGATTCTTTTGGGAAAGGGGTTTAAGTGATAGGTTTGTTGTCTCCTTAGCCCTCTAAATGAATATTTCACATATCCTGACTTATGTATCAAATAGTGTAATGATATATAGATATGTATTATGTTTTGTAAATTAAGCTGTGATGTATGAAAATTTTATTTTTTGTTGTGATAAAACATGATAACCTAAGCAAAAGAGCCTAGACCTAATCAACAATAATTCTTGATGGATTTTAATGCTCAGGCAAATTAATGAATTAAAAAGGTAAAGTTAAATGTGACTTTCTTATCTTATTACATTTTATGAAGCTATAATGTAAAGATAATGGTGTTACAAATGACGACACTAATAATATTCCCCCTGAAGGGCACTAAGATAAGGTGGATGACGGCACTAATAAAATCCCCCTTGAGGTGTATATGATGGCATTGAATGTTTTCCTAGTGGTGAGATGACGACACTAATAAAATCTTCCCAGTGGACACCAAGATAGGGTAGATGACGACACTAATAAAATCACCCTAGAGGTGTATATGAAGGCATTATATGATACCCTAGTGGTAAACTTGATGGCACTAATAAAAAGTCACCCTAGTGGTGAATAATTGATGGCACTAAAGTGATACTATAGGTATAAAAGGTATGAATGATGTGATGATGTATTTGATGAAAGATTGTGTATGAATACTTGATGATGTATTTTATTGATAAATGAAAGATGACAATGAGATGCTATATACTTATGTTGATGATATGAATTATTAGTAGTTTCATATTCATAAATGCACATACATATGTTTCATATAAAGCATGCCAACAGAATTGAATAGAAAAGTATTTTGGAAGGAATGGAATGTAGAAATATTTTTTGTATACATACAGTGGTACATGCCAGATATTTTTAAAATAAATGGTTTGTTCAGCTACTGGAAAATTATTTCTCATTATTATACTAGTATGTATCAGATGTATAATGGCAATATTTAAGATCCCTGCAATGGATTAGCAGACTTAAATGAGATGCTATATGGTTATGTTCATGACATGATTTATTAGTAGTTTCATATTCATAAATGCACATACATATGTTTCATATATAGCATGACATTAGAATTGAATAGAAATGTATTTTGGAAGGAATGGAATGTGGAAATATTTATGGTATCCATACAGTGGTACATGGAAGATATTTGTAAAATGAATGGTTTGTTTAGTTATTGGGAAATTATTTCTCATTAGTATACTAGCATGTATCAGATGCATAATGGAAATATTTAAGATCCCTACAACATATTAGTAGACTAAAATGAGATGCTATATGGTTATGTTCATGACATGAATTATTAGTAGTTTCATATTCATAAATGAACATACATATATTTCATATAAGCCATGCCAATAGAATTGAATAGAAATGTATTTTGGAAGGAATGGAATGTAGAACTATTTTTTGTATCCATACAGTGGTACATGCCAGATATTTTTAAAATGAATGGTTTGTTTAGCTATTGGGAAATTATTTCTCATTACTGTACTAGTATGTATCAGATGCATATTGGCAATATTTGAGATCCCTACAACAGACTAGCAGACTTAAGGAGTATATTTAATTATGTAGCTGTAGCCCCCTTTTGTCCTAATTCATAATATGTTCTTTTTGGGGTAGAATTAGGACTACCATTCTTTTGGTTGTATATAATGGAAAAAGGGTACACATAGGTGATGGGATTTGTAAAGAATCTATCCATTATTAGGATTCTTTTTGAAAAAGGGTTTGAGTGGCAAACTTGTTGTCTCCTTACCCTTATAAAGGAATACTTGACATATCCCAGCATGTATATCAAACATTATAAATGATATATATATATGTGTGTGTGTGTAATGTTTTAAAAATTTCACTGTGATGTATGGACTTTTATTTTTAGCTATGCTAAAGTATGATATCTTGAGCAAAAGAACCTAAAACCTAATCAAATAATAAATTATTGATGGATTTAATGATCAGGCCAATTCTTGAAAATTATAAGGTAAAGATAAATATGAGTTACATATCTCATTACAATTTTAAGTTGTCATGTAAAGATAAGGGTGTTACAATTAAGCACTTAGTAACGAACTCAACAATATCCCTTTTTATACCTGGCCACCAATATCTATACTTCAGGTCCTGATACATCTTAGTAGTGCCAAGAGGGATGTCTAATCACTCCTATGAGCTTCCTCTATGATTCTAGTCCTTAAATTTTGATTGTCAGGGATGTAAATCCTATTATAAAACTGTACTACCTCATCAATAGCTTTGTTGAATTCCTTCATGTCTTTAGGGACTTTAGGACTTCATCATCTAATTGAGCTTTGAGGATTTTAGCCCTAAGATCACAAGTTATCTCTAAGTTATTTAGGCAAATCCTATTAAATAAAACTAAATATGGAAAAATTTAAATCTCTAAACTTCTCTATCAGTTTCATCTCATTCACCATCATGTGAGTTACATGCAAGGATTTCTTACACAAAGCATTTGCAACCACATTTTCTTTGCTTAGGTGATATTTAAGTTTAAACTCATAGTCCTTAAGAAATTTCATCCACCTTCTCTGCCTCATATTTAATTCTTTCTTATTTAAGAGATATTTACACTTTTTTGGTCACTAAATACCTCAAATCTTGCACCATAATGATAATGTCGTTGTATCTTCAGGGCAAACACTATGGCAATTAATTCTAGATCATGAGCAGGATAATTGTCCTCATGAGGTCTTAATTGTCTAGAAGCATAGGCAACTACCCTCTTATCTTGCATAAGTACACAACGTTGCCCTTTCTTAGAAGCGTTGGTGTATACTTCAAAAGATCTTAAAGGGTCAGGAATTACTAACACAGGAGTGGTTGTGAGCCTCTCATTAAGAGTTTAAAAACTTTGTTCACAATCTATGGACCATCCAAAAGCCATATCTTTTTAGGTCAGCTTGGTTAATGGTAAAGCTATCTAGGACTAGGGCCTACAGGTACCCCATTCTTAGTTATGACATGCCTTAAAAACTTCACCTCCTCAAGCTAAAAATCACATTTCTCTCGCTTGGCATACAATTGCTTTTATCTTAAATTTTGGAGTACAATTCTAAGGTGCTCTTCATGGTCTTCTTTACTTCTAGATCAATAAACATCATAGTTAATTTATCAAGGTAGGGTCTCAAGATGCGATACATGTAATCCATGAAAATAGTTGGAGTATTTGTCAAAACTAAATGGCATCACTCTAAATTCAAAGTATCCTAGGTAGCAGATATATCTTTTCATAGTCTCTTGATTTAATTGCCTATAGTCTATTCACATTTTTAGACTGTTATCCTTTTTCTTAACAAACAAAACTGGTGCTCCCCATAGTGAAGCACTAGGTCTAATAAATAACTTAGACAAGAGATCCTCTATCTAGGCTTTAAGTTCCCTTGACTCTACGGAGGCATCCTATAAGGCGCTATGGAAATAGTTCCTCTACTAGGAACCAAATCAATAAAGAATTCAGTTTCTCTCTCTTGAGTTAAACTAGATACCTCTCCTGGAAATACATCAAGAAACTCTCTAACCACTAAGATCTGATCAACTTTACTCAATAGTCCTACCTCAGAAGATGATAGAAAACCCACTTTCTATTTCTTTCTTTCAATATCCTAATTCACAGTTATGGTATATATAAAAGTCACTGATTTATTACTACAATCTAGGACCACATCATTATCAAATAACCAATTCATCCCAAAAATAATATACATATCAGACATAGGCAAACAAATTAAATCAACAACAAAGGATCGGTTCTCAACAATAACTGGGCAGTTTAAAAAAACTTGAGAGAAAACATGATGTCCAACAACATAAGTAAGTAAATTCATAAGCAAATCCAGATCCTTCACAAGTTTAGCAAATAAAAAGGAATCTGATGCACCAGAATCTAATTGTGTAATTAAAGATTTACCTCCTATCATACACTTACCCTTAAGTACATCATTAAATTTTAACACCTTCTTACCCTTCATTGTATACACTTTTCCTTATGTCAGCCCCATTTGGTTTATTTGGTTGGAAATAATTTCTAGCCAAATGCCTCGGCTTACCACAATTGTAATGTACAAGTTTGGTCGATGAACAGGGTCTATTCCCATGATACTTCCCACACTTTTGGCTAGGGGTGGAGGTTTGCGGTATAACTATCAGCTTCTTTCCCTCATTATTCCTTTAAAACTTAAGGTTTCTACCTCATGGAAAATTGTTAAGTCTCTTATTGAATATTAGGGTGGAAAACTTAGGCTTTCTTTTCTTCCTAAAAACTTTTTGCCACAATCTGACACTTATTTACTAAGGGGCATAATCTTGGATTTCTAGTGGGGGAATTGGTTTCTTCATTTCAAAGTTCCAGCCTTACCTCTAGGTGTATGAACTTACAAGCTTCATCGAGGTGATATCAAAGGTAAGATGAAAATTTAGATAGCTATTCAAAGCGAGGTAGGAATTCCTCAAAAGACTTTCCATTTTTCTTGAGTTGCATAAACTCAACCTCCTTCTCGTTGATCACACTTAAAGGGAAATGTTTCTCAAAGAAGGCTACCTTAAAATTATCCCAGGTTAAAGGGGTATTTTAGGCTTCTAGGAGTTGTTGGGCTCCTTTCCACCAGTACTCTGCCTCATATTCTAACATATAAGTGGCAAATTCCACCTTCTATACATTAGTGTTCCCCAAAACTTTGAAAATTTTCTCCATACCCTTGATCCACTCATCTGCTAGGTTAAGATCAGACTAACCCTTAAAGGTTTTTGGGTTGGCCTTTTGGAATTCTGACCAAGCCTTGTGGTTATGGCTCCCTTGTACATCTTCAAGTTGAGGCACATGGTTCTTCTCTTCCTAGAGATGCTGCAGCAATTGAGTAATGGCATTAGGCTGATGTCTCATTGCTTCTGCCAGACCTTGTAGAGTCTGCATAACTCCATCCTCCCCACTAGCCTCATTCCTAGGGACATTTTTGGCATTCCTTCTACGTGGTGCCATTGTTTCCTTATACAAAAAAAATATTACTGAGGTGATCAATCTAAATGATATAACATCCAAGAGAGAAAACATAACAAACCACAGAATATTAGCTAGCCAAACATAAACTTCATTCCTCACATTAAACTAGATATAAACTGGTAAACTATCTAGATCAACAATATAGTCTAAACCTAACCTTCTTATAAGGAATACTACCTAAATCAAAACCATTGCTCTTATACCAAAATTTTGTAACACCCTGTAACATCCCTCTAAGCCATTTAGCCTTGGATTTTAAGAGACCTCTTATGATCTTGAAAACAATCTTCAAACAAACAAGCAATAACCAAAGGTGGACAAAAAAGAAATTATTAATGGTTGAAAACACTCTGAATTAAAGGAAAATAGAATACAACGGTGGCATTTTTTCAAGCAAGAAGCTAGCTCTAATACTCAGATGAGTGTTTACACAATTCAATAGTTCTAAATATAGCTCATTTGAGTATTTAAAATACAATTCATAGGCTTTTAAATAGAATGGTGAGTAAAGCATGGCATAGGGCTAAAAGTGTGATGCTTCCTTCCTCGTGTGTTAACCGTGCAAAACCCACATGTATTGCATACTCGTGCATGATCCCCAAGTGCTACCTGTGCATGGCTCTCTCATGCAGCCTTTAATACTTAATCAGATAGCTTCTTTTTCTTTTGTTGAGGTCCCTTACTCTCTCGACCACCTTATGCTTTACTTCTTTATTCCTGGTCACCTCATACTTTACTTTCTCTTTATTGTCCAGCTGCCATTCACGTACATTGTCATTGCCTTTAGTCTCCTTGTAACACCCCTATTTAGTATTACAATTCCTCTGATGCAACATATAGGTTTGGTACATTATTCTTATCCTTTTATTTCATTAGTGTCTAAGCAGTTATATCATTAAGTTATATTAAGCGAATTATGTTTGGGATCTTTTGCTAAGATTAAAAACTTGTATGTATAGTAGAATAAAAGAAATTTTATACTACACAAAAAAAATTTAAAATTTCATGCAATTCAAATAATATAAGTCCAATAATGTCCATTACATTACAGTAAACATGTATCAGGATATATGAAGTACCCGTCCTTAGGAAGTCAGGAGACAACAATCTTGTCACTTAGACCCCTTTACAAATTTCCAAGATGGATCGGTCCTTCACATATCCCTTCCCCGGTTCTTTCCCAATTACATCCCAGGTCTACTGACAAAAGAACAATCCTAGTTCTAAACTAAGTATATATGGGCTAGGACCCAAAAATAGGGGTTACCAAAAATTTCTTAAACCCAAAAAGAACTCAATCTCCTAGCCCGACTATGCGTCCGCATCTGATACATATTAGCATATAATGAGAAATGCAAGTTTCCTAGTAGCTTAACAATTTAGATTTTAAAACAACTAATATGTATCAGGGTGCAAGCACCAAAATATTTAATTCTACATTCTTGGAATAAAATACAGCATAATTCATAAATATTGGCAAGCAATATATGTGATTAATTTAAATGCCAGTGCAATCAAATACTAATTCCTTCAAATAAAATATCGGCATGCTATAAAAATGCATTATCATACAGTTATCAAATCCATTTTATGCTTATCATTCTTAATTTACTTTTATTCATTGGTTGTGCACACTTGGGCACCATGGACACTTGGCCACCTTTTGAAGTTCTTTGTGCACACTTAGGCACATGTGGACACTTGACCACCTTTAAAATTTCTTTGTGCACACTTGGCACATGTGGACACTTGGCCACCTTAAAAATTTCTTTGTGCATAGTTGGGCACATGTGGATACTTGGCCACCTTTAAAATTTCTTTGTACACACTTGGGCACATGTGGACACTTGGCCACCTTTAAAATTTCTTTATCAATTATCAAGGGAAATTTTCTTTTCTTGAAATCATTACTAGTATACATCCTTTTAAAATTTCAATAACTTCAAGGATACAATTCCTCTTTCTTGGAAATTATTATCAATTTACCTCGTTTGGAAAATGCTATTAATTTCAAGGATAATTCCCCCTTTCTTGTAGTTTAATGTAAATGTACATTTCTTATGATACAGTCTAATATTTCAAGAATAATTCCTCCTTTATTGGAAAAAAATTCTAATATACATTTCTCATGAAAATTTTAATATTTCAAGAATAAGTTTCCCTATATTGGAAATAAATTCTAAAGTACATTTCTTATGGAAAATTTCAATATTTCCAAGGATAATTTCTCCTTCCTTAGAAATAACTTCCATGAATATTTCTTATGAAAGATTTCATAATTAAAGAATAATTTCTCCTTTCTTAGAATTAATTTCTAAGGTATATTTCTTATGAAAAATTTCATATTTAAAGAATAATTTCTCCTATCCTGGGCATTTATTTCTAAGATATATTTCTCATAAAATTCTCCCCAAAAAATATTTTCTTTTCTTGCATTAATAATAATAATATTCTCTCTTATGACTTTCAAAGTAAATTCCCATATTTCAAATCAACATCATGGTGCATAGCTTATCATTTCCAAGCATAAATTTTATGGGCTTGGCCTAGGGAGATTGGTTAAATTCACAAATCAATTTCCTTCTTTCAATCCTTACTAACACCCTTAAATGGTAGGGTTCCTCTCCTTTATGGTTATCATGAAATAACACCATCTAACCCTAATTCTTTTCCAACACAACATGCATGCCATCTCATCCACCCACATTCAAACTAACCACACATGCTTAGCCAACATACACATATATTGTCAAGAATGTAGAGCCAACTTAAGTTCTATGGAAAGCTTGAATATAAACATGTGGGTTGCATAAACTAGAACATGGAACAAAATTTTAAATTGTTAACCTACCTTGCTTCCTTTGTTCTTTCCCTTTTTCGGTCAAGATCTCTCTTTGACTTCTTCCCTTGCTTCTTCCTTCTTGGCCACCTTTACTTCTTCCTCTTCAAGCTTTGGTGTTTCTCCCCCAAACTCACGTTCTCTCCCCTTTTCTCTCTTTTTTACGTGTGTGTATGTGTGTTTTCCTTTGTTGCAAGCTCTCTCTTCCTTTTCTCCCTTCTTTCCTCCTCACATGTGGTTTGTTGTATACATAAAAGTCAAAATTTCAATTCTCTCTTATCTCTTTTCTTTGGGTCACGTGTGCATACATTCTTGCAAGAATAAAATTTCCAACTTCCATTCTCTTTTCTTCCTTCACGTGTAGCATTGCATAGGATTCCTAACTCTTTTTGTCTCTTGCTTAGGTGGCTTGCATTCAAAAACCCATTCTAATTCCTTATCCTTCATGCCACTCTACTCTTTCCTTTCTTTCCTCTTTCACGTGTCCTAGTGCAGCACTTTCTTCCTTTAATATTTTTTTTATTTCTTGGTTATTATTAATATAGCCTTGCTTATTCCACATGTGTACTTCCAAGTACAATTTGTTTTACTTGCAAGTTACTTTATTCTTTTCCTTTCACGCCACCCTCATTTCTTCTTTCATTCCATTCTTCATTTGGCTAAGTTAGGAGGGAGATACTACACTTCCTTCCTCCTTCCTCTTCCTTGCCATGTGGGTGTGTGTGTGGGCATAGGAAATATAAAATTTTCCCATTTCTTTCTCCCTATACGTGAACCCCATGCTGCCTTCTTTCCCTCTATCTTTTTTTTTTCCTTTTTCCTTGGCATTGGCGTGTGGGAGAGTAGAAAATTCTACATCCTATATATTTATATATATGTATACTTTTCTTGCACGAAGTGTACTTGTAAGTACACTTTTCCTTTACTTGCCATCTTGGCATTACTTGTAGTTCAAGTATAGTCCTCCTTACTTGTCAAATTGGTTTTACTTCCTCTCACCTTTCAATGTGCATTTCCTTGCAATTCCCATGTCTCTATTCGTGTGGTGCATGGAAAAATTCTATACCCTTTTGGTTTTGCTTGTTGCCTTCATTTATTGTTTTATTAAATTCCTTCCATGCATACTTACACAATAAAATTTTGCACCCTTTGTCTTCTTTTCTTAACCATATTTACATACCTCACGTGTGTCCTCATGTGTGGATTTCAATTAAAAATTCTGCACTTCTCCCTGGCCCATTCGGTCACCTTGATTGAAAGTAATGGAGAATAAACAAAAGGGATGTGCATAAAATAATTGAGGACTCTTATCCCTCTCTATTTGCACGTGCACTTCATGCATAATTTTTTTTCTTTCTTAATTCTATTTCCATATCCTCACGCAAGGTGGTACAATTTTGGGTAATTTTTCACACTGCACCCCCTTTTCTTCCCTCACGTGTGTGTGTGATTCCCATTCTCCTCTTGCTGTGTGCATGCTTCTATGTACAAGAAAAATAGAATTCCCATTCCCCTTCACATGAGGTGCATGCAAGATACACACACACATGCACATATTTTAAATATTACATCTTATCCCCTTTCACGTAGGATGCCTGCAAACCACACACATGCACACATCTTAAATATTGCACCTTATCTTGATTTTCTCTTGGCACTTAGGCTAGGTGACTCAAAAGGAGAAATAGAGAGTTAAATTAAGCACCAAATTTATGCAAGATCATCTTTTAGTATACCTATTTTAAGCCATTAAATTATGCAAGTGAATTGCCCCATTTTATGATAACTCATTAATTAATTATAGAGCATGGAATTTATACTCATCATTAAATGACAATTAATTCCACCCAATGCAAAGGATATTAATTTAGACTAATTAAAGTTATGGGGTGTTACACTCTTAGTTGCCATTATGATTGCTATGATTTATAAAAATACCTACCCCATCAAAAATAACCTTGTCCTCAAGGTTAATAGAAGGAAAAGCCATCTATAAGTACTCCAAAAACTCCCAGGATGCCTCCTTCCGAGTACTATTTTCCCATTCCACTAAAACCATCTATCTTCCTTCTATAGTTTTGGTATCAATGATGGCATTGGGCACTAGAGTTTTATCCAAGTCAATAGGTCACTACATTACCATGACAAGAGGTTCTCTAATATATAGTTTGAGCAAGGAGACATGAAATACATTATGGACTTTGGCTTCTACAATAGTTTGAGTTTATAAGCAACTTTACTCACTCTGACCTCTATCTGATAAGGACTATAAAATTTTTTGCTCAGTTTAAAGTTCAATCTTTAAGCTGCTATCTACTATCGATATTGATGGAATTTTACCCACACCTAATCTCCCTTAGTAAAGTTGACGTCTGTCCTCTTTCGATCAACCATTTTCTTCATACGATTATGAGCTTTGAGCTGTTGATGTTTGAGCTATTGTTGAATAACTTCCCTTCGTTCTAACAACTCATTGAGTGTGTCCACTCTATCAAAAGCAAGGATGTAACCAAGAATTCTCTTGAGATTACTGCCATATAATGCTACGTATGGTGTTATACCAAGACTCGTGTGGAATGATGTATTGTACCAAAATTTTGCCTAAGGAAGGTACTCCAACCACAATTAGGGATTAGCATGAGTGAAGGCTCTCAAATATCGTTATAAGCAGCGATTGAGAACCTCTATTTGGCCATCAATCTTAGGATGGTATGTAGTGCTATTATGGAGGACTGTGCCACTTAAGAACATCAGCTGAGATCAAAATTAGCTAAAAAAAATGTTATCTCTGTTTGTCACGATGCTAGCAGGGAATCCATGTAACTTAACCACTATATCCATAAACTTTGAGGCGACCTATGTGGTTGTGAATCCTACTTTTAATGCTCCAAAATGTCTAAATTTAGTGAATCTATCCACCATGACAAAGATAGCTGTGTGCCCCATCGAGCTAAGAAGTGAGACTATAAAATCTATAATGATATGCTCCCAAGGGTAATTAGGAATAGGTAGTGGTTGTAAGAGCCCCTTCTTCTTAGTAGTAGGGTACTTCACCTATTAACAATTGAGGCATCCTTTTATGAACTGGATTACATCTCTTCTCAAGCCGTCCCATTTAAAGATTAATGTGATAGCTTTGTAAGTTTTATTTATTCCACCTTGTCCTCCCATTAGAGAAGTATGAAAAATTTCTAGTATTTGCTTCCTTAACCCTACATTATTAGGTACCACCATGCGTTCCTCATATAATAACACCCTGTCTTTGATCTAATAGGTATTGGGTAACAGATTCTCCCTACATTTATGGTACAGATCAGTCATATCCTCACTGCTGGTATTGGCCACTATAATTAGTGAGAATATAAGATGTTCAATAGAAGAACTTATTGCCATTAGGGTAGGAATTTTTCCCTCTAACTCCTCTTTCCTTAACAAGGCATCAGGCACTGCATTCGTTTTGCTAGGTCTGTAAATAATCTCATACTGAAATCCTAATAGTTTGGATAAGTAAAACTGCTACTCTGGTGTTTGTATGACCTGATGCATTGGCTTTCACAGGCTTTTGTGATCTATCTTGATGACAAAGGCTCTTCCTAACAAATAATGTCACCACTTCATCACAGCCTGTGTGATCACATCCAGCTCCCTGATAATAGGCTGAGGATTTTCTGAGCTTCTCATTAAGTTTCTTGCTACATAAGGCAAGAGGATGTCCATTTTGACCCACTCTTATACTTAAAGCATCTGTTTCCACAGTGAAAGGAATGCCAAAATTGGGAAAAATCAGCATTGGTGTGTTAGTTATACAATGCTTAAGCTTATGAAATGCATGCTTAGCCTTTTCTGTCCATGAAAACTATCCATTCTTAAGCAGCTCTGTGAGGTCATGAGCAATGTTATCATACCCTTTAACAAACTTCCTATAGTATCCTTTCAACCCTAAGAAGCCTCTTAGTTGTTTAATATTCACAAGTATAGGCCACTCCAGCATACAAGCAATCTTTTGTTGATCCACCTGCACCCCTGCTATAGAAATGACATGTCCAAGATACTCAATGTGGATTTATCCAAATGTACATTTGGATTTTTTTGCATAGAACTGGTGTTGTCCCAATACAATTCTCAAATGTTACAAGTGTTCCTTCCAATGCTTACTATAAACTAGGATATCATCAAAGAATACAACAATGAATCTCCTAAGATAAGGATGAAAGAGCTTATTCATGGTGGATTGGAAAGTGACAGGCACATTAGTAAGGCCAAAGGGCATCACTAAAAATTTATAATGTCCTTGGTAGGTATGAAATGTTGTCTTGTGAATGTCACTGTCTTCCATTCTAATTTGATGATAACCAGAATGCAAGTCCAGTTTAGAAAAGTAGGTTGCATCATGAAGCTCATCCAGAATCTCATCAATAATGGGAATAGGGAATTTATTCTTCATAGTGATGGCATTAAGGGCCTTGTAGTCTACACAAAAACTCTAACTCCCATCCTTTTTTTTAACTAACAACACTGGTGAGGAGAAAAAATTGTGGCTTTCCTTATTGATCCCTATAACATCCACTCCTAAATTTTGAGAGATGTTTGTTAATTCTAGTTAATTGCTTGTGTATGTTGCATTTATGTTATGTTAGCTTACATATAGATGCATTAGAATGAGAGTTTTAGGTGAAGAGAAAGAAGAGGGACCAAATTGAAAGGAAAAAGATGAAGTGAGGATAAACATGAGAATTTTCAGAACTTCAGGATAATAGGCCATAATTTTACCCAAAAGATTTACTGTAGCAACAGAATTTTGAAAACTTCCCGCCAGTGAGCTAGGGACAAAATCGTAATTTAGCATATAGTTGGGAGAATTATCATTTTGGGCTGAATGGTCAGTAATTGAGAGCAGAATGGCAAAGGGCCAGATTACCTATAAATAGGTGAATCTCTCAGAACCCTTCAATTGCATCTTGAATTTTGAAATTCTAGAGAGAGAAAAAAGACAAGTTAGAGAGAGAAAGAAAAGGAATTATGGGCAAACAACACTGTCACTTGGATTTAAGTATTCTAGGAGATATAAAATCACTCTAGAACACTTCCCAATCATCAAACACCAATTAGAAACTAGCAAAAAGGTAGCATAATAACCCAATCCCTTTATTTCGGAGTTACTTTTTATACTACTGAAAATTGTAAAATTGAACTTGTTTGAAAGAAAAAGGGATTTAATACTACATTCTTATTATTTTTAATCACTATTGGGTATTTTTAACTGATTAAAAATACTTGTGCATGCTAAATATTGTTTTATGAAAAATGGGTTTTTCAGCTTGAACGAAAATGAATTTTAATCTCAGATTTAAACAAGATTATATGATGTTTTTGTTGTTTTCTTGTACTAAATGTTGCTAAGGAGTTTTTCTTGAGTTCATGAATTTCAAATTGAGTTTCAAAACAAGTTTTTGGATTGAAAATTTGGGTCAATGGCAATTTATAAAATAGAGCAAGACTCAGCAGTCGACTGCCATGGTGCAGCAGTCAACTATCGTGCTCTTGAGATGCTCAAAAACGCATACAGAATGCTATCAGTCGACTGTCGGGCACCTGAAAGTCAATTTCCAAGTTCTTTATTTTTCCAAAAATGCCCAAAAATAGAGCAGCTGACTGCCCCGACCCAGCAGTTGATTGTTGTAACATTCGCTCCTTCTACACATTAAGAGATGTTTGTTAATTTTAATGAATTAAATGTTTGTGTTTGTTGCATTGGGCTGCATGTAGTTGCATTAAAATGAGAGATTTAAGGGGAAAAGAAATAATAAGGATGAAATTGAAAATGAAAATATTATATTAGGAAATTATATGAATATCCAAAACTTTAGGGCAATAGGCCACAATTTTAACCAAATGATTTACTATAGCAACAGAATTCTAAAAATTTCTCGCCACGCAGTTAGGGCCGAAATGTTCATTTAACATAAAATTAGAAGAATTACCAATTTGGGCGGAATAGTCGGGAATTAGGAGCAGAATTACAAAAAGCTAGATCACCTATAAATAGGTGAAGCCTCCAGAGCTCTTCATTTGCATCTTGAAGTCTAAACTTTAGAGAGATAGAGAGAACAAGCTAGAGAGAGAAAGAGCAGAAATTGTGAAGGAAGTAAGCTGTTAGACGAATTTAAGCCTTTTTGGAGTTAAGAAAACTTACTAGAACATTTATTAACCATCAAATATTGAGTGGAAATCAGCAAAAAGGTAGCAAATCACCTATCTCCCTCATTTTTGAAATTTACTAGGTATGGTTGGTAAATTCTGAGTTTTCATAATTTTGAACTTCAGGGAGATTAAAACCTACATTCTTAGTGTTTGTGATTGCTATTGGATGTTTTAAAATGCTTGAATATACTTGTGAATGCATAAATGTAAATCTGAGAAATGGTTTTTTCTGGTTTTTGAAAAAGAGTTTAAATCCAAGATTTGAGCATGAATAATTGGTGGTTTGGGTTGTTTTCTTGTGGTAAATAAAGCTCTTATGCTATTATTGAGTTTTAAATTATTAAAAATATTTTAAAAAACATGTTTTTGGTGCCAAAATCTGGGTCAACGAACTTTCAAAAAATAGAGCATAACGTAGTAGTCGATTTGTAGGCCCTACCAGTCGACTGTTGCGCTCCTGAGTTGCCCAGAATCGTATCTAGAATGCTTCTAGAAATTAGCCAAGAACAGAGTAGTCGACTGTCAGGGTCCTATAATTCAACTGATTGCTCGCTGTTTGAAATATTTTTGGGGTAGCAAGCTGGAAGTCGACTACAAGGAGGCTGGAAGTCAACTTGTAGCTCTCTGTTTTGGAAATTTTGACTTAATAACCTATTTTTATCCACAATTGGCCCAATAATTCGCTCAAGCCTAGGATTTAATCTTGAATTGTAATGGGTAAATGAGAAATGAGAAGATTTGAGAAATTATGAGAAAGAGAAGAAAAATAAGAGATTTTGATTGAGCATAAAATGCAAATGAGAATACTGCAAATTGTTGATCCGCGAGAAGGGATGCATTTGGTTACACCGCGAGAAGGGATGCATTTGGTTATTCCGTGAGAAAGGATGCAATTGGTTATATCGCAAGAATAGCTGTAACTGGCTTTAATCTAGGAAAAGTTTTGCAGACAGTTAACCTGAGAATAATTGCTAACGGATAACCTGAGAATAAATGCTGACGATTAACCTGAGAATAAATGCTGACGGTGAAAACAATGAGAATGATTGCAGGTGGCTCATGACCACAAGAGAATCTCATTTATGAATAGAAATTTGAAAGAATTACTTTTTGATGCTTTTGACTATGGCCATATCAAATTGCATAATTTCTTTGTTTACGCTTTACACTGATATAAGAATATTAGTTGTTACCATTACAGTCTGAGAAGGTATTCATGTATCTTGTGTCATGAATATTTGTTGCAATATATGAGTATTCATAAGTATATGCATGATATATTTGTATAATGCATGTACATTATTCCAATAGCATAATATTGAAAATATTTTGAAAAAAAATGTAGTGAATTTTCGTATCTATACGGTGGTACAAGTTAGCAGTATTTAAATTATAGGTGATTATTGCTATTGAGAAATATTTCTCATTAAAGCTGATTTGTATCAGATGCCTAGGTACTGGATTTTCCTGAAGATCGAGGTGGAAATGATAGAGATACCATTTCTAGGGCTTTTCTTGGTAGTTAAAGAAATATGGATTGTGTATGTATGGGAAGTTCTTTCCCCTTGATGGTATGCATAATTAGGAATATATCATAGGTTTTTGATATGGCCATATCCTAAATCCTTATATATCTTTTGGAGGGATCAGGAGAATGACTTTTGATGTAAGTAAGAAAGACATATATGTATTAAGATATGTGAGATAGAATATTTGGTTTAAAAATAGGGTATAAGTGGCAGGCCTGCTGTCTCGTTGCCCTACTCAGGCTCACATATCTATAGTTATATATCTGACACACACTACCATTATATATGTATAAATATTATGTATAGTTTAATGTGAATGTGAATATTTCTATATTTTAATTATTTTAATTATTTTAATTATTTTCACTACATAACGTGTGAGAACCCGAGTGTAGTAACTCAAACTAGTGGCACTCAACTATTTAACTTAGAAAAAGTTAAAAATGTACTTAGGTAGAGGTAGTAGTAACTCATTAATTCTATATTATATTACCTTATATTATTTTATTACCAAAAAGGAATATAAGGTTGGGGGTGTTACACTGAGTTGGTATCAGAGCACAGTTACCACGGCTAGTTGAGCACTGGCTTAGTAACAAAGGGTAGATTCCTTAGGATAGAAACTAATACAGGTTAGTTAGCTAAATCTAGACAGTTCATTGACTTGTATTTTGTTTTGACTTGAGGAATGAAGTGCTAGGTTTGGGGTAGATAGTATTTCCTATTGGTGCCATATGATCTCTTAGAAATATTATGTTATTGAGACCGATCACCTCGATCAATTTGTGGTAGTGTTTATTAATGACATTCTTGTACATTCTAAAAGTAGTGAAGAGCATGAACATCATCTTAGGATTGTGCTGCAGTTGCTTCGAGAGAAGCAATTGTATGCTAAACTTGAGAAGTGTGAATTCTGATTGGAATAGGTAAAATTCTTAGGTCATGTGATTAATAAAGACAGAGTAGCCGTAGATTCTAGTAAGACAGATGTGGTAGTTGGTTGGGAGCGACCTACCACAGTGACAGAGATCCGTAGTTTTCTCATATTAGCAGGTTACTATAGGAGATTTATTCAAGAGTTTTCGCAGATAGCATTGCTTTTGACTAAATTAACTAGGAAAGAAGTTCCATTTGTGTGGGATGCCAAATGTGAACACAGTTTCCAAACTTTGAAAGAAAAATTGACAACCACACCTGTCTTAATTATTCCTGATCCATTAGAAAATTTTGAAGTGTATTGTGACGTGTCCAAGAAGGGCCTAGGGTGTGTCTTGATGCAGAATAGAAAAGTGGTAGCACATGCGTCTAGGCAACTGAGACCCCATGAGGAGAATTGTCCTACCCATATTCTTGAATTAGCAACTATAGTGTTTGCCTTAAAGATTTGGAGACACTATCTTTATGGATCCAGATTTGAGGTATTTAATGACCACAAAAGTCTCAAATACCTTTTTAATCAAAAAGAGTTGAACATGAGATAAAGAAGGTGGATGGAGTTTATTAAAGACTATGATTTTGAATTGAAGCACCATCCTGGAAAGGCAAACGTAGTGGCTGATGCTTTAAGTAGGAAATCTCTTCATGTAGCTCACATGATGGTGAGCGAAATGAATTTAATTGAGAAGTTTAGGAATTTGAGTTTGTCCACTATGGTATTGCTAGATAGGTTATACCTGAATGAAATGAGAATTGAGAATGATCTTAGAACTCAAATCCTAGAAGCCCAAAAGGAAGATGAATTCTTAAAGTCCCTAAAAGATCCAAAAGAATTCAAGAAAGAGATAGATGGGGTAGTGACCTATCAAAAGAGATTGTATATCCCAGAGTTAGGAGAATTGAGAGATAAAATTTTGAAGGAAGGCCATAAGAGCAACTATACTATTCATCTTGGTGCCACTAAGATGTACCAAGACTTAAAGAATAATTTCTGGTGGCTAGGTATGAAAAAGTAAATAGTTGAGTATGTTGCTAAATGCCTAGTGTGCTAGCAGGTGAAGATTGAACATCAGAAACCTACTGAAACTTTACAACCTCTAGAAATTCCTGAATGGAAATGGGAGAAAATTTCTATGGATTTTATAGTTGTCTTGCCTATAACTTAGTCAGGAAATGAAGCACTCTGGGTGATTGCAGACAGATTAACTAAATCTACATACTTCCTGCCTATTAAAATAAATTTTTCATGGGATAAGTTGGCCCATTTGTATATACAAGAAATAGTAAGACTCCATGGAATACCTACTAGTATAATATCAGATAGAGATCCTAGGTTTACTTCTAGATTCTAGAAAGCCTTGCAAGAGGCATTTGGTACTAAGTTGAACTTTAATACTGCTTATCATCCTTAAACTGATGAGTAGACTAAAAGAATGATCCAGACTTTAGAAGATATGCTTAGGGCTTGTATATTAGAACAAAAAGGAAATTGGGATAAAATTTTGCCTTTGATAGAGTTTTTCTACAATAATAGTTTTCATACCAGCATAGGAATGGCTCCTTTTGAAGCCTTGTATGGAAGAAAATGTAGATCACCCTTGTGTTGGTTTGATGCGGGAGAGAGACAAATTTTAAGGCTAAAATTAGTTCAATAAATGACTAATCAGATAAAAATGATCAGGGAGAAAATGGCTAAGGCCCAAGAGAGACAAAATAGTTATGCTGATAAGAGGAGAAGGCCGTTAGAATTAATAGAAGGAGATCATGTTTTCCTTAGAATATCTCCATTTATTGGTATTGGTAGGGCTATTAAGTCCAGAAAACTGAATCCTAGATGTAACAACCGAAAGGATTTGAAAGAGTTTTAAAGGATTTTAAAAGATAAAACTTGATTTTAGACGCTAATTTCCATCAAACGAAACCTGGCACAACTTTTGAGGATAGTGATTCGAAATGGAAGGTTGTTCGAAGTCAAAAACATGATTAAACAGAAATAAATGCAATCCGGTGATCAGAAATTGAAAGATGTTTCGTGCGTCAATTTCACTAACGAAGGCCAAAACCTTTGCATGGAAACACGTGCCGACATATGGAAGGATGCCGACACCCTAAAGTATCCCCGGGTGGTCCGAGAAAAGTCAGAATCGCCCCCGGAGGCTTTAAATTTCCCAAATTCCCTCTATTTCTCTCATACCTCTCTCTCTCCTCACCATATTTTCTCTCTCCTCTCTCTCCTCCTTCCTCCACCGTGAACCGCCACCACAGCTACCGTGGACCGCCACCCAACATACCAATCGATAGCCCTTACCACCCACAACCTCCTGCAACCACCCACGGCTACCAACGGCCGCCAGCGTCGCCGAAAAATGCCACTTTTCTCCTCCACCACGCGAAAACTTCACAAGCTCAGATCGCCGCTGTCTGTCATCATTGATCATCACCGCCCCCACCACCGTGTAGCCTGAGCTGCCAGCTTCCTCCAGTAGCTCCCCAACGTCGAACGGAGGCCGAACGCGCCTGGATCTAGGCAATCTCCATCAGCCGTGCGAGAATCTTCGTGGCCAGAAAACACCGTCCAAACAGCCGTGAACCGTCACGCCACCACCATATTCGGACTCCTGGACTTGCGACCTTCACCGTGGTGTAATTTTTGAGGCAAACGGCACCCCTCCGCTGTGTGTCATCGTGCCGTAGTGCACCACAGGTGTCTTGCCGTCTTTGGAGCATCTGGATGTGCATCAGGAGAAATTGAGACCACCCCGACATAGAATTTCACCATCCGATCCCATTGGTAAGGTCTGATTTCCCAAAAATTGATGATATCTGAATAAAATAGCTGTCGAACGTAATTAGGCAATAAATTGACCTAGGTATTAGGGTAACTGGACTTAGGATCAAAAAACGGATGACGTGACAAGTTTGAATATTTAATTTAATGTCCAGGAAATTAATTGGGCTCAGAAACCGAGACTACGTGAAGTTCTGAAGCGATTTGGAGCTACAGGAGACCAGGTAGGATAATTTACACTTCCCGAACCCTAGATTTGACTTAGTGGATACCTGAATGATTTAGATGATTTTCATAGAATTACGTGCTACTTTTGATGGAATAAATTGCATGCCTGTGTGCTGAAAACCCTAATTGCATGTTAGACAATTTTTTTTATCGAGTTTAGATGCCCTTAGGACGGATTTACTTAGGGTTGGGTACTTGATAGCCGGTATGGGACGGCCGTTAAGTATCCCTAGTACAGGGAGTTTTTAAACGAGATTATTTTTATCAGATTTAGCCTGTACTGTGTTAGGGATCACGCGATAAATTAGGACGACCCTAAGAAAGGTTTAAGGAGTATAAGGGGGGATAGCCTACACGGGGAAACGTTGTGATTTAGGCGTAATACCCTAGAACCCTGAGGAATAGCCGACCGTGTGCATGTGAGTTCGAATAGACTATATGAGGATGAGAATTGGTGTATGTACACATGCTAGGGGACGCCCTAGATGTTGATTCTCACCCGGTCCTTGAGTGAGTGATTGGTGTTACGAATCACACTCACAATATAGGCTTGATTCAGGTGATTGGTGTTACAGATCACACCCAACGATAAGAGAGGTATTCTCTCTGGATGACGTGCAATTAGATGATGATTTAGACTTGGTTACAGCGGATTTGTGACCAACATGGACTTAGATACACTGGGCATGGGATTTTACTTGATCTTGATGATTGATTTTCAAAGAAATAGATTTTATGATTTCGATTAATTGCGCACGATTTCCATGTAATTAAACGATTTTTAAAGATACGGTATTTCACTATTTTTGAACTAATTTCTGGAAGATGATTTCGGTGTTCGCACCGCTAGGTATTCAACTAGTTTTCGAATGATATTTAAACTGTAAATTATTCTACTGGGATTTTATATCTCATTAGGTTGTTTACTCAGATGAATAGGGACAGGGATAGGAACCCAGACGATAGCTGATGATGCCGTGGTGATAAACGGGAGAATGACTTAGCTTAGGCTTGAATCATCTTGTATATATACTTTGATGATGTTGCTGTATATTGGGTTCTGTCTTCTATGTTTTCTGTAGTGATTGGATTGACTGTACATGTATAAATCAGTGTTGTATGTTGACTGTAGTGATGGGATTGACGTTGCTGTATATGGATTCTGTTAATTATGTTAATGTTGTTGATGGACTGGCTGTATGATTGTAAACAGGTGATTTTTGTACTTTGGGTATGTTAGAAATACAGAGGAAACTGCCAGATTTTCGGTAGGGTTTACCGCTGTAAACTTGTGGATTTGAGTTGGAATGTGTAAAAATGTATGACGTGACATGTATATGAGTTTTAGATTTCATTCCAGAGTAATTTATGATGTATGTATGTATAATTAGTTAACTGCGTGTGAATTAGGGTTGAACGGAATCTGAATGGACAACAGAAAGTCTATTTGGGTTACGCTCAACCAGTAGCGATCCCCTGACATTCCCACATTGGGAATAACTATGTAAATCAACCCATATGCTTCCGCTAATCAAATAAGCATTGCGTATGTTGTATTAGGGGGTCGTTACACTAGATACATTGGACCGTACCAGATTCTGAGAAGAATAGGCTCATCCACTTACCAAATAGAATTACCACCATTTTTATCCAATCTCCATAATGTTTTTCATGTTTCATAACTTTGTAAATATATTCCAGATCCTTCTCATATTCTTGATGCCAGTAATGTACAATTCAAAGATAACTTGACTGATAATCCTAGACCTTTAAGAATCATCAGTATTGAAGTCAAACAATTGAGGAATAAGACAATTCCACTGGTAAAGGTATTGTGGGATCAGTCATCGCCACAACAAGCTAAGTGAGAGAAAGAAGATATGAGAAAAGTATATCCAGAGTTATTCGTTTCGGTACGTTTTAAATTTCGAAGACAAAATTTTTAAAGGAGGAGAGAATTGTAACATCCACTCCTTCTACGCATTAAGAGATGTTTGTTAATTTTAATGAATTAAATGTTTGTGTTTGTTGCATTAGGCTACATGTAGTTGCATTAGAATGAGAGATTTAAGGGGAAAACAAAGAATAAGGATGAAATTGAAAATGAAAATATTATATTAGGAAATTATATGAATATCCAAAACTTCAGGGCAATAAGCCGTAATTTTAACCAAATGATTTACTATAGCAACATAATTCTTAAAATTTCCCGCCAGGCAGTTAGGGATGAAATGGTCATTTAACATAAAGTTAGAAGAATTACCAATTTGGGCCAAATGGTCAGGAATTAGGAGCAGAATTGTAAAGAGCCGGATCACCTATAAATAGGTGAAGCCTCCAAAGCTCTTCATTTGCATATGAAGTCTGAACTTTAGAGAGATAGAGAGAATGAGCTAGAGAGAGAAAGAGTAGAAATTGTGAAGGAAGTAAGCTATTAGACGGATTTAAGCCTTTTTGGAGTTAAGAAAACTTACCAGAACATTTATCAACCATCAAATATCGATTAGAAATCATCAAAAAGGTAACAAATCACCTATCTCCCTCATTTTTGAAATTTACTAGGTATGGTTGGTAAATTTTGAGTTTTCATAATTTTGAACTTTAGGCAGATTAAAACCTACATTCTTAGTGTTTTTTATTGCTATTTGATGTTTTAAAATGCTTGAATATACTTGTGAATGAATAAATGCAAATCTGAGAAATGGGTTTTTCTGGTTTTTGAAAAAGAGTTTAAATCCAAGATTTGAGCATGAATAATCAGTGGTTTGGGCTATTTTCTTGTGGTAAATAAAGCTCTTATGCTGTTATTGAGTTTTAAATTATTAAAACTATTTTAAAAAACATGTTTTTGGTGCCAAAATCTGGGTTAACAGACTTTAAAAATACAGAGCATAACATAGAAGTCGACTTGTAGGCCCTACCAGTCGACTAACGTGCTCCTGAGTTGGCTAGAATCATATCCAGAATGCTTCTAGAAATTAGCCAAGAAAAGATCAGTCAACTGTCGGGGTCCTGGAAGTCAATTGATTACTCGCTATTTGAAACATTTTTAAGGTAGCAAGCTGGAAGTCGACTGCCAGGAGGTTAGAAGTCAACTTGTAGCTCTCTGTTTTGGAAATTTTGACTCAATAACCTATTTTTATTCACAATTGGCCCAATAATTCGCTCAAGCATAAGATTTAATCTTGAATTGTAATGGGTAAATGTGAAATGAGAAGATTTGAGAAATTATGAGAAAAAGAAGAAAAATAAGAGATTTTGATTGAGTATGAACCATAAATGAGAAAACTGCAAATGGTTGATCCGCGAGTAGGGATGCATTTGGTTACACCATGAGAAGGGATGCATTTGGTTATTCTGCTAGAAGGGATGCATTTGGTTATTCTGCTAGAAGGGATGCAATTGGTTATACCACGAGAATAGCTGCAATTGGCTTTAATCCAGGAAAAGTTTTACAGACGGTTAACCTGAGAATAATTATTGATGGATAACCTGAGAATAAATGCTGACGGTTAACCTGAGAATAAATGCTGACGGTGAAAACCATGAGAATGATTGTAGGTGGCTCATGACCACAAGAGAATCTCATTTATAAATAGAAATTTGAAAGAATTACTTTTTGATGCTTTTGACTATAGCCATATCAAATTGCTTAATTTCTTTGTTTATGCTTTACACTAATATGAGAATATGAGTTGTTCCCATTACAGTCTAAGAAGGTATTCATGTATCTTGTGTCATGAATACTTGTTGCAATATATGAGTATTCATAAGTATATGCATGATATATTTGTATAATCCATGTAAATTATTCCAATAGCATAATATTGAAAATATTCTGAAAAAGAATGTAGTGAATTTTCGTATCTATACGGTGGTACAAGTTAGCAGTATTTAAATTATAGGTGATTATTACTACTAAGAAATATTTCTCATTAAAGCTAATTTGTATCAGATGCCTAGGTACCAGATTTTCCTGGAGATCGAGGTGGAAATGATAGAGATACCATTTATAGGGCTTTTCTCGATAGTTAAAGAAAGATGGATTGTATATGTATAAGAAGTTCTTTCCCCCTAATGGTATGCATAATTAGGAATATATCATAGTTTTTTGATATGCCCATATCCTGAATCCTTATATATCTTTTGGAGGGACCAAGAGAATGACTTTTGATGTAAGTAAGAAAGACATATATGTATTAAGATATGTGAGATAGAATATTTGGTTTAAAAATAGGGTATGAGTGGCAGGCTTGCTATCTCGTTGCCCTACTCAGGCTCACATATCTATAGTTATATGTCTGACACACACTACCGTTATGTATGTATAAATATTATGTATAGTTGAATGTGAATGTGAATATTTCTATATTTTAATTATTTTCGCTGCATAACGTGTGAGAACCCGAGTGTAGTAACCCAAACTAGTGACACTTAATTATTTAACATAGAAAAAGTTAAAAATGTACTAGGATAGAGGTAGTAGTAACTCATCAATTCTATCTTATATTACCTTATATTATTTTATTACCAAAAAGGAATATAAGGTTGGGGGTGTTATAACTATCAGACCCAATAGTAAGCTAGAAGTTGACTGCCAGGCACCTAGCAGTCGACTGGTAGTTCTCTATTTGGAATTTCAAAGATTTGGACAGAATGCAATCAGTTGACTTGGAGTATGATGCCAGACGACGGACACCTTTTGTGATGAAAAGATGAATTTAATGACATGTTAAAATGATATATAGCCCAAAAACTAAATCCAAACTAGAGATTAAACTCAAATGACAAGCAAGGTAACATATACTTTGAATGTAAATGAGAAAGAGCATAAAAGTGATGAAATTTAAAAGTAAAGAGCAAGAATGCATAAGATAAAGGAAAAGTGTATTCTTAATATATGTATTTATGGTAGATAGGTTCATATCTGAATGACTGATTACTGGTATGGGACGGTGATTGGACATTCCACGAGTATCGTGATAGTTGTAAATTGTAAGTTAGTGACTTAATGGCCAATGTAAATGAAAAGTCACATACTTAGAATTTACAAAACTATAGTATGCACCAATTCACCTATATATATATGTTTATGAATAGCGTTTTGTGTAACTCCCCAATCCTATAGTTCCTTTTTAAGTTAATTAAATAATATAAACTATATACAATAAGATTGGTGAATTACTACTTCCCTTACCCGAGTCAATTCTTAATTTTTTACCAAATGACATAATTAGTATTATTGGTTTGGGTTACTACACTCGAGATCTCACACATTATGCAGCGAAAATAAAAACATATTAGTTAAAATAACATAAATGTGCATACATATATTCATATACATCAACATTCATTTACAATATAGACATATCATTCATTTAGACATATATCCATGAATATGTGAGAATGTTAGTTAGGGTAAGGAGACAACAAGCCTGTCACTCATACCCATTTAACAAAAATAGCTAGTGGATTCCTAGCTCACATATCCTAATACATATATGCCCTTGTCTTATACATCAAAACTATTCTCCTGATCCTTTTACCAAAATATCACAAGCATTCAGTGTATAGGGCATACTAAAAACTTTCCTAGAACATTACATCCTCAAGGTGTGGGAGGAACTTCCCATATATACACAACCCACACTTCATGAATCACTAGAAAATACCCTAGGAAGGGTATATCCACCACTTCCACCTTCACTTCTAGTACTATTTGGAACCTAGGCATCTGATACAAACCAGCATTTTTTTATGAGAATAAATCTAGTAGCATTAATAACCATTTTTCAAAATAGCCAGTTTTTAACACCGTAAACTCATACAAAAATTCTACATTCTTTTTTGTGAAACAATACATCTATTGGGTGATCCTATATAACATTTCATTTAACATTCATACTTGCATGCATTGCTTACTTTATATGTTTAGCTCGTAGTATGCATCACATAAACTCCTCAAAACATATAGGTAACATAGCATCATTCATATAACTTTCATCATAAAATAAAGAACAATAAGGAAATAAGAGCACTTCTCGTTGGCCTCGGCCAATCATTATACATTTCCTTCTGCCAATCATCATCATATAATTGCATAATAAGAGAAATCTGGAGGGGCAACATGTGCACCACTCTATGTTTTTTGCATATGTACTATGGAAACTCTGCCTGGCAGTCCTCGACTGCATATAACATTGTGTACATTATGGAGCGTCCTCCAGTAGATCCAAGTACCATAAGGTTCCTAACTCTGGGTCCCACACATTAAGTACATACTGGGGTCCTCAAAACGCTATTCATAAACATATATATATGGGTGAATCGATGTATACTATAGTTTTGTAAATTCTAAGTATATGACTTTTCATTTACATTGGCCATTAAGTCACTAACTTACAATTTACAACTATCACGATAATCGCAGAATGTCCAATCACCTTCCTATACCAACAATCATTCATTCAGATATGAACCTATCTACCACAAATACATATATTAAGAATACAATTTTTATTTCTCTTATGCATTCTTGCTCTTTCCTTTTAACTTTCATCACTTTCATGCTCTTTCTTGTTCACATTCAAAGTATATCTTACCTTGCTTATAATTTGAGTTTAATCTCTAGTTTAGATTTAGTTTTTGGGCTAGATTTCATTCAAATACATCATTAAGTTCATCTTTTCATCACAAAAGGTGGCAGTCAACTGGTATCATGCTGTAAGTCGACTGATTGCATTCTGTTTAAATTTTTAAAATTCCAAACAGAGAGCCGTTAATCAACTGATAGGTGCCAGCAGTCGACTGCTAGCTTACTGTTGGGCCCGATAGTCGACTGTTGGGTTGGGGCAGTCGGTTGCTCTGTTCTTGGGCATCTCTGAAAAAGTGAAGAGTGTGGCAGTCGACTACTAGCATTTTGTATGCGATTCTGGGCATCTCAAGAACATGACAATCGACTACTGCACCGGGGCAGTCAGTTGCTACATCTTGTTCTATTTTGTAAATTGCCGTTGATCCAAAATTTCAATCCAAAAACTTGTTTCTAAATTCATTTTGAAATTGATGAACTTAAGATAAACTCCTTAGCAACATTTAACACAAGAAAATAGCCTAAGACATCATGTAATCTTGTCCAAATCTAAGATTAAAACTCATTTTTGTTCAAGCTTAAAAACCCATTTTTCAGAAATCATTTTAAGTATGCACAAGTATTTTCAATTGGTTAAAAACACCCAATAGTGATTAAAAACAATAAGAATGTAGTTTTCAATCCCTTTTTCTTTCAAACAAGTTCAATTTCACAAATTTCAATAGTATAAACAGTAAACTCCGAAATAAAGGGATTGGGTTTTTATGCTACCTTTTTGCTGGTTTTTAATCGGTGGTTGTTGATTAGGAAGTGTCCTGGAGTGATTTCCTAGCTCCTAGAATGCTTAAATCCAAGCAACAAAGTTGTTTGCTCACAATTCCTTCTCTTTCTCTCTCTCTAAAATTCAGACTTTCAGGAAGCAATTGAAGGGTCTGAAGGATTGGCCTATTTATAGGCAGTTCGGCCCTTTGCAATTTCACTCTTAATTTCTGACCATTCGGTCCAAAATGATAATTCTTCCAACTATATGTTAATTTACCATTTTGTCCCTAGCTCATTGGCGGGAAGCTTTCAAAATTATGTTGCTACAGTAAATCTTTTGGCCAAAATTATAATTGTCATACCCAAATTCTTTCACTTTTCAGTTTAGTCCTTTTCTTCATTCTAGTCAAATTTCTCACTCATTTCTAGTCCACTTCTTGCATTCAGGTAACTATATGCAAGCTAATATAACATAAATGCAACATACACAAGCAATTAATTAAAATTAACAAACATCTCTCAAAATTTTAGGAGCAGATGTTACATTTTGAGGACCCTAGTATGTACTTATGTGTGGAACCCAGAGGTGGGGACCTTATTGTACTTGGATCTACTAGAGGATGCCCTAGAATGTACACAAATATGATATGCAGTTGAGGACTTCCAGGCATAGTTTTCATAGTACATATGTGAAAATATGGAGTGGTGCACAAGTTGCCCCTCTAGATTTCTCTTATTATGCAATTAAATTATATGATGATCATTGGCAGAGGCCAACGAGAAGTGCTCTTATTTCCTTATTACTCTTTATTTTATAATGAAATTTATATGAAAAATGCTATGTTACCCTATGTTTTGATGAATTGATGAGATATATTTATCATGAGCTAAGTTTATGCATGCAAGTATGAATGTTAAAAGAAATGTTATACAAGATAACCCAGTAGATGTATTATTTTTATGAAAAAGAATGTAGAATTTTCATATGAGTTTACGATGGTACAAACTAGCTGTTTTAAAAAATGGTTATTAATGCTACTGAGATTTATTCTCATAAAAATGCTGGTTTGTATCAGATGCCTAGATACCAGATCCTCCTTTAGATAGAGATGGAGTTAGTTGAAATACCCTTCCTGGGGTATTTCCCTGTTATTAAGGAACTATGGATCATATATGTATGAAAAGTTCTTCCCCCACCTTGGTTACATGAAGTATTAGAGTAGAAAGTTTTTTGTATGCCCCATACCCTAAATCCTTGTGATATTTTGGTAGAAGGATCAGGAGAATAGTTTTGATGTATAAGATAAAGGCATATATGTATTAAGATATATGAGTTAGGAATCCACTAGCTATTTTTGTTAAATGGGTATGAGTGACAAGCTTTTTGTCTCTTTACCCTAACTAACACTCTCACATATCCATAGATATATGTCTAATGAATGGTATGTATACACTGTAAATGAATGTGGATGTATATATATATATGTATGTTTTATATCAATTAATTTAATGCATTTTTTGCTGCGTAACGTGTGAGATCCCGAGTGTAGTAGCCCAAACCAATAATACTGATTATTTCGCTTGATAAATAATTAAAAATTGACTTAGGTAAAGGAAGTAGTAATTAACCAATCTTATAGTATGTTGTTTATATTATTTAAATCCTTTAAAAGGAACCGTAGGATTGGGGGCTTACAATCCTAACCTGTCTCATTTCTTCCACTAACCTTTCAATCTCATTTTTTTGAAAGTGTGGATATCAATAAGGTCTAACCGCTACTACCTTGGCTCTCTCTTCTAAATGAATTTTGTGATTGACACCCCTAAAGGGAGGTAACTCCTTGGGTTCTTTAAAAACATCTGTGAATTCAACCAACACCTCCTCTATTTCCCTAGAACACCCTCTTATCTCATTTTCCTTCTTAAGGACATTAGATAGATGAGATTATGGTGGCCTACAAGCTGCTGCACAGTCTTACCATTTACTGGTGTGGTTACCAGTAATTGCTCTCCCTTGAGCTGCTACTGTTTCCCTTAGTGGTTAAAACTCAGGGTCATTTGCTTGTGATTGATGACAAGATCTCTTAATTCAGCTAACTATTGTGCTCCCAACACTACATCTATTCCCTTGATTTCTATGATAAACAAGTCCACCTTAGCTTTATGTCCTTGCAGTTTGAAGGTTACCTCCTTACACTTGTTGAAACATTTCAGACTTTCTACATTGGCAATCACGACCTTAAAAGGCTTGATTGCTATAGTAGGTAATTGCAGCTGAATTGCCACTTCCTTCTTAGTGAAGTTATGGGTGCTGTCACTATGCACCAACACCTTTACTTCCTTCCCTTCACATTTCCCAGTAATCCGCAATGTGTTTGGATGAAATTGTCCTTCTAGGGCATTGTAACTAATCTTTGGACTGACTACCTTAGTTTCTTCCTCTCCCTATCCTGAACTTCTTTTGTTACGAACACATCAGGTGGCTTCCACAATTCGTCCAATTCCTCTTATCTAACCATTAGACAAAAACTAGGCTTACATTTGTGAGACGTTGAATACTTTTCATCACAGTAATAACATAATCCTTTCTCCCTTTGCAACCTTATCTCAACTCTTGATAGTCTTTTATAGTTACTGTTTTGGCTTGTAGCAGAAGTTTGTGCTGAGGACTAACCACAGGGCCATTAACAGTCGATTACGAGACTAAATGATGTGTCTTATTTTATACATATTTGCTTGATGTTAATTGTCCATTTTATGAGCATTTTATGTTTTTTTATTCTTAAAATTACCCAAGTTTACATTATTTTTATTTTCAGGCATTTTATCAAGTCATCATCAGCAAAAGGAGTAATTTCAAGCCTGGATAGTGTTTAGAGCACCCAAAATAGGCCATGTGGGCCAAATTTACTTATTAGGCCAAGCTAAAGCCTTAAAGGGCCATGGACCGAGTTGGGAACAGTGAAAAGCAAAAGAAACCCGCATGAGGATCCAGAAGAATTTAAAAGAAATAGCTTGGAATAATGTTTGGAGAGTACATTGCATAAGACTTGAGAGAGCATCGCGTAAGAGGAAACCCAAAAAGCATCGCATGAACGGAGGTGGTTTTGGGTGGAGTCCATGTCGGCACAACTTCACTTCAGCAACAGGGGATGACAAGTGAGCCACCACCCCCGTGCATAGCCGCCGAAAAGCAGCACATCTGCGAGAGAAGATGCATGACTGAGAGGAAGACTTGTCCGAGTTTACGGTTGCCTACGACATTTTCTAGCCGACCCACCGCTATCGACCGTCCCTGTAACCTTCGCTTCTCATCTACCACCTTCCATCAGCTCGCTGGCCACCGCAACGCCCCGGATTGCGAGATTCGTGACAAACCCAAGACCATGACCCATATGCATTTTGAGCTGCTTTCTACTTCGTCTGTCTGGTCTTTCGCTAGAAACTAACCCTTCGTTGCTCGATGCCTCATCTGCGACCTTATGCCTCACCTCCAGCTGCCGTTGCAACCGTTTTTCATTGGTTACCTGAGAACTCAAGGATTTGATCCATTTTATGACCCACAACCTAGGAGCTTTTGTACAGCTTTGAGTTTTATTTTTTTGGTCATTTTCTTGCAGTTTTTCGATGAGATTCCAGTGATCTTTTGGCGCCAATCTGTGCAACTACTGTTGGGCATTTGAGAAGACAGGGGTGTGTATAATTTTTATTATTTTTATCTTCTGTATAATTGATTTTCTGATGGATTGTCTGATGGATTATCTGATGGAATTGCCTGTAAATATGTGTGGCTAAATTTGTAAACTCCATTGGGGTTTCTGTCTGTGTTGGTATTCTATTTTAATTTGTATGGATATTGATTCTAATGCTGTGATCTTTTTTGCAATTATGCATGTATTGTTTAAGTTTTCATTACGAGACGTCATTGTGAATGCTAATTAGATTCTGATGCTATAATCTTCTTTGCGACCTTGATACTCACCTTTGCACTAGGCTGCATCAATAAGTTCATTGCCTTAGGTGTAGTTGCATTGGCAGCACATCAAGTTTTTGGAGCCGTTGCTGGGGATTGTTTATGAAAACTAGAGTAAAATTGATATTTGTTACTTTAGCTACTTTTATTTGTTCTGTTTTGTTTTTGTTTTTGGTTGATTATGTCTTTCTTTTCATTCAGTTATTGGCTTTTATTAGTTTCATTTTGTCTTTTGTTTATTTTATTTTATTTTGATTAATTATTTTGCTATTTTAGTCAATTTTTATTTGTTTTGTTTTTGCTTCTATTGTTAGTTTTTATCTATTTTGTTTTGCTTTTTTTTTTTAGTTTATTACTCTTTGATCTAGTTTTTGGGTTATTTAACTATTGTTGGATTCAGGTAGTTTATAACCAGGAGTTCTAATCCTATACCTATAGACCCTTTGCCAGATCCAAAACGACTATTGTATACTCGTGCACACCGTTGTCAAAAGGAGGTGCCAGTTGAGGTATTGAAGGATGAGCCAGTTGAGATCTTTAATCCTACATCACCAAAGATGGCAACTGCAAATAACAATGATGATGCCAACCGAACGATGTATGAGTTCGCTAGACCTTCATTAGAAGGGGCATAGACGTGCATTACTCGGCCTACAATAGCAGCTAACAATTTTGAGATCAAGCCAAATGTGATCCAGATGATGCAGCAAACTGTACAATTTGAAGGGATGCCTAGAGAAGACCCTAATACTCATATAGCCAATTTCTTAGAGATCTGTGACACTTTCAAGATTAATGGAACTACCAACGACACCATTCGACTTAGATTATTTCTGTTTTCCTTGAGAGACAAAGAAAAGAGATGGCTACAATCCCTACCACTTAACTCCATCACTACTTGGGATACTTTGGCTAAAAAGTTTTTGCACAAATATTTTCCACCAGCTAAGACTATAAAAATGTGTAACGACATTTCTCCTTTTGTGCACATGGCTAATGAGAGTATCTATTATGCATAGAAGAGGTACAAAGACTTGCTAAGGTGTTGCCCACATTATGGATTGCTTGAGTAGATGTAGGTGCAGACTTTTTACAGTGGTTTAAATACAGCCACAAGGCAGATGGTGGATGCAGTAGTAAAGGTGAATGAAACAATAAAACCCCTAAATAGGCACAAAATTTAACAGAGGAAATGACCATGAACAACTATTAGTGGCAATCCTTAAGGGATAAGCTAGGACGTCATGGAGTGGTTAACTAGCAAGAATCTATATCAACCTTAGCAGCTCAAGTGGAGCTTCTGGCCAAGAAAATTGATCAACTCCAAATACCAATGCAGGCAACACAATCAAGCTGCAAGTTCTGTGGTGGCCCACATTATGGTGTCAATTGTAATGTGGGAGGTATGTTTTATAACACCTCTTCTTCATTTTCTTCTCATAGTGGTTCTTTTGATTTTGAGGTAGATTACATGGGGAATGCCTTAAGATAGCAGAATAACCCATACAGCAACACGTACAACCCTAGGTGGAGGAATTATCCAATTTTTGGATGGAGAAACAATAATAACCAGGGTCTACCAGGTTTTCAGCGGTTGTACCAGAAGCAACCCCAACAGCAAGCTACTCCAAATCAATTTCCTTAAGGGTAGGAGAAGAAGCCTGATTTGGAGGAATTTATCATAAAGTTTGTGTCTACTTCAAAGAGTAAGTTCCAGTAGATGAACATAGCCCTTAGAAACCAACAGGCCTTCATCCAAAACTTAGAGAACCAGATAGGCCAAATTTTTAAGGTGTTGGCTGAGAGACAGATAGGGACACTCCCCAGCACTACAAAGTCTAATCCAAGGGAGTATTACAAGGCTATTACTCTGAGATCATGTAAGCAAGTATCTGGTCCTTTCCTTTTAATTGATGATAATACTAATGTGCAGGATGCAACAGTCATTAAGGACCCAGAGTCTGAGGTAACTAGGTCAGTGCAAGTTAAGGGCAAGAAGAGCTTAGAGAGTACTAGCCACCCATTCCATACCCTGCTAGACTAAAGCAGGAAAAGGTTAATCAGCAGTTTGGTAAGTTTCTTTATCTATTTAAATAGCTGAGGATTAATCTTCCTTTTGTTGAAGCCATTTCTCATATGCCTCGCTATGCGAAGTTCTTGAAGGAAATATTGAGCAACAAGAGGAAACTAGAGGATTTGGGGCTGGTGACACAAAATGAGGAGTGCTCAGCAATCTTACAAAACAAGCTGCCTATTAAGAGGTGTGATCCAGGGAGTTTTACTATACCTTGTGTAATATGTGAACTATTTGTCATGGATGCTTTAGCTGATTTAGGAGCTAACATAAATTTGATTTCTATTAGCTTGTTTGATAGATTAGGATTCCAAAACCTACTAGGATTAATATACAATTGGCTGATAAAACTGTCAAATATCCTAAAGGTATAGTTAAAGATGTACTTGTAAAGGTTGATAAATTCATTTTTCCTATTGATTTTGTTGTGATGGATATGGAGGGTGAGAGTAGCGTATCTTTGATTCTAGGTAGGCATTTCCTTGCAACATCTAGGGCTATTATAGATGTCTGTGATGGGAAGTTAAAACTTAGAGTAGGGGATGAGATTGTTACTCTTGACTTAGCTACCTCTAAGAGACAATCTTTAGATCATGATGATACTATATATTCTGTGGATGTCTTGGATGATGTGTTTGAGTCTGAATTGCAGGAATTTTTACTTGCTAACCCTTTACAAGTGGCATTACAAAAAGATGAGGATGAGTTGTCCAATGAGCAAGTGTTGGAACAACTAGATCATTTGCTGGTTGTTGAACCAAGTAACTCCATTGACCCTTTTATTTCTCTTGATATGTTAGAGGTGCAAAAGCTGCCAATAATTATAGCAGCTGACTTGACACCTAAGGAGAGGGAGATGACTTTAACCTCTCTCAGGAAATAAACTAAGGCCTTTGCTTACAAGATGGCAGACATTCCTAAGATTAATCCTAGCTATTGTTCACATAAGATCCTGATGGAGGATAGCTATATGCCAGTGGTATAACCACAGAGACGATTGAACCCAAACATGAAATAAGTGGTGAAAAAGGAGGTAATTAAACTTCTTGATGCAGGTTTGATTTATCCTATTTTTGATAGCTCTTGGGTGAGTCCGATGCAAGTTGTACCAAAGAAGGGTGGAATGAAAATTATCAAAAATGATAAGGATAAGCTGAGACCCACTAGGATAGTAACATGTTTTTACGGTTTCATTGATTATAGAAGGCTCAATGATGCAAGCCAAAAAGACTATTTTCCTCTTCCTTTCATTCACCAGATGCTTGAATGTTTGGCAGGTCACATGTTTTATTATTTTGTTGATGGTTTTTCAGGTTATTTTTGTAACATCCACTCCTAAATTTTGAGAGATGTTTGTTAATTCTAGTTAATTACTTGTGTATGTTGCATTTATGCTATGTTAGCTTGCATATAGTTGCTTGAGTGCAAGAATTGGACTAGAAATGAGCGAGAAAATTGACTAGAATGAAGAAAAGGACTAAACTAAAAAGTGGAAAATTTTAAGTATGACAATCGCAATTTTGGCCAAAAGATTTATTGTAGTAACATAATTTTGTAATTCTCTCGCTAGTGAGCTAGGGAAAAAATGGGAATTTCTCATATAATTTGAAATTTACCAATTTGAGGCCAAATGATCAGAAATTGTGAATCAATGTAAGTGTTGGATTGTCATATAAATAGGGACAAGAGTCAGACTCCTCTATTCCACAGCTCAGGCTTTCATTTCTAGAGAGAGAGTGATTGAGTAGAGAGAGAAGTTAAAGGAGAAAGGCAGTGAATTTCAATTCTAGCAAGTCTTGAAGTTAGAAAAGTGATTTAGGGGGGCATATACAGTATAAATCAGCATTCAAATATCAGTTAAACACGAAATAAGGTAGCATAATAACCCAATCCTTTTATTTTGGAGTTTACTATTCACATGATTGAAAATTGAAAAATTTTACTTGTTTAAAAGAAAAAGGGATTTAAAACTACATTCTTATTATTTTTAATCGCTATTGGGTATTTTTAACTGATCGAAAATAGTTGTGCATGCTAAAAATTGTTTCTGAAAAATGGGTTTTTCATTTTGAACATAAATAAGTTTGGATCTCATATTTGGACCAAATTATATGATGTTTTGGGCTGTTTTCTTGTTTTAAATGTTGTTGAGAAGTTTATCTTGAGTTCATTAATTTTAAAATGGATTTGAAAACAAGTTTTTGGATTGAAAATTTGGGTCAACGGTAATTTATAAAACAGAGCAAGACGCAGTAGCCAATTGCCACAGTGTAGCAGTTGACTGTCATGCTCTAAGATCGTTAGAAATGATACAAAATGCCTAGCAGTCAACTTCCGTGTTCTTTAGTTTTCCAGAAATGCCTAAGAACAGAGCAACCAACTGTCCCAACCCAGCAGTTGACTATCGGGCCCAACAGTAAGCTAGTAGCCAACTGCCAAGCACCTAGCAGTCGAGTGGTAGCTCTCTATTTAGAATTTTGAAGATTTCGATAGAATGTAATCAGACGACTTGCAGCATAATACCAGTCGACTACCACATTTTGTGATGAAAAGATGAACTTAATGACATATTTAAATGATATCTAGCCCAAAAACTAAATCTAAACTAGTGATTAAATTTAAATTATAAGCAAGGTAACATATACTTTAAATGTAAATGAGAAAGAGCATGAAACTAATGAAAGTTAAAAGGAAAGAGCAATAATGGATAAGAGAAATGAAAATTGTATTCTTAATATATGTATTTGTGGCATATAGGTTCATATCTGAATGATTGATTGCTAGTATGGGATGGTGATTGGACATTCCACGATTATTGTGATAGTGGTAAATTGTAAGTTAGTGACTTAATGGCCAATATAAATGAAAAGTCACATACTTAGAGTTTACAAAACTATAGTATGCATTGATTTACCCATATATATATGTTTATGAATAGCTTTTTGAGGGCCCCAGTATGTACTTAATGTGTGGAACCCAGAGGTAGGGACCTTATTGTACTTGGATCCATTGGAGGATGCTCCAGAATGTACACAAATGTGATATGCAGTCAAGAACTGCTAGGCATAGTTGCCAAAGTACATATTTGAAAGCATAGAGTGGTGAATATGTTGCCCTTCCAGATTTCTCTTATTATGTAATTATATGATGATGATTATGATGATGATTGGTAGAGGCCAATGAGAAGTGATCTTGTTTTCTTATTGGTCTTTATTTTATAATGAAAGTTATGTGAATGATGCTATGTTACTTATATGTTCTGATGAATTTATGAGATGTATACTATGAGTTGAGCTTATGCATGCAAGTATGACTTTATGTATTATTTTTATGAAAAAGAATGTAGAATTTTCGTATGAGTTTACGGTGGTACAAACTAGCTGTTTTGAAAATTGGTTATTAATGCTACTGGGATTTATTCTTATAAAAATGCTAGTTTGTATCAGATGCCTAGGTTCTAAATAGTGTTGGAAGTGGAGGTAGAAGTGGTGGAGATACGCTTCCTAGGGTATTTTCTTGTTATTCATGAAGTATGGGTCATGTATATATGGGAAGTCCCTCTCACACCTTGAGGATGTAAAGTTCTAGGAAAGTTTTTGGTATGCCCAACACCCTGAATCCTTATGATATTTTGGAAAAAGGATAAAGAGAATAGTTTTGATGTATAGGATGAGGGCATATATGTATTAGGATATGTGAGCTAGGAATCCACTAGCTATATTTGTTAAATAGGTATGAGTGATAGGCTTATTGTCTCCTTACCCTGACTAACACTCTCACATATCCATAAATATATGTCTAATAAATGGTATGTATACACTGTAATTGAATGTGGATGTATATATATATATGTATGTTTTATGTCAATTAATTTAATGCATTTTTCACTACGTAACATGTGAGATCCTGAGTGTAGTAGCCCAAGCCAATAATACTCATTATTTCGCTTGATAAATAATTAAAAATTGACTCGGGTAAAGGAAGTAATAATTCACCAATCTTATAGTATATTTTTTATATTATTTAAATCCTTTAAAAGGAATCGTAGGATTAGAGGATTACACTGAATTGGTATCAGAGCACTACTACCATGGCTAGTTAGGACTGGCTCTGTAGTGAAAGGGTAGATTCCTCACGATAGAGACTAATGCAAGGTAGTTAGCTGAGCCATGGCAATTGACTGGCTTGTATTATGTTTTTTCTTGAGGAATGAAGTATTAGGCTTGGGTAGATGATATTTCTGATTGGTGCCATATGACCTCTTATAAATATTATGTTATTGAGACTAATCACCTTGGTAATGTTTATTTTGTAGAGTGAATTATGGCCCACCTAGGAGAAATACTAGGAAGGAAAAGGAAGGTGAGACCAATATGGAAAGAGTAATGCAAGTCATGATAGGAGTGGCAGAGGTTATCAGGGACTAGGTTGTTACTGTTGCCCAACAAGCTACAGCCGCTACTCAACAAACTGCAGCTACGACTGAAGCACTTAGACAATTCCAAGAAAATAGATCAGTGAATCACAACCTAAATCTTGAAATTGGACAAGTAAGAAACCAAGTTTATAATGGTTGGTATGAATTTCAGAGAAATAATCCTCCCCCCTTTAGGGGTGAGTTTAACCCATAGGCAACTGAAGAATGGTTACGAGAGATGGAAAAATTATTTGAGGTCATAGGGAATATGAACAAATAGAAGGTATTGTTTACTACTCACATGCTTGTTAGGGAAGAAGAATATTGGTGGAGAGGTGCGAAATAATTACTTGTAGCTTGAGGGACCCAAATCACCTGGGAAGTTTTTAAAAGACTATATCTGGAAAAGTATTTTCCTGAGAACGTGATAAATCATAAAGAAATTGAATTCATGCAGTTAAAGCAAGGCAATATGACTTGTGAGGATTATTTAGCAAAATTTAAGGCACTGTCTAAATTCTATTCTTATTTGGAGCATCATTCAAATGAGACATGGAAATCATTGCATCTAGAAACTGAGTTGAGATCGGAGCTAAAGAATGCTATTACTCCATTTGAAATTAGAAACTTTGCTATGTTAGTGAACAAGTGTCGTATTATTTCTCAAAACATGGTTGACATAGAAAAAGAGAGACAGAGGGCCAATTTATTTAAAAGGAAATAACTGGATCCTTTAGAGGAAGGGATAGTAGAAATGAGGGAAATCAAAAGGGGAAGAAACCTGTAGTGAGACAGGCAGTACCTAATGCTTGTCCAAAGTATGGGCAAAATCATAGTGGACCTTGTAGATTCCAGTCGGGTATGTGTTATAAGTATGGAAAATTGAGTCACTTCATTAAAGAATACCCTGAATGGAAGAAGTCGACTGAGCCCACAATACCTCATACTATGGGAAGATTTTATACTCTCGAAGGTAAAGACATGGTCTAGTCCGATGATCTGATAAAAGATAAATGTTTGATAAATGGTATATCTTTAATTGTACTGTATGATTCTAGTACTACTCATTCTTTCATTTCTTACAAATGTGTGGAAATATTGAATTTACCTTTATTTAAATTACCCCATGAGTTTATCTATTTCTACTTCCATAGGAGAGCGGGTATTAACTTCTTTAGCCTACTTAAATTGTTCCCTTGTTGAGAATAAACCCTTCATTGTTGGCCTCATTTGTTTACCTATGGTGGAATTGGATATCATTTTCGGGATGGATTGGTTGCTTACGAACAATGTAGTCTTGGATTGTTCTAAGAAATTTGTGACTTTTATATATGCCATGCCGGTAGTTAGGAAAATTGAGGAAGAGACCCAAAGAACTAGTTTTCTGTGTTCTTCTAAAGTTGAACATCAGCATAAACTTAATGCTATCCCTGTAGTTTGTGAATTTCTAGATGTCTTTCCCAATGAAATTTCAAGTCTTCCACGTGAGAGAGAAACAAAATTCTCTATAGAATTGATTCCTAGCACGGGACTAATTTTTATAGCACCTTATAGAATATCTCCCTTACAGTTAACTGAATTAAAAGTGCAGATAGAGGATCTTTTAGGGAAATAGTTTATTAGACCAAGTGCTTCACCTTGGGGAGCACCAGTTGTGTTTGTAAAGAAGAAGGATGGAAGTATGAGGTTATGTATAGACTATAGACAACTGAATCGGGTAACTGTGAAGAATAAATACCCACTTCCTAAGATAGATGACTTGTTAGATCAATTGAGAGGAGCTGTTGTGTTTTTCAAAATTGATTTGAGGTCAGCATACCATCAAATCAAAGATAACAAAAGACATACCTAAAATAGCCTTTAGAACCAGATATGGGCATTATGAATTTCTTGTAATGCCATTTGGATTAACAAATGCTCCAGCTATTTTTATGGATTAGATGAATCGTATCTTTATACCCTACCTTGATCAGTTGGTGGTAGTGTTTATTGATGACATTCTTGTATATTCTAAGAATAGTGAAGAGTATGAACATCATCTTAGAATTGTATTACAATTGCTTTGGGAAAAGAAATTGTATTACAATTGCTTTGGGAAAAGAAATTGTATTACAATTGCTTTGGGAAAAGAAATTGTATGCAAAATTAGAAAATGTGAATTCTGGTTAGAAAAGGTGAAATTGTTAGGTCATGTAATCACTAAAGATGGAGTAACAGTAGATCCAGTAAGATAAAAGATGTAATTAGTTGGGAGAGACCCACAACAGTGACTAAAATTCAAAGTTTTCTTGGATTAGCAGGGTATTATAGGAGATTCATTCAAGGGTTTTTGCAAATTGTGTTGCCTTTGACTAGACTGAATAGGAAAGATATTCCTTTTGTGTGGGATCACAAATGTGAAGATAGTTTTCAAATTTTAACAGAAAAGTTAACCACAACACCTGTCTTAATAATCCCTAATCCCTTAAGAAATTTTCAATTGTATTGAGATGCATCCAAGAAAGGCCTAGGTTGTGTCTTGATGCAAAATGGGATAGTTGTTGCATAAGCCCCTAGACAATTAAGGTCTCATAAAGAAAATTACCCTACCCATGATTTAGAATTAGCAGCCACAGTGTTTGCTTTAAAAATCTGACGACACTATTTGTATAGGTTAAAGTTTGAGGCATTTAGTGACCATAAAAGTCTCAAATATCTCTTTGACCAAAAAGAATTAAACATAAGGCAAAGAAGATGGATGGAATTCTTAAAGGATTATGATTTTGAATTAAAGGACCATCCAGGAAAAGCTAATGTATATAGAAAATGCATTAAGTCATAAATCTCTCCATGTAGCTTAATTAATGATAAATGAAATGAGTCTGATAGAGAAATTTAGAAATATGAGCCTATCTACATTAGTGTTACAAGATAGGATATATCTGAGTGAGTTAAAACTTGAGAATAACCTAAGAACTTAGATATTAGAAACTCAAAGAGACAATGAATTCTTAACGTCCCTAAAGGACCCAAAAGAATTCAAAAGAGGTGTCGATGTGGTAGTAACTTTCCAAGATAGGATTTATATCCCAGATTCAGGCAGACTGAGGGATATAATTCTAGAAGAAGCCCATAAGAGCAACTATACTATTCATCCTGGTACTACCAAGATGTATCAATATTTGAAAAAGAAATTTTGGTAGCCAGGCATGAAGAAGCAAATAGCTGAGTATGTTGCTAGATGTCTAGTGTGTCAACAGGTGAAAATTGAACATCAGAAACCTATAGGACTACTACAATCTCTTGAAATCCCTTATTTCTATGGATTTCATTGTAGGTTTACCAAAAACTCAATTAGGGAATGATGTAATCTGGGTGATTGTAGATATATTAACTAAATATGCATATTTCCTACCTATCAAAATAAATTTCTTATTAGATTAGTTAGCCTAATTGTATATATGAGAAATAGTAAGACTCCACGGAGTTCCTACTAATATAGTATTTGATAGAGATCCTAGGTTTACTTCTAGATTCTAGAGAGCCTTGCAAGAGGCTTTTGGTACTAAACTTAGCTTCAGTACTGCTTATCATCCATAAACTGATGGGCAGACTAAAAGAACTATTCAGACTCTAGAAGATATGCTTAGAGCATGTACATTAGAGCAAAAAGGGAATTGGGATATAAATTTACCTTTAGTGGAATTTGCCTACAATAATAGTTTTCACTCCAGCATAGGGATGGCTCCTTATGAAGCCTTGTATAGAAGAAGATGTAGGTCACCCTTCTGTTGGCTTAAGGTAGGGGAGAGACAACTACTAGGGCCCAAATTAGTTTAACAAACCATAAATCAAATTAATATGATTAAAGAAAAGATGGCTAAGGCCCAAGATAAGTGGAAGAGTTATGCAGATAAAAGGAGAAGACCACTAGAATTTGATGAAGGAGACTATATTTTCCTTAAAATTTCTCCTATTACTGGTATTGGCAAAGCTATTAAGTCTAGAAAGTTAAGCCCAAGATACATTGGACCTTTCCCGATCTTGAAAAAGGTTGGCCAATCTGCTTATCAAATTGCTTTACCCTCATTTCTATCCAATCTCCATAATGTGTTTCATATTTCTCAACTTAGTAAATATCTTCCTGATCCTTCACATATTCTCGATGCCAGAACAGTACAATTAAAAGATAATTTAACTTATAATCCTAGACCTTTAAGAATCATTGGGACTGAAGTCAAACAATTAAGAAACAAGACAATTCCACTAGTAAAGGTCTTGTGGGATCAGTCATTGCTCCAAGAAGCTACGTGGGAGAAGGAAGATGATATGAGAAAAGTGTATCCAGAGTTATTTGTATAGGTACGTATAAATTTCAAGGACGAAATTTCTTAAAAGGAGGAGAGAAATGTAACATGCACTCCTAAATTTTGAGAGATGTTTGTTAATTATCGTTAGTTGCTTGTGTATGTTGCATTTATGTTATGTCACCTTGCATATAGTTGCATGAGTGCAAGAATTAGACTAGAAATGAGTGAGAAAATTGACTAGAATGAAGAAAAGGACTAAACTGAAAAGTGGAAAAGTTTAGGTATGATAATCACAATTTTGGCCAAAAGATTTACTGTAGTAATAGAATTTTGTAATTCTCCCACTAGTGAGCTAAGGAAAAAATGATAATTTCTCATATAGTTTGAAATTTACGAATTTGAGGCCAAATGATCAAAAATTGTGAATCAATGTAAGTGTTGGATTGTCATATAAATAGGGACAGGAGTTAGACTCCTCCATTCCATAACTCAGGCTTTCATTTCTAGAGAAAGAGTGATCGAGTGGAGAGAGAAGTTGAAGGAGAAAGGCAGTGAATTTCAATTCTAGCAAGACTTGAAGTTAGAAAGTGATTTAGAGGGGGCATCTACAGCATAAATCAGCATTCAAACATCAGTTAAACATAGATTAAGGTAGCATAATAACCCAATCGCCTTATTTCAGAGTTTATTATTCATATGACTGAAAATTGTGAAATTTTACTTGTTTGAAAGAAAAAGGGATTTAAAACTACATTCTTATTATTGTAATCGCTATTGGGTATTTTTAACTAATTGAAAATACTTGTGCATGCTAAAAATTGTTTAAGAAAAATTGGTTTTTTAGTTTGAACAAAAATGAGTTTGAATCTCATATTTAGACCAGATTATATCATGTTTTGGGCTGTTTTCTTATTTTAAATGTTGCTAAGAAGTTTATCTTGAGTTTATCAATTTTAAAATGGATTTAAAGATAAGTTTTTTGATTCAAAATTTAGGTCAAAGGCGATTTATAAAATAGATCAAGACGCAACAGCCGACTGCCATGGTGTAGTAGTTGACGATCGTGCTCTTGAGATGCTCAGAAACACATACAAAATTCTAGCGTCGACTGCTGCGCAACTGGAAGTCAACTGTCGTGTTCTTCATTTTTCAAGAAATTCCCAAGAACAGTGCAACCGATTACCTCGACCCAACAATCAATTGTCGGGCCCAACAGTAAGCTAGTAGCCGACTGCCAGGCACCTAGCAATCAACTGGTAGCTCTCTGTTCAGAATTGTGAAGATTTAGACAAAATGCAATCAGTCGACTTGCAATGTAATACCAGTCGACTGCCACATTTTGTGATGAAAAGATGAAGTTAATGACATATTTGAATGATATATAGCCCAAAAACTAAATCCAAACTAGAGATTAAACTTAATTTATAAGCAAGGTAACATATACTTTGAATGTAAATGAGAAAGAGCATGAAATTATTGAAAGTTAAACGAAAAGAGAAAGAATGAATAAGAGAAATGAAAATTGTATTCTTAATATATGTAATTGTGGCAGATAGGTTGATATCTGAATGATTGATTGCTAGTATAGGACGGTGATTAGACATTCAACAATTATCATGATAGTGGTAAATTGTAAGTTTGTGACTTAATGGCCAATATAAGTGAAAAGTCACATACTTAAAGTTTATAGAACTATAGTATGCACCGATTCACCCATGTATATATGTTTATGAATAGCATTTTGAGGACCCCAGTATGTACTTAATGTGTAGAACCTAGAGGTCAGGACCTTATTGTACTTGGATCCACTAGAGGATGCTCCAGAATGTACACAAATGTGGTATGTAGTCAAGGACTACCAGGCATAGTTGCCAAAGTATTTATTTGAAAGTATAGAGTAGTGCACATGTTGCCCCTCCAGATTTCTCTTATTATGAAATTATATGATGATGATTGGCAGAGGCCAACGAGAAGTGCTCTTGTTTCCTTATTGCTTTGTATTTTATAGTGAAATTTATATGCATGATGCTATGTTACCTATATGTTCTGATGAATTTATGAGATGTATACTATGAGTTGAGCATATGCATGCAAGTATGACTGTTAAATGAAATGTTATACAAGATAACCCAATAGATGTATTGTTTTTATGAAAAAGAATGTAGAATTTTTGTATGAGTTTACAGTGGTACAAACTAGCTGTTTTGAAAATTGGTTATTAATGCTACTGGCATTTATTCTCATAAAAATGCTGGTTTGTATCAGATGCCTAGGTTCCAGATAGTGTTGAATGTGGAGGTAGAAGTGGTAGCGATACCCTTCCTAGGGTATTTTCCTATTATTCATGTAGTGTAGGTCGTGTATGTATGGGAAGTTCCTCCCACACCTTGAGGATGTAAAGTTCTAGGAAAGTATTTGGTATGCCTAACACCCAGCATCCTTATGGTATTTTGGAAAAAGGATCAGGAGGATATTTTTGATGTATAGGATGAGGGCATATATGTATTAGGATATGTAAGCTAGGAATCCACTAGCTATTTTTGTTAAATGGGTATGAGTGACAGGCTTGTTGTCTCCTTACCCTGACTAACACTCTCACATATCCATAGATATATGTCTAATGAATGGTATGTATACACTGTAAATGGATGCGGATGTATATATATATGTTTTATGTTAATTAATTTAATGCATTTTTCGTTGTGTAACGTGTGAGATCCCGAGTGTAGTGGCCCAAACCAATAATACTCATTATTTCACTTGATAAATAATTAAAAATTGACTCAGGTAAAGAAAGTAGTAATTCACCAATCTTATAGTATATTGTTTATATTATTTAAATCCTTTAAAAGGAATCATAGGATTGGGGGTTACAATTTTCAGATTCCTATTGCACCTAAAGACCAAGAGAAGACCACCTTTACCTGCTCATATGGGATGTTCACTTACAGGAGAATGCCTTTTAGGCAATGCAATGTGCCGGCTACTTTTCAACGGTGCATGATGGTAGTCTTCCATGACATGATCGAGGAGTCTATGGAGGTTTTTATGGATGACTTCTCAATTTTTGGTAACTCTTTCTCTCATTGTTTGCTTAATTTAGATCATATGCTTGCATGATGTATAGAAGCAAACTAAGTTCTTAATTGGGAAAAGTGTCACTTTGTGGTGAGAGAGGGGATTGTTAATGGACATAAGATATCACATGCAAGGATAGATGTAGATAAGGCTAAGGTTGAGACTATATCAAAACTACCACACCCTAGTTTTGTTAAGGTTGTTAAGAGTTTCTTAGGGCATGCTAGTTTTTATGGGAGATTTATTAGAGATTTCTCTAAGATTGCTAGGCCCTTAACTCAGTTGCTTGTCAAGGATGTACCTTTTGTGTTTGATACTGATTGTTTGCATGCATTTGAGTTACTAAAGGAAGGACTAACCACAGCCCCTATTATGGTTCCACCTAAGTGAGGGCTGCCTTTTGAACTAATGTGTGATGCTAGTGACTTTGCAATTGGAGCTGTGTTAGGTTAAAGGATTGATAAAAAATTCCAGCTAATTTATTAGGCTAGCAAGACCTTAACTGATGCCCAAGAGCACTATACCACTGCTGAAAAGGAGTTACTTGTAGTGGTCTATGCTTTTAGCAAGTTTCGATGCTATTTGGTGGCCATGGTTTACACGGATCATTCAGCCTTGAAGTATTTGTTCAGTAAGCATGATGCTAAGCCTAGACTCATTAGATGGATTTTGCTCTTGTAGGAATTTGATATTAAGATCAAGGACAAGAAGGGTGCAGAGAACTTGGCTGTAGATCACCTATTTAGGTTGGAGAATCCAAACTAGGAGGCCTTGGATGAGAGGGCCATTGATGATAACTTCTTGGATAAGCATTTGGAGGTAGTTTAGGTATGTACTGATTCCCCTTGGTTTTGTGATTATGCTAACTATCTAGTTGCAAGGGTTTTACCAAAGGGTATGACTACTCAACAAAAGAAGAAATTCTTTGCTGAGTTGAAATACTACATTTGGGAAGATCCTTTCCTATTTCGTGTATGTGCAAACTAAGTAATTCGGCGATGCATACATAGGGAGGAAATTCACCAAATTCTGAGGCATTGCCATGAAAGATCAATGGGAGGTCACCAGGCTATAAACCACACTGCTATGAAGGTGCTTGAAGCAAGGTTCTACTGGCCAACCATATTCCAAGATGCTAGAGCATATGTCTAGGTTTATGATGCTTGTTAGAGGTCAGGTAATATCTCTGCCCGTGACGAAATGCCCCAAATGAGTGTATTGTGGGATTGACATCATGTTTGGGTATTAACTTCATGGGCCCTTTTCCTTCCTCATCTGGTAATAAGTATATCCTTGTAGCTATTAAGTATCTTTCCGTACTAATAATGCCAGGGTAGTGACTAGGTTCTTAAAAAAATTTTTTTGCAAGGTTTGGTACACCTAGGGCACTGATTAGTGATAGAGGGACCCATTTTTGTAGCTCTCAACTTGAGAAAGTACTTAAACATTTTGGGGTATCTCACAAGTTTTCAACACGCTATCACCCACAGACTAGTGGGTAGGTAGAGGTAACTAATAGGGGTTTAAAGAGAATTTTATAGAAAAGCGTGGGGGTAAGTAGTAAGGATTGGGCATCCAAATTGGATGATGCATTATGGGCCTTTAGGATAACCTATACTGGATAGCCTAGTATATGGAAATACTTGTCATTTTCCCATTGAATTAGAACACAGGGCACTTTGGGCCCTTAAAACATGAAATCTTGATGTTATTTCTACAGGTAAAGAGAGATTATGGCAGCTGAATGAGCTAAAAGAATGGCGCCACCAAGCTTATGGAAATTCTTCCATTTACAAAGCTCAAACCAAGAAGTGGCATGATCAAAGGCTGCATGGCTTTAAATATTTTAAGGTTAGAGATATGGTATTACTTTATAACTCACGTCTTCATCTTTTTCCAGGAAAGCTTAAGAGTCGATGGTCAGGACCATTTATGGTCAAGCAGGTCTTTTCCTATGGCACAGTAAAATTGCATCATCCTGACAAAGGAGATTTCAAAGTCAATAGGCACCAACTGAAGCACTACTGTAGAGACTTATCATTGGTTGAGGAACGAGTGCACATGGTGCTTTACCTACAAAAGTGATAGAAGGAATGAGTCTAGCTAAAAGACTCAAACAAAGAGAAGCAGTGTTTTTTATTTATTATTTATTTACTTTATTTATGTTATTTTATTTTTGTCTATTTTCTTCTTTTCCATATTGTTGAGGTACATTAAGATTTTTACATTATCTTTGCTTATTGTTGTGCCTTATGCTCTTATTTCTATGGTATTCCCTTTACTATACACTGAGGGCAGTGTTTTTCTCAAGTGTGGGGTGGGTATCTATGATTTTGATGTTGCAGATTGTTGATGCTGTATTTATTTTGATAATGGATATAGGGTATGATACTTGATTTTTGCTTGATGTTATACACTTAAGTTTTGTTTGTCTTTGGAGCATTTATAATTCAGTTTATGAATTAACAAGAATGGTTTCCCTTAATTTGTGTTGAAAAGCAATTAGTGATGTCAAACTCATTATCTCAACCGGGTCACACTGCTGTTACTTAGTTATTCTTCAAATTGTTCAACTTTAATTTAGGATGTTGATATTGAAAATTGCATGCACTGCATGACTTAAAATTTAGTTGAAATATTTTTTAGAACCATATGCAATGATACCACACTCCAAATGTGAGATTTGAGCCCATTTTGACTCTTGACTTTCTTGTTTGAGTGTGCATTTTGCTCGATTTTGCCTTTAGAACTTGCTCTGTAATGCTTATTGAGGTTGCTTGAACTTTTGAATATCAGGAGATGATTTGGGCAACTTAGAATAGACTACTTTTGGCCAAAAAGCCTACCCTTTGTGTTTCCTTGAGTTGGCCACTTTTGAGCCTTGACATTTCCTTCACTTTTTGCACCTTTACACCTCACATTACTTTTCTTTATATCATCGTCTTTTTCCCCTTATATGCTAGAAATTATGTGATTTACTCTTTATATTTAGATTAAAATGTACTATCTTGATTGGTAACAATACACCAAGTCTTTTCTTCAGATGCTCCATTCAATCCAAAGTTGTTTATTAGCAAGACTGCAAAAATATATTAAAAAAAGGAAAAGGAAAAAAAATTATTTTTGAAAAGCAGTCTTTATTATCTTTTTTATTGGATATGTTATTCTTTGAGCATCTACTATTTCATAAAAAACTTAGTGAAAATTTTTGTATTTAGCACTTTGCTGCTTTTAATCCATTAAGTCTTCACCATATTGAAATTGCATGACTTCTAGCATATCTATCACCTCTTCCCAAAATCTTTCCTCACCTTTATTTTAACCGCATTACAACCTTGTCAAGACCTTTTAATCTTGGTGTTCAATTGTTCATAATAACAGAGATGAGATTTATGAGCAAGCATATAGTAAGCAGATTCTTGTAAAAATAGCTTGAGGGATTTGTACTTTACCCTTATACACTTTGAGTGATTTGAGTGATCCCTATGAAGCTTTGGTTCTTAAATTGTTGTTATTGAATTGCAGGTTAAGTTGTGTATGCGTTGTTATTATTTCTATCATGTATTAAGGTTGTGCAATTTGATTTATGATTGAGTTTGTAATAACCCAATTTTTAAAATAAATTAAATTGGGTAAAATAAATTTAGATTTTGTTAAAATTGAATTAAGCATATTTTTCTGAGCTTGTGGTTAAAATTTGAGAATTTTTCGGAGTAAAAAGCTTATCTGACAGAGAAAACTTGATCTGGCTTCAGTAATTTAGCAGATAATTTAGAAGGCTTAAAATCTTCAAAAGATTTCTGAATTCCTTCTATATGGGCCTATATTCTTGCCTAGATCAGAGGGTGCATCCAAAATTTACCCCAGGCAAAGCGAAAAAAGACCAAAATGCCCCTAGAGGCCACAAAATCTCAAAACCTCACATTTTTCTTTCATTTTTCCTTTCCTCTCTCTCTCATTCGCACACTTTCTCTCTCTTCTCCCTCTCATTCGCGTGCCACCATCTAGCCATTGGAACTGCCACACTGCACCACCACCGGACCTCGTTACCTGTGTAGCTCGACACTGCCGACCTCTAACTGCCATTCTCGATCGCCGACAGATGCCACAGAGGCCGAAAACAGTCGTGTTTCCTCCTGTCGCGAATTCGAAGCCCCATCGCGATCTCCGTCGTCCAACCACACTACTGCTACCATCAGCTAGCCTAAGCTGCCAACTTCCTCCACCAGCCGGTTGGCGCTTCTTGCCGCGTGGCGTAAAAAATCGTGGTCAAACAACAATGTTTTGCTAAACTGAACCCAAATCCAGCATCATCAAGTTGCGAGCTACATTTTAGAGTATTTTTCAACCCAAGCCTTTTTCTGCCACAGTGCGCCACCATGAGCCGCTGTGTACCACCGTGCTCTACCATGCGTCGTCGCTGAAGTTGCTAGAAAGTTTCTGGAATCACATTTCGAGCTTCTGAAACCCCTGGTACAAATTAAAATACTCCAATTTGATGTTTTCCTATCAAAATTGACTCTGAACATGTTTAAGGATTAGGCTGACCTAGGAATTAGATAAATTAACATAGGAAAGCATAATTGAAAGGAAAACCCATCTAAGATTTGAATTATTTCCTTAGGAAACTAATTGGGATCAATTACCGAGGAAAAAGGAAAATCCTAACCCAAATAAGAGTATAAGGAAAAAGGAATCATTCATTAAATTGGGACAACCCTGTAAAAGGTTCAAGGAGTAAAGGTCTTGTGGGAAAAAATATCTCTTGCATTTTCAAGATCTCTCCACTTGGCCAAGAGCATGCCATGCAATTGGTGCTGAAAAAGGGCCTGGAAATGTACCAAGAAGAAAAGGGAGATTTAATCAAAGAGAAAGGAAGCAAGGTCTAGAAGCATATCAAAGTAAGGGCTAAGATCACTTCCTTCTAGTCATCCTTGAGGTAGGTTAACAATTTTAAGTTTGTGTTCCATGCTTTAGTATATGCAATCAATATGTTTTACAAGCTTTCTATGGAACATGATTTTTTTCTTTACATTCTTGATAAAAAGCATGTTATGTTGGCTAAGCATGTGTGATTGATTAGAATGTGGTTGATGGGATGACAGGAATATTGTTGTTGTGAAAGGATTAGGGTTAGATAATGTTATTTAAGATGAACTATGATAGAAATGGATGGATATTTTTGAAAACCATGCTTTTTTAATAAAAAAAACTCCCTTTGGCCGAATGGAAGAGAAAATTTTACACGAAATTGGGTGTAAAAATTCTAGTTGTACTTGGTGAGAAAATGATACCCATGGAGGAAAAGGATAATACCATCTTAAAGGTGTTAGTTCAGGAATAAAAGAGGGGAATTCAATTGCAAATTAACCAATTTCCTTAGGCCAAGTCCATGGAATTTATTCCTGCAATTTATAAGCAATGCACCTTATTATTATTTTTCAAAAAAATGAGAATTTATTCTTGAAGTTATAAGAGATACACATCAATGTGATTTTTCAAAAAAAAAGGGGAATTTATTCTTGAGTTTATTAACATTCTATAAGAAATATACATGGATATTAATTTTTAAGAAAGAGAAATTACTCTTGAAGTTATTAGAATTTTTATAAGAAATGTACACTAGAATTTAATTCCAATAAAGGAGAAATTATTCTTGAAATATTTGAAAATTTAGAGAGAATGTACATTAGAATTAATTTCCAGGAAAGAAGTATTATTGAAAATATTAGACTTTTCATAAGAAATGTACATTGATATGAATTTCCAAGAAAAGGAAATTTACTCTTGAAGAAATTACAGTTTTAAAGAGATGTGCACTAGCATCATGTTTTAAGAAAAAGAAAATTTCCCTTGAAATTTGACAAAGAATTTTAAAGGTGGCCAAGTGTCCACAAGTGCCCAAGTGTGCACAAGAGATTTTTATAAAGGTGGTCGAGTGTCCACACAGTGCCCTAGAGTGCACAATGACCCTAAGAGGTGACCAAGTGTCCACATAGTGCCCAAGTGTGCATAATAACCCTAGGAAGGTGGCCAAGTGTCCACAAGTGCCCAAGTGTCCACAAGTGCCCAAGTGTGCACAAGAGATTTTTATAAAGGTGGCCAAGTATCCACAAGTGCCTAAGTGTGCACAAGAGATTTTATAAAGGTGGCTAAGTGTCCACATAGTGCCCAGGTGTCCACAACTTTTATATAAAAGTATGTTTTAAGAATGATAAGATAAATGCTTTGTTAATTTTATGATAATGTGTTTTATAACATACAAGATGTTTTACTTGAAAGAATATTATTTTATCTCATTGACATGTAAATTAATCATACATTGCTTGCCAGTTTATATTTATGAACAGTGCTATATTTTTATTTTCAAGAATGTAGAGTTAAATATTTTGGTGCTTGCACCCTGATACATATTAGTTGTTCTTAAAACCTGAATTGTTAACCTACTGGGAAACTTATGTTTCTCATTACTATGCTAATATGTATCAGATGCGGATGCTTAGCAGGGGTGGGAGTTCGAGTTCTTTTAGGGTTTAAGAAAATTTTCTAACCCCTATTTTTGGGTCCTAGTCTAGATATATTTAGTTTATAATCAGGATTATTCTATTGACAGTAGACATGGGATGTAAATTGGAAAGAACCGAGGAAGGGATATGTGAAGGACAGGTCTATTTTAGTAATTTTTAAAGGGGTCTGAGTGACAGGATTGTTGTCTCCTGACTCCTGACGGATGGGTACTTCATATATCCTGGTACATATATATAAAAATGTAATAGACATTATTGGACATGTATTTAATTGAATTACATGAAGGTTTTAATTTTTGCTGTGTGGTTTAGTATATTTTTATCTATTTCACTGTGCATACGAGATTTAATCTAAGCAAAAGATCTCGAACCTAATCTTCTTAATATAAATGAATGGTATAAATGCTCAGACAGTAATTAAATAAAAGGAAAAGAATAATGTACCAAACCTATCTGGTGGCACCGGAGGAATTGTAATACTAGATAGGGGCGTTACAAAGTTTCACTTGGGATGTGTTAGGTATCATTAAATGTGGTTTATATATGATTTTTGAGGAACTATTGCTGTTTGTTTAAAACTTGAGTTAGTGTTTGCTTGAGGAAAAGCAAAAGCTTAAATGTGGGGTGATTTGATGTGTCTTATTTTATACATATTTGCTTGATGTTAATTGCCCATTTTATGTAATTTTATTCTTAAAATTACTAAGTTTACATTATTTTATTTTTAGGCATTTTATCAAGTTATCATCAGTAAACGGAGCAATTTCAAGCCTGGACAGCTTTTAAAGCACCCAAAATAGGCCATATGGGCCAATTTTACTTAATGGGCCAAGCTGAAGCCTTAATGGGCCTTGGACCAGGTTGGGAACAATGAAAAGCAAAGGAACCCGCGTGAAGATCTAGAAGAATTTGAAAGAAATAGCTTGGAACAGTGTTTGGAGAGTGCATCGCTTAAGACTTGAGAGAGCATCACGCAAAAGGGGACTCGAAAGCATTCCGTGAACAGAGGTTGTTTTAGGTGGAGTTCACGGTGGCGCGACTTCACTCTGGCAACAAGGGTTGACAAGCAAGCTACCACCATTGTGCACAATTTCCAGAAAGTAATAGATCCGCAAGAGAAGATACACGGCCCGAGAGGAAGACCCATCCGAATTTGTGGCTATCTATGACATTTTTTCGTCGACCCACTACCAACGACTATCCCTGAACCTTTAACATCTCATCCGCCACCTTCCACCAGCTCACTGGCCACCGCAACGCCCCAGATCTCGAGATCTGTGATAGACCAAAGACCACGACTCGTCTGTATTTAGAGCTGCTTTAGACGTCATCCATCTGGTCTATCACTAGAAACCACCCCTCCATCGCTCAGTGCCTCGCCCGTGACCTTTCGCCTCACCTCTGGTCGCTGTTACAGTCATTTTTCATCAGGTACCTAAGAACCCGAGGATTCGACCCATTTTGTGACCCCTGACCAGTAGAGCTTTTGGACAACTTTGAGTTTGATTTTTCTGGTAATTTTCTGGCAGTTTTCCAATGGTTTTTTGATTGCCAATTTGTGCAGCTACTGTTAGGCATTTGAGAAGACAAGGGCATGCATAATTTTTACTATTTTTATCTCCTGTATAGTTGATTGCCTGATGGATTATCTGATGGAATTGCCTGTAAGTATGTGTGGCTAAAATTTTAAACTCCATTGGGGTTACTGACTGTGTTGGTATTCTATTTTAATTCGTATGGATATTAATTCTAATGCTGTGATTTTCTTTGTGATTATTCATGTATTGTTTTTAAGTTTTCATTACGAGACGTCATTGTGAATGCTAATTAGATTTATTTTTGAGATTGAGAGATGATAATTGAAATTGGAATCTAATCACAGAGAACAGTTAATTTTCACCTATAGATAAGGTTAATTAATTTTTGGATTAAGGAGTAGCTATTCTTAATAGTGGTGAATTAGAACGATAAGGCTGATCTAAAATCAATCATTAGGAAGAGATTCCAGTGATAGATTCATAGATTTAAAAAATTTAATTGTCTCAAGAGGGAAATTGAATTTAACTTAGAATTCACTTATAGGTAGCATCATTAGATTCAATAGACCATTATCCTTTATATGTTTGGCAACTAGTACAGGTCCCTAATGGGTTTGCTTTTCTTGCCTCGGTATATTCTCTTTCGTTCCTTGTCACTAGTTATTGTTTATTGCATTTAATTAATTATTAGTTTAGTTAAAAAATCAATCACTTTAATTGTTAGGCTAGATAATATAGAACAAGTAGTAACTTAGGGCTTTCCCATTCTTGAGGAATACGACCTTGATACTCACCTTTGCACTAGGCTGCATCGATAGGTTCATTTCCTTAGGTGTAGTTGCATTGGCAACACATCACTGAACTCCCTCCCTTACTACCTCCATTCCATCCGCTCTTAGCTACAACCACAAGTGCTGAATATAAAGCATTACCGAATATTTTGGAGTAGCTTAGAATCACAAACTTACTTGTTGGCTTCAGATTGTTCTTCAGTTTCAATTGCTTCTGTTCATAAAGCTTGGCTAAGGAAACTGCATGGTGATATGTTATTGGTTGAGCTAGTTTTAGCTCACACTTCAAATACTCCTATAATCCATCAGTGGGGAAACTAATCAGCCATGGCTCGAGTAGTCTAGTTACTTTTGTAGAAAGTAGCTCAAAGGCTGCTTGATACTCGTCCACAGTACTGGCCTATTTTAATTCTTTTAGTGCAGCCTTCGAATCATCATACAGAGATTTTTTGAATCTGATTCTTATAACTTCAATGAAATCCTTCCACAACCTCGCTCCTTCATTCTGCACCAGCCACTTATACCATAAGTATGCTAGACCTTCCAAATGAATGAAGTAATCTTAATTCGCTATTCCACTGGCCTGCATATAATTTGAAGAACTCCTCAATTTTAAAGATCTAATCCTCCACTTCTTTCTCGTCACAATGAGGGACCTCTACCTTTATGTTACAGCCAAGAAAAATCCATTGATGATATGTTCGATTGTCTCCCGTGCGAGTATTAGCTGATGATGGTGATGTTAGATTAGCTTTAACTGTTGGCTCAGGTTCAGCAACCGATTTGCCTCAGATGAGTGCAATCAATTTGCACAGCATACCTTTTACACTCTCGAGCCTCTTATTTATCTCAGTAATTCTACCTTTGCTCCTCTAATGCCAAGCACCAATCCTCTCTTTGTTCATCTGCATCATATGGTACAACTCCTGGACACTAGCTCGAGGCTCCTAGTTGCGAGTTCCATCGGCCATCGTAACCTCTCTCAATGAAAGCACCAAATGTTATGAACTTGAAAACAAATCTTCAAATTAACAAGCAACAACCAAAGGTAGACAAAAAAGAAATGATTAATGGTTGAAAATACTGTGAATTAAAGGGAAAACATAATATAATGGTGGCCTCTTTTCGAGCAAGAAGTGAGCTCTAATACTCATATGAGTGTTTACACAATTCAATAGTTCCAACTATAGCTCATTCAAATATTTAAAATACAACTCATAGGCTACAAAACAGAATGGTGAGTAAAGCTTGACATAATGCTGAAAGCATGATGCTTTTTTCCTTGTGCACTAACCGTGCAAAACCCACGTGTATTAGATGCTCATACATGATACCCAAGTACTGCCCGTGCATGGCTCTCCCATGTAGTCTTTAATACTTCATCTGATAGCTTCTTCTTCTTGTGTTAAGGTCCCTTACTCTCTCGGCCATGCTCTACTTCTTCTTTATTCCTGGCCACCTCATACTCTACTTCCTCTTTATTGTCCAACTTCCATTCACCTACATTGTCATTTCCTTTAGTCTCCTAGTTGCCACTATGATTGCTATGATTCATAACATATTTGTTATGAAAAAATGTTATAGAAAGCTAGAGAATTTAGTAAAAAGTCGATCGACTATGAAAACAGGTCAAAATGAGGTTTTGTTTAAGAAAAAATGACATTTTACAGAAATGATATATTTGGGTAATTTAACCCAAAGGATAGATAAGGAATTAAAGACCCGTAATAAAAAATGGAATATTTAGGGAATTCCTTGTGAAAGTTGTACATTAGAGGAAAAAAATTTTTAGATAGTTGAAATTTATTATTAACCCAAGGACTAGTTAGCAATTATTTTTCAATTTTTCTTAACTGCCTTTTGGTCCCCATGCAACCCTACATATGATAAACCCTTGTTTCTTATAGCATAAAATAGAATGATAGAAACTTTCTATCGAGGGCACTGTCCAACGAACACCTTATGTACCCCTGAGCTCTACATGATGAGTACTCTATGTCCTTAGGCCTTGATGGTATTTGACCAATATAATATCTGAGATGTACCCTAGTGGATCCAAGTACATAAACATGTGGATCATCATCCCTCTCTCGATGGATCATATCCTACTCACGAGATCACTACTCTAGGTATAGACTACTCACGAGATCATGAGGCTATGGAATCACCACCCTTTACAGTGGATCACGTCCCTAGTATGCTACTCACAAGTATAAACACTAAGGTGAATTGGCCCAAGCCACTGTTATTCCTAATTCTAGGTGTGTGATTCTTTCATGGCCATTTCATTTAGGGTACACTAACTTAGAATTTGCAACCATCACGACATTTTTGAAATATCTTTTACTTAGTTGAGTGGATGTTTTACCATCTTAATTTATGGCTTAACTGTGGAATGCCCCAAAGCCATCCATATCGATAATAAGTCACTCAAACTTAAGCCTATCTACTATAATGCATACATTAGGAATACTTTTAACTTTTCTCATGACTCTAATTCTATTTTTCCTTTTTCAATCCATGTTACATGATGTTGGATTCTCTCAAATTAAGCTTTAAATCTAAAGTTGAGGGAGTACAGGGCATAATTCATGTTATGCAACCTGCTAGTCAACTTCCATCTCCTTGGCAGTTAGCTAGTAGCTCTCATCATGGATAGGGTACTCAAACTCAAGAGTTAGCAATTAACTTCCAGCCTTCTGGAAATTGACTTCTAGCCTACTATTTTGGGTTCTGGACAACTTAAGAACACGAGAGTCAACTGTTAAGTGGCTGGCAATTAGCTATTGCGTTCTTGACCCTTTTGGGTAGTGCAACAAACATGATAGTCAAATCCTAGATGACTATTAGAAGTTGCATTATATTATGCCATGATTACCTACATTTTCTCCCATGTACAATCCATACAACAACCCATTTTCATTTTGAATTATCAAATCTTGGTTCCCTTAACGCAGAAAATAGTGAACATCTTAGCTCAATCACCTTCAAATCCCATGTTTCTCAATTTTTCTATCATAAACAGTACCTTCCATCATAGATCTACCATATAAGAAATCATAAGTACAATAAACTAGCATTTAACATCTAACAAAAGTTAGTAAACCAGAGAATGTAGATTTTAATCCCTCATTTCCACTTCAAATAATAAAAAATACCATTTCCCATATCATGAATAGTAACTTTCAAAAATAAAAGGGAAAAGGAGATTTATCTACCTAGATTCGTGTTTTCCTTGTTGAAAATGGTCAAGATAAGGTGTTCATAGAGCCTAATAGTGATTTCCAAGATGCAAATCTATGCTTTTTGCCCTGGATATCACTTCCTCTCTCCAACCCTCTATTCTCTCTATAGAATATGCTAATTTCTCTCACTATAAGGTCAACCTCTCTCTCTACTTGGATTCCTCTGACTTCTCTCCCTTCCATGGCCTATTTATATTAGAGGTAGGTAGGAAAAAAGAGAAAAATATGTTGAAAGAAAGGAAATGAAGCTAATTCTATAGTTTAGTCCCTATATTCACACTTTAAGCCTCCTTAATAAGGGAAGATGTGGAATTACCTTGCTGCCCTTATGATTTTGGTGAGGAAGTTTCAAATTTCGATTAGCTACAATTACCTTCCTTGGTGAACTTTTCAAATCTTCACTTGAATGCCTTTCTCCCTTTCACTTTAGTCTCTATACTCTTTCTTACAACACAGAAGGACTCTATTGAAAATCCTTGCACCAACTCTGGCATTTTATTAAGATTTGCACTCTAACAGGTTTTCTCACTATATAGTTATTAATTAGTGTTCTAATATAAATCAATTACACAATTTATCAGTCAAGGTAACAAAACATATAATATGTACTATAATAACTAGGGGTCAACCCTTCTCGCTCTCTTATTTTTTCTTTAGATTTTTTCCCCTTATAAAATAATTAAATCTCTTCAAATTTTTCTTTAATTATGGAAAATAAAATAAAATTATTTTGATATAAATAATTTAGATAAATTCAATTTGACATATGTTAGGAACTTTTGATTCCTAGTTAATCAGAGTTTTGTAATTATTTATATGTGGTTGTGTATCAAATGAATAAAAGTGATTATTTATTGTTTTCCATTTTTACTTTTACTATAAAATTGGAATTAAAGTAAACCTTTTTTCTTACTCTTGAAGGAGCCATAGGCATTAGACTTGGGTGTAAAGGGATGCCTAAGCGTAGGTCTTGAGTGGTTTTCAAGCTTTAACATTGAGAATTATCATACTATCTTTAACCTTGTTCTCTTAAAGGCAAAGTTTGACAACTTCATCCTCTCAAGTCAACTTCTAAACCGAACCTTGAAGCACCTCACTCTTTTTAACCTTCTCTTAAAAGGTAGAGCATGGCACTTAGTCTTCTCAAGTCAACTTATATACTAACCCTTGAGGTATTACTCTCCTTCACCTTCTCTTAAAGGTGTAGTGTGATAACTTATATTTACTGTTCAACAGACGAATTCTTTTGATATTGGGTGTATGGCCTAGAAAGACCTTTGATAATCTTTAAGAGACTGAATTACTTATTAGGTAGGCCCACAAACAAGCAAATTTTGATCTATTTTCTAAAAACTTAATCTTTCCATTGGCATTGTCCTAGTGGTGTACAAGAGGCACGATATTGACATAGCACTTTGTTTCATTCTTTCTTGGAGTTTCTAATTCAACATAATGGAATAGTATTTACTTGAGAAGTATCTTAGCTTTATGAATACTGAGAAACTTAATTCTCTTGTAACACATGAGCTTGAAGGGAACAAAGAATGTGCTTTCATAAATAAATAAGATAAGCACCCTTATAGCACTTGTGATACAAGATAACTTAGAAAGTAATTTTCTTTTAAAATAATAGCTAAATCAAAATATGAATGACAAAGATCCTTTTTGACTCTTCCTTGATCCTTTTTTAGTATTACTTGAATCTTTTTAAGGAAAGACATGGTCCACTGGCTTAAGGGAGAGGTATTTCCTCCTTTTAAGGGAAAAAGATCACCTCCAACATCTCTTCTTTAGTCTCCTCATTTGTTCTTTGCTTCTATCTTGGTAGTTCTTTTACTACATTCACTAGCATAAAGAGTGCTTCCTCCTCTGGTGTAAGAGACACTCCTTGTTCTTAAGGTCTTTTTAAAGTCTTATTCACCTTGCGCATAGTCATCATAATTCTACTTGTCCTCTCAAGTAGCTTAGAGAAGATGGTTATAGTGGTTTGCTTTAAGAAGAGTCTTACTAAGCTGCTCATACTAGTAATGCAGCCATACACTAGGTCTGCCTTACATGTAGCTCCTTTACACTCCAAGGTTAAATCTTTGTATCACTTCACAAATGCTATAGTTTTTTCTCCCTTGCATTGCTTAACTCAATCCAAATCCATCATGTCCATAGTTGGTTGAGACTCAGAATTTTCCACAAAAGGCGATCGTCATCTCTTCCTAGGAATGAACAGACTCTGGTGCTATTTTGTATACCAAGTGTAAGCCTTCTCGACGAGGGACGTCAAAAACTCTCTTAGGCAAAGCTCCTTGTTTTGGCTGTAGAAGATAAGGTCATCAATGAAACACATGATGTGCTCTGTAACATGCCCATTCTGGTCATCGAACATGCAAAATTGTGATAGTTGATATCTACCCAAGTATGGATTCATGGTTATCCAAAGAGATATGGGGGACATAAGTCATTTTCAACTACTATCTGTTTCTTAAGATTTGAGAAGTTCTTCAAGTCTCCCCTGGTCACATACTTTTGCTTTAATGACGCTCGAGGGGTGATTCTAGGTATCTTTTCTCTTGTTCCCTCCAGGTGATTGAGTGCATCACTTTCAAAGTCATCGTAGGGATCTTCTACTCGTGGTGGTAGACTTATTTGATCATGGCAAGTGGGTGCTTCAAGAAGTAAGCCTTCCTTAAACTTTTTGAATCTTTATCCTTCACTACATCGGGGTCATTTTCAGAGTTAGGCCTAGGAAAGACAACCTTAGTCCTTTTCTCTTTATCTTGACTGCCAACCTAGTCTAGGGGAGTCTGAGAAGGAGTCTTTGTTCCATTTCCTTTGTTGAGCACTACTATAGCCTTATTGAGTATCTTCTAATTCTTCATAATACTCTCTAGAAGAGTTGAGGAGATGACAAATTGGTCATTAGCTAATTCTTTGTTCATGCTCTCCCATTCTTCCTCCAGAGAATGGTTACTTTGGTTGCATTCGGATCTCCCTCTTTGGTCACTATCATCTTGCCTTTGTCTGAGTTAGCCAATAGTGCATCTTTCATTGCTTGAAATAAAGGATCCATTGAATTGCTCTTCCTACCCAGTAGAGTCGTTAAAATCTTTCAAGAAAGGGGGTTTAAACTTGTAGGTAAAGATCAATTAACGGACCAATCATTGGGAATCTTAGTAAATGTAATACGTTCCTACTGAGCTAAGGGATTCAGAAGGCAATCCAAAAGTTTGTACTAAAATTCATAAAAAAGGTGCTCTCTTAACATCTGATGGGAGTTGATTTATAATGGAGGGAAGAGTGACCAGTTACTAACTGACAGGCTATACCCTCAAAAGGGGGTAACTAAATGCACGTTCTATAGCATGATAGTGGGAAATCATAGATGGTTAAGGCTGGAGATAAACAGGAGAATGAGAGATCATGAGTGGTTAGGGCCTGGAGATAGGCGGGTGATAGATAGGCAGATGACACTTGTTGATGGCATGCCTACTGGTAAGATATGGGGCTGTCAATGCCAGAAGGATGACACTTCTAGGAGTATAGGGAGTAGTCAGTAACTCTGACTTAGCTAGGGGAAGGGGTTTTGAGCTCAATATAATAATGAGTAATTTACCAAGCATTAAACTCTTACCTAGCTTACTCGAAGCAATCATACCTAGGCACGAAGAACCTTCACTTCAATCCTACCAAGCTACTCCCTAAGACTATTCCCAGGGGTAATAAGGATGAGAATCACTCCTTCATAATGTCATCAACTTTGTCTAAATGGGTGCCACAGGTAGTGCTTGGCTGACACTAAACCTACTCTGAGAGCGTTGCTTCCTCATGAAGTCAGAGTAACATTGGCATGGTTCTTTTAAAGTCAGCCCCATGTTAGCCTTGATGGAGTGATGCCTTATCATGTTCTCCATCATCTTATACTTCATAGGAGGAGAGTGAGGTATCTTAGTTTACTGTCTAAAGGATGGATTCAATGAGTGCCCTGAAACACTTTGCTCAACAGGAGATTTATCACTAAGTATTGAGCTGGGACTAGATGTGTAACATCCGTTCCTTTAATTTATTAGAGATGTTTGTTTCTTATTGAATAAATTAAATGATTGTGTATGTTGCATTAGATGGAATGTAGTTACAATAGAGTGAGGGATTAAATTGAAAAGAAAAGAGTGGGGACTTGAATGAAAGGAAAAGGTTTAATGGAGGAAGTTGTGTAAGCTTTCAATACTCGAGGGGTAGCTAACTGTAATTTTAGCCAAAAGAGTTACTTTAGCTACTAGAATTTTAAAACTTCCCACCAATGGTTCAGGGGCAAAATGATAATTTGACATGGGATCGACAAAATTATTATTTTGAGCTGAATGATCAAGAATCATGATCAGAATTGGTAATTCCCAGGCCACCTATAAATAGAGCCAAGTCCCATAAGCCTCATTTCTCACCTTGCATTCTAGAATTTAGAGAGAGAAAGGGGAACCGAGAAGAGAGAGTGAAGAAAAAAGATCAAATCTCTACTTTCAGTAAGAGTTAAATCTAGAAAAGTGTTTAAAAAAGGCATCTAACACAATAATCAATTCACTAACAAGGAAATAAAGTAGCAAAACAACCTATTCCCTCTAATTTTGAATTTACTATTCATATTCTGAAAAACGAGATTTTGATGCTAATGAAAGTAAAAGAGGAATTAAAACTACATTTTTAGCTTTAATTATTGCTATTGGGTTTTTTAAACTGCATGAACTGAAATCAAATTATGAGAAATGGGTTTTTACCTATAGAATGAGAATGGGGTTTAATCCAAGATTTGACTGAGATTAAATGGTAGTTTAGACTATTTATATATAGTAAATAATGTTTATATGATGGTATTGAGTTTTTGATCCTCAAAAAAGTTTTATAAACAAGTTCTTGGGGAAAAATCTAGGTCAATGACAAATTTGAAAAATATAGTATAAGATAGTAGTTGACTTGTAGCCCTTACTAGTTGACTATCGTGTTCTTCGGTTGCCCAGAAATGCATCTAGAGTGCTAGAAGTTGACTGCCATCCTGTGGAAGTTAATAGCCATACTCATCTTTCCCAGAAAATTACCAAGAATAGAGCAGCTGACTAGTAGCTCTCGGGTTTGAGAAAATTGGTAGGGTAGAGAGTTGTAAGTCGACTACCAAGAGAGTGAAAGTTGACTTACAGACCTCTATTTTGGAAAATGAACTCAATAACCTAGTTTGAAGCATGATTTGCCCAAAACTCCAATCAAATAAGGGATCTAACCTAAAATGATGTAATAGATAACAAGATGGTTGAGAATAAAAGAAAAAGAGCAAGAATGATGTGATATTGAAAAAGGAATGAGCATGCGAAATACAAGAGAAATGAGAAAATATTCCTAGTGTATGGATAGTGATAGATAGGCTCATGTCGAGTCACCAATTATTGGTATGGGACGACCATTGGGCATTCCACAATTAAATGAAACAGTTTTGAAAATATCATAATGGTTATTAATTTTAAGTTAGTGAACTCCCTTTATGGCCAATTAAGGAGTCACATACTTAAAGTTAGATATGACCATGATATAAGCAGAATCATGTAACATCCGCTCTAATTATTATTAAAGATATGTTTGATAATTGTTAATTTAATTTTAATGTTTTTGTATGTTGCATTAACACATGTAGTTGCATTAGCTTAGGGACTAAATTGAAAGGAAATAAATGAGGGTTTAGTAAGAGGTAGTTAAGGACTCAATTGAAAAGGGAAAAGTAAGTGAGGCTAAGAGTGCAAAACAGCCCAGGGACCAAAGAGCAAATTCCCTAAACTTCTCCTTAAACCCTAGCCGTGGCCAAAACTCCCACACACTTCCAAACCTTCAGATTTTAGAGAGAGAAGCAGAAAGGGCTAGTAGAGAGAGAAAATAGGCGAGTTAGGGCAAAGGAGGGAGATTTTGCTGAAGGAAAGGGCTGATTGAAGCTAGGAATTAGTTCTGCAACAAGGGGGGATCATTCCTAACACATCAAACACACACATTTTTGCAGGAATCAAGGGAGCAATCCATCCTAAACCCCATATTTTTTTGAAATGTTACTGTTGTTAGAAAATGTGGATTTTTACATGTTTGAATTGAGATTGGGGCTAAACCTACATTCTATATGATTGTCTACTTTTATGGGATGTTGTGTTGCTGAATGTATGCTCATATATGTGCTTGTAATGGATTGGAAGGGTTGGGTTGTGTTCATCTAGGGATATAGACTAGTTTTCCTTGATTGTACCATGTTTGAGCTAATGGATGGGAAATGTTTAATGAAAAGTAAAGTTTGTTGTATGGGAATTAAGCTCATATGTTTAGAATTGAAAATAGAATGCATTCTGGACTGGGTATTCTAAAAATTATGTTTTTTAAACTGCAGCAGAGCATAGCAGCCAACTGCTAAGCGGGGGCAGTCGACTTCTTTGTTCCTAGAAAACCCAGAAGTATAGACAGAGGCTTAGCAGCCGACTGTCGGGCCCGGGTCTGCACTAAGCAGTTGACTTGTCACCCTCGCAGTTGACTACCATGTTCCTGGAAAAATCAAAAGTGTAGACAGAGGCTTAGCAACCGACTACCAAACACCGAGTAGTCGACTATCGGGCCCGGGTTTGTACTAAGTAGTCGAGTTTTCATCCTCACAGTCGACTATCATGTTCTTAGAAACCTAGAACTGCAGACAGAGGCTTAGCAGCCGACTGCCAGACTTACAGTGATCCCATGAGAGTATACCAACCCTATTTGGGATGAAAGGGAGGAATCCCGCTGGTCAGGGATGATCTGCCGAAAAAGGGTAGGGACCATTAAGGTACTTGGATCCACTGGGGGATGCCTCAGAATGTACAAAAGGTTCAGGCATGGCTAGATAGCCATGCGCTCATTCATATAGACAGTGGTGCGTGGAGTTGTTGTTGGGTAACTCTCCCGATTACTCTCAAGGTGTTTTATGTACTGCTCGTATGTTATAGAAATGAAATGATGTTATGTTTACTATCCCACATATGTTTTATAAGAAATTCTTTATGATGAGAATGATGATGAATACACTTCCCATATTTTAAAGTTGATATGTTTTAAGTGCACATGCATACATATGAGTACATAACATGATTAAATGCTACACTCATTGCATCCCTATAGTATGTTATATGTTTTATGAAAGAATGTAGAGGTTTTCTGTGCGATCAAGGTGGTACAGTTTAACGAATTTTGTAACTAGTTGTATTGCTACTGAGATTCATTTCTCACAATAGTGTTGACATGTATCAGATGTGTAGGTCCCTTGGGTTGGAGGAAGAAGGTAAGGTACACAAAAGTGTCCAATTTAAGCACACAAACTGTTTATTTTAGATAATATAAGTACATGTTAGGATCGAGCTAGCCTTCATGATATTTTGAGAAAGGCTAGTGTAGGATTATTTTGTATAGCCTATTCTAACTTATCTGTATATGAATTAGGCTGGATTGATGATTAGACTATTTAATGGGGTTATGAGTTGTAGGATTGTTGCCTCCATACCCAATAGTTAATTAATTATATTTAATTAAGAATGCATGTCTATGTATAGTTAATCCAGGTGTATGCTATATGTATTTATTCCGCTGTGATGTTGAGAGAACCCGAGAGTAGATACCAACCCAAATGATAGTTAATTAATCAATTTGGAAAAAAAAGTTTAAAATTTGCTCGAGTAGAGGTAATAGTAACACCAACACTCTAATAATTATTTGCATATTATAGTTTTTAAAATAACTAAAGGAACCGTGGGATAGAGGGTGTTACAAATCACCTTAGTCTATATGCTTGTAAATAGTGTTTTGGGAGATGATCTTTTGAAAATTAGTTATCTCGTGTATATAGGGGAAGAACTACTAGGAGAAGGGCAGGGACCCTGGGATTTAATGATAGGGGATGAACTGCCTAGGAGGTGGACAAGGACCTTGAGGAGGAGTGTTTAAGGGATGAACTGCCGAGGAGATGGGCGGTGACCCTATGGAGGTGTTGAGGATGGATGTACTTGGATCCACTAAGGGATGTTCCTGCATATACATGGGAATTTCAATCGTGAACTATTGAATAAGCAGTCATGGACTACAAGGAATTCACCTGGGAGTGAGGGTTTATATGAGGAGTTATTTTGATGTGCTACACTTATCTCTATGTAGCCACACCTTAAAGCAGTGCAACTGTTAGTGTAGCCTAGTGCAATAGTGAGTATCAAGGTCGTATCCCACAGGAACGGGAAAGCCTAAAGTTACTACATACTCCTTGTTATTTAGCCCAAGACAAAAAGTAATTTTAATTAAACTAATTCTAACTACTACTATTTTGGCTACAGAGAGAAGGTGAGACAAGTGTTAAGATAGAGAATTATCAAGTTTCTAGAAAAGAAAACCCATTAGGGTTCTAAACTAGATGATATGTAAACAAAGAATAATGAGTTATGAAATTGATTATGCTACCTGCATATAACAAATCCAGATTTTTTTATTGGTTTCAATGGATTTCTAAAACCTATAATTTCCTTTGGCTATTCATGTCCAATGATCAAGTTTATACTAGCATTAGTGCTTACTATTAGGAATTTCTCCTAATCCAGCAGTCATTAACTTGTTGGTCCGAGTGAAGATCAATTATTCTCTCTATTTAGTTTTCCAATTCCAAACATCATCGGGTAGAGTATTTGAGAGGAATCTAGACAGTTTTTCCTACGACGTCTCGTAATAAAAACTTGATTAATCTTTAACTAGAGGAAGATCACACAATCTAATTTATAACTCAATCATAGTAAATCAAAAGATCAACATAGTTTAAGAACCCAAATTGGGTTTTACCAATCTAGTTACTCACGTTTATGAATAAAACAACAAGAATTATAATAAAGGAAGAAGAAAAAATGGAAATAAAAACATCCTCATCTGTCGAGTTTTGGATGAATAGTCTTGACTCTGAATTCCTCCTTGATTATGCTTCTAGTTGCTCTTGATGCTTCCCAATCTCTTTCTTTAATTCTTGATTGAATCTCCAAAACTTGTGACCTTTGTGAAGAGACAAGAGAATTGAAATGTTAAGCTCAAAAAACTAGCAAGGATTGTCACGCTCCAAGCTACTCCAAGTGCTCTCGTTTTTCCTCTCCTTGAACGCCTTCAAGTGGTTCTTCTCCTCCTTTCACCTTCTCCTATTTATAAGCAAGGGAGGTGCCTCTTTAAGCTTCCACACGGCTATGTTAAAGTGTAGAAAGTGGCAAGGGTGTGGTGGATAGGATAAGATAAGATAAAATAGGATAAGATAAGATAAGATAGGATAAAATAAGATAAGAGATAGGATAAGATAAGATAAGAGATAGGATAAGATAGGATAATATAAGATAAGAGATCAAATAGGATAAGATAAGGTAAGATAAGGTAAGAGATAGGATAAGACAGGATAAGATAAGATAAGAGATGAGATAGGGTAAGATAGGATAAGATAAGATAAGAAACAAGATAAGAGACAAGATAAGGTAAGATAAGTTAAAAAAAATGATGGGAGGTGTATAATGCATCTTTGGCATGTGGTAATGTGTGTTCTAGAAGCTTTAAGGTAGCATGGGTGTGTGGTAGGGTGTGTTCTGTAACCCCCCAATCCTACAGTTCCTTTTAAATTGATTAAATAATATAAACTATATACTATAGGATTGGTTAATTACTACTTCCCTTACCCGAGTCAATTTTTAAACATTTATCAAATGCAGTAATTAGTGTTATTGGTTTGGGTCACTACAATCGGGATCTCACACGTTAAGCAGCAAAAATTAAAACATATTAGTTAAAACAACATACAAGTGCATATATATATATTCATATACATCAACATTCATTTACAGTGTATACCTATCATTCATTAGACATATATCTATAGATATGTGAGAGTGTTAGTCAAGGTAAGGAGACACCAAGCCTGTCACTCATACCCATTTAACAAAAATAGCTAGTGGATTCCTAGCTCACATATCCTAATATATATATGCCCTTATTCTATACATCAAAACTATTATCCTGATCCTTTTACCAAAATATCACAAGGATTCAGGGTATGGGGCATACCAAAAACTTTATATTCTAATACTTCAGGGTGGGGAAGAACTTCCCATATATATATGATCCATAGTTCCTTAATAATAGGGAAATACCCCAGGAAGGGTATTTCAACTAACTCCATCTCTACCTCAAGGAGGATTTGGTATCTAGGCATCTGATACAAACCAACATTTTTATGAGAATAAATCTCAGTAGCATTAATAACCATTTTTCAAAAAAGCTAGTTTGTACCACCGTAAAATCATATGAAAATTCTACATTCTTTTTCATAAAATAATACATCTATTGGGTTATCCTATATAACATTTCATTTAACGTTCATAATTGCATGCATAAACTTAACTCATAGTAGATATCTCATCATTTCTTCAAAACATATAGGTAACATAGCATCATTCATATAACTTTCATCATAACATAAAGAGCAATAAGGAAATAAGAGCACTTCTTGTTGGCCTCTGCAATCATCATCATTATCATCATATAATTGCATAATAAGAAAAATCTGGAGGGGCAGCATATGCACCACTCCATGTTTTCGCATATGTACTATGGCAACTTTGCCTGGCAGTCCTCGATTGCATATAACATTTGTGTACATTATGGAGCATCCTCTAGTGGATCCAAGTACCATAAGGTCCCCAACTCTGGGTCCCACACATTAAGTACATACTGGGGTCCTCAAAATGCTATTCATAAACATATGTATATGGGTGAATCAGTGCATACTATAGTTATGTAAATTCTAAGTATGTGACTTTTCATTTACTTTGTCCATTAAGTCACTAACTTACAATTTACAACTATCACGATAATTGTGGAATGTCTAATCATTGTCCCATACCAGCAATTTGTCATTCAGATATGAACCTATTTACCACAAATACATATATTAATAACACAATTTTCATTTATCTTATGCATTCTTGCTCTTTCCTTTTAACTTTCATCACTTTCATGCTCTTTCTCATTTACATTCAAAGTATATGTTATCTTTCTTGTAATTTTAGTTTAATCTCTAGTTTGGATTTAGTTTTTGGGCTACATATCATTCAAATATATCATTAAGTTCATGTTTTCATCACAAAAGGTGGCAGTCAACTGATATCACTCTGCAAGTCGACTGATTGCATTCTGTCTAAATCTTTAAAATTCCAAACAGAGAGCTGTCAGTTGACTGCTAGCTTACTGTTGAGCCCAAGAGTCGACTACTGGGCCAAGGCAGTCGGCTACTCTGTTCTTGGGCATTTCTGGAAAATGAAGAACACGATAATCAACTTCTAGATGCTTGGCAATCGGCTGCTGCGTCTTGCTCTATTTTATAAATCACCGTTGACCCAAATTTTCAATCCAAAAACTTATTTTTAAATCCATTTTAAAATTGATGAACTCAAGATAAACTTCTTAGCAACATTTAAAACAAGAAAGCAGCCCAAAACATCATATAATCTTGTCCAAATATGAGATTAAAAGTCATTTTCATTCAAGCTAAAAAACCCATTTTTCAGAAACAATTTTTAGCATGCACAAGTATTTTCAATCGGTTAAAAATACCCAATAGTGATTAAAAATAATAAGAATGTAGTTTTAAATCCCTTTTTCTTTCAAACAAATTTAATTTCACAAATTTTAGTAGTATGAATAGTAAACTCCGAAATAAAGGGATTAGGTTATTATGCTACCTTTTTTCTGGTTTCTAATCGGTATTTGATGACCGAAAAGTGTTTTGGAGTGATTTCCTAGCTCTTAGAATTCTTAGTTTCGTCCAACAGCTTCCTTTCTTCACAATTCTAGCTTTCTCTCTCTAACTCGATTTCCTTCTCTCTCTAAAATTTTAGAACTCAGGATGCTAAATGAAGGGTCTAAAGGATTGGCCTATTCATAGGCAGTCCGACCTTTTTGCAATTCTACTCCTAATTCCCAACCATTCGATCCAAAATGATAATTCTTCCAACTATATGTTAAATTACTATTTTGTCCCTAACTCACTAGCGGGAAGCTTTTAAAATTCTGTTGCTACAGGAAATCCTTTGGCTAAAATTGCTATTCTTATACCTAAACTTTTTCACTTTTTGGTTTAGTCCTTTTCTTCATTCTAGTTAATTTCTCACTCATTTCTAATCTAATTCTTGCACTCATGCAACTATATGCAAGCTAACATAACATAAATGCAACATACACAAGCAATTAACTAAAATTAACAAACATCTCTCAAATTTTAGGAGCGAATGTTACATGTTCTAGAAGACTCTATGTAACACCCTCTGTCCTACGGTTCCTTTTTGAGATTTTAAAAACTATAATATGAAAATAATTATCAGAGTGTTGGTGTTACTATTACTTCTACCCGAGAAAAAAAATTTTTAAACTTTTTACCAAGTTAATTACTTGAGTGCATTTAGGTTGGTCTTTACTCTCGGACTCTCTCAATATCACAGCGGAATAAATACATATAGCATACACCTGGATTATCTATACATAGACATGCATTCTTAATATAATCAATTAACTATTGGGCATAGAGGCAACAATCCTGCCACTTATAACCCCATTAATTAGTCTATTCATCAATCCAGCCTAATTCATATATAGGTAAGTTAGAATAAGCTATACAAAATAATCTTACACTAGTTTTTCTCAAAATATCATGAAGGCTAGCTCAATCCTAACATGTACTTATGCTATCCAAACTAAACAGCTTATGTGCCCAAATTGGACACTTATTCATACCTTACCTTTTTTCTCCAGCCCAAGAAGACCTATACATCTGGTACACATCAACACTATCATGAGAAATGAATCTCAGTAGCAATACAACCAGTTACAAAATCCATTGACCTGTACCACCATGTTCGAACAAAAAAACTCTACATTCTTTCATAAAACATATCGCATACTATTAGGATGAAATGAGTGTCGCGTTTAATCATGTTATGTACTTATATGTATGCATGTGCATTTAAAACATATCAACTTTAAAACATGGGAAGTGTATTCATCATCATTCTTATTATAAAACATTTCTTATAAAACACATGTGGGATAGTAAACATAACATCATTTCATTTCCATAACATGCGAGCAGTATATAAAACACCCTAAGAGTAATCAGGAGAGTCACCCAACAAAAACTCTACGCACCATTGTCTATATGAGTGAGCACATGTCTATTTAGCCATGCCTTAACTTTTGTACATTCTAAGGCGTCCACTAGTGGATCCAAGTACCTTAATTGTCGTTGCCCCTTTCCAGCAAATCATCCCTGACCAACGGGATTCCTCCCTTTCATCCTCATGGGATCATCATCAACTCTACCCGAATCATTTCCTCTCTGCTTTTGGGAAGATCATAATACTATAGAAACACCTCCATTCCTTCGAGGTGGATCACACTCCCGATACGCTATTCTCTACATATACTCTAAGGTGAATTGGCCTATGCCTATGGTTATGCTTAACTCTAAGTATGTGTTTCTCATATGGCCCTTAGGAGATGACACTAACTTAAAGTTTGCAACCATCATGGTGTTTTCAAAATCATCTAAGTTTAAGTGGATGTTTAACCATCCCAATTTATGGCATAACTGTGGAATGCCCAATAGTCGTCCCATACCGACAATAGGTCACTCGATCATAAGCCTATCTACCCTAAGGAATACACTAAGAAGACTTTCCTCTTTCCCTCTTTGTGTTTTCTGATCTCTCTTTCTTTCACTATCCCAAAGGTATCATCACCCAAAACTCCTAGTTTCCTTGCTTATCTATGTTTTGAGCCCTTAATTAAGTTAGTATGAAGAATTACTAAGCTTAATTGCCATTAAAATCCTCATTTAGCAAGTTAAAGGGCTGCCAGTCGACTGCTGAAAGGCTAGTAGTCGGCTGGTGGCTCTTTGTATTCTTTAAATACCAAACAGCAAGGCTGGTGCCTTTCTGGAATGTATTCTGGTAAAAATATAAGCACGACAGTCGACTGCTAAACAGTCAGTTTGACTACTCAGTGTAAACCTGGGCCCGACAGTCGACTGCTAGGAACCTAGCAGTCGACTACTAAGCCTTTGTCTGCACTTCTAGGTTTCCAAGAACACAACAGTTAACTACCTAGTGCAGACCTAGGCTCGATAGTCGATAGCTAGATATCTGGCAGTTAGTTGCTAAGCCTCTGTCTACACTTCTGAGTTTTCTAGGAACACGGCAATCAGCTGCCCCATACATAACAATCGGCTGTTATGCTCCGCTACAGTTTAGAAAACATGATTTTGATAATACCCAGTCCAGAATGCATTCCATTTTTAATTCTAAGCATATGAGCTTAATTCCCATACAACAAACTTTACTTTTCATTAACCATTTCTCATTCATTAGCTCAAACATGGTACATTCAAGGAAATCTAGTTTATATCTCTAGATGAACACAACCCAGCCCTTCCAATCCATTACAAGCACATATATGAGCATACATTCAGCAACACAACATCCCATAGAAATAGAAAAGCATATAGAATGTAGGTTTAACCCCAATCTTAGTTTAAACATGTAGAAATCCATATTTTTCAGCAATAGTAACATTTTAGAAAAAGATAGGGGTTTAGGATGGATTGCTACCTTGATTCCTGCAAAATGTGTGTGTTTGATGTGTTAGAAATGATCCTTCCTTGCTATTAGGCTAATTCTTAGCCTTAAATCTGTTCCTTCCTTAGTAGAATTCCCTCCTTAAGCCCTAGCTTGCCTCTTTCTCTTTCTAGCCGCCCTCTTTAGCTTGTCTCTCTAAAATCTGGTATGGTGGAAGTGTGTAGGGGTTTTGGCTACAGCTAGGGTTTATGAGAAAGTTAGGAAATTACATTCTAATCCCTGGCTACTTTGTAGTTTTAGTCTCTATATTTTTTCCTTTTCACTTGGGTCCTTAGCCTCACTCTCAACTAAGAAATTGTAATTCTTTCAAGTTGGTCCCTATACTAATGCAACTATATGCACCAATGCAACATACACAAGCATTAAACATCAAATTAACAATTATCAAACATCTCTTTAATCATAATTAGAGCGGATGTTACACTCTATGCAAAAAGTTGCATTTTGAGGTGTTTAAAGCCTTTAAACACTTGATTTTGGTCCTTTTTACTTCAAAACTACTTTTTAACTAGGGAAAAGCTTGGATAATATGAAAGCAATTTGAAAACTTGGGTAATTATAAATAAAACACATAAATATGTTCTTAAAGTGAGTAGAATTTATCAAATAAAAATATATAATTATGTACCTATCACATTACCCTATACTTAAGCTTTTACTTGTCCTCAAGCAAAATTTCATTTAATCCATAAGAAATAATAATAGCTTTTTATAGTTAATACATACTCAACAGTCTATGTAACTTGATGCTGCATGAATCTTAACCATAATTCTTGGTGTTTCAGGCCCTTCACAAATAACAAAGATAGTTAGATTGAATGCATTTCCTCAACAAGCAATTCATTGTTTCATTAGGAACCACTGCCTCACAGAGATCACTCAATGTTGCTCAGAAGTGTATTTCATAGAACCATGCTTTCCATATGCTTACTTATAAATCTCATCTCTACTACATGCGAAAACTTGAATATTATGATCAAAGGGTTTTGACAAGGTTGTAATGAGGCTTAAGGTAAAGGTAGGAGAAGAATTAGGAAAGAAACAAGGGTAACAGATATGTTGGAAAATTATGTGAATACTCATGTAATTCAATGAAGTTCCAAGGATTAAATGCAGTATACAGAGTTCTTCACTAAGTTCTTAGTTCAAAGAGTACCTTTCCCTTAGAGAGTACGAAGACTGCTTATATATTTTTTCTTCTTCTTTTCTTTCTTTTTCTCTTCTCAAACTTTTTTTTCATGGCAGTCTTACATTCTAACATCCTTGAAGGGAGGTATCTCCAAATAGAAGACTCAGTGATCTATCATCTATTGAGGTGTTGCATTTTTAAGCCAGATGTATAGAATATACCACACAAATTCCAACATATAAGGTGGCAAAGAAAGATAATGTAAAAAGAAGTGGAAAATCAGGTGTAAGGGTGTATATAATGAAGAACATGTCAAGGCTTAATGATGGTCAACTAAGGGAAACACATAGGGTAGGCTTTTTGGTCATCAGTGATGTAACCAAAGTTGCCTAAATCATGTCTGATATTCAAGAATTCATGTAATTTTGACAAGTATTACAAAACAAGTTCTAGTAACATAGTAAAATGAGTGCACCCTCTACAAGAAAAATTTAGAGCATGTTTGTAATGAATGCTCTCTTGGCTCAAATCCTCACATTTATAGGTTATGGTTTTATAGGTTCCTAAAATTTTCAATAAAATTTTTAGTTAATTAATACATGCATGTCTTCCTATCCATATTATCATATTAGAGTGTATGCAATGTAGAACATGGTGCATTTATTGTCTAGTATGGATTTAAAAGAGTTTGACTTGAAAAATTATAAGTTTGTGTTATATTTTATCCATGTTATGACTTAATATAAAGCAATGGTGAAGAAAATGACAATCACTAGTATGACACGTTTTGGAATGCATATAGGAAAGCACTTATTTGCATTATGAACAAAGTAAAAATAAAGTAAAGAAAAAAATAATGTAAACTAACATAAACTGAATGAATAAAGGAGAATGTAAACTAATTAAACTAAAAACTACTATTTTGAAAAAAAATTTTAATTGAAAATTTATTTGAGATTTAAATCAAATTGTATTTGAAAATTAGATTGAAATTGAATTAGAAAATTTATTTGAGAAGAAAGAAAACTGAAGTTAAACCAAGAGTCACCCTCACACTTAAGACAAACATTGTCCTCGATGTACAAGAAAAGGGATATCTCAAAAGAAAATAGTAAAGACAAAAAACAAACTAAGGTACATGAATGAAAATAAAGTTAAAGAGAAGGATGAAAAAGAGAAGTTTAATTACTACCTTGATCAAGCAAAGCTAGAGGAGGAAGAGGGCTTCAAAATGGAAGGGTCCTAGGGTGTTTCTAGCCAGAGGGTAAAGTTGATTCCCTCTTATCTGGTGTTAACTCAGCTATTATGATCATAGGCTGCTTCTTCACATCACCCACATATGTGCACCTAAAGTGCTTTGGTGGTTCCTTTAATTTCAAGACAAGAAGGTCCTTACTTAAAGGTTTCACATCTTGCACCTCTAACCTATCAAGTAATTTTTCCTACAAGTGAGGGGTGGTTATATCAAAGGTGATTGTTTCACCCCTTACTCTAAGTGTTAACTTTTCCTTAAAAACATCTATAAGAGCCTTAGATGTTGCGAGGAAAGGTCTGCCTAGAATCATGGGTATGCTACTTTCACCCTCTATATCCATTACAATAAAGTCAATAGGAAATGTAAATTTCCAACTCTTACTAGGACATTCTCAATTATACCCTTAGGATGTTTAATAGTCTTATCAACTAATTATACAGTTATCCTATCAGGTTTTAGTTTATTCAATAATCTATTAAACAAGCTAGTAGGCATCAGATTAATTATGGATCCTAAATCCACTAAAGCATCTATAACAGGTAGTTTATTAATTACACAAGGTATAGAAAAACTCTTTTGATCATGCCTCTTAATAGGTAGATTGTTTTGTAGGATTGGTGTGCACTCTTCAGTTAGTGTTACTAGCCCCAAATCCTTGGGTTCCTGTTTGTACTTTTCAACTATTCAAGTGGGTTAATATACTTACCGAGTTGTTGAAAGAGTTTTGCTTGCTTTAGTCTAGCAAGGTATGGAACAAGTGGTTGGTACTCTTTCATAAGACTTTTCTTATCCTCAGCTTGCACTGTTTGCTAACCTCTGATCCTGGTTCTTTACTGACTAGCTTATCTTGTATAATAGTAGTATCATCATTCAATTGTAAAGAACTAGCATTTTGCTTATCTAATAGCAGAGTAATAGAATTGCAATGCTCCCTTGGGTTTAGCTCTATGTTACTGGAGAGTGTTCCTAGCTGTCTCTCAACCAACAACTTAGATATCTGGCCCAACTAAGTTTCTAAGTTTTAAATAGAGGCCTATTGATTTCTAAGGATTATGTCTTGATAGGACACGTACTTCATCATTACTTCCTCAAAACTGGGCTTCTTCTCCTTCCCCTGAATGAATTGATTTAAGGCAGCTTGTGATTGGGGTTGCTGCTGCCGCCACTAATAGTTTGGTAGACCCTGGATGTTATTATTTCTCTAGATGAAATTTGGATGGTTTTTCCATTTGGGGTTGTATGTATTGTTGTATGGGTTATTTTGCTATTTTGAGGCATTCCCCATGTAATTTACTTATTCTAAGTCAGTAGAACCCAAGTTAGATGAAAATGAAGTTGATGAGTTTGCAAACATACCTCCCACATTACAATTTACACCATAATGTGGGCCACCACAAAATTCGCAGCCTGATGTGCTGCTTCTACTGGCATTTGGAGTTAGTTTATCTTCTTGGTAAGAAGGTCTACTTGAGCTACCAAAGGTGATGTGGCATTTGCTTGATAGGCTATTCCTTGCTGTACTGTGTTTTCTCTAGAGGATTGCCATTGGTAATAGTTCATGGCCATCTCTTCTATTAAATTTTATACCTGCTCTAGGGTTTTATTGTTGAGAGCTCCCCTGCTACTACATCTACCATCTGCCTAGTGGTTGGGTTTAGTCCACTGTAAAATGTTTGTACATGCATCCATAAGGGCAGTCCATGATGTGGGCAACATCTAAGCAAATCCGTGTACCTCTCCCATGCATCGTACATGCTTTCATCATGCGTCTGCACAAAATAAGAAATATTATTGCACATCTATACAATCTTAGCGGGAGGAAAATATTTATAGAGAAATTTTTTTACTAAAGCATTCCAAGTGGTGATGGAGTTAGGAGGGAAGGATTGCAACCATCTTTTGGCCCTATCCCTTAAAGAGAATGGAAATAACCTAAGCCTAATGGAATCATTAGTGCTTCCATTGATTCTAAAGGTGTCACATATCTCCAAGAAATTGGCGATATGTGCATTGGGGTCGTCACTAGGTAGCCCTCCAAACTGTACAGTTTGTTGCACCATCTGGATTATGATTGGCTTTATTTCAAAATTAGCAACTATGGTAAGCCAACTGATGCACGTTTGTGTTCCTTCCAACTAAGGTCTAGTAAAATTTTACATTGTTCAGTTACCATCTTCATTATTATTGTTATTGGCCATCTCTTATGGTGTATAAACAAGAATTTGAACTGAATCTTCCTCAAGTGAACTAGTCCTCAAACGTCTTAAAGAGCGTTCAGGTTCATGAAAAGCTTTTAGAGGAGCAGGGTCAGAACTTTTGGTCATAAACTATACGAGAACAAAAGTAACACGTAGCTAACCACCAAACAATATATTGCTAAAATAATTAAAACTTGAATAGAAAGAAATAGTTAAACAAAAGATCAATTGAAGCAAAATAATTATTGAAGTGAGAATAAGGGATTAGAAACAAAATAGACAAAAATAAAATCGCTAAAGTAACAATTTCTAATTTCACTCTAATTTTCTCAAAAAGTTTCCCCGGCAACGACACCAAAAACTTGATGTGCTACCAATGATCTATATGTAGCCACACCTTAACATAGTGCACCTGTCAGTGTAGCCTAGTGCAATAGTGAGTATCAAGGTCGTATCCCACGGGAACGGGAAAGCCCAAAGTAACTACTACTACTTTGGATACGGAGAGAAGGTGAGACAAGTGTCAAGATAGAGAATTATCAATTTTCTAGAATTAGGGTCCTAAACTAGATGATATGTAAACAAAGGATAATGAGTTATGAAATTGATTATGCTACCTGTATATAACAAATCTAGATTTTTGATTGGTTTCAATGGATTTCTAAAACCTATACTTTCCATTGGCTATTCGTGTCCAATGGTCAAGTTTAAATCAACATTAGTGCTTACTATAAGGAATTTCTCCTAATCTAGCAGTCGTCAACCTCTTAGTCTAAGCGAAGATGAACTATTCTCTCTAGTTAGTTTTCTAATTCCAAACATCATTGGGTAGAGTATTTGAGAGGACTATAGACAATTTTTCCTACAACGTCTCATAATGAAAACTTGATTAATCTTTAACTAGAGGAAGATCACACAATCTAATTTATAACTCAATCATAGTAAATCAAAATATCAACATAGTTTAAGAACCCCAATTGGGTTTTACCAATCTAGTTACTTATTTTTATGAATAAAACAACAAGAATTATAATAAAGGAAGAAGAAAAAAATGGAAATAAAAACATCCTCATCTGTTAAGTTTTGGATGAATAGTATTGACTCTGAATTCCTCCTTGATTATGCTTCTAGTTGCTCTTGATGCTTCCCAATCTCTTTCTTCAATTCTTGATTGAATCTCCAAGACTTGTGACATTTGTGAAGAGACAAGAGAATTGAAGTGTTAAGCTTCAAAGACTAGCAAGGATTTTCATGCTCCAAGCTACTCTAAGTGCTCTCGATTTTCCTCTCCTTGAATGCCTTCAAGTGATGCTTCTCCTCCTTACACCTTCTCCTATTTATAGGCAAGGGAGGTGCCTCTCTAGGCTTCCATGGGGTTGTGTTAAAGTGTGGAAAGTGGCAAGGGTGTGGTGGATAGGATAAGATAAGAAAAGATAGGATAAGATGAGATAAGATAAGATAAGATAGGATAAGATAAGATAAAAGATAGGATATGGTAAGATAAGATAAGATAAGAGATAGGATAAGATAGGATAAGATAAGATAAGATAGGGTAAGATAAGATAAGAGATAGGATAAGACAGGATAAGATAAGATAAGATAAGAGATAAGATAAGAGATAAGATAGGGTAAGATAGGGTAAGATAGGATAAGATAAGATAAAAGACAAGATAAGGTAAGGTAAGTTAGAAAAATGATGGGAGGTGTATAATGTGTCTTTGGCGTATCATAAGGTGTGTTCTAGAAGCTCTAAGGCAACATGGGCATGTTGTAGGGTGTGTTCTAGAAGACTCCATGCAAAAAGTTGTATTTGAGGTGGTTTGAGCCTTTAAACACTTGGTTTTGGTCCATTTTACTTCAAAACTGCTTTTTACCTAGGGAAAAGCTTGGATAACATGAAAACAAGTTGAAAACTCAGGTAATTATAAATAAAACACATAAATATGCTCTTAAAGTGAGTAGAATTTATCAAATAATATTTATGTGCCTATCATGTTCGCATGGTGACTCTCTAGATTTCTCTTGGTATGATCTTGTGATGATCATGATTTGGCATTAGCCTTGAAATGCTCTAATTTTACTTGATTATGCTCTCGTATATATGTGATTATAACCCTATTAACATTATGAAGTAATATGTGTGTGTGTGTATATATATCCTGTTTGATGGATATATGATATAATTTGATGACATATGTGTATCCAGTATGATGGGTAGTTTTGATTGCATAAGTATGAATATGAGATGTGAAATATAACTGCATGATTCATGCATGGTATCCCAATATATTTAATTTATCATTTACTATAAAAGAATGTAGCATTTTTTGTATGATTACAGTGTTATAGACCATTAGATTTTAAAGATAAGTTGTTATTGCTACTGGGATTTATTCTCATATGGCGTGCTGGTTTGTATCAGATGCCTAGGTACCAAATACTGCTAGAGGTGGAAATGGAATTGGTAGAGATACCCTTCCTGGGGTATTTTTCGGTCATTAAGGAGCTATGGGTTATATATGTATAGGAATTCTCCTTACACCCTAATTGCATAAAGTCTTAGGAATGTACAGTAGAATTTTGATATGCTCGGTACCCTAAATCCTTATTAATATTTTGGAAGGATCAAGAGGATGCTTTTTAGTGTATAAGATAAGGGCATATATGTATCAGGATATGTGAGTTAGGAATTCACTAGCAGTCTTTTGTTAAAAGGGGTATGAGTGATAGGCTTGTTGTCTCCTTACCCTAGTTGACACACTCACATATCCACAGGTATATTTCTAACAGGTGACACTTGTAAATACCATAAATGGATTATGTATATGGATGCATATATATAGCTTTTATTTCAACTATTTTAATTAATTTTCTATTACAACGTTACATGTGAGTATCTTGAGTGTAGAATTCCCAAACTAATGACACCTAACTAATTAACTTGGTAAAAAAAATTACTTAGGTAGAGGTAGTAGTAACTCACCAATCCTGTTTGTTATAGTATTAAATGAACTAAAAGGAATAATAGAATTGGGGATGTTACAAGATGTCAAACCATGTGATATTAAAGAGGCTAAGGTAAGGTGCTCTGTAGAGCTTAGGACGAGGCATTTTTTATGGCCTTAGGCTAAGCCAAGATACCACATAGCTAGGCATCTAGTGTCTTAGGTTTACTGTCCAAGGGACAGATTATATGGGGGCGCCCTTTTACTTAGGTAGAGACACCTCTTTTACTTAGGTAGGAGCACTTCTTTTACTTATGTGAAGGTGGTCCTTCTATTTTGGAAGAGCGGTCACCTCCTCTTAAGGGATAAAGGTCACCTCTTCCCGAGGGAGTGGGATCACCTCCTCTTAGGGAAGATGGGTCACATCCTTTTAAGGGAGAGAGGTCTCATTCTCTTAAGTAAGAGGGATCATCTTCTCTTAACTAAGAAAGATCGCCTTCTCTTATAGGAGAGGAGTCGCCTTCTCTTAAAGGATAAGGGTCACCTTTTCTTAAGGAAAATGGGTCACCTCTTCTTAACTGAGGGAAGTCACTTATTGGAAGATATTAGATTAAATTAAATAAATAAATAAAGTAATAGTAAAACTCATGTAGGAACAATGAGGTCCCAAGAATTATAAGTTTGAGAGCGAGGATGGAGAAATCAAGCTTGCTTGAAGAGATAGAATCAACCCTCAACACTAATGATAGAATTAAGGGTATTAAATAGAATCTTCTCTAATCATCAGAATGAGCAAACAGGCACTAGGACGACTTTATGGTGTGGGCTTAAAGACAAAGTTTCAATGAAAAAATTTGTAAGTATCTTTGTGTTAGATTCATCAAGCATCAGACCTATCATTATTCTCATTGATAGAAACATTATAACCTAACATGCTATGAGATGTATTCCAAGATTTCTAGAAATTGAGTCAAAATGGCAATGGAAGTATAAGGCTATCAGTCCATAATGCTTAACTGTCCAAGCAACTACAGAATGAGGAGGGTTTCCCTTTTAATTTCATTAACATTGTAGAAGATATCATCTATATACGTAATAGTGTTCTAAATGTCAACTTTTACTTTTCATATTTTAGACAATTCCCCTATCCCCATACTAAGCTGTGAAAACTAGGGTTGTACGTTCTCTATCCTATGTAACTATTTTGTGAAAGGTGAAAAAAAAATTAAAAATTTTCATAAAATATTTAGTCATTTAAGTTAATTTTATTTAAAAATAAAGTTTTTAGCATCATATAACATACATTTTTCTAAATATTGAAAACTTACCAAAAGAGCAAATTTTAAGAAAGAGAAATAAAGAATAAAAATTAAAGATTTTTTCCTTAATTTTTAAGAGATGTCAATTTTTGGAAAGTATGAGCATATTGTCAAAAATATGATTCCTAAAAACAAGGAATGGATTGTGTTATCAAATCTCAAATAGATTAAAAATTTTATCTACCAAGATGTGAATGTGATCTATATACTAGCTCAAGTGGCATGAGGATGAAAATTTAGGTGAAGGATGTTAATGCAAACTCAAATTAATGTGAATAGAATGTAATTAACATTTTAGTCGAACTAAAAATAACATAAAAAGAACAAAATTAAATGGTTGGAGTGATTGGTTCTTAATTTCTTTAAGCAAGGTCTTAAATTTTAATTTTTTGTATGAAAACACCTTGGTTAAGAAAGCTCGATTCTATTATAGAATTTTAGTTAGTTCAAAACCTATTAGTCCAAACTTAGTTGACTTTTAGTTATTGGTGATTTTGAAAAAAAATATTTAATCTTTTGAGTCAATTTTATTTAAAAATAAAGATAAACCAATTTTTAACTTCATATAAAATTCATTTTTTAAATATTTTAATTACTAATAAGTTTTGGTTGAGGAGAAAGCAGTCTACTTTTGAAAAGAAGAGAACACAAATTCAAATATTGAGAAACCTACTCGTTATGAGGACTTTACCTTAACACTCTCAACACGATAGAGATTAATCCCAAGTCTCATGTGTGAATTTGGAATACCTAAGCTTCCATTAAAAACAATATATTGAATTTTTACAAGAGAAAAAATAATTTTAAGAAATAGAAATAAAGGGTAAAGTTCCGGGGATCGCTACTAGTTGAGCGTAACCCAAATAGGCATTCCGTCGTCCATTCAGATTCCGTTCAACCCAAAATCAACCGTAGCTATACTAATTACACATACAATCATTACAATAAACTTTGTAATAGTAAACTAGAATCCATGCATAAAACATGTAATTCATACAAACAAATTCCATCTCAATCTTACACATTTACAACATTAAACCCTGCCAAAAATTTGGCAGAGTCTCCCCTATATTTCGAATGTTTCCCAAGTACAAACAGACAATAGTTTAGAAATTTACATTCAATCCATCAACAAAATAAAACCAGTAATTACATAATCCAATACAAAACATCAACAGAATATATACATCACAATTCAAGCCTAGAACTAAGCTGCTCGTCCACCTATCATCACGCTGTTTCCCAACTATTGCCTAGGCCCCTATTCCTGTTCATCTGAGCAAACAACCTTATGAGATATTTAAATCCCAGTAGAATAATTTACAATTAATCATACTGTTCAAAAACTGGTTGATTACTCAGCGGTGCAAGCACCAAAAACAACTTCTCGTATTCAGTTTGAAAATAGTGAAATACCTTATCCATTTTAAAATCATTATTTAGCATGGAAATTGCAGCAAATATCCCATAAATATAAAATTCTATTTTATGAAAATCTGTAACAAAAGAATTGAGTCAAATCCCATGCCCAGTGTTTTTAAATCCATGTCGGCCATAAGTCATATGCGACCGAGTCTAAAACCATCCAATTACATGTCATCTAGAGAAATTCTCTCTCTTGTCATTGGGTGTGATCCATAACACCAATCACCTGAAATCTCGCCTATGTTGTGAGTGTGATCCGTAACACTAATCACTTAGTCAAGGACCGGGTGAGAATCAACATCTAGGGCATCCCTTAGCATGTGCACATACGCCAATTCTCATCCTCATACATTCTATTCGAACTCAAATGCACACGGTCAGCTATTCCTTAGGGTTCTAGGGTATTACGCCTAAATCACAACATATCCCCGTATAGACTATCCCCCTTTATACTCCTTTAAACCTTTCTTAGGGTCGTCCTGATTTACTGTGTGATCCCTAACGTAATGCAGGCTAATTCTGGTTAAAAAAATATATTTATAAAATCCCTGCACTTGGGATACATAACGACCTTCCTATACCGGCTATTAAGTACCCTACCCTAAGTTAATCCGTCCCTATGGCATCTAAACTCGATAGGCAAATTGTCTAACATGCAAAGGGTATTTTACAGCACACAGGCATGCAATTTAGTCCATTGAAAGCAGCACGTAAATCCATGCAATTAATCTAAATTGTTCAGGTATCCACAAGATAAAATCTAAAGTTCGGGAAGCGTAAATTATCCTACCTGGTCTCCATTTACTCCAAATCGATTCGAGACTTCTCATATCCTCAAAATTCGAGCCTAATCAATTTCATAGGAATTTAAATGAGTACTTTAGTCTGTTACGTCATCAGTTTCACTTTCCTACATCTGATTGCACAATTTCCTAAGATGATTAATTTCCTATTCATGTTCGGCATCGAATTCAGTCAAAATACATTAGGTTTAGGTGATTTAGACCTTACTGGGGGTTTCGGATGATGGAAATCTATTTCGGGACAGTTTATGGCATCTTTCTAGCTTCTCCACCAGTGGCGCATGGCAGCTCACGGCGACGCACGGGGAAGGGGTGCGGTTGGGCTCAAAAATTACACCACGATGAAGCCTTCAAGATGAGGAGTCCGAATCTGAGGTTAGTGCGACGGTTCACGGCCATTTGAATGGCGTTTTCTGGCGACAAAAAGTGACGCAAAATAGATGCCTTTTACCTCGATCCGGGCCCATGGCGGCTCTATTTGGTGGCTGCGAGCTGGGGGAGGAAGATGGCAGTTCAGCTTACAAACTAGTGGTGGCAGTGACATCCAACGGTGGCTGACGGAAGAGATCACAGTGGGCGAAAAATCACACAATGGAGGAGAAAAACGTCCTCTTTTCAGCGACGGTGGCGGCTATTGGTAGCTGTGGATAGCTGCTAGAGGTCGAGGGTGGTGAGGTGCGTCTATTGGTAGGTCAGGTGGCAGCCTACAGTGGCCCTGGTGGTGGCGCGCGGTGGTGGAAGAAGGAGAGAGTAAGTGGAGTGAAGAGAGAGAGAAAAGGGATGAAAATGATGGGAATTTATGGGATTCTGGGGAATTTAAAACTTTCGGGGGAGATACTGACATTTTCCAAACCACCCGGGGAAACTGCTGGATGTCGTCTTCGATCTGGATGATGGCACGGGTTCCCATGTAAGGGTTTCGGCCTTCATCTGAGGAACCAAAGTCCAGAACTCTGTCTGTCAGTCTCTTATCGCCGAGTCACATTTCCTTTCATCAGATTACGTTTCTGTCTTTGAAAAACCCTCCGGTTTCAACCATCGACTTCAAAAATTGTGTCGCACTTAGTTTTAAAAAAATTAACATCAAAATTCAGTTTTAATCGTTTAAAAATAATTTCGGTTATTACATTCTCCCCTATTAAAAGAAATTTTGTCCCTAAAATTCATACCTGTGAACAGCTCTGGGTATCGTTGCCTCATCTCGTCTTCTTTCTCCCACGTCATCTCCTGCGATGCTACATCCTGCCAAAGTACCTTAACTAAAGGGATTATTTTATTCTGGAGTTGCTTAGTCTTAAAGTCAAGGATTTGTACAGGTGTAGATTCATAGGTTAAATTTTCCTTTAACATTATTGGTTGATTCCCCAATACATGCGCAGGATCTGGGACATATTTACAATGTTGTGAGACGTGAAAGACATCATGCAAGTTGGACAAGTGGGGAGGTAAGGAAAATCTGGTAGGCAACTGGACCAACCCTTTGTAGGATTTGGAATGGTCTTAAGAATCTAGGGCTTAATTTCTTGGTCCTTACTTGTCTACCGATACCCTTGGTGAGGGACACTCTCAGAAATACATGTTCTCCCTCATTGAATTCTAAAGGTCTTATTCTTTTATTTTCATAGGCTTCCTGCCTTTGTTGGGCAACCCTCATCTTTTCCCTAATCATTTTGATCTAATCAGTGGTTTCTTATATAATCTCAGGTCCCAACAGTGTACTCTCCCCCATCTCTACCCAAATCAAGGGTGATTTACAACTCCTCCCATACAGAACCTCATAAGGTGCCATACCGATGGTAGAGTGATAACTGTTATTGTATGCAAACTCTATCAACAGTAGATATTTATCCCAATTCCCTTTCTGTTCTAGCACACAAGCCCTTAACATATCTTCTAAATTCTGGATATTCCTCTTAAACTGCCTGTCAGTCTGGGGATGATAGGTCGTGCTAAACTTAAGCTGGGTTCTTAAGGCTTGCTGTAGGGATTGCCAACATCTCGAAGTAAACCTAGGGTCTCGCTCGGATACTACACCTAATGGTATTCCATATAATCTCACGATTTCCCTAAGGTATACCTAGGTCAATTTCTCCATAGAGTATCACATCTTAACAGGCAAAAAGTGAGCAGACTTGGTCAATCTATCTACTACCACCCAAATGGCATCAAATCCAGCTGGTGTCCTAGGTAATCCTACCACAAAGTCCATGGTTATTTGATCCCATTTCCTTTCCGGTATCTTCAGTGGTTTTAGTAACCCTGCAGGTTTTTTATGTTCTATCTTGACCTTTTGACAAGTCAAACAGGCATTCACATAGTTCGTGATGTCCTTTGGCATACCAGGCCACCAAAAGTTCCTCTTCAGATCCTGATACATCTTGGAAATACCTGGGTGAATAGGATAATGGCTTCGATGAGCCTCTGCTAGCACTTTTTCCCTCAGCTCCTGATGGTTTGTAATCACTACCCTCTTCCTAAACATCAATAATCCATCAGGGGCTAATCTAAAATCTGGTTGGTTGGCGTATAACTCCAAGGATTCGTCCTCTAGTTGGGCTTTTCTAATCTCCTCTATCAGCTCGCAGGTTATCAAGAAGTCACTCATCACTAATCTCTTCGGAAATAAGATTACGTTGAGGCTAAGATTCCTAAAATCCTCAAGTAACCTCATCTCATCTATCATTAGGCTAGCTAATTGCAGTGACTTCCGGCTTAATGCATCTGCTACGACATTAGCTTTCCCTGCATGGTATTTCAATTCAAAATCAAAATCCTTCAGGTATTCTACCCACCTACGCTGCTTCATATTCAATTCCTCCTGATCAAACAAGTACCTAAGGCTCTTGTGATCACTATACACCTCGAATACAGCCCCATACAATTAATGTCTCCAAATCTTCAGGGCAAACACGACAGCAGCTAGTTCTAAGTCATGGGTGGGGTAATTTTCCTCTACAGGTTTCAATTGTCTTGATGCATAAGCCACTACCTTCCCATCCTGCATTAAGACGCATCCTAAGCCTTTCAATGATGCATATGTATACAATGTGAAGGGTTCTAAGGGTTTCGAAATAATTAATATAGGAGCGGTGGTCAATTTCTCTTTCAAAGTTTGGAAACTATCCTCACACTGCTCGCTCTATTCAAAGTTCACACCCTTCCGAGTTAACCTGGTTAATGGCAAGGCTATTTGAGAAAATCTTTGAATGAATTTCCTATAATAGCCAGCCAAACCCAGAAAACTCCTAACCTCAGTGACCGTCCTCGGTTGACCCCAATCTAATACTGCTTCAACCTTCTTAGGGTCTACTGCTATTCCTTCCCCATTTACCACGTATCCAAGGAATTTCACTTCTTCCAACCAAAACTCACATTTTTCTAACTTGGCATACAATTGCTTCTCTTCCAGTATCTGTAGCACCGTGCTAAGATGGTGGGCATGCTCTTCGTGAGTCTTGGAGTAGACTAAGATATCATCAATGAACACCACTATAAACTGATCTAAGTAGGGTCTAAAGATTCTATTAATATAATCTATGAAGATAGCAGGTGCATTTGTTAATCCAAACGGCATCACTAGAAACTCATAGTGGCCATATCTAGTGTTAAACGCTGTCTTAGGGATGTCTTCCTCTCTAACCCTAATCTGGTGGTATCCCAATCTTAAGTCTATCTTAGAAAACACTGTCGCACCTTGAAACTGATCAAATAAATCGTCAATCCGTGGTAATGGGTATTTATTCCTAATGGTCACCTTGTTCAATTGCCGATAATCGATACATAATCTCAAACTTTCATCTTTCTTCTTTACGAATAAGACTAGAGCTCCCCATGGTGATACACTCAACCTAATGAACCCCTTCTCCAACATATCTTCAATTTGGACCTTTAATTCCCTCAATTTCGTTGGGGCCATTCGGTATGGAGTCATGGCCATTGGGCCTGCACCCGAAATTAGGTCAATCGTAAATTCCATCTCTCTAGGTGGTGGCAGTTTACTTATTTCCAAAGGAAACACCTCCAAAAAGTCACTAACGATTGGGATTAGGTTTAACCTATCCTGCAATTCTACCTGAGAGAGATTGAGGGACACATCACCTATCTCACACACTCTGTCACTCTTACGCACAGGCATATTATCCAAGTAAGTCATTGTCCTCTCGGAACAATTTAACAAGACCCGATTCTTAGTTAACCAATCCATTCCCAAGATGATGTTGATCCTAGTCAAGGGTATACACACTAGGTCCACGATAAACAAGGTATCATCAATGGTTAAGGGGCAGTTTAGGCATATATGTGGGGATATAGTGGCTTCTCCCAAAGGTGTGGATATTTATAGATCACAGGGCAGGGTCTGTACAGGTAATTTTATTTTCTCTACGTGATGCTAGCTACCAATGCTATTTAGAAACAACACCTAAGGCAGTGAACCTATCGATGCAGCCTAGTGCAATGGTGAGTATCAAGGTCGTATTCACAGGAGCAGGAAAGCCCAGAGCTACTACTTGTTCTCTGTTATTTAGCCTACCAATTCAAAGTAATTTCGATTCTAATTAAACTAATAACTAAGCTAAATGCAATAATCACTAGTCAGCGCTAATTAACAAGAAGATGAATTAGTTGAGACAGAACAGCAAACCCACTGGGAACCTAAACTAGTTAGTAAATACGAAAGATAATGGATGACTAAATCTGATTCTGCTACCTGTGAGTGAATTCTAATGCAAATTCAAATTCTCTGTCGGTCTCAATGAATTTCTTAAACCTAAAATCTACCACTGGCTGGTTCTTCCTACTGGTTAATTTTAGATTAGCATTATTGATCTAATTCACTACTATTAAGAGTCGTTACTTCTTAATCCAGCAATTTATTAACCTTAGTTCTAAGTGATAACAAATTGTCCGTTACAATCAGGTGTCCAATTTCAATTAAAATCTGTCGATTATTAAGAGAAATCTAAAGAGCTTTCAGTGCAACGTCTTGCCAATAAAAACATACACAGTCATTCATAATAGTAACAGAGATCACAGAATCAATGTTCAACCATCCACGGAAAGTAAATTCAAGCTACCAACATAGTTCAAGACCCAACGGGTTTTACAAATTTAGTTACACATAAGCATCATCCAAAAATTCAGAAAATCCACAATTCAGAGAGAAAAGCAATGTAAAAATTATATACGTCCCTCTTCTCCTGAGAAATAGATCAAACAGTGCAGAATAGTCGCCAGAAATTTGATGAAAAATGACCAGAAATTGCAATTTTAAAGTTGTCCAATGGGTCACAATCGAGTCGGGTCGCGGGTCACGGATACCCGACCAGAAATAGCTCCAAAAACCACCGGAGCTACGGCAGAAGGTTCCAGGAGGGGCGCCGCACGACGGGGGGGATGATTTCTGGTGGCCTACGACGCAAACGACGCTGGATGGGTCGCAAAACACGGTCGGGTCACGTCACTCAGGTCCATCTCGAGTTACGCAATCCGTCGCGTTACGGTGACCGATGGTTCGTTGGAAGGTGCAACTAGGCTGCCTGAAGCTGCAAGGAGCGTCAGTGGGCGGTGGGTCAGTCAAAAAATGCCGCAAAACACCACGATGTGGAGCAGTTTTTCCTCTCGGATCGCACGTCTTTCTCACCGTTCTGCTGCTGTTCGAAGGCAATGGGTGGTGGTGGTGGGTTCTCCGTCATCTCCTGCTGCCGGGGTGAGGTCACGCCGCTGCAGAGCACCGGTCAGGGGAGCCGTAGGTCCCTTGATTGCGTTGTGGTTTCGTGAAGGGTGTGTGTCATTTTTTTACTATTCCAGCCTCTTCCAATCCTGTTCCAAGCTTCCAAAAATCTCTTTTTTCACGCTGCTCGGCCTCCTTCCTTAGGCTCATGCTCCAAAGGCCCATTAAGGGCTTTGGCTTGGCCCAATAAGAGGAAAATGGCCCAAGTGACCCAAAATAGTCGTTTTAACTCCAGAAAAGTCTCGTTTGCTGATGATAGATTGATAAAAAGCCTGAAATGCAATAAAATACACATTTAGGTGATTCCTAGAATAAAAATACACAACAAATACATATAAAATGGACAAAATATTAGGTAAAATTGTGTAAAATAAGACATATCACTACGCATGCATCTGCAATAAAAGAGTGTGTCGCACCTGAATTAAATAATACTATCAAAGGATAATTATAATTTTTACCTCTACCCTGCATCAAACTTGATGACTTGTCGATGTTAGCTGCATCCAGAGTGAAAACTCTCCCTAGAGCCTGCGGTCTTTGGCCACTGGATGTCTACTGGCTCCCACTGAAGGGACAGTACCTTGCCATGTGTCCCATACCCCCACACCTGTAACATTGTAATGGAGTCTGATACCAGCAGGGTTGATTAGGATGCCTGGTCCCACATTTCTGACAGGGTGTGTTATCGGGACGTCTACCAATGCTTAAAGACCCTAGTTGATGTTTAAACATCCTGCCTCTCACATTGAGATTTCTGGCTGGTGGTCTTGGCCGGTTTCCTGTCCTCTTTGTCATGTTCTAGGCCTATTTCTGCTCCAGGTTTTTACTCAAGATCCAACATTTGTTCACCAGCATAGCAAAGTATCAAATCTCAAGTGGGGCAAGTTGCATCTTCATTGGCAAGTATAGGCCCTCTTCTAACTGCTTTGCCTTCCAGGCTTCGTCATATTACATCTGCAAGTACATGAAATATCTGGATAACTCTTCAAACTATTTCAAATATTCCTCGAATGGTCTACCTCCCTGCGTGAGCTTTAAGAACTGTGCTTTCTTTGACTGTTTGACGCTCTTAGGGAAGTATTGCTCCATAAAGACTCCCTTAAAAGATTCCCAGGTGAGTGGGATACCCCTTCTTTCCATCAACTGTTAGGCACCTGTCCACCATTGTTCTGCTTCACCCTTCACCATGTATGTTGCATATGTAACCTTCTGTTCGTTGCCACATTGCAACAATTGGAAGATCTTCTCTATGTCCTTAAGCCATGCTTCCAATGCGGCTGGATCGGAGGCACCTGCAAATGAGGATAGACCTGCTCTCTGAAATTCAATCCATCCCTGATACAGCGGATTGACATTCTAGGTGGCTCCATTGTTCCTGGTCTGCCTATCCTCCTACTGTTGCCTCATTATGTTGGCACTAGTAGTGGCTTGGTCCCTCAGGGCATTGGCCATAATCCGTTCATGTCTCGCATGTTGACGTTGGTCTCCATGCTGCCACTACCTGAAGTGCCCTGACTCTTGTGTCTTGGCCTTTCTCTAGGTCTACGGGTGTTATCCCTGCTTGGTTCTACCATAATTATTTGACAAAGAAAGAAAACAGATCAGTCTTAATAGCAACAGTTAATAGAAAGGCATTAAATTCAGTCCATCACTTAACGATTCAAGATCAGGTCCTAATATTCCAGAGTTAAGTCAATTAAAACCCTAAAGCTGTAAGCCCAAAAATTCATAATCCCTAGCCCACTAAACCAGACAACTGACAAATCAGGCTCTAATACCAAACTTATAACGACCCCCTACTCCACAATATACTTTCCTTTATCTGCATAGCGGAAGCATATGGGTTTTCACAATAATTTTTCACTTTTCCCTCCAAGGAAAAGATCCAGGGATCGCTATTGGTTGAGCGTAACCCAAATAGACATCCGTCATCCATATTCAGATTCCGTTCAACCCAAAATCAATCATAACTATACTAATTACACATACAATCATTACAATAAACTCTAGAATAGTAAACTAGAATCCATACATAAAACATGTAATCCATTCATACAAATTCTATCTCAATCTTACACACTTACAACATTAAACCCTGCTGAAAATCTGGCAGAGTCTCCCCTATATTTTGAACGTTTCCTAAGTACAAACAGACAACAATTCAGAAATTTACATTCATTCCATCAACAAAATAAAACCAGTAATTACATAATCTAATAAAAACATCAACAAAATATATACATCACAATTCAAGCCTAAAACTAAGCTGCTCGTCTGTCTATCATCACGCCGTTTCCCAGCTATCGCCTAGGCCCCTGTTCCTGTTCATTTGAGCAAACAACATTATAAGATATTTAAATCCCAGTAGAATAATTTACAACTAATCATACTGTTTGAAAACTGGTTGATTACTCAACGGTGCAAGCACCGAAAACAACTTCTCGTATTCAATTTGAAAAAAGTGAAATACCTTATCCATTTTAAAATCATTATTTAGCATGGAAATCGTGGCAAATATCCCATAAATATAAAAGTTTATTTTATGAAAATCTGTAACAAAAGAATTGAGTCAAATCCCATGCCCGGTGTTTCTAAATCCATGTCGGCCATAAGTTATATGCGACCGAGTCTAAAACCCTCCAATTGCATGTCATCTAAAGAAATTCTATCTCTTGTCATTGGGTGTGATCCATAACACCAATCACCCGAAATCTCACCTATGTTGTGAGTGCGATCCGTAACACCAATCACTCACTCAAGGACTGGGTGAGAATCAACATCTAGGGCGTCCCCTAGCATGTGCACATACGCCAATTCTCATCCTTATACAGTCTATTCGAACTCATATGCACATGGTCGGCCATTCCTTAGGGTTCTAGGGTATTACGCCTAAATCACAACGTTTCCCCGTATAGGCTATCCCCCCTTATACTCCTTTAAACCTTTCTTAGGGTCGTCCTGATTTATCGCGTGATCCCTAACGTAATGCAGGCTAATTCTGGTTAAAACAATATATTTATAAAATCCCTGCACTCAGGATACTTAACGGCTATCCCATAATGGCTATTAAGTACCCTACCCTAAGTTAATCCGTCCTGATGGCATCTAAACTCGATAGGCAAATCGTCTAACATGCAATGGGTATTTTCCAAGACACAGGCATGCAATTTAGTCCATCAAAAGTAGCATGTAAATCCATGCAATTAATTTAAATTGTTCAGGTATCCATAAGGTAAAATCTATAGACCAAGTAGGACAATTTATGCTTCCCGAACGTTAGAATTGACTATGTGGATACCTGAACGCTTAGATTTAATTGCATAGATTACGTGCTGCTTTCGATGGGCTAAATTGCATGCCTGTGTGCTGGAAATTCCATTTGCATGTTAGACGACTTGTTCATCGAGTTTAGATGCCATCAGGACGGATTTACTTAGGGTAGGGTACTTAAAAGCTAGTATGGGACGGCCGTTAAGTATCCCGAATGCAAGGGATTTCATGAATATATTATTTTTAAATAGATTTAGACTGCATTGCGTTAGGGATCACGCAGTAAATCAGGATGACCCTAAGAAAGTTTTAAGGATTATAAGGGGGATAAACTACACGGGGAAACGTTTTGATTTAGGCGTAATACCCTAGAACCCTGAGGAATAGCCGACCGTGTGCATGTGAGTTCGAATAGACTGTATGAGGATGAGAATTGGCATATGTGCACATGCTAGGGGACGCCCTAGATGTTGATTCTCACCCGATCCTTGAGTGAGTGATTGGTGTTACGGATCACACTCACAACATAGGCGAGATTCGGGTGATTGGTGTTACAGATCACACCCAACGATAAGAGATGTAATTTCTCTGGATGATGTGCAATTAGAGGATTTTAGATACGGATTTAGATACTCCGGGCATGGGTTTTGATTCGCTTTTAATTACTGATTTTCAAAGAAACATATTTTAATGATTTTTAGAACTTTCCATGATTTCTATGCGACAAACTGATTTTTAAAAGATAAGGTATTTCATGGATTTTGAAATGAATACGGGAAGATGTTTTCGGTGCTTGCACTGCTGAGTAATCAACCAGATTTTGAACTATATTATGAATTGTAAATTATTCTATTGGGATTTCAATATCTCACCAGGTTTTTTACTCAGATGAACAGGAACAGGGACCTAAACGTTAGTGGGGCAAGGCATTGATGATAGACAGGAGAGCAGCGTACTCTAGGCTTGAATAATGATGTATATATATGTATCCTGTGGTTGCTGTACTATATTTTGTAATTATGATGTATTTTACTAATGAATGGATGTAATCTGTTGTGTGAATGACTGGTTGTACTTTTGGATACGTTCAAAATACAGGGAAGACTTTGCTTGATTTTCAGTAGGGCTTATCGCTGTAAACGTGTGTAAATAAGTTGGAATTTGCATGAATGAATGATATGATGTAGATATGGATTTCAGTTTTCATTCCAGAGTAATTTATGATGAATGTATGTATAATTTGTACAGCTGCATGTGAATTAGGGTTGAACGAATTCCAAATGGACGATAGAATGTCTATTTGGGTTACGGTCAACCAATAGCGATCCTCTGACATTCCCACATCGGGAATAACTATTTCTAAAACCCATATGCTTTCGCTAGGAAGATAGAGGATAGTATATTGTGGATTAGGGGGTCGTTACAATTATGGTATCAGAGCCAAGTTTGTCGGATTGTCTGGTTTAGTGGGTTAGGAATTGTGGATCTTTGGGCTTACAGCTTTAGGGTCTTGATTGATTTAACTCTGGGATATTAAAACATGATCTTTAATTGATAAGTAATGGAATGGATTTAATGCCTTTATGTTAACTACTGCTGTTAAGACTAATCTGTTTGCTTTCTGTGTTAGATAATTATGACAGAACCTAGCAAGGATAGCACCCGTAGGCCTAGAGGAAGGCTAAGACACAGGAGTCAAGGCGCTTCAGGTAGTGGTAGCATGGAGACCGACATTGACATGCGAGATATGATGGAGTCCATACAGAGAATGGCTGATTCTATGAGAGATCAAGCCAGTACCAATGCCAATGTGATGAGACAGCAGCAAGAGGACAGGCAAACCAGGAATGACGAAGCCACCCAAAATGCTAATCCTTTGTATCAAGGATGGATAGAATTTCAAAGAGCAGGTCCATCCTCTTTTGTAGGTGCCTTTGATCCAGCCACGGTAGAAGCCTGGCTGAAGGACATGGAGAAGATCTTCAGGTTGTTGCAATGTGACGATGAACAGAAGGTTACATATGCAACCTATATGTTGAAAGGTGAAGCAAAAAAATGGTGGACAGGTGCCCAACAGTTGATGGAAAGCAAGGGTATCCCGCTCACCTGGGAATCCTTCAAGGGAGTCTTCATGGAGCAATACTTCCCTTAGATCGTCAAACAGTCAAAGGAAGCTCAGTTTTTAAAGCTCACCCAGGGAGGCAGGCCATTCGAGGAGTATTTGAGATAGTTTGAAGAGCTATCCAGATATTCCACATACCTACAGATGCACTATGATGAGGCCTGGAAAGCAAAGCAGCTAGAAGAGGCCTAGACTTACCCATGAAGACTCAGTTAGCCATACTTGAGATCAGAGACTTTGCGACGCTGGTGAACAAGTGTCAGATCCTGAGTAAGAACATAGAGTAGAGATAGGCACAGAACATGACCCAGAGGACACGAAACCGACCAAGACTAGCAGCCAGGAATCTCAATGTGAGAGGCGGTATGTTTAAACTGCAACCAGGGTCTTCAAGCGGCAATAAACGATCTGATAATGCACCCTATTAGAAATGTGAGACCAGGCACCCTAATCAACCATGTTGGCATCAAACTCCATTACAATGTTACAAGTGTGGAGGCACAGGACACATGGCAAGATATTGCCCTTCTAGCAGGAGCCAGCAAACATCCGGTGGCCGAAGACTACAGGCTCCAAGGAGAGTTTTCACTCTGGACGCAGCTAATGTTGACAGGTCATCGGGATTGATGTAGGGTAGAGGTAAAATTTATAATTTTCCTTTGATAGTATTATTTGATTCGGGTGCTGCGCACTCCTTTATTGTCGATGCATGCGTAGAGAAAATAAAACTACCTATCTGCACTTACCCTCGTGACTCCATACATATCCACACCCCTGGGAGAAGCTACTATGTCCCCACGTATATACCTAAACTGTCCCTTAACCATTGATGATACCTTGTTTATCGTGGACCTAGTGTGTATACCCTTGATTGGGATCGACATCATCTTAGGAATGGATTGGTTAACTAGGAATCGGGTCTTGTTAAACTGTTTCGAGAGGACAATCACTTACTTGGATAACGTGCCTATACATAGGAGTGACAGAGCGTATGAGATAGGTGATATGTCCCTCAATATCTTTAAGGTAGAGTTATAGGATAGGTTAAGCCTAATTCCAATCGCTAGTGACTTTCTGGAGGTATTTCCTTTGGAAGTAAATAAACTGCCACCTCCTAGAGAGATAGAATTCACTATTGACTTGATTCCGGGCGCAGGCCCAATAGCTATGACTCTATATCGTATGGCCCCAGTAGAATTGAGGGAATTAAAGGTCCAAATTGAGGATATGTTGGAGAAGGGGTTCATTAGGCCGAGTGTATCGCCATGGGGAGCTCCTGTCTTATTCATGAAGAAGAAAGACGGGAGTTTGAGATTGTGTATCGATTATCGGCAATTAAACAAGGTGACCATTAGGAATAAATACCCATTACCACATATTGACGACTTGTTTGATCAGTTGCAAGGTGCGACTGTGTTTTCTAAGATAGACTTAAGATCAGGATACCACCAGATTAGGATTAGAGAGGAAGACATCCCTAAGACAGCGTTTAGCACGATATATGGCCACTATGAGTTTCTGGTGATGCCGTTTGGATTGACAAACGCACCCGCTATTTTTATGGACTATATGAACAAAATCTTTAGACCCTACTTAGATCAATTTGTAGTGGTGTTCATTGATGATATCTTAGTCTACTCCAAGACTCACGAGGAGCATGCCCAACATCTTAGCACGGTGCTACAGATACTGGAAGAGAAGCAACTGTATGCCAAGTTAGAAAAATGTGAGTTTTGGTTGGAAGAAGTAAAATTCTTGGGACACGTGATAAATGGGGAAGGAATAGCGGTAGACCCTAAGAAAATTGAAGTAGTGTTAGATTGGGGTCGACCTAGGATGGTCACCGAGATTAGGAGTTTCCTGGGTTTGGCGGTTATTATAGGAAATTCATTCAAGGATTTTCTCATATAGCCTTGCCATTAACCCAGTTGACTTGGAAGGGGGTGAATTTTGAATGGAGTGAGCAGTGTGAGAATAGTTTTCAGACTTTGAAATAGAAATTGACCACCACTCATGTACTAATCCTTTCGAAACCCTTAGAACCTTTCACCGTATATACAGATGCATCCTTGAAATGCCTAGGTTGCGTCTTAATGCAGGATGGGAAAGTTGTGACTTATGCATCACGACAATTGAAACCTGTAAAGGAGAACTACCATACCCATGACTTATAATTAGCTACCATCGTGTTTGCCCTGAAGATTTGGAGACATTACCTATATAGGGCTGTATTCGAGGTGTATAGTGATCACAAGAGCCTTAGGTACTTGTTTGATCAAAAGGAATTGAACATGAGGCAGCGTAGGTGGGTAGAATACCTGAAGGATTTTGATTTTGAATTAAAATACCATGCAGGGAAAGTGAATGTCGTAGCAGATGCATTAAGCTGAAAGTCACTACAATTAGCTAGCCTAATAGTAGGTGAGATGAGGTTACTTGAGGATTTTAGGAATCTCAGCCTCAACATAATCTCGTTTCCGAAGAGATTAGTAATGAGTGACTTTTTAATAACCTATGAGCTAAGAAAGCTGATTAGACAAGCCCAACTAGAGGATGAATCCTTGGAAGTATACGCCGACCAACCTAATTTTGGATTAGCCTCTAATAGAGTACTAATGTTTAGGAAGAGGGTAGTGATTCCAAACCATCAAGAGTTGAAGGAAAAAGTGCTAGCAGAGGCTCATATAAGCCATTATACTATTCACCCAGGCATTTGCAAGATGTATCAAGATCTAAAGAGGAATTTTTGGTGGTCTAGTATATGGAAGGACATTACAAACTACGTGAATGCCTGTTTGACTTGTCAACAGGTCAAGATAGAACATCAGAAACCCGCAGGGCTACTGAAACCATTGGAGATACCAGAAAGAAAATGGGATCAAATAACCATGGATTTCGTGGTAGGATTACCTAGGACACCAGCTGGATTTGATGCCATTTGGGTGATAGTGGATAGATTGACCAAATCTACTCACTTTTTGCCTTTTAAGATGCGATACTCCATGGAAAAACTAGCCGAGGTATACCTTAGGCAAATCATAAGATTACATCGAATACCATCAGGTATAGTATCCGATCGAGACCCTAGGTTTACTTCAAGATTTTGGCAATCCCTACAACAAGCCTTAGGAACCCAGTTTAAGTTTAGCACAGCCTATCATCCTCAAACTGACGGGCAGTCTGAGAGGACTATCCAAACCCTAGAATATATGTTGAGGGCTTGTGTGCTAGAAAAGAAAGGGAGTTGGGATAAACACCTACCGTTGATAGAGTTTGCATACAATAACAGTTATCACTCTACCATCGGTATGGCACCTTATGAGGCTCTATATGGGAGGAGTTATAAATCACCCTTGAGTTAGGTAGAGATGGGGGAGAGTACACTGTTGGGACTTGAGATTGTATAACAAACCACTGATCTGATCAAAATGATCAGAGAAAAGATGAGGGTTGCACAACAAAGACAGGAAGCCTATGCAAACAAGAGAAGAATACCTTTAGAATTCAATGAGGGAGAGCATGTATTCCTAAGAGTGTCCCCCACCACGGGTATCGGTAGACAGGTAAGGACCAAGAAACTAAGCCCCAGATTTTTAGGACCATTCCAAATCCTACAAAGGGTTGGTCCCGTCGCCTACCAAATTGCCTTACCTCCCTATTTGTCCAATCTACATGATGTCTTTCACGTCTCCCAACTTCATAAATATGTTCTAGACCCTGCGCATGTATTAGGGAATCAACCAATAATATTAAAGGAAAATTTAACCTATGAATCTACTCTTATACAAATCCTTGACTTCAAGACTAAGTAACTCCAAAATAAAATAATCCCTTTAGTTAAGATACTTTGGCAAGATGTAGCATCGCAGGAGATGACGTGGGAGAAGGAAGACAAGATGAGGCAATGATACCCAAAGCTGTTCACAAGTATGAATTTTGGGGACAAAATTTCTTTTAAGGGGGGAAGAATGTAATAACTGAGACTAAATTTAAAAGATTAAAAATGAATTTTGATGCTAATTTCATGTAAACTGAGTTTGGCACGAATTACGAGGTCGACGATTGAAATCGAAAGGCTTTTCAGAGTCAGAAATGTGATCTGATGAAAAGAAATGCGACCCGGAAATAAGATGCTAATAAAAAAAGTTTTAGACTTCAATTTCTCTGATGAAGGCCGAAACTTTTGTATGGGAACCCGTGCTAACGTCCGGATGGAAGACGACATCCCGAAGTTTTCCCAGGTGGTCCGAAAAAAGTCAAAATCGCCCTTGGGAGCTTTAAATTCACCAGAACCCTGCCATTTGCATCACTTTCTTCACTTTCCTCTCTCTCCTCCTTCCTCCACTGTGCGCCACCACCTAGGCCACTTTGGGCCACCACCTGACCTACCAACCGACACCCCTCGCCACCCTCGACCTCTAGGAGCCACCTACGGCCTTCAAAGTCGCCAGAAAATGAAGTTTTCTCCCTCCATCGCGTGAAATCTTCGCCAACTGAGATCACTGCCATCAGCCACCGTTGACCATCACTGCCACCACCAGTGTGTAGGCCGAGCTGCCAGCTTCCTCCCTCAGCTCGCAGCCGTCAAACGGAGCCTCTAAACACGTAAATTGAGAGAAATTCTATCACGCCACCACCATTTTCACATAATTCCGCCGTGCACCGCCACAGGAGAATCCAGAAAGACACCTGAGACTGCCCTGGTACAGATTTCCATCATCCAGCAACCCCCGTAAGGTCCGATTCACCTAAACCTAATGAATTTTGATTGAATTAGCTGCCGAACGCGAATAGGAAATAAACTGACTTAGGAATTTGTATAATCGGACTTAGGATCATAAAACGGATGACATAACGAGCTTAAATATTCATGTAAATGTCCAGGGAATTGATTTGGCTCAAAATCTGAGGATACGAGAAGTCCCAGATTGATTTGGAGTAAACGGAGACCAGGTAGGATAATTTATGCTTCTCGAACGTTAGAATTGACTATGTGGATACCTGAATGCTTAGATTTAATTGCATGGATTGCGTTCTGCTTTCGATGGACTAAATTGCATGCCTGTGTGCTGGAAATTCCATTTGCATGTTAGACGACTTGTTTATCGAGTTTAGATGCCATCAGAACAGATTTACTTAGGGTAGGGTACTTAATAGCCGGTGTGGGATAGCTGTTAAGTATCCCGAATGCAGGGGATTTCATGAATATATTATTTTTAAATAGATTTAGCCTGCATTTCGTTAGGGATCACACAGTAAATCAAGACAACACTAAGAAAGGTTTAAAGAGTATAAGGGGGGATAACCTACACAGGGAAACGTTGTGATTTAGGCGTAATACCCTAGAACCCTGAGGAATAGCCAACCGTGTGCATGTGAGTTCGAATAGACTGTATGAGGATGAGAATTGGCATATGTGCACATGCTAGGGGACGCCCTAGATGTTGATTCTCACCCGGTCCTTGAGTAAGTGATTGGTGTTACGAATCACACTCACAACATAGGCGAGATTCAGGTGATTGGTGTTACAGATCACACCCAACGATAAGAGATGTAATTTCTCTAGATGATGTGCAATTAGAGGATTTTAGATAAGGATTTAGATACACCAGGCATGGGTTTTGATTCGCTTTTAATTACTGATTTTCAAATAAACATATTTTAATGATTTTTAGAACTTGTCATGATTTCCATGCGATAAAATAATTTTTAAAAGATTAGGTATTTCACGGATTTTGAAATGAATGCGGGAAGATGTTTTCAGTGCTTGCACCGCTAAGTAATCAACCAGATTTTGAACTGTATTATGAATTGTAAATTATTCTACTAGGATTTCAATATCTCACCAGGTTGTTTACTCATATGAACAGGAACAGGGACCTAGATGTTAGCGGGGTAAGGCATTGATGATAGACAAGAGAGCAACGTAGTCTAGGCTTGAATAATGATGTATATATATGTATCATGTGGTTGCTATATTGTATTTTGTAATTATAATGTATTTTACTGTTGAATGGATGTAATATGTTGTGTTAATGACTGGTTGTACTTTTGGATATGTTCAAAATATAGGGGAGACTCTGCCAGATTTTCAGCAGGGCTTATCGCTGTAAACGTGTGTAAATAAGTTGGAATTTGCATGAATGAATGATATGATGTAGATATGGATTTTAGTTTTCATTCCAGAGTAAGTTATGATTAATGTATGTATAATTTGTATAGCTGCATGTGAATTAGGGTTGAATGGAATTCGAATGGACGACGGAATGTTTATTTGGGTTACGCTTAACTAGTAGCGATCCCCTAACATTCCCACATCAGGAATAACTATTTCTAAAACCCATATGCTTCCGCTAGGCAGATAGAGGATAGTATATTATGGATTAGGGGGTCGTTACAGCCTATGAAACACCATTTTTTACTAAAAGGCAATCGACAAGGGTTCGAGTCATTATTGCAGGACGGATAGGCTAATCCCGTGTATGTGTTCCATTAGATAAGGTGCCGAGGCCAGGAAAGTCACTGATGGTCCACATTAGCGTTGCTTACATTGTTAACATCTTAGCCGATGAAGAATCATATGTTTCCACTCCATCTATCCATAATTTGCTCAACTCTTCGATCAAAGGTTGAATGTAAACATCTATATCATTTTCGGGCATACGTTTACCTAGAATAATCATAGAAAGAATGAAAGATGTTTGCTTTATACACATCTATAGAGGCAAGTTGTACGAAATAAGAAGCATGGGCCATATGCTATAATTGGTACTCAGTGTTCCAAAAGGATTGAAACCATCACTAGTTAGACCAAGTCGTACATTATGTGGTTTTGAGGCAAAGTTTGGGTGAATTTCATCAAATGACTTCCACGCCTTAGAGTCTCTTGGATGTCTCATTAGCCTGTCATGGTTTTTATCTTCTTCATGCCACCTTATAAAATTTGCTATCTTAGAAGACATGTATAGCCATTGCAATCGTGGTTTCAAAGGAAAGTAATGTAAAACCATAGCCAGTTGCTTCTTCTTCTTATGCTTCTTACCCCCATTAAGCATATTGCTTGCACATTCATTAGTCTTTCATCTAGAAGTGTGACAAACTTTGCAAGATTCTCTACTTGCATCATTTCTCCAATATAACATACAATCATTTGGAGATGCATCGATCTTTGAATAATTAAGGCCAAGTTTATTTATTATTTTTGTTGGCCTCATAAAATGAACTAGGGATCTTTGCATGCTCAAAAGCATTGCTCAACAACTCAAGTATCATAGACATTGCTTTATTAGTTATCCAACAATAACACTTGATATGGTATAACTTAATTAGAAATGATAGCCTTGAGTACTTTGCACACCCGAGATACAACTCCTCATTGCAATCTCTAACTAAATTTGCAAAATATGAATCATCCTCATGAATTCTGCTCTCCACTTCCTCAACAGAATCTTATGTTTCCATTGTAGCGGGTCTATTAACTCCAAATGCGTTATGGATCATATCTTGCATACGGTCTTGATCAGGAACATTACTTTGACTACCCACTGTATCATGTGGGACATTTGAAGTCTTGTTTGCAGTCCCCATCACTGACTCTCTATGCCAAGTCCAGATAGTGCACCCTTGTGGGAATTGGGTACAAATTAAGTGGTCATATACCACTTCTCTAGCTTGCCACCTTTTAAACCCACAATGACTATAAGGACATCTTATCTTATTGTTAGCAATTGTGTGTGCAAATGCAAAATCTAAAAACTCATTTAAGCCTTTATCATATTCAGGGCTAAGTCGTGACTTGGTAATCCAAGATTTATCCATGCCTATAACCTATATTGATAAAAATAATAATAATATTAATCAATGGAATATTATTCCTATTAAAATTAAAAATCAATAAAACAACATTTTAAAATTATAGACACAATTCAATTTATGCGAAAATTAATTTCTTTTCCTAATAATATAGTTTCTCAAAAATTCCATGCTTTAGTTTAGGTAAATGCACTTTCATTCATCCTTGAAATTATTCCAGTAATATAACACAAGTCATCAAGTACTGCATACAATACAATTGAGCCCACAACCTTTCATATTTTAAGTCAAATTATCAGAGTTAATAAAAATGAAAGATAAAAGCCAAGTCCAACAACATGTAAGGAAATGTTAAATATATATGTTTGTGTGGAATGCTTATTCCATTGGAAGAATATAAATACAATATATATTATATTTTTTAAATATAATGCAATTATATGCTTTTTTTTATATTATATTTTAAAAATATTGATATGCAATTTTGTATATGCAAAATCTCTAATAATATATAACTATAGTATAATAGTTTGGAGTCTTCATAGTTTTAAAATTATCTATATATATATACACATATTTTAATTGGAGAACAAATAGTCAAATATATTTCTATTCAAAATTAGAAAAATCATTTTGAACATAAAATAAGCATGAACCCAACCCAAAGCATTGCAAATGTTCATTGCAAATTAGAAAAATCCTACACTAGAGATTGATATTAATTAATGCAAATGTTCCCTCAGAGATTTTTTTGGTAAGTTTTGTTCTTTCCTGCCTCCTAGAAAAGGTGAAAGCATGATCATTGCAAGATTTTCTAGTCTCTCTGAAAGCTTCAACTAACCCTTTGATGATTTGTTGGTGTCTCTTATTTTCATCTTGACTAGGACTAGAAGTGAGTGTAATTTATTTTCGAAGAAAAGGATTTGTAGGATTGATAGTTTTAGCTCACAAAATTGTCATGTATATTAACATGTAGATCTAGAAATATCATTGTAGTTTAGAGATATGTGTTTATGTTGATAAACTTTTTAGTAATACGTTAGATTTTCCTATATAATTTGTTGTAATTAATTGCTTGAAAATTGCTAATTAATTGTAACATTTATGTTCAGTACTAAGTTATAGTCACACCTAACACCAGGGGATAAATATGATGTGAGTGATGTAAAGGAAAAAGAGATTTGATTTTAAAAAAAATACATTTTCAAAATCAATTTAAGAATAACTCAATCTTCATTAAAATTTTTATTTTAAAAGAAGAAATTTTAGAGGACCCATTTTATTAAAAGAATAAGACAAATAAATAGAATAAAATTAGTCTACAAAATAGAGATAGGTTTGTAAGTCATTTGAATAGAATGGAAGAGTGAATTCTTAGAAATTCCTATTAAACCTACCAATTGGTCATTGAATTCCTAATTAAAGTTAAATATGTAAAACACACATAGAAAACAAAGGAAAAGTTTGAGAGCAACCCTATGCAAGAAACTCTATCAACACCACATTGACATGCTAGAGAAAGGGAAAATAAACTAAACCAAAGATAAATCAAAACAAATAAATTAGAAGAAAAAAATAAAATTATTTACAATGTCAATTTGACCTAAGATATATAAAAGAATAGGCTCTATGTACCTAATAATTGGGATCGTAGTTCATAATTTCAAATGAAAGCCATAACAAAAGGTTAAAGTGTTTTAATTTGTGTGAAAAGAGAAAAATTAAATGATTAACATGATTTCACAAGTAAAATAATTTGAAAATTTGGTTAGTACATTTTAGTCCGTAAATTTACATTAATATCATGTTTTCATTCTCTTCATTTTTTATTTTATATAATTTTTAGATGTTTTAAAGAGAATCATATATATTAAAGCTTAAGAAAGGAAAAAATAAAGAAAAGAAGCAATTTTAAGCAAGAGAGTGATGATCCCATATCAAAATCAAATATTAAAACACATATGGGAGGGATATGCATAATAAATATATATATATTACACACACATATATAATCACAATTAATCTTAATATTCTTAGGCTAGTTAATCTTGGTTATTGAATATTTAATTTGGTACAAGAAGCTGAAGATGCAAGGGGTTGGGGGGTCCAAACTATACACTTTTCACATATTAAAACTTCTTTTATTTAATGCAACCATTGATTGACCAATTATTTTAAGTTGTTGGGAATTATATTAATGTTATTAGCATGCAAAAGAGAAACTAATTAAATAATGTATATGCTATAATAATTAATATCATATTGCTAAACCTTTCCATAATTAGTTAGGTCATTTTCATTTACACTAAGATGTGCCCTACATGTACGATGCATGTTATGTTATGTTAGATACAAACTCTCATGTGTTGGGAGACATATATACAGGTATGACTTAACTATGAAAACTCCATTTCAAGAATTCATATTTTAATAAACTTTGCCTTTGAAATATTTATATATATATTTTTAAGAATTCATACATAAAAGGATTTGATCATTGAACAGAGAGCTTCTATCATTCTTTTACCACCAGAACAGAGAGCTTATGAAATAAATAACTATAGGCATGATGATGGGTAACACCAGAACAGAGAGAACCGAAATGCAAAGATAACGAATAATAGAACTACATGCAAAGGTACTTCAATAACTTTCCCAGCACCTCTCCCTAATTTATTAAGTCTTCAATCGCTCATTCTCGGAACCCACAAACAAATGGAAACCCACAAACATTCGGTAACCAATACAAGAACCGAAAAACACCCATAAACAAATGGAAACCCAAAACCAACACCAAATCCTCCCATCAACTTGGAATCCACACACAGCCTGAACCCCATAAACAAATCAAATCCCAAATCAAAACCCAACCGAATTGCAAACTAAAACCATGAAATCGAGAAACAAGAACTCACCGAACAAGGATGCTAAGCGAGTAAACGTGAAGCTCGAATGAGAATGGTGACCGAGCGAACGCGAAAGTACGGCGCCTATTCTTCGAACGCGAAGGTTGGACCAGATTTCGCCAGTGCTTCGAAGGGAGGGAAATGGGAGGAAAATGAAGGTTCTAGGGTCTTTATCAATGCTAGCTTTAGGAGGTAAAAGACACGCTAGAATGAGGGAATATTTCTGTGGCGCCTGTCACTATAATAAAAAAGGATTTTACGGCGCCACAAATCCGAGCAAAGGTGCCGCAAAATGAAAAAATTTTGCGGCATCTCATAAAATGCCAATAAAATTGGAATTTAGCAGCGCCTTTAGTGAGGCACTGCTAATGAAGCGCCGCAAGAACATTCTTTTTTTGTAGTGATTGTTCGAAAATATATATTCCTAAGATCAAGGAATTAATGGACTGTGTTATTATGTCCTTCATTAATTAGCTTATAATGTCAAAATATTCTCAAGGAATCCATGCTATTAATGATTAGATATATACCCAGTTAATTACCAAACCAACATACAAAACTTATAATAATAATCAAATTCGAAAGAAAATAATTATCATTAAATTTGTAAGTGGTTTTCAATGTTACTATAATTCTACTTAGTTAAATGATTGTACAGCGAGATCAGAATAAAAGAATGCAATGATGCTAGGTATGAAATCCAATTATAAACTTTTTAAGATAAGAAATCTTAAAAAAAATTAAAATGATAAATTGTAATTACATTATCATATCTCTTTTTCTTTATCATTTTTTTAAAGTATTAGAAAATTACCTGTAACAAAATTATACCAAGCAATAATTTGGCTGAAAGAATGAATAAAATTAATCATAGAGGTTAACATCAACTTTTGGCTTATAGCTTCCACATGCATATATATCTTGCAATGTGTAAGAACAAAATTAATTAAAGTAAATATAAAAATTCTAAAAAAATTCCAAACCCAAAGAAAATATTTATGTTACAGAAAAATTCTCTATAGTCCAAACTTATAAACTCTATATAGTAACTAATCATAGTTCTAATATCTAATTATATATCGTAAATGTCAAAGGAATAAATTATATCAATTTAATTTAAATTGAAAAGTAAAATATTTTCTTTTCATCCATCTTTACAATTAATCAAATTGAAGATACTTCTTATAAAAGATAGCAAATATTATCATTTATAATTACGCATGTACATATGAATTAAAAATTGAAGAGATCTAAGTCTTTAACTCTTCAATCAATAACATTTCCATGGAAAGATCCAATATTTTCCACCGTGAATTGAGTCTCCGATCAATGTGGCACAACATTCATAGTTACAAAATTTTTCTTTCACTACCAAATCTACTGCATGCGCATTAACTCAATGCATAGATACATCCACATAATCAACATACCTATCTATCCATAAGTTTCGTTGCCAAATATTCTTCATACATCTTGAAAGGATAAATTGATTATGATTAAGTTATACATACAAAACTAAACTTAATTACCACAAAATCTAGAAGGTATAATTGGCAATTGTGTAAACATGATTTCTTTCCTTTTTTTCTCTAGTAATTATATTACTTAAACAATATATTTTAAGCAATTTCATCATTTTTTTAGAAACCGGGCCGATTCTGATTAATGAGCCAAGTTGGCTAAAGTCCCATGAAAAGAATATAACTTTTTCAATAAAAATATTTTTATATACAAAACTTAAATCTAAGATTTTGCTTAAAAAAAATAGAATACTTATAACTCCAACCAATTATTTTTTAATGGTAATTTCATTATTTAAATAATAATATATGCAACAAAATAAAGAAGCAATGAAAACACAACAGGTAGCGCCACTATAGAACCATTTTGGATCCTCTGCCATAATTCTTTGCTTGGTGCCTGCTTGGTGTTTTCAGCATCGGTTTTATCCGTTGCTAAAGTATGTTTTAATATTATTGCAACGAATATTATTGTTGCTATAAATTTTGTTTAAATAATTAATTTATAGTAGCAATAATTTTGTTGCAAGAAAATTTAGCAACGAAAAAAATCGCCGCTAAAAGCGCCAAGCAGAGAACACCAAACAGAAGATCCAGACGCCTATAGAACATAGACAACAAAAATTACAGATTGCCATATGTTATATATATAAATAACATATAGTCTTGTCTCTTTCTCTATCCCTTCCTTCCTACCATCTCCTTCTCCTCCTCCTCCTCCTCCTTCTTCTTCTTCTTCTTCTTTAGTCTGTGTGTGTGAGAGATCAGTCAGAGTCACTATAATTCACAGCTTTAAGTTTGCTTTATTAATCTTCATCAAGCTTAAGCACACTGACTGATAATTGTTCTTATACTTAGCTGGGCTTCCTCTACCATTCTCTTCTTCATTGTAAGTTCTTTCTTATATAATTGTATCCATTTTCCTTGTTTTGTCATGTTGTTTGTTTGATTTTTCCTTATTGTCTCTGTAGTTATACATAAAAAGTTTCAATAAAAATATCTAGATTTTTTATAACTGTGTGATATAAGGAGTTTGATTTTTGCTGCTTCCAGCTCTCTTATTTAAAATTAAATTTCAAAACGAACGATAGTGGGTATATATGTATGCTTCATCATCTACATTTCAAGCCTAGAGAATTTTCATGTGAAGAGATGTACATGTTTGATTAAACAGCTTACATATAAAACTTGAGTTAAAATGATATATTTGAAAATGTTAAACCTGCGGAGATGCTCACTCCAACTGTTTCTCTTGGATATTTTTCCTTCTTTTTCTTTTGATCCAATCAAGTTTTCGTTTCTTTCATTCTTTGTTTATATATAAACATATCTGATATATCTGATTTTTTTGTTTAACTTTAGATAATTTTGGATTCAGATTTTTTACATTTAAGAAATAGTGTATTTTTTTACATTAAGAGAAAGATAAGAAGAAAAAATATTGTGTCTAATCCATTCAACGTAAATCTTTATTAGTGTGATTTTTTTTTCTTTTTTTTTCTCTTATTTTTATAAGCTTGATTATCTTTTTCTAAAAACAGATAAATATATCATTTCTTAAATGTAGAAGATTTAAAATTCAAATTTTCTTGTATTTGGTACTTAATATTATGTTCAGCTTTTTTGCTTTCAGAGTTTGTTGATGTTATAGTAAATGCATGGCACTTAATATTATGAATATTATACAGAGAATTATTCTACTTAATTTTACAATTATAACATTATTTAAGATTTTTTGGTATATGATAGATTTATGCTTTATAAAAGACGTTTGGTACATCGTTAAAGTTATCCAGACATCTAGAATATTTGAAAATAATAAGATGTCTATACTATCTGTTCGGCGTTATTATACAATACATATATAATACTTGTTGTAAGTCTCACATTTTTCAGAAAAAGACTTGATTGATTTTTCAAATGATTAATTTTATTATTTCTTGAGTAATTGTTAATCAGCTCTAAACACAGTATTAAATATCCGTTTATATTATATTGTAGTAGACTATGTTCACATATATATATATATATATATGTATGTATATATTAGACAATTTAAACTATATATGATCAATATATAAGGACTTATATTATATCATTTTTTTAAAATTTTCAATTTCATGTTTTTTTTACCTTTTTTATAAGGAATTAAATGCTACTTGGAAAAGATTAAAAAATATTGAATTTTTAAACTTGTATACATGATTAACATTTTTTTAAAAAAAATGTCCCATTGCCAAACATATATAGGATTATAGATTACATTTGAGTATCTTATTGTAGTTCATTTTAAAAGCTAGAAAATTTGGTTGGTGGGGATTTTAGAAAAATATATAAAGCCTTTTTTTTCCTTTGGTTGGTGGTGGACAATATATTTATTCATGCTGTGGTAACAGCAAACAAGAGTTTATGTGTCCTAAAGATCTCAAAATCTTTTTGTTACATAGGATAATATATTATATTAGAGAATACCATTAAGGTATTTGATCTTTCCATAGAGAAGATTGTATACTTTTTTTCCCCTCCGATAGTGGAATTCATAGTCCTTATTCTAAATAATCATGTCTCATTCAGAACCTTACCAATGCACCTGCACTTTATAGGGTCTAGATGTTTAGAGTCTGTTTAAATGTTATTTTTTAAAATAATATTTTATGTAAAAAATGTTTGAATATAACATTTTCAATTGAAAAATAAAAAAATAAAATATATATTTTAGAAAAATAAATAAATAAATAAATAATTTTTTAATTTTTAATTTTTTAAAATTAATGAAAATATATTATACAAGTATTTCTATTAATTTTATATACATAAATATACGAAAATAATACTAACATAAATGTTTAGAATTAATTTTAAAGAATAAAATTAAAACCTTTATATTTTTATTTTCTTTCTTTCTTTCTTTCTTTTTTTTTAATCCAATTTCTTACCGCAAAATTAGTTTTGCCTTCGATGCTATATTCTTTACCAAAGTCTTAATTAATATCAAATCTCAAACAGATTAAATATTTTATCTACCAAGATATGATCTCAAACAAATTAAATACTAGCTCAAGTGGCATGAGAGGAGGAAAATTTAAGTTAGCAATGTTAATTCAAACTAATTAATGTGAATGGAAAGAGGTAAAATTGATTATGTTTATTACGTTATATGTTATATATTTATTATCGACCCTTTTAAGTTATTAGTCTCAAAAATAATATATTTTATATTATAAAATATAAAATAAAATATGTGATGTGAAGATTTAAAAAAATAATAGAAAGTTATAAAAGATTAATAGATTAAATAATTTTTTTGTTATTTATTTTATTATTTAAAATTATAATAATTTTTATTTAAAATTATATTTTAAAAGTACAAAAAAAAAAATACATGCCAAGCTTTTAGTATCATAATATTTTTTTAGTATCATAACAATTAAATAATTGAACTTCATATACATTAGGGTTTAGAGAAATATTATTTCATTTTATCATTTTATTATTTTATGAAATTTAAAAATTCTTTTTTTCTTTCCACAATTTAGATTTACAACTTATAATCTAATAAAATAATTATTTTAATTATTAATATGTTGATATTAAAATACTTGATAAATAATGATTTTCCCTCTTGTCGTTGAGTAGATAATAAAAACTTTATTTTTTTAGCTATTTATGCAATTTCCAAAATTGCTCTTTTATTTTTCTTTTATATCAGATTGGACTCAGATAAAGTTTGTAAATATTCTTTTAATAAAGATATGATATATAAAATTTTTAAATACTCAATTATATAATGTGGCATTGTAAAAAATATAGGTTTTCGTACAAAAATATTCATTTTTTTCATTATTTTCAAAAATATCAATTTTTTAGTCTACAAAAATATATCATTTTTCCTGTAATTGGAGAAATTCATTAATAATAACAAATTGTGTTTCAACTTTACACTAATTCTCTATTAGTATTAGCAAATTACTACATGACTAATAATTTACTAATGCTAATAGAGAATTTCTGTTTGACCAGAGTTTTGAGTAGCTTATTACCAAATGTAGACATAAATGCACAAATTATATAAAAATAATATAAAACATGATAAATACATAAATAAATATAAAAAATTTAAAAACTAAAATTAACAAATAACAAACAATATTATAAAAAGTTATATAACAAAAAAGACTATAAACAAAAAAATTATTAAAAACTCATAAACCAAAAAAAAATTAAAAAAATTTTAATAAAATATTATATTAACTTAAAAAAAATACAATTTTAACAAACACAATTTAAAATTGATATGTTTTGTAAATATGTAGTTTGTTAATTGGTAATGATGATATTTTTGTTCATTTATTTAAATTTTGTTAATATTGAGTTCAAATTTTCTTTATTCATTTTTTTTTAAAATTTTGTTAACTTGTGTTAAAATTTTCTTTGTTCATTTTGTTTAAATTTTGTTAATAATATTAAATAAAATTGTGTTTGTTTATTTTATTTTGAGTTAACATAATGTTTTATTAAAAATTTGTTTGATTTGTGTTTATAGCGTATGATTTTTTAATAATTTTTGTTTATTGTCTTTTTGGTTATATAATTTATTTATAATATTTTCTGTTATTTGTTAATTTTGGTTATTAACTTTTTTATATTTATTTGTGCATTTATCATGTTTTGTTCTATTTTTTTATAGTTTGTGCATTTATGTCTGCATTTGGCAATAGGTTGGTTAAGATTATGGTCAAACAGCAATTCAATATTAATTTTAGAAAATTTTTTATCAAAATTTTAATTAAACAATAATTTGCTATCAGTATTAGCAAATTGCTATTTGATTTACAATTCACTAATGCAAACAACGAATCAGTGGTATATTTTCACAAATCAAAACAAAATTTATAATTACTGTTAGTAAATTCTTTCAGTTATAAGAAAAGTGTATATTTTCATAAATTAAAAAAATATAGCATTTTTAAAAATAATGAAAAAATTTATATTTTTTACAAAAATAAAAATATATATTTATGTATTATTACTTTTTGAAAACAAAAACTGTTAACAAAAAATGTTTAAAAATTATATCTAAATTTTCCTCTTCTACTTTCCCAATGAGGCATTAATTAACACTGTAGAAGAAGAAAAAGATAAGAAAATCTGCATCAGCATTTGCATTTTATTTTTTTTTTGGTCCAAGCATTTACATATTATTCACTTGTTCTTATCAGTTTTATTGGGATTGGGTTTCCTCTGAAAGCGACAATTACTAGTTTCTTCAAAAGTTCTATTTTGCTTCCAAATTTAATGTCATGGCCTTTCCGGCCTTTGAAGTATTTTCATATCTTCATTGACAAAAAAAAATTCATCTAATTTTATAATTTCTTTAATCTGCTTTATTTAGTGTTAAAAAAATTAATTTTGTACTTTTATTTTTTGAAATAACGCAATTTTACCCCTATAGAACACAATATTTATCCAAATTTTGATGCAAAACTTGACATTTTGCATGTTAGACGTTATTTATTTGATATTGTTAATTTAAACTAAAATTTAGTGTCCAAGAACAAATTATTAAACCTCACATTAACTTTGGATGGGATTGCAGCAAAAGGTAAAATTGAATCATCTTCAAAAAAATAAGAAAAATTACAAAACAAACTTTGAGATTGTAAAATTCGAAAGTCAACATAGATTAATTAGTTGGGCAAGATGAAGAGGGAAGGCATTTTTGTAATTTTACATGGTTGAAATCATTAAATTTAATGATAGGAGGCTTAATGCAATGAAAATAATACATCAGGGACTCATTTCTATTTATTTATTTATCATAAATTAGGGATAACATTATAATTGGAGACAAAAATTAAGATAGGTAAGTGTATTTTTTTTTTTTTTTTAGAAAAGGAGAACAAAAATGAATCCTTTAAAATTAAAGAAGTAAAATTTTTAAAATATAAGATAAATAAAAAGATAAAAATAAGATACTCTCATTCATAAAAACTGACACTGAATAGATTAAAAATTAAATTTTATTTTTTTTTATCTCTCTTCTACTTTACGAACTATACTACTCATTCCTTTTTAGAATCTTCTCCCCATAACAATATTGTTTACTTTTAAATTAGAAGAAATTTAAAGGAATTAAATGTACATTTAAACCTTTTTCATTTTGATAAATTAAATAGTTGCTCCTTTTGTAATAATGAATTACAAGAGTTTGAAGATAACTAACTAGCTTTGTTAAATTGATAGTAAATAAAAAATAATAATATCAAGACTCCTAGAATTCTCTTATTTATCATGGGTGTCTCCACAATCATCAAATTTAATATAAATATGTTGTTTGGAGTTCAATGGAATTTCAGGTCTCTCTGTGCAAAGAGTCTATTCTGTTCTCTGCAATGGGAATCATACCACAATCATCATCACACTCAGCAAAGTTGGAACAGATTCAAGAAGCAATCTTGTGCTCTTATGCCTCCTGGCTAGGAAGCTCAAAAACTTGCTCTTATCCAATGAAATGCACTTACAATTTACGAGAAAGCGTCTAAATTCTTTTTGTTCGATTTTGTTGTCCTATGGTTAAAAGGGAAAGCATCCATCTGCATTGGACAAGTTTGAGGAAATGATGAGCATTGCTAAAGGGAAAGAGATTGTTGTGTTTTTGGACTATGATGGAACACTCTCCCCTATTGTGGATGACCCTGATCAAGCAAACATGAGTGATGCAGTAAGTACTTCTCATATAGCACAAAAAACCATGTTCATAGAAAGAATATAACAAAGCTAAAAGTTTTCATGGTCATTGAGCATATGAGATAGCACACAAAATGGTCTCAACTTATGAGACCTCCTTATCTTAGATAACACCAGATATATGAGATGCTAGTGTAATAAAAACAAGCATCTTGGATGTCACCTGAAGTCCAAAATATAAGGGTCAAGATGATGGTATAACAAATGTCTCCAAACTCATCTGAGATATCACTGTGCCAAACATAGGCCTGGCATTTAAGATTATAGGCTCAAGATCACAATGTACCAAGCATCTACTTGAGCTTTTTAGTTAAAAGTTGTGGTATAAAGTTCAATCTTTATTGCTCCTCACTCTTTCTTAACTAATTGTAGAGCTTTTCCAATAGGTGTTTTTCTATGTACATGATTCAAATTTGAGATTTTGTATACAAAGAATGGAGTACTATTACTCTAGTCTAACCAACCACTGATTGGCTTGAATGAGTTTTATTATTACTAAGATTTAACTAATCTGTCTGAAACTGCCAAAGGTCCCAGAATGGGATCGTAGAAATTTTTTCATATACAAAATTCAAATTTGAGATTTTGCATAAGAAGAATGGAGTATCTAGTACTTTAGTTTAACTAACCACCGGTTGGCTTGAATGAGTTTTATTATTGAATTGGTCCAAGAGATATTAAGTTCACTTTAACCTGTTTCTGTTCTTTTTATTTCCACCTAAACTTATTACATACACAATTACAATTCGCAGATGCGTACAGCAGTATATGAAGTTGCATGTTGTTTTCCTACAGCAATTGTCAGTGGAAGGAGCAGAAAAAAGGTAACACACACTCATTGTACAGTTAATAATAGTTCAGTAGTCAGTACTTGGACATTTTATAATTTAGAGGCCTGTCTTCGTCTAGTTTTCTACCTTCTATATACATATTTCCCTTCACATGTAGGTATATCAATTTGTCAAGTTAAGGAATGTCTACTATGCTGGAAGCCATGGAATGGATATATCAACCCCAATAGGCTCTTCAAAATCTGAAGATCAGAAGCATCAGACAAAGGCTGTTGATGAAAAGGTTTCTTTAAGTTTACCTTTTACCTCCTTGTCCCGGGTTGGTTCCATTGTTTGTTTCATGTGTTTTTTTATAAGGTTTAACCTTTGTAGGGTAATCAAGTTGCTCACTTTCATCCTGCAAAAGAATTTCTGCCAGCGATCCAAGAGGTAATTTTTTTTTTCTTTTAAATAAATAATAAAAATAAATTATATCAACCTCTCCTTTCTATTAATATAATTGTTAACTATGTTTATACCTTATGCACTTTTCCTCTTATAAAGCACAATAACCTAAGGGTAAGAGGATGCTTGTGCTATATTTTGAAACCTAAAAGAGGGCATGATTGTAGATTTTAGAAATAGATATACGCTGACTAACAATCATACATAATTTTTGTTCTGGTGATAAGCATTTGATGTCAGTGCTGCAAGGCCATGAGTTCGAACCCTATAAAGGGTAACTGGGGAGAAGTTGGTAGCATATCGAAGATTGGCTGTATCTCCCCTTGTGTTTGAACCATACATTTGATATCTATTCTATGGTGGATTAAGAAAATAGTGTTACTCCAGACTAATAGCTATAACTTTTACTTATAATTAAGTTATAACTTATAAGAACTTGTCAATAGAGATTTTCATATAAATTAAATTTAGTGGGGGTACAAATGTTAATTTCAAAAATCGTGGGGGAATCAAATTTAATTTAGTTAACAAACTATTTCTTGCGGCTTGACCTGAAAATCATTTTCAATTGATAGTGTCTGGCTTTTAGTTTTTCTCAGCTGATCAACGTTTCATGTGTTTGTTGCAGATAATTAAGGTTTTAAAGGAAAAAGTTTTAAGAATAAAGGGCTCCATGGTTGAAGATAATATCTTCTGCATCACTGTACACTACAGGCAAGTGAAAAATGAAGAGGTAACATATACAGACCAGATCTACTGATAGAAAATTACAAAGCACCAGGACAAAATTCCTGATCAGATGCTCATGTTGTTGCTTCTCAAATCATAGGATGTTGGTATTCTCAGAGAGATGGTGGAGTCTATCATGAAAGCTTACCCCAATTTTCACATATCACGAGGAAGAAAGGTATCTTCTAAAAGTAACTAGACACCCTTAAGAGAGTTTCTTGCACAGATCTAAACAGACATTCAATAGAATTCACCTCTACAAATCTACATAATTTTTAGTTATTAGCTTGATGTATGTACAAAGAACTTACCTTGTAAATTTTTTGAGTAAAATAATAATTTGATCCTAAATTTTAAATTCTACTTGCCTTTAGTTCCTGAAAATTAGTAAGTGCATAAGTTAATAGTGAATGGGAGACTAAAATTGCTAGTTTACTCAAATTCATCAATAATAAATGAAAAATGTTATTGGATTCTTCATTCATAAACAATAAAATCTTTATATAATTTTTGCTTGATCTTAAGCACAGATTTGCAAATTCCCGCTCAGGTTATAGAGATACGCCCAAATATAAATTGGGATAAAGGTTGTGCTCTGCAGTATTTACTTGACACTCTTGGCTTTGACAGCTTCAACAATGTTGTACCAGTGTACATAGGAGATGACAGGACTGATGAAGATGCTTTTAAGGTTTGATTTCCTCATGAAACATAAAGCCGCATTTAAAGAGAAACATTAAGTACTCGAAAGATATGATTTTGTTCTATACAAAGCCAACAATGAAGAAACATTATGTTATGAACTCTCTTTACATATTTCTTGTTGATTGGCGTTGTTTTGCTATCTATTGCAGATTAAGTCTAACAGTTTTCATAGATTTGTTTTGTCCTAAAACATAGTGTTAGTATAATCATTTTTGGAGTACCTTATAATGGTAAAATTGGATCGAAATAATTACATCATGAACCAAAATAGAGTTTCTGTCCAAAATGAAGCATGTGTTAGTGAGGTTAAGCTTTTCCTTATGGGGATGCTTGCAGGTTATAAGACACATTGGACATGGTTTTCCAATCATTGTTTCTTCAAAGGCTAAGGAGACCAAAGCTTTTTATTCTCTTCGTGACCCATCTGATGTTATGTCTTTCTTAATGCGTCTAGCAAAGTGGAAGAAAAGCTGTCATAAGCTGTCATAACTCATAGGGAAAGCTAACACAAACAAGCAAGGAAGAAGTTATATAGGTAAATATGTAGTACAAGTTAGATGATATTAACAGGAAGGCATATAATATAGAAGCAGACATTGAAGGGTTTTAGGGTAGACATTTTTTTTGGTTCTGTTCAAGTTTTATTTATGTGTAAAGAGGGTAATATTAGGCATAAAAACTTTCTTACCCAAAGATAACTGGTGAGAATAGTGGCAACCCAATATGCCCAAAAATCTAGGTCAGGGGTCAGATATTTGAATATATGTCAGAGAATAATTCTTCATTTATTTTTTCTAGTTAATTTATTATCATGATCTTTTATTTTGATTCATGGCTTTCTCTATGCTAACTGCTCTAAATTACTTGGTCACCATTTTTGCAGTTGAAATTTTACAGAAATAGTCGTAACACAAAAACCAGCTGTGAGAACTAATGAGATAATAGCTCACTTTGCATTAATCAATATACTAGAATTGGATCCATAACCCTTCTCTTTTCATGGTCCTTTAATAATAATTAGACATGAAAAACTGATATTTTTTTAAGTATCTTATTTATTTTAGAAGAAACATAAGATATTTATAGCATTCTTGGTGACTTTCATTTTATGTCATCAATTTGATAAAATAAGCAGAACCTTTAATAATTTCAATTTCCCAAGTTGCCATTCTTTAGCCCTCTTCTAGTCTTATAAGCCCATTTCAGTAATTAAGAGTCAATAAAAGTTTAGTCGCAGGTTTGAATTTTATTTTTTCCTATTTTTAAGAGTTCCAATCTAAAATTTGATAAATTTCAATATAAAAAATAAATTCTACAAACATCACCTGCGATCAAATCCATTCGGCACCTATATTCCAGGAAAAAAAACCATGGCACTCAAATAGTGATACAGCACAAACTGACAAAAATAGCACATACAATTGTGAAAGTAACGCCCCCAAGATAGCAAACACAAATAGCATATTAAAAGCAGATTTAAGTGGGGTTTCAAAATTTAGGAACTCTAAAGGGTTAGTTCAATTAATAAGAGATATTATCCCTCTTTACCAATCTTAAACTTGATATAAGGAGCATTCTAAGAATAACATTATAAACGCGACAAAGTGATGTGAGATTGTACACTTGAGATCACCTGAGGAGGAAAGAGGACAAGCCTGTCAGAGCCAAAAGAAAAATAACTAGAAAGGGGTGGAGACTAAAGGAAATCAGATGTCAATGTTATCTATTATTATCTTCAGATATTGTTATTGCTAGTGTAAAAGTGTTAAAAGTTCCAGACAGCATCCTCTAAAACAAATATCCTACTACACTGTCTAGGAGGTTAGTTGAGAAATCTGTAACGAGGTAAGATTTCTAAATTCTGAACCTAAAAGCCAGTTTTCTACTTTGATTGTGTTACAACTGTGTCAACCTTCAATGATAAACTAATCACCAAGTTGGAACCCCCTCTTTGCCACCGTGCCTTTGAATCTTTGAAGAAGGTGTTAGATGGTAAAATATAAACGAAGTGGGTTAAGCTTGGTAAGTGTACATGCATGAAGATCCAGGCACAAAAGAGGCGATTTTTACAGGAAAGATCGATTATAGATCAAACAAATAAAACTTCTCAGTTAGGAGCGGGATGGGAACAAGAATGATGCCTGGAAATGGATGGGTTTCTCATTGTAGTTTTCTCCACTGAACTTCCCTCCCTGGCCCCAATAAGCAGAAAGAGGAAAATGCTCCTCTTTCAGTTAGTAATCACTCCTGGCCAGTAATCTTGCATAAGAATCAATGCCTCCTGTAAAGAATCGCGAAGTTAAGACATCATGTAGCAATCCCAAAGTAGTAGTAATAACTACAAAAGTTTAACCTTAAATAAAACAAGATGCTTCATCAACATTAAATTTGTTAGTTAAACCAAGTATAACTTTTGAAAAGATTGGGTGGATCCCATGCAGCAAATTTTTAGCACAATTAGAAACTGGACAAACTTTCTTAGGTGTTTACCATGAGATTTTTTAATAAAAATATTACGTGTGCATTTTTTCCAGCTAAGCACTACACTATTAATTGGTTTAAAAAAACTTCTCCACACACCATAAATCCATTAAAGAATCTCATAGTAAGGCAAACACCTAAAAATTGTACCCAAGTTTTTTTTTTTTTCTTAAAACAATCTCATTGTTGCATGTTGTAAGACAGTTGATTATTCTCTTTACTCCTAACCAGTAAAGTGGTAAACAGAAGGGATACAATACCTTGGGAGGTGGGGTGAAGAGGGATGATCTGGTGAGGAAGGTTGAGCAGAGCCTCCATGAAACCTTTGTTCCTCAAATGTTCCACCAGATCGGCTACCCTCGTTCAGTGATGGTTCATTGACACCTGAGAAACCCATTGGTCCAAAAGACCCAAACTCCAGATGTTCTGCTGGTGAACTATAGCCAGCATTATGCTCATAAGGATACAACATTACAACAGATGGAATTGTTGGTCCATTTGATGAGACTCCACTAGGGTTCATGCTAGGCAGAGAATACATGCCATAGGGCACATTAGCAGAAGTGTTCTGTGAGGAGTTTGAGCGGACTGGACCATTTTGAGTCTGGTAAGACATGAAGGAGTCATGCCTATGTGAGCTCCATGGCCTTTCAGCTCGGCTCTCACTAGTTGCCAACTGCTCTGGCTTTGAGCTTGTTCTCTCAGTTTGGAAGCAATTATGGCCACGTCCAGTTGAATGCAACTTTGAGTTCATATTCCAGATTCCTTCCCTATCACCATGGTGGTCACTTCGATCATAGTTGTAATTTCCCCTTCTGGTACTTGTAGAATGTCGATCCCGAACAGAAACTTTCTGAAGTAAATTGACAATAGGTAAAATACTATAAAAGAACAAAACAGCAGTACCAAAAATTTACTGAGCATATATCTAATATGTAAGTTCTGAACAATTAGGATTACCAGTCTGCTTGGCTAATTAAAAATGAACCACTACATTAAGATATATACATATAAATATAAAACACTGGCTTCCATTTTCTTTTTTCTTTTCCCTAAAAAAAAGGACTATCTGAGTCATAAGTTGTTGTTTACAGCATCACAAATATACAGGCCTGACAAGTGACCAAAAGGAGTACCATCTCCATTGCATCATCACACAAGTTCCTCCATTTTCTAATACACATAGGTACAACAATATTAAAAAAAAAAAAGGGACAAGGAAAAACAATCTCACGTTTTCCACTGAAAAGTAATTCAATTACACATTCACAAATGCAAAATAATAATAATAATAATAGTAGTAGTAGTAGTAGTAGTAGTAGTTGAAAGCCTTATATTATCATCATTATTATATTAACAAAGAAAACTTGTAGAAGCTGATAAATAAATAAAACAGGACAAGGTATCCAAGGAATAGATGGACTGATGGACAAGACAAGAGCCTCTCTAATGATAAGTGCATGCGTATGGAAACTGCAGAACAGAATACTAAGTTTCTAAAACAGTATCTTACAGGATTTGGCAGGTAGGTTCCCGTACCACTTCGAAAACGTGGCATCTCATCTACAAAACGTTGGTAAATATTGGCAGGTCTGTTCAAAACTGACTGGAGAGGAGCAACAGGAACTAGACGTGGCCCACAGTTCATAAGCTGATTTAAAAGATTCATGTTAGTTGAAAGAGGTCTTCCAGGACCATCCAAGGGAAAATGGCCCTGCAAATAAACGGGAGGAACAGGTGAAGGATAGATCATTGAAGGCAGATGACGTGAGTTCTGACAAAACCTCCCATATTGTAAATTTTGCCAATGACTAGGAAAGTCGCTGTTAAGAATGTCCGACTTGTGCTCTGATGAGTCAAAAGGAGCCCTTCTCATAAAATTAGGAGGGCTTGACACCTCAAGCTGGTCATATCCCTCAGATGAATCAAAATTATGACCAGAATCACAGTTATCCACTGCTTCTTCCCCATTGAAATTGCTTGTTGAGGTGCTAGAAGTTCCTGACTCTGTAGGAAAATTATATACTGGAAGCATTGTAAAAAAGGGTACTGGTGGACCTGTAGGATAGAATGTAAATGGAACAACTCCAGAATTATCAATTGCTCTTTGGCGAGAACCTGGACCTAGAACTACTGGAGTTACAGGTATCATGGAATCTGATCCACTTGTCTGAACTGGTTCAAATGTACCTACTTGATGCCTCTGAACATGCATGGAATCAACAGCCGTGGCCCCAGTGCCTCTTTCTGACATATCAGTTGCTGAAAGAGAACTCCACTCCCTGTTTTCATCGTCCGTCAGATTAGATGACGTTTCTGAGACATCCTTTCCCTTCCCATAAATAGTGGATACCACTGAGAGAGTATTTTTCATACCTCTTTTTTCCCTTGTTGATTTTGAGAATTTCACTGGTGATCCTTCCCAATAGCTTTCGCAGGAGGTTTTACTCTTGGAGCTTAAAGGTGCATTGGGTAACCTAGAATTTACTATCCTATCATCAAAATAAACCTCATTTCCACTGCTATCTTGATATGTATCAATATGCTCTTCTCTAGTTATTCCTCTGTTTTCTTTCATAAACTTCTGCTGAATTCTGGCAGAATTACCAGAGCTGCTTACTTGAGATGATGGGACAAAGGTATAACCACCAGAAGTTGACTGTTGCTTATCATCTGGAGTTTCATTATCAACTTTGACCCGACTAGCAGAGCAACCCCTTTCTTGCTCATGCCAGAAGTCATTATCAGTTTCCCCTGGGTTCATTTCAACAGCACTAAAATTATCATTACCAGTTTCAGCTGTATCGTCGGTATTTGAAGTCAATGCTATGCCAGGGAAATATGGAGTCAAAGGAGAAGGGACTAAACCTTGAGGTAATTGCATATTTGTACCCCATGTGGCCTCAATCAAAGGAATATTAGCCATATTTCTCTGTGCATATCCCATTGATGCAAGAAGGGAAGGTGAAAATGGAAGTGGTAGGTGACTTGGGGCTAAATTTAATGGAACATGAGCCTGATCACTGAAACCATAAGCTGTTGAAGATGTCATCATGTTCAAAAGATCTTGCTCCTCCTGAAGCATCATCTGTGATGCTCCTGTTCCAGCAACAGGTGCAAACTCTTCACCCATTACACCAGAACCTGATTCATCATGGTAACTATTTGAACCACAGTTTGAATCAGCAGCAGCATCAAGGACATGACTCAGTGAACCAAGCCTAGCAGATGACTCGTCAATTCTAACACCATGACTTGCAACTATATCAGGTTCAAGATTCCTCCTATGACTACTCTCCAATTTTGCAGGGGAATTCTGCCCTTTCCCACTTTCTTGGGCTCTTGTATGCCTTCCTTGAGAGGAAAATTCACCATATGAGTCAGTCAGCTCAGGACTAGAGCGTGTTCTTGCAAATATAAACCTTTCCTGAACATCAATCATCGGGTTATCAGATTTAACATTTCTCTGACCTTTCTCAACATGAGCAATCTGATTAAAACTGATTTCCCTTCTGACCTGGTCAGAGGTTCTTAAATTATTTTGGTTGCTATGGCCCTTTAGGCTTTGTGTATGCAATATTGTAGAAGCATCACCAATCTTAGATGAGCTACTATGATGAGATGGACCACTTTGTGAACTGCATGTCCTTCCAACTTGGTATTCATGATTAGAGGTACCATCGGTTTTTTGGCTATTGTTCCTGAGATTCTCTGATCCCTGTGATCGGTCATGACTAGATAACTTCAAACGCCATAAGTCATTGCTTGGAGCATCAGGCCGCTTCCCACTTCCATGTCTGTCCCAAGTGTTCATAAAGAACTGATTGACTTCATAAAACAAATCCTCCTTTGGGCAATCAAGTAATCGAGCCAGCTTTTTTGCCCCAAATGCAAAAGCACTGCGTATCCTAAAGAAATTACCTGGCAGATATTTATCATTTATGCAATTATAAGCCACAACCAAAGCAGGATAGATCAATATTAGAATTAGTTCAGGAAACTATAAGAACCAATAAACCACTAATATCAATACACAAGATTTTTTCCAGCCATATAGTTTTAGATATTAACTTTGCCTATGCTAAGTTTGTATTTCATAGCCAGTCCCAAGCCCGGATAAAAGTGGAGGGTCGCATTAGGCAGTCGACAGCCAATGTAAGACTTTGTTGAATGACTATAGATCATTGTCATGTAGTTGTTATAGTTTTAGATATTCCAAAGTTGCGTGAAGTTTCCCAATAATTCTTACAATTTATTCTGACTGAATAATAACATGAAGGTTCATTTTGTTCAAAATCTTATATCCCAAAGCACACAGTTATAAAATTATTGGATACTCTCAAAAAATAAAGCAATCTTCCATAAAAAATGTCAAGAGTCCCATTTAAACACTTAATAAAATTTTTTAAAAGAAATCTTGAGTATACTCCATTGACAGACATAAAGAAACCTCATTGGTCTTCTTGAGACTGATGAAGCATGTAGGAAAGTTGTTTTTAGAATTATTAATACTTCAGTATATGTTATTCTATAAACTTCTGTACCACAGAAATAAAGGAAAGGGAGAAGATAGCAAGAATACTACAAAACAGAAAAAAAACCATCCATGCTGATCAAGATATAGTAGCTATAGCTCCCATGTATCTTTAATACAATGTATGCTTCCAACCCAAGAAGCTCCTCGTGAACTGCTACCGAAAAAAAAAAAAAAAAACAAATAAAATGCACGAATGAATTAAATCCAAATTATGGGGTCTAACCTTTGCTAACACTACGACCAAGGTTATTGTTGACACGCAACGGATCAATAACATTAAAATGCTTGGAAAGAAAGGTTTGCCCCTGATTTTCTTGACCACCAGGGAAAACAGCATAAACTGAGCTACAGGCATCAAGAAATAACTTGCTAAGCAGTAAATCTCCACCATCTTTTCGAGGAGGTTCAGCTGTTTCAATCAATAAAATGACAAACATAAGCAAGAGATGGCTTCATTACTGACAAAAAAACCTTCAATCCAATTGCAACTACCTTTAACATGTGGGAGTGAACTAATGGGTACTGGACCCCATAGACTTAAACAGAAATTATCCCAGTCAAATTTACTAAAAAACTCCAGAAAACGATACAATACCTACATTAGCAAAGGCAATACTCTGTCAAATAGATGACCAAAAATATTGAAATAAAAAAAGCCACATAAATTCCTGGTACCTCAAGTGGTCCAGCAAAGGAATTGTTGAAAACATGAAATATGTAAAGAACCAAAGTTTCTAATGCATAGGTTGAAATAAGTCCATGGTGGGCACCAAGTATACGACTCTCATAATAACACCAAGCTTTTATCAATATAATGCTACGCTTGAATAAATGATTTTGGTTAATCAAATTATCAACCTACAGAAGAAAAAATCAGAATTTTGTCAAACCAAGAAAAAAGGGTAGTGAGTGACATTTTCAAAAAGAAAGATGTGGTGTGAGGATTCTACAATGCATAAAATTACCTCCTCAAGAAAACAAAGGGTACACAACCCTCCAAGCTGGTTAAATGATATATCTACCACAATATTTTCAACAAGACATTTTATAATCTTCACCTGCAAAAAATAGAAATGAAGTATAAAATGCTATTTTTTACAATCCAAATAAAAAGCACCACAAAAGATAATATTTTTTCAAAGATTAATTTAAGCTAGGAACTTGAGAATAATGATAAATGCCAAAACGAATAACTTGTACCTAAACAATTCAAATTTCAAGTGCTCAGAAATACACATGATAACAAATCTTCTGAACAACACTTTTAAGTATATAAAATTTTTTAAGCACTTACTAATATGAAGTATATAAAATTTTTTAGCAATTACTAATATTTGTGCCTTCATTACAGCGATATACCTTAAGACTTGTATTTAATGGCTATTAGTATATCAAGCTTCATATACATAACCAAGCCTAATGGCCAATAACCTTAAGCTTGAGAAAGACAGAAAACAAAAAGTCAATAGTAAGATCCAACATGATACTAAAGTACACTTGTTTAAAAGTTCATCCATCCAACTTCCAAGAATTACAGTTCCAGTGATTCTTTCAATGTGTATTAGAAATTCACAAGGATGCATGCACATTTAACGTATGTACTAATAAGCCCCAGCCATCAAATAGGATGATAAAATTTTTCATCATGCAACTTTTGAGCACAAGATGAAAAATTCTGCCCCATTGATGTTACTTGGAAAAACCATAATTTCAAACATTTTATCACATTTCAACTATATATTATAACTTCATGATAATATCTTCCAAGTTATTCTCTTTGCAGTTTATGTGCACAAGTATGAACAAACCTACATAAAGGTTCTAAAATGAAGCATGGCACTAGATATTAAACCACATTGAAAAAGCAACCAACAACAGATTATTTGGCAATTAAAGCAGACTAAAAGCACAGAATTCAACAATTGAAAAGATGTCATGTTATAGGGAACCTACTTCAGCCTGGATGTACTGAACCTCTTTTACATGGAACTCTGCATGCTCATTCTTCTCCTCATTCTCCAGCATGTCACGAACCTTATGTGCCCATGTATCCTTCAAATTTTGATTCTTACTGAAAGCCGTTAAGTCAATATCTCCATCAGGCAAATAAGTCTTGAGGGGGACAGACCCAAAGGTGAAAACCTGTAATAATAACAATCAATCAATCATTTATACAATATAAAGACAAAGCACAAATTAGCACCAGCAGTGTTGCTTATTTTCTTTAAAAAATGAAGACAGAAAACCAAAGAAACTTTAGCATTGGATAAGACACAATCCCAAAGTATAACATATGCACTTTTTAACGCACTGGAATTTCTGGCTCAATGTTCATATTTAGAAGCTAATTAATGGAATAATATAATTAATTAATATACACTAACATTATCCTAAAATGACACCTTGATTGGTGTCCCAACATTCTTCAATAATTTAGACATTTCAGCATGGTTGTAGCTAATCACGTAGATCAGTTATAAATCAATAGCTCTTTAGTGGGCAATAATCATCAACCTGAAATCAGATATAGAATATGCCTTTTTGTGCATGTAAGACCCACCTGGCACGGGAAGCACTTCATGATCAGCCGCTGCACATAGTCTGCAACGGCATTTCGGCGCTCTTCAGAGGGTGGGTTAGGCTGAATGCAGGTAATTAGTTCTGCAGTTCTTTCTTCAGCCTTTAACCATCTCTCCGAGTCGAGCACCCGCATTACTGAGGCAGCTTCATTGGGCAACAGGCCATTTGGCAATAGACTACCAGGTGGCTGTGCCCACCCCTCATGTTCGCCCATGCAAGCCTAAGCTTTCCCCTCACTTTCAGTCTTTCACCCTTCAAACTCTTTCTAGTAAACCTCAACCCCCAAGACAAGACACCACCACAAGAGCCTCTTCCAGATAACTACAACCAATGAAACCAGTATAAATATGTAACACATAAAAAGCTAAAAGTAAATGATCTGAGTACCTTCCCTCAAATTTTATAGTGCCACAACAAGCAAACCAAGACGAGATTTTATTTCCTTTTAAATTTTTTGTTTAAAAAAATGGTTAGCACCGTAAGTTGCCACTTAACCAATTCTAGTTACTTCCCCAAAATAAGACAAACAGATAGAACCTCCACAATATCAGAGTACCCAACTAGCTATCTAAAGAATCTTAGAAGTACAAAGACAAAAACCGATATTAACAGTTATGGAAAAATGCTGTACCTACAAACAAACTAAGGTGAGAACAACTCAATGAATCCAAAAAGGCAAAGCCTAAAGAAACAATAGAGAAAAATTTACTATAAAAGAGGCAAAAAGGATAGCTTAGATTATTTAAATTAAACCCTAATGGGAAACGGCTCAATAATCCCTACACAGTTGAAGTGTCGGCGAATCAACAACGATAGAAGAAGAAGCGTAATGGGCACAGAGAAGCAATATGCAAATGCGGGAAGAGATGCTGGGGCATCAAATCAAGTGGCTAAAAGAAGTTATGCATCGATCAAAAACAGACTTTGGTGAGGAAGGAGAATTGGCTATGGATATAGGGATTGAAGCAAAGAGAGAGAGAGAACGGGTTTGACGTTGAGGGTGCTAATGCTTTGTGCATTTAAGATGTTTTTCAAATGGAAAATTTATTGGGCAAACAGCGGATGATAGAATCTGGGAGGAAGAGAGAGAAGAGGGGAAGAAACCTTTTTCATCATTTTATTTTTACTTTTTTTCTTTAAATGGACCCATCTCAACTGGTTGATAAGGCCCAGAATATACAGCCCGTGGGAAAATTGTTAACTAGAGTAATATAGGTTCATCCTACAATAAAGGCCTTTTTTTCTTCTCCCTTCACAAAGTAGCATTTTATTAAAAAATGAAAATAAAAATACAATCAAATATAATTTTAACAATATATCAGTACAATGCATAAAATTTCTAACATGAAAAAAATTAAAAAATGTGTATTTACTTTCAAAAAGTATAAATGTTTCTTTACATTTTGAAGATTTATTCAAATTTAGTGACATTTAAAATTAAATTAATAAAATTAGTAATTAAGACATTAAAAATAGAATGAAATGTAAATTAGGGTTTGATTGGGAGGATCACCCCACTTTACTTTTTCTAAGTCCAAATTAAGCCCTTAAGACGTCAAATGCTTACAACATAATCTTCGAATAATTTTTTTCAAAACATACTTAAGACTTTTTGAAATTATTGTGACCTTTTTAATTGCGAAAGCCACAAATTAGTTTTGGTTACAAAATTTTTTTATATAATGTTTCTTTTTGTGCTTTTTAAAAATCATAATGGCTTGGAGCATTCTAAGAATAAAATTGCCATAGTCATTTGTGTAACATCTGCTCTTCCAATTTATAAAAATATTTGTTAATTATTAAATAAGTTAAATGCTTGTGTTCGTTTCATTAGAATGCATGTAGTTATATTAAAAGGAGGAATTAAATTGAAAAGAAAATAATGGGGACCTAAGTGAAAAGAAAAGGTTCAACGGAGGAAGCTATGTAAGCTTTCCATATTTCAAGAATAGCTAACCATAATTTTCGCCAAAAGAGTTACTGTAGCTACCATATTTAAAAAAAAAATCTCCTGGTAATGGTTCAGGGGTAAAATGGTAATTTAACATGTGGTTGGAGAAATTATTATTTTAAGCTGAATGATCAAGAATTGGGATTAGAGTGATAATTTTCAGATCACCTATAAATAGACTAAGCTTCAAAACCTTCATTTCTCACCTAGAATTTCAAAGTTTTAGAGAGAGAAATAGAGAGAATTTTAGAGAGAGAAAGTGAAGCAATTGTGAAGGAAAAAGGTTATAGGAAGAAGTTGAACATCCCAAGAGCTAGGAAGATACACCAACATACTTCAAAACAATCATTTACAAGCTTGAAATCAACAAAAAGGTAACAAACAACCTAATCCTCTCTAATTTCGAGTTTTACTGTTCATGTGCTGAAAACTTTGATTTTTTTTGTGTTTAAGCTAGAAAGGAAGTAAAACCTACGTTCTTGATTTTTTGAATGTTATTGAGTGTTTTAAACTGCATGAATGTACTTATGTATGCATAAAAAAAATTCATCCTTGAGGTGATTAGTCTCAAAAATGAAATTTAACAGAGAAAAATATAACATTAAGAGATTCACATTTCTCACTATTAGGACACCTAGAAGTTCCACACATTAGACGATGTTCTAGCTTATCTAACTTTATTGAGCACAATCAGTAGCCAAATCATGTCTACGTTAAGGCTATGATAATTATTTCTAACCTATTATATACCCTTCATATTCTACTTTAGGCTAGGGTCTTTATACTTTGATACCAAAATGTAACATATCAACTTATTTTAGAGGTCTATTAAAAAATGTCGCGCACTGGGATTTAAAAAATTTCTTTTCTTTCCCTAAGTTGGCATGCTACTTCCAAACAAGGAGAACAACGCCATTATTACTTGAATGAAAATTATATAAGGATGTATTTCCTTATTTGGAAGTTACAGCTGAATAAACCATAAAGATCATAATGTCCCTTGGCCATTTTTATTTTATGATTAAAATATACATACAACAAATAAGTTCATTAAATACTTTACTATACAATTCATTAAAGCAAAAAGGGTTTAATTTACTATTCAAGTATTCAGAGTTATAGGAGAAATAAGAATACAAGAAAGTTACCTCTTAGGCCTTTGGAATAGCCCACTTAACCTCCTTTCTCCTGATATGCGTCAACTAACTCTGGAATTAACCATAATTAACCCATATAGGATAAACCATGGGTATCCAATACTACCTAAAACTATCCACTTGTAAATACTCCAAAATGAAACATACATTCGGGCAAAGAACTTATGTCAGCTTTCTCATGATCTTTCATCATAAACCTCTATAATAGAACTTTCATGGCAAAATTACAATTTGATTACACATGTTCACTCACATTCATTTTATGCATGTACATTTCACATATGTTATACATACAAGTTTCAATTCATAGAGCATGTTTCATTACAACGGCACATTCAATTGCAATCCATAATTCCACAAATAAAGCATAACAAGTTAGCCTTTTACAGTTATTGGTTTCTCCCTAGACTCATTTACAATCTTCTCCTCTTATAAAATTCTTTAAAGATTCCCTTCTCTAACTTGCCCATACTTCATCCTAGTCATTCCTTTAAGGTTTGGTAGTTATAAGCACCAAAAGGGCTAAGATTAGGGCTTTAGAAAGTTTGTCATAGCTAAAACCATGGCTAACAACACAAAAGGCACACTAAGGGGAATACTTTGCCATAGGTAAGTGTAACGACCCCCTAATACGTCATACGCGATGCTTATCTGATTAGCGGAAGCTTATGGGTTAGTTTAAATAATTATTCCCTATGTGGGAATGTCAGGGGATCGCTACTGGTTGAGCGTAACCCAAATAAACTTCTCATTGTCCATTCAGATTCCGTTCAACCCTGATTCACACGCAACTAACTAAATACACATATATGCATCATCAATAACTCTGGAATGAAACTAAAGTCCATACATACGGCGTACAATCATTAAACTCAACATCCAAAACTCATATACATATACTGTCAAACATCCACATACATTCTAACTGAATTTCTCAAGTTTACAGCGGTAAACCCTACCGAAAATCCAGCAGAGTTTCTTCTGTATTTCGATCATATCCCAAGTACAAAATCACCTGTTTAAAAATCAAACAGCCAGTCCAACAACAGCAATAACCATAATTTACATAAATCCATATACAACAACGTCAATTCATCACTACAATCCATATACACTATCTGAAATATTACATATACATTCAGTCAAATCCATACAGAAAGCATAAGAGACAGAACCCAATAAACAACAACATCATCAGAGTATATATACAAACGATTCAAGCCTAAGCTAAATCATCCCCCGTTCTATCCTCAAGACAGCCTCGGCTATCGTCTGGGCTCCTATCCCTGTCCCTGTTCATCTGAGTAAACAACCTAATGAGATATGAATCCCAGTAGAATAATTTACAATTCAATTATCATTTGAAAACCATTTGAATACCCAGCGGTGCGAACACCGAAATCTTCTTCCCGAAATCAGTTCAAAAACAGTGAAATACCTTTTCTTTAAAATCATTAAATTACATGGAAATCTGCGACAATGAATCAAGATCATAAAATCCATTTCTTTTTAAAATCAATCATTAAAATCAAGTAAAATCCCATGCCCAGTGTATCTCAATCCACGTTGGCTACAAATCCGTTGTAACCAAATCTAAATCATCTTCTAATTGCACGTAGTTTAGAGAGAATACCTCTCTTATCGTTGGGTGTGATCCGTAACACCAATCACCTGAATCAAGCCTATATTGTGAGTGTGATCCGTAACACCAATCACTCACTCAAGGACCGGGTGAGAATCAACATCTAGGGCGTCCCCTAGCATGTGCACATACGCCAATTCTCATCCTCATACAGTCTATTCGAACTCACATGCACTCGGTCAGCTATTCCTCAGGGTTCTAGGGTATTACGCCTAAATCACAACGTTTCCCCGTGTAGGTTATCCACCCTTATACTCCCTAAACCTTTCTTAGGGTCGTCCTGGTTTAATGCGTAATCCCTAACTCAGTACAGGCTAAATATGATAAAAATAGTCTCGTTTAAAAGCTTCCTGTACGAGAGATACTTAACGGCCATCCCATACCGGCTATCAAGTACCCAACCCTAAGTAAATCCCTCCTAAAGGCATCTAAACTCGATAAACAAGGTTTCTAACATGCAATTAGGGTTTTCAGCATACAGGCATGCAATTTATCCCATCGAAATCAACACGTAAATCTATGCAAGTTATCTAAATCATTCAGGTATTCACTAAATCAATTCTAGGGTTCGGGAAGTGTAAATTATCCTACCTGGTCTCCAAATGCTCCAAATCACTTCAGAATTCCACACAGTCTCGGTTTCTGAGCCCGATTAATTTCCTGGACATAAAATTAAATATTCAGGCTCGTCACGTCATCCGTTTTTCGATCCTAAATCCAGTTACACAGCTACCTAGGTTAATTAGTTGCCTAATTACTTTCGGCAATCATTTCAGTCATATACCATTAGTTTTTGGGAAATCAGACCTTACCAACGTGTCCGGATGATGGAATTCTGCGTCACGGTGGTCTCGGTTTCTCCCGATGCATGTCCAGAAGCTCCGGCACGGTGGCGCACAACGGCGTAGAGTGGCGCACAGCGGAGGGTTGCGGTTTATCTCGAAAATCACACCACGGTGAAGCCCGCAAGCCCAAGAGTCCAAATACAGTGGTGGCGCGGCAGTTAATGGCCGTTTGGGCGGCATTTTCTGGCCATGAAGCTTCTCGCACGGTGGACGGAATTATCCTCGATCCGGGCACGTCCGGCCTCCTTTAGACGGCGGCGACTCTTTGGAGGAAGTGGCGGCTCGAACGCCACGGTGGTGGGGGCGGTGATGGTCAACGGCGACAGATGGCGGCGATCCGAGCTGGAGAAGTTTCGCGCGATGGAGGGAAAAATGACGTCTTTTCGGCGGCTCCGGTGGCCGTTGGTGGCCGTGGTTGGTTGTTGGAGGTTGTGGGCAGTGAGAGCTGTCGGTTGGTGCCGTTGGTGGCAGCCCACGGTGGCTGTAGTGGCCATTCATGGTGGAGGAAGGAGGAGAGAGAAGAGAGAGAGGAGAGAGAGTGTATGGTGAGGAGAGAGAGTGAAATGAGAGAAATGGAGGGAATTCGCATAATTTAAAGCCTCCAGGGACGATTCTGACTTTTCCCGGGCCACCCGTGGATTTTTTTGGGTGTCAACATCCTTTCAGACATTGGCACGCATTTCCATGCAAAAGTTTTAACCTCCGTCAATGAAATTGACGCACGAAACTTCTTCCGTCAGTTTCTGATCGCCGCATTGCATTTATTTCCATTTAATCGTGTTTCTGGCTTCGAATAATCTTCTGTTTCGATTTATTATCCTTGAAATTTGTGCCAAGCTTTGTTCAAAAGGAATTAGGGTTAAAAATCACATGTTATCTTTCAAAATCCTTTAAAACTCTTTCAAATCTTTCTCGTTGTTACAGTAAGTGTGCTTCTTATAACACCCCATATTCTACAAGTACATTTAAATTCATGAATTAATCAAATAAATTGCCATGAACTATGCCCGATTACGTGTGTGATCTAATACTTAAAATAAATATTGAAAAGGATGACGTTGCATAAATTTTGAGGTGCTTAAGGTGCTTCAATAAATTTTGAGGTGCTTGAGTTAAATTTCTTTCCTTTTAAATTAACTAGCCAAATGGAGTTACATAGGAAATGAATTAGGATGCAACACCTTATTTGTGAGCCAAGCACATGAGTAGCTTGCCAAAGTTAATAGATAAAATAAGCAAAAGGAGAATGGCATAAATGTATATGAGTGCACGTGAAACCCATTACAATTTGTTCCCTTAATTACTTTGGAGTAACCGAGTAAGCACTAAGTAGGTGAAGTTAAATATACATATATGCATTTGGAGGAGGAGATGAAAGTGAAGCGTGACGTGTAGCATGAGAAAAAGGGAACTCAGTGTAGCTACACGTGAAAGCCATCAAGAATGGGTAAAAGAATTTGCATTTTTTTATTAGGACTTAAAGAAACCACGACAACAACTAATAACAAGGAAAGAAGGAAAGTGTAGCGTGCAAACGATTCCTTGCGTGGTCGTACACTTTACGTGAGGGATAAGCTTGCATGAATTCATTCCCTTCCTTGCGTTGGCGCCACCAAATGGAGCATATATATATATATAGTTAATAAGGGTGCAAAACGTGAGCTTCTTGGAACCGTACATCTTATGTGCAACCAAGAAGTGGCGTGTTCTCCATTCCTTCCACTTTCAATTTAGCCGAGTGAGGGTGAGGTAATAAGGAGCAGTTCACGTGAAGAGAGTACCTTGCGTATCCCTTTCATTTTCCTTTCCTTTGTCGTGGCTGAGTGGTTAATCCACTAAGGCAAATTTCCATTAATGAGAATGGTACATAATAATAATTAAAAAAGGAAGAGAGATAGGAGGTGCTAATGTTTGTTGGGTTAGCCGAAAAAAAACTCAAAGAGAAGGGAGAGCACTTAAGATTGTGAGGAAAAACAACACACACACACGAGAAGAACATCTCAAGGAGAAGGTGAGGCGTGAGTGCTAGGGGGGGAAAATTAATAATACAAAACTTGTGAGGAGGGAAGAATTAAGAGACCAAGGGAAGAAGGAGCAAGGAAGAAAAAAAAGGGGAGAGCTAAGGAGACCAAAGGAAGGGCCAAGAGTATTCTTTCTAGCACACCATCAAGGTAGGTTAACCATTCAATTTTTGTTCCATGTATTAACTATGCAATCAATTTCTATATTCAAGCTTTCCATGGAACTTAGGTGATCTTTACATTCTTGATTTAAATGGTATGATTGATGGCTAGCATGCGTGGTTATTAAATTGTTGATGGATGGAATAGCATAATGATATTGTTAGATTATGGATTGGGATTAAAAGTTGTGACAACCACCAAGGAATGTAACCCTAATCCCCTAAGTAAAGAACACAAGAAAGGGAGAATTTCATGGTCATTATTAGAATTTTTAGAAAGGAATTATATTGGAATTAATTTTCAAGAAAAAGAGAATTTTATAGTCATTATTAGAAATTTTAGAAATAAATTATGTTGTAGTTAATTTTTCAAGAAAAGGAGAATTTATGGTCATTATTAATATTTTTAGAAAGAAATGATATTGGAATTAATTATCCAGGAAAAGGAAAATTTTATGGTCATTATTAATAATTTTAGAAAGAAATCATTTTGGATTAATTCTTCAAGAAAAGGAGAATTTTATGGCCATTATTATTATTATTTGTAGAAAGAAATTTTATTGGAGTTAATTTTTCCAAGAAAAGGAGAATTTTATGATCATTATTTATATTTTTAGAAAGAAATTGTATTGGAATTCATTTTTCAAGAAAAGGAGAATTTTATGGCCATTATTAGTATTTTTAGCAAGAAATTATATGTTAGAATAAAATTCCAAGAAGAGGAAATTATTATAGAGTTTAGGAGAATTTTAGGAAGGAAAGGAACATTGGAATTTTATTTCCAAGAAAGGGAAACTATTATTGAAACTATTAGAAAGAAAATATATATGGGGAAATATCTCAAAGAAAAGAAATTAGTAATGGGATTACTAGAATATACCTTAGATATTATTCCTAAGAAAAATAGAAACTTCTCCTTAAACATTGAATGCCTCATAGGAAGTGTATACTTACACTAATCCATGAGAAAGAAAAATTTATCCTTGAAACCAATAGCAATTCCAACGAAATACATTATTAAGAAATTCCAAGGAAAAGAAAGTTTTATTCTAGAGGTCATTAGAATTTATCGGGAAAGAGCTCTATGCCCGTGACCCGGTGCTCACGATAACCCAATTTATGTGGCCAAGTGTCCACACATTATGAGGTGTGGCCAAAGGTGCTCCACACGAGTGACCTAGTGAGGTGTGTCCAAGGTGCTTTATACCCGTGATCTAGTGTCCAAACAATTTTATTTACATGGCTGAGTGTCCACGAATTACGAGGTGTGGTCGAAGGTGCTCCACACAAGTGACCTAGTGATCTATGGCCAAAGGTGCTTCATACCCGTGATCTAGTGTCCAGACGATTTTATTTACGTGGCCGAGTGTCCACGAATTATGAGGTGTGGCCGAAGGTGCTCCACATAAGTGGCCTAGTGAGGTGTGACCGAAGGTGCTCCATCCTCGTGATCTAGTGTCCAAACGATTTTATTTATGTGGCCAAGTGTCCACGAATAACGAAGTGTGGCCAAAGGTGCTCCACATGAGTGACTAGTGAAGTGTGGCCAAAGGTGCTCCACACGAGTGACTAGTGAGGTGTGGCCGAAGGCGCTCCATGCCCGTGACCCAGTGTTCACGAATTACCCAAGAACGTTCACTCAATCTATAACAATAAAGGAAAGAATTAAATGCATAAGCGCTCTAATAATTCCGCAAGAACATATGTGATTCTATGAGAATACGTATCCCTTGGAAAAGATTTATTAAATTTCCTGTTGACTTTTGAATTTATCATGCAATGAGAGCCTATTTATATTTATGAATATCATTACGTTTTAATATCAAGAATGTAGACTAAATGTTTTGGTGCTTGCACCCTGGTACATATTAGTTAAATTTTGAACTCAGAATTGTTAAGCTACTAGGAAACTTATGTTTCTCATCTATGTGCTAATATGTATCAGATACGGACGCATAGCAGGGTCGCGTGGTAGCATTTCTTTTTGGTTAAGTAAGATTTTTTTTGTAACCCCCTATTTTTGGGTTTGAGATGTATCTGATTTAGAAGAGGACAATTGTTTGACTGTATACCTGAGTTATATAGGGGAAACGGATGTGTGAAGGACCAGTTCCCCTTAATTTGTACGGGCAGTCTGAGTGATAGGCCTATTGTCTCCTAACTTCTGAGGGACGGGTACTTCATATATCTGGGGATACAATTAACAGCATGTAATGGAAATTTATGAACATGTATTATTCGAGTTCTCTGATAGTTTAAATTTTTACTATGTAGTGTAGCATTTTTATTCTGCTGTGCATGTAAGCTTTTTTTTTTTTAATTCTGAGCAAAAGATCCTGAACCTAATCCACTAACATAAACGAATGGTATAACTGCTCAGACATTAATCAAACAAAGAATAATGATAATGTACCGAACCTATCTATTAATATCGTAAGTAATGGTAAGACTAGATAGGGCGTTACACTTCTCACCGTGGAAAAATGAACAGCAAGACTTTGCTGCAACTAAGTGTCCTTTTGGGCGTGTTAAAGTGCACAACGAGCACTTCTCCAAACCTATAGTAAGGTGTTTAATTTTTTGTACTTTCCTTCCATCCCAAAGCTTCCTAAGGTCATTTTAGTGTACAAGACTCCTAAGATTTACACCATGCAATCCATTAATCATGTCCTAGTGGCCAAATAAGGAAAACCTAATTCTATATACACAAACACATAAGCCATCGATAAATTTTTATGCAAAAATCATAACACCCACATCATGAATTTCTCTCACTCACTACCAAAATTTCCTCTCACCCATAGTTTATAGTAGATCTAAAAGATTTTGCTTCTTACCACTTAACCTAAACAAGAATCAAGACTAAAGGATGTTCTAACACACATGGGGATATGAAAAGGCTTCATACCTTGAAGATTTATGGAAAATAAAGGAAATCTTGTTAGGTTGATGCTACTCCCTCTTCCTTACTTAGAGCTAGGTCCCAAGTAAGATGAATTTGCTTCCTCTTCATTTGATGAAGCTAGATCTTGAGTTTGATGGAGGATAGAGGAGAAATGGAAGGAGATGGAAGAGATGGAAGAGATGAAGCTTTCTCTCTCTAGTTTTCCTTCTCTCTCTAGGGCATGGGTATGTTTTTGGTGGAATGGGATAAAAGTGTGTCGAAGGAGAGAGGATGAAGACTTAAGGGAGAAAACTTGGAGAAGGGGTTAGGATAAGTAGTGGTATATAGAGGGAATAAAATCTTATAGTAATTTAGTTAGGGAATTATAATTAAAGTGTAGTTTAAATAGGGAATTTGTTCTAGGCAAGTACTTCTTAGATTTTCCCAAAATCTCTATTTTATCTTCCCAAGACATTCTAGTTGTGATTTTATCAATCTTTTAGTATAAATCTTAAAGTTTCATTGAGAGTGACATACAATTAAAGTTTTACCAAGTTAATTAGTTACAATGATTTTTAATTATACAAAATTTGACATTTAACCATCTTGTAAAATTTTGGGGTGTTATAAATTACCCACCAATGGCATGGAATTAGTTATTGTAGTATTTCTTTGAAATTATGGAGACACTATCTCTATGGAATGAGGTGTGGAGTTTATAGTGATCATAAGAGTTTAAAATACTTGTTCGATCAAAAAGAACTTAACATGAGATAGCGTAGATGGGTGAAATTTTTAGAAGACTATGATTTTGAGCTAAAGTACCATCCAAGGAAGGAAAATGTAATGGCTGATGCATTAAGTAGGAAATCTCTTCAAATAGCCCAATTAATATTAGTGAGATGGAAATAACAGAGGATTTTAGGGATTTAATTTTGAATTCCACCACTACTTTGGAAAAACTCACCTTGAGTGAATTCTAGATAAACTGTGAGTTGAGAAAACAAATCAAAGAGGCTTAGGAAGGTGATGAATTTTATGAGAAAGTAAAGAACAAACCTGACTTTGATAAGGCACTAGATGGTGTAATGCTATTTAAGAACCTAATTGTCATTCCAAATGATCAAGGCTTAAATGAGAAAATGTTGGATAAATCTCATAAGAGTAATTATGCCATTCACTCTAGTACCACTAAGATGTACAAGGAACTAAAAAGAAATTTTTGGTGGCTAGGAATGAAGAGGGACATAACTTCTTATGTGAGCCAATGCTTGACTTGTCAACAAGTCAAGATAGAGCACCAAAAACCCTCAGGTACCTACAACCCATAGAAATATCAGAGTGGAAATGGGATTAAATCATGATGGATTTAATGGTAAGATTACCTAGAACCCCATTAGAATATGATTCCATATTGGGTAATTGTAGATAGGTTGACCAAATCAACCCACTTCTTACCCATCAAGATAAATTACTCACTTGAAAGGTTAGCATAGATATATACCAAAGAAATAGTAAGATTGTACAGAGTACCCAATAGCATAGTGTCTAATAGAGACCCAAGATTCCCCTCAAGGTTTTGGCAAGCCTTGCAAAAATCTTTAAGAATCCAACTTTTAGTATAGTTTACCATCCTCAGACTGATGGATGGTTAGAGAGGACTATACAAACCTTGAAAGATATGTTGAGAGCTTATGTTCTAAAATAGAAGGACAGTTGGGAAAAATATCTACCATTAGTTGAGTTTTCTTATGATAATAACTACCATTCTAGTTTAGATATGGATCCTTACGAAGCCTTGCATTGTAGGGAGTGCAAGTCTCCTCTATGCTAGGTAGAATTAGGAGAAAGAAAGTTTTTGGGACCTAAATTAGTACAACAAACTTTCAACGAAATTCAAACCATAAGAGAGAAACTAAAAATAAGCTAAGAAAGGTAAGCAACTTATGCTAATAGAAGGAGAAAGGCACTAGAGTTCCATGAGGGAGAACATATATTCTTGAAAATCACCCCTACTATCGAAGCTGGTAGAGCATTGAGGCCCACGAAGTTAGTCCCTCAATTCTTAGGATGCTTTCAAATCCTTAAGAAAGTAGGCCTAATTGCTCACCTATTGGCTCGATCCCTGGACCTCTCCAACATCCACAATGTGTTCCATATTTCAAAAGTTAGGAAATATACACCAAGTCCCACCCATGTCCTTACAGCTAGCCCAGTGTAGTTAAAAGGAAATCTAACTTATTCTTTGGAGCGACATGGAAGCAAAAGGATGAAATGAGACAAAAGCACCCTCACCTATTCATAGGTAAATTCTAAATTTTGAAGGCAAAATTTCTTTATGGGAGAGAGAATTGTAACATCCCAAAATTTGATATAATAGTTAAATGCCAGATTTTGTATAATTAAACATAATTATAACTAGTTAATTTGATAAAAATGAAGTGGCATGTATATTTCAATGAAATTTAACATTTAGACTAAAAGAATGATAAAATAACAATTAATGTAAGATTCGCTCCTACTATTTATGAGAGATATTTTCTAGTTATTAAATAAGTTAAATGCTTGTGTGTTGCATTAGATTACATGTAGTTGCATAAGAGAGGGACTGATGTTAAAGGAAAAGAGTAGGGACTTGAATGCAAGGAAAAGGTTTAGTGAGGAAAGTTATATAGGCTCTCAATACTCTCGAGGTAGCAAGATGTAATTTTAGCCAAAAGAGTATTGTAGCTACCAAATTTTTGAAATGGCCTGCCAATGGTTCAGGGGTAAAATGATAATTTGACATATGGTTGGAAAATTTGTCATTTTAAGCTGAATGATCAAGAACTAGGATAAAAGTTGCAATTTTTGGACCACCAATATAAATATGGCCAAACTTTAGAAGCCTTATTTTCACCCTGAACTTCAAAATCTAGAGAGAGAGAGGTTTTAGAGGGAGAAAGAGAGAGTGAGAAGGAAGTAGAAATTTTAATGTGATTTGAAGTAAGAAGCTTGTGGCAAGGAAGTTTAGGAGGATATCTAAGATTAACACTCTAGCTTTTTACAAGAAATAAGGTAGCAAAAAACCTAATCCTCTCTATTTTGAAATTGTTGTTCATATAATAAAAATTGTGATTTTCATATCATTTAAGCAAGAGAAGAGGTATAAACTACATTCTTGATGTTTTTAACTGCTATTGGGTGTTTTAAACTGCATAGATGTACTTATGTATGCTTAAATCAGATTATGAAAAATGGGCTTTTACTTATGAATGGAAATGAGGTTGAATCTGAGATTTAAGTGAGATAAAACGGTAATTTGGGTTTTTTATATTTGTTAAATGATGCTTATATGCTGGTATTGAGTTGATGATTATCAGAAATGGGTTACAAACAAGTTCTTGGGCAAAACTCTAGGTCAACAACCAATTTGAAAAATAAAGTATAACATAACAGTTAACTAATAGCTCCTACTAGTCGATTGTCATGTTCTTGGGTTGTCTCGAAATGTATACAAAGCTTTAGTAGTCGACTGCCAACCTTTGGAAGTCAAGTGTCGTGCTCAACTTTTCCAAAAAATACCAAGAATGTAACAATCGACTATCAGGCCCATGGCAGACAATTGGTAGCCCTTGGGTTTGGAAAATTTTCTAGGATAATGAGTGAAAAGTCAACTTCTAGGTGAGTGGAAGTTGACTGGCCAGCCCCTGTTTTGGAAAATGAACTCAGTGACCTATTTTGAAGAATAATTAGCCCAAAAATCCACTCAAAAAACTTGTTTGTAACCCATTTCTGAGAAAGAGTTCAACATAACATGTGGTTGAAAGTGAAAGATAAAGAGCAAGAATGGTATGAGATTTAAAAGGAATGAGCATGAGACATAAAAGAAAAATGAGAAAGTATTCCTAATGCATGGATGCATAGTAGATAGGCTTATGTCGAATGATCGATTGTCGGGATGGTCGTTGGGCATTCCATAGTTGAACCATAATAGTGATGATGAAACTCCCACTAAATGATTTTGAAAACACCATGATGGTTACTAATTTAAGTTAGTGAACTCTCCTATAGTAATCCCATATATATAGGGAGGGAACTGCCAGATGTAACAACCCCTTTGTCCTACTTTACATACATCAGAGTATATACTAGCGGAAGCATAAAAATATACAGAATAACTTTTTTTTCATTTCCCACATTAGGGAACGTCATAGGGCTGCTATTGGTTGAGTGTAATCCAAATAGGTTCTTTCCCCATCTATTCAGATTCCACTCAACCACCTATCCTATGCAGCATTTCTAATATCATAAATGTATCATCACATATTACTCTGGACTATAAATTCTAACGACCATTGGTAGCACAATTGAAATATACTACACAAGAATTGCCAAATTCATACATACATCTACTATTTAATTTACAATCCATCATTTAGGTAGATATACAAAACTTTCAATCTATTACAATTTTAACTTAGTACTATACACTTCTTCGGTCTTTACCTGGTATCCTTGGCATTCTTCACATGCCCAGCTATCTTCTAGGCATCCCCTGTTCTTGATCATTTGAGCAAACAACTTAATGAGATTATATGGATCCCAGTATAGCAATTTACAGTATAATTATTTGCAAAAATAGTTACATACTTAGCTTTGACTAAGCACAGAAGACGTCTCCTTACAATTTATTTCAAAAGTAAGTGAATTACTATATACTTTTAACTCATACCAAATATGGGAAATAAATGCAAAACAATTCATGAGTATAAAATAGTAAATCTGAAAATCATAAATTAAAATCATGCCTGAAAATCCTCATATAATAATCTATCACACATTTCATGTGATAAATCATCTCAATTGTATGCCGTTTTATCTAAAAATATGGTTTTGGTTGGGTGTGATATGTAACACCAATCACTTGAAAACAGCGCCCTATTTTGTGAGTGTGATTCGTAACACCAATCACCTACTCAAGGATAGGCGAGAGCTAACTTCTAGGGCGTCCCCCAGCATGTGCACATTGCTAGTCTAATCCTCATATAGTTTATATGGAAATACATACACATAGTCGACTAATACTTAAGGTTATAGGATACTATACTTAAACCATAACATCACCCCATATAGGCTATTCCCTTAAACCTTCCATAGGATTGTCCTGGTTTAAAGAATAATTCCCAACAAATATAGATCAATTCAAATAAAACAATCAATTTATAAAATATTCTGCATAGGGAACATTCAACGGTAGTCCCATACCAGCTATTAAATATCTGCCCTAAGCTAGTCTGTTATTGTGGCATATAACCCAATAGCCAAATCTAGCAAACATGTAATGAGCATCTCATACACAAGAAATTTTCCCCCTATACTCATGTGAGAATCTTAAATAAATCAATCATGTTCAGCAATCATTCCCATTCAATTCACAAATCATACATAAAATAGTAATCCACAATCATAAGTTAAAAGTCAGGGTAGTGTAGATTACTCTACCTTTTTACCATTTGCTCTTATTTTGAACAAGATTTTCCTCTTTCACCTTTGGGTTGTCCTCACAAATCGTTTCTTGAGGCAAACAAATCCAAGTTTCACACCTTTGCCCTTCTGTCATATGCTTATGCAAGTCCTATCTTAAGGTTTCACTAAGGTTCTCCCTTATTTCCCTATGTTTCCTGTTATTTCTTTGGTTTCTTGCCACTCATTTCATGTAATTCTCATATAAGATGATGTTTTAACCTTATTCAAATCAAATTAGGATTTCCAAGCTCAAACCATGTTTTAAAACCATTTCTTTACATCAGGGGAGCTACTAGTCGGCTGCTAGAAGCTGGCAGTCTACTGATTACTCTCTAGAAGGCTGAATTTTGCAAAACAGGGGCTCAACAGTCGGCTGCTTCATGCTTGGAAGTCGATTGGTGCACCTCTGTGTGCAATTCTAGGCTTCACAGTGGCTTGACAGTCGACTAGTGCATGCCTGGTAGTCGACTGCTAAGCTACTGAATGCAAATTCTAGGTTTACGAAGAACACGATAGTTGATTGGTGCATGCTGGCAGTCGACTATTCTGTTCTTTGACAGTCTCAAAATGTTGGTTTTCACCAAATGCAGCCCAGATTATCAGTCTATAACATCTAAAAATTACATAAGCTTAGTCCCTACTCATTTTTGAGTAAAACCCACAAGTTTCCAGGTCCAAAACATCACTCAAATCAGAGAATCTACATGCAAACCGAGTGGTAGCAAAAACCTAACTTTAACATTCTGATTTTAAGCCTCACACTTGCTAAATGGAAGCAAATAATCTCAGCATCTTAATTCAAAAACCTATTTCTAACCTCAAATAAACCTTAGAATTAGTTTATGCAGTTTAAATCTCAAAAAATCCTACATGCCTTATTTTTCCTATTTTCATTTTCTTTCTCAGATCACAGCAGTTTGGATGAGTTTTAAGGAAGGAATCTATTCCAATGAGATGTAAATGATTTCTTAAGACTTAGATGGAAGATTCTTAGCTCAAATTCGAGTTCAATTGCTTCAATCTTAATCTCCTTCTCTTTCCCCCTTTCTCTCCTCTTGCCCGTGTACTTCCTCTCCTCCTCAGATGTGGGAATGTGTTGGTAAGGAGGGAGATGGTGCATATAAAGGGAGAAAGGAAATAACATTGTGAACTTGCTCAGGGACCATCTGTAATTTACAAAAATTTACATTTTAGTCCCTTCTCTTATAACCTCTATTTCCTTATTTCATCTAAATTCTCATTTGACATTTCAAGATTACAATCATTAGTAAAATTTCCAAGGACCGGGTATTACAGTAAAAATTACCATAACTATGCCTAACACTTTCTCACACCTCAAAATTAGTTAAGTACACTTTAGGCCATCCTTTTTCATGCTTCTCTATCTCATTTTTCATGTCAAATATGACAATGCATATAATCTTACAACTTCACATTTTTAAGCACACTTTTAAGGTGAAATGTTAAAACTTTGAAATGGCACATTGGCTAAAAACATGAAAATACCATAACTTTCTCTCTCCTTCTTTCCTATGAATAATCTTACAATGTTTTCAAGCCATTTTTAAATGAAATTTCAGCACCATTTACATGGATCCATTCGGCCAACATGGGTAAGTCACACTTTCATGGTTAATGGTTAAGTTAGAAAATGGAAAAAGTGTCAAGACATTAGCCTAACCAAATTTTCTCTCTCTTACCAATTATATCAAGTTCTTTCACAATTTCTAGACACATTCCAAACCAATTTCAACACCCTCACAAAAGCAAAAATTCGGCCAAAGGAAAAAAGGCATGAAAATAAAGTGTTTTCACCATTTTTCTTGCAAGACAATCATAAACAAATAGATCTCATTCAAAATCACCATTTTCTCACTCTAGTACACAACATTTCAGCCATAGAAACCATTAGGGTTTTTCAAGAGTTAGCTTCCAACCTTGATAAATTTCTACCTCTTATGTTATCAAGCATTTCAACATGTCCATAGCCATAAAAACAACATGATTTCATCATACATAAACCCCATTCAAGCAAATCTTCCATAAGAATGTAGAGAGAGAAAGCCCATCCTTCTTACAAGTTTAAGAACACTTTAATCACACCATAAAACAAGAAAAGAATGGTTTAGGCATGTTTAGCTACCTTAAAAATGCAAGATGAGTGAAATCACCAAGTTGTTTTGCCTTTAAATCCTTCTTCTCCAAGCATAGATGTGTGTTCGGCCACCACCCTTTCCTCTACTCTTCTTCGACTTCTTCTCATAAAGGAATAAGAAGACTTAAATTAGGGTTTGCGTGAAATTACCAAAATGCCCTTGGTGTGAAATGACCAATTTACCCTTACTACTTCTCCTTTTTCAAGAATGGCATCCACTCTCCTTAGGAGTGTAATTTTGTGGAACTTCCATAGGTTGGGACGTTTCTCATCATTTTGGAAATTACCAATATGTCCCTTAAGAAATTACCATTTTTCCCTTTAAGTCCAAATGGCCATTTTAACCCCAATTTTCACTCTTTTTGAATTTAATGGGTAAAAATCACTTAAATAAAGTTTCATAAAACTTATTTTTGTGAAGTTACTAATTTACCCTTCTTTTGGCAAAATTATCATTTTTTTCCTAGGGCAAAATTATCTTTTTACCCTTTATGTCAATACCATTGTATTAAACCTTATTCTTTCTCCTCTTGAAAATATATGGGTAAAGACTTCTAAATTTGGTTTCCATTGAGTATTTAGGTAAAAATTAAATTTTCTACCTTATGTAAAATTACTAATATTCCTTTGGAGTAAAATTACGATTTTGCCCTTTTCAAGAAAAATTGCCATTTTGACATCAAAATGAACATAATCACTTCTAAAACTAAATTCTTCTTCTCTCTTAAATGAAAAGGATGAAAGTTCTTTAATCTAATTTCATGAAATAAGAAAATTAAATAAATTTCCTCCTTCATGGTAAAATTACTATTTTGTCCCTCCTTTACCAGATTTTCCAATTTCGCTCTTTTATGACAAAAGTGACTCTATCTTGATGAAAATGTCAATTCTATCTTTTTAATAATAATAATAATGCCATTATAGGCTGTAAATTATTAGGGGCAAGTGTTATAAAGATCATCATAATCATCATTATATAATTGCATAATATAAAAGAAATTTAGAGGGTTATCATGTACACTACTCCATACTTTCGAATATATACTCTGGCAACTATGCCCATTGGTAGTCCTCGACTACATATCATATTTGTGTACATTCTAGAGCGTCCTTCAGTGGATCCAAGTACAATAGAGTTCCCACATTGAGTCCACACATTTAAGTTCAACACATTGAGTACATACTGAGGTCCCCAAAATACTATTCATAAATATATATAAATGGGTGAATCAGTGCATACTATAGTTTTGTAAATTCTCAGTATGTGACTTTTCATTTACATTGGCCATTAAGTCACTAACTTACAATTTACAACTATCACAATACTCATGGAATATCCAATCACTGTCCCATACCAGTAATCAATCATTCAGATATGAACCTATTTACCACAGATACATATATTAAGAATACAATTCTCATTTCTCTTATGCATTCTTGCTCTTTCCTTTTAAGTTTCATCACTTTCATGCTCTTTCTCATTTACTTCAGAGTATATGTTACCTTGCTTATAATTTAAGTTTAATCTCTAGTTTGGATTAAGTTTTTGGGCTAGATATCATTTAAACATGTAATTAAGTTCATCATTCCATTAAAAAAGGTGGCAGTTAACTAGTACCATGTTACAAGTCAACTGGTTGCATTCTGTCTAATCTTCAAAATTCCAAACAGAGAGCTATCAGTTAGCTGCTAGCTTACTATTGGGCCCGACAATCAACTGTTGGATCAGGGAAGTCGACTTCTTAAGAATTTTTAGAAAAAGGAAGAACACGACAGTCAACTTACAGGTGTCCAGCAGTTGACTGCTAGCATTCTGGATGCATTTTTAGGCACCTCAAGAGCACGACAGTAGACTGTTGCACCATGGTAGGCAGCTATCGCGTCTTGCTTTATTTTATAACTTGCCATTGACCTAGATTTTCAATCCAAAAACTGGTTTTTAAACCCATTTTGAAATTGATAAACTCAAGATAAAATTCTCATTAACATTTAACACAAGAAAACAACCTAAAACATCGTATAATCTTGTCTAAATATGATATTCAAACTCATTTTTTTTTAAGGTGAAAAACCCATTTTTTAGAAGAAATTTTAAGCATGCACAAGTATCACCTCTAAAAGAAAGAGGATTTGTCTTTTGGAATTCAAACCATCTATGATACACCAGGTTTCTTGCTTGTCTTTTTTTAGGGTTAGGGTTATTTTGGTTATTCCCCTGTTCCCCAAATTGTCTAAGGACATGAGTAGTAGCTGTTGCCTGCTCTCTCATAACATGGGTAGTGGTAGCTGCTTGCTCCTTTATAACCTCTACCATGTCCATCATAGCTTACACTAGTCTCTCCATATTACCTTCTCCTTCTTTCTCCTTGTTAGTATTTCTCTTAGGTGGAGCCATACTTCACTCTACAAAACAAAAATTACCGAGGTGATCAGTTTTACTAACATAATATTTCTAAGAGATCATATGGCACCAATAGGAAATACTTTTTACCCTAAACCTAGCACTTTATTCCTCAAGTCAAAATAGAATACAAGTCAGTGAACTGTCTAGATTTAGCTAACACACCTGTATTAGTCTCTATCTAGAGGAATCTACCCTTTGTTACCGAGCTAGTGCTTAACTAGCCGTGGTAACTTTGCTCTGATACCAACTCAGTGTAAAACCCCCAACCCTATATTCCTTTTATGTGATTAAATAATATAAGGTAATATAATATAGGATTAGTGAGTTACTACTACCTCTACCCGAGTATATTTTTAACTTTTTCTAAGTTAAATAGTTGAGTGCCACTAGTTTGGGTTACTACTTCGGGTTCTCACACGTTACGCAGTGGAAATAAATAAAGTAATTTAAATGAAATAGATAGATATAGAGATATTCACATTCACATTCAACTGTACATAATATATAAACAGTAGTGTGTGCCAGACATATACCTATAGATATGCGAGCCTGAGCAGGGTAAAGAGACAACAAGCCTGCCACTCATACCCTGTTTTAAGCAAAACTCTCAATCTCACATATGTTAATACATATATGCCATCCTTATACCAAAATCATTCTCCTGATCTTTTAAATATACTAATAAGGATTCAGGGAAATGGGCATGTTAAAATACTATATATTCCTAATTATGCAAGCAGTCAAGGGGTTTGTGATACTTCAAATATAATTAGGATCCAGAGTCTTGTGATTACTGGAAAATACCCCAGAAAGGGTATCTCTACTATCTCTATCTCTACCTCCATCAACACCTAGTACTTAGGCATCTGATACAAATTAGCTTTAATGAGAAAGATTTCTCAGTAGCAACAATCACCTGTGTTTAAAGATAGCTGATCGTACCATCGTACAAATACGAAAATCCACTACATTCTTTTTCATAATAATTTAAAATAGTATGCTATTGGAACAATATACATAGTTTATATAATATCTCATGCATATACTTATGATTACACATGCACTTCAACATATATTCATCACATAAGAAGCATTCTTATATTGTAATGGTTACCACTCATATTCTCATTTAGTATATAGAGCATAAGCAAAGAAATCATGCAATTTGATATGGCCATAGTCAAAAGCATCACACAATAATTCTTTCAAATTTCTATTCATAAATGAGATTCTCTTGTGGTCATGATCCACCTGCAACCATTCTCATGGTTTTCACTGTCAGCATTTATTCTCAGGTTAACCATCAGCATTTATTCTCAAGTTATCCATCCGTAATTATTCTCAGGTTAACTGTCTACAAAAATTTTCCTGGATTAAATCTAGTTATAGCTATTCTCGCGGTATAACCAGTTGCATCCCTTCTCACAGAATAACCAAATGCATCCCTTCTCGCGGTATAACCGAATGCATCCCTTTTCGCAGATTAACCATTTGCAATTATTCTCATTTATGATTTATGTAACATCCGCTCCTAAAATTTTGAGAGATGTTTGTTAATTTTAATTAATTGCTTGTGTATGTTGCATTTATGTTATATTAGCTTGCATATAGTTGCCTGAATGCAAGAAGTGGACTAGAAATGAGTGAGAAATTTGACTAGAATGAAGAAAAGGACTAAACTAAAAAGTGAAAGAATTTGGGTATGACAATTCTAATTTTGGCCAAAAGATTTACTGTAGCAACAGAATTTTGAAAGCTTCTCGCCAGTGAGCTAGGGACAAAATGGTAAATTAACATATAGTTGGAAGAATTATCATTTTAAACCGAATGGTCGAGAATTAAGAGCGAAATTGTAAGGGGTCAAACTGCCTATAAATAGGCCAATCCTTTAGACCCTTCAATTGCTTCCTGAAAGTCTGAATTTTAGAGAGAGAGAGTAGACAATCTAGAGAGATAAAGAGAAGGAATTGTGAGTAAACAACTTTGTTTCTTGGATTTAAGCATTTTAAGAGCTAGGAAATCACTCTAGGACACTTCACAATCAATAACCACCAATTAAAAACAAGCAAAAAGGTAGCATAATAACTCAATCCCTTTATTCCGGAGTTTATTGTTTATACTATTGAAAATTGCGAAATTGAACTTGTTCGAAAGAAAAAGGGATTGAAAACTACATTCTTATTTTTTTAAAATCACTATTGGGTGTTTTTAATCGATTGAAAATACTTGTGCATGCTTAAAATGATTTTCTGAAAAATGGGTTTTTTAGCTTGAACAAAAATGAGTTTTAATCTCAGATTTGGACAAGATTACATGATGTTTTGGGTTATTTTCTTGTGTTAAATATGGCTAAGGAGTTTATCTTGAGTTCATCAATTTCAAAATGGATTTAGAAATAAGTTTTTGGATTGAAATTTTGGGTCAACGATAATTTACAAAACAGAGCAAGACGTAGCAACTGACTGCCCCGGTGCAGCAGTCGACTGTCTTGTTCTTGAGATGCCCAGAATCGCATACAGAATGCTAGCAGTCGACTGCCGAGCACTTGGAAGTCGACTGGCGCATTCTTCATTTTTCCAGAAATGCCCAAGAACAGAGCGCTGATCGCCTCGACCCAACAAAGAAGCTAGCGATCATGATCGTTTGTCGATCATTGCCCGACTCTTTGTTTGGAATTTTGAAAATTTAAATATAATACAATTAGTCAACTTGCAACATGATACCAGTTGACTGCCACCTTTTGGGATGAAAAGATGAACTTAATGATGTATTTGAATGATATCTAGCCCAAAAACTAAATCCAAACTGGAGATTAAACTCAAATTATAAGCAAGGTAACATATACTTTGAATGTGAACAAGAAAGAGCATGAAAGTGATGAAAGTTAAAAGGAAAGAGCAAGAATGCATAAGAGAAATGAAAATTGTATTCTTAATATATGTATTTGTGGTAGATAGGTTCATATCTGAATGACTGATTGCTGGTATGGGAATTGATTGGACATTCTGCGATTATCGTGATAGTTGTAAATTGTAAGTTAGTGACTTAATGGCCAATGTAAATGAAAAGTCACATACTTAGAATTTATAGAACTATAGTATGCACCGATTCACCCATATATATATGTTTATGAATAGTGTTTTGAGGACCTTAGTATGTACTTAATGTGTGGGACCCAGAGTTGGGAACCTTATAGTACTTGGATCCACTGGAGGATGCTCCAGAATGTACACAATGTTATATGTAGTCGAGGACTGCCAGGCAGAGTTGCCCTTCCAGATTTCTCTTATTATGCAATTATATGATGATGGGTTACCTATATGTTTTGATGAGTTTATGTGATGTATACTACGAGCTGAACATATAAATTGAGCAATGCATGCAAGTATGAATTTTAAACGAAATATTATACAGGATCACCCAATGATGTATTGTTTTGTGAAAAAGAATGTAAAATTTTCGTATGAGTTTACGGTGGTACAAACTGGCTATTTTAAAAAATGGTTATTAATGCTATTGGGATTTATTCTCATAAAAATGCTGGTTTGTATCAGATGCCTAGGTTCCAAATAGTACTAGAAGTGGAGGTGGAAGTGGTGGATATACCCTTCCTAGGGTATTTTCCAGTGATTCATGAAGTGTGGGTTGTGTATATATGGGAAGTTCCTCCCACACCTTGAGGATGTAATGTTCTAGGAAAGTTTTTGGTATACCCCATACCCTGAATCCTTGTGATATTTTGGTAAAAGGATCAGGAGAATAGTTTTGATGTATAAGATAAGGGCATATATGTATTAGGATGTGAGCTAGGAATCCACTAGCTATTTTTGTTAAATGGGTATGAGTGACAGGCTTGTTGTCTCCTTACCCTAACTAACATTCTCACATATCCATGGATATATGTCTAAATGAATGATATGTCTATATTGTAAATGAATGTTGATGTATATGAATATATGTGTGCACATTTATGTTATTTTAACTAATATGTTTTTATTTTCGCTGCGTAATGTGTGAGATCTCGAGTGTAGTAGCCCAAACCAATAATACTAATTATGTCATTTGGTAAACAATTAAGAATTGACTCGGGTAAGGGAAGTAGTAATTCACCAATCTTATAGTATATAGTTTATATTATTTAATTAACTTAAAAGGAACTGTAGGATTGGGGGGTTATTGTTTATGCTCAATTGAAATTTCTTATTTCACTTTTCTTTCTTATAATTTCTCAAACATTCTCATTTTTCTTGTTACCCATTACAATTCAAGATTAAATCCTACATTTGAGCGAAGTATTGGGCTAATTGTGTATAAAAAGAGGTTATTGAGTTAAATTTTCCAAAGCAGAGAGCTACAAGTCAACTTTTAGCCTCCTGGCAGTTATGCATTCTTAATAACTTTCATCACTTTCATGCTATGATTTTCATTTCTCTTATTAAGAACTGCTAGACAGTCGATTGGTAGAGCCTACAAGTCAACTGCTATGTTATGCTCTGTTTTAAAACTTGTCGTTGACCAATTAATTTAGACCAAGAACATGTTTTTAAAATAGTTTTGATGATTGAAAACTCAATAACAGCATAAAAGCTTCATTTACCACTCAAAAATAGCCTAAACCACCGATTATTCATGCTTAAATCTTAGGTTTAACCTATTTCTTGAAAACCATGAAAAACCCATTTCTCAGATTTGCACTCATGCATTCACAAGTATATTCAATAAATTTAAAACATCCAATAGAAATTAAAAATGCTAAGAATGTAGGTTTTAATCTCCCTGGAGTTCAAAATCATAAAACTCAGAATTCCCAACCATGAATAGTATTTTTGAAAAATAAAGGAGATGGATGATTTGCTACCTTTCTTCTAATTTCCAATTGGTATTTGATGATGGTGAAGGGTTCTGGTAAGTTTTTCTAGCTCTTGGAATGCTTAAATTCGATTAACAACTTTCTTCCCTCTCAATTCCCACTCTTTCTCTCTTTAACTCAGTTTCCCTCTCTCTCTAGGATTTCAGAACTCAGGAAGCCAAATGAAGAGTTCTGGAAGGCTGGCCTATTTATAGGTAATTTAGCCTTTTGTGTAACACCCCTTTAGCCTATAGTTCCTTTTAGATATTTAAAAAGATATAATATGAAAATAATTATCAGAGTATTGGTGTTACTATTACCTCTACCTAAGTCCAATTAAAACTTTTACCAAGTGAATTAATTAACTGTCATTTGGGTTGGTCGCTACTCTCGGGTTCTATCAAATCACAGCAAAATAAATATACATAGAATAACCTAGATTAACTATACATAAACATGTATTTCTAATTAGATATAGTCAGTTAACTATTGGGCATGAAGGCAACAATCCTGCCACTCATAACCCTATTAAATAGTCTAATCATCAATCCAGCCTAATTCATATACAAATAAGTTAGAATAGGCTATACGAAATAATCTTACACTAGCCTTTCTCAAAATATCATGGAGGCTAGCTCAATCCTATCATGTACTTAAGCTATTCAAATTAAACAGTTCGTATCCTCGCAATGTATACTTCTTCCTACTTTACCTTCCTTCAACCCAGGACCTACACATCTGATACATGCCAACAATAACGTGAGAATTGAATCTTAGTAGCAATACAATGTGTTTCAAAATCTGTTGACCTGTACCAGTATGCTCACACAGAAAACCTCTACATTCTTTCATAAAATGTATAACATTCTATAGGGATGCAATGAGTGAAGCATTTAATCATGGTATATACTCATGTGTATGCATGTGCATTTAAAACATATCAACTTGAAAACATGGGAAGTGCATTCATCATCGTTTTCATCATAAAACATTTTCAATAGGGTAATAAACATGCCTTTTGAGCAAGAGGAAACAATCATAAGATACGAGTTATCGGGAGTGTAGCCCAACAACTACTCCACGTACCACTACATACATGAATGAGCTATCCTTGTGACTAACTACGCCACTACAGTAATTGAGCTATCCTCGTGACTAACTGTGCCACTATGGTAACCCTACTGCATAGTACTACCGAGGCGTCCCCCAGCCGGATCCAATGTACAATCTCAATAACTCACGGGATCACTGTAAAACCTCTATACAGGTCCTATCCTCTCTGCTTCCACGGATCATGAGGCTATGGAATCACCACCCCTTTTCCAGTGGATCACGCTCCCGGTATACTATTCTCTAACATATACACTAGGGTGATTCGGCTTATGCCTATGGTTATGCTTTAACCTTAAGTAAGCGTTTCTTTATGGCCTTTGGAAGACACACTAACTTAGGGTTCGCAACCATCACAGTGTTTTCGAAGTCATCTATATTCAAGTGAATGTTTAACCATCCTAATACATGGCACAACCGCGAAATGCCAATGGCCGTCCCATACTGATAATCGGTCACTCGACTCATGAGCCTATCTACCACTAGTGCATATGCCCAGGATACTTCACTCTTCCTTTTTGATGTCTCTCCACTCCATTTTGTATCACTATCACAATGACCATTCTCATCCAAGTGAAAAGTGACTCTATCCTTTGCACATTACCCAAAACTTCTAGTTTCCTTGCTTACCCCTATTGTGAGCCCTTATTTAAGTTAGTATGAAGAATTACTAAGCTCAATTGCCATTAAAAACCTCATTTCGCAAATTAGAGGGCTACCAGTCGACTGATGGAAGGCTAGCAGTCGGCTGGTGGCTCTTTGTAATCCTTTGTGCCAATCAGTAAGCTAGCAGTCGGCTACCAGCGTGATCAAAAGGAGCTGAACATAAGACAGAGGAGATGGATGGAGTTCATTAAGGATTATGATTTTGAGCTAAAATACCATCCAGGCAAAGCCAATGTGGTGGTGGATGCCTTGAGTAGGAAATCCCTTCACATAACTCAAACGATGGTGAGTGAGATGACTTTAATTGAGAATTTTAGGAACTTGAGCTTATCTGCAATTAGATTACCAGATAAAATATGTCTAGGAGAATTACAGATTGAGAGTAACCTTAGGACTCTGATCCTAAAGGCCTAACAGGAGGATGAGTTCCTAAAGTCCCTGAAAGACCTAAAGGAATTCCATAAGGAAGCTGATGGAGTAATCACTTTTTAGAATAGGGTTTATGTCCCGAGTTTAGGGGAAATTAGAGGGAAAATTTTAGAGGAAGCCCATAAGAGCAACTATACTATTCATCCTGGTGCCACTAAGATGTACCAAGACCTGAAGGGGAGATTTTGGTGGCCAGGCATGAAAAAGCACATCGCTGAGTATGTTGCTAAGTGTTTAGTGTGTCAGCTGGTAAAGATTGAACATCAGAAACTTGCCGGGTTGTTACAACCTCTTGATATCCCTGAATGGAAGTGGGATAAAATCTCTATGGATTTTGTAGTAGGATTGCCAAGGACACAGTCAGGAAATGATGATATTTGGGTGATAGTAGACCGATTAACTAAGTCTACTCATTTCCTTCCCATTAAGATTAATTTCTCCTTGGACAAGTTAGCTCAATTGTACATCCAGGAGATAGTGAGACTGCATGGAGTTCCTATTAGCATTGTCTCAAATAAGATCCTAGATTCACATCTAGATTTTGGAGAGCTTTCCAAAAATCCTTCATCACTAAGCTAAGCTTAAGTACCAAATATCATCCTCAAACTGATGGACAAACTAAGAGAACAATTTATATCTTAGAGGATATGCTAAGGTCGTGTGCCTTAGAGTATAAGGGAAGTTGGGATCAAAGCCTAGCATTGATAGAGTTCTCATACAATAACAGTTTCCATTCTAGCATAGGGATGGCACCTTATGAAGCCTTATATAGGAGGAAGTGTAGATCACCTCTGTGTTGGTATGAGGTAGGGGAAAGACAATTGCTCGGACCGGAGTTGGTTCAGTAAACTACAGACCAAATCAAGATGATCAGAGATAAAATGGCCAGAGCCCAATATAGTCAAAAGAACTATGCTGACAAAAGAAAGAGACCACTAGAATTCAATGAAGGAGATCATGTTTACCTCAGGGTATCTCCTATTACTGGTATAGGTAGAGCCATTAAGTCTAGAAAATTGAATCCAAGGTATATTGGGCCATTCCAAATCCTAAGAAAGATTGGTCAATCAGCATACCAAATAGCTTTACCCCCGTTCTTATCAAACTTCCATGATGTTTTCCATGTCTCAACTTCGAAAGTATATTCATGACCCATCCCACATTCTTAATGCCAATACAATATAGTTAAAAGAGAATTTAACTTATCATCCAAAACCATTGAGAATCATCGGGAATGAGGCTAAGCAATTGAGGAACAAGGTCATTCCTCTGGTTAAGGTTTTATGGGATCAGTCATCTCCATAAGAGGCGACGTGGGAGAAGGAAGAGGACATGAGGAAGTTCCTCCCTAAACTGTTTGAATAGCTACATTTTAATTTTAAGGACAAAATTATTTTAAAGGAGGGGAGAATGTAACATCCGCTCTAATTATTATTAAAGAGATGTTTGATAATTGTTAATTTGATGTTTAATGCTTGTGTATGTTACATTAATGCATGTAGTTGCATTTAGCTTAGGGATTAAATTGAAAGGAAATAAATGAGAGTTGAGTAAGAGGTGGTTAGGGACTCAATTGAAAAGGGAAAGATAAGTGAGGCCAAGAGTACAAAATAGCCTAGGGACCAAAGAGTAATTTTCCAAACTTCCTAAAACCCTAGCTGAAGCCCCAAAACTCCCACACAATTCCAAACCTTCAGATTATAGAGAGAGAAGGAGAAGGTGCAAGTAGAGAGAGAAAGGCGTGAGCTAGGGCAAGAAAGGAGAGATTGTGCTGAAAGAAGGGCAGATTAAAGCTGGAAATTAGTTTTGCAATAAGGGGGGATCATTTCTAACACATTCTACACACAAATTTACAAGAATCAAGGTAGCAATCCATCCTAAACCCCATCTTTTTCTGAAATTTTACTGTTGTTGGAAAATATGAATTTTTACATGTTTGAACTGAGATTAGGGTTAAAACCTACATTCTGTATGCTTTTCTACTTTGATGGGATGTTATGTTGCTGAATGTATGCTCATATGTGTGCTGAAATGGATTAGAAGGGCTGGGTTGTGTTCATCTAGATATATAGACTAAATTTCCTTGAATGTACCATGTTTGAGTTAATGAACAAGAAATGTTGAATGAAAAGTAAAGTTTGTTGTATGGGAATTAAGCTCATATGTTTAGATTTGAAAATAGAATGCATGCTGGACTGGGTTTTATCAAAATCATGTTTTTTGAATTGCAGCGAAGCATAGTAGCTGACTGCTAAGCAGGGGCAGTCGATTGCCGTGTTCCTAGAAAACCCAGAAGTGTAGACAGAGGCTTAGCAACCGATTGCCAGATACCTAGTAGTCGACTGTCAGGCCTGGGTCTGCACTAACCAGTCGACTGGCCATCCTCGTAGTCGACTGTCGTGTTCTTGGAAACCCAGAAGTGCAAACAGAGGCTTAGCAGCCGACTGCCAGGTTCCTAGCGGTCGACTGTCGAGCTCAGGTTTGCATTGAGCAGTCGATTGATATTCCTAGTAGTCAACTATTGTGCTTTTATTTTTAACCAAAATGCATTCCAGAAAGCCATCAACCGGCTGCCAATGACTGCTAGCTTACTGATTGGCACTAGAAGATTACAAGAGCTACCAGCCAATTGCTAGCCTTCCAACAGTCGACTGTCAGCCCTCTAACTTGCAAAATAAGGTTTTTAATGGCAATTGAGCTTAGTAATTCTTCATACTAACTTAATTAAAGGCTCACAACATAGGTAAGCCAAGAAACTAGGAGATTTGGGTGATGATACCCTTGGGATAGTGAAAGAAAAGAGAGCAAAAAACACAAAGAGGGAGAGAGGAAAGTATTCTCATTGTATGCCTTAGGGTAGATAGGCTCATGATTGAGTGACCGATTGTCGGTATAGGATAGCCGTTGGGCATTCCACGTTGTGCCATAAATTGGGATGGTTAAACATCCACTTAAACTTAGATGGTTTCAAAAACACCGTGATGGTTACGAACTTTAAGTTAGTGTCATCTCCCAAAGGCCATATGAGAAACACATACTTAGAGTTAAGCATAACCATGACCAAGGGCCGATTCACCCTATAGTATATGTAGAGAATAGCGTACTGGGAGTGTGATCCATTGGAAAGGGATGGTGATTCCATAGTGTTATGATCCACCTAAAAGTGGAGAGGAAATGATTCGGGTAGAGTTAACGGTGATCCCATGAGAGTATACCAGCCCTATTTGGGACGAAAGGGAGAAATCCTGCTGGTCAGGGATGATCTACTGGGAAGGGGCAGGGACCATTATGGTACTTGGATCCACTGGGGGACGCCTCAAAATGTACAAAAGGTTAAGGCATGGCTAAATAGACATGCGCTCATTCATATAGATAGTGGTGCATGGAGTTGTTGTTGGGCGACTCTCCCGATTACTCTCAGGGTGTTTTATGTACTGCTCGCATGTTATGAAAATGAAATGATGTTATGCTTACTACCCTACATATGTTTTATAAGAAATACTTTTTGATGAGAATGATGATGAATACACTTCCCATGTTTACAAGTTGATATGTTTTAAATGCACATGCATACATATGAGTATATACCATGATTAAATGCTTCACTCATTGCATCCCCATAGTATGTTATATGTTTTACAAAAGAATGTAAAGGTTTTTCGTGCGAGCACGGTGATACAGGTTAACGGTTTTTGCAACTGGTTGTATTGCTACTGAGATTCATTTCTCACTATAGTGTCAACATGTACCAAATGTGTAGGTTCCCTTGAGCTGGAGTAAGAAGGTAAGGTATGTAGAAGTGTCCAATCTAGGCACACAAACTGTTTATTTTGGATAGTATAAGTACACGTTAGGATCGAGCTAGCTTTCATGATATTTTGAGAAAGGCTAGTGTAGGATTATTTTGTATAGCCTATTCTAACTTATCTGTATATAAATTATGTTGGATTGATGATTAGACTATTTAATGGGGTTATGAGTTGCAAGATTGTTGCCTCCATACCCAATAGTTAATTGATTATATTTAATTAAGAATGCATGTCTATGTATAGTTAATTTAGGTGTATGCTATATGTGTTCATTACGTTGTGATATTGAGAGAACCCGAGAGTAGAGACCAACCTAAATGATAGTTAATTAATTCACTTGGTAAAAGTTTTAATTAGACTCAGGTAGAGGTAATAGTAATACCAATACTCTGATAATTATTTTCATATTATACCTTTTTAAATACCTAAAAGGAACCATAGGCTAAAGGGGTGTTACACTTAGCCACCTTTATGAAGTTAATTGTGCACACTTGGACACTTTGTGGACACTTGGCCACCTTGATAAAATTAATTGTGTTTCAATTGTCTATTGGTATGTGGTCTTAAATTAGCCATCCATAATTTCTCAAAATTTTCAACATAAGGACATTAATGGGTAATCATTATCGTTAACCATTTATTTTCCTCACTTTCTTGATTCATACTACATGCTAATTTAAGGTTACATACCCTTCTCAATTCTTGTATTTCAATGCTAATGTGAATCTTTATTAGTCAAAGCCAAATTTTTGATATCTTAATTTATCATGATTTCTCTCTTTCCCTTAGCCAAACTAAATTGTAATCTTACTTAAACAATTCCCAGAAAGCAAGTTTATATCTTGCAAAAGCCATTTTTGTGGTTAGTATACTAACAAGAAAAACATTATAATTTTAAAACTAAATTCTAACTAGAATCTTTTGTTTAGGTGTCTATGAATTAACACATATATTAACCATTCAAGAATGCGATATTTCAGCCCTATCTCATGCTAGGATTTTTCAATACGCAAGCTGAAATTTAACAACAATAGTTCTTTCATGGAAAGGGCAACATATACTTTATCACATCTACAACATAACAATTTATCATACAAGCTTAGCCAACATGACATCCATATCATCAAGAATGTAGAGTAGAAATTAATGTTCCATGAAATCTTGGAAAAACATGGTTAATATATATAAAACCATGGAACAATTTGCAAGAATTGTTAACCTACCTCAAGTGGTGCAAAATAATGGAATTGTCTTGACCCTTCCTTTGAACTTTCCCTTACTCCCTTGCCTCCTCTCTCTCTCAGCCAAGTAGCTCTTTCTCCCTTGACAAACACTTGGTTCCTCTTCCAAGCTGCTCTCACTCTCTTCCTAAAATGTTATTGCTGTGTGTATATCTATGTTTTATGAAATCCCCCTTAACTTGTGTATGTTGCCAACTCGTCTAAAGATGGGACGCTGACTCCTTTCCATTCTTTATTATTTTTATTTAATAGCCTTACATGTGATTTTAGTGCAGCCCCCTTTCTTGCAAATTTTTTGTTACTTATTCCAATATTCATGCTGCTTCCTTTTCTGTTTCCTTCATATATTTTGTTTACTCAGCTAAGGGAATGCTACTTCTTCTCTTTAGTCTTAATTATTATTATTAAGTACAACTCATTTACTTGCACTCCTACTCTACCCACTTGTCACGCTAAAGGAAAGGAGACGGAGGGTTTATGCAAGCTTTATTCTCCAAGCAAGTTGTACAGCTCTTTATTCTCCTTCCTCGGGTACGTTAAGGTAGCACAAGGGAAGGAAAAAAGAAACGTACACCACATGCCAATGTCCTTCCACACAAGCCTTACCTCTGATACAATCCACACGGCTTGGCATTTCTAATTTCATGAAGTTGTGAAGCCATTTCCCTAGCTTGTTACATGCATATTTACATACTTAACTCCACCCCTTACACGTAGGTTTCTCTCTTCACGCAAGACATCACGTTCTATGCAAGGCACACATGAGTCTCCCACTTTGAGCGTATTTTAGGCAACACAAGGGAAGGGAAGGAGACTTGTCCCACACGTGTCTTTCCTCTCTTGCACTCTTGCTTCATCGTACCCACAGACATATTTAACTATTATCATTTTCCTTTGTTTATTGAAATTAAATTCAGCACATTAGCTATTTTCCTTTTGTGTATCTAAATGCTACACCCTTCTTCCATTTCCCACTTGCCTAGCTGTGTGGTTATAAATATATATACTTTAAAAACTCTCATCATTCTCCCCTTCACCATTTGCCTGTGTGTATATTCAAATTGTCTATACTCTTCTTTCCTTCAGTAATTCAGCTAGCTAAGTGAAAGAAAAGAGAAATTAAATCAAGCACCTAAATTTTATGCAATATTATCCTTTAGCACATTTATTCTAGCCATTAAATTGCACACACAATTCACCACACTTTATGGCAACTCATCTAATTAATTAAGGAACATCAATTTAGACTAATCAAGAAAATATGGGGTGTTATAGTTAGAAATCAGGAATTATGCCACATTAGCAAGCAAGTGTCGCATAGTTTCCAAGAATCTAGTGGAGACTGAGAAAGAAAGACCAAAGAATAATTACCTCAAATGAAAATAATCAGGATCTTTTAGAGGGAGAGATAGATTTGGCAGAGGTCAGGAAGGTAAAAGGCTAATATAGAGACTAGTGATGCCTAATGTCTACCTTAAATGTCGAAGGATTCAAGAGGGACCTTGTAAATGGCAATAAAAATATGTGCAACAGTGGGTGTGCCATAAGTGTGGAAAGGAAGGACACTGTATTAAGGATTGCCCTTAGTGGAAAAGACAAGATACCACTAAACCTCCTACTACTGGAAGAGTCTATACCTTCAAGGGTAAGGAAGTGGCTCAGTCCAATGATTTAATGAAAGGTAAATGTTAATTAATAATGTATCTTTAATTATACTATTCGATTCTAGCATGAATCATTCATTCATTTTGTTGGAATGTGTGAAGAGATTAAATCTATCTGTGACTAGCTTACCTTACCATTTTTCTATTTTTATTCCAGCTGAAGAGCATGTTTTGAATTCTTTAGCTTGCTTGAATTGTTATATTGTTGTTGAGAACAGATCATTTGTTGTTGATCTGATCTATTTACCTTTAGTGGATTTAGAAATTATTCTTGGGATGAACTGGTTATCTATTAATAATGTAATCTTGGATTGTTCAGAAAAGTCTATAACTTTTTTGGATACCATACCTGTAAACAGGAGTAATGAGGAAAAGAATGAAAGGATATATTTTCTATGTTCTTTTAAGATTAAAATTTAGTACAAGCTTGAGACTATCTCTATAGTGTGTGAATTTCTAGATGTTTTACCCAATGAAGTCTTAAGTCTTCCACCTAAGAGAGAGATAGAATTTTCTATAGAATTGATTCCTGTAACAGGACCAATCTCTATAGCACCCTATAGAATGTCTCCCTTAGAGTTAACAGAGTTGAAGTTACAGATAGAGGACCTCTTAGAGAAATAATTCATTAAACCCAGTGCTTCACCATAGGGAGCCCCAGTATTATTTGTGAAAAATAAAGATGGAAGTTTAAGGTTATGTATAAACTATAGGCAATTGAACAGGGTATCAATAAAGAATAAATACCCACTCCCTAGGATAGATGATCTGTTGGATCAATTGAGAGGAGCTACTGTGTTTTCCAAAATTGATTTGAGGTTGGGGTACCATCAAATTAGAGTGAGAAGAGAAGACATACCTAAGACAGCCTTTAGAACAAGATATAAGTATTATGAATTTTTTGTAATGCCATTCAGATTGACTAATGCTCCAACTATTTTCATGGATTACATGAATCATATCTTTAGATCCTACTTTGATCAATTCATGGTATTGTTTATAGATGACATTCTTTTATATTCTAAAAGTAGTAAAGAGCACAAACATCATCTTAGGATTGTGCTGCAGTTACTTAAGGAGAAGAAATTGTATGCTAAACTTGAGAAGTGTGAATTCTGGTTGGAAGAGGTAAGATTCTTAGGTCATGTGATTACTAGAGATGGAGTAGCAGTAGATTCTATTAAGACAGAGGTAGTACTTGGTTGGGAACAACCTACCACAATGATTGAAATTTGTAGTTTTCTCGAATTAGCCAATTACTATAGGAGATTTATTCAAGGGTTTTTGCAAATAGCATTGCCTTTGACTAAATTGACTAGGACAGATGTTCCATTTGTGTGGGATACCAAATGTGAACATAGTTTCCAAACTCTAAAAGAAAGACTAACAACCACACCTATCTTAATCATTCTAGACCCATTAGAAAATTTTGAAGTGTACTGTGATGTATCCAAGAAGGGTTTAGGGTGTGACTTGATTCAGGATAGGAAAGTAGTAGCATATGATTTTATGCAATTGAGACCCTATGAGAAGAATTATCCTACCCATGATCTTGAGTTAGCAGCTATAATGTTTGCCTTAAAGATTTAGAAACACTATCTCTATGGATCTAGATTTGAGGTATTTAGTGACCACAAAAGTCTCAAATACCTTTTTAATTAAAAAGAGTTGAATATGAGGCAGAGGAGATGGATAGATTTTATTAAGGATTATGATTTTGAATTGAAGTACCATTATGCAAAAGCAAACATAGTGGCTGATGCTCTAAGTAGAAAATCCCTTCATGAAGCTCACATAATGGTGAGTGAAATGAATTTGGTTGAGCAGTTTAGGAATATAAGTATATTCGCTCTAGTATTACCAGATAGGATATACCTGAGTGAAATGAAGATCAAGAATATCCTTAGAACTCAAATCTTAGAAGCACAAAGGGAAGAAGAATTCTTGAAGTCCCTAAAAGATCCAAAAGAGTTCAAGAAAGAAATCGATGGGGTAGTAACCTTTCAGACTAAGCTGTATATCCCTGAATTAGGGGGATTGAGGGATAAAATTTTAGAGGAAGCCTATAAGAGCAACTATACTATTCATCTTGGTGCCACTAAGATGTACTAAGACTTAAAAGAAAAATTTCTAGTGACCAGGTATGAAAAAGAACATAGCTGAGTATGTTACTAAATGCCTAATGTGCCAGCAGGTGAAGATTGAACATCAAAACCTGCAGGAATGCTACAATCTCTAGAGATTCCTGAATGGAAATGGGAGAAAATTTCCATGGATTTTGTAATAGGTTTGCCTAAAACTCAATCGGGAAATAACGTAATCTGGGTGATTGTTGACAGATTGACTAAATCTGCACATTTCTTGCCTATTAAAATAAATTTCTCATTAGCCCACTTGTATATACAAGAAATAGCAAGACTCCACAAAATACCCATTAGTATAGTATTAGATAGAGATCCTAGATTTACCTCTAGATTCTGGAGAGCCTTGCAAGAGGTATTTGGTATTAAGTTGAACTTCAGTACTGCTTATCACCCTCAAACTGAAGGGTAGACTGAAAGGATGATCTAGACATCAGAAGATATGATTAGAGCTTGTACATTAGAACAAAAAGAAAGTTAGGATAGAATTTTGCCTTTAGTTGAATTTTCCTATAGCAATAATTTCCACACCAACATAGGAATGACTCCTTATGAAGCCTTCTATAGGAAAAAATGTAGATCACCCTTATGTTGGTTTGAGGTGGGGGAGAGACAAATATTAGGGCCAAAATTAGTTCGATAAACTATTGATCAAATAAAAATGATTAGGGAGAAAATGGCTAAGGCCCAGGATAGACAGAAAAGTTATGTTGATAAGAGAAGCAAACCCTTAGAATTTGCAAAAGGGAATCATGTTTTCCTCAGAGTGTCTCCAGTTACTGGTATTAGTAGGGCTATTAATTCCAGAAAATTGAATCCTAGATACATTAGACCATACCATATTCTGAAAAGAATAGGTTTATCCACTTATCAAATAGCATTACCTCCATTTTTGTCCAATGTCCATAATATTTTTCATGTTTCTCAACTTCGTAAATATATCCCATGTCCTTCTCATATTCTTGACGCTAGTATTGTACAATTGAAAGATAACTTAACTTATAATCCTAGACCTTTAAGAATCATTGCTACTGTAGTCAAACAATTGAGGAATAAGAAGATTCCACTAATAAAAGTGTTGTGGAATTAGTCATCACCATAGGAAGCCAGTGGGAAAAGGAAGATGATATGAGAAGAATTCACCTAAAGTTATTCATTTAGGTACATTTTAATTTCGAGGACAATATTTTTAAAATGAGGGGAGAAATGTGACATCCACTCCTTCTACACATTAAGAGATATTTATTGATTTTAAATGAATTAAATGCTTGTGTTTGTTGCATTAAATGGCATATAGATGCATTAGAATGAGAGTTTTAAGTGAAGAGAAAGAATAGGAACCAAATTGAAAGGAAAAGATGAAGTGAAGATAGATGTGTGAATTTTCAAAACTTAAGGGTAATAGACTGTAATTTTAGCTGAAAGAGTTATTGTAGCAACTAGGATTTCGAAACTTCCCTCTAGTGAATTAGGGATAAAATGGTAATTTAACGTATAGTTGGAAAAAATTATCATTTTAGGCTGAATGGTTGGGAATTAAGAGTTTTCAAATGATTGGATCACCTATAAATAGGTGAAGACTTCAGAACCTCTATTTATGCAACCTGAGTTCAAAATTTTAGAGAGAGAAAGAATGAATTAGAGAGAAAAAGGGAGAAATTATGAAGGAAGAAAGTTGTAAATCAAATCTGAGTATTTTGGAAGTTAGGAAAACCAATCAGCACCCTTCTAAATTATCATTTACAAGCTTAGAATCAACAAAAAGGTAGCAAATCACCAATCTCTCTAATTTTTGAAATGTTATTGTTTATGGCTGAAAACCTTGATTTTTATGTTATTTAAGTTTGAGAGAGATTAAAACTTGCATTCTTAGTGTTTTTTATTACTATTGGATGTTTAAAACTGCATGGATATGCTTATGAGTGCTTGAATGAAATCCTGGAAAGTGGGCTTTTAGTTGTATTTGAAAAAGAGTTTAAATATGAGATTTGAGCAAGAATAATTGGTAATTTAGGCTATTTTTGAGTGGTAAATGAAATTCTTATACTGTTATTGACTTTTTAATTGTCAAAACTACTTCAGAAACATGTTATTGAGCTTAAATCTAGGTCAATGCGCGGTTTGAAAAATAGAACATAATGTAGCAATCAACTTGTAGCTCCTACAAGTCGACTATCATGCTCCTAAGTTGCTTAAAAATGCATCCAGAGTGCTAGCAGATGACTGCCAGGGGATTGGAAGTTGACTATTGTGCTTTTATTTTCTAGAAATTGGCCAAGAACAGAACAGTCGACTATCGGGACCCTAGAAGTTAACTAGTAGCTCTCAGGTTTGAAAAATTTTAGGACAGTAAGCTACAAGTCGACTGCCAAGAGGGTGGAAGTCAACTTACAAGCCTTTGTTTTGGAAAGGTTGATTCAATGACAAATTTTAATGCACAATTAGCTTAATATTTCACTCAAATGTGAGATTTAAACTTGATATGTAATGGGTAACATGAGAAATGAGAATGTTTTGAGAATAAATGAGAAAGAGAAGAGAAATATGAAATTTTAAATGAGCATGAACCATAAATGAGAATAGCTACAAATGGTTATACCGTGAGAATCCCTGCAAATGGTTATACTATAAATGGTTAAACTGTGAGAATCGCTACAAATGGTCATAGACCACGAGAATTATTGCAGACGGTTAACCATGAGAATTATTGCAGACGGTTAACCATGAGATTTATTACAAACGATTAAAACCACGAGAATTATTGCAAATGGTTATAGACCACGAGAAACTCATTTATGAATGGAAAATGTTAAAGATTTGTTTTATGATGCTTTTGAGTATGGCTATATCAAAATGCTTTGATTTCTTTGTTTATGCTCTACACTGATATGTGGATATTATCTATTACCATTACCATATGAGAATCTAACCTGTTTACTGAATAATTTATAGGTTTTCTATATATTCATAAGTATATGGAAGATACTTGCACAATTCATGTATACTCTTCTAATAGTTAAATTTTTTTAATTGTTGATAAAAGAATGTAGTGTATCTCATACCAGTACAGTGGTACAAGTCAACAACTTTTTTAATATAGGTGATTATTGCTACTGAGAAACTTTTCTCACTAAATGTTGATTTGTACCAAATGCCTAGGTTTCAGATGATGCTAGAAATGGAAGTGGAGATAATAGAAATATCCTTTCTAGGGTATTTTCTAGTTATTAAAGAATTATGGGTTATATATGTATGGAAAGTTCCTCCCACTCCTTGACTGCATGAAACCTTAAGAACTGTATAGTAATATTTTGACATGCTCGTTACCCTAAATCCTTATAAATACTTTGGAAGGATTAGGAGATTTTGATGTAAGTAAAGAAGGCATATATGTATTAAGTTATGTGAGATAAGTATCCACTAGCAGTTTTGTTAAGGGGTATGAGTGACAAGGTTGTTGTCTCCTTACCCTTGGTTAACACTCTCATATATCTATAGGTATATGTCTCACACACATAAAGGTTTATGTTTTGTAAGAATTATTGTGTAAATTTGAATGTGAATGTAAATACATATATCTATATGTCTTATCTAGATTATTTAATTATTTTTTCTACATAACGTGTGAGAACCTGAGTGTAGTAACCCAAATTAGTAGCATGTAAGTAATTAACTTGGCAAAAGTTAAAAATTTACTCAGGTAGAGGTAGTGGTAACTCACCAATCCTGTATATATTATGCTGTATTATATGAATAACAAAAAGCAACCCTAGGATTGGGGTGTTACATTATGCGCAACTCACCTAATACATTAATTCACACCAATACACACACTTACTCTGGAATATAAAAATCTAAACAATTCATTCATTAAAATTTGAGATATGAAACTATAGCCTAATATATGTAAACATAGATATCTCTAAATATTTAAATCTCCAATTATCATCAAGAACACTAACAAAATTTCGACAGAGTTTTCCCTGAAAATAAGACTTTTCCTTAATTATACAATAGCCCAAAACATCATTGAAATAACCCTATGTTTACAATTACACATTTGTTCAATCATACATATATTTATGCAATCATTTGTACAAATCTATGGCCTTCTAGCCATTCAAAACATTATCTAAAGACTCCAATTATGAGTCTTTTGGTCGCCTTTTTAGTCATGTAGCCTCTTCCAACATCCTGCAAGTAAAACACATCCCAGGCCTAGCTAATTCCTAGCAAGGTCTTTGTCCTAACTGTCTGAACAATTAACTTAATGAGATAAAAAATATCCCAGTAGAGTAATTTACAGTTTAATTTTACAAAATTAGTTAAGAGTTCATCTATACCCTTTTTGGGTATCAAAAATTCTCCTCGGTATTTATATTAAAACATATATGAATTGAAATCTCTTACCAACGCATGATCAAACATATGGGAAATCTAGCATTTTCATAAATTTCACAATAAATATAGTTTCATGTGAATCCCAAGAGTATAGAAAAATCTTCTTTATCAAAATCATCATTTTTTAATGCTTGTATACACATCTGAAATCTCATTTGCATAACACTTCTCATGTTATTGCAAAACTCACTTATCTTTAAATAAATATGTATTCATTCATAGGAATCTAAATCCTCCTTTCATTGCATGTTGTTTTATTCAATCTCATTATTATTGGGTGTGATTCGTAACACCAACTACCCGTAGTTATTGTCCTCTTTTGTGAGTGTGATCTGTAACACCAATCACCAACCTAAGGATTCATGAGAATCTAACTTCCAGGGCATTCCCCGGCATGTGCACATCACTAGTCTCATCCTTTTTTATTGACTATACAGTAATGCATACAAATAGGTGACAAATACTTAGGGTTATAGAGTTTTACACTTAAACCAATTTATTTTTCCCATATAGACTGTCCCCCCTTTACTCATTAAAGTCTTTCATAGGTTTGTATTGGTTTAAAGAGTAAATGCTAACATATACCGATTACTATAGATTGAAAATAGTGTTATTTTATAAAAATTTATCTGTATATGAAATACTTGACGACTGTCCCATACCAGCCTTTAAGTATCCACCCCAAATTTCATCTCACTATAAGCATAAAACCCAATAGCCAAATCAAAACAAAAAGAAAAGGATTCATCTCAAGTCTTTAAAAATATATACAATTATGTTTCCTATACTCATATAAAACATTCCATTTCACAAACAATTCAGCAAGCATTTCCCATTTCAAAACATAAAAATTCATTTCAAAACTACACAATTCACATCATTAATTCAAAATAAGGGAGTGTAGATTACTCTACCTTAACCTTGATTTCTTCTTCTTGAATCAGGATTCTTTCCTTTGCTCTTTTTGCATGGTTCCATGAGCAACCTCTATCAATTTTTGAAAGCAATGTTTCAATTTCCCACACTAATTCCTTTCAAAATATAAATATATTTGAATTAAATTCCTAATTCACCTCAATATTAATGTTTGGCTATAAAACTCTCAAATTTCTTCTATGACACTTTTGGAAGGCTAAATAAACTTAACCCAACACAAAATTTTAGAATTACATGGTTTTCTCGTCTTGAACAAAAAAGTAAAAACCTTTTCAATTTAGTCCTTAAAACTTCCTTAGCCTTGAAAGTAGCCCTAAAGGTCTCAAAAATTTTCCAAATTTATATGAGAGCCTCCATGAAACTCAATATCACAGAGAATACCAAAATTTATGGAATTTTAGCTCATTACCTAGACTTTCTAAAAATTACATTTTAGTCCTTATCTTCCAAATGATAATTTTGCACTCCTTACCTCTTATTTTCTACTTCTATCCTTTCATAAGAATATCATTGGAATTAAAATTTATAGAAAAGCATCAAATTCCTAAAATTTCAGTTCATACCAAGAATTTCTAAAACTTTCAGTTTAGTCCCTATATTCTAATATGATTTTTTGCACTCTTTTCCTTCTTTTTTCCACTTCTATACAATCATAAGAGTCCCATTGGAGCTAATGATTACATAAATGCATCAAAAATTGAAATTCCAATTCAAACTAAAAATTTTCAAAATTTTTAGTTTAGTCCCTCTTACTTTTCTAGTGATTTTCATGGTTAACGTTAACGAAATGCTCGACGGAGGTTGCAAGCAACGTCGGTGTCGACTGAGGGACCAGAATTGAGGCTCATCAGCGAAAAATGATGCAAAATGTAGAGATTGACGCTGCAGTTTGGATTCACAATGGAGGGGGAAAATAGTCATTTTTGGCCACTGTGATGACCGTCGATGGCGAGGGATGGCAGCAAACGCTTGATGACGATGAGTAGCATAGGTGGCATAGTTCGGTGGTGGCGTGGCACAACGATTTGGCTGGATGCAGCTATCACACAATCGTGAAGGGAGAAGAGGAGGGAGTCATGCGAGGAAGAAGAAAATGGACGAGAAGGAAGGAGATTTTGGGATTTTAAGGCATCCAGGGATATTTTGGTAATTTATAAATTTATTCTAGATAAATTTTGGTTGCATTTTCTGATTTAGGAAAAAATATGGGACAATATGGAAGGGATTTGAAAATTTTTAAGGTATCATAAGCCTTCCAAAAATATCTGCTAAGTATCTCAAGGCAAATGAAAATTTTCTCATCAAATGAAATTTTATTATGAAAAATTTCCAAATTTAACCCATGAGTTCAGAATAATTCACTGAATCATTTCTCAATGACATTTTGATGTTTCCATTAATTTTTTTCCTAATTAATTAATTATTAATTGGGGTTATTACACTTCCAAGGACTGGCAGTCAACTGCTAACACTCTGGATGCATTTCTGTGCAACTGAAGAACACGATAATTGACTAGTAAAGGCTACAAGTCGATTGCTATATTATACTTTGTTTTTCAAACTTATCGTTGACCTAGATTTTTGCCCAAGAACTTGTTTATATACCCTTTTTGATAATCATCAACTCAATAACAAATTTATAAACCTCATTTAGCACATAAAAATAGCCCAAAGTATCAATTAATCTCACTCAAATCTTGGATTCAACCTTATTTTCAAATTTAAAGAAAACCCATTTTTCACAATCCAAATTATGCATTCACAAGTGTATCCATGTAGTTTAAAACACCCAATAGCAATTTAAAACATCAAGAATGTAGGTTTTTCTTCCTCTCTAGTTCAAACAATATAAAAATCAAAGTTATCAGCATATAAACAGTAAAATTTGAAATTGAGAGGATTAGGTTGTTTACTACCTTGTTGTTAATTTCAAGCTTGTAAATGATTATTTTGGAGTATGCTGGCGTATTTTCCTAGCTTCAGGGATGCTCAGCTTCTTTTTATAGCCTCTTTCCTTCACAATTGCCTCACTTTCTCTCTCTAAGATTTCTCTCTCTCTCTAAAATTTAGAAGTTTTATGGCAAAAATGAGAGGTTTCAAATATTTGGCCTATTTATAGGTGATCCAAAAATTATCATTCTGATCTTAATTCTCGATCATTCGGTTCAAAATGATAATATGTCCGGTTATATGCCAATTTACCATTTTGCCCTTGAACCACTGGCAGGAAATTTTGAAATTCTAATAGCCACAGTAACTCTTTTGGTTTAAATTGTGGTTGATTGCCCCTGAAGTATTGAAACCCTATGTATTTCCCCAACTAAACTTTTTCAATTCATTTTAGTCCCTACTCTTTCTCTTTAAATAGAGCTTTCCTTCTAATGCAACTACATGTAGTCTAATGCAACATACACAAGCATTTAACTTATTTAAAATTAACGAAACATCTCTTAATAAATAGGAGGAGCGGATGTTACATTTCTCCCTTTTTTTTAACATTGCATCCTCGAAATTCACATGTATCTACTCAAATAATTCTGGATACGTCCTCTTCATGTCATCTTCTTTTTCCCAGGTGGCTTCTCGTGGTGATGATTGATCCCATAACACCTTTACTAATGGAATAGTCTTATTTCTCAATTGCTTGACCTCGGTACCAATGATTCTTAAATGTCTATGATTATATGTCAAATTATCTCTTAATTTACAATATTGGTGTCAAGAATATGTGAAGAATTAGGAATGTATTTACGAAGTTGAGAAAAGTGAAAAAAATTGTGGAGATTAGACAAAAATAGGGGTAATGTGATTTGATAAGTAGATGAACCAATTCTTTTTATGGTTTAGAAGGGTCCAATGTATCTAGGATTAAGCTTTCTTGACTTAATAGCCCTACCAAAACTAGTAATTAGAGATACTCTAAGGAAAACATGATCTCCTTCTGCAAATTCTAGTAGTCTTCTCCTCTTATTAGCATAACCTTTTTGTCTATCTTGGGCCTTAGTCATTTTCTCCTTGATCATTTTTATCTAATCAGTAGTTTGTTGAACTAATTTCGGCCATAGTAATTGTCTTTCTCCCACCTCAAACTAACAAAAGGGTGATCTATATTTTCTCCCATACATGGCTTCATATGGAGCCATCCCTATGCTGAAGTGGAAACTATTGTTATAAGAAAACTCCACTAAAGGCAAAATTCTATCCCAATTTCCCTTTTGTTCTAATATACAAGCTCTAATGATCTCCTTTTGTAAATTCTAGTGGTCTTCTCCTTTTATTAGCATAACCTTTTTGTCTATCTTAGGCCTTAGTCATTTTCTTCTTGATCATTTTTATTTAATCAGTAGTTTGTTAAACTAATTTCGGCCCTAAAAATTGTCTTTCTCCCACCTTAAACCAACATAAGGGTGATCTATATTTTCTCCCATACAAGGCTTTATATGGAGCCATTCATATGCTAGAGTGGAAACTATTGTTATAAGAAAACTCCACTAAAGGCAAAATTCTATCCCAATTTCCTTTTTATTCTAATATACAAGCTTTAATGATCTCCTTCTGTAAATTTTAGTGGTCTTCTCCTCTTATTAGTATAACCTTTTTGTCTATCTTAGGCCTTAGTTATTTTCTCCTTGATCATTTTTATCTGATAAGTTAGTTTGTTGAACTAATTTTGGCCCCAGAAATTGTCTTTCTCCCATCTCAAACCAACATAAGGGTGATCTATATTTTCTCCCATACAAGGCTTCATATGGAGCCATTCCTATGCTGGAATGGAAACTATTGTTGTAAAAAAACTCTACTAAAGGCAAAATTTTATCCCAATTTCCTTTTTGTTCTAATATACAAGCTTTAAGCATATCTTCTAAAGTATAGATAGTCATTTTAGTCTACCCATTAGTTTAAGGATGATAAACAGTACTGAAGTTCAACTTATTACCAAATGCCTCTTGTAGGGCTTTCCAGGATCGAGAAGTAAAACTAGGATCTCTATTACATACTATACTAGTGGGTACTCTATGGAATATCACTATTTCTTGTATGTACAATTGGGCCAACCTATCCAATGAAAAATTTATTTTAATAAGTAAGAAATGTGCAGATTTAGTTAATTTATCTACAATCACACAGATTGCATTATTCCCTATCTAAGTTCTATCCAAACCTACCACAAAGTCCATGAAAATTTCCTCCCATTTCTATTTGGGAATCTCTAGAGGTTGCAATATTCCTATAGGTTTCTGATGTTCAATCTTCACCTACTGGCACACTAAGCATTTAGCAACATACTCAGCTATGTGCTTCTTCATACTTAGCGATAAAAAAATTTTCTTCTACATCTTAGTGGTACCAGGATGAATAGTATAGTTGCTCTTATAGGCTTCCTCTAAGATTTGATCTCTCAATTCCTCTGATTCTAGGACATACAACTTATCATGAAAGGTTATTATTCCATCAGCTCCTTTCTTGAATTCCTTTAAGTTCTTTAGGGACTTCAAGAATTCATCTTCCTTTTGGGCTTCTAAGATTTGAGTTCTAAAATTATTCTCAATTCTTATTTCACTTAGGTATATCCTATATGGAAGTATTAGAGTGGATAAACTCAAATTCTTAAATTTCTCAATTAGATTCATTTCATTCATCATCATGTGAGCTACATGTAGGGATTTCCTACTTAAAGCATCGGTCACTACGTTTGTCTTTCCTCAATGGTATTTAAATTCAAAGTCATAATCCTAAATAAACTCCATCCATCTCCTTTATTTCATGTTAAAATCTTTTTGGTTGAAAAGGTATTTGAGACTTTTGTGGTCACTAAATGCCTCAAATCTGGACCTATAGAGATAATGTCTCCAAATTTTCAAGGCAAACACTATGGCTGCTAACTTAAGATCATATGTAGGATAATTTCTCTCATGGAGTCTCAATTGTCTAGAAGCATAGGCTATCACTTTTCTATCTTGCATTAAAACACACCCTAGGCCCTTTTTGGATGCATCACAATACACTTCAAAATGTTTTAATGGATCTGAGATGATTAAGATAGGTATAGTGGTCAATTTTTCCTTCAAAGTTTGGAAACTATGTTCACATTTGGAATTCCACACAAACGGAACATTTTTCCTAGTTAGTTTAGTCAAAGGCAACGCTATTTGTGAAACCCCTGAATAAATCTCCTATAATATCTGGCTAATCCGGGAAAATTACAAATTTTGGTCACTGTAATCATATCATTGGCAATTTCTTTTACTTAATGACACCATGCATTAAAATTTCTATGGTATCTTCTTACACATTTAAATCATGTAATCATATCATTGGCAATTTCTTTTACTTACTTTCATGAATCAATCTTCTTTCCTTTTACCTATTAGAATTTAGAATACACATATCGTTCGCCCTTACATTTCAATATGATATAAACCTTTATTTTGTGCAACAAAAAAGACTAATTACCATACATTAATTTCTCCTATTCTCTCTCTCTTTTATAGCTAAATTCAAAGGGTCATCTCCCTTACGCAATGTTTAGCAAGCCATTTCCATACCTTACAAAGGCCATTCTCGGTTTTGGCATGACCACAAGTGAAAGGTTAACTTTTTAATCAATTGCTAACTAGCCATTTTTATTTTGGTATCTACAACTCAAAACATATTTTAACTTGACAAGAATCCAAATTTTCTAGCACTATCTTAGGTTAAAGCTTTCCATGATACATGCTACATTTTACTAACAATAGTTCTTTAATGATAACAACCATATCCATTTATCACGTCAGCAAACACATCCATGTATCATGCAAGCTTAGCTAAGAGACCTTCACATTTTCAAGAATGTAGAGAAGTGACTAATGTTCCATGAAAGCTTGGAAAATCATGATGCATATATTCTAAAACATGGAACAAAAGTCAAGGAATTGCTAACCTACCTCAAGGATGAACTAGGATGAGATTATCTTGGATTTCCTCTTGGATTTCCCCTTGCTTCTTTTCTCCTTTGCTGCTTTCTTTCTCAGCTAAATCACTACCTCTCCCTTGACTGAATGTGTGTGTGTTTTTCTTAATTGTGAAGCTACCCTATCTCTCTTTCCAAACGCTCATCCATGTCTGTCACAATTCAAGTCATCTTTTATATTTGGTTAAGGTGGCATGTTCCCTTTTTCTATCCTTGATTATTGTTATTTAATTTCCACATGTGTACTTTTAAGTACAATTTACATTTCCTTGCAATCTTGGGTTAACTAGTCAGGCACATTAATGGAAAGGAGGAGGGAAGTCACGCAACTTCATTCCATACACTGCACTTTCTCTTTTTCCCCTTGCCATGTGCATACCTCTATGGTTTAACAAAAACCGCTTTCTTGTAGGTTACCTCATCTCTTACATTGGGCTGTATATGTACTTAAGTACATTTTATTTTCCTTGTACTCTTGCAATTGCCATTCGGTCACACCAAGGAAGGGAAGAAAGGAAAGTCACATAATCCTCCTCCCTCATGCCAAACATACAGCCTTGCAAGGGACTCCTTAACCTCCTTTCTCGACACGTTGAAGGCAACACAAGGGAAGAGAAGATAACTTGTATCACACGCCAGGTGTACCTTCCACACAAGCCTCTAATCCTAGCATTTTACATGCACGTGAACTCCATCACTTGGTGGCACCAAAGGAAAGGAAGTTGAGTTTATGCAAGCTGCACCTTGACGCAAGCTCAGTCAGCTCTGGGAAATGTGGTATTGGAAGAGAAAATAAAGAAAAAAGGGAAGAATAGGAGGAAGACTACTCCTACACATCTCTCTTTCTCTCTCTCTTCTCAATTTCTATTGCCTTATGGTTACATGAAAGTCACGTTCTTCTTCCTCTTCCCACTTTTATCTTCACTAATGGAAGCATTATTTTAATTAGTATAAGAATAAAAATAAATCCCTCTCCACTCAATCTTGCTTCATCGAATGCACGTGTATATATATATTTATTAGAGGTTGAATTCTTACCTCCCCATTGCCGTGTGACATATAAAAATTCATATGCTTCTTCCTATTTTCCATTGGTTTCACGATTACACTTCCCATTTGTCCTTGTCGTGCATGTATACATATATATATTTTTTTAAAATTTGGTTTTCTCCTTTGGCAATTAGGCTAGGCAAAAGGAAGAAAAATAAGGAATTAAATTAAACACCTCAATTTTTACATGTTCCCTTTTTATGAACATTCCATGCTACTTAATACATAGGTTCATTCTTTCCCTTGTAACATTTATTCTTCATTACATCACATTTTATGGAAACTCATCTAATTAATTAAGGAAACATTAATTTAAAACCAATCAAGAGAATATGGGGTGTTACATTTCTCCCCTCCTTAAAAATAATTTCGTCCTCGAAATTTATACATATCTCATGTAAATAATTCTAGATACACTCTGCGTATATCCTCCTCTCGTTCCCAAGTGGCTTCTTGTTGTGATGTCCGATCCCATAAGATCTTTAGCAGGGGAATGGTCTTATTCCATAGGGTATTGACCTCAGTACCGATAATTTGTAAAGGCTTTGGTTGATATGTTGGATTATCCTTTAATTGTAGAGTATATGTAAAGGATCAGGTATGTATTTTCTGAACCGGGACACATGGAAAACATTATGAAGGTCTGACAAGTGTGGGGGTAGGGTGATCTTGTATGATGATGGACCTACTCTCTTCATTATTTGGAAAGGTTCGATATATTTGGGACTTAACTTTCTCAACTTCATAGCTCTACCAATACCAATCGTTGGGGACACTTTTAGAAAAACATGGTCTCCTTCCTCAAATTCTAGGGGTCTTATTCTTTTGTCAGGATAGCTCTTTTGTCGGTCCTAAGCTTTTGCCATCTTCTCTCTGATCATTTTAATTTGATCAATTGTCTGTTACACTAACTCAGGTCCTAACAATTACCTCTCACTCACTTTATACCAACATAATGGGGACCTACACTTCTTCCCATATAGGGCTTCATAAGGTGCTATAACTACACTAGAGTGGAAACTATTGTTGTAAGAAAATTCAATCAATGGTAAACTCCTATCCCAACTTCCCGGATACTCTAAAACACAAGCCCTAAGCATATCCTCTAAGATCTAAATTATTCTCTCAGTCTGTCCATCCATTTAAGGATGATATGTTGTACTGAAACTTAATCTAGTTCCAAAGGCTTCTTGTAGGGCTTTCCAAAATCTGAAGGTAAATCTGGGATTCTTATTTAAAACGATGCTAATAGGTACACCATAAAGTCTCACTATCTCTTGAATATATAGCTATGCTAATTTATCTGAGGAGTAATTAATCTAAATAGGTAGGAAATGAGTAGACTTAGTTAACCTATCCACTATTACCCAAATAGCATCATTCCTTGATTGGGTTCTAGGTAGACCTACCACAAAATCCATTGAAATTTTATCCCACTTTCACTTAGGAATGTCTAAGGGTTGCAACCCAGCAGGTTTCTAGTGCTCAATCTTTACTTGCTGACATATTAGGCACTTAGCTAGGTGCTCTGCTATATTCTTCTTCATACCTAGCCACTAAAACCTCTCCTTCAAATCCTGATACATCTTAGTGGCTCCAAGATGAATGGTGTATTTACTTTGGTGAGCTTCCTCTAATATCTTATCCCTCAGTTCACCTGCCTGAGGAATATAAATTCTATTCTAGAAGGTTAACATTCCATTCGCCTCTCTTAGGAATTCCTTCGAATCCTTTAAAGACTCTAGGAATTCATCACCCTTCTAAGATTTTAAGATTTGGGCCCTAAGAGTGTTCTCAATTCTTAATTCACTCAAGAAAATTTTATTAGGTAAGACCTGAGTAGACAACCTTATGTTCCTAAATTTCTCTATTAAATCCATTTCTCTCACCATCAGTCGAGCTACATGGAGAGACTTCCTACTTAATGCATCTGCCATAATGTTTGCCTTGCTTGGATGGTACTTCAATTCAAAATCATAATCCTTAATGAATTCCATCCACCTCCTTTGCCTCATATTCAACTCCTTTTGGTCAAAGAGGTACTTAAGACTTTTATGGTCACTAAATACCTCAAACCTAGACCCATAGAGGTAGTGTCTCCAAATCTTCAAGGCAAATACTATGGCTGCCAACTCTAGGTCATGGGTAGGATAGTTTCTCTCATGCAGTCTTAACTGCCTAGAAGCATAGGCTACTACTCTCCTTCCTTACATTAGGATACATCCTAACCCTTTCTTAGATGTATCACAATATAATTTAAAATTTTCCAAAGGGTCTGGGATAACTAAGACGGGTGCAGTGGTCAATTTCTCCTTCAAAGTTTGGAAGCTTTGTTCACACTCTGTGTCCCACACAAATGGAATATCCTTTTGGGTTATCTTAATCATAAGCATCGCTATTTGTAAAAATCCTTGAATAAATCGTCTATAGTATCCTGCTAAACCCAGAAAACTACGAACCTCTGTTACAGTAGTAGGCCTTTCCTAATTTACTACTACTTTAGTCTTACTAGAATCCATTGCCACTCCTTTTTTAGAAATCACATACCCTAGGAATTTCACTTCTTCCAGCAAAAATTCACACTTCTTTAATTATCATATAGCTGCTTCTCCTTAAGTATTTACAGCACTATCCTAGGGTACTGTTCATGCTCCTGTCTATTGTTAGAGTACACTAGTATGTCATCAATAAACACTACTACGAACTAATTGAGGTAGGGTCTAAAGATGCGGTTCATGTAGTCCATAAAAACATTTGAAGCATTTGTCAGGCCAAAGGGCATTACGAGAAATTCATAATGCCCATACCTAGTCCTAAAGGTGGTCTTAGGCATATCCTCATTTTTAACTCTGATTTGATGATACCCTAATCTCAAATCAATCTTAAAAAAGATAGTGGCCCTTCTCAATTGGTCTAAAAATTCATCAATTCTTGGAAGAGGATACTTATTCTTTATAGTCACCTTATTCAACTGCCTATAATCTATACACATCCTCATGCTTCCATCCTTCTTCTTGACAAACAACACAGGTGCCCCCTATGATGACACACTGGGTCTAATAAGTTTTTTTGCTAAGAGGTCCTCTATTTGCTCCTTCAATTCATTTAATTCCATCGGGGACATCCTATAGGTTGCTATGGAAATTGGTCTCGCCCTAGGGACTAATTTTATGAAGAACTCTATTTCTCTCTCTAGTGGGAGGCTGGCGATCTCTTCAGGGAATACAGTAGGAAATTCATTGACTACAGGAATGGTTTCTTGCTTTTGTTGACTTTCCCCTTCTAAGGAACACAAGAAACCCATTCTATGATTTTTCCTCTCTATCTCTATATTTACTAGTTTAGTATCTATGAAGGTCACAGACTTAGCTAAGTAGTCCAAGATGACATTATTTGAAGAGAGCCAGTCCATACCTAGGATAATGTCTAGTTCAATCATGGGTAAGCAGATAAGGTCTACCATGAAGCTTCTATTTTCAATCACAACAGGATAATTCAAGCAAATAAATGAGGTAAACATATGTTCATTAGTAGGTAATACTATAGAAAGTTCATAAGGCAGGGTTATTTTTCATAATTTCAATTTCTGAACACAGTCTACTGAAATAAAGGAATGGGTGGCGCCAGAATCATACAATAAAATTAAAGGAATATTTTTAATAAAACACGTACCTTTCATCAAATCTTCGGACTGGGCTACTTCCTTACCCTTTAGGGTATACACCCTTCCCCTAGTAATAGGTATTGTCGTCTTCTCTGGTCTCTTCAAGGTAGGATAAGCCCTGAAGATATGCCCTGGCTTCCCACATCTGTAGCACACGCTCTGTCTCATCAGGCACAACCTATCTCCATGATTCTTCCCACATCTTGAACAGTTTATTTTGAGAAATGGGAATATTCATTGGCCTCTTCCTTGTTTGGCTCCTCAAAAACTTCCTATCATGACCCCTATTGAATCCGGGTAGGTTCTTCCTTTTCAGAAACCTAGATTCTTTCCTTCCCTTCTTCAGTGTTGCCAAGGATTTGGAGGCTATGCAGCACTTGTTAACCAATGTTGGGTAATCCCTGATCTCCTGGGATGCCACCTCATGATACAGCTCTGGGTCTAAATTATTCTCCAAGTGCATGGCTTTCTATGCCCCATCCGGTCTCTTCTTCAAGTATGAAGAGAATTTTGATAACTCTTCAAACCTGGCTAAATGGTCTTCAAACGGTCTGCCACCTTGTTTAATCTGCATAAATTCTCCCTCATTAAAGTTCTCCCATGTGATTTGGGTCCCTTGGGCTTCCATTAACTATTTCATCCCTTTCCACCAATAGTTAGCCTCCCCTTCTAGCTGATATACAGTGAAGGAGACTTTTTGCGGCTTAACGCTTCCCAGTACTTCAAATAACTCTTCCATCTTCTGCACCCATTCTTCAGCCTTCTTCAAGTTCATCACTTCAATAAAGATAGGAGGTCTAGCTCTTTGGAATTCAGTCTAACCTCCAGCAAATTAGGTTTTCATCTGTTCAGCCCCAGTATGAGTATCCTCACTTCAATCAGTCTAGACTTGGCGAAGTGCTTCAGTTGCGAATACGGCCTGTTGTGAGCAAGCTGCAGCCTGAACTCTCATGGCCTCAACCGTACCCCTCATTGTCTATATCAGCTCATTCACGTCTACCTTAGCATTTTGGTCCTGTGATCTACTTCTCTATGTCGGTGCCATACTGTCACTCTATAAAACAATTATTGCTGAGGTGATTAGACTTAATAACAAATTATTAAGCAAATAACATATAACACCAACAGGAGCTTTTATCTTCCCAAAATTAATACTCTATTCCTCAAGTTCAAAACAAAATACAAGTTAGTTAACCGCCTAAGTACAACCAACTAACTTGAAGTAGTCCCTTCCTTGAGGAATTCTACCCCATTTCTATCCTAGGTAGCTGTGCTCTAATACCAACTTATGTAATGCCCTTATCTAGTATTACAAGTCCTTCGATGTAAAAAGATAAGTTCGGTACATTATTCTTAACTTAATTATTCATTTACAATGTTTGAGCAGTTATACCATTAAGTATTTTTAAAATGGATTATGTAACCCCCCAATATTATAGTTCCTTTTAAGTTAATTAAATAATATAAACTATATACTATAAGATTGGTGAATTACTACTTCCCTTACCCGAGTTAATTCTTAATTGTTTACCAACTGACATAATTAGTATTATTGGTTTGGGCTACTACACTCGGGATCTCACACATTACGCGGCGAAAATAAAAACATATTAGTTAAAATAACATAAATGTGCATACATATATTCATATACATCAACATTCATTTACAATATAGACATATCATTCATTTAGACATATATCCATGGATATGTGAGAATGTTAGTTAGGGTAAGGAGACAACAGGCCTGTCACTCATACCCATTTAACAAAAATAGCTAGTGGATTCCTAGCTCACATATCCTAATACATATATGCCCTTATCTTATACATCAAAACTATTTTCCTGATCCTTTTACCAAAATATCACAAGGATTCAAGGTATAGGGTATACCAAAAACTTTCCTAAAACATTACATCCTCAAGGTGTGGGAGGAACTTCCCATATATACACAACCCACACTTCATGAATCACTAGAAAATACCCTAGGAAGGGTATATCCACCACTTCCACCTCAACTTCTAGTACTATCTGAAACCTAGGCAGCTGATACAAACCAACATTTTTTTATGAGAATAAATCCCATTAGCATTAATAACCATTTTTCAAAACAGCCAGTTTGTGCCACCATAAACTCATACGGAAATTCTACATTCTTTTTTGTGGAACAATACATCTATTGGGTGATCCTGTATAACATTTCATTTAACATTCATACTTGCACGCATTGCTTACTTTATATGTTTAGCTCGTAGTATGCATCACATAAACTCCTCAAAACATATAGGTAACATAGCATCATTCATATAACTTTCACAATAAAATAAAGAGCAATAAGGAAATAAGAGCACTTCCCATTGGCTTCTGCCAATCATCATACATTGGCCTCTGCCAATCATCATCATAATCATCATCATATAATTGCATAATAAGAGAAATCTGGAGGGGAAACATGTGCACCACTCCATGTTTTCACATATGTACTGTGGCAACTCTGCCTGGCAGTCCTTGACTGCATATAACATTGTGCACATTTTGGAGCGTCCTCCAATGGATCCAAGTACCATAAGGTTCCCAACTCTGGGTCCCACACATTAAGTACATACTGGGGTCCTCAAAACGCTATTCCTAAACATATATATATGGGTGAATCGGTGCATACTATAGTTCTGTAAATTCTAAGTATGTGACTTTTCATTTACATTGGCCATTAAGTCACTAACTTATAACTTACAACTATCACAATAATCACGAAATGTCCAATCACCGTCTCATACCAGAAATTAGTCATTCAGATATGAACCTATCTACGACAAATACATATATTAAGAATACAATTTTCATTTCTCTTATGCATTCTTGCTCTTTCCTTTTAACTTTCATCACTTTCATGCTCTTTCTTGTTCACATTCAAAGTATATTTTACCTTGCTTATCATTCAAATACATCATTAAGTTCATCTTTTCATCACAAAAGGTGGAAGTCGACTGGTATCATGTTGCAAGTCGACTGATTGTATTCTGTTTAAATTTTCAAAATTCCAAACAGAGAGCCAGTACTCGACTAATAGGTGCCTGTAGTCGAATGCTTGCTTACTATTGGGCCCAATGATCATTCTTTGGTCAAAGCGATCATTGCTCTATTCTTGGGCATTTCTGGAAAAATGAAGAATGTGGCAGTCGACTTCCAGGTGTCCAGCAGTCGAATGCTAGCATTTTGTATGCGATTTTGGGTATCTCAAGAACACGACAGTCGACTGCTGCACCGGGGCAGTCGGCTGCTACGTCTTGCTCTTTTTTGTAAATTGCCATTGACCCAAAATTTCAATCCAAAAACTTGTTTCTAAATCCATTTTGAAATTGATGAACTCAAGATAAACTCCTTATCAACATTTAACACAAGAAAACAGCCCAAAACATCATGTAATCTTGTCCAAATTTGAGATTAAAACTCATTTTCGTTCAAGCTGAAAAACCCATTTTTCAGAAATCATTTTAAGCATGCACAAGTATTTTCAATTGGTTAAAAACACCCAATAGTGATTAAAAACAATAAGAATGTAGTTTTCAATCCCTTTTTCTTTCAAACAAGTTCAATTTTGCAAATTTTAATAGTATAAACAATAAACTTCGAAATAAAGGAATTGGGTTATTATGCTACCTTTTTGTTGGTTTTTAATCAGTGGTTGTTGATTGGGAAGTGTCCTGGAGTCATTTCCTAGCTCCTAGAATGCTTAAATCCAAGCAACAAAGTTGTTTGCTCACAATTCCTTCTCCTCTCTCTAACTCATCCACTCTCTCTCTCACTAAAATTCAGACTTTCAGGAAGCAATTGAAGGGTCTGAAGGATTGGCCTATTTATAGGCAGTTCGACCCTTTGACATTTCGCTCTTAATTCTCGACCATTCGGTCCAAAATGATAATTCTACCAACTATATGTTAATTTACCATTTTTTCCCTAGCTCACTGGAGGGAAGCTTTCAAAATTCTGTTGCTACAGTAAATATTTTGGCCAAAATTACAATTGTTATACCCAAATTCTTTCACTTTTTATTTTAGTCCTTTTCTTCATTCTAGTCAAATTTCTCACTCATTTCTAGTCCACTTCTTGCATTCAGGCAACTATATGCAAGCTAATATAACATAAATGCAACATACACCAGCAATTAATTAAAATTAACAAACATCTCTCAAAATTTTAGGAGCGGATGTTACAAATTAGGTTTGGGTTCTTTTACTCAGATAACCATACTTTATGCACAGCAAAAATTAAATACAATACATCACAACAGAATTTATAAAAATTATATATAATACAAATAATAAATGTCCAATAATAAATGTCTGTTACATCCTTCTGTGAACATATACCAAGATATATAAAGTACTTGTTGTAACATCCACTCCTTTTGCACATTGAGAGATGTATGTTATTTTTAATAAATCAAATGCTTGTGTTTGTTGCATTAAGCTATATGTAGTTGCATTAGAAAAAGAGTTTTAAGAGAAAAGAAAGAATAAGGACTAAATTGAAAATGAAAATGATATAGTGGGAAATGGTATGAATATCCAAAACTTTTGGGCAATAGGCCATAAATTTAGCTAAATGATTCACTGTAGCAACATAATTCTGAAAAATTTCCCGCCAGGTAGTTAGAGACGAAATGGTCATTTAACATAAAGTTAGAATAATTACTAATTTGGCTCGAATGGTCGGGAATTAGAAACAAAGTTGCAAAAGGTCGGATTGCCTATAACTAGGCCAGCCTTCTAGAACTCTTCATTTGGCTTCTTGAGTTCTAAAATTCTAGAGAGAGAAGGAACTAAGTTAGAGAGAGAAAGAGTAGGAATTGAGAGGGAAGAAAGCTGTTAATTGAATTTAAGCATTCCAGGAGCTAGGAAAACTTACCAGAACCCTTCACCATCATCAAATACCGATTGGAAATCAACAGAAAGGTAGCAAATCACCCATCTCCCTTATTTTTGAAATTACTGTTTATGCTAGAAATTCTAAGTTTTATGATATTAAACTGAAGGGAGATTGAAAACCTACATTCTTCATTTTTTGATTGCTATTGGATGTTTTAAACTGCTTGAATATACTTGTGAATGCACGAATGCGAATATGCAAAATGGGTTTTTCATAGTTTTTGAAAAAGAGCTTAAATCCTAGATTTGAGCATGAATGATTGGTGGTTTGGGCTATTTTTGAGTGGTAAATGAAGCTTTTATACTATTATTGAGTTTTCAATCATTAAAACTATTTTAAAAACTTATTCTTGGTGTAAAAATATGGGTCAACGAACTTTTGAAAAATAGAGCATAACGTAGTAGTTGACTTGTAGGCCCTACCAATCGACTATCGTGCTCCTGAGTTGCCTAAAATCGTATCCAGAATGCTAGCTGTCGACTGCCAGGGGCTGGAAGTCGACTGCCATGTTCTTGTTTTCCAGAAATTAGCAACAAATAGAGCAGTTGACTGTCAAAGTCCTGGAAGTCGACTGATTGCTCACTGTTTGAAACATTTTTGAGGTAGCAAGCTGGAAGTCGACTTATAGCTCTCTATTTTGGAAAAATTTAACTCAATAACCTATTTTTATCCACAATTGGCCCAATAATTTGCTCAAACATAGGATTTAATCTTGAATTGTAATGGGTAACATGAGCAATGAGAAGATTTGAGAAATCATGAGAAATAGAAGAAAAATAAGAGATTTTGATTGAGTATAAACCATAAATGAGAATACTGCAAATGGTTGATCCACGAGAAGGGATGCAATTGGTTATACCGCGAGAAGGGATGCATTTAGTTATTCTGCGAGAAGGGATGCAATTGGTTATTCCGCAAGAATAGCTGCAACTGGCTTTAACCCAGGGAAAGTTTTGCAAATGGTTAACCTGAGAATAATTGCTGATAGATAACCTGAGAATAAATGCTGACGGTTAACCTGAGAATAAATGCTGACGGTGAAAACCATGAGAATGATTGCAGGTGGCTTATGACCACAAGAGAATCTTATTTATGAATAGAAATTTGAAATAATTAGTATATGATGCTTTTGAATATGGCCATATCAAATTGCATGAGTTCTTTGTTTATACTCTATACTTTATACTGATATGAGAACATGATGTGTTACCATTACAGTCTGAAAAGATATCATATGTGATGAATAATTGTTGAGGTGCAAGGATATTCATAAGTATATTCATGAAATAGTGATATCATCTATGTAGATTACTCCAATAGTATAATGTTTGAATTACTATGAAAAAGAATGTAGTGGATTTCCGTACCTGTACAGTGGTACAAGTTAGCAGTATTTAAATTACAGGTGATTATTGCTATTGAGAAATATTTCTCATTAAAGCTAATTTGTATCATATGCCTAGGTACCAGGTGCTGATGGAGATAGAGATAGAAGTAGTGAAGCCTATTTGTATTTAAGTTATCACCTTTTAACTAGGAGTTTATAGTATTTAGACATGCCGTGTAGATAAGGAAGGCATATATGTATTAAGATATGTGAGATGGAGAGTTTTACTTAAGACAAGGTATGAGTGGCAGGCTTGTTGTCTCTTTACCCTGCTTAGGCTTGCATATCTATAGATATATGTCTGACACACACTATTGTATATGTATGTAAAAATATTATGTACAATTTGTAACATCCGCTCCAATTATTATTAAAGAGATGTTTGATAACTGTTAATTTGATGTTTAATTGTGTAGGTTGCATTAATACATGTAGTTGCATTAGCTTAGGGACTAAATTAAAAGGAAATAAATGAGGGCTTAGTAAGAGGTGGTTAGGGACTCAATTGAAAAGGGAAAGGTAAGTGAGACTAGGAGTGCAAAACAGCCTAGGGACCAAAGAGCAATTTCTTAAACTTCCTAAAACCTTAGCTGGAGCCCCAAAACTCCCACACACTTCTAAACCTTCAGATTTTAGAGAGAGAAGGAGAAGGGGCGAGTAGAGAGAGAAAAGGGCGAGCTAGGGCAAGAAAAGAGAGATTGTGCTGAAAGAAGGGCAGATTAAAGCTGGAAATTAGTTCTACAACAAGGGGGGATCATTTCCAACACATTCTACACACACATTTGCAAGAATCAAGGTAGCAATCCATCCTAAACCCCATCTTTTTCTGAAATGTTACTGTTGTTGGAAAATATGGATTTTTACATGTTTGAACTGAGATTGGGGTTAAAGCCTACATTCTATATGCTTTTCTACTTTAATGGGATGTTGTGTTGCTGAATGTATGCTCATATGTGTGTTACAAGGGATTGAAAGGGCTGGGTTGTGTTCATCTAGATATATAGACTAGATTTCCTTGAATATACCATGTTTGAGCTAATGAACAAGAAATGTTTAATGAAAATTCAAGTTTGTTGTAAGGGAATTAGGCTCATATGTTTAGATTTGAAAATAGAATGCATGATGGACTGGGTTTTAACAAAATCATGTTTTACGAGCTATGAGAACATCGCCGATTGCTAGCGAGCGATCAGCCGTGTTCTTGGAAAACCCAGAAGTATAGATAGAGGCTTAGCAGCTGACTGCCAGACACCTAGCAATCGACTGTTGGGCCTGGGTCTGCACTAAACAGTCGACTGGCCATCCTCTCAGTCGACTGTCGTGTTCTTAGAAACCTAGAAGTGCAAACAGAGGCTTGGCAGCCAACTGCTAGGTTCCTAGCAGTCAACTGTCTGGCCCAGGTTTGCACTGAGTAGTCGACTAGTAGTCCTAGTAGTCGACTGTCGTGCTCATATTTTACCCAGAACGCATTCCAGAAAGCCACCAGCCGGTTGCCAGCTTAGCACCAGAGGATTACAGAGAGCCACCAGCCGACTGATAGCCTTCCAACAGTCGACTGGCAGCCTTCTAACTTGCAAAATGAGGTTTTTAATGACAACTGAGCTTAGTAATTCTTCATACTAACTTAATTAAAGGCTCACAACATAGGTAAGCCAAGAAACTAAGAGTTTTAGGTAATGATACCCTTGGGATATTGAAAGAAAAGAGATCAGAAAACACAAAGAGAGCGAGAGGAAAGTATTCTCAGTGTATGCCTTAGGGTAGATAGGCTCATAATCGAGTGACCGATTGTCAGTATAAGACGGCCATTGGGCATTCCACGGTTGTGCCATAAATTGGGATGGTTAAACATCCACTTGAACTTAAGTGATTTCAAAAATACCGTGATGGTTGTGAACTTTAAGTTAGTGTCATCTCCCAAAGGTCATATGAGAAACACATACTTAGAGTTAAGCATAACCATGACTATGGGCCGATTCACCCCATAGTATATGTAGAGAATAGCATACCGGGAGTGTGATCCATCAGAAAGGGATGGTGATTCCATAGTATTATGATCCGCCCAAAAGTGAAGAGGAAATGATCTGGGTAAAGTTAACGGTGATCCTATGAGAGTATACCAGCCCCATTTGGGACGAAAGGGAGGAATCCCGCTGGTCAGGGATGATTTGTCGAAAAGGGGCAGGGACCATTATGGTACTTGGATCCACTGAGGGACGCCTCAGAATGTACAAAAGGTTAAGGCATGGCTAAAGAGACATGCGCTCATTCATATAGATAGTGGTGCGTGGAGTTGTTACTGGGCGACTCTCCCGATTACTCTCAGGGTGTTTTATGTACTGCTTGCATGTTATGAAAATGAAATGATGTTATGCTTACTATCCTACATATGTTTTATAAGAAAGGTTTTATGATGAGAATGATGATGAATACACTTCTCATGTTTACAAGTTGATATGTTTTAAATGCACATGCATACACATGAGTATATACCATGATTAAATGCTTCACTCATTGTATCCCCATTGTATGTTATATGTCCTATGAAATAATGTAGAGGTTTTTCGTGCTAGCACAGTGGTATAGGTTAATGGATTTTGTAACTAGTTGTATTGCTACTGAGATTCATTTCTCACTATAGTGTTGATATGTACCAGATGTGTAGGTCCCCTTAAGCTGGAGTAAGAAGGTAAGGTATGCAGAAGTGTCCAATCTAGGCACATAGACTATTTATTTTGGATAGAATAAGTACACGTTAGGATTGAGTTAGCTTTCATGATATTTTGAGAAAGGCTAGTGTAGAATTATTTTGTATAGCCTATTCTAACTTATCTGTATATAAATTAGGCTGGATTGATGATTAAACTATTTGGGGTTATGAGTGGCAGGATTGTTGCCTCCATGCCTAATAGTTAACTGGCTATATCTAATTAGAAATGCATGTTTATATATAGTTGATTTAGGTTATTCTATGTATATTTATTCCACTGTGATATTAAGAGAACCCGAGAGTAGAGACCCACCCAAATGACAGTTAATTAATTCACTTGGTAAAAGTTTTAATTGGACTCGGGTAAAGGTAATACTAACACCAATACTCTGATAATTATTTTCATATTATATCTTTTTAAATATCTAAAAGGAACCATAGGCTAAAGGGGTGTTACAAAATTAAGTGTGAATGTGAATATCTCTATATCTATTTATTTCATTTAAATTACTTTATTTATTTCCGCTGCGTAACGTGTGAACCCGAGTGTAGTAACCCAAACTAGTGGCACTAAACTATTTAACTTAGAAAAAGTTAAAAATATACTCGGGTAGAGGTAGTAGTAACTCACCAATCCTATGTTATATAACCTTATTTACTTAATTACCGTAAAGAAATATAGGGTTGGGGGTGTTACACTAAGTTAGTATCAGAGCACAGTTACCACGGCTAGTTGAGCACTGGCTCAGTAACAAAGGGTAGATTCCTCAGGATAGAAACTAGTACAGGTTAGTTAGTTGAATCTAGACAGTTCACTAACTTGTATTCTTTTTTAACTTGAGGAATGGAGTGCTAGGTTTGGGGTAGATAGTATTTCCTATTGGTGCCATATGATCTCTTAGAAATATTATGTTATTGAGACTGATCACCTCGGTAATTTTTATTTTGTAGAGTGAAGTATGGCTCCACCTAAGAGGAATATTGGAAAGGAGAAGGAAGGAGAAGGTAATATGGAGAGACTAGTACAGGCCATGATGGGCATGGCAGAGGCTATGAAGGAGCAAACAGCTACTACTACCCATGCTATGAGAGAGCACGCAGCTGTTACTACTCATGTCGTCAGGTAATTTTGGGAACAGGGGAATAACTATAATAATCCTAATCCTCAAGAAGGACAAGTAGGAAATCCAATGTATCATGGATGATCTGAATTTCAAAAATCAAATCCTCCTTCTTTTAGGGTTGAGCTTGACTTGAAGGTGGCTGAGGATTGGCTGAAGAAAATGGAGAAATTATTTGTGGTTCTCGGTACAACTGATGCTCAGAAAGTCTTATTCTCCACTTATATACTAGACGGAGAGGCAGAATATTGGTGGAAGGGAGCAAGGCAACTAATGGAGGCTCAGGGAATTGAAATTACTTGGGATTCATTCTAGGAAGCATTTCTTGAAAAGTACTTTCCTCAGAATGTGAGAAATGAGAAGGAGATTGAGTTTATGCAGATCAAGTAGGGCAACATGACATTTGATGACTATCTAGCGAAATTTGAGGAATTATCTAAATTTTCCTCCTATCTGAGACTTCAACCAGATGAAGCATGGAAAGTAATGCACCTAGAGGCTGGGTTGACGTATGAGTTAAAAAATGCAGTAACTCCGTTGGAAATACGAGATTATGCCACATTGGTAAACAAATGTCGCATAGTTTCCAAGAATCTGGTAGAGACTGAAAAAGAAAAGCAAAAGAGTAACTTCTTCAAACGGAAACAACCAGGATCTTTCTCAGGGAGAGATGGTAGCTTTGGTAGAGGTTGGGAAGGAAAAAGGCCTATGGTGAGACCGATGATGCCTGATGTTTGTCCTAAATGCCATAAAAGTCATGAAGGACCCTGCAAATGGCTACAACCAAAGGTGCAACATGGTGTATGTTATAGGTGTGGGAAGGAAGGACACTTTATTAGAAACTGTCCACTGTGGAAAAGACAGGGTGACACCACTAAACCTCCTACTACTGGAAGAGTTTATACTCTCAAGGGAAAAGAAGTGGCTCAGTCCAATGATTTAATGAAACGTAAATGTTTAATAAATGGCATATCTTTAATTGTACTGTTTGATTCTGGCGCTACTCACTCATTTATTTCTTTATAATGTGTGAAGAGATTAAACTTACCTGTGACTAGTTTACCTTATCCATTATTTATTTCTATTCCATTTGGAGAGCAGGTTTTGACTTCTTTAGCCTGCTTGGGTTGCCCCATTATTGTTGAGAACAAATCATTTGTTGTTGATCTGATTTGTTTACCTTTAGTGTATTTGGACATTATTCTTAGGATGAATTGGTTGTCTGTAAATAATGCAATCTTGGATTTTTAGAAAAATCTATGACTTTTGTAGATACCATACCGGTAAACAGGATTACTGAGGAGAAGAATGAGAGAATGCAATTTCTATGTGCTTTTGAGGTTAAAGTTCAGCATAAACTTGATTTCATTCCTGTAGTGAGTGAATTTCCAAATGTTTTCCTTAAGGAAATCTTAATTCTTCCACCTGAGAGAGAGATAGAGTTCTCTATAGAATTGATTCTGGGAACAGGACCAATCTCTATAGCACCTTATAGAATGTCTCCCATAGAATTGGTAGAGTTAAAGGTACAGATAGAATACTTATTGGAAAAACAATTTATTAGGCCTAGTGCTTCACCATGGGGAGCACCAGTATTATTTGTGAAAAAGAAAGATGAAAGCTTAAGGTTATGTATAGATTATAGACAATTGAACAGGGTAACAATAAAGAATAAATATCCACTTCTTAGGATAGATGATCTCTTGGATCAATTGAGAGGAGCTACTATGTTTTCCAAAATCAATTTGAGGTCAGGGTACCATCAAATCAGAGTGAGAAAAGAAGACATACCTAAGACAACCTTTAGAACCAGATATGGGCATTATGAATTTCTTGTGATGCCATTTGGATTGACGAATGCTCCAGCTATTTTCATGGATTACATGAATCGTATTTTTAGACCCTACCTAGATCAATTCGTGGTAGTGTTTATTGATGACATTCTTGTATATTCTAAAAGTAGTGAAGAGCATGAACATCATCTTAGGATTGTACTGCAGTTGCTTAGAGAGAAGCAATTGTATGCTAAACTTGAGAAGTGTGAATTCTGGTTGGAAGAGGTAAAATTCTTAGGTCATGTAATCACTAGAGATGGAGTAGCAGTAGATCCTAGAAAGACAGAGGCGGTAGTTGGTTGGGAGCGACCTACCATAGTGACGGAGATCTGTAGTTTTCTCAAATTAGCTGGTTACTATAGGAAATTTTTTTAAGAGTTTTCACAAATAGCGTTGCCTTTGACTAAATTGACTAGGAAAAACATTCCATTTGTGTGGGATGTCAAATGTGAACATAGCTTCCAAACTTTGAAAGAAAAGCTGAAAACCACACCTGTCTTAATTATTCCTGATCCATTAGAAAATTTTGAAGTGTATTGTGACGCATCCAAGAAGGGCCTAAGATGTGTCTTGATGCAAAATAGAAAAGTAGTGGCATATGCATCTAGGCAATTGATACCCAATGAGAAGAATTATCCTACCCATGATCTTGAATTATTAGCCATAGTGTTTGCCTTAAAAATTTGGAGATACTATCTCTATGGATCTAAATTTGAGGTATTTAGTGACCATAAAAGTCTCAAATACCTTTTTAATCAAAAAGAGTTGAACATGAGACAGAGAAGGTGGATGGAATTTATTAAAGACTATGATTTTGAATTGAAGTACCATCCTGGAAATGTAAATGTAGTGGCCGATGCTTTAAGTAGGAAATCTCTTCATGTAGCTCACATGATGGTGAGTGAAATGAATTTGATTGAGCAATTTAGGAATTTGATTTTATTCACTTTAGTATTACCAGATAGGATGTACTTAAGTGAAATGAGAATTGAGAATGATCTTAGAACTCAAATCCTAGAAGCTAAAATAGAAGATGAATTCTTAAAATCCTTGAAGGATTCAAGGGAATTCAAGAAAGAGATAGATGGGGTTGTGACCTACCAAAATAGGTTGTATATCCCAGAGTCAGGAGAATTGAGGGATAAAATTTTAGAGGAAGCTCATAAAAGAAATTATACTATTCATCCTGGTGCCACTAAGATGTATCAAGATTTGAAGAAGAATTTTTGGTGGCTAGGTATGAAAAAGCAAATAGCTGAGTATGTTACTAAATTTCTAGTGTGCCAGCAGGTGAAGATTGAACATAAAAAACCTGTAGGAATGTTACAACCTTTAGAGATTCCTGAATGTAAATGGGAGAAAATTTCTATAGATTTCTTAGTAGGTTTTCCTAGAACTCAATTTGGAAATGACGTAATCTGGGTGATTGTTGATAGATTAACTAAATCTGCACATTTTCTACCTATTAAAATAAATTTTTCATTGGATAAGTTGGCTCATTTGTATATACAAGAAATAGTAAGGCTCCACGGAATACCTACTAGTATAGTATCAGATAGAGATCCTAGGTTTAATTTTAGATTTTAGAGAGCCCTCTAAGAGGCATTTGGTACTAAGTTGAATTTCAGTACTGCTTATCATCCTCAAACCGATGGGCAAACTGAAAGGACAATCCAGACATTAGAAGATATGCTTAAGACTTGTATATTAGAACAAAAAGGTAGTTGGGATAAAATTTTGCCTTTGATAAAATTTTCCTATAATAATAGTTTTCATACCAGCATAGGAATGGCTCCATATGAAGCCTTGTATGGAAGAAAATGTAGATCACCCTTGTGTTGGTTTGAAGTGGGAGAGAGACAAATTCTAGGACCAGAATTAGTTATACAAACGATGGATCAAATAAAAATGATCAGAGAGAAAATGGCTAAGGCCCAAGATAGACAAAAGAGTTATGCTGATAAGAGAAGAAGGCTACTAGAATTTGCAGAAGGAGATCATGTTTTCCTTAGAGTATTTCCAATTACTGGTATTGGTAGGGCTATTAAATCTAGAAAACTGAATCCTAGATACATTGGACCATACTAGATTCTGAAAAGAATAGGTTCATCCACTTATCAAATAGCATTACCGCCATTTTTGTCTAATCTCCACAATGTTTTTCATGTTTCTCAACTTCGTAAATATATCCCATATCCTTCTCATATTATTGATGCCAATACTGTACAATTAAAAGATAACTTGACTTACAATCCTAAACCTTTAAGAATCATTGGTACTGAAGTCAAACAATTGAGGAATAAGACAATTCCACTAGTAAAAGTGTTGTGGGATCAATCATCACCGCAAGAAGCCATGTGGGAAAAGGAAGACGATATGAAAAGAGTTTATCCAGAGTTATTTCTTTAGGTATGTTTTAAATTTTGAGGACGAAATTTTTTTAAAGGAGGGGAGAATTGTAACATCCGCTCCTTTTACACATTGAGAGATGTATGTTATTTTTAATAAATCAAATGCTTGTGTTTGTTGCATTAAGCTACATGTAGTTGCATTAGAAAAAGAGTTTTAAGAGAAAAGAAAGAATAAGGACTAAATTGAAAATGAAAATGATATAGTGGTAAATGGTATGAATATCCAAAACTTTAGGGCAATAGGCCGTAAATTTAGCCAAATGATTCACTGTAGCAACAAAATTCTAAAAAATTTCCCGCCAAGCAATTAGGGACGAAATGGTCATTTAACATAAAGTTAGAAGAATTACTAATTTTGCCCGAATGGTCGAGAATTAGAAACAAAGTTACAAAAGGTCGAATTGCCTATAAATAGGCTAGCCTTCTAGAACTCTTCATTTGGCTTCCTGAGTTCTGAAATTCTAGAGAGAGAGGGAACTGAGTTAAAGAGAGAAAAAGTGGGAATTTAGAGGGAAGAAAGCTGTTAATTGAATTTAAGCATTCCAGGAGCTAGGAAAACTTACCAGAACCCTTCACCATCATCAAATACCGATTGGAAATCAACAGAAAGGTAGCAAATCACCCATCTCCCTTATTTTTGAAATTACTGTTTATGCTGGAAATTCTAAGTTTTATGATTTTAAATTGAAGGGAGATTGAAAACCTGCATTCTTGATGTTTTTGATTGCTATTGGATGTTTTAAACTGCTTGAATATACTTGTGAATGCACGAATGCGAATATGCAAAATGGGTTTTTCATAGTTTTTGAAAAAGAGCTTAAATCCCAGATTTGAGCATGAATGATTGGTGGTTTGGGCTATTTTTGAGTGGTAAATGAAGCTTTTATACTATTATTGAGTTTTCAATCATCAAAACTATTTTAAAAACTAGTTCTTGGTGTAAAATTCTGGGTCAACGGACTTTCAAAAAATAAAGCATAACATAGCAATCGACTTGTAGGCTCTACCAATCGACTGTCGTGCTCCTGAGTTATCTAGAATCGTATCCAGAATGCTAGCAGTCTATTGCCAGGGGCTAGAAGTCGACTGCCGTGTTCTAATTTTCCAAAAATTAGCCAAGAACAGAGCAGTCGACTGTTGGGGTCCTGGAAGTTGACTGATTGCTCACTATTTGAAACATTTTTGAGGCAACAAGCTGGAAGTCGACTGCCAGGAGGCTGGAAGTCGACTTATAGCTCTCTTTTTTGGAAAAATTTGACTCAATAAGTTATTTTTATCCACAATTAGCCCAATAATTTGCTCAAACATAGGATATAATCTTGAATTGTAATGGGTAACATGAGAAATGAGAAGATTTGAGAAATCATGAGAAATAGAATAAAAATAAGAGATTTTGATTGATCATAAACCATAAATGAGAATACTGCAATTGGTTGATTTGCGAGAAGGGATGCATTGGTTATACCGCAAGAAGGGATGCATTTGGTTATTCTGTGAGAAAGGATGCAATTGGCTATACCGCGAGAATAGCTGCAACTGGCTTTAACCCAGGAAAAGTTTTGCAGACGGTTACCTGAGAATAATTGCTGATGGATAACCTAAGAATAAATGCTGACGGATAACTTGAGAATAAATGCTAACGGTTAACTTAAAAAAAAATGCTGATGGTGAAAACCACGAGAATGATTGCAGGTGGCTTATGACTACAAGAGAATCTCATTTATGAATAGAAATTTGAAATAATTACTGTGTGATGCTTTTGACTATGTCCATATCAAATTGCATGAGTTCTTTGTTTATGTTCTATACTCTATACTCTATTTTATATTGATATGAGAATATGATGTGTTACCATTACAGTCTGAAAAGATATCATATGTGATGAATAATTGTTTAGGTGCAAGGATATTCATAAGTATATGCATGAAATAGTGATATCATCTATGTACATTACTCCAATAGCATAATGTTTGAATTACTATGAAAAAGAATGCAGTGGATTTCTGTACCTGTATGATGGTACAAGTCAGTAGTATTTAAATTACAGGTGATTATTGCTACTGAGAAATATTTCTCATTAAAGCTGATTTGTATCAGATGCCTGGGTACCAGGTGTTGATGGAGATAGAGATAGAAGTAGTGAAGCCTATTTGTATTTAAGTTATCACCTTTCCCCTGACTGCATACATAACTAGGAGTTTATAGTATTTATACATGTCGTGTAGATAAAGAAGGCATATATGTATTAAGATATGTGAGATGGAGAGTTTTACTTAAGACAAAGTATGAGTGGCAGGCTTGTTGTCTCCTTACCCTACTCAGGCTCACATATCTATAGATATATTTCTGGCACACACTATTGTATATGTATGTATAAATATTATGTACAATTGAGTGTGAATGTGAATATCTCTATATCTATCTATTTCATTTAAATTACTTTATTTATTTTCGCTGTGCAACGTGTGAACTCGAGTGTAGTAACCGAAACTAGTGGCACTCAACTATTTAACTTAGAAAAAGTTAAAAATATACTTAGGTAGAGGTAGTAGTACCTCACCAATCCTATGTTATATAACCTTATATTACTTAATTATCGTAAAGAAATATAAGGTTGGGCGTGTTACACTCGTTCATAAGGAGTCAAGAGACAACAAGCCTATCACTCAAACTCCTTTTACAAATAATAGGGATGAACATTTCCTTTCCCTGGAAATTTCCCGTTTCCCTTTACTATATACAGCCAAAACAATAGTCATAACTCTTAATCGCAAAACCATACAGAGAATCAGGACCCAAAATAAAGGAATACAAGGGCTCTTAGCAAAAAGGGACTGCCATCTTTCCCCGGCACTGCTAAACGTTTGTATCCGATACATATTAGCATATAAATGAGAAACACAAGTTTTCCGATAGCTTAACAATTCATTATTTTAAAAATGAACTAACATATACTAGGGTGCAAGCACTAAAAAATTTTCATCTATATTATAGTCATTTAAAACACAGTCTCATATATATATATCAATTGGTAAACATTGCATGATTAATTGAAATGTCAAGGTGATAAAAGTAGCTATTCTCTTTCAAGTAAAATATTTTTTCATGGGATCATACATGTTAAAACTGAAATGGACAATAGTCATTTATACCTTTCATTCTTAAAACTTACCTTACCTTAAAGTGTGAAGCACCTTTGGTCACACTTCAAGGAATGTGGAAACTTAGCCACCTTTATAGATTCATTGTGAACATTTGGCCACCTTTATGAATTAATTGTGAACGCTTGGTCACATTGTGGATACTTGGCCACTTTTATAATTTAATTGTGAACACTAGGTCACGGGTGGGAAGCACCTTTGGTCACACCTCGCTAGGTCACCTTGTGGACACTTGGCCACCTTCATCATTGTGAACACTAGGTCAGAGGTGTGAAGCACCTTCGATCACACTTCACTAGGTCACCTTGTGAACACTTGGCCACCTTCATCATTGTGAACACTAGGTCATAGGTGTGAAGCACCTTCGGTCACACCTCACTTGGTCACCTTGTGGACACTTGGCCACCTTTATCATTGTAAACACTAGGTCACGAGTGTGAAGTAACTTTGATCACAGCTCACTAGGTTACATGTGTGGAGAAACTTCAGCCACACCTTAAGAATTGTGAACACTTGGCCACCTTTATAAAATAATTAGCAACCATAATTCATCTTGCTATTACCCTTAACTTTAACTATTATAAGGCACCTTATGACTCATTTACTAAAGGCATAGTGATTCAATTATCCCAATTAACCTACTAGGTTACATTTGGCCACCATAGGGGAGGAATGCCACCTAGGGTTTTTCATGTTACATGGTCACACTTTTACCTCTTTTCTATAATTCAAACTAAATGACACCATGCATTAAAATTTCTATGGTATCTTATTACACATTTAAATCATGTAATCATATCATTGGCAATTTCTTTTACTTACTTTCATGACTCAATCTTATTTCCTTTTACCTACTAGAATTTAGAATACACATATCGTTCGCCCTCACATTTCAATATAATATGAACTTTTATTTTGTGTAACAAAGAAGACTAATTACCATACATTAATTTCTCCTATTCTCTCTCTCTTTTATAGCTAAATTCGAAGGGTCATCTCCCTTAACAATGTTTAGCAAGCCATTTCCATACCTTACAACGGCCATTCTCGGTTTTGACATGACCACAAGTGAAAGGTCAACTTTTTAATTAATTGCTAACTAGCCATTTTTATTTTGGTATCTACAACTTAAAACATATTTTAACTTGACAAGAATCTAAATTTTCCAGCACTATCTTAGGTGAAAGCTTTCCATGATACATGCTAAATTTTACTAACAATAGTTCTTTAATGATAACAATCATATCCATTTATCACATCAGCAAACACATCCATGTATCATGCAAGCTTAGCCAAGAGACCTTCACATTTTCAAGAATGTAGAGAAGTAACTAATGTTCCATGAAGGCTTGGAAAATCATGAGGTATATATTCTAAAACATGGAACAAATGTCAAGGAATTGCTAACCTACCTCAAGGATGAACTAGGACGAGATTATCTTGGATTTCCTCTTGAATTTCCCCTTGCTTCTTTGCTCCTTTACTCCTTTATTCTAGGCTAAATCACTCCCTCTCCCTTAACCAAATCTATGTGTGTTTTTCTCAATTGTGAAGCTGCTCTCTCTCTCTTTCCAAATGCTCTTCTGTGTCTGTCATAATTCAAGCCACCTTTTCTATTTGTTTAAGGTGGCGTGTTCCCTTTTTCCATCCTTGATTATTGTTATTTAATTGCCACATGTGTACTTTTAAGTACAATTTACATTTCCTTGCAATCTTGGGTTAGCCACTTAGGCATGTTAATGGAAAGGAGGAGGGAAGTCATGCAACTTCATTCTTCATGCTACACTTTCTCTTTTTGACCTTGCCGTATGTGTACCTCTATGGTTTAATGAAAACCATTTTCTTATAGGTTACCTTTCTCTTACATTGGGTTGTACATGTACTTAAAGTACATTTTATTTTCCTTGTACTCTTGCAATTGCCATTCGGTCACACCAAGGAAGGGAAGAAAGGAAAGTCACGTAATCCTCCTCCCTCACGCCAAATGTATGGCCACGCAAGGGACTCCTTAACCTCCTTTCTCGGCACATTGAAGGCAACAAAAGGGAAGAGAAGATAACTTGTATCACACGCCAGATGTACCTTCTGCACAAGCCTCTAGTCCTAGCATTTTACGTGCACATGAACTCCATCACTTGGTGGCACCAAAGGAAAGGAAGTTGAGTTTATGAAAGTTGCACCTTGACACAAGCTCACTCATCTGTCGGCCATGTGGTATTAGAAGAGAAAATAAAGTAAAAAGGGAAGAAGAGGAGGAAGGCTACTCCCACACGTCTCTCTTTCTCTTTCTCTTCTCAATTTCTATTAACTTGTGGTTACATGAAAGTCACATGTTTCTTCCTCTTCTCACTTTTATCTTCACCCAATGGAAGCATTATTTTAATTAGTATAAGAATAAAAATAAATCCCTCTCCACTCACTCTTACTTTACCGAATGCATGTGTATATATATATTTATTAGAGGTTGAATTCTTTCCTCCCCATTGCCGTGTGACATATAAAAATTCACATGCTTCTTCCTATTTTCCATTGGTTTCACGGTTACACTTCCCATTTTTCCTTGTCGTGCATGTATACATACATATATATATATTAAATTTGGTTTTCTCCTTTGGCAATTAGGCTAGGCGAAAGGATGGAAAATAGGGAATTAAATTAAACACCTTAATTTTCACATGTTCCCTTTTTATGAACATTCCATGCTACTTAATACCTAGGTTCATTCTTTTCCCTGTGACATTTATTCTTCATTACAACACTAAAACAATTGCATCACATTTTATGGCAACTCATCTAATTAATTAAGGAAACATTAATTTTAAACCAATCAAGAGAATATGGGGTGTTACAAAAGGTGTTCGCCATTAACTTATTTATTCTAAACACTAAATTACACAAGCAAATTCATCACACTTTATGGCAAACTCATCTAATTAATTAAAAGGATATTAATTTTAGAAATAATCATGGAAATAAGGGGTGTTGTAGTTGACATGTGATTTGAGAATGACAAGAAAGAATATGAGAATGAATGAGAAAGAAAAGAGAAATATGAGATTTTAAAATGAGATGAGCATGAACTATAAATGAAAGTAACTGCAACTTGTTGAAGACCACGAGAATACTGCAACTGGTCAGTACCACGAGAATATTGCAGCTGGTCCTTAAAGACCATGAGAATACTGCAAATGGTCAAAACCACGAGAATAATGCAGACAGTTAAAATCCACGAGAATATTGTAGACAATTAAAAACCATGAGAATATTGTAGCTAGTCACGAACCACAAGAATATTGCAAATGGCCAAGGACCATGAGAATACTCATTTATGAATGAGAATTTTTAAAGATTTCTTTCATGATGCTTTTGTTTATGACCATAGCAATATGCATTAATTTCTTGTTTATGCTCTAAATGGATACAAGAATGTGATCCTATTGCCATTACTATTTGAGAATATATCGTGTGTGATGAGATGTATATGTATTCATAAATATATATATATAGGGAATTATTTAATTCATGCATGTTATCCCAATATTCATAATGTATTAACTTATAAGAAAAGAATGTAGTGCATTTTCGTACCAATATAGTGGTACAAGTCAGCAGTTTTAAAATCAGGTTATTATTGCTACTGAGATTTATTCTCATAAAAAATGCTAGTTTGTATCAAATGGCTAGGTTTCAAATATTGCTAGAAGTGGAGGTGGACTAGGTAGATATACCCATTCTAGGTTATTTTATGATAATAAAGGAAGTATAGGTGATTTCAATTGTGGATATTCCCCCTATACCCCCACCTATTGGAGGGGTAGACATGCAGGACTAATTTTGTAGTAGTCTATTTTGACTTGTAAATATGTGATGCTTGGTACCCTGAATCCTTATTATCTTTTTTGGAAAGGATCAAGATGGTGATTTTTGGATGTATCAAGTAAGGGCATATATGTATTAAGATATGTGAGATAGGTATCCACTAGTAGTTTTGTTAAAAGGGTATGAGTGATAGGGCTGCTGCCTCCTAACCCTAGTTAACACTCTAACATATCTATCGGTATATGTATGTTGCACAGAAACTATAACTAATGGAAGTGAATTATGAATGTGAATGAAAGTATATGTATATATATTTTATCTATATGTTTGGATTAATTATTTTCACTGCAACATTATGTGAGAATCCCAAGTGTAGAATTCCCAAACTAGTCGCACTTAATTATTTAACTTAGTAAAAGTAAAAATTTACTCAGGTAGAGTTAGTAGTAACTCCCCATGTAACAACCCCAACCCTATATTCCTTTTTGATAATTAAATAACATATGGTGATATAATATAGGATTGATGAGTTTGCTATTACCTCTACTCGAGTACATTTTTAACTTTTTCTATGTTAAATAGTTGGGTGTCACTAGTTTGGGTTGCTACACTCAGGTTCCCACACATTAAGCTGAGGAAATAAATAAAGAAATTTAAATAAGATAGTTATATAATGGGACATTTACATACACATTCAAATTTACATAATATTTCTTACATCTATAAATATTAGTGTGTGCAGACATATACCTATAGATATGTGAGCTTGAGCAGGGTAAGGAGACAACAAACCTGCCACTCATACCCAATTTTAAGCAAAATTTCTTATCTCACATATCTTAATACATATATGCCCTTCTTACTTACATTAAAAGTCATTCTCCTTATCCTTCCAAAATATTTATAAGGATTCAAGATAACAGGAATTTCAAAATATTACTATACAGTTCTTAAGGTTTCATGAAGTTAAGGGGTGAGAGGAACTTCCCATACATATACAATCCATATTTCTTTAATAACTAGGAAATACCCCCGAAAGGGTATCTCTACTATCTCTACTACCACTTCTAGCATGATCTGAAACCTAGGCATCTGACACAAATAAGCATTTAGTGAGAAAAGTTTCTCATTAGCAATAATCACCTATAATTTAAAAACGAAAAACTTGTACCACTGTACTGGTACAAAAATACACCACATTCTTTCACAATGATTCAAAATATTTTGCTATTGGAATAATATACATGAATATTATACAAACATACTTATGAATACATGTACACGTTATCAGATATTTATCACACAGGATATATTCTCAGATCGTAATGGCAACAGATAATAATCATCGATCAGTATAGAGATCAGTATAGAACATAAACAAAGAAATTAAGCAATTTGATATGGCTGATATGGCCATAATCAAAAGCATCACAAAAGAAATCTTTAAACATTTCCATTCATAAATAATTTCTCTCGTGGCCATGAGCCACCTGCAATCATTCTTGTGGTTTTCACCGTCTGCAACCATTCTCATGGTTAGCCATCTGCATTAATTCTCATGGTTAACCGCTTACATTAATTCTCATTGTTAATCATCTACAATAATTCTCATGGTTAACCGCTTGCAAAACTTTTCCAAGATTACAACCAATTATAGCTATTCTCGTGGTATAACCAATTATTGCTATTCTCACAATATAACCAAATGCAGCTATTCTCGTAGCATAACCATTTGTAGCTATTCTCGCAAATCAACCATTTGCAATTACTCTCATTTATGGTTTATGCTTATCACATAAAATCTCAGGTTTCTCTCTTAATTCTCATTGATTCTCAAGCATTGTCACTTCTCATACTAACCATTACATCTTGGGTTTAAATCCTACATTTGAGTGAAGTATTGGGCTAATTATAGCTTAAAATAGGTTATTGAGTCAAATTTCCCAAAACAAAGAACTACAAGTCAACTTCCATCCTCCTGGCAGTCGACTTGTAGCTTGTTATCCCAAAAATGTTTCAAACAGAGAGCAACTAGTCAACTTCCAGGACCCCAATAGTTGATTGCTCTGTTCTAGGCTAATTTTTGGAAAATAAGAACACAACAGTCCCCTTCCAGCCCTTGGCAATCAGCTGCTAGCATTCTAGTAAGGGCTACAAGTCGACTGCTACATTATGATCTATTTTAAAACTCGTGGTTAACCAAATTTTTAGCCCAAGAAGATTTTTTTAAAATGGTTTTGATTATTAAAAACTCAATAACAACATAGGAGCTTCATTTAACGAATAAAAATAGCCTAAACCACCAATTACTCATGCTCAAATCTTGGATTTAAACTCTTTCTCAAATACAACTAAAAACCTATTTTTCATAATTTCATTCAAGCATTCATAAGCATATTCATACACTTTAAAAAATCCAATAGATATCAAAAACTTTAAGAATGTAAGTTTTAAACTCTCTCAAACTTAAGCAGTAGAAAAATCAAAGTTTTTAGTTATAAACAGTGATATTTCAAAAATGATGGAGATTGGTGATTTGCTACCTTTTTACTAATTGTATGTTGGTTTATAATGATTGTGAAGTGTTCTAGAGTGATTTCCTAGCTCCCAAAAATCTAACTCTTTCTCTCTCTAGGATTTCAGAACTTAGGATGTAAATGAAGGGTTATGAGATATTCACCTATTTATAGGTGATCTGACTCTTTGCAATTCTGCTCCTAATTCCTAACCATTTGGCCTAAAATGATAATTCCTCTAACTTTATGTTAAATTATCATTTTGTCCCTAACAAACTAGCGAAAATTTTTCAAAATTCTGTTGCTATAATAAATCTTTTGGCTAAATTTATGGCCTATTGCCCTGAAGTTTTAGAAATTCACACTTTTATCCCCACTTCATCTTTTTCCTTTCAATTTAGTCCTCATTCCTTCCTTTTCCTTAAAACTCTTATTTTAATGCATCTATATGCAACCTAATGCAGCAAACATAAGCATTTAAAAAAAATTTGTACCTAAACAAATAACTCTAGGTGAATTCCTTTCATATCATCTTCCTTTTCCCACGTAGTATCCTGTGGTGATAACTGATTCCACAACACTTTTACTAGTGGAATCATCATATTCCTCAATTTTTTGACTTCAGTACCAATGATTCTTGAAGGTCTAAGATTATAAGTTATCTTTCAATTGTATAATACTGGTGTAAAGAATATGAGAAGGATCTGGAATATGTTTACAAAGTTGAGAAACATAAAAAACATTGTGGAGATTAGACAAAAATAGTGGTAGAGCTATTTGATAAGCAGATAAACCTATTCTTTTTAAGATCTGGTATGGTCCAATGTATCTAGGATTCAATTTTTTAGACATAATATCCCTACCAATACCAGTAACTGGAGATACTCTAAGGAAAACATGATTCCCTACTACAAATTCTAAAGGTCTCTTTCTCTTATTAGCATAACTTTTCTTTCTATACTGGGCCTTAGCAATTTTCTCCTTGATCATTTTTATTTAATTAGTAGTTTGTTGAACTAATTGTGGCCCTAACATTTGTCTCTCCCCCAGCTCAAACTAACATAAGGATGATCTACATTTTCTCCCATACAAAGCTTCATAAGGAGCCATTCCTATGTTGGTATGGAAACTATTGTTATAGGAAAATTCAACTAAAGGCAAAATTCTATCCCAACTTCCTCTTTGTTCCAATGTACAAGCTCTAAGCATATCTTCTAATGTCTAAATCGTCCTTTCAATCTACCCATCAGTTTGAGGGTGATAAGTAGTGCTAAAGTTCAACTTAGTACTAAATGCCTCTTGCAAGTTGTAACGCCCTTATCTAGTATTACACTTTCTCTGATGTAACTAGATAAGTTCGGTACATTATTCTTAATCCTTTTATTTACAATGTTTGAGCATTCATACTATTCAATTTTAGTAAAGTGGATTAGGTTCGAGTTCTTTTACTCAGATCAAATCTCATATGCACAGTGAAAATAAAATATCATACATCACAGTGGAAATTTATAACACATCTATATTACAATTAATAAATGTCCAATAAATATCTGTTACATCCTTTGTAAACATGTACCAGGATAGATGAAGTACCCATCCATAAGGAGTCAAGAGATAACAGGCCTATCACTCAGACTCCTTTTTCAAATAATCAGGATGAACAGGTCCTTCACATATCCTTTTCCCAGTAATTGTCCGTTTCCCCTTTCATATACACAACCAAAAGAATAGCCCTAATTATAATCCAAAAATATATATAGCATCAGGACCCAAAATAAGGAATTACAAGAATGCTTTTAATAAAAAGAACTCCTATCTTCCCCGGCACTGCTAAACGTCTGCATATGATACATATTAGCATACAAATGTGAAACACAATTTTCTCAGTAGCTTAACAATTCATTAGTTTAATACTAATATGTACCAGGGTACAAGCACCAAAACATTACATCTACATTCTCGGTATTTGAAAACATAGCCTTATTCATAAATAAAAATTAGCAAGCATTGCTTGATTATTAGAAATTTTAATGTGATAAAAGTAAGTATTCTCTTTCAAGTAAAACATTTTTCATGGGAAACATGTTAAAACTGCAATAGACAATAATCATTTATGCATTTCATTCTTAAAACTTACCTTATCTCAATTTATGGACACTTGGCCACCTTGATTAATTAATTGTGCACACTTGGAAACTTAGTAGACACTTGGCCACGTTTATGAAATTAATTGTGCACACTTGGGCACTTATGGACACTTGGCCACCTTTATAAAATTAATTGTGCACACTTGGGCACTTGTGGACATTTGGCCACCTTTATAAATTAATTGTGCACGCTTGGGCACCTTGTGAACACTTGGCCACGTTTACAAATTAATTGTGTTTCAATTGTCTATTGTTATGTGGTCTTAAATTAGCCATCCATAATTTCTTAAATTTTTTAACATAAGGACATTAATGGGTAATCATTGCCATTAACCATTTATTTTCCTTACTTTCTTGATTCATACTACATGCTAATCTAAGGTTACATACCCTTCTCAATTCTTATATTTCAATGCTAATGTGAATCTTTATTAGTCAAAGCCAAATTTTCAATATCTTAACTTATCATGATTTCTCTCTTTCCCTTAGCCAAACAAAATTACATTCTTACTTAAACAATTTCCAGCAAGCAAATTCATATCTTGCGAAAAGCCATTTTCAGGTTTAATATACCAAAAAGAGAAACATTATAATTTTAAAACTAACTTCTAACTAGAATCCCTCATTTAGGTGTCTATAACTTAACACATATATTAACCATTCAAGAATGCAATATTTCAACCCTATCTCATGCTAGAATTTTTCATTATGCAAGTTGAAATTTACCAACAATAGTTCTTTCATGGAAATGGCAACATATACTTTATCACATCTACAACATAACAATTTATCATACAAGCTTAGCCAACATGACATCCATATCATCAAGAATGTAGAGTAGAAATTAATGTTCCATGAAAGCTTGGAAAAACATAGTGAATATATATAAAACCATAGAAAAATTTACAAGAATTGTTAACCTACCTCAAGTGGTGCAAAATAATGGAATTTTCTTGACTCTTCCTTTGAATTTTCCCTTCCTTCTTGCTTCCTCTTGTCTTTGGTCAACTTAAGTGTCTTTCCTCCTCACAAAAGACTTTGTGTTTTATTTGCTACATTCGTTGCTCTCCCTCTCCCCCTTCTCGTGTGCATATACTTCTATGTTTAATGAAATCCCCTCCTTTTGCAAGTTACCAAGTCCTTACATTTGGGTGCCCCACGTGTACTCTAGGTACCATTCTCATCTTTTATTATTCTTATTTAATTGTCTTATGTGTAATCTAAGTGCAAGCCATTTCCTTGTATCCTCATGTTAACCATTTGATCACACCAAGGAAGGGAAGGAGGGAGGTTCATGCAAGGCTTCTCCCTCACACAAGGTTGTACGGCTTAGGCAAGGTTCACGTAAGTCCCACGTTCTAGTTTTATATATACAATTCCTTCACACAGTGGCACCAAAGGAAAGAGGAAATGAATCCATGTAAACCTCCTCACGCAAACTTCATTTTCCAAGCAAGCTATATGGCGTATGCATAGCTCACGTCCTAGCGTTAGATATATATATATAAATCCATCATTTGGTTGCAATGGAGACAACATAAGGGAAGAAAGCTAGCTTCACACGTCTCTTCCATTTTGCTGCTTCATTCGATGGGTGTATATATATATTTAAATGCTTTATTCTTCTTTCCTTCCTCAATTGTCCTAGCCGTGTGGGTTTCTTTTATGTTAATAAATTCTGCACTCTTTTTAAACTACTTTTTCTTTTCTTAATTATCATGGCTACACATCTTTTCCTTTTTCTCATGTGCTATACCCTAGGCTTATATAGGTTTGCTTACAATTCATTCCTAGTAGCCTTTACGGTTGGCTAGGATAAGAGGCCAAAGCTTATATTGTACTCCACTGAATGCATGTGTATTTATATATTCGATGTTAACTCTTTTCCTTCCCTTCACCAATTTCACGTGTATACATTTTTAAATTGTCTATACTCTTTTCTCCTTTAACACTTTGGTTATTTAAAAGGAAATTAATGCAAACATGTTAAATTTATCAAGCACCTCATAATTTATTAAGCACCTCATAATTTATTTTTAGGTAGTGTTTTCCTCCCTACTCACATTATAATGCGGCCTTTCTAAGGGAGGAGGTGTTATTTTTTAAGATTTTTATTCCAACTATTAAACAAGCCATTTCATCATATTTTATGATGACTCATCCAACTAATTAAGAAAACATTAATTTGAAATCAATCAAGAGATTATGGGATGTTACACAAGGCTCTCCAAAATCTAGAAGTAAATCTAGGATCTCTGTCTGATACTATACTAGTGGGTATTTCGTGGAGTCTTACTATTTCTTGTATATACAAGTGGGCCAACTTATCCAATGAGGAATTTATTTTAATAGGTAGGAAATGTGCAGATTTAGTTAATCTGTCCACAATCACCTAGTTTACGTCATTTTTCGACAGAATTCAAGGCAAGCCAACTACGAAACCCATGGAAATTTCCTCCTATTTCCATTCAGGAATCTTTAGAGGTTGTAACATTCCTACAGGTTTCTGATGTTCAATCTTCTCCTATTGGCACACTAGGCATTTTATAACATACTCAACTATGTGCCTTTTCATACTTGGCTACCAGAAATCCTTCTTTAAATCTTGATACATCTTAGTTGTAACATCCGCTCCTTCTACGCATTAAGAGATGTTTGTTGATTTTAAATGAATTAAATGCTTGTATTTGTTATATTAAATTTCATATAGATGCATTAGAATGAGAGTTTTAAGTAAAGAAAAAGAATAGGGATCAAATTGAAAGGAAAAAGATGAAACAAGGATAAAAGTGTGAATTTTTTAAACTTCAAGGCAATAGACCGTAATTTTAGCCAAATGATTTACTGTAGCAACAGAATTTTGAAATTTCCCGCCAGGTAGTTAGGGCCGAAATGGTTATTTAACATAAAGTTGGAAGAATTATCAATTTGGATCGAATGGTCGGGAACTAGGAGTAGAATTGCAAGAGGCCAGATCACCTATAAATAGGTGAAGTCTCCATAACCTTTCATTTTGCATCCTGAGTTCAGAATCTTAGAGAGAGAGAGGATGAAAGCTTCTAGGAGGATTTAAGAATTCCAGAATTTAGGAACATTTACCAGAACACTTCACTATCACTAAATACCAAGTATAAATCAGCAAAAAGGTAGCAAATCACCTATCTCCCTTATTTTTGAAATTTACTATGTATGGTTGGTAAATTCTGAGCTTTCATAATTTTGAAATCCAGGGAGATTAAAACCTACATTCTTAGTGTTTTTAATTGCTATTGGATGTTTTAAACTGATCGAATATACTTATGAATGCATGAATGCAAATCTGCAAAATAGGTTTTTCATGGTTTTTGAGAAAGAGTTTAAATCCAAGATTTGAGCATGAATAATCAGTGGTTTAGGTTATTTTTGAGTGGTAAATGAAGCTCTTTTACTGTTATTGAGTTTTTAATCATCAAAAATATTTTTAAAACATGTTCTTGGGCTAAAATAATTGGCCAATGGCAAGTTTTAAAATAGAACATAGCGTAGCAGTCGATTGTAGGCTCTACCAGTCGATTATCGTGCTCTTGAGTTGCCTAAAAACGTATCCAAAATGCTAGTAGTCGACTGCCAGGGGCTGGAAGTCGACTATCGTGTTCTTATTTTCCAGAAATTAGCCAAGAAAAGAGTAGTCGACTGACAAGGTCTTGGAAGTCAACTGATTGCTCACTATTTGAAACATTTTTGAGTCAGTAAGCTGGAAGTCGACTGCCAGGAGGCTGGAAGTCAACTTGTAGCTCTCTATTTTGGGAAATTTGACTCAATAACCTATTTTTAATCCACAATTAGCCCAATATTTCACTCAAATGTAGGATTTAATCTTGAATTGTAATGGGTAACATAAGAAATAAGCATATTTGAGAAATTATGAGAAAGAGAAGAGAAATAACAGATTTTCATTGAGCATAGACCACAAATGAGAATAACTGCAAATGGTTAACCAGCAAGATTGGCTGCATTTGGCTATACCACGAGAAGGGATTCATTTGGTTATACCGCGAGAATGGCTGCAACTAGCTTTAATGCAGGAAAAGTTTTGCAAATGGTAAACCACGAGAATATTGTTGACGATTAACCACAAGAATAAATGCTAACGGTTAACCACGAGAATTAATGCAGACGGTGAAAACCACGAGAATGATTGCAGGTGGCTCATGACCACAAGAGAACTCATTTATGAATAGAAATTTTGAAAGATTTATATTATGATTCTTTGATTATGGCCATATCAAATTGCATAATTTCTTTATTTATGCTCTATATATTGATATGAGAATATGAGTTGTTACCATTACAATCTGAGAATGCATCATGTGTGATGAATATCTATGAAGTACATGTGTAATCATAAGTATATGCATGAGATATTTGTGTAATCCATGTACATTACTCCAATAGCATAATATTTTAAATTATTATGAAAAAGAATGTAGTGGATTTTTGTATCCGTATGGTGGTACAAATAACTAATTTAAATACAAGTGATTATTGCTACTGAGAAATATTTCTCATTAAAGCTGATTTGTATCAGATGCCTAGGTATCAGGTGCTGTTGGAGGTAGAGATAGTAGTAGAAATAGCCTTTTTGGGGTATTTTCCTGTGATTACTAGACTATGGGTCCCATTTTTAATTGAGTTACCACTCTCCCCCTGACTGTATGCATAACTAGGAATATATAGTATTTTGACATGCCCATTTCCCTGAATCCTTATTAATATTTTGAAAGGATCAGGAGAATGATTTTGGTATAAGTAAAGAGGGCATATATATATTAAGATATGTGAGATCAAGAATTTTGCTTAAAATAGGGTATGAGTGGCAGGCTTGTTGTCTCCTTACCCTACTCAGGCTCGCATATCTATAGGTACATGTCTGGCACATACTAATGTTTATATATGTATAAATATTATGTATTGAATGTGAATGTAAATATCTCTATATCTATCTATTTCATTTAAATTACTTTATTTATTTTTGCTGTGTAACGTGTGAGAAGCCAAGTATAGCAACCCAAACTAGTGGCACTCAATTATTTAACTTAAAAAAAGTTAAAAATATACTCAGGTAGAGGCAATAGTACACTTATCAATCCTATATTATATTATCTTATATTATTTAATCACCAAAAAGGAATATAAGGTTGGGGGTGTTAAATTAGTGGCACCACAATGAATAGTATAGTTAATCTTATGGCCTTCCTCTAAAATTTTATCCCTCAATCTTCCTTATTCGGAGATATACAACCTAGTTTGGAAGGTTACTACCTTATCGAGTTCTTTCTTAAATTATTTTGGATCCTTTAGGGACTTCAAGAATTCATCTTCCTTTTGGGCTTTTAGGATTTGAGTTCTAAAGACATTCTCAATCTTCATTTCACTCAAGTATATCCTATCTGGTAATACTAGAGTGGACAAACTCAAGTTCCTAAACCTTTCAATTAGGTTCATTTCACTCACCATCATGTGATCTACGTGAAGGGATTTCCTACTTAAAGCATCAGCTACTACGTTTGCTTTTCCATAATGGTATTTCAATTCAAAATCATAATCCTTAATAAAATCTATCCATCTCCTCTGCCTCATATTCAGCTCTTTCTGATCAAAAAGGTATTTTAGACTTTTGTGGTCTCTAAATACCTCAAATCTAGATCCATAGAGATAGTGTCTCCAAATCTTTCATGCAAACACTATGGCTACTAATTCAAGATCATGAGTAGGATAATTCTTCTCATAGGGTCTTAATTGTCTAGACGTATATGCTACTACTTTCCTATCCTGCATCAAGATGCACCCTGGGCCCTTCTTGGATGCGTCATAGTACACTTCAAAATTCTCTAAATGGGTCTAGAATGATTAAGACAGGTGTGGTTGTTAATCTTTCTTTTAGAGTTTGGAAACTACGTTCACATTTGGTATCCCACACAAATGGAACATCCTTCCTAGTTAATTTAGTCAAAGGCAATGCTATTTGCAAAAACCCTTGAATAAATCTGTTTAATGCTTGTGTATATTGCATTAGCGCATATAGTTGTATTAGCCTAGGGACTAAGTTGAAAGGAAATAAATGAAGGTTTAGCAAAAGGTGATTAGGGACTTAATTGAAAGGGGAAAAGGTGAGTGGTTCCAAGAGTGCAAAATAGCTCAGGGACCAAAGAGAAAATACCCAAACTTTCTCTTAAACCCTAGCTGAACCCTAAGCCTTCTATACACTTCCCACTTTCATCATTTTAGAGAGAGAAGAAAAAGGGCGAGTTAGGGCACAAGAGGAAAGTTTTATTGAAGTAAAGGGTGGATTTCAAGCTGGAAATTAGTTCTACAACAAGGGTAAAGCTTTCCAACACATCAAACAAACACATTTAGTAAGGAATCAAGGTAGCAATTCATCCTGAACCCCTCTCTTTTCTAAAAAGTTTATTGTGGTTGGAAAAGTATGAATTTTTGAATGTTTGAACTGAGTTTGGGGTTAAACCTACATTCTGTATGCTTTTCTTTTTTTATGGGATGTTGTGTTGCTGAATCTATACTCATATATATGCTTGTAATGGATTGGAAGGGTTGGGCTTTGTTTATCTAGAGATATAGACTAGTTTTCTTGGAATTTACCATGTGTTAGCTAATGGATGAGAAATGTTTAATGAGAAGTAAAGTTTGTTGTATGGAAATTAAGCTCATGTGTTTAGAATTGAAAATGGAATGTATTTTGGACTAGATATTATCAAAATTAATTTTTTTGAACTATAGCGGAGTATAACAGTCGACTGCTAAGTATGGGATAGTCGACTTCCTGGAAAACCCATAAGTGCAGACAGAGGCTTAGTAGCCCACTGCTAGATCCCTAGCAGTCGATTGTTGGGCTTGAGTTTGCACTAAGCAGTCAATTGGCCATCCTAGCAGTCGATTGTTGTGCTCTTATTTGTGCCCAGGATACATTCTAGCAAGCCACTAGCTTACTTTTTGGCACTCGAGGAATACAAAGAGCCACCAACCGACTGTTAGCCTTGCAGCAGTCGACTGGCAGCCCTCTAGCTTGTGAAATGAAGTTTTTAATGGCACTTGATCTTAGTAATTCTTTATACTAACTTAATTAAGAGCTCACAACATGTGTAAGAAAGAAAACTAGGATTTTTGGGTGATGAGACCCTTGTGATAGTGAAACAAAGAGAGAGTAGAAAACACAAAAAGAGAAAGAGGAAAGAATGCTCAATGTATGCCTTAGGGTAGATAGGCTCATGATCGAGTGACCGATTGTTGGTATAGGATGGTCGTTGGGCATTCCACGGTTGTGCCATAAATTGGGATGGTTAAACATCCACTTGAACTTAGATGATTTCGAAAACACTATGATGGTTGCGAAATTTAAGTTAGTGTCATCTCCTAAAGGCCATATGAGAAACACATACTTAGAGTTAAGCATAACCATAGGCATGGGTCGATTCACCCTAGAGTATATGTAGAGAATAGCATATCGAGAGTGTGATCCACCTCAAAGGAATGGTGGTGATTCCATAGTATTATGATTTGCCCAAAAGCAGAAAGGAAATTATCCGGGTAGAGTTGATGGTGATCCCATGAGAGTTATACCAGCCCCATTTGGGACGAAATGGAGGAATCCCGCTAGTCAGGGATGATTTGCCAAAATGGGGCAGGGACCATTAAGGTACTTGGATCCACTGGGGGACACCTCAGAATGTACAAAAGTTAAGGCGTGGCTAAATACACATGCGCTCATTCATATAGACAATGATGTATGGAGTTGTTGCTGGGCGACTCTCCCGATTACTCTTAGGGTATTTTATGTACTGCTTATATGTTATGAAAGTGAAATGATGGCATGTTTACTATCACACATATGTTTTATATGAAAGTAATGATGATGAGAATGATGATGAATACACTTCCCATATTTTAAAGATGATATGTTTTGATGAATATGCATATGCATAAGTATATAACACGATTAAATGCTATATGCACATATCCCAATAGTATGCAATATATTTTATAAAATAATGTAGAGTTTTCTATGCGAGCAAGGTGGAACAGGTCAATAGATTTCATAACAGGTTGCATGGCTACTGAGATTCATTTCTCACAATAGTGTTGGCATGTACCAAATGTGTAGGTCCAATCTAGGCATACAAACTGTTTAATTTGAATAGTATAAGTACATGGTAGGATTGAGCTAGCCTTCATGATATTTTGAGATAGGCTAGTATATGATTATTTTGTTTATAGCCTTTGCTAACTTATTTGTATAGGAATTAGGCTAGATTGATGAATAGACTGTTTGATGGGGTTATGAGTGGCGGGATTTTTGCCTCCATGCCCAATAGTTAATTGATTATATTTAATTAAGTATGCATGTTTATGTATAGTTAATCTAGGTGTATTCTATATCTATTTATTCTGCTGCGATGTTAAGAGAACCTGAGAATAGAGACCAACCCAAATGGCACCTAATTAATCAACTTGGTAAAAAGTTTAAAATTTACTTAGGTATAAGTGATAGTAACACACCATTATTATGATAATTATATACATTATACCTTTAAACACTTAAAAAGGAACCATAGGCTAATGGGGGTGTTACAAAATCTCCTATAGTAACCAGCTAATCGGAGGAAACTACAGATTTCTGTCACTGTCGTAGGTTGTTCCCAACCAACTACTGCCTCTATCTTAATAGAATCTACTGCTACTCCATCTCTAGTAATCACATTACCTAAAAATCTTACATCTTCCAGCCATAATTCACACTTCTCAAGTTTAGCATACAATTACTTCTCTCTAAGCAACTGCAGCACAATTCTAAGATGATGTTCTTGCTCTTCACTAATTTAGAAGGTAAGGTCTAAAGATACAATTCATGTAATCTATAAAAATAGCTGGAGTATTAGTCAATCCGAATGGCATTACAAGAAATTTATAATTCCCATATCTTATTCTAAAGGTTGTCTTAGGTATATCTTCTCTTCTCACTCTTATTTAAATCAATTTTGGAAAACACAGTAGCCCCTCTTAGTTAGTCCAATAGATCATCTATCCTAGGGAGTGGGTACTTATTATTTATCGTTACCCTATTCAATTGCCTATAGTCTATACACAAAGTTCCATCTTTCTTTTTCACTAATAATACCGGGCTCCCCATGGTGAAGCACTAGGCCTAATAAATTATTTCTCTAGAAGATCCTCTTTCTGCACCTTCAACTATGCCAACTCTAAGGGAGACATTCTATAGGGTGCTATAGAGATTGGTCCCGTCCCTGAAATTAATTCTATAGAAAATTCTACCTCTCTCTCAGGCGAAAGACTTAAGACTTCCTTGGGGAAAACATTTGGAAATTCACACACTACAGAGATAGTCTCAAGCTTATGCTGAATTTTAATCTCAGAAGAACATAGAAAATGCATCCTTTCATTCTTTTCCTCAACACTCTTGTTTACAGATAAGGTATCAACAAAAGTCATAGACTTTTTTGAAAAATCCAAGATTACATTATTTATAGACAACTAGTTCATCCCAAGAATAATGTCTAAATCCACTAAAGGTAAACAAATCAGATCAACAAAAAATGATCTATTCTCAAGAACAATAGAACAATTCAAGTAGGCTAAAGAAGTCAAAACCTACTCTCCGACTGAAATAAAAATAGATAATGGATAAGTTAAACTAGTCATAGGTAGATTTAGTCTCTTCACACATTCCAACAAAATGAATGAGTGAGTATCTCCAGAATCAAATAGTATAATTAAAGATACATTATTAATTAAAAATTTACCTTTCATTAAATCATCAGACTGATTCACTTATTTACCCTTGAGGGTGTAGACTCTTCCAGTAGTAAAAGGTTTAGCTATGTCCCCCTGTCACTTCCATAGTGGACAATCTCTGATAAAATGTCCTTCCTTCCCATACTTATAACATACACCATGCTGTACCTTTGGTTATGGCCATCTACAGGGTCCCTTATGACTTTTATGGCTTTTAGGACAAACATTGGGCATCACTAATCTCACTATTGACCTTTTACCTTCTTGGCCTCTGCCAAACTTGTTATTTCTCCTTCCGAAAGATCCTGGTTGCTTTCATTTGAGGAAATTAGCCCTTTTTCTTTCTTTCTTAGTCTCTGCCAAATTTTAGAAACTATGCGACACTTATTTGCTAGTGTGCCATAATCTCGAATTTCCATTAGAGCTACAACACTTTTCAACTAATGTCTCAACCCAGCCTCTAAATGCATGGCCTTTCATGCATCGTCTAGCTAAAGTCTCAGATAGGAGGAAAATTTAGACAATTCCTCAAATTTAGCTAGGTAATCCTCAAATGTCATGTTGCCCTATTTAATTTGCATAAATTCAATTTCTTTCTCATTTCTCACATTCTGAGAAAAATACTCCTCAGGGAATGCTTCTTTAAATGAATCCCAGGTAATCTGCATTCATTAAGCTTTCATGAATTGCTTTGCTCCTTTCCACCAATATTCTGTCTCTCCATCCAGCATATAGGCAGAAAATAAGACCTTTTGAGCATTAGTTGTACCAAGAACCACAAATAGCTTCTCCATTCCTTTCAACCATTCCTTAGCCACCTTTGGGTCAAACTCACCCCTAAAATAAGGAGGTTTTGCATTTTGGAATTCAAACTAGCCGTGATATATTGGGTTTTCAGCCTGTCCTTCTTAGGGTTTAGGATTATTATAATTATTCCCTTATTCCCAAAATTTCTTGAGAGCGTGAGTAGTAAATCCTGCCTGCTCTTTCATAGCCTTTGCTACTCCCATCATAGCCTGCTTCAATCTCTCCATATTACCCTCTCCTTCTTTCTCCTTCCTAGTATTCTTCTTAGGTGGAGCTATACTTCACTCTACAAAATAAACATTATCGAGGCGATTAGTCTTAATAACAAAATATTTCTAAGAGATCATATGGCACCAATAAGAAATACTGTCTACCCCAAACCTAGCACTTCATTCCTCAAGTCAAAACAAAATACAAGTCAGTGAACTGTCTAGATTCAACTAACTAACCTGTATTAGTCTTTATCTTGAGGAATCTACCCTTTGTTACAGAGCCAGTAGTTCACTAGCCATGGTAACCGTGCTCTGATACCAACTCAGTGTAACACTACCCAACCCTATATTCCTTTTTGATAATTAAATAACATAAGGTGATATAATATAGGATTGATAAGTTTACTATTACCTCTACCCGAGTACATTTTTAACTTTTTCTAAGTTAAATAGTTGAGTGCCACTAGTTTGGATTGTTACACTCAGGGTTCCCACATGTTAAATGAGATAGCTAGATATAAGGATATTTACATACACATTCAAATTTACATAATATTTCGTACATCCATAAACATTAGTGTGTGGAAACATATGCCTATAGATATGTGAGCCTGAGCAGGGTAAGGAGACAACAAGCCTGCCATTCATACCCAATTTTAAGCAAAATTTCCTATCTCACATATCTTAATGCATATATGCCCTTCTTACTTACATCAAAAGTCATTCTCCTGATCCTTCCAAAATATTTATAAGGATTCAAGATAATGGGCATGTTAAAATATTACTATACAGTTCTTAAGGTTTCATGTAGTCAAGGGGTGGGAGGAACTTTCCATGCATATATAATCCATATTTCTTTAATAATTGGGAAATACCCCAGAAAGGGTATCTCTACTATCCCCACTTTCACTTCTAGCATGATTTGAATCATAGGCATCTAATAAAAATCATCATTTAGTGAGAAAAGTTTCTCAGTAGCAAGAATCACCTGTAATTTAAAAACTGCTAACTTGTACCACCATATTGGTAAGAAAATACACCACATTCTTTCACAATAATTGAAATATTTTGCTATTGGAATAATATACATGAATATTATACAAACATACTTATGAATACATATACACGTTATCAGATATTTGTCATATAGGATATATTCTCATATCATAGTGGCAGTAGATAATAATCATTTATCAGCATAGAGATCAGTATAAAACATAAACAAAGAAATTAATCAATTTGATATGGCCATAACAAAAGCATCACAAAAGAAATCTTTAAGCATTTCCATTCATAAATGATTTCTCTCGTGGTCATAAGCCACCTGCAATCATTCTTGTGGTTAGCGTCTGCATTAATTCTTGTGGTTAATCGTCTGCATTAATTCTTGTGGTTAACCATCTGCAATAATTCTCGTGGTTAACCGCCTACAAAACTTTTCCTAGATTACAGCCAGTTGCAGCTATTCTCGCGGTATAACCAAATGTAGCTATTCTCACAGTATAACCAAATGCAGCTATTCTCACGGTATAACCAAATGCAGCTATTCTCATGGCATAACCATTTGCAACTTTTCTCACGAATCAACCATTTGTAGTTACTCTCATTTATGGTTTATGCTCATCTCATAAAATCTTAGGTTTCTCTCTTAATTCTCATTTATTCTCAAGCATTGTCACTTCTCATACTAACCATTATATTTTAGGTTTAAATCCTACATTTGAGTGAAGTATTAGGCAAATTGTGGCTTAAAATAGGTTATTGAGTCAAATTTCCCAAAACAGATAACTCTAAGTCGACTTCCAGCCTCTTAGCAGTCGACTTCCAGCTTGTTGCCCCAAAAATTTTTCAAGCAGAGAGCAACCAGTTGACTTCTAGGACCTCAATAGTCGATTGCTCTATTTAAGGTTAATTTTTGGAAAATAAGAACATAACAGTTGAATTCCAGCCCCTGGCAGTCGGCTGCTAGCATTCTGTGTAACACCCCATATTCTCTTAACTATTTTTTCATTAACATTCCCTTAATTGATTGAATGAGTTTGTCATAAAATGTTATGAGATTGCCGTGGTAATGTAGTGTAGAATAAAAGTTACAAGGGAAGCAATAAACTTAGGTATTAAGTAGTATGAAACACTTACAAAAAGGAGACATGTAAAGACTTTATCTTTTATTTATAGTGTTAGTTGAATTAAAATAGAAGTGGAGCGAAGAACGTAAAGAAGGATGGAAGGGACATCTTAATCAAGTGAAGTAAACTTTACCTAGGAGCTTGCAAAAATTAAAAGAAAAGTATAATTATTCGGTCATTAAGAAAGGAAAAAGGAAGAGGCGTAAGGCACTTTTACTCTTAGTTTCATTCCATTCCTTGACTTACCTAGGCCGTATAAAAATATATGAATGAATAAGGAAAATTTCATCATCATGATTAAAGAGGAGGAACCATTCAGTGGTGGAAAAATAATTGAGGTTCTTGAGGTGCTTACATAAAGAATGAGGTGCTTGAGGTGCTTACATTAAGTTTAAGGTGTTTGATCCACTTGTTAGAAATATGTATGGCAAAGACATTCAGGAAGAGTTTGGAAATTGGAAAAGTTTAAGCCATTAAGGAAGAACAGGCTATGACATGTAAGAAGGAAAAAGGAAATTGACTACTTCTTCTTCTTATGTTTTGTTCTTAAATTTCCATCCATCCCTTTTTATTGCCTTGACCGAGAATTTGAGGAAGGTTCTTACATTAAAACTTAGGTTCTTAAATTCTTTTCCTTCGTTCCTTTTTAATTAAACAACAAGCATCACATTATTTCTCTCTCATTGTTTTAATTAAGGGGACCAAGTGACAAGATAGTGCCTTGTGTGAATTACATACCTTCTTTTCTTTTGGCACCACCGAGTGATGAATTTACATATGCATGTATAATGCTAAGACGTGAATCTTGCATGAAATGTGCAGCTTGTAACACCCCTAACCCTATATTCCTTTTAGGTGATTAAATAATATAAGATAATATAATATAGGATTGATGAGTTTACTACTACCTCCCAGAGTATATTTTAAACTTTTTCTAAGTTAAATAATTGAGTGCCACTAGTTTGGGTTACTACACTCGAGTTCTCACATGTTACGCAGCAAAAATAAATAAAATAATTTAAATGAGATAAATAGATATAGAGATATTTACATTCACATTTAGTACATAATATTTATACATACATAAATAGTAGTGTGTGCTAGACATATACCTATAGATATGCGAGCCTGAGCAGGGTAAGGAGACAATAAGCCTGCCACTTATACCTTGCTTTAAGCAAAATTCTCTATCTCACATATCTTAATACATATATGCCCTCCTTACTTATATCAAAATCATTCTCCTAATCCTTTCAAAATAATAATAAGGATTCAGGGAAATAGGCATGTCAACATACTGTATACTCCTAATTATGCATACAGTTAGGGGGAGGTGGTAACTCAATTACAAATAGGGCCTATAGTCTAGTGATCATAGGAAAATACCCCAAAAAGGGTATCTCTACTATCTCTATCTATACCTCCAACAGTACCGATACCTGGGCATCTGATACAAACCAGCATTTAATGAGAAATATTTCCCAATAGCAATAATCACCCGTGTTTAAAAATAGCTTATTATACCATCGTATGGATATAGAAATCCACTACATTCTTTTTCATAATAATTTAAACTATTATGCTATTGGAATAATGTACATGGATTATACAATATCTCATGCATATACTTATGATTACACATGCACTTCAACAAATATTCGTCATAAAGGATGTATTCTCATATTGTAATGGTAACAACACATATTCTCATATCAGTATAGAGCATAAATAAAGAAATCATGTAATTTTATATGTCTATAATCAAAGCATCATAATATAACTCTTTCAAAATTTCTATTCATAAATGAGTTCTCTTGTAATCATGAGCCACCTGCAATCATTCTCATGGTTTTCACCATCTGTATTAATTCTCATGGTTAACCGTCAGCATTAATTCTCGTGCTTAACCATCTACAAAACTTTTCCTAGATTAAAGCCAGTTATAGCCATTATCGCGGTATAACTAATTGCATCCCTTCCGTGGTATAACCAAATGCATCCCTTCTCGTAGTATAACCAAATGTAGCCATTCTCATGGATCAAACATTTGCAGTTACTCTCATTTATGGTTCATGCTCAATTAAAATCTCTTATTTCTCTTATTTTTCTCATAATTTCTCAAATATTCTTATTTCACATGTTATCCATTATAATTCAAGATTAAATCCTACATTTGAGTGAAGTATTGGGCTAATTATGGATTAAAAATAGGTTATTGAGTTAAATTTCCCAAAACAAAGAGCTACAAGTCGACTTCCAGCCTCCTGGCAGTTGACTTCTAGCTTACTGCCTTAAAACTATCTCAAACAGAAAGCAATCAGTCGACTTCTCAGCCCTAACAGTCGACTGCTCTATTCTTGGCTAATTTTTAGAAAATAAGAACACGACAGTCAACTTTCAATCCCTGGCAGTCGACTGCTAGCATTTTGGACATGTTTCTGGGAAACTCAAGAGCACGAAAGTCAACTAGTAGAGCCTACAAGTCGACTGCTACACCATGCTCTATTTTAAAACTTGTCGTTGACCTATTATTTTAACCCAAGAACATGTTTTTAAAATAGTTTTGATGATTAAAAACTCAATAACAGCATAAAAGCTTCATTTACCACTCAAAAACAACCCAAAACCCTGATTAATCATGCTCAAATCTTAGATTTAAACTCTTTCTCAAAAACCATGAAAAATCCATTTTGCATATTTGCATTCATGCATTCACAAGTATATATAATCAGTTTAAAACATCTAATAGCAATAAAAAACACTAAGAATGTAGGTTTTAATCTCCCTAGAGTTCAAAATTTTAAAAACTCAAAATTTACCAACCATACACAGTAAATTTTGAAAATAAGGGAGATAGGTGATTTGCTACCTTTTTGCTTATTTATACTTGGTATTTGATGATAGTGAAGTATTTTGGTAAGTTTTCCTAACTTCTAGAATGCTTAAATCCTCCTAGAATCTTTCTTCCCTCACAATTTCTTAACTTTCTCTCTCTAAATCGTCCTTTCTCTCTCTCTCTAAGATTCTGAACTCAAGATGCAAAATGAAAGGTTTTGGAGACTTCACCTATTTATAGGTGATCCGGCTTTTTGCAATTTTACTCCTAATTCCTAACCATTCGGTCCAAATTGATAATTCTTCCAACTTTATGTTAAATGATCATTTCGTCCCTAATTGCCTAGCGGGAAATTTTCAGAATTCTGTTGCTACAGTAAACCATTTGGCTAAAATTATGGCCTATTGCCCTGAAGTTCTAGAAATTCATACATCCATCCTTACTTCATCTTTTTCCTTTCAATTTGGTCCTTATTCTTTCTTTCTTTTAAATATCTCATTCTATCGCAATTACATGCAGCCTAATGCAATAAACACAAATATTTAATTCATTTAAAATCAACAAACATCTCCTAATGTGTAGAGGGAGCAGATGTTACACAACTTACGTGAAATGGGTGCCTTGCGTGAACCTCCCTTCTTCCTTTCCTTTGATGTAACTGAGTGGTTAACCCATATGTACAAGATTGCAATTAAGGTGGATTGTACTTAATTACATGTGTGGCCATAAATTAATAATAATTAAGAATAAGAAGGAGAGTATAACATTTGGTGAGGAGGAGAGCAGCTTAACATTTTAGAAAAAAACAAGACACAAGCATTCGGTGAGAGGGAAAGGAGAGCTAGCTTGGCCGAGAAGGGGAGAAGCAAGGGAGGAAGATAAAATTCAAGAGGAACACCAAGATACCTTTATCAATCTTGCACCCTTGAGGTAGCTTAGCAATTCTATGTTTTGTTTTCATGATTTAATTTATGTGGTATGACTTAAAGTTTTCATGGAATTTAATTTTCTAGTTCTACATTCCTTGAGTTGCAATGTTTTCATTGACCAAGCTTGTATGATGAAGTGAATTGGTTGGGATTATGGAGATGATAATGTGGATTTAGCGAATCCTATGATGAAATGGTTAATGGAAAATTTTCAGCATATTTAATGAAATACCTTAGAATTAGAAAGTGTAAGAAATAGTTTATTAAATGGTCCATGTGTGTTGTTAAGTGTAAGTTCCCTAAAGGAAGCATGTTACTTATGATTTAGCTTGAAACCGTGATATAGCTTCCTTTAATTTAATTAAATTAATAGCATTTCTCTTAGAATAATATGAATGTACTGCTGAGAATCTAAAAATTAAAGTTACTTCGGTTTAATGAAATAATAATGCAAAGAATGATGAATATAGGTTATTTTCTTATCTAGTAATGTACATTAGAGGTAAGAGTGACAAAATGTAGGAAATTATCAAGTGTAGCATGCAAATAAGTCAATAACCTAAGAGGGAAAAAAAGAAGAGTAATGAAATGGTAATATGACTTGAAATGTGAGGAAAGGTACCCTAAGAATGTTAAAATATAATATTCTTAATCTTGCAAGTTATAAAGGATGGGAGAATATGGAATAATGAATAGGAAACACTTTAAGTTTCATCCTTTATTATAGTGGCCGAATATAATCTCTAAGATTAATTAAAATGGTCAAAGCATTTTAGTATTAGCAAAGAAGTTATAAAGTTTTTTACAATAGCTATAGCCAAGAATAATAGTATGAGGAATTGTGATAGCTAAGTGTATGTATAAGTACCAAGTGTTCACTAATTTTATGAAAGTGGCCAAGAGTCTACAATGTGACCAAGTATTCACCATATTTTATAAAAGTGGCCAAGAGTCTACAATGTGACCAAGCATTCACCATATTTTATAAAAGTGGCCAAGAGTCCACAATGTGACCAAGCATTCACAATCCTTCCAAAAGTGGCCAAGTGTCCACATTTCTTGTAGGGTGACCAAAGGTGCTTCATCCTCTCAGATAAGGTAAGTTTTAAGAATGAGAATATAAAGGTGATCCTTAATTGGTTCAATTATTATATGTATGCTTTCCTTGAAAAAGAATTATAATTGAAATGGGAATAGTCATCCTTACCACGTTGACATACCAATTAATTATACAATGCTTGCCAATGTATTTATGCGATAGAGATTAATTACTAAATGATGGAATGTAGAAGAAATTGCTTTCTGTGCTTGCACAGTAATACATATCTGTGAGATTTAAATTATGAATTGTTAAGCTACTAAGAAACTAGTTTTCTCATTTGTGCGCTGACATGTATTAGATGCAGATATTTAGCAATTTCAGGGAAAGATGGAAGTGGCATTAGAGGAAGTCCTTTGTTAAGAGTATTTTTGTAGCCGTTCATTTTGGGTTTTGATTCTATATATTACTTTTGGATTAGAATTACGACTGCTATTTTTGGCCATATATAGTAAAGGAAAAAGGGCAATTACTAGGGAAAGGATATGTGAAGGACCTGTTCATCCCTAGTATTTTGCAAAAGGAGTTTGAGTAATAGGCTTGTTGTCTCCTTACTCCTTATGGATGGGTACTTCATATATCCTGGTATATGTTCATAGAAGGATGTAATAGACAGTTATTTTATATATATATAACATGAAAGTTTTATAAATTCTACGGTGATGTATGAAATTCTAATTCTGTTGTGCGTAAAGTATGTTTACTTGAGCAAAAGAACCCAGACCTAATCATATATTAAATTACTGATGGTTTAAATGCTCAAGCAAATTAATAAGATAAAAAGGAAAAGAATAATGTAATCACTTATATGATCATATTATATGACATTGTTAAGTTAAGATAAGGGGGTTACATTCTGGACTCATTTTTGGGCAACTCAAGAGCACGACAGTCAACTGGTAAGGGCTACAAGTCAACTACTACGTTATACTCTATTTTAAAACTCGTAATTGACCAAATTTTTAGCCCAAGAACATGTTTTTAAAATGGTTTTGATGATTAAAATCTCAATAACAGCATAGGAACTTCATTTAACTCAAAAATAGCCCAAACGACCGATTACTCATGCTCAAATCTTGGATTTAAAATCTTTCTCAAATACAACTAAAATTCCATTTTTCATAATTTCATTCAAGCATTCATAAGCATATTCATACACTTTAAAACATCGCATAGCCATCAAAATCTTTAAGAATGTAATTTTTAAACTTTCAAACTTAAACAGTAGAAAAATCAAGGTTTTCAATTATAAATAGTGATATTTCAAAGATGAGGGAGATTGGTGATTTGCTACCTTTTTGCTGATTGTATGTTGGTTTATAATGATTGTGAAGTGTTATGGAGTGATTTTCTATCTCTCAGAATGCTTAAATTCATCCAACAGCTTTCTTCCTTCACAATTCCAACTCTTTCTCTCTCTAACTTAGTCTCCCTCTCTCTCTAGGATTTTAGAACTCAGGATGCAAATAAAGGGTTCTGAGGTATTCACCTATTTATAGGTGATCCGATTATTTGCAATTCTGCTCCTAATTCCCGATCATTCGGCCCAAAATGATAATTCCTCCAAATTTTTGTTAAATTACCATTTTATCCCTAACTCACTATTGAGAAGTTTTCAAAATTCTATTGCTACAGTAAATCTTTTGGCTAAATTTACGGCCTATTGCCTTGAAGTTTTAAAAATTCACACTTCTATCCCTACTTCATATTTTTCCTTTCAATTTATTCCCTATTCCTTCCTTTCCCTTAACACTCTTATTTTAATGCATCTAATGCAACCTAATGCAACAAACACAAGCATTTAATTCATTAAAATAAACAAACATCTCTTAATGCGTAGAAGGAGCAGATGTTACAAACCAATCCTGTAGTATACTATATTACACTATTTAATTAACTAAAAGGAACCATAGGATTGGGGGTGTTATAGTCAAGATGATTTATTTTGATGTACAAGAAAAGAGGGCATATAAGTATTCAAGATATGTGAGAGAAATAGTATTATCTATTAGTAGGATTTTGAAATGGGTATGAGTGGCAAGGTTGTTGTCTCCTTACCCTAACTGACTGACTGATGTTGACCTCACATATCTATAGGTATATGTCTCAAAAGAAAATCAATGTATTTGGATGTATATACATATATAACTATAACTGATCATAATATATATTGTTTTCTTTTTATTTAATTTCATTGTGTTACATGTGAGAACCAGAGTGTAGAGATCTGAATCAAATGGCATTTAGTTATTTAACTTGGTAAAAGTTAAAAATATTTACTCAAGTAGAGGTAATAATAACTCACCAATCTCATAGTATATTATATTATATTATCTAAATAACTAAGAGGAACTATATGATTGGGGGTGTTACATACTACAACCAAAAATCATGATTGGTTTTTGGATTATGGTTCAACGGTTCATGTATGCAATAATAAAAGCTTATTCAAGATCTAAATAGAATTGACGGAACCTTACAAGGTTTTAATGGGAAATCAAGTCATTGTCGAAGTGCCAGGAAAGGGAACTGTGGAACTTGACGTCACATCTAGAAAGAAGTTGACTTTGATGAATGTGTTCCACATTCCCGAAGTTAGGAAGGATATAATGTTTGCTAGTTTGCTTTCTAAGAATGGTTTCAAAATTTTAATTAAATCTAATAATGTAACAGTTTCTAAGCATGGTGTATTCATAGGAAAATGATACAATAGTGAAGACATGTTCAAATTAAGTATTAATGAAATTAATTATGTTTTTTTTACTCTGTTGAGTCTGATTCTTTCTTGTGGCATGCTAGACTAGGTCATTAATTTTAGTTCATTGAATTATATGTCTAAAAATGGTTATATTTCTTGTAAACACAAAATGGAAGGAAAATTTGAAATCTGTGTACAAGCAAAAATGACAAAGAAACCATTTCCCAAATTTGAAATAAATGCTGAATTGATTAATTTAATACACTCTTGTATATGTGAATTAAATGGAGAATTAACAAGAGGTGGAAGGCAATATTTTATTACATTTCTAAATGATTACTCTAGATTCATATACGTCTATTTGCTTAGAACTAAGGATGAAGAATTTCATAAATTCAACGAATATAAATAAGTTGTGGAAAATTAAAAGGATAGGAAAATTAAATTAGGTCTTAATGATAGAAGAGGACAATATTTTCCTAGTGAATTTGATCAATTTTGTGAGGAGCATGGTTTGATACATCAACAGAGTGCTCTATACACACCATAAAAAAATGGATTGGCTGAAATAAAAAATATGACTCTAGTTGATATGGTTAGTGCTATGTTATTAAATGCACATTTACTACATAATTTATGGGGTGAAACATTGTTAAATGCATGTTATATACTTAATAGAGTGCCTTTTAAAGGCATGCATGTTTCACCATATGAACTTTGTAATAATAGAAAATAAATTTTAAATTATTTAAAAGTGTGGGGGTGTATTGCATATTATAAAATACCTAATAATCGAAATCGTAAACTAGGACCTAAAAGCATCAAAAAAATTTTGTTAGATATGCACAACATTCAAAAGCTTATAGATTTCTTGATTTAAACTCAAATGTTATTATAGAATCTATTTACCTAGATTTTACTAAAAATAAATTTGTGAATGATTCTATTAATGAATTAATGTCTAGAAAAGCTAAAAATGTTGATGCTAAATTGTTACAATCTGATGTAATTCTAACAAAAGAGAAAGTAACAACATCCTAGTGGAACCAAGACAGAGTGTAACATCTGCTCTTTCTATTTATGAGCATTTTTTGTTAGTTTTAATTAATCTAAATGCTTGTGTATGTTGCGTTAGTTAGCATGTAATTGCATTAGTAGGGAACAAATTGGAAGGAAAAAGGATTAGGGACTCGAATGAAAGAAAAAGGTTTAGTGAGAAAAGTTATATAGGCTTTCAATACTCCAAGGTAGTAAACCATAATTTTGGCCAAAAGATTGGTTACTGTAGCTAACAGAATTTTGAAATCTCCTACCAAAGTTTTAGGGGAAAATGGTCATTCTCCATATAGCTAGGGAAGTTACTAATTGAGGCCAGATGAACCCTAGCATTCGATAAGGGTTGAAGTTGCTTTGACCACCCAGACCACCTATATATATGAGAAAATATCTGAAGTCTCACCATATGCACCCTGAACTTCAAACTTAGAGAGATAGAGAAGAGCTAGAGAGAGAAAGAGGGAGATTATAAAGGAAGTGAAAATTTTAAAGTAATATGAACTAAGAAGTGTGCAGCAAAGGAATCTAAGAGGGCATCTGACATTAATGCTCTAGCTTTTACACAAAACAAGGTAGTAAACAAAAGTATTCCTTTTATTTCGAAAGTTACTATTTATGTACTAAAATGTTTTATTTTCATGTTATTACACCAGAGAGGAAACTAAAAACCACATTCTTGATTTTTTTAATTGCTATTAGGTGTTTTAAATTGCATGGATGTACTTATGTTTGCGTAAATTAGATTATGAAATATGGGTTTTTACCTATTGATGAAAATGAGGTTGAATCCAAGATTTGAGTAAGATTAAACGATAACTTAGGTTGTTTTATGGGATAAATGATGCTTATATGCTAGTATTGAGCTGTTGATTATTAGAAATGAGTTACAAACAAGTTCTTGGGCAAAAATCTGGGTCAATAGCCCATTTGAAAAATATAGTATAATATAATAGCTAACTACTAGCTCTTGGAAGTCGACTATCGTATTCTTGAGTTGCTTATAAACATAATCCGAGCATTAGCAGCCAACTACCAGCCTTTAGAAGTCGACTGTCATGCTCATCTTTTCCAAAAACTCACCAAGAATAGAGCAGCCAACTATCAGGTTTATAGTAATCGACTGGTAGCCCTCGGGTTTAGAAATTTTAACAGGACAGTAAGTGAAAAGTCAACTGGCTAGCCTCTATTTTGGATAATGAATCAATGACCTAACTTAAAGTACAATTAGCCCAAAACTCCACTCAATCAAGGGATTTGAACCTAGAATGTATAATGGGTAACATGTGGGTTGAAAGTGAAAGAGCAAGAACAAGAATCATATGAGATTTTAAAAGGAATGAACATGAGATATACAAGAGAAATGAGAAAGTATTCCTACTATATGGATAGTGGTAGATTAGCTCATGTCAAGAAGCCGATTGTCGATATGGAATGGCTATTGGGCATTCCATGGTTAAACTGAATGATTTTGAAAATACCATAATGGTTATTAATTTTAAGTTAGTAAATTCCCCTATAGCCAGTTAAAGGAGTCACATACTTAAAGTTAGACATAACCATGGTATGAGCCAAACCACCCTAGTCTATATACTTATGAATATTGTTTTGGGAGATGATCTGTTGAAAATAGTAATCCCGTATATACAAGGGAAGAACTTACAGAGAGGTAGGCAAGGACTCTATTTTAATGATTACACAGGGAAGCAACTGCTAGAGAGGTGGATAGGGACCTTGTTAGACTCAGTGATAGGGGGGAACTGCCAGAGAAGTAGGCAGGAACCTTCATGGGGGTAGTAATAAGGAAGATCATGTTACAATTGATAATTAATGGTAAGACCTACCATAAAGGTAGGTAGGGACCTTGCAGTTCTTAGTGATAGGGGATTATTTGTCAAAGAGGTGGGCAGGAACCCTCATGAGGGTGTTAAGGATAGTTGAACTTGGATCCACTGGAGGACGCTCCCGCATGTACACATATTGTAGCCAAAGACTGCTGAATAATATAAAGATTGCAATTGAGCACTATGTGTGGTTGAAAACCATGAGAATACTAATTGTAATTGTGAACTACAGGTAGTCATGAACTACGAAAAACTCACCTGTGAGTGAGGGTTTAATATGAATAGTACATAAAAATATTTAAGTGAATTGAAGACAAATAGAGCAAAACCATAGTATCAAAAAAAACAAGAGTTCCTATTTAGTGCAATTGGTCATGACGTACCTAGAAAGCTACACACACCAAAACACACAGAAATCCAAAGAAAAATAAAGTTTGAAAAGGATCCCTAGATAGGACAACATTAACGTGCAAGAAAGAAAAAGAAAACCAAGTAAATAAAAAGATAAATAAGATAAGGAAAACAAAATAAAAATATTCATAGGGTAGACTTGACTTGGGATAAGAGACATAGCCTATGTATCTAATAAATTGGGATTAAAGTCTATGTAGTTTGGTACACAAAGAAAAAAAAAGGAAGGTGCAAAGTGAGAAAGAACTAGATGTAACATCCACTCCAATTATGATTAAAGAGATGTTTGATAATTGTTAATTTAATGTTTAATGCTTGTGTATGTTGTATTAGTGCATATAGTTGCATTAGCCTAGGGACTAAATTGAAAGGAAATAAATAGAGATTTAGCAAGAGGTAGTTAAGGACTCAATTGAAAAGGGAAAAGATGAGGGAATCTAAGAGTGTAAAATAGCTCAAGGACCAAATAGCAATTTCCTAGAATCCCTTAAACCCTAGCAGTAGCCTTAAACCCTTCTACAGTTCCACCTTCAGCATTTTTAGAGAGAGAAGCAGAGGGACAGGTAGAGAGAGAAAATGGCGAGCTAGGGTAAGGAAGAAGAGATTTTGCTGAAGGAAAGGCATATATAAGGTTAGGAATCAGTCCTACAGTAAGGAGAGAGCCTTTCTAACACATCCAACACACATATTTGCAAGGAATCAAGGTAGCAATCCATCCTAAACCCCTTTATTTTCTGAAAAGTTTACTGTTTCTGCAAAATATGAATTTCTAACTATTTGAACTGAGATTGGGGTTAAAGCTACATTCTGTATGCTTTTCTATTTCTATAGGATATTATGTTGCTGAATGTATGCTTATATATGTGCTTGTAATGGATTGGAAGGGCTGGGTTGTGTTTATCTTGAGGTATAGACTAGTTTTCCTTGAATGTACGATGTTTGAGCTAATATATAAGAAATGTTTAATGAGAAGTAAAGTTTGTTGTATAGAAATTAAGCTCATGCATTTAGAATTGAAAATGGAATGCTTTGGGACTGGGTACTATCAAAATCATATTTTCTAAACTGCAGCAGAGCATACCAGCCGATTGCTATGTATGGGGCAGTCGACTACCGTGTTCCTAGAAAACCCAAAAGTGTAGACACAGGCTTAGCAGCTGATTTCCAGATTCCTAACAGTCGACTGTCGGGCCTAAGTCTACATTAAGCAATCGATTGGCCATCCTCGCAATCGACTGTCATGCTCTTGGAAACCCAGAAGTGCAAACAGAGGCTTAGTAGCTGTCTGCCAGGTTCCTAGCAGTCAATTGTTGCGCCCGAGTTTGCACTAAGCAGTTGACTATTGTGCTCTGATTTTTGCCCAGGACGCGTTTCAGTAAGCCACCAGCGTGCTAGCTTACTGTTTGCCACTTGAGGAATATAGAGAGCCACTAGCCAACTGCTAGCCTTCTAGCAGTTGACTGGCAACCCTCTAGCTTGCGAAATGATGTTTTTAATGGCAATTGAGCTTGGTAATTCTCCATACTAACTTAATTAAGGGCTCACAACATAGGTAAGCAAGGAAACTAAGAGTTTTGGGTGATAAGACCCTTGTGATAGTAAAACAAAGAGAGAGTAGAAAGCACAAAAAGGTAAAGAGGAAAGTATTCTCAATGTATGCCTTAGGGTAGATAGGCTCATGATCGAGTGACCGATTGTCGGTATGGGACAACTATTGGGCATTCTATGGTTGTGCCATAAATTGGGGTGGTTAAACATCAACTTGAACTTAGATGATTTCAAAAATACCGTGATTTTTGCAAAATTTAAGTTAGTGTCATATCCGAAGGGCCATATGAGAAACACATACTTAGAGTTAAGCATAACCATGGGCATAGGCCGATTCACCGTAGAGTATATGTAGAGAATAGCATACCAGGTGTAATAACCAAATTTTGATGCTAATTTCATGTAAACTAGGTTTGGTACGAATTTTGAGGCTAAACACTGAAACTGGAAGGCTTTTCGGAGTCAGAAATGTGATATGTTGAAAGGAAAAGCAACCCGGCGATAAAATACTAATAAACAGAGTTTCAGACTTCAGTTTCTCAGACGAAGGCCAAAACCTCTACATAAGAACCCGTGCCAACGTCCAGATGGAAAATGACATCCTGAAGTTTCCCTAGGTGGTTCAGGAAAAGTCAGAATCACCCCTGAAAGCTTTAAATTCCCCAAAACCATGCCATTTTCAACATTTCTCTCTCTCTCCTCACTCTATTTTCTCTCTCCTTTCTCTCCTCCTTCCTCCACCGTGCGCCACCACCTGGGCCACCGTAGGCCACCACCTGACCTACCAACCGACACTCTTCGCCACCCTTGACCTCCAACAGCCACCCACGGCCACCAACGGCCGCCAGAGCCACCAAAAAATGAAGTTTTTTCCCTCTGTCCTGTGAAATCTTCGCCAGCTGAGATCATTGCTGTCAGCCACCGTTGACCGTCACTGCCACCACTAGCGTGTAGGCAAGCTGCCAGCCTTCTCCCCTAGCTCACAGTCGTCGAACGGAGCCTCTACACACGTAGATCGAGGAAAACTTCCTCTGTCGTGTGTCATTTTTCGAGGCCAGAAAATGCCACCCAAATGGCTGTGAACCACTGCGCCACCACCATATTCGGACTCCTCATCTTGAGGGCTTCACCGTGGTGTGATTTTTGAGGCCAACCGCACCCCTCCGCCATACACCACCGTACACCACCGTGCGCCGTGCCAGAGAATCTAGATAGAAACTCGAGAGACATTGAGACTGCCCCGGGATAGATTTCCATCATCCTGCAACCCCGGTAAGGTCTGATTCACCTAAACCTAATGAATTTTGATGGAATTAGCTGCCAAAAGTGAATAAAAAATAAACTGACTTAGGAAATTGTATAATCAGACTTAGGATTGTGAGACGAATGACGTAACGAGCTTAAATATTCATTTAAATGCCCAGGGAATTGATTAGGCTCGAAATTTGAGGATACGAGAAGTCTTGGATTGATTTGGAGCAAACGAACACCAGGTAGGATAATTTACGCTTCCCAAACATTGAAATTGATTGTGTAGATACCTGAACAATTAGATTTAATTGCATGGATTTACTTGCTTCTTTCGATGGACTAAATTGCATGCCTGTGTTCTAGGAATTCCATTTGCATGTTAGATATTTTGTTTATCGAGTTTAGATGCCATTAGGACGGGTTTACTTAGGGTAGGGTACTTGATAGGCGATATGGGATGGCCGTTAAGTATCCCGAGTGCAAGGAGATTTATAATGATATTGTTTCTACCAGATTTAGCCTGCACTGCGTTAAGGATCATGCGATAAATCAGGACGACCCTAAGAAAGGTTTAAGGAGTATAAGGGGGGACAGCCTACACGGGGAAACGTTGTGATTTAGGCATAATACCCTAGAACCCTGAGGAATAGCCGACCGTGAGCAAATGAGTTCGAATAGACTGTATGAGGATGAGAATTAGCATATGTGCACATGCTAGGGGATGCCCTAGATGTTGATTCTCACCCAGTCCTTAAGTGAGTGATTGGTGTTATAGATCACACTCACAACATAGGCGAGATTCGGGTGATTGGTGTTACGGATCACACCTAACGATAAGAGATGAAATTTCTCTAGACGACGTGCAATTGGATGATTTTAGATTCGGTCGCAGAGGATTTGTGGTCGACACGAATTTAGATACACCTGGCATGGGATTTAACCTGATTTCGATTACCGATTTTTAAAGAAATAGATTTTATGATTTTTGAGCATTTGTCGTGATTTTCATGCAATAAATTAATTTTTAAAGATAAGGTATTTCACATATTTTGAACTGATTTCGGGAAGTTATTTTCGGTGCTTGCACCACTGAGTAATCAACCAAATTTTGAACTATATTGTAAATTGTAAATTATTCTACTGGGATTTCATATCTCATCAGGTTGTTTGCTCAGATGAACAGGAACAGGGACCTAGACGCTAGTTGAGCAAGGTATTGATGATGGACAGAAGAGCAGCGTAGTTCTAGGCTTTAATTGTAATGTATATATATACTGACGAGGTTTTGTATTGGATTTTGTAATTTCTGCTTTTCTGTTGTTGTTGGATTAACTGTAAATTTTTTATGGATGACTTTTTGTACTTTGGGATACGTTCGAGATATAGGGGAGACTCTGCCAGATTTTCAGCAGGGTTTATCGCTGTAAATGTATATAATTAAGATGTAATTTATATGAATGGATTCCATGTGTATGTATGGAATCTAGTTTTATTATTCCAGAGTTTGTTGTGATGTCGCATGTATAATTAGTATAGCTGCATGTGAATTAGGGTTGAACAAAATTTGAATGGATGACGAAATATCTATTTGGGTTACGCTCAACCAGTAGCGATCCCCTGACATTCCCACATCAGGAATAACTATTTCTAAAACCCATATTCTTTCGCTAAGAAGATAGAGGATAGTATATTGTGGATTAGGGGGTCGTTATAATTATGGTATCAGAGCCCAGTTTGTCAGATTGTCTAGTTTAGTGGGTTAGGAATGTTGAATCTTCGAGCTTGCAGCTTTAGGGTTTTGATTGATTTAACTCTAGAATATTAGGACCTGATCTTGAATCGATAAGTAACAGAATGAATTTAATTTCTTTCTGTTAACAGTTGCTGTTGAGACTAATCTATTTGCTTTCTGTGTCAGATAATTATGGCAGAACCTAGCAAGGATAGCACTCGCAGGCCCAGAGGAAGGCCAGGACACAGGAGCTATGGTGCTTCGGGTAGTGACAGCATGGAGACTGACATCGACATGCGAGAAATGATGGAATCCATTCGGATGATGGTTGATGCTATAAGAGATCAAGCCACTACCAGTGCCAACGTGATGAGACAGCAGCAAGAGGATAGGCAAACCAGGAACTACAGAGCCACCCAGCATGCTAACCCATTGTATGAGGGATGGATAGAATTTCAAAGAGCAGGTTCATCCTCTTTTGCGGGTGCCTTTGCTCCAGCCACAGTAGAAGCCTGGATGAAGGACATAGAGAAGATCTTCAGGTTATTACAATGTGACGACGAACAGAAGGTCACATATGCAACATATATGTTGAAGGGTGAAGCAAAACAATGGTGGACAGGTGCCCAACAATTGATGGAAAGGAGGGGTATCCCGCTCACTTAGGAATCCTTCAAGGGAGTCTTCATGGAGCAATATTTCTCTAAGAGCGTCAAACAGTCAAAAGAAGCACAGTTTTTAAAGCTCACCCAGGGAGGTAGGCCATTCGAGGAGTATTTGAGACAATTTGAAGAGCTATCCAGATATTCCACATACTTGCGGATGCACTATGATGAGGCCTGGAAAGCACAGCAGCTAGAAGAGGGCCTAGACTTACCCATGAAGACTCAGCTAGCCACACTTGAGATCAGAGACTTCGCAATGCTGGTAAACAAGTGCCGAATCTTGAGTAAGAATCTGGAGTAGAGACAGGCTTAGAACATGACACAGAGGATAAGAAACCGGCCTAGACCAGCAACCAGGAATCTCAATGTGAGAGGCAGTATGTTTAAATCGCAACCAGGGGCTTCTAGCAGCGATAGATGACCTGATAATGCACCCTGTCAGAAATGTGAGACTAGGCACCCTAATCAACCATGTTGGCATCAAACTCCATTACAATGTTACAGGTGTGGAGCCACAGGACACATGGCAAGATACTGCCCTTCTAGCGAGAGCCAACAGACATCCGGTGGCCGAAGACCATAGGCTCCAGGGAGAGTTTTCACTCTGGACGCAACTAATGTCGATAGGTCATCAGGCTTGATGTAGGGTAGAGGTAAAATTTATAATTTTCCTATGATAGTATTATTTGATTCGGGTGCTACGCACTTCTTTATTGCTGATGTATGCATAAAGAAAATAAAACTACCTGTACAGATCCTGCCCTGTGATCTATATATATCCACACCCTTGGGAGAAGCCACTATGTCCCTATGTATATCCCTAAACTGCTCCTTAACCATTGAAGATACTTTGTTTATCGTGGACCTAGTATATATACCCTTGACTAAAATTGACATTATTTTAGGAATGGATTGGTTAACTAGGAATTGGGTCTTGTTAAACTGTTTCGAGAGGACAATCACTTACTTGGATAACGTGCCTGTGCGTGGGAGTGATAGGGCTTGTGAGATAGGTGATATGTCCCTCAATCTCTTTGAGGTAGAGTTACAGGATAAGTTAAGCCAAATTCCGATTGCTAGTGACTTTCCAAAGGTGTTCCCTTTGGAAGTAAGTAAATTGCCACCATCTAGAGAGATAGAATTCACTATTAACCTGATTTCGAGTGCAGGCCCAATAGCCATGACTCCATATCGTATGTCCCCAGCAGAATTGAGGGAATTAAAGGTCCAAATTGAGGATATGTTGGAGAAGGGGTTTATCAGGCCGAGTGTATTGCCATGGGGAGCTCCTTTCTTATTCATGAAGAAGAAAGACAGAAGATTGAGATTGTCTTATTCACTCTAGACGCAGCTAATGTCGACAGGTTATCAGGCTTGATGCAGGGTAGAGGTAAATTTTATAATTTTTCTTTGATAGTATTATTCGATTTGGGTGCTACGCACTCCTCTATTGTTGATGCATGCGTCAAGAAAATAAAACTACCTGTACAGATCCTGCCCAGTGATCTATATATATCCACACCCCTGGGAGAAGCCACTATGTCCCCATGTATATGCCTAAACTGCTCCTTAACCATTGAAGATACTTTGTTTATCGTGGACCTAGTGTGTATACCCTTGAGTGAAATCGACATTATTTTAGGAATGGATTGGTTAACTAGGAATCGAGTCTTGTTAAACTGTTTCGAGAGGATAATCACTTACTTGGATAACGTGCCTATGCGTGGGAGTGATAGGGCTTGTGAGATAGGTGATATGTCCCTCAATCTCTTTGAGGTAGAGTTGCAGGATAGGTTAAGCCAAATTCCAATCGCTAGTGACTTTCCAAAGGTGTTCCCTTTGGAAGTAAGTAAATTGCCACCATCTAGAGAGATAGAATTCACTATTAACCTGATTTCGGGCGCAGGCCCAATAGCCATGACTCCATATCATATGGCCCCAGCAGAATTGAAGGAATTAAAGGTCCAAATTGAGGATATGTTGGAGAAGGGGTTTATCAGGACGAGTGTATTGCCATGGGGAGCTCCTGTCTTATTCATGAACAAGAAAGACAGAAGATTGAGAGTGTCTTATTAACTCTAGACGCAGCTAATGTCGACAGGTCATCAGGCTTGATGCATGGTAGAGGTAAATTTTATAATTTTTCTTTAATAGTATTATTCGAATCGGGTGCTACGCACTCCTTTATTACCGATGCATGCATCAAGAAAATAAAACTACCTGTACAAATCCTGCCCTGTGATCTATATATATCCACACCCCTAGGAGAAGCCACTATGTCCCCATGTATATGCATAAACTGCTCCTTAACCATTGAAGATACTTTGTTTATCGTGGACCTAGTGTGTATACCCTTGACTGAAATCGACATTATTTTAGGAATGGATTGGTTAACTAGGAATCGGGTCTTGTTAAACTGTTTCGAGAGGATAATCACTTACTTGGATAACGTGCCTGTGCATGGGAGTGATAGGGCTTGTGAGATAGGTGATATGTCCCTCAATCTCTTTGAGGTAGAGTTGCAGGATAGGTTAAGCCAAATTCCAATCTCTAGTGACTTTCCAAAGGTGTTCCCTTTGGAAGTAAGTAAATTGCCACCATCTAGAGAGATAGAATTCACTATTAACCTGATTTCGGGTGCGGGCCCAATAGACATGACTCCATATCGTATGGCCCCAATAGAATTGAGGGAATTAAAGGTCTAAATTGAGGATATGTTGGAGAAAGGGTTCATCAGGCCGAGTTTATCGCATGGGGAGCTCCTATCTTATTCATGAAGAAGAAAGATGGAAGTTTAAGATTGTCTTATTCACTCTAGACGCAGCTAATGTCGACAGGTCATCAGGCTTGATGCCGGGCAGAGGTAAATTTTATAATTTTCATTTGATAGGATTATTTGATTCGGGTGCTACGCACTCCTTTATTGCCGATGCATGCGTAGAGAAAATAAAACTACCTGTACAGATCCTGCCCTGTGATCTATATATATCCACACCCCTGGGAGAAGCCACTATATCCCCATGTATATGCCTAAACTGCTCCTTAACCATTGAAGATACTTTGTTTATCGTGGACCTAGTGTGTATACCCTTGACTGAAATTGACATTATTTTAGGAATGGATTGGTTAACTAGGAATCGGGTCTTGTTAAATTGTTTCGAGAGGACAATCACTTACTTGGATAACGTGGTTGTGCGTGGGAGTTATAGGGCTTGTGAGATAGGTGATATGTTCCTCAATCTCTTTGAGGTAAAGTTGCAGGATAGGTTAAGCCAAATTCCAATCGCTAGTGACTTTCCAAAGGTGTTCCCTTTGGAAGTAAGTAAATTGCCACCATCTAGAGAGATAGAATTCACTATTAACCTGATTTCGGGTGCGGGCCCAATAGCCATGACTCCATATCATATGGCCCCAGTAGAATTGAGGGAATTAAAGGTCTAAATTGAGGATATGTTGGAGAAAGGGTTCATCAGGCCGAGTTTATCGTCATGGGGAGCTCCTATCTTATTCATGAAGAAGAAAGATGGAAGTTTAAGATTGTCTTATTCACTCTGGACGTAACTAATGTCGACAGGTCATCAGGCTTGATGCCGGGCAGAGGTAAATTTTATAATTTTCCTTTGATAGGATTATTTGATTCGGGTGCTACGCACTCCTTTATTGCCGATGCATGCGTAGAGAAAATAAAACTACCTGTACAGATCCTGCCCTGTGATCTTTATATATCCACACCCGTGGGAGAAGCCACTATGTCCCCATGTATATGCATAAACTGCTCCTTAACCATTGAAGATACTTTGTTTATCGTGGACCTAGTGTGTATACCCTTGACTGAAATCGACATTATTTCTGGAATGGATTGGTTAACTAGGAATCGGGTCTTGTGAAACTGTTTTGAGAGGACAATCACTTGGATAACGGGCCTGTGCGTAGGAGTGATAGGGCTTGTGAAATAGGTGATATGTCCCTCAATCTCTCTGAGGTAGAGTTGTAGGATAGGTTAAGCCAAATTCCAATCGCTAGTGACTTTCCAAAGGTGTTCCCTTGGAAGTAAGTAAATTGCCACCACCTAGAGAGACAAAATTCACTATTGACCTAATTCTGGGCACAGGCCCAATCGCCATGACTCCATATCGTATGGCCCCAGCAGAATTGAGGGAATTAAAGGTACAAATTGAGGATATGTTTGAGAAGGGGTTCATCAGGCCGAGTCTATCGCCATGAGGAGCTCCTGTCTTATTCATGAAGAAGAAAGACGAAGGTTTGAGATTGTGTATCAATTATCGGCAATTAAACAAGGTGACCATTAGGAATAAATACCATTACCACGTATTGACGACTTGTTTGATCAGTTGCAAGGTGCGACTGTGTTTTCTAAGATAGACTTAAGATTATGATACCACCAGATTAGGGTTAGAGAGGAAGACATCCCTAGGACAGCGTTTAGTACAAGATACGGCCACTATGAGTTTCTAGTGATGCCGTTTGGATTGACAAATGCACCAGCTGTCTTTATGGATTACATGAACAAGATCTTCAGACCCTACTTAGATTAGTTTGTAGTGGTGTTCATTGATGATATCTTAGTCTATTCCAAGACTCACCAGGATCATGCCCAACATCTTAGCACAGTGCTACAGATACTGGAAGAGAAGCAACTGTATGCCAAGTTAGAAAAATGGGAGTTTTGGTTGGAAGAAGTAAAATTCTTAGGACACGTGGTAAATGGGGAAGGAATAGCAGTAGACCCTAAGAAATTCCTGGGTTTGGCCGGCTATTATAGGAAATTCATTCAAGGATTTTCTCAAATAGCCTTGCCATAAACCCGATTGACTCAAAAGGGAGTGAATTTCGAATGGAGCGAGTAGTGTGAGAATAGTTTTCAGACTTTGAAAGAGAAATTGACCACCGCTCCTGTACTAATCCTTCCAAAACCCTTAGAACCCTTCATCATATATACATATGCATCCCTGAAAGGCCTAGGTTGCGTCTTAATGCAGGATGGGAAAGTTGTGTCTTATGCATCACGACAATTGAAACCTACTGAGGAAAACTACCCTACCCATGACTTAGAATTAGCTGCCGTCGTGTTTACCCTGAATATTTGGAGACATTACCTATATGGGGCTGTATTCGAGGTGTATAGTGATTACAAGAGCCTTAGGTACTTGTTTGATCAAAAGGAATTGAACATGAGGCAGCATATGTGGGTAGAATACCAGAAAGATTTTGATTTTGAATTGAAATATCATGTAGGGAAAGCAAATGTTGTGACAGATGCATTAAGCCGAAAGTCACTACAATTAGCTAGCCTAATGGTAGATGAGATGAGGTTACTTGAGGATTTTAGGAATCTCAATCTCAATGTAATCTTGTTTCCAAAGAGATTAGTGATGAGTGACTTCTTGATAACCTGCAAGTTGAGATAGTTGATTAGATAAGCCCAACTAGAGGACGATTCCTTAGAAGTATACGTTAACCAACCTGATTTTGGACTAGCCCCTGATGGAGTACTAATGTTTAGGAAGATGGTAGTGATTCCAAACTATCAGGAGCTGAAGGAAAAAGTGCTAGCAGAGGCCTATAGAAGCCATTATACCATTCACCCAGGTATTTTCAAGATGTATCAAGACTTAAAGAGGAATTTTTGGTGGCCCGGTATGCGGAAGGACATCACGAACTACGTGAATGCCTGTTTGACTTGTCAACAGGTCAAGATAGAACATCAGAAACCCGCAGGGCTACTGAAACCATTGGAGATACCGAAAAGGAAATGGGATCAAATAACCATAGATTTCGTGGTAGGATTTCCTAGGACACCAGCTGGATTTGATGCCATTTGGGTGGTAGTGGATAGGTTGACCAAGACTATGCACTTTTTGCCTGTTAAGATGCGATACTCCATAGAGAAATTAGCCAAAGTATACCTTAGGAAAATCGTAAGATTACATGGAATACCATCAGGTATAGTATCCAATCGAGACCTTAGGTTTACTTCAAGATTTTGGCAATCCCTATAACAAGCCTTAGGAACCCAGCTTAAATTTAGCACGGCCTATCATCCTTAGATTGATGGGCAGTCTGAGAGAACTATTCAGACTTTAGAAGATATGTTGAGGGCTTGTGTATTAGAATAGAAAGGTAGTTGGTATAAACACCTACCGTTGATAGAGTTTGCATACAATAACAGTTATCACTCTACCATCGGTATGGCACCCTATGAGGCTCTGTATGGGAGGAGTTGTAAATCACCCTTGAGTTGGGTAGAGATAGGGGAGAGTACCCTGTTGGGACCTGAGATTGTACAAGAAACCACTGATCAAATCAAAATGATCAGAGAAAAGATGAGGGTTGCCCAACAAAGACAGGAAGCCTATGCAAACAAGAGAAGAAGACCTTTAGAATTCAATGAGGGAGAGCATGTATTTCTGAGAGTGTCCCCCACCACGGGTATCGGTAGATAGGTAAAGACCAAGAAAATAAGCCCTAGATTTCTAGAACCATTCTAAATCCTACAAAGGGTCGATCCAGTTGCTTACCAAATTGCCTTACCTCCTTATTTGTCCAACCTACATGATGTCTTTCACGTCTCCTAACTTCGTAAATATGTTCCAGATCCTGCGCATGTATTAGGGAATCAACCAATAATATTAAAGGAAAATTTGACTTATGAATCTACTCTTGTACAAATCCTCGACTTTAAGACTAAGCAACTCTAAAGTAAAATAATCCCTTTAGTTAAGGTACTTTGGCAGGATGTAACATCGCAGGAGATGACGTGAGAGAAGGAAGACGACATGAGGCAACGATACCCACAACTGTTCATAGGTATGAATTTTGGGGAAAAATTTTCTTTTAAGGGGGGAGAATGTAATAACCGAATTTTGACGCTAATTTCATGTAAACTAGGTCTGGTACGAATTTTGAGGCTGAAGACTGAAACCAGAAGGCTTTTTGGAGTCAGAAATGTGATCTGCTGAAAGGAAAAGTAACCCGGTGATAAAGTAATGATAAATGGAGTTTCAGACTTTGGTTTCTCAAATAAAGGCCGAAACCTCTGCATGGGAACCCGTGCCAACGTCCAGATGGAAAACGACATCCCAAAGTTTCCCTGGGTGGTTCAGGAAAAGTCAAAATCACCCCCGAAATCTTTAAATTCCCCAAAACCCCCTCATTTTCAACATTTCTCTCTCTCTCCTCCTTCCTCTATTGTGCGCCACCACCTGGGCCACCGTGGGCCACCACCTGACCTACCAACCAACACCCCTCGCGTAAAATCTTTGCCAGCTGAGATCACCGCCGTCGGCCACCGTTGACTGTCATCGCCACCACTAGCATATAGGCCAAGCTGCCAGCCTCCCCCCCTAGCTCGCAGCCGTCGAACGGAGCCTCCACACATGTAGATCGAGGAAAACTTCCTCTGTAGTGCGTCATTTTTTTAGGCCAAAAAATGTCGTCCAAATGGCCGTGAACCGTCTCGCCACCACCATATTCGGACCCATCATCTTGAGGGCTTCACCATGGTGTGATTTTCGAGGCCAACGCGATAAATCAAGATGACCCTAAGAAAGGTTTAAGAAGTATAAGGGGGGATAGCCTACACGGGGAAACGTTGTGATTTAGGCGCAATACCTTAGAACCCTGAGGAATAGCTGACCGTGAGCATATGAGTTCGAATAGATTGTATGAGGATGAGAATTGGCATATGTGCACATGCTAGGGGACGCCCTAGATGTTGATTCTCACCCGGTCCTTGAGTGAGTGATTGGTGTTACGGATCACACTCACAACATAGGCGAGATTCGGGTGATTGGTGTTACGGATCACACCCAACGATAAGAGATGAAATTTCTCTAGAAGACGTGCAATTAGATGATTTTAGATTTGGTCGCAGAGGATTTGTGGCCAACACGGATTTAGATACACCTGGCATGGGATTTAACCTGATTTTGATTATCGATTTTTAAAGAAATAGATTTTATGATTTTTGAGCATTTGCAGCGATTTTCATGCAATAAACTAATTTTTAAAGATAAGGTATTTCACGGATTTTGAACTGATTTCGGGAAGTTGTTTTCGGTGCTTACACCGCTGAGTAATCAACCAGATTTCGAACTATATTGTAAATTGTAAATTATTCTACTGGGATTTCATATCTCACCAGGTTGTTTGCTCAGATGAATAGAAACAGGGACCTAGACGCTAGCTGAGCAAGGTATTGATGATGGACAGAAGAGCAGCGTAGTTCTAGGCTTTAATTGTAATGTATATATATACTGATGAGGTTTTGTATTGGATTCTGTAATTTCTGCTTTTCTGTCGTTGTTGCATTGGCTGTAAATTTCTGATGGATGACTGTTTGTACTTTGGGATACGTTTAAGATACAGGGGAGACTCTGCCGGATTTTCGGCAGGGTTTACCGTTGTAAATGTATATAATTAAGATGGAATTTATATGAATGGATTGCATGTGTATGTATGGAATCTAGTTTTATTATTCCAGAGTTTGTTGTGATGTCGCATGTATAATTAGTATACTTGTATGTGAATTAGGGTTGAACAGAATCCGAATGGATGACGAAATGTCTATTTGGGTTACGCTCAACCAGTAGCTATCCCTTGACATTCCCACATCGGGAATAACTATTTCTAAAACCCATATGCTTCTGCTAAGTAGATAGAGGATAGTTTATTGTGGATAGAGTTGATGGTGATTTCATAATATTATGATCTGCCCAAAAATGGAGAGGAAATGATTCGGGTAGAGTTGACAGTGATCCCATGAGAGTTATACCTACCTTGTTTGGGATGAAAAGAAGGAATCCTGCTTGTCAGGGATAATCTACCAAAAAGTCGCAGGGACCATTAAGGTACTTGGATCCACTGAGAGACACCTCAAAATGTACAAAAGTTAAGGCATGGCTAACTAGACATGCGCTCATTCATATAGACAGTGGTGCGTGGAGTTGTTGCTGGGCGACTCTCCCGATTACTCTTAGGTTGTTTTATGTACTGCTCATATGTTATAGAAATGAAATGATGACATGTTTACTATCACAAATGTGTTTTATAAGAAATTTTTTATGATGAGAATGATGATGAATGCACTTCCCATGTTTTAAAAACAATATGTTTAATGAATATGCATGTATGAGTACACAACATGAATAAATGCTAAATGCATTACATCCCAATAGTATGTGATATGTTTTATGAAAGAATGTAGAGTTTTTTCGTGCAAGCACGGTGGTACAGGTCAATGGATTTCGTAACAGGTTGTATTGCTACTGAGATTCAATTCTCACATTATTGTTGGCATGTATCAGAAGTATAGGTCCTGAGTTGGAGAAAAGGTAAAGTAGGAGTAAGTACCCACTGTGAGCTACAAAAAAGCGACCATTTTGAGATATAATAGGCACTTGTTTTATTTGTACTAGCTTTCATGATATTTTGGGAAAGACTAGTAATGATCCATTTTGTATAGCCCAGTTATACATAGATGTGAATGAGGGGATGCTTAGATGAAATTATAGTGGCATGAGTGATAGGAATGTTGCCTCCATGTCCAATAGTTAACTAATTATATTTAATTAAAATGTATGTCTATATATAATTAATCCAGGTTATTATATATATATATATTCCACTGCGATGTTGAGAGAACTCGAGAGTAGAGACCAACCCAAATGGAACTTAATTAATCAACTCGGTAAAAATTTTAAAATTTACTCAGGTAGAAGTGATAGTAACACACCATTATTATGATAATTATATACATTATACCTTTAAACACTTAAAAGGAACCATAGGCCAATAGGGGTGTTACACTAGATGACCAACATGATTTCACAAACAAAATGGTTCAAAAGATTGATTAATGTGTTTTAGTTTTCAAATTCACATCAATCTCTTATTCTTACTCTCTTCATTTTCTATTTTTTAACTTTTTTTTAGACTTTTGAAATAAGAGACACTTTGAAACATATGTTAAAATGAAAAACATAGTTCAAGTAAAATAGGCGGTACCTATAAATTCTCACACATGTTTATCATTCTAAGTAATCACTTTACCATAAAAAACATACCAAAAATTAAATAAACAACAATTGCACACTTTTCTCCACATTTTGGTACTCTAAACACACACTTTAAGAAAACATAATGAGGAGCATATGCCACTCCTTATTTGAACCATATTCAATAGAATTTTTGTATGTTTAAGAGAAAATAGCCACTCCAATCTTTGAAAACATCACAAACCCCTTTTCTACACTATTTAGCTATCCAAGTAGTTCATACCAATGTAGGGGGACATCCAAATATGATAGTCCAAGCATTGGGTGGATTTTCCAACATGAGAATCATCTAAAAATCTTATACTAGCAACAAAAACACTGAAATATCTCATCCAACACCTTGATTCATTTCTTTATTATTCTAAACATTCAAAATAGTTCACATTGTAACGACCCCTCTTATATACTTACATTATCAGAGTAATTAAAAAGTGTGAAATTCTCACAAAAATTTTTCCTTTTAAAAACTTATACCATTTGGGGTCATTACTAGTTGAATATAACCCAAATATACTATTCTATTTTTCTATTCAAATTCCACTCAACTACTTATGTGCAACATACCTAATACCACAATTTATACAATTTCATATTCTGGAATACAAAAAATTCTAAACCATCCATTCATGAACATTTGAGATATAAACCACAATGGTGCAACTATAGTAAACTTCCCATTAGCTTAATATATGTAAACATAAATATCCCTATAAATAGGCCCTACCAAAATTTTGGCAGAGTTTCTTAAAAACAAGACATTTTTTCAATTTTACAGCAGCCCAAAACATTGATTAAGGAAATAGCCATATATTTATAATTTCATATACAACCCAAGGCCTTCATGATATTCCAAAACATTATCTAAAAACTCAAAATTTACAAAATCTTTCAAGTTGCACTCTCGGTTACTCAACCTCATTTGGCATCCTGCAAGAAATTTTATCCCAGGCCCATCTAGTTCCTAGGCATATTCTGGGCCTGATCATTTGAACAATCAACTTAATGAGATAGAAAATCCCAGTAGAGTAATTTACAATTTTACCTTTTGGAAAATAGTTAAAAGGTTAGATGTACCCTTTATGGTATAAAAAACCTCTCCCCTGTGGCTATATCAATAAATATGTGAATTGAAATTTCATATCAAAACATTTTCAAAGCATATGGGAAATTTAAAATTTCTTATCAATTTCATAACTCATATATTTCATCAAATTCATAAGAGTATGGGAAAGACATTCTAATTCAATCATTATTTTATAATACCTGTATTTCCATCTCAAACCTCATTTGCATAACCTTTCTCATGTTATTGCAAATACCACATAAAAACTGCATATTCTCTTAAAATAAATATGCATACATTTTCAAAAATTAAAATCTTCATCACATTGCATGTTGTTTCTCAATCTCATTTTAATATTCATGGAGACTGTTATCCCTGTGAATGTCACAGAACCGTTATCCATGTGACAGAGATTATTGTCATCACAGGTACCATTGTCCCAGCAATTGTTATAAGACTGTTATCCATATGACTGAGAATCTAACTATCAGGTCATCCCTTGGCACGTGCACATCATTTGTTAGTCTCTTTATACACAACTATACAGCAATGTATACAGATAGGTGACTAATACTTAGGGTCATAGAGTTTTTCCACTTAAACCAATCCATTTGTCTCGTATAGACTATCCTCCCTTTACTCCTTAAGTCTTTCATAGGGTTGTATTAGTTTAAAAAGTAACATCTAACAAATACAAACTACCATAGATGAAAATAATTGCATTTTTACAAAAATAGTCTGCATAATGAACACTTAATGACCGTCCCATACCAGCTATTAAATGTCTACCTCAAATTTCGTCTACACGTTAAGCATACAACCCAATAGTCAAATTAAAACAAGTAGCAAAGGATTTATCTCATGCTTTTCAAACACATACATGTAATTCCTCTTATACTCATATGAAAACATTTATATTTTACAATAAATTTCATCAAATATTTCCCATGTCATAAAACAATTTTATTTCAACTAAAACAATTCACATTATCAATTCAAAATAGGGGAGTGTAGATTACTCTACCTTAACCATGATTTATTCTCGTAAACCAGGATTCTTTCTTCTTTTTCTCCTAGCTTGATTTCACAAGTCCCTTCTATTAATCCTTGGGAATAATTTCAACTTGCATACTTATTTCTTTCAAAGAATAATTTTACTGAAATTAAATTTTCATTCATTCTAAATCTCAATTTCACTCTTAATTTCACCCAATGCCTTTTTATATGCTTTTACTCTTTCATTACAGCCACTTTTTGCATTAAAATTCAGAACTTAACTTATTTTCAGTTTTACCTAAGAAAATAAGTTTTCACTTTAGTCCCTAATTTATCCCAAATTTATTATTTGATTGTAGAATTCTCCAATTTCTTCTATGAGACTTCTAGGAAGCTAAATAAACTTGATCTAACACAAAATTCTAGAATCTACAAGCTTTATAGTACTTAAACATATTATAAAATCCTTTCAGTTTAGTCCCTAAAACTTTCCTAATCTTGAAAGTAGCCCTTAAAATCACAAAAATCTCCTTAATTCATATGAGAGCCTCCATGTGACTCAATATTATAGAAAATACCAAAATTTATGAAATTTCAGTTCATTACCTACAATTTTCAGAATTTATACTTTAGTCTCTATTTTTCAAATGATGATTTTGCACTCTTTTTCTTCCATTTTTCACTTCAAGCCAATCATAAGAGTCTCATAGGGACTAAAATTTATAAAAAAAAAGCATCAAATTTGGAGAATTTTAGTTCATACCAAAATTTTTAAAAAATTATAGTTTAGTCCCTGTTTCTTCTTTAGCAGCTAACAACGGTGGATGGCGGTGGAAACGACACCGATGGTTGAAGGACACGTCAGCAGATGACTGAGGACCCAGCAACACAGCTCATCGACAGCCTATCAGCATGTAACACAAGATCGACACACGGTTGGAATTCACGAGTGGAGCAAAAAATGGCGTCCATTTTAGTCACTACGATAGTCATCGACGGTGAGAGACAGCAGTGGATGCTCGACGACGGTGGTGCGGTGTGGCAGTTCAGATAGAAGAAGGAAGACGTGTGCAATGTGAGGGGAAGAGAGAGGGATCGCGAGAGAGGAGAGAGAGAAATGGATAGGGAAAGAAGGAGATTTTGAATATTTAAGGCATCTAAGGGAATTTTGGTCTTTTACTAATGTACTCCAGATAATTTTGAATGCATTTTTTGATTTAGGCAAAAATATAGAAGACCATAGGAGAGATTTGGGAATTTTTAGAGTATCATAAATTCACAAAAAATATTTGTTAAGATTTAATTTGCAGATAAATAATTCTCCATTAAATAAAATTTTATTCCAAAAAATTCTCCAATTTAAGCTATAAGCTCAAGCTAATTCACTTAATCACTTCTCAACAACATTTCAAGATTTCTATTAAAATTTTTTCTAATTATTTAATTATTAATTAGAGTTATTACACACATTACCAGCAAAAAGAACCCAAACACAATATTCAGCACTCAACCCATTCTTTCAAAACCATTTTAAACATCCTAAATGACTCATTAAAAATGAGAGAGCCTGAAGCATTTTGACTCATTTCTCACCAATTAAACCATCCCAAAACAGATCTAACATTAAAAGAGAGCATAAAACACATATATTCAATCATAATTTGTCAATATAAATGACTTTAAATTAATATGTTAAACAAAGTAGAGGAATTGTATAAAAAATATTGTTAAAATGTTATGAAAGATTAGTTTGAAATAGAAATGTCTTGAAAGGATGTAGAAATAAAAGAAAAAGTTCTCAAATGTTAATGCATCAAATAATGGGTTAAAAAATAAATTAACAAAAAGTACTTTTTCTATTTCAATGAGTTGTTGGTTAGAGTAAAAAAGTAATTTTTTAAAAGTAAAAATTTCAAAAAATGACACATAGCAAATGTGATTCTTCATTTATATATATATATATATAGGTCGCAAGTCACCACCTATTGTGAGATTTTCATTTATTTTTTTAATTTAGTTTTTAAAAACAACTATACTTACCTTCCTATAGCTATCATAGTCACCATTGATGACATTTTTTATTTTTTATTTATAGTTTTAAAATAATGGGTGGTATTTAGAAAAAGTCGCCATCTATACTGGTTGCCATTGAAGCTTGTGAAATTTTTAAATTTGTTTAATTTAGTTTTATAAAACAATGGATGGCTACTAGAATGGTCACCACTTATACTTAACCTTCATTGGCAACATAGTTCACCACTAAAGATTGTGAAACTTTTAAACTTTTTTTGAATTTATTTTCTTAAAACAATGGGTGGCAACTATAAAGGTTGCCATTGAAGCTCATGAAATTTTTAAATAATTTTTTTGATTTAATTTTTTAAAACAATCAGTGGCGCCCAAAGAGGTCGCCACCTATACTTGCTCTTTAATGGTGACTATAGTCGCCACCAAAGCTCGTGAAATTTTTAATTTTTTTTTGCAATTATTTTTTTAAAACAATTGGTGGCAACCAAAGTGGTTGCCACCTATACTTGTCCTCCAGTGGTGACATCAATAGCCACCAAAGATTGTGAGATTTTTAACTTTTTTTAATAATTTTTTTAAACCAATAGGTGGAGACTTTATAGGTCACTATTAATGGTGACATAAATATATTGCTAGTTAAGGTAGTGAAGGAACCATTATTAGTGACAACTTACTTGTGTCACCCCAAAAAGTTGATTTTGGCTATCAAAATCTTAGTTCCATTGAAAGGTATTCACGGAAGATTAGATTTTTTGTAGTGTATACATTAATGAAATATTTTTTAATTAGTTTGATGCTCTTAGAAATTTGCATTATTTTTAATGTTTTAAAAATATTCATTTACAAATAGAATGCTTCTTAAAACTTTGAATAATCTAAAAATTATAAATCTTCAAAAACGTAAAACCCACGAGTCAGGGGCATGATCTTCATCCTCGTCTCCAAAGTTGTTTCAACAAATTTGAAGATCTACGAAATCTTAACGAAGAGCTTAAATGGGGATAACAAAAAAGTAGGATAATGGCAGGAGTGCCTCTGTAACAATCCCCTAATACGTCATACGTGATGCTTATCTGATTAGCGGAAGCATATGGGGTATTCTAAATGCTTATTCCCTATGTGGGAACGTCAGGGGATCACTACTGGTTGAGCGTAACCCAAATAGACTCTCTGTTGTCCATTCAGATTCCGTTCAACCCTAATTCACAACACAGCTAACTAACTATACATACATACATCATCATTAATAACCAATAAAACTCGTATACATATCGCGTCATACATTCATACACATTTCAATTCAAATCCATAAGTTTACAGCGGTAATTTCTACCAAAAATCCGGCAGAGTTCCCTCTGTATTTCGAACATTCCCAAAGTACAAAAATCACCTGTTAAAAATCAAACAACCATTCCAACAACAGCAATAAATATAACTAACATAAATCCATACACAGCAACATTAATTCATCACTACAATCCATGTATACTATCTGAAACGTTATATATACATTCAGTCTAATCCATACAGAATTCATAAGAAACCAAATCCGATAAATAACAGCATCATCAAAGTATATATATACAAATGATTCAAGCCTAAGCTAATCATCCTCCGTCTATTCTCAAGTCAGCCTCGGCTATCGTCTGGGCTCCTGCCCCTGTCCCTGTTCATCTGAGTAAATAACCTAATGAGATATGAATCCCAGTAGAATAATTTACAAATCAATTATCATTCGAAAACCAGTTGAATACCCAGCGGTGTGAAAACAGTGGAATACCTTATCTTTAAAAGTCATTTAATTACATGGAAATCGCTGCAGTTAATCGAAATCATAAAAAAATCCATTTCTTTGAAAATCAATCATCAAAATCAAGTAAAATCCCATGCCCTGTGTCTCTCAATCCTCGTTGGCTACAAATCCGCTGTAATCGAATCTAAATCATCTTCTAATTGCACGTAGTCTAGAGAGAATACCTCTCTTATCGTTGGGTGTGATCCATAACACCAATCACTCACTCAAGGACCGGGTGAGAATCAACATCTAGGGCGTCCCCTAGCATGTGCACATACGCCAATTCTCATCCTCATATAGCCTATTCGAACTCACATGCACTCGGTCGGCTATTCCTCAGGGTTCTAGGGTATTACGCCTAAATCACAATGTTTCCCCGTGTAGGTTATCCACCCTTATACTCCCTCAACCTTTCTTAGGGTCATCCTGGTTTAACGTGTAATCCCTAACTCAGTATAGGCTAGATATGATAAAAATAGTTTCGTTTAAAAGCTTCTTGTATGAGGAATACTTAACGGCCGTCCCATACTGGCTATCAAGTACCTAACCCTAAGTAAATCCATCCTAAAGGCATCTAAACTTGATAAACAAGGTGTCTAACATGCAATTAGGGTTTTCAGCACACAGGCATACAATTTATCCCATCGAAAGTAGCACGCAATTCTATGCAAGTCATCTAAATCAGTCAGGTATTCACTAAATCAATTCTAGGGTTTGGGAAGTGTAAATTATCGTACCTGGTCTCCGAATGCTCTAAATCACTTCAGAATTCCACGCAGTCTCATTTTCTGAGCCTGATTAATTTCCTGGACATAAAATTAAACATTTAGGCTCATCACGTCATCCAATTTTCAATCCTAAACTCGGTTACACAGTTACCTAGATTAATTAATTACCTAATTACGTTCGGTAGATATTTCAGTCATATACCATTAGTTTCTAGGAAATCAGACCTTACCAATGTGTCTGGATGATGTAATTCTACGTCACGGTGATCTCAATTTCTCGGGATGCACGTGCAGAAGCTCTGGCAAGGCGGCACACGACGGCGCACGGCAGAGAGGTACGGTTTGCCTCAAAAATCACACCACAGTGAAGCCCACAAGCCTAGGAGTCTGAATACGATGGTGGCGCGGCGGTTCACGACTGTTTGGGTGGCATTTTCTGGCCACAAAGCTTCTCGCACGGTGGACGATGTTCTTCCTCGATCCGGGCGCATCCGGCCTCCTTTCGACGGAGCCGAGCTACTGGAGGAAGCTGACAGCTCGGGCTACACGGTGGTGGGGGCGGTGACGATCGACAGCGACGGACGGCGGCGATTCGAGCTGGAGAAGTTTCACGCGATGGAGGGGAAAAACGGCATTTTTCCGGCGGCTCCGGCGGCTGTTGGTGGCCCTGGTTGGTTGCTGGAGGTTGGGGGCAGTGAGGGCTGTCGGTTGGTACCCTTGGTGACGGCCCACGGTGGCTGTAGCGGCCGTTCACGGTGGAGGAAGGTGGAGAGAGAAAAGAGAGAGGAGAGAGAGAGTGTGGTGAGGAGAGAGAGTGAAATGAGAGAAATAGAGGGAATTTGCGTAATTTAAAGCCTCCAGGGATGATTCTGACTTTTCCTGGGCCACCCGGGGATGTTTTAGGGTGTCAGCATCCTTCCAGATGTTGGCACGCATTTTTATGCAAAGGTTTTGGCCTCCGTCAATGAAATTGATGCACAAAACTTCTTTCGTTAGTTTCTTATCGCCGGATTGCATTTCTTTCTGTTTGATCGTGTTTCTGGCTTCAAACGACCTTCTGTGTCAAGTCATTATCCTCAAAATACGTGCCAAGCTTCGTTTAATGAAAATTAGCTTCAAAAATCAAAGTTTATCTTTTAAAATCCTTTAAAACTCTTTCAGAATTCTTTCTGTTGTTACATTCTCCCCCCCTTAAAAGAAATTTTGTCCCCAAAATTCATACCTATAAACAGTTCTGGATATCTTTGCCTCATCTCATCTTCTTTCTCCCACGTCATCTCCTGCGACGCTACATCCTGCCAAAGTACCTTAACTAGAGGGATTATTTTACTTCGAAGTTGCTTAGTCTTATAGTCAAGGATTTGAACAGGAGTAGATTCATAAGTCAAATTTTCCTTTAATATTATCGGTTGATTCTCTAATACATGCGCAGGATCTAGGACATATTTACGAAGTTGGGAGACGTGGAAAAAATCATGTAGGTTGGACAAATGGGGAGGTAAAGCAATTTGGTAGGCAACGGGACTGACTCTTTGTAAAATTTGGAATGGTCCTAGGAATCTAGGACTTAGTTTCTTAGTCCTTATCTGTCTACCAATACCCGTGGTGGGGGACACTCTCAGAAATACGTGATCTCCCTCGTTAAATTCCAAAGGCCTTCTTCTCTTATTGGCATAAGATTCTTGCCCCTGTTGGGCAGCTCTCATCTTTTCCCTGATCATTTTAATTTGATCAGTGATTTCTTGCACCATTTCAGGTCCCAAAAGTGCACTTTCCCCCATCTCTACCTAACTTAAAGGTGACTTACAACTCCTCCCATACAGAGCCTCGTACGGTGCCATACCGATGGTAGAGTGATAATTGTTGTTGTATGCAAACTCTATCAACGTCAGGTGTTTATCCCAACTTCCTTTCTGCTCAAGCACACACGCCCTTAACATATCTTCTAAGGTTTGAATAGTTCTCTCAGACTGCCCGTCAGTCTGAGGATGATAGGCTGTGCTAAATTTAAGTTGGGTTCCTAAGGCTTGCTGTAGGGATTGCCAAAATCTCGAAGTAAACCTAGGGTCTCGATCAGATACTATACCTGACGGTATTCCATGTAGTCTTGCAATTTCCCTAAGGTATACTTCGGCTAATTTCTCCATGGAGTAATGCACTTTAACAGGTAAAAAGTGTGCAGACTTGGTCAACCTATCCACTATCACCCAAATGGCATCAAATCCTGCTGGTGTTCTAGGTAGTCCAACCACAAAATCCATAGTGATCTGATCCCATTTCCTCTCTGGTATCTCCAATAGCTTAAGTAGCCCTGCGAGTTTCTGATGCTCTATCTTAACCTGTTGACAAGTCAAATAGGCATTCACGTAATCTGTGATATCCTTCCGCATACCGGGCCACCAAAAATTTCTCTTTAAGTCCTGATACATCTTGGAAATACCGGGGTGAATAGTGTAATGACTTTTGTGAGCTTCTGCTAACACTTTTTCCTTTAGTTCCTGATGGTTCGAGATTACTACCCTCTTCCTAAACATTAAAACTCCATTAGGTGCTAGTCCAAACTCGGGTTGGTCTGCGTATACTTCCAAGGATTCATCCTCAAGTTGAGCCTATCTAATTAATTCTCTCAATTCGCAGGTTATTAAAAAGTCACTCATCACTAATCTTTGTGGAAACGAGATTACATTGAGGCTAAGGTTCTCAAAATCCTCAAGTAACCTCATCTCACCAATCATTAAACTAGCTACTTGTAGTGACTTTCGGCTTAATGCATCGGCTACAACATTTGCTTTCCCTGCATGATATTTCAATTCAAAATCAAAGTCTTTTAAATATTCTACCCACCTACGCTGCCTCATGTTTAATTCCTTATGATCAAACAAATACCTAAGGCTCTTATGATCGCTATATACCTCGAATACCATGCCATATAGGTAATGTCTCTAAATCTTTAGGGCAAACACAACGGCAGCTAGTTCTAAGTCATGAGTGGGATAGTTCTCCTCTGCAGGTTTCAATTGTCGTGATGCATAAGCCACAACTTTCCCATCCTGCATCAAAACACAACCTAGGCCTCTTAAGGATGCATCTGTGTATACAGTAAAGGGTTCTAGGGGTCTCGGAATAATTAATATAGGAGCGGTGGTCAATTTCTCTTTCAGAATCTGAAAACTAGTCTCACACTGTTAGCTCCATTCAAAATCTACCCCTTTTCGAGTCAACCGGGTTAATGGCACAACTATTTGCGAAAATACTTGAATGAATTTCCGATAATAGCTGGCCAAACCCAGGAAACTCCTAATCTCGGTAACTGTTCTAGGTTAATCCCAATCTAATACTGCTTCAATTTTCTTCGGGTCGACTGCTATCCCTTTCCCATTAACCATATGTCCTAAAAATTTCACTTCTTTTAACCAAAACTCACATTTCTCCAGCTTTGCATACAATTGTTTCTCTTCCAAAGATCTCAGAATACGGTGTTAAGATCTTTGGGCATGCTCTTCATGAGTCTTGGAGTAGACTAAAATATCGTCGATGAATACCACAACGAATTGATCTAAATAGGGTCTGAAAATTCTGTTCATATAATCCATAAAGACAGCGGTTGCATTCGTCAATCCAAACGGCATCACTAAGAATTCGTAATGGTCGTATCTTGTCCTGAATGCTGTCTTAGGAATATCCTCCTCTCTAACCCTAATCTGGTGGTATCCTGACCTTAAATCTATCTTAGAAAATACAGTCGCACCTTGCAACTGATCAAATAAATCATCAATACGTGGCAATGGGTATTTGTTCTTAATGGTCACCTTATTCAATTGCCGGTAATCAATACACAGTCTTAAACTCCTGTCTTTCTTCTTTACGAATAAGACCGGAGCTCCCCATGGTGATACACTTGGCCTAATGAACCCCTTCTCCAACATATCTTCAATTTGGACTTTTAATTCTCTCAATTCTGCGGGGGCCATACGATATGGGGTCATAGCTATTGGACCCGCTCCCAGAATCAGGTCAATGGTGAATTCTATCTCCCTAGGTGGTGGCAGTTTACTTATTTCCAAAGGAAATACCTCCGGAAAGTCACTAACGATTGGGATTTGGCTTAGCTTATCCTGCAACTCTACCTCAGAGAGATTGAGGGACATATCACCTATCTCACAAGCCCTGTCATTCCCTCGCACAGGTACGTTATCCAGATAAGTAATTGTCCCTTCGGAACAATTTAACAAGACCCGATTCCTAGTCAACCAATCCATTCCCAAAATAATGTCGATCCCTGACAATGGTATACACACTAAGTCCACAAGAAATAAGGTATCTTCAATGGTTAAGGGGAAATTTAGGCATATTCGTGGGGACATAGTGGCTTCTCCCAAGGGTGTGGATATGTATAGGTCACAGGGCAGGGTTTGAACAGGTAATCTCATTCGTTCTACGCATGCATCAGCGATAAAGGAGTGCGTAGCACCCGAATCAAACAATACTATCAAAGAAAAATTATAAATTTTACCTCTACCCTGCATCAAGCCCGAGGACCTGTCGACATTGGCATCATTCATGGTAAAAACTCTCCCCGGAGCCTGTGGTCTTCGGCTACTAGATGTCGGCTGATTCCCTGTGGAAGGGCAGTATCTAGCCATGTGTCCTGTGCCTCCACATCTATAACACTAGAGTGGAGTCTGATGCCAGCAGGGTTGATTTGGATGTCTGGTACCACACTTCTGACAAAGAGTATTATCAGGTCGCCTCCCACTGCTACTAGAAGCCCCTGGTTGCGGTTTAAACATACCGCTTCTTACATTCAGATTTCTGGGTGCTTGTCTGGGCCGATTCCCTGTTCGTTGTGTCATATTCTGAGTCTGTCGCTGTTCTAAATTCTTACTCAGAATTCGGCACTTGTTAACCAATATGGTGAAGTCTCGAATCTCCAGGGTAGCTAACTGAGTCTTCATAGGTAAATCGAGGCCTTCTTCTAGTTGCTTTGCTTTCCAAGCCTCATCGTAATGCATTCGCAGGTAAGTGGAGTATCTTGATAATTCTTCAAAATGTTTCAGATACTCGTCAAACGGCCTGCCTCCGTGGGTGAGCTTTAGGAACTGTGCTTCCTTTGCTTGTTTCACGCTCTCAGGGATATATTGATCCATGAAGACTCTCTTGAAAGATTCCCAAGTCAGTGGAATGCCTCAGCTCTCCATCAATTGCTGGGCATCTGTCCACCAAAGTTCTGCTTCACCTTTTAGCATGTACGTTGCATATGTGACTTTCTGTTCATCGTCGCACTGCAACAACCTGAAAATCTTTTCAATTTCTTTTATCCAAGCTTCCACAACAGCTGGATCGGAGGCACCTGTAAATGGAGATGGACCTGCTCTCTGAAACTCGATCCATCCCTAATATAGTGGGTTCGCATGTTGGGTGGCTCCGTCGTTCCTTGTCTGTCTATCTTCCTTCTGCTATCTCATTACATTAGCGCTGGTAGTGGCCTGATCTCTCATTGCATCGGCCATTAATCGGATGGATTCCATCATGTCACGCATGTCAACCTCAGTCTCCATGCTACCACTACCTGACGCAACCTGGTTTCTGTGCCTTGGCCTTCCCCTGGGCCTACGTGTGGCGTCCCTGCTAGATTCTGCCATGCTTATCTGACACATAAACAAATAGATCAGTCACACAGCAACAGTTAATCAGCAAAATATTAAATTCATTCCATTCATTATCGGTTCAAAATCAGGTCCTAACATTCCAGAGTCAAATCAATCAAAACTCTAAAGCTGCAAGCTCGAAAATTCAAAGTCCTAGGCCCACTAAACCAGAAGATCCGACAAACCGGGCTCTGATACCATAATTGTAACGACCCCCCTAATACGTCATACGCGATGCTTATCTGATTAGCGGAAGCATATGGGGTATTCTAAATGCTTATTCCCTATGTGGGAACGTCAGGGGATCGCTACTGGTTGAGCGTAACCCAAATAGACTCTCCGTTATCCATTCGGATTCCGTTCAACCCTAATTCACAACGCAGCTAACTAACTATACATACATACATCATCATTAATAACTCTGGAATGAAATCTAAAACTCGTATACATATCGCGTCATACATTCATACACATTTCAATTCAAATCCATAAGTTTACAGCGATAATTTCTACCAAACATCTGGCAGAGTTCCCTCTGTATTTCGAACATTCCCAAAGTACAAAAATCACCTGTTAAAAATCAAACAACCATTCCAACAACAGCAATAAATATAACTAACATAAATCCATACACAGCAACATTAATTCATCACTACAATCCATGTATACTATCTGAAACGTTATATATACATTCAGTCTAATCCATACAGAATTCATAAGAAACCAAATCCGATAAATAACAGCATCATCAAAGTATATATATACAAATGATTCAAGCCTAAGCTAATCATTCTCAAATACTATTCTCAAGTCAGCCTCGGCTATCGTCTGGGCTCCTGCCCCTGTCCCTGTTCATCTGAGTAAACAACCTAATGAGATATGAATCCTAGTAGAATAATTTACAAATCAATTATCATTCGAAAACCAGTTGAATACCCAGCAGTGCGAATACCGAAATCATCTTCCCGAAATCAGTTCGAAAACAGTGAATACCTTATCTTTAAAAGTCATTTAATTACATGGAAATCGCTGCAGTTAATCGAAATCATAAAAAAATCCATTTCTTTGAAAATCAATCATCAAAATCAAGTAAAATCCCATGCCCTGTGTCTCTCAATCCTCGTTGGCTACAAATCTGCTGTAACCGAATCTAAATCATCTTCTAATTGCACGTAGTCTAGAGAGAATACCTCTCTTATCGTTGGGTGTGATCCGTAACACCAATCACCCGAATCAAGCCTATATTGTGAGTGTGATCCGTAACACCAATCACTCACTCAAGGACCGGGTGAGAATCAACATCTAGGGCGTCCCCTAGCATGTGCACATATGCCAATTCTCATCCTCATACAGTCTATTCGAACTCACATGCACTCGGTCGGCTATTCCTCAGGGTTCTAGGGTATTACGCCTAAATCACAACGTTTCCCCGTGTAGGTTATCCACCCTTATACTCCCTAAACCTTTCTTAGGGTCGTCCTGGTTTAACGCGTAATCCCTAACTCAGTACAGGCTAGATATGATAAAAATAGTTTCGTTTAAAAGCTTCCTGTACGAGGAATACTTAACGACCGTCCCATACTGGCTATCAAGTACCCAACCCTAAGTAAATCCGTCCTAAAGGCATCTAAACTCGATAAACAAGGTGTCTAACATGCAATTAGGGTTTTCAGCACACAGGCATGCAATTTATCCCATCGAAAGCAGCACGTAATTCCATGCAAGTCATCTAAATCAGTCAGGTATTCACTAAATCAATTCTAGGGTTCGGAAAGTGTAAATTATCCTACCTGGTCTCCGAATGCTCTAAATCACTTCAGAATTCCACGTAGTCTCGGTTTCTGAGCCTGATTAATTTCCTGGACATAAAATTAAACATTTAGGCTCGTCACGTCATCCAATTTTCAATCCTAAACTCGGTTACACAGTTACCTAGATTAATTAATTGCCTAATTACGTTCGGCAGCTATTTCAGTCATATACCATTATTTTCTAGGAAATCAAACCTTACCAATGTGTCTGGATGATGGAATTCTACGTCACGGTGATCTCGATTTCTCGGGATGCACGTCCAGAAGCTCCGGCACGGCGGCACATGGCGGTCCAGGCGGAGAGGTGCGGTTTGCCTCGAAAATCACACCACGGTGAAGCCCGCAAGCCCAGGAGTCCGAATACGGTGGTGGCGCGGCGGTTCACGACTGTTTGGGTGGCATTTTCTGGCCACAAAGCTTCTCGCACAGTGGACGATGTTCTTCCTCGATCCAGGTGCATCCGGCCTCCTTTCGACGGAGCCGAGCTACTGGAGGAAGCTGACAGCTCGGGCTACACGGTGGTGGGGGCGGTGACGATCGACGGCGAGGGACGGCGGCGATTCGAGCTGGAGAAGTTTCGCGCGATGGAGGGGAAAAACGACATTTTTTCGGCGGCTCTGGCGGCCGTTGGTGGCCTTGGTTGGTTGCGGGAGGTTGTGGGCAGTGAGGGCTGTCGGTTGGTACCCTTGGTGGTGGCCCACGGTGGTTGTAGCTGCCGTTCACGATGGAGGAAGGTGGAGAGAGAAAAGAGAGAGTAGAGAGAGAGTGTGGTGAGGAGAGAGAGTGAAATGAGAGAAATGGAGGGAATTTGCATAATTTAAAGCCTCCAGGGACGATTCTGACTTTTCTCGGGCCACCCGGGGATGTTTTAGGGTGTCGGCATCCTTCCAGATGTTGGCACGCATTTCTATGCAAAGGTTTTGGCCTCCGTCAATGAAATTGACGCACGAAACTTCTTCTGTCAATTTCTGATCGCCGGATTGCATTTCTTTCTGTTTGATCGTGTTTCTGGCTTCAAACGACCTTCTGTGTCAAGTCATTATCCTCAAAATACGTGCTAGGCTTCGTTTAATGAAAATTAGCTTCAAAAATCAAAATTTATCTTTTAAAATCCTTTAAAACTCTTTCAGAATTCTTTCTGTTGTTACAGCCTCCTTGCTTTTTGTCCCCATGCTTGCCTTTGCACTCTATCACTGTCACCATTCCTTGTGTCGAGAAGAAAATTATCTCATCCACATTCTCTATGAGGATTTGGGAATCTACAGGATTTCTTTGAAAAATTTAAAATATCAACATAAATTTATTAAAACTTAAATAAATTTTCATAATTTTTCTTCAAAAAATATCTTAGTTAAAAATACTTCAGTAAAAAATACTTAATTTTACAAAGATAATTAAAAGATTGATTATAATTTTAAATTTTTTAAATAAGATAGAGTGAGATAAGAATGAATGAAGTCTTCAAAAATTTGACTACCTTCTAGCATTATTAGATTACTTGCTTTTTTTTTAAAATTTTTTAATTAGTATAAATAATGAAAAGAGAACTTACCAAATAAGATATTTAAATTAATATATATAAATTTGAAAATTTTTCTTATAAATCTGTAAGAACAAAAACTTGAAAAGACGGGGAACATGATCCCATTTCAATCCCAAAAGTTACTTTGACGAAGTTTTGCATCGAATCCACGCAGAAAAAAATCTTATATTTGGGTCCCCCCACTACAAAAAATATGGCTTTCAGTGGCGACAAAATGTGTTGCCATTAAAGACTTTCAGTGGCGACATTTAAAAAGTCGTCACTGAACAGCTTCAGTGGCGACAATCTATCGCCACCAAAGAGTTCCAGTGGCGACATTTCAATGTCGCCACTAGAAGTTTTCAGTGGCGACAGTATATGTCGCCACTGAAAGTCTTTAGTGGCAACTTTTTAAATGTCGCCACTAATGCATAAAAAAAAAGCTAAAAAAATTTTGAAGTGAATTTTTCGTTTTTTCTTCTCCTTCCAACACATTTCATCATAAATTTCATATTCCCTCCTTTTTTAAAAAATTTCTTCCCGTCTCCCCTCTCTCTTTTCTTTCCATCCTTTTTCTAAATTTCCTAAGTTAATTAAACTCACATTTAAAAATCATTTCATGCCTCTCTCTCTCTAGAATCTTCATCTTTTTCCTCCTTTCCTTCATCTTTCTTCCACTTTTTCCTTCTTCTCCAACTTAGGTTCACTTTCTACCACCATTACCACTTACTAAGGTCACCATCGGTCAGTCACCGACCATCCCCACCACCGTCCGTCGTTCAGGCAACACACAATAGCGTTTATTTGCTGCAAAATGGAGGAACTCGAAGTTCCAATGGCTGGACCTTTTGGGCTGCAAAAATGAGGAAAAGTTTGTGGGTTTTGTTAGAAAATTGGTGAGTAGTTAAAATCTTGTGTATATTTTATGTTTTGCATTTTTTTGAGTGAGCCTTGTATCTCCATTGTTGCTGAAAAATTGCAGAAGAGAGAGAGAGCCACGGGTAGAGAGAGAAAGTGCAGTAAAAAACACTTAAAAAGCTAAAAAATGAAGGAAAATGCAAGTAAAATGAGCTCCTTTGATTTGCACATTTTGAATGCACTTTGATTCTTTTTTTTTCCCTCTCATTTCTGATTTGATGGCTATAATGGGACTGATTTTAGCATTTAGAATGCCCAAAAAACTCAAAGGAAGCTTTGTATACTCCAATCTAAGCTTAGAAAACCATTTAGAGGCACTTTATGAAATTGGGACTAATCTAAAATTTTTTTAAATTTCTGGGGCATTGCTGCAACCTCTAAAAATTTAATATGTTGTTAGAAACAATGGAAATGATGGAATAGAAGTGAAAAATGGGGGAAAAAAAGTACAAAACCATTATTTGAGAAGAAAAGGACTAAACTACAAATTTTAAAAATTCTAGGTAATGAACTAAAATTCCTTAAATTTTGATATTTTCTGTGATATTGAGTTACATGGAGGCTCTCATATAAATTAAGGAGACTTTTGAGACCTTTAAGGACTACTTTCAAGACCAGGAAAATTTTAAGGACTAAATTGAAAAGATTCTTTTTATTTTGTTTAAGGAAAAAAAACCCTATAATTTTGAAATTTTGAGTTAGGTCAAGTTTATTTAGTCTCCCAAAAGTATCATAATGATCTTAAGCAAGGAACTGAAATACAAGTTGTAAACTAGAATACAAACTTTTTATTTATTTGACCAAATTTTTTTTTTAAAAAAAGTCAAGGAGATTGAAATAAATGTTAACTTAGACAATATTGTTTATGATTTTGTTCCATTAGAAGAAATCCAAGGAAGGAACATAGATATAATAGGTTAGAGATTGTTATTTTAATTATTCAAGTTTATAAATTAGTATTTAATGTGCATATTGTCTTGTCTTTTGTTGATAATATATATATCATGAGACTAATTATACTTATTCTTAATGTTTTTATTTTAAACAGGGACAAAATTCAAGAAGAAACAATGATTCTACACAACAATGATGCTTTGAATGTTTTATATTTTATTTCAATTAGTTGTGTAATTATTATAAATTATTTCATTATTGATAATTGTAATATTAATAATTATTGACAATAATGTAATATTATTTTTGTGTAATATAATAGTATTTTGTTTTATAATTTTCTTTTGTAATACTCTTAAGATAACAAGAAATGAAAAAATAAAAAAATATCAAAAATAAAATAAATATACAAACCAGATGATTCAATGGCGACATAAGGAAGTTGCCACAAAAAAGGGTTTCAGTGGCGACATACAAAAGTCGCCACTAAAGAAGGATTTAGTGGTGACAAAAAAGTCGCCACTGAAAGGAGCTTCAGTGGCGACATTTCCTGTCGCCACTAAATCTATGTTTCTGTGGCGACTTTTAACTTTTAAATTTCAATTTCTGTGGCGACAAATTTTATTTTTCAGTGGCGGCAAATGTCGCTACTATATATATTTTCAATGGCGACATTTTTTGTCGCCACCAAAGACCTTCAGTTGTGGAAGTTTCAATGGCGATAAGTGACAATTATTTTGTCGCTACTAAAAAGTTTTAGTGGCGACTTTTCTCGCCACTAAAAGCAAAATTTTTTGTAGTGCCCAAAGGACAATCCAAATGGAGATCCCTAAATCTAAGAAAGTTTTTCATCTTTAATTGAAAAAATATATATTTAATAAATAAAATTTTCATAAACATAATTTAATTTTAAGTTATAACTAAATTCAATTCCAAATTTTAAATAATTATCATTTATTTGTTGAGATATGCAAAAAACTAATTTTATTAATCATGAAAAAATTGTTATATAACCAAAGATTTTTATTTTAAACCACTAATAACATTCCTCTTTCACTTTTTTGTTTCATTTATGAATTTGAAAATTTTTATCAATATTTTATTATATTTATAAATTTTTGCATTTATTTGTCGTGTGAAGTGAAATCAAGTATACTATATATACAATTACATTACCAAAGTGTAGTCAATCATTTCATGGAACTTATTACAACTGTTAAAAAGCATATGTATTTAAGGAGAGTTTTATGAGATATCGTAATGAGACAATTCGAATATAGTTGATACATTTCTTTTGTTTTAAGTTGAAAATTTTATTTATTTATATTTTTTTGTTTTTGTTGAACAAATTATTAAAATTTTTTTATTTGAGTTATATTTGGATCTAATTTATCTAATTAATTTGTTATTATTTATCAATTTATTTTTATTTTAACTATGTATCATTAGTTTATAATTTTACTTTGCATATTATAATAATATTATTAAATTATAATATTTGATGGATATATTATTTGAAAAAATTTAGCATCGAATGGATTAAAATTTATTCATATGTATACTTGCTACAAAAATCAAACAATTGCCTGCAACACACACGTGTTTTCTACTAGTACATTTAAAAAGCAAAATCTTGTGTCTGTCTATTTGTTTAATAAAACTTTGCCGTCTATATAGGACGAAAACTTGAAGTCCTATGACAAAAATGTCAATTGGGTTACTGTAAAGACAGGACTTAAAAAATAATTTTTTGGAATAGGAAGTTTAAAATATTAAATTTTTGCATTTAGTACACAAATTAAAAAAATATTTTTAAAAATATCATATTTTTAGAAATATTATATTTTTAAGAATAGAGTATTCTTATAATTTTGTAGATTTTTATTTTCACCTAAAGAGGTAAAAATTTTGTATTTTTATTGCACAAAAATATTTTTATATTAATAAAATTATTAAATTATTCTTATAAAACTTAACTTACCTTATTTTTCAAACCCTTCTTCTATCTTGATTATAGCTCAAAATTAGGCACTACTCTCAGGTGTGAATAATTTTTAATATAATTATATTTATTTTTAATATAATTTTAAAGATAATTAAATAATTTTTGTTATTCTACAATAAATATATATAATATAAAATATTAATTTTAGTGACAAAAAATAAATTAAAAATAATTTTTGTAATATTGTACCAAATTTTAAACATATCAATATACTTTTTAAAATAAAAAATAATAAAAAATATAATTTTAGAAAATTTTTAAAATGATTAAAACAATTCTTTTTATAAATTTATAATACCAAACTATATAGTTTATTAAATTGTCATTTTTGATATTCAATTTCGTTTCTTTGCTGCTGCATTTTTCATTATTCAAATAATGATGAAATTAACACTATCTAAATATTTTTTTCATTAAATCTATCTAAATATTGTTATTCATTATTTTTTTAAAGAATCTTTCATTTTATTAAGAATGATTATTTTTTTTTACTTTCTCCAATTTAGATATGGAGATGTATTTATTTAATTTAAATATTAAAATTATTATTTTTACCTACAAGAAGTGAAAATATGTAAATAAGTTGAATAATAATGATGGAGACATCATTAATATAACCTAGCAAATTTGACATGTGAAATATTAACTTTTTTATTATTTATTGAAACATAAATAATAAAAAGGTTAATATTTCAAGTGTTATGCATGTCTCTATTTATGTATGTATATATGTTATTCAAGTGTTATTAATTAGTATCATGTATGTATGTTATTCAATTAATAAGTTGTTATGATTTTTGTTTTTAATAAAATATAATTAATTTAAAAAAATAGTTGGTTATAATTTAAAAAAAACTATTTAAGAAATTGTTAAGGGCATATTTAAAAAATTGTTAAATATTCTCAGAAATATTAAAGATAAACCAAATGCAGGCATGTGATATTTTTTAGAATATTATAAAATATTTTCAAGAATATTTTAAGTATATTAAACAAATTTTTTAAAATTCTTGAGGATCATCACATTCTTGAGAATATAAAATATATCCGTGCATGTAACAAATACCCCTAAATGTAATAAACTTCAAATATTACTTGGAGAAACAAAAAAGCACACACTTCAAAAAATATCATTTAACCATTGGCCATTACAAAATTAGATATATAATATAGGTAAAAATTACATGACTTTATATAGTATAGTAAGGAATGAAAATAAATTAACCTTAATAAGTTGTAACAAAATTGAGGCAATGAATTAAGTTTCCTCTTATTCAGCAACTTTATGCAGCAATAAGTGTTTCCATTGATTTGCCTGCAATTTTATGGTTGTTGACAGAGGACACAAACAAAATTGCTTCATATGCAACACTCCAAAACACTTACAATGGTTCATGATGATAAGGCTAGCCATATATTTCCCAGCAGCATGTCAATCACATATTGAGATCAGACCAAAAGCATCTCTATGTTTCTTGTAACATCTTAGATACCTCAATGATATTTTCTTTTGGTTTTGCAGTCGAGTGGTGTTTGCGCAGTTTAGAACCTCAATTAATCTCCTATCCACAGACGATTTACAAGGAAACTCCTTGTGGCCTGGCCTCAAGAAATCGGCAAAGGTAGAAATCAAATATGTAACAATGCGCCTAACCACATATCACATGCGCAAGCCCTCTACCACTATGCCACTGCCAACCTCTCGAGGGTAATACCAATCGCCCTGACGTACCCTAAATATATGTTCCTCACCACTCTCTTCATCGATTTTGGCAACCCACCTGCTCTTACTCCTTTTTCTACATCGGTGTCCATGAGCCGCCGATCGCTTCCTACCATTGACATCTTTTTTGGAAATTATAGTAACTTCCATGCCTTTCCCTATAGGATGCTTTAAAGATCTTACTGCTACATTCCCATCCTTCCCTCTTACATAGCCTTCCAATAATTCTCTTTTATCACCAACCAAATTGTTAGCCACTACCACTGATTTTGTAGGATTAACAGGAAGTAAGTTGAGCAGCCTTGTGTAACCTTCATCCTTGCAATCCACAAGGGAGAAATCAATGTTTTCATAGCTTGGCAATAACTCAGAGGGGTCTTCAGTTCTAAACTCTACTTGATTATTCAGCCCTGAATTGCAGATAACTTGTTTTGATTCATCAAGTACTGGCTCTGGCAGAATGCAGACTAGTCTGCCTCCCGTTTGTCGCGCAGCAGCCGCTAGGGCTATTGTCGATGGTGAGGTCTGAGATGTCACTTCCACTATTAGTTTTGCCTTCATCCCTGCGGCTAATGCTGATACAAACTCACAGCTTCCTAGCTCCTGCACTCTCCAAGGGTCATATTGCCTTTTATATTCGTTGCACTATCAAGTGCAATGAAAGGGAAAGTAATTAGCTACTTTCTGTATATGCACTTCATGAAGTGAATAATTGTGATGCTAGACTAGAACTTGATTTTCAACATGGTACTTCTATATGGCTCAAGTTCCTAAAGTTATGTATTAACTTAATAGAGAAATAAAAATAGGAAATGATAGAGAAAAAAAACAAGTACTTTTCTATCACAAATTAGGGATTGTTCTATAAATAAATGTGATTCCATCATAAAAATTCACAAAAAGGAAAGGACCCTAAATCAGATAGTTCATTTCCTAAGAGAAATGAAGAAAAAGAAGAAGAAAAGACTTGAGATGGTTATAAAATCTAAATATTTGATTTGGATATAGAGATGAGAATCAAAATTCAAAAAAAAGAATCTGACAAATATAACCCTTGATTCATCACTAATTCATGTTTTAATTTGTCTTAAGAAAAGTTTCTTCTCTTACAAAAAGTCATTATTAATTCAAGCCAAACGAGTTTTGATCTTTTAAAATGTATCACATAAATTTCTCAAGAATGATCCTATTTGCAAAACGCATGCATATAAAGAATTTGCAAACCTTAGAGACAAATTAGGGATTGTTTTATGTGTGCATTCAAATCCATTATCAAAAATCAAAGCAAAGAAACGACTACACATACATACCCAAATAGACAAAATGATGAAGGAAATGAAAGGGAAAAACGTCTTAGAAAAAAAATTACCAATTGAAGGGAATCAAGGTAAGCCCTTGTAGCAGAAGTTGCAGACCACTCTTCCATCAAAAATGAAAATACCAAATACCCAATAAATATAGAGAGAGATTCATTGGACAAATCCAAGCTTTGAAGTACTTGAGAGTCTGAACGCATAGAGGACAAAGACAAAGACAAAGATATACACGCTTTTGCTATGGTCCTGGTGATGTTACTTGTTTTGATTGAAGGCTTTTTTACTTGCTTTTCTTTTTATTGTGAGGGCTTTGTACGAAGTCAGAAGAATTTCACCTTATGTACTTTTTGTGTTTGCTATTATGGGATTACGAAAAACTCGTAGTCAAAGCACGAAAATTTAAGCCGTGGCCGAAAATATGGGTATTACTGTTGCTGTTTTCCATTTGCTGATTAAACTTGCTGTTAAAAATCATGAAATCAGATTAGATCACAAATAAAACATAACTCAAAACTTTTTGAAAATCGGTTTATCTTAGTAAAATCTAAATGGTTTGAATTGACTTTTGGTAGGTGAGTGACTCAAACCAAGCTAACCTACGAATCAATACATATATATGCATTGCAAGTTAATTTTAAAATTTTAAAATAAAAATAAAAATTATGTTTAAAATAATAAAATTAAATGATAAAAAATTATTTAACTTCTTATTCTTCTGTTATTTATTGTAACTTTCCATTATCTCTATTTTTTCTCTTCCTTTTATTTACTTGACATATTTTATTTTATGAAGCCATTATAAATTTATAATATATATATATATATATTTCATAATTTATTTATATTCATATTTTTATTAATAAGATTTGTTTTTATAGTTTTATTTATTAAGCATTAATTTTTACTTTAGATATTTAGAATTAATTTTTTATTTGTAACAAATTATAAAAAGACCTTTTATACATCATTTTCATAAAAAGTTAATTAATTATACTTTAATTTTTTTGAGTCTAAAATAAGAAAAAAATGATAATTTTAAAACTACATTTTATCCCTTATAATATAATTTAATTATGGCATTAGTAATTAAAATATAAAATATATAATATGTTGCACTTCTAAACTATCACAAAAAATATAAGGTCAATTACATGTTAAATTTAAAATCTAATAATCATATAAAAAATGAAATTGGATTTTTGAGCCAGGCCTTAGTCAAATCACATACCCTGAAAGGCTTTAGCAGACGTAAATAGTTTACTTTGATTACTGAGATTATTATCTCATATGTGCAGTGATGTGCTCAGATGGCTAAGTAAACACTCTTGCTGAAATTAGAGGCAAATCTTCTTGAGGTACCTGGGTTAGGGTATTTTCTAGTGATTGGAGATGTTGTTACCTGGATGATTTTTGGGCCTCTGACACCCCTAGTGGGTTGAGGAGTTGGTTATGTAAGCAATATTTTCTTTTTGTATTTCTATTCCCATTAGCTCCTTATATTTTTGGAAAGCTAAAGAGTTAGTAGTTGATGTATAAATGATGAATAGGAATCTCTTTTGTATATATATAAAATGTAATAGAGATACTGACTAAATAGGTGTGGACTCAGTGGTCCTCATGAGGTTAGCTTTGAGCCTCTTAAAAATTTTGGTAATGAAAATATGGATAGTAAATAAACACACACACGTCCAAAGGTACTTATTATATCTGATATATGCTTTTGCTACGTAGTGTGATGAGTTAGATACATGAGAAACCCCAAACCAAGTCAATTAATAAAGGGTTTTGGTAATTATTAAAATTGAACTCATGTAATCAAATTAAGTGAAAAGATAGTAGCATATCAAATTGATGGGTTAGTACATGTGTAACACATGTGTAGCACCTGTAGAGGTTGGGTATTACACTCAACTTGTCCAATAACCTCTACATAGGCCCCTTAGAGGTTGTACTTGAATTATATCATATAATATCCCTTGACAATTACATGCATAGGTATTGAGTCCTCGAAATTATTAGCCGGGTATAGGGATTTTATTCATTTGTTAAGGTGGTCAAAGAAATATTCTAAGTAGTCTTCTTGGACACCCCACCCTAACTAGACCATGCCAATGTTTCTAAATCACCATATTACATAATTTCCACCATGATTTGGAGTATTGAGATTACAAGACATGCATCATTTTTATTATTCCTAAAAATTCTATCTGTTCTTAAATTACGTGATCCCTATATTGCCACCTTTTAAGTTTCTTTTTTGTTAGTCCCTTTTTACTACAGAAACTTGGAAAAACTTGTTAAAATAGTAAATGGGCTCATTTTAACCCCAAGTTGTTCTAAGGATCATATATAGTCCAGGTGAGAACTCGGTTATAATTTCAAGGCCAAACTCCTACTTAAACTACCAGTTGCATCCAATTCTGACGCATCAGAATTTGGACAACTTCCTGGCTTACTAGTCTTTAGCCTAATTCATGGAATAAATCACCTAGTTTGAGCTGATTTTTGGATCACTCTGATAAAATTATGTAAGGGGACTTCTATAGAAATTTGAGCTTCAAAACCTTTCGTTTGGTTACTGAAAGTCTGGTATTTCCAGATCTGTCCAGATCTATTTCCGAATCTGACTCCTCATCATTTTTTTTTGTAAAAAACTAACAAAGCCATTTCAGAATCTGACCAAACTTTCCAAAACTCAAGTTTGATCTTTTAACAGTCCTCTGAAATTTTTTAAAAATTTATTTCCATGGTTTGATAGGTTTCACACATCCAAAACAGATTAGGATTCCATATTAATCGAAAAACAGGGCAGATTAGCAATGTTCAACTTCTTGGACTTAAAATGCTACTTAGGAATATCCAAAAATTCTCATTGACCCTAGATTACTTGTACATGTTGTGTAGTATCCCTAGAATCAAGAATTAATGTAATGGTCCATCATTTGGTCCCAATTCACTTTCATTATTACCCAACACTTTGCCTTAGCTTTTCCCATAATCTCCAATTTTTTACCCCAATTTCTATCAAAATTCATTGTTTAGATGGCTCTAAGAAGTCCTACTATGTTACCACATGGTATAGACTAAATAAGATAGTAGCAATGGTTTAAATTGACAAAGTGAAATTGAAAATATGAGCTGCTCTACTCTTTCACGCTTCAGTTCACATTTTCCTCTTATTTTCTATAAATCGGATATCTCTATTTGGTTTACAGGAGGTTAACATTCATCTACTTAAAAATTAGTCCTAACATCTTATTTAGATTTAATTTTATCATCTACTTGAAAGGAGACATGCAGCTGATCATTTAAACTTCTACACTTTATTTACATCTCCTAATGGTGTGAATTCATAAGACAACAACAATGGTGGAGAAATTAATAGGAGAAAAAAAATGGAACGTCTATGTCGAATGGCAGTGTGCAAGTATGAGCATAAGCTACTCTACTTTCTGAAATTCAAAAATGGAAAAATTATGCTAACTTGCTTCTTTCCCAAATTTGTACTTTTAGAGGAAATGAAAGAAAATAAGCTCAAATTTACTAATGCACTTCAGGTTATTTAATAGTCTAGTTAATTAGACAGACAAAACACTTGTAGCTTATGAAGTAAAACAATGAAAAGATTTCCCTTTCACACAAGAAGAGAACATACATTAAATCATTCTTTAAAAAGAAGCATCGAAGTGTTTAGTCATGCTAAATCCTAGCACACCATACAAATCCCTAGTACATAGTCCTTTATATTAAATAAATCATCTTGTTTTGCTAAGTCATACATCACTTAGTTGTTGTTTGACCAACAAATTGATAGCTGTATAACAACTAAGCATAGGGGTTCTAAGCTTCTTAATGCTATCATAAATAGGAAAGAACCTTTATCTAAACACAAGCCTATCAAAGCCCAGTACCAGTAGACAAAAATTCTATACATAAGTTGTGTTTGAATTTCAAAAATCATGGTCTGAAAATATCCACGAGTTAAAAGTTTTACACTCTTTACATGTCTCTTTGAATGTGATGGATAGAAATTTTTTTATGGATATTTAATATATAAACATACATAGAACAAGCTTTCATACACATACAATCACAAAATGTTATTTATCTTAGCAGCATAAACCAATAGATATTTCCATATAACAGTACTACATTGCATTTAAAATCTTACAATAATATGTCAAAATATGTTGGTGATAATGATGTTAGAACCATGTTATACTACTTCAAAAGTTTGGAATGAAGATTTAGACACAACAAAGATAAATATAAAAGTGGCTATATACAAGCCTAATATGCAGGACAACTGGAAGTGGGTTTTAAGTCAATGCAATCAACAGGCATAAGCGAAGTTAGCAATTAAACTTCAATAACATTTCCTGTACAATACTCCACAATTTGTTTTTGCTAAAGCTTTTATCGATAAAAGTCTACGTCCCACCAACCATCTACTATTATATTCATATTTCATTAAGTTACTAAAGTTTCATCTCAAAAACCTTATACAACAGCATAGGTAATGAACCATGATCCCATCCAAAAGGACGTGAATGAACTCAAAAATACTAAGAATGTAATATGTTACAATGGAAGGAACAAAAGTTTTAATTTTTCCCCTTGTCTAAGTTATGCGCTCAACCTAAACACCAAATAAGAAAATAATTTGCATCTTCATGTATGAAATCAGAAAAGAAATGAACTTTTATTTCCTAGCAAAAGCTAAACACATGTTGGTATTAAAATATGGGTTTCCTCATATTTTTCTACATCTTTATGAAGTTTTTTTGTTGCTTATAATCAAATACTTGAATTTTTTTTTATAGAAGTAAAAGGTAAATAATCCCTACAACCCTAGGTGTAACACTCCACCTCTACAAGCATTGTACATGTGCTGCCTTATAGAGACAATGTGCTACTATTTTGTCACTTGCTTTATCTACTTGAATTCATTTTATTTATTTTCCAAGATCCTTTAATTAATTGAGTTGGTTTGGGGTTACTCTTGAGTATCTCACTTCTTGGGTATCTCACTTGGCGCTCTAGCCTTAGCGAAAGTATTTAAATTTTTAACATCATACATCTAAGTGGGAGTCTCTTACTAATATATATATATATATATATATATATAACTGTGCATCTATTTAGGCACATACATCACTGGAGGGGAAACACATCAAGTCCATTACATTGACCCACTATCGAGCCTACCTTAACTATTACATTATACTCAACCAACTATGTGGATCATGTCCACCTTCATCTTTGTCACGCTATTACACCTAGCCATCTGGACACATCAATGCACAATGTGAGTTTAAAACTTAGTAATAAAATAAACCAGTTTGAAATTTTACCATTGATGTTACCATTTGGGAATCACCTAGGAAAAACATGCATTCTTTAGTAATTTTAGGAAATAGTGGATGCCATGCAGTATATGTCATGCTATGTACCATAAAATGCATTGAATAGGTAATATCATGAGAAATTTCCAAATAATTCATATTAGAACACAATAGTATGTATTAGGCATGAGCAAGACATAATACACACACTCACACACAATGTGAAGGCACAAAGGATAGCAAAATCATAAACAAAGAGCTGGGGAATTTGTTAGTCGGTAATTCCCAGGATAGGGACTGCACAAAGGAACGAACCAATGTTAGTTGTTCGTCCTACTAACCATAACGTACCCCAAGTCATATTACCCATTGAATGAGTTCATTGTGCAATCACCAGCTCTATAAACCCAAAGTGTCTCATGGTTACAAGGTAATAACATTTATCACCTCACTAGTCACTGAACTCCCTTTTCTTGGTAGGTCAAATCTAACCACTCATTGGTCATTTACATAATGAGTCAATCACCATCATTTTTAAAATTGATCATTTTATCTAGGTATATGATTCATAAACATATATATTTGGGAAACAGATTCCAGGTTTGGGTAAGCTTAAACCTAAGTAAGTAACTCCATGACCTTCAAAGTACATTAACTTAGAATTAGCTACCTACACATTATTTTCATAACATCTTTTAGGATTAGATGGATGTTTTACCATCCTAAATCATGGATCAACTTCAGAATTTCCAACGATTGTCCCAAATCTACTATCACTTATCCAATATAAAATCTATTTAATCTTAATGTATATACTTAGGAATGCTTTCAGCTCTCCTTCCATGTTATTTTCTCTCATCCCATAGTCCCTTACTACTCTAGTATGTTCTATACATTTGGAAGCTAAGTAGATAAAACAAAGGCCTAAGGTTGTCTGGTGTCAAGGTTCACCCAAGTTAGTTCACCCATAGGGATTCATCCATAAGGGTTTGCTTATAAAGGCTCGCCTACAAGGGTTTACCTATACAAGTTCACCTATGAGGGTTCGCCCATAAAACTCACCATGGGTTAGCCAATAGGAGGTTTGATCACGAGGATCACCTATAAAGGCTTGTTTAGACGGATTATTCCTAGAAGGCTCGCCATAAGGTTGGCCTTATAAAGACTAATTCATCAATCCAACCTTTTGGATTCATCCATGAGGTTCACTTAGTGGTTCGCCCATTGGTTTCTCTATTCAAACTTTCTAATGGGTTTCCCCTGATGCTTTCACTCAATGGAGTGGCACTTCACATGCCATTCCTAGATAGAGAACACGGTGGTCGAATTATCACCTTGGGCTTCACCAACTGTGTTCTTGCGTAGTCCAAAATACCACGATTTGATCTAAAATAGTCCCAAACTATACCTTTTCGATTGGCAATCAAAGTAGGAAATTTAAATACTTATTTAGGCTAACAAAAACCTTTCAAAATTAGAACAACAGGTCCAAGTCCCACTTAAAATTTTCAATTTTTCCTCTTTTGAAGAGAGAGAAACCATACCCATTTTTTTTTTCAATTTGCTAAATCCATGCAAATCAGTTACATGAAAAGGCATACAAGCATACATCCAACAAAATCAAACCAAGAATGTAACATAATTCCCCATTTCAACATTCAAATAGCATTTTAAGAGAAATTTCCATCCTAGACCCATTTTCAAGAAGAAAGAGAAACAGGGGATTTTGATGTAATTCATTACCTCAAACTTCAGTGATGCTCTTCTGTGTGTGGCTGTGTTCACTAACTTGGCTTTCAATTCCCTTGAGATTTCGTAGCTCAATCTACCTTTCTTCCCGTTCTCCCTATCTCTTTTCTCCCTCTCTCTACTTAGTTTCTCTCTATCTCTATCTAGTTTTATTTCTCACTCTAAGTTTAAAATTCTTAATTCTCTCTCTCTCTCCAACTCACCTTTATAGACACTATTTGACTTTCTTAGGAAGTTTTTCAACTAGTAGGGACATTTTACCCCTTGGTTCCACTCTTCCTTTTTATTTCTCTTGGGATACTTTTCCTCAATATTTTCTACTATAATATACCATTTGTAACACCCATAATTTAATCAATTTGAATCAATGGATAAAACTCATAATGCTAGTTAATTTGTTTCTCGTTACAAATTTAAGTAATTGGCTCAAGGAAGAAAACTTCAAATGCATAATTTAATGTCCCAAATTGTCTAGACTAAGAAGACAAGTCACTCAAGAATAGAGTTTTAATTTAATCTTTATATTTTTCCTTAAGTGCCAAGGAAGGAACATTGAATGATATACATGGAAATCTCCATGCCACACGTGAGGTTAAGGAAAGCATTTAATTTCTATCCATGTGTGCATGAGTTCCACGTGATAGAGAGAAGGAGAAGTGAGGTGGAAAAAATGAATAATTAGTATATATATATATACATACATATAACAATAATAAAAGGTGAGGACACATGAAGGGAAAGGAGAAAAAGGAAAGGCATGAACCATGCAAAACTCACATAAAGGGAGGAAGGAAGGGAAGAAGAAAATGTTTGGTGAAGCTCATGCAATACGTCCCTTCACGACTTGCACATGCCAACGAAGAAAGAAGGAAAAATTGCAAGAGAGCATAATGTAATTCAATGGATAAAAAAAAAAAGAGCCACATGTGAACGTGACGTGAATCAAGGAGCTAAACAATTTAATAAAAGAAAAAAACTGCACACATAAGGTGAAAGCTAAGGAGGATGGAAGGGATACAAAATAATAGACTTGGCATAAGGAGAGGCATCCACATGACAGGGCAGCATGAGCACACATCCCTCTTCTCCTTGGGTTCGGTTGACTCCACCAACAAGACATTTCATGCACCAGCCTAAGAGACCTAAGGGAGTACAGGAAACAAGAAGACAAAAGGGAAGAGAGACGTGTGAATTTGGCTTTCCTCTTTGTCCGTGCATTAACCACCAAAAGGAGTGTGTAGGGCAAAGGAATTGGGACGCCACGTGAGCTGCTTGGGGCCACCAAAAATAAAAAAATACTCGGTGAAAAGAAAGAAAGATACAGCCTTCCATAGCCGTAATTGTTATGTGCAAAAGGAAGCTAGCGTAAGCTCCTTTCCCCTGGTGTGAGTGATAATTAAAGGAGGAGTGCAAGGGAAGTAATTGCACTCAATTATCCATAGGACCATGAAGTACGAAAAGGAAAGGGAGGGGGCTGCACTAGTATCTCGCGTGAGGCCACAAGGGAAAGATAGATAAATGATGAGAGTGGAGTGTGGCATCCCTTTTTGGATTGTTTCCACCATACACAAAGGAGAGAACGAAGGGAAGGGGGTTGACAAGAAGAGAGAGAAATTTTAACAATTGAAGAAAACACCCACAAATAAATCGGTCAAGGGAGGAGTGAGATAGCCAAGAAAAGAAGGAGCAAGGGAACAAGGGAAAATTCAAGAGCAATACTAGAATACTTTCATCACTTTTCCACCACTTGAGGTAGGTTAACCGTTAAAAATTTCTCTTTGTTCCATGTGTTAATCATGCAATTTATGTCTAAGGTTTAAGTTTCCATGGAACTTGGGAGATCCTCACATTCTTGATTTAAATGGTATGTGATGGCTAGCATGTGTGGGTGAGAAATAGTTGATAAATGAAATGACATGAGAACCTTGTGAACTATGAGTTAGGAATTGCAAGTCTAGATAGTTATACACCATGAAGTTAAATTCAATGTAAGGGAAATCCATCTTGATTGACACAAGAAAAAAGAAATCTTAGCGTCATTACTTATACATTTAGGAAAAATGTCAGTTGGCATAGTTTGTCCTAAGAAAGAGGAAAAATGTCGTTTGGCGTAGTTTGTCCCAAGAAAGAGAAAAAAAAACCTTAGGTAGTTAACTTTTAGTTTATAAAGGAATTATGGTAAAATTAATTCTCTAAAGAAAAAGGAAATTTAGTGTCATACTTGACTATTTTTAGAAAGGAATTATAGTAGAATTTATATTCTAAAGGAAAGGAAATCTTAGTGTCATAATTAATCACTTTAAGAAAGGAATTATGGTGAAGTTAATTCTATAAAGAAAAGGAAATTATAGTGTCATAATTAATTATTTTTGGAAAAGAATTATAGTAGCATTTATATTCTGAAGGAAAGGAAATTTTAGTGCCATAATTAATCATTTTTAGAAAGGAATCATGGTGAATTTAATTTTCTAGAAGAAAGGAAATTAATATTATTTCTAGGAAGGATTAGAGCGGAATTAAGTTTCCAAAGGAAAAGCAATTTTATTGGCAATAGTAATTACTTTTAGAAAGGAATTGTATTGCAAATTTTAGTTCCAAGAGAGGAAAACCATATCATAAATTATTAGAAAGAAACCACACTTGGAAAATAACTTTGCAGAAAAAGAATTGAAAGGGGATCATTAGATCTTACACTAGTTATTATTTCCCAGAAAAATGAAAACCTTGCCTTAAAGGTTGAATTTCCCATAGAAAGTAGACACTTACACTAATCCATGAGGAAGAACGACTTAGTCCTGAATTCAATGACAACTTCCCCTAACTACGATAATAAGAAATTCTCAGAAATGCCCGGGACTCTATGCCCATGATGACCCGATATATGTGACCAGTGTCCACACATCACGAAGTGTGGCCGAAGGTGCTCTACACGGGTGACTTAGTGAGGGGTGGCCAAAGGTGCTCCACACCAATGATCTAGTGTCTAGACGACCTGGTCTACGTGGCCGAGTGTCCGCAAATCACGAAGTGTGGTCGAAGGTGCTCTACACGGGTGACCTAGTGAGGGGTGGCTGAAGGTGCTCCACCTCAGCGATCTAGTGTCTCGATGACCGTGTCCACACGGTCGAGAGTCTATGAATCACGAGGTATGGCCAAAGGTGCTCTACACGAGTGACCTAGGGAGGCGTGGCCAAAGGTACTCCATACCTATGACCTAGGGTTCGCATTTTATCCAAAGAATACACCCAATCAATGACAGTAAAAGAAAGGACGAAATGTTGAACCGCTTTAATAAACCCGCAAGAACACATGTTACTCTATAAGAATACAAATTTCTTAGAATAGAGTCATTCTCATTTTCTATTAACTGTTATTATTTCATGTAATGCTAGCCTGTTATCTTTATAATTTAATGTCGAGGATGTAGAATAAATGTTCTGGTGCTTGCACCCTGGTACATATTAGTTGATTTTTTTTTGTAACTCCAAATGGTTAAGCTACTGGGAAACGTGTGTTTCTGACCTATGTGCTAATATGTATCAAATTCGGACGCGTAATAGGGACGCGTGGTAGCAATATCTTTTGATCGAGTAAGTTTTTGTAAGCCCCCATTTTGGACCCTAGAAGTACTCAGATTAGAATAGGACAACTAATTTGACTGTATATACGAGTGGTTTTGGGAATACCAAGAAAAATGAATATATGAAGGATTGGTCTAGTACTATTGGGTGCGAGAGTCTGAGTGGCAGGCCTGTTGTCTCCTGACTTCTGCAAGATGGGTGCTTCACATATCCAGGGACTGATATATCAATTGTAATGAATGTTATTAGAAATGTATTATTTGATCCATATGAAAGATTGTATTTGCATCGTGTAGTGTAGACTTTTGTTATTCTGCTATGCATGTGAGTTTTTATTTTATCTGAGCATAAAGATCCTGAACCTATTGCGTATGACTATTTTAATGTTTTAACTGCTCAGACAATAATTAAAAAGGATAAGAACAATGTACCGAACCTATTTATTACTATTGAAATGAACAACAAGACTAGATAGGGGTGTTAAAGTCAGTAAAAATTAGAAACCATACCTGTAGTCTAGGAATTTTTGGATGTGTTCCCAGAGGACGTTACTAGTCTCCCACCGGAGAGAGAAATTGAGTTTTCCATAGACCTAGTCCTTGGGATGGGGCCAATTTCCATTGCACCCTATAGGATGTCCCCAATGGAGTTAAAAGAGTTAAAGGAGAAGATAAAGGATCTCTTAGCAAAACAATTCATTATACCCAGTGTGTCATCTTGGGGAGCTCCTGTGTTGTTTGTTAAGAAGAAGGACGGGAGTATGAGGATGTGCATAAACTATAGACAACTAAACAAGGTAACCATAAAGAACATGTATCCTCTCCCTAGGATCGATGACCTGCTAGACCAACTAAGAGGGGCTACTATCTTTTCCAAGATTGATTTGAGGTCAGGGTATCATCAGATCAGGGTTAGGAAAGAGGACATACCTAAGACCGCCTTTAGGACTAGGTATAGGCACTATGAATTCCTTGTAATGCCCTTTGGACTGACAAATGCCCTTGCTGTATTCATGGATTACATAAACCGCATCTTTAGACCCTACCTTGACCAGTTCGTAGTAGTATTTATCGATGACATATTAGTGTATTCTAAGGATAGACAGGAGCATGAGCAGCATCTAAGGACAGTGTTGCAAATACTTCGGGAGAAGTATGCCAAGCTAGAAAAGTGTGAGTTTTGGCTAAGGGAAGTTAAATTCCTAAGGCATGTGATTTCTGATGAGAGGGTGTCTGTGGATCCTAGTAAGATTGAAGCGGTAGTGAATTGGAAAAGCCCTACTACTGTGACAGAAATTAGGAGCTTTCTAGGTTTAGTGGGATATTATAGGAGGTTCATTCAGGGGTTTTCGCAGATAGCGATGCCAATGACTAAGTTGACTCAGAAGGATGTTCCATTTGTGTGGGACACAAAGTGTGAACAAAGCTTCCAAACCCTGAAGGAGAAGTTGACCATCGCACCTGTGCTAGTTATCCCTGACCCTTTAGAGAAGTTTGAGTTGTATTGTGATGCATCGAAGAAAGGGTTGGGATGTTTACTGATGCAAGGAGGATGAGTAGTGGCCTATGCTTCTAGGCAGCTAAGGCCGCATGAGAGAAACTACCCTACCCATGACTTGGAGTTAGCGGCTATAGTGTTTACCTTAAAGATTTGGAGACACTACCTCTATGGTTCTAGATTCAAGGTATTTAATGACCATAAAAGTCTCAAATACCTCTTCGACCAAAAAGAATTGAATATGAGACAAAGGAGGTGGATGAAATTCATTAAGGACTATGATTTTGACCTAAAGTACCATCCGAGTAAGGCAAATGTTGTAGCTGACACACTAAATAGGAAGTCTCTCCACGTAGGTCATCTAATGGTGAGCGAGATGGACCTGATAGAGAAATTTAAAAACATAAGGTTATCCACCTTGGTGTTACCGAATAAGATCTGTCTGAGTAATTTTTTGTAAGCCCTCATTTTTGGACCCTAGAAGTACTCGGATTAGAATAGGATAGCTAATTTGACTGTATATACGAGTGGTTCTGAGAATACCAGGAAAAATAGATATGTGAAGGACCAGTCTAGTACTATTGGTTGCGAGAGTCTAAGTGGCAGGCCTGTTGCCTCCTGACTTCCGCAGGACGAGTGCTTCACATATCTAGGGACCGATACATCAATTGTAATGAATATTATTAGACATGTATTATTTGATCCATATGAAAGATTGTATTTGCATCGTGTAGTGTAGACTTTTGTTATTCTGCTGTGCATGTGAGTTTTTATTCCCAAACCTATTGCATATGACATATTTTGATGGTTTAACTACTCAGACAATAATTAAAAAGGACAAGAACAATGTACCGAACCTATCTATTGCTATTGGAATGAAAAACAAGACTAGATAGGGGTGTTACATTAAGTTAGTATCAGAGCACAGTTACCTAGGTTAGGACGGTGTAGAATTCCTCAAGTAAGGGACTAGTGCGGGTTAGTCGGCTGTACCTAGGCGGTTGGCTAGCTTGTATGGTGTTTTAAGCTTGGGGAATAGAGCATTAGGTTTGGCAAGAAGGGAGCTCTTATTAGTACTGTATGTTATCTACTTAATAATCGGTTTTTAAGCTTGATCACCTCGGTAATACTTATTTTGCAGATTGGTAGCATGCTACCAGCACGGAGAGGTAGGCCACAGACCCGAGACCCTGAAGTAGATGTGAATGAAATGATGCAGACGATGCGAGACATGGCAGAAGCTATGAGAGCCCAAGCTGAAGTCACAGCCAAGGCACTTTGTCAGGCCTAGAAGAACCAAAGCAAAGAGACCCAGACAGGGGTAGAGCAGGTGAGGACCCCAGTCAGTGGAGGCTAGTCTGACTTCCAAAGAGCCAGGCCTCCCACTTTCAATGGATTAGCAAGTTCAAAGAAGGCAGAAGAGTGGGTACAGAAGATGGAAGAACTATTCAAAGTATTGGGGACTGCGGAGCCATAGAAGGTCACCTTTGCTGCCTACCAGCTGGAGGGGGAAGCGAAGCATTGGTGGAAGGGTACGAGGCAACTAATGGAGGCCCAGGGGACCCTGATCACCTGAGAGAGTGTAACACCCCTTATCATAACTTAACAACGTCATAATGCTTATTTAGATAAGTGGTTACATTAATCCTAGTCTTTAATTACATTTATTTCTCTTGAGTATCCAATCCATGATAGATTTGTTATGCAATTAGGTTTGGGTTCTTTTGCTCAGTTAACATGCTTTGGCACAATAGAATATAAAATATTAAATAATACAACAGAATATATAAAAACTTTTCTAATATACATACATTATACAACTGTTTAGTACATCGTTTGGTATACATACACTAGGATAGATGAAGTACCCATCCATAAGGAGTAAGGAGACAACAAGTTTGCCACTCATACTCCTTTACAAAATACCATGAGTGAATAGGTCCTTCATATATCACTATACATATGCCCTTTTTCTTTCTATATACAACCAAAAATATCAGCCCTAATTCAAACCCCAAAAAAAACTAAGAATTAGGACTCTAAAAGGTCGGGCTATAGCTATATATTTACGTACTCATCTATTCTATAGGAAACTCAAAAACAGTGATAACATACACATTCTTGACAATAGTGAAAACTCCTAAGAAAGGAATTTCCACCGTGTCCAACTCCACCTCGATTACCATGCAATATCTAGTCATCTACTACATATCAATTCAAAAGTGAGAAATACATTCCCAGTAGATAAATAACCAGTTTAATTTAAAATAACTGACATGTACCACTGTAATAATACAGAAAACACCCTACATGCGGTTTAATTTCAAATCTCTTTTCATATAAACACTTGAATATGATTTATCATGAAAACATATGTAGATGTGGCTATAGAAATGAGATACACATTCAAGTAGGTCGTTCATGGATTAGACTACAAGCATTCAATGTTTACATGTCATAATCATAATCACATAAACTGCGTTCATACAATACATAACATAATATTACATAAATTCTCCATTCTGGGAAGGTATACATAAAATCATTCCCTTCTACTTAACTATACTCTTTGGAGGTATACACTAGATTATTCCCCCAGCATTTCCTTCCTTGGGAGTATACACCAGATCATTCCCAACAAGGAAGTTTTCTTAGGAGGTATACACCAGATCATTCCCCCTTCATTTCCTTCCTTGGGAGTATACACCTGATCATTCCCCTCAAGGAAAATTTAACCTTTCCTTTCACATTACATCAAGCATTTTGATGCCATTCAAAAACTTGTACATAAATATAAACATTCTACTGATAATAGCAAAAGATATGCTAAGTATCATCCATCCTTGACCATTACATCATTTTCCTTTTCATTCACATAACATAGGCTGATTCGGGTGGTACCTCAGGCCACTCTCAATGGACATATAAGATTGGCCATTCTAGGGAAAGTGCTATATTGCATTCGGCCAAGGCAAGGAAAACATGAGAATATGGCATTTCTAACTCATTTGATTCCTTTCTAGCATCATTCTCATCATTTAAACATTTTGACAACAATTCCAATAATTATGCCTAACACTTTCTCACACCTCAAATTGTGTAAGTGTACTTTAAGTCATCCTTTTTCATGCCTTTCTAACTCATTATTCATATCAATGATGGCAATACATCTAATCTCACAATTTCACATTTTTTAAGCATACTTTTAAAGTAAAAAGGTAAGACTTTAAATTGGCAACATTACTTGAAATATAAATTGCCATGATTTTCTCTCTCTTCCTTTCTTAAAACTAGACATATATAGTTTATAAGTCATTTTCAAGAGCAATTTCAGCATTATTCATAGGCATTGATTCAGCCAAGGTGACTAAAGCACATATATTTAGGTACTTGTGAAGTTAGACAATGGGAAAAGTACCTAAATGCATATCTAACTAGACTTTCTCTCACTCTTCCTAACATAAAATTTGGCCAAAAATTCAGCACTCTTATAACCCTAGTAATTTGGCCAAGGTGAGAAAACAAGCAAAAATGGAGTTGTTTCATCACTTTGCTTGCAATACAACAATATTCATGCAAAATCCATGCAAAAATGCCATTGTCTCACTCTTACAACCACAAACTGAGCCTTGACACAATTTAGGGTTTAATAAAATCAAGTTCCATCCATGCAAATTTACCATTTCATGAGTTTCCATGCTTTCTTACATATCTATAATCATAACCACAAGTTATTTCCAACATATCTCATATCCAAGCATGCAAATCCACCATACATATGTAGAGAGAGAAATTGTCATCATGCTTACAAGTTTGAAAACACTATAAACATACCATAAAACATGAAAATAATGGCATAAGATTGTTGATCTACCTTAAAAAGCTAATAGATGTGTGATTTCCTTGTTGATTTGGTGGAAGCTTCTTCTTCTTTAAGGCAAAAATGCAATTCGGCCACTTCCTCTTCTTCTCCACCTTTCACGACATTTCTAGTATGTAGGAGAAGAAATAGGCTGAATTAAAGTTTGACTTATTTACAAAAATGCCACTCTAGCTAAATTGTCAATTTCATCCCTTTTTTTTTATCAATGGCACTGTCTCTCCTTGTCATTGTAATTTTATGCAACTTCCATGGGATGGGACTGTTCTGCCCTTCCAAAATTTCAAAATTACATAGTGGTCCCTCAACTTTTCAGAATTTGCATTTTAGTCCCTAAGAAAAGTGCCTTTTAGCCATTAAGTCCAAATTGGCCTTTTTTGCTCCCTTTTTCATTCTTTTCAGTTTCAAGGAGTAAAATCACTTAAATAAAATTTCATAAGGCTCATTTCCATAAATTTACTAATTTACTTCTATTTTTGGTAAAATTAGAATTTTGCCCCTAAGGCAAAATTACCTTTTTGCCCTTTATATTAAAACTATCATTTCACTCTCTTTCTTTCTTCTTTTGATCAAGAATGAGTAAGGATTTCTAATTCTCACCGTCATAGAATATTTAGGGTAAAAACTAAATTTTTCTCACCTTATATAAAATAGCTATCATACTCATAGTGTGAAATTACAATTTTACCCTTTTTAGGGAAAATTGCCTTTCAACATCAATGTAAGTAATTTCTTGCATAACTAGATTCTACTTCTCTCTCAAATGAAAATAATAAGAGTCCTTTGACATAACTTCATGAAATAAAAGAGTTAAACTAATTATTCATTTCATGGTAAAATTATCATTTTACCCTTCCTTACCAAATTTCCAACTTCATTCTTTTATCACAAAAGTGATTATATAATGATAAAAATGTTCATTCTAAATCCTTAATAAATCATCCTTAACCCTTCACAAATAATGCTAACAATAATAATAACAACAACGTCATCATAAGATACAAATGTTAGGAGCAGATGTTACAGAGAGACTTAGAGATGCATTCCTCGAGAAGTATTTTCCCCAGAGCGAGAGGAACGTCAAGGAAGGTGAGTTTATGCAAATCAAATAGGGTGGCAGGTCATTTGAGGAACACCAAACCAGGTTCGAAGAGCTGTCAAAGTTCTCTTCCTACCTGAAGTGGAGACCGGATGAGGCATGGAAAGCCCGGTACTTGGAAAACAGTTTGGACCCAGAACTGTATCATGAAGTGGCAGCCCACGAGATTCGAGACTACCCGACTTTAGTCAATAGGTGCAGAATTGCCTCTCGAACCCTACAGCCCTGCAGAAACAGAAACATGAGGCGAGTTTCCATAAGAGGAAGGGCTCAATCAGTTTCAGCAGAGGTTGTGACAGGAAGTTTCAGAGGAATCAATCAGGAAAGAAGCTAGTGAACACCCCGGCACCGCAGCGCAATTGTTCGAAGCATGGGAAGAATCATTGGGATAGACCATGCCTGATGGGGAAAAACGTGTGCTACAAATGTGGGAAGCCAAGACACATCGCCCGAAACTACCCAACCCTGAGGAAAGCCAGTGGAACCAGCCAGACCTTTTACCATGGGAAGGGTGTATACCCTAAAGGGGAAAGAGGTGGCCCAGTCTGAAGATTTGATGAAAGGTACATGTTTTATTTATGATATTCCTTTCATTTTATTATATGATTTTGGCGCTACCCACTCCTTTATTTCAGTAGACTGTGTTCGTAACTTAAAGTTAACCACAACCACCCTACCACATGAACTATCTATAGCAGTACCCACCAATGAACACGTGTCTACATCCCTGATTTGTTTAAACTATCCTATTGTAATTGCAAATAGAACCTTCATTGTAGACCTTATCTATTTACCCATGGTGGAACTAGATGCCATCCTTGGTATGGACTGCCTTTCTTCAAACAATGTTATCTTGGACTACTTAGCTAAGTCTGTGACTTTCATAGACACTAGGGCAGTGAATGTGGGGATAGCGATGAAAAACTAGAGGATGGGTTTCCTATGTTCCTCGGAGGTAGAAAGTCAATAGAAATTAAAAACCATACCTGTAGTCTAGGAATTTCTGGATGTGTTCCCAGAGGACGTTACTAGTTCCCACCGGAGAGAGAAATCGAGTTTTCCATAGACCTAGTCCTTAGGATGGGGCCAATTTCCATAGCACCTTATAAGATGTCCCCAATAGAGTTAAAAGAGTTAAAGGAGCAGATAGAGGACCTCTTAGCAAAACAATTCATTAGACCCAGTGTGTCATCTTGGGGAGCTCCTTTGTTGTTTGTTAAGAAGAAGGACAGGAGTATGAGGATGTGTATAGACTATAGAAAACTGAACAAGGTAACCATAAAAGAATAAGTATCCTCTCCCTAGGATCGATGACCTATTAGACCAACTAAGAGGGGCCACTATCTTTTCCAAGATTGATTTAAGGTCGGGGTATCATCAGATCAGGGTTAGGAAAGAGGACATACCTAAGATTGCCTTTAGGACTAGGTATGGGCACTATGAATTCCTTGTAATGCCCTTTGGATTGACAAATGCCCTTGCTGTATTCATGGATTACATGAACCACATCTTAAGACCCTACCTTGACCAGTTTGTAGTAGTGTTTATCGATGACATATTAGTGTATTCTAAGGATAAAAGGGAGCATAAGCAGCATTTAAGGATAGTGTTGCAAATACTTCGGGAGAAGAAGTTGTATGCCAAGCTAGAAAAGTGTGAGTTTTGGCTAAGGGAAGTTAAATTCCTAGGGTATGTGATTTCTGATGAGGGGGTGTCTGTGGATCTTAGTAATACTGAAGCGGTAATGAACTGGGAAAGATCCACTACTGTGATGAAAATTATGAGCTTTCTAGGTTTAGTGGGATATTATAGGAGGTTCATTAAGGGGTTTTCACAGATAGCGATGCCAATGACTAAGTTGACCTAGAAGGATGTTCCATTTGTGTGGGACACAAAGTGTGAACAAAGCTTCCAAACCCTGAAGGAGAAGTTAACCACCGCACCTGTTCTAGTTATCCCTGAACCTTTAGAGAAGTTTGAGTTGTATTGTGATGCATCGAAGAAAGGGTTAGGAAATGTACTGATGCAAGGAGGACGAGTAGCGACCTATGCTTGTAGGCAGCTAAGGCCGCATGAGAGAAACTACCCTACCCATAACTTGGAGTTAGCGATTATAGTGTTTGCCTTAAAGATTTGGAGCCACTACCTCTATGGTTCTAGATTCGAGGTATTTAGTGACCATAAAAGTCTCAAATACCTCTTCGACCAAAAAGAATTGAATATGAGACAAAGAGGTGGATGGAATTCATTAAGGACTATGATTTTGAGCTAAAGTACCATTCGGGTAAGGCAAATGTTGTAACTGACGCACTAAGTAGGAAGTCTCTCTACGTAGCTCATCTAATGGTGAGCGAGATGGACCTGATAAAGAAATTTAGGAACATAAGGTTATCCATCTTGGTGTTACCGAATAAGATCTGTTTGAGTAAGTTTTTGTAAGCCCCCATTTTTGGACCCTAGAAGAACTTGGATTAGAATAGGATAGCTAATTTGACTGTATATACGAGTGGTTCTCGGAATGCTGGGAAAAATGGATATGTGAAGGACCGGTCTGGTACTATTGGATGCGGGTGTCTGAGTGGCAGGTCTGTTGTCTCCTGACTTCTGCAGGACAGGTGCTTCACATATCCAAAGACTGATACATCAATTGTAATGAATATTATTAGGCATGTATTATTTGATCCATATGAAAGATTGTATTTGCATCGTGTAGCATAGACTTTTGTTATTCCGCTATGCATGTGAGTTTTTATTTTATCTGAGCATAAAGATACCGAACCTATTACGCATGACATATTTTGATGGTTTAACTACTCAGACAATAATTAAAAAGGACAAGAATAATGTACCGAACCTATCTATTGCTATTGAAATGAACAACAAGACTAGATAGGGGTGTTACACCATTATCCCTTAAGTTCAATTTTCTCAATATGACACTTCCTCGTTATTCTATTTACCTAAATGTGGCACCTATGTTCAAACCTCTATTTTTCACAAAACTAGACCTCATTTCGACCTTATTTCAGGCTAGTCAATCTTTCTATCTCAACTAGCCTTAACCTAGCTAATAGTCTATTCCAAATTATTCAGGATATGGAAATTCATTTACCCATAAAAGTGTTTAGGTGCTTTGAGTGGGATGTTACACTAGGTGTAATAAAAAAAATTTTTAAAATAGCTAAACTGAATAAAACTGATTTTGACACGATCTTTGAAGTTGACGGTTGAAACCTGGGAATTTTTCAGAGCCAGAAACCTAATCCGATGGAAGGAAACACAGCCTAATGTTAAGAATCTGATAGATAGAGTTCCAGACTTTGGTTCCTCAGACTGATGTTGAAACGCTTGCATAAGAAATCGTGTCCATGACCAGATCAAAGACAACATCCATAAGTTATCCCAGGTGATGTGACAAAAGATAAAATCACCCCCGAAAGCTTTAAACTCCCTAAACGTCACAAATTCCATCATTTTCCCACCTTCACTCTCTCTCTTCACTCTATTTTCTCTCTCTTATCTCTCCTCTTCTCACCACCGCGCACGGCCACCACCGCCACCCTGGGCCACCGTCTGACTTACCAACCGACGTGCCTCACTACCCTCAACCTTCAACAACCACCCACGGCCACCAACAGCCGCCACCCTCACCAAAAAAAGGAGTTTTCTTTCCTCTATCGTGAAATTCTTACGTCGTTGTGATCTCCACTGTCCGGCACCGTTAACTGTCACCACCCTCGCTATTGTGAAGGTTGAGCTACCACCTTCCTCCCACAGCTCACATCCATCGAACGTAGCCGCCACACACCCAGATCGAGGAAATCTTTGTCCACCGTGCGTGAAGTTTCATCGGCAGAAAAAGTCACCGTATGGCCGAGAACCGTCGTGCCAACCCCAGATTTGGACTCCTCATCTTGAGGGCTTCACTCTGGTGTAATTTTCGAGCTCAACTGCACCCCTCCACCATGCATCGATGTGAGCTGCCATGCGCCAATGTGCTCCACCGTGCGCCGCCGCCGGAGAAGTTAGAAAGATGCCAGAAGCAAATCCCCACCTTTCGAAACCCCCGGTATGATCTAAATTGCCCTAATTTAACATATTTTTAACAGAATTGGATGTCGAATCTGTATAAAAACCTATCAACTTAGAAAAAAATGAAATTTGACATAGGAAAATGAAGTTGATTACGTAACAGACTAAAATATTGATTTAATTGCCCAGGAGACTAACTAGGCTTTGATTCCGAGGATATGAGAAGTCCCAGACTGATTAGGAGCAAACAGAGGTGTTAGAAAAAGGGTTCATTAGGCCGAGTGTGTCACCATAAGGAGCTCTTATCTTATTCGTAAAGAAGAAAGATAAGAGTTTAAGATTATGTATTGATTATCGGCAACTAAACAAGGTGACCATTAGGAACAAATATCCATTACCACGGATCGATGATTTATTTGACCAGTTGCAAGGTGCGATTGTGTTCTCTAAGATAGATTTAAGATCGGGATACCACCAGATTAGGGTTAGAGAGGAAGAAATCCTTAACACAGCATTTAGCACGAGATACGGCCACTATAAGTTTCTAGTGATGCCGTTTGGTTTGACTAATGCACCTGTTGTCTTCATGGACTACATGAACAGAATCTTTAGACCCTACTTCAGTGGGATGTTACACTAGGTGTAATAAACAGAATTTTTAAAATAGCTAAACTGAATAAAATTGATTTTGGCACGATCTTCGAAGTTAACGATTGAAACCTGGGAATTTTTCGGAGCCAGAAACCTAATCCGATGGAAGGAAATGTAGCTTGACATTAAGAATATGATAGATAGAGTTTCAGAATTCGGTTCCTCAAACTAAGGCTGAAACGCTTGCATGGGAAATCATGTCCACGACCAGATTGAAGGCGGCATCCAGAAGTTATCCTAGGTGATGTGACAAAAGACAGAATCACCCCCGAAAGCTTTAAACTCTCTAAACGTCACAAATTCCATCATTTTCCTACCTTCACTCTCTCTCTTGACTCTATTTTCTCTCTCTTCTCTCTCCTCCTCTCACCACTGCGCACTGCCACCACTACCACCCTGGGCCATCATCCGACCTACCAACCAACGTGCCTCACCACCCTCAACCTCCAACAACCACCCACGGCCACCAATGGCCGACACCCTTGTCAGAAAAAGGAGTTTTCTTCCCTCCATCACGAAATTCTTGCGCCACAGTGATCTCTACCATTCAGCTCCTTAACTGTCACCACCCCTGCCATTGTGAAGGCTGAGCTGCCACCTTCCTCCCACAGCTTGTAGCCGTCGAACGGAGCTGCCACACACTTGGATCGAGGAAATCTACGTCTGCCAGAAAATGTCACCATAACGGCGGAGAACCGCCACACCAACACCATATTTGGACTCCTTATCTTGAGGGCTTCACTCTGGTGTAATTTTCAATCTCAACCGCACCCCTCCATCGTGCACCGCCGTGTGTCGTCGTGCTCTACTGTGCGCCACCACTAGAGAAGTCAGAAAGATGCCAAAAGTAAATCCCTACCTTTTGGAACCCCTGGTATGATCTAAATTGCCCTAATTTAATGTATTTTTGACTGAATTGCATGCTAAATCTGTATAGAAACCTATCGGCTTAGAAAAATGTGAAATTAGACATAGGAAAATGAAATTGATTACATAACGGACTAATATATTGATTTAATTTCCTACGAGACTGGCTAGGCTCAAAATCTGAGGATACGAGAAGTCCCGAATCGATTAGGAGCAAACAGAAACCAGGTATGGTAGTTTATGCTTCCTAGACGTTAGGCTACCTTTAGGAATACCTGAATGATTTTAAATTAATTGCATGGAAATTCGTGTTACCTTCGATGGATATAATTGCATGCCTGTGTGCTGGTATTGTCTGTTGCATGTTAGACGATTTGGCTATCGGATTTAGATGCCATAAGAATAGATTGACTTAGGGTAGGGTACTTAATAGCCGGTATGGGACGACTGTTGAGTATCCCAAGTGCAGGGAATTTTATAAATGTTTGTTTTAACCAAATATAGCCTACATTCATTAGGGATTACGCGGTAAACTAGGACGACCCTAAGAAAGGTTTAAGGAGTATAAGGAGGGGATAGCTTATACGGGTAAACGTTATGATTTAGGCATAATACCCTAGAACCCTGAGCACTAGTCGACCATGTGTATGGGATTCCGAATAGACTATATGAGGATGAGAATTGGCATATGTGCACATGCTAGGAGACGCCCTAGATGTTGATTCTCACCCGATCCTTGAGTGAGTGATTGGTGTTATGGATCACACTCACAATATAGGCGAGATTTCGGGTGATTGGTGTTATGGATCACACCCAATGATAAGAGATGGATTTTCTCCAGACGACATGCAATTAGATAGATTCAGATACGGTCGTGTAAGATTTGTGGCCAATGTGTATTTAGAAACACCGAGCATGGGATTTGATTTGATTTTGGTTATAGATTTTTAGAAAATAGACTTTTATATTCATTGAATAATTGCATCAATTTTTGTGCTATTTTAATGACTTTAAAAGATAAGGTATTTCATTGATTTTCAAAATGAACACGAGAAGTTATTTTTGGTGCTTGCACCGCTGAGCATTTGACTAATTTTTAAATAACTATTTACTGTAAATTGCTCTATTGGGATTTAAATATCTCATGAAGTTTTTTGCTCAGATGAACAGGGACAAGGGCCTAGAAGGTAGGTGGGCAGAGATTTAATAACAGACAGACGTGCGGCTTAGTCCTAGGCTTGAATCTGATTTGTATATATATTATGTTGATGATTCTATTGTTGGATTTATATATTTACAGGTAGTTTCTGGCTGTTGATGGTTTTATCTGTTGGATTGGATTGTATTCGATGTATATATTGGAATCAGATGACTGTTTGTATCTGGGTAACGTTCAAAATACAGGGGAAACTTTGTCGAATTTTCGGCAGGAATTTATAACTAAATTTTGGAAAATTTTGATGGATTATGTGTGAATGTATGTATGCTTGATTTACGGTTATTAGTTTTAATATTCCAGAGCTTATTATAGTGATTGTATGTATATTTAGTATAGCTGCAATTTGATTAGGGTTGAACGAAATCTGAATGGACGATGGGAAGGTCTATTTGGGTTATGCTCAACCAGTAGCAATCCCCTGACATTCCCACATCGGGAAGAACTATTTTGAAAACCCATATGCTTCTGCTACTCAAATAGAGGATAATGTATTGTGGATTTGGGGGTCGTTACACTAGGCTCTTCTAAACAATAACATTTTGCAAGTAAGAGGAGCACAACAACATTCAAGCACTTTGATGCAAGTATATTCCTCCCTATTTTCTCTGTTTCTTCTTCTCTCTCTTTTTTGTTATTTATCTTCTCTACTCTTTATCTCTGTCCCTCTGACTCTATTATCTAATACTAGAATTTACTTATATACTAGATTATTCTGACTTAATGGTAGTCAGAAGAAGCACCAAGTTTTTATTCAAACATGAATGTGTTAAATGCTCAACATTGAGGGAGACAAAGAAATTTGTAAGGTTATTTTTTAAGATGTTGAGAAATAAGATCATTTTGGATGATCTTTCAAGTTGATATGAGTTGTTTTAAGTATAGGTTAAATTTTCCATATACATAGTAGTTAGTTTTTCTTGTATCATTGTAACTTTGGATTGTATAATTAGAAGTGCATGTTCTACCACACATTACCACACTTTAATGTTTCAAAGTGCACACCATGTGCCATGGCTCCAAAAACCCATTTTGCAATATTGCACTTAACAAAAAAAATGATATAAGAATGTCACACCCAAGATACAATGCGAATGGTGAATAAAATAAAAACTAATTTTTAAAATCATGTTGAAAAACATTTTAAAATATGGAGTTGCTACCAAAATTTTAGTTAAAAATGAAGTTTTAGAAAAACCTTTTTTAGAAAATAATTTTGTAAAACTATTTGGTCTATAAAAACAAAGATGGCTTTGAGGATTGGTACGCATGGGGATTGTGTTAGGCAACCTACAATGTCTAACAATATAAATGTGCAAGTAATTTACATATGTCCCAAATAACCCCTAACAATCATATGCAAATGCATAAAAATGTTGGAAGGTTGGACTTAACCTTGGAGAAGTATCCTAAGGCCTACATACCCTTTATGGGGATCAAAGCCCACGCAATTCAGGCTAAAAAGCCTTGATGAGTTGATTGAATTTAATTTAATATTTCCAAAAAAAAAAAAGAAATAACATAAAAAGACACCAAAAGAAATTATTTTTTAAATGAGTGATTTTTTATTTTATTTTTGAAAATACCCTTTATCCTCACTTCTTTCTCTCCTTGGTTTTTCCTCTTTTTCATTTTTTTGGATTTTTAGAAAATTCATTTAATCAAAGTGAAATTCTAATTTTCAAGAAATTGGAAAAATTCATATGAAATTATTTGAAAAATAAAAATATATTTTTAGGATTTTTAAATTTATAAGAAAGAGAAAAATATTTTTGGTATTTTTGTAAAGTATTTGACAAAAAATATTTTTTTGGTTTTTATTTTATTTTGTTTTAAAAAAATCTAATAAGAACAAAACTAATTTTCTAATTTCAAGGTCAGAAAAATATTTTTGGTACTTTTGTAAGGTATTCAAGAAAAAAATATTTGCTTATTTTTATTTTTTCAATGAAATATCTTAAAAAGAGAATAAAATTTAACTTCTTAGTTTTAGGATAAAAGTAGTCTGTTGGAACCCATAACCGCAACATACATACAAATGCATAAATTAAACATGAAGTGCATGCATACAAGTAGTCTATTGAGTCGTCACGTATAATGAGACGTGTGATTATTTCTAGAGGTTAGGTGTAATATCTACTTCCTTAGAATTCATTTTTAAAGGATAATCTTAGAATTTTATTTCAAGAGTTTAAATGAACAAGGAGCTTAGAGATAGGGAGAAGGACTAAAGAGTAAATTTTCCTAATTGCTAGGAGGTCCCTGAAGTTTTAGCTATGACACCCTTTTTCCTCCCTCTTATATGCCTTTCCCTTCCACACCAAAAGAAAGAGTTGACGCTTTAGGAGAGAAAGGAAGGAAGGAAACCAAGCAGAAGGGGAAGGAGAAGGAAATCAAGTTGGAAGCCTCAAGTAGTTGGATTCCAAGTAAGAAATCCTTACTTCTTGATTGGTAAACATCCTAAGCATCATTTAGGAGTAGATTACTGCACTTAGAACCCCTCAAATATGCTAAAATGTTAGGATTAGCCAAAAATGAGAAATTTCCCTTTTCTTCAGGAATTTTGATTTTCTGGTGTGAAATAAGGATTTTGAAGATGCTTGGAGATAGGAAAAGGTTTCTAAACCATAATGCTAAAATCCTTAACTTCCATTTAACATCTTCTAGGCTTGAATCAGAATTTTCAAGTTAGATTTTACTGTTCATTCAAGTTTTATGTGAAAATTTGCTTGTATGATTGATGTTTGAGCCCGAAATGGTTGGGGTTTGGGGGAAAATTGTTAGAAACTAAGCTCATACCTTTTAAAATTGAAATGGGGTGGAATCTAGATTGGAAAATTGTGAAAAACCAAAGTTTCTACTAATATAGTATCTAATAGAGATCTTAGGTTTACTTCTAGATTCTAGAGAGCCTTACAAAAGGCTTTTGGTACTAAACTTAGTTTCAGTACTGCTTATCATCCACAAACTGATGGGCAGACTGAAAGAACTATTCATACTCTAGAAGATATGCTTAAAGCATGTACATTAGAATGAAAAAGGAATTGGGATAAAAATTTACCTTTAGTGGAATTTGCCTATAATAATAGTTTTCACTCTAGCATAGGAATGGCCCCTTACGAGGCTTTATATGGAAGATGATGTAGGTCACCCTTGTGTTCGTTTGAAGTAGGGGAGAAACAATTGTTAGGACCAGACTTAGTTCAACAAACCACAAATTAAATTAAGATGATTAAAGAAAAGATGGCTAAGGCCCAAGATAGACAGAAAAGTTATACTGATAAAAAGAGAAGACCATTAGAATTTGATGAAGGAGATCACATTTTCCTTAGAGTTTCTCCTATTACTGGTATTGGCAGGGCTATTAAGTCTAGAAAGTTAAACCTAAGATACATTAGACCTTTTTAGATTCTGAAAAAGGTTGGTCAATCTGCTTATCAAATTTCTTTACCCCCATTTCTAATCCAATCTCTATGATGTGTTTCATATTTCTCAACTTCAAAAATATCTTCCCGATCCTTCACATATTCTCGATGCCATAACAGTACAATTAAAGGATAATTTGACTTATACACCAAGACCTTTAAAGATTATGGGTACTGAGATTAAACATGAGAAATAGAACTATCCCTTTAGTAAAAATTTTGTAGGATCAAACGTCGCCACAAGAGGCAACGTGGGAGAAAGAAGTGATGAGAAGAAATTTCCCAGAGTTATTTGTATAGGTACGTATAAATTTCAAGGACAAAATTTTTTGAAAGGAAGGGAGAAATGTAACATCCGCTCTTTTCGTATTCAAGAGATGTTTGTTTATTTTAACAAATTGACTGTTTGTGGTTGTTGCACTAAATTACATATAGATGCATTAGAATGAGAGTTTTAGGTGAAGAGAAAGAATAGGGACCAAATTGAAAGAAAAAATATGAAGTGATGATGGATGTGAAAATTTTCAAAACTTCCCAAAAGATTTATTGTAGCAACAGAATTTTAAAAACTTTCCACCAGTGAGCTAGGGACAAGATAGTAATTTAACATATAGTTGGAAAAATTATCATTTTGGGCCAAATGGTCAGGAATTAGGAGCAAAATTGCAAAGGGCCAGATCACCTATAAATAGGTGAAGACCTTAAAACCCTTCAATTACATCCTAAATTCTAAAACTATAGAGAGAGAAAGGATGAGCTAGAGAGAGAATGAGAAGGAATTGGGAGTAAACAACACTAATACTTGGATTTAAGCATTCCAGGAGCTAGGAAATCACTCTAGAACACTTCCCAATCAACAAACACCAATTAGAAATCATCAAAAAGGTAGCATAATAATTCAATCCCTTTATTTCAAAATTTACTGTTATACTATTGAAATTTGTGAAATTGAACTTGTTTGAAAGAAAAAGGGATTAAAAAATACATTCTTATTATTTTTAATTACTATTGGGTATTTTCAACCGATTGAAGATACTTGTGAATGCATAAAATTGCTTCTGAAAAATGGGTTTTTCAGTTTGAACAAAAATGAGTTTGAATCTCAAATTTAGACAAGATTATGTGATGTTTTGGGCTATTTTCTTATGTTAAATGTTGTTGAGAAGTTTATCTTGAGTTCATCAATTTCAAAATAGATTTAAAAACAAGTTTTTGGATTGAAAAATTAGGTCAATGGCAATTTATAAAACAGAGCAAGATACAACAGCCGACTGCCACGGTGCAGCATTCGACTGTCATGCTCTTGAGATGTCCAAAAACATATACAGAATTCTAGTAGTCGATTGTCGTGTTCTTCCTTTTTCCAGAAATGCCTAAGAACAGAGCAGCCGATTACCCTGACCCAACAGTCGACTGTCAGGCCCCACAGTAATCTAGCAGATGACTGCCAGGCACCTAGCAGTCAATTGATAGCTTTCTATTTGGAATTTTGAAGGTTCAAATAGAATACAACCGATTGACTTGTAGCATAGTACTATTCGACTACCACCTTTTGTGATGAAAAGATGAACTTAATTACATCTTTGAAAAATATCTAGCCCAAAAACTTAATCCAAACTACAGAGTAAACTTAAATTATAAGTAAGGTAACTTATATTTTGAATGTAAATGAGAAAGATCATGAAAGTGATGAAATTAAAAAGGAAAGAGCAAAAATGCATAATAGAAATGAGAATTGTATTCATTATATATGTATTTGTGGTAGATAGGTTCATATCTGAATGATTGATTGCTGGTATGAGACGGTGATTGGACATTCCACGAGTATCGTGATAGTTGTGAATTGTAAGTTTGTGACTTAATGGCCAATGTAAATGAAAAATTCACATACTTAGAATTTATAGAACTATAGTATGCACCGATTCACCTATATATATGTTTATGAATAGCATTTTGGGGACCCCATTATGTACTCAATGTGTGCAACCAAAATGTAGGGGCTCTATTGTACTTAGATCCACTGGAGGACGCTCCAGAATATATAAAAATATGATATGCAGTCGAGGACTGCCAGGAATAGTTGCCAAAGTACATATTTGAAAGTATGGAGTGGAGCACATGTTGCCCCTCCATATTTCTCTTATATTATACAATCATATGATGATGATTATGATGATATTTGGCAGAGGCCAACGAGAAGTACTCTTATTTCTTTATTGCTCTTTATTTTATGAAAGTTATATGAATGATGTTATGTTACCTATATGTTTTGATGAATTTATGAGATATATATTATAAGATGAGCTTATGCATCCAAGTATGAATGGTAAATGAAATGTTATATAAGATAATCCAATAGATGTATTATTTTTATGAAAAAGAATATAGAATTTTCGTATGAGTTTACGGTGGTACAAACTAGCTATTTTGAAAACTAGTTATTAATGCTACTGAGATTTATTCTCATAAAAATGTTAGTTTGTATCAGATGCCTATGTTCTAGATAGTATTGGAAGTGGAGGTGGAAGTGGTGGAGATACCCTTCCTAGGGTATTTTCCTATTATCCATGAAGTGTGGGTCGTGTATATATGGGAAGTTCCTCCCACATAGAGTTCTAGGAATGTTTTTGGTATGCCCAATACCCTAAGTCTTTATAATATTTTAGAAAAAGGACGAGGAGAATAGTTTTGATACATAGGATAAGGGCATATATGTATTAGGATATGTGAACTAGAAATCCACTAGTTATTTTTGTTAAATGGGTATGAGTGACAGGCTTATTGTCTCCTTACCCTAGCTAACACTCTCACATATCCATAGATATATATCTAATGAATCATATGTATGTTTACTATGAATGAATGTGAATGATATGTATACACTGTAAATGAATGTGGATGTATATATATATATGTTGTATGTCAATTAATGTAATTTTTTCCACTACGTAACGTGTGAGATCCCGAGTGTAGTAGCCCAGACCAATAATACTAATTATTTCATTCGATAACTATTTAAAATTTGACTTGGGTAAAGGAAGTAGTAATTTTCCAATCTTATAATATATTGTTTATATTATTTAAATCATTTTAAAAAGGAACTGTAGGATTGGGGGTGTTATACCGTTTTAACTGAAAATATGGTTTTAGTTTGGGTGTGATTCGTAACACCAATCACCCAAAAACAATGGCTATAGTGAGTTTGATCCTTAATACCAATCACCCACTCAAGGATCGAGTGAGAACCAACATCTAGGGCATCTCCCACCATGTGCACAACAGCTAATTCTCATCCTCATACAATCTATAACACTACATATGCATAGTTGACTAATACTCAAGGTTATAGGATATTATACTTAAACCAAAACATTGACTTGTATAGGTTATCCACCCTTTTACTCCTTGAACCTTTCATAGGGTTGTCCTAGTTTAACGAATAATTTCTAATAGATACAGACCAATTCAATTAAAATAAATCCATTTACAAAATCGTCTATATACGGGATATTCAACGATCGTTCCATACCAACTATTGAATATCCACCTTAAGTTAGTCCGTCCCTATGGGATATAATCCCAATAGCCAAATTCTATCAAACATACAACAAGTATTCTCAATACACAGGCAATATTATATACTCATATATATAGTTTTTATGTAAATTAATTATTTTCAACACTCATTCCCATTTAATACAAATCATACCTAAAGTAGTAATTCACAACGTCAATTAAAATTCAAAGGAGTGTAAATCCCTCAAGCTCTTCTCTCTCTCTGATGATTTTCGAATGCCTTTACTTCATGCCCTAAGCCCCTTTTACTGAGAGTTGAGAGAAGAAGGAGACAAGAGCAAGGATATCAGATCTTCCTTGGGCTAAGGATGATGACGGCGTGATAGTATCTAGCTTCCCTATCAGCTTCTCCCTGCTCGTTTACTCATTGGAATCCACCTCTAGTCCTCTGCATTTTCCATCATTGCTGGATGAAGAGGAAGGCTCGGGAAGAAAAGAGACAGATGAGATGCTGCCCTCCTAACTCTTCTACAATTTTTTTCTTTTTTTTTTGGTTTTTTCATTTATTTATTTTGTATTTTTCTTTTCTTGTTTTGTTTTTACTTTTGGGCTCCACTTTTTTTTGGCTTTTTATGAGAAGGAGAAGGGATATTTGAGCTTTGGTTTAAGCCTGATCCAAAAGAATGAGGAAGCTAATCTCTTTGGGCCTGTTGTTTCCTATATTTATCTTTTTTTTAGGTCCTTTATTTATATATTTTTGTTATTATTATTATTTTTTATGATTTTTAATAACTTAAAAAGTAGATGAGGAAGTTAAAATTTTGGTATTTTTCAACTAATAATATTTATCATATTTTTCTAAGAACTCCTAATGAAATTTAAAGCTAATCACTAAAAAAAAATCTAAAATGAGGCCAAAAGGACAGTAGAAATTTTTTTCATTTTGAATGTATAATTTTTGTATTTTTATTTTTTTCAACCCAAAAAAAATACGGTGTTCACATTCACTAACTATTTTTTTTAATTTTTTATTAGTTTTTTAAATCCTTAACCGATTTTTTTCTAATTGATTTTTTGAGTTATTCTAACTGGTGCCATGAAAATTCACAAGCTTTCCATTCTAACTGACTAATTTGATCCCATTTTTTAAACACAGTATATTATTCAATTCTTGATATTAGACAGTAACATTATATTTTAGAAAAATCTTATAAAATTAAGTTTTATCAAAACTAGTTTTATCCTAAATAATGCTATCAAGCCTTAGTTAATGCAGTGCATCATAATGAAAGATTTTACGATACATATGTATATATATTGCACTTTTTTTTAAGAATTCGTTCATGATAAACGAAGATGCTAAATATCAACAAAAACATATCAATGGAAATATGTATAGGAGATATGTGAATGACATACCTAGTAAAGAAGAAATAAAAGTCATATTGTAATAGGAGAAATTACAAACTATAATACCTATTTTTTTTTTAAAACCAGAGTGAGAGAGAGATCAAACACAAAATTCCTTTTGGAGTGTAGGAAAAAATTCAGCTACCATGTTGTTATTATCCTTTTTTGTGAGAATCATAAGCTCCATCAAATTGAATCAATATTGCAACAATATGGTTTTGTCTTTAAGAAAAGAAACCTTTTATTAAAACCATTAATTGGTTATAATTGATATCATTCATTAATATTAATCAAAATTCCAACAATCTCCCAATTGAATAATACTAATCAATTTATCAAAATAATCACCAAAACATGACCAAAAAATCTCTCTCTCTTATTCTCAATCAGTAATCTAATAAGATGATTCTTGATTAACATTAGGTTGTAAGTTGGACTCTCAACCCAATGACTTTTAAGCAAGCAAATATATCATTGATTACTTACATTCAATTTATATAACCACCTTATTCATGATCAACTCAAGAAAAAAGTCAATGAGACTACATAAAATCACTGAATTAAATAGGAAATACTAGTGATGTAATACCCGATCCCTTGAAAATTTTAATAATGATTATAATCTTGAAATGTCAAATGAAGATTTAAATGAAATAAGGAAATGGAGGCTATAAGAGAAAGGACTAAAATGTAAATTTTTGTAAATTGCAAGACGGTCCCTGAGCAAGTTCACAATGCCATTTCCTTTCTCCCTTCTTACCAACACATTTTCGCATCTGAGGAGGAGAGGAAGTACACGGGCAAGAGAAGAGAAAGGGGAAAAGAGAAGGAGATCAAGATTAAAGCAATTGAACTCAGATTTGAGGTAAGAATCTTCCACCTAAGTCTTAGGAAATCATTTACATCTCATTTAGGAATAGATTCCTTCCTTAAAACTCATCCAATTTGTTCTGATCTGAGAAAGAAAATGAAAATAGGAAAAATAGGGCATTTAGAATTTTTTGAGATTTAGACTGGATAAACTAATTCTAAGGTTTGTTTGAGGTTAAAAATAGGGTTTTGAACTATGATGCTGAGATTATTTGCTTCCATTTAGCAAGTGTGAGGCTTAAAATCAGAATGTTAAAGTTAGGTTTTTCTTCCAATCGGTTTGTATGTAGATTCTCTTATTTGAGTGATGTTCTAGACCTAGAAACTTATGGGTTTTTCTCGGAAGTGTTAGGGACTAAGCTCATGTAATTTTTATATGTTATGGACTAATAATCTAGGCTGCATTTGGTGAAAACAAAAATTTCGGGACTGTCAAAGAACAGAATAATCAACTGCCAGCAAGCACCAGTTAACTGTCGTGTTCTTCACAAACCCAGAATTGCATTCAGCAGCTCAGCAATTGATTACCAAGCATGCACCAATCAACGTCGAGCCACTATGAAGCCCAGAAATGCACACAGAGGTGTGCCAGTCGACTACCAAGCATGTAGCAGTCGACTGTCGGGTCCCTATCTTGCAAAATTTAGCCTTCCAAAGAGTAATCAACCGACTGCTAGCTCCTATTAGTTGACTGATAGCTCCCTGATGCAAATAAATGGTTTTAAAACATGGTTTGAGCTTGGAAATCCGTAGTTTTGATTTGATTAAGGTTCAAACATCATCCTATATGAGAATTACATGAGATGAGTGATAGAAAACCCAAGAAATAACAAGAAACATAGGGAAATAAGGGAGAACCTTAGTGAAACCTTAAGATAGGACTTGCATAAGCACATGATAGAAGCGCAAAAGTGTGAGACTTGAATTTGTTTGCCTTAAGAAACGATTTATGAGGACAACCCAAAGGTGAAAGAGGAAAATCTTGTTCAAAAAAAGAGCAAATGATAAAAAGGTAGAGTAATCTACACTCCCCTGACTTTCAACTTGTGATTATGGATTACTATTTTATGTATGATTTGTGAATTGAATGGGAATGATTGCTAAACATGATTGATTTATTTAAGATTCTCACATGAGTATAGGGGAAAACTTGCCTATGTATGAGATGCTCATTGCATGTTTGCTAGATTTGGCTATTAGGTTATATGCCATAGTAACAGACTAGCTTAAGGTGGACATTCAATAGCTGGTATGGGATGACTGTTGAATGTTCCCTATTTTGACTATTTTATAGGTACTTGAGTTGCTTAAGGTGCTTCAATGAATTTTGAGGTGCTTAAGGTGCTTGATTTAATTTTATGTAGCCAAATTAAGAAAGGAAAGAAGCATGTAACATTGAATATATGTATATAGGCATCGATAGAAGAAATGAAGGCAAGGAATAATAGGAATTGAAAAGAGGGAAAATATGAATTTATATGCAATCGAGTGAGGGAAGTTAAATATATATTTATATGTATAAACATGTTGCAATGAATGGAAACGGCTACACATTATATTCGGTTATGCCAAGAAATGATGGGAAATGAAAGTAAGACGAAAATGTGACATTAAATATAGATATATATATGTATATAATACAAAGTGAGGTGGCAAAGGGAAAGAGTATTGCAAGGAATTTTTCCCTTCCTTTTCTCTAACCGCATGGCCACATGAGAGGTTAATTTAAAATATATATATATGGGTGTACGGTGGAAGCTTTCACTAAGGGAGCTTGATGATCACGTGAAGAACAATGCACCAACCATGAGACAATAGAGAGGCAATTTGGTGGAGGGACAAGGAGAGGTGAGAGAAGACGAATAGGGAATCACAACACGTAGGAATTTGGTATAAAAGGGGAAAAGAAACTTCATTGCCAAATCATACATCTTACGTGCAACCAAGAAGTGACGTGTTTCTCCATTCTTTCCACCTTCAATTCATCCGAGTAAGAGTCAGTAAATTGTAAGCAATAAGGACGGTATTTGGACTCCACGTATGGCTAGGAGGTAAGTCTAATTAAGGAATAGAATAGTGGGCAACCTCCCTTCATCCAAATGAGTGTTACTCATGGGGAAATTGGAATTTAAAATATACACACACACAGCATGGCCTAGGGTGAGGTAGTGAGGAGCAGCTCACGTGAAGGGGTGCCTTGCAAAATTTCCATTAATGAGAATGGTACTTGAGTGCACGTGTGTCACTCTAAGTAAGGGAATAGGTAGTATGCAAGGGGGGATTGAATCAAGAGAGGCTACGACAATAGCTTTTAGGAAGGGAAAGAGCAACTTCATATTTTAGAAAAAACACACACACACACGTGAGGAAAGGGAAGAAAAGAAAAGAGGATTATACGAGCCTTAGGAGAGCAATTGGGAGAGTGAGCACATGAAGCACTAAGGCTTGGAAGGAGGAAGACACAAAGGTGACAAAAAGAAAAAAAGAGAAGAGCAAGGGAAGCAAGGTAGGTTAAAAATCTAAGCTTTTGTTCCATATTCTAGTTATGCAATCCAATATTTATGTTTAAGTTTTCCATGGAACTTAAGTTGTCCCTACATTCTTGACTTAAGTATATATGTGGCTAGCATGTGTGGTTCGATGGAAGGTTGATGGATGAGATAGCATGAATATGTTGTTAGAAAAAAAAAAGAATTAGGGATGGATGATGTTAACTTCATGATGACCACAAAGAAAGAACCCTAACCTTTTTAAGTGTACTAAGTAAAGAACAAAAAGAAAGGAAATGGAATTGCCAAATGAATAAAACTCCCTAGGTCAAGCCCATGATATTCATTCTTAGAATTTATAAGCTATGCACTATGATTTTGATTCAAGGAATGGGAAATTATTTTTGATGTCACAAGAGAAAACTTAGATTATTTTTGTAAGGAGAGTAAGTATTCTAAAAAGGCTAGAATTTTTAGAAAGAAAATGGACATTGGAATTAATTTCCCAAGAAAAAGGAATTATTATGGAAATTATTAGAATTTTTAGAAAGAAATTGTACATTGGAATTAATTTTCCAAGAAAAAGGAATTATTATGGAAATTATTAGATTTTTTAGAAAGAAATTGTACATTGGAATTAATTTTCCAAGAGAAAGGAATTATTATGGAAATTATTAAAATTTTTAGAAAGAAATTATACATTAGAATTAATTTTCCAAGAAAAAGAAATTGTTATGAAAATTATTAGAATTTTTAGAAAGAAATTGTACATGAGAATTAATTTTCCAAGAAAATAAATTATTATGGAAATTATTAGAATTTTTAGAAAGAAATTGTACATTAGAATTAATTTTCCAAGAAAAAGAAATCATTATGGAAATTATTAGAGTTTTTAGAAAGAAAATGTACCTGGGAATTGATTTCCAAGAAAAAGGAATCTTATTCTTGAAGTTGTTAGAATTTTTTTAAAGGGGAGGTACACTAATAATGATTCTCAAGAAAAGAAACTTTTCCTTGGATAATTAAAGATATGTTAGAGGTGGCCAAGTGCCCACCTAGTGCCCAAGAGTGCACAATGACCCTAGGTGGTGGCTAAGTGTCCACATAGTGCCCAAGTGTGCGCAATGACCCTAGGAAGGTGACCAAGTGTCCACATGTGCCTAAGTGTGCACAAAGAATATTAAAGGTGACCAAGTGTCCACATGTGCCCAAGTGTGCACAAAGAGTTTTAAGGGTGGCCAAGTGTCCCCAAGTGCCCAAGTGTGCATAGTTAAAATACAAAGAAAATTTAAGAATGATAAGCCTAAATAATTTGTTAATATATGGTAATGTATGTCATATCATGCTTTATTTGACAATATATTAGTCTCATCCTATTGGCATTTTAATGGACCATATATTGCTTGCCAATTATATTTTTGAATTATGTTGTATTTTATTCCAAGAATGTAGAATTAATTATTTTGGTGCTTACACCTTGATACATATTAGTTGTTTTTAAAACCTGAATTGTTAAGCTACTGGAAAAATTGTGTTTCTCATTATGTGCTAATATGTATCAAATGTGGACGCATAGCCAGGTCGGGAGTTCGAGTTCTTTTTGGGTTAAGGAATTTTTTTTGGTAACCCCTATATTTTTTTTTGGGTCCTAGTCTATACATACTTCAGTTAGATCTAGGATTATTCTTTTGGTAGTAGTCCTGAGATGTATTTAGCAAAGAACAGGGGAAGGGATAAGTGATGGACCGGTCCATCTTGAAAATTTGTAAAGGGAGTTTGAGTGACAGAATTGTTGTCTCTTAACTTCCTATGGACGGGTGCTTCGCATATCCTAATACATACCTACTGTAATGTAATGGACATTATGGAACTTATCTCATTGATTTGTATGAAAGTTTAAATTCTGCTGTGTAACATAGAATTTATTTTACTCTGCTGTGCATGCAAGTTTTTAATCTGAGCAAAAGATCCTGAACCTAATTCGTTTCATATAATTCAAGGATATAATTGCTCAGACATTAATTAAATAAGGATAAAGATAATGTACCGAACCTATCTGTCTATATCTGAATGAATGGTAATACTAGATAGGGGTGTTACAACATACACACATTTTTTCAAGAATGTAGGGAGACAAATATGTTCCATAGAAAGCTTGTAAAGACATGTTAGTTGTATAAACTAAAGCATGGAACACAATCTTAAATTGTTAACCTACCTTGATAGTGAACTAAGTTAGATTTATCTTGGCCTTTCCTTTGACTTTTCCTTGCTTCCTCCTTGTTCCTTTACTTCCTTTGCTTTCCTTCTTGATCACCTTTACTTCTTCCTTTTCACAATTTTGGTGTTTTGCTCACACTCACACCCTCACTCCCTCTTTCAAAGGCTCTCCTTTTCTTTTCTCTTTTTTTCTCTCTTTCTTGCCATGTATGTGTGAGGTTCTCAATGTTACATACTCTCTCTTCCCTTTCTCTCTTCTTTTTCTTTTCACGCATGGTTGTTGCATGCATGTACAATGAAGTTCTCAAATCCCTTTATCTCTTTTCTTTGGGTCACGTGTCTATTCATCCTTATAAGGAGAAGAAAAATAAAATTTCCAATTCCCCTCATTTCACACTGCACTTTCCTCTCTCTCTCTCTCTTTGTTATTAATTATCCTTGTTTATGCCACATGTGTACTTTCAAGTACACTTTGCTTCCCTTGCACTCTACCTTAGACACTTGCTTCACGCCACTCCTCCCAAATTCACGTTGCATTTGCTTCCTTTTTCCTTTCCCTTGTTGTGTGGGTGGGTGTGTGTATAGGCAATATAAAATTTCCAATTCTCTCTTCATTTTCTATTCGGCAATTGTGCATTTCCTTCACTTAAATTCTGCACCCTTTCTTCTATCTATTTCATGGCTCCATCCCTTTTTATTTTTTATAATGTGTAGGGCTTTCTTGTTGCATACACAATCTCATTTTCCTCACATAAAATTATGCACTAAGTGTACTTGGATGTACACTTTTCTTTGTTTGCAAGTTACCTTTCTCCTATTGTCACGCCACCTTCCCTTCCTTTCTTATCGAAGAACAGCATTTTGTACTATCAAAGAACAGAACATTCGACTGCCAGCATGCACCAATCGATTGTCTTGTTCTTGGCAAGACCAAAAATGTACCCAAAGGCATAGTAGTCGATTGATAGCCTCCTACTAGCCGATTGTTGAGCCACTATATGCCCATAACTCACAGACAGAAGCATAACAGTTGACTACCAAGCATGCATCAGTTGACTATTAGGCTCCTGTCTCATAGAATTTATGACTCCAGAGAGCAACCAGCCAACTACTAGCTCCTTGTCAGTCTCCTGAGGCAAAAAATGACTTTTAAAACATGATTTGAGCTTGGAAATCCCTATTTTTGATTGGAAGGAAGTTCAAAACATCATCATACATGAAAATTACATGTGATGAGCGATAGGAAACATAGAAATAGGAAGGAAAATGGGAAATTGGAGAAAAACCCATAGGGAAACACTAAGTCCTAGTTGTATAAGTGCATGATTGAAAGGAAATTTTTGTGAGACTTGAGTTATTTCCCCAAGAAACTAATTGTGAGGACAATTTTCGAGGAAAAAGGAGAACCCTGGTCTAGAAAGGAACAAAAGGTTAAGGTAGAGTAATCTACACTCCCCTATCTTTGAACTGATATTATGAATTGCTTATTTAAATGAAATTTCTTCATTGAAATGGGAAATGGTTACTGAAAATAAGTTGATAAATGTGAAGTTTCATATGAGTGTAGAAAATACTACCTGTATGTATTAAGATGCTCTTTGCTGCATGATGAGATGGGCTATTAGGTTATATGCTCATAGGGACGGACGAAACTTAGGGTGGACATTCAATAGTTAGTATGGGACAGTTGTTGAATGTTCCTTATGCAGACTACTTTATGAATCTATCTATTTTATATCAAATGGTTTGTATTTTTAGGGATTACTCATTAAACCAAGAAAACCTTATAGAAGACTTAAGGAGTAAAGGGTGGATGGTCTATACTGGGTGATGTAACACCCCTTAATTTCAATTAGCCTAAATTATTGTTCTTTAATTAATTGGATACAATTTCTTGCGGGATTTCAGTATTTAAATTAAATATGCTCTCAATTTGTAAGATATTTGATTTAGATTACCTCTCCTTTTAGCCAAATGTAAGTGTTTAATTTAATTCTTTTTCCCTTCACCTAGCCTAATTACCAAAGAGAAAAGAAAACAAATACCCACACATATATATACACCACGTGGCCAAGACAAAAAAGGGGAAGAAAGAAGAATAAAGCATTGAAAAAATGTATACATAGGTATGTGTGTGATACATAAATATACGTATGTAACACCCTCTATCCTACGGTTCCTTTCTGATATTTAAAAACTATAATATGAAAATAATTATCAGAGTGTTGATGTTACTATCACTTCTACCCGAGTAAATTTTAAAACTTTTTACCAAGTTGATTAATTAAGTGCCATTTGGGTTGGTCTCTACTCTCGAGTTCTCTCAGCATCACAGCAAAATAAATACATATAGCATACACCTGGATTAACTATACATAGACATGCATTCTTAATTAAATATAATCAATTAACTATTGGGCATGGAGGCAACAATCCTGCCACTTATAACCCCATTAGTTAGTCTATTCATCAATCCAGCCTAATTCATATATAGATAAGTTAGAATAGGCTATACAAAAAATCCTACACTAGCCTTTCTCAAAATATCATGAAGGCTAGCTCAATCCTACCATGTACTTATACTATTGAAATTAAATAGTTTATATGCCCGAATTGGACACTTCTTCATACTTTACCTTCACTTCCAGCCCAAGGGGACCTACACATCTAGTACATACCAACACTATTGTGAGAAATGAATCTCAATAGCAATACAACTAGTTACGAAATCCATTGACCTGTACCACCGTGCTTGCACGAAAAAACTCTAAATTCTTTCATAAAACATATCGCATACTATTGGGATGAAATGAGTATAGCATTTAATCATGTTATGTACTCATATGTATGCGTTTACATTTAAAACATATCAACTTTAAAACATGGGAAGTGTATTCATCATCATTCTCATCATAAAACATTTCTTATAAAACACATGTGAGATAATAAACATAACATCATTTTATTTCCATAACATGCAAGCAGTACATAAAACACCCTAAGAGTAATCGGGAGAGTCGCCCAACAACAACTCCATGCACCACTATCTGTATGAATGAGCGCATGTCTATTTAGCCATGCCTTAACCTTTTGCACATTCTGAGGCATCCCTCAGTGGATCCAAGTACCTTAATGGTCCCTGTCCCTTTTCGGTAGATCATCCCTAACCAGCGGGATTCCTCCCTTTCGTCCCAAATTGGGCTGGTATACTCTAATGGGATCACCATCAACTCTACCCTGATCATTTCCTCTCCACTTTTGGGCAGATCATAATACTATGGAATCACCACCATTCTTAAGCCTCTATCTATGCTTCTTGTTTTTCCAAGAACATGGCATTCAACTGCCCTGTACTTAATAGTCGGATACTATGCTCCACTGCAGTTCAGAAAATATGATTTTGATAATACCTAGTCTAGAATGCATTCCATTTTCAATTCTAAACATATGAGCTTAATTCCTATGCAACAAACTTTACTTTTCATTAAACATTTCTCATCCAGTAGCTCAAACATGGTACATTAAAGGAAAACTAGTATATATCTCTAAATGAACACAACCTAGCCCTTCTAATCCATTACAAGCACATATATGAGCATACATTTAGCAACACAACCTCCCATAGAAGTAAAAAAGCATACAAAATGTAAGTTTAACCCCAATCTCAGTTCAAACATGTAGAAATCTATATTTTTTAGCAACAATAACATTTCAGAAAAAGATAGGGGTTTAGAATGGATTGCTACCTTGATTTCCTGCGAAATGTGTGTGTTTGATGTGTTAGAAATGATCCTCCCTTGCTATTGGGCTAATTCCTAGCCTTAAATTTGTTCCTTCCTCAATAGAATTCCCTCTTCAAGCCCTAACTCACCCTTTTCTCTCTCTAGCCGCTCCCTTCAGCTTCTCTTTCTAAAATTTGGTATGGTAGAGCGTGTGGGAGTTTTGGCTTCAGCTAGGGTTTATGAGAAAGTTAGGAAATTACATTTTAATCCCTAGCCACTTCGTAGTTTTAGTCTCCATATATTTTCCCTTTTCACTTAGGTCCTTAGCCTCACTCTCAACTAAGAAATTGTAATTCTTTCAAGTTGGTCCCTATACTAATGCAACTATATGCACCAATGCAACATACACCAACATTAAACATCAAATTAGCAATTATCAAACATCTCTTTAATCATAATTAGAGCAAATGTTACAAAGTATGCATGGGTGAGTCTTGCATGTAAGGGAGGGTTTCACGTGCACTGGGAAGGAGAGGAAATACATGTGCCTTGCATGGGACTAAAGGACAATATGAAGGAGGATGGGAATTAATTTTATATGCATGTTGCAAGTAAAATAATGGTGCAGAATTTTATTTAATATCCAAGTAAAGTTGCTTGTGGGGTAGCCCACGTGCAAGGAGAGAAAATGGGAAAGGAAGGAGTTTAAATAAAATATATTCATGGGTTTGTGTGCGTGCAAGTGGAGAAGGATAAGAGTCCTTAATGCACATCCCATTCTTCCTTTTCTATTTCTTCAATTAAGGTGACCGAATAAGCTAGGGAAAGGGTGCAAAAATTTTATTTAACATATAAATATAGTTGCTTGTTGGGTAGGACTAACATGCAAGAGAAGGGATTAACAAATTGCAAGCAAGAAGGGAATTAATTATACATATAAAAGCATGCAACAATTAAAACAAGAAGTGCAGCGTCTTCCCCTTCACTTTGGCTGAATAGAGGTTTGAAATAGGAAGGAAAGGGAGGTAACTCGCAAGAAAGAAAAGTGTACTTGCAAGTACCCTAGTGCAGAATTTTGTGTGAGGAAAATGAGCTTGTGTGTTCAACAAGAAAGCCCTACACATTATAAAAATAAAAGGAGAAAAGGTGCAGAATTTTCTTGCACCCACACGCCAAAGACAAGAGAAAGAGGGAAGAAATGGACTGCACAAATTTCATGAGACAAAAGGGGAAGGGTGGCCAAGTAGGATACATGAGGGACTGGAAATTTTATTTTTTGTGAATGGAAGCATGCACACAGTAAAAGGAGAATAAGAATGCAAATTACAAATAAGGTAGCATGAAGGAGTAAAATGGACTACATGTAAAAACAAGGATAATTGTACTTACAAGCACAAGGTGTCCCAAGAAATAATTTTAATTGGAAATGAGAAAGTGTGCAGCCCCATTGACCGAATACATGAAGGAATAGAATTGGAAATTTTATTTTTATTGGATGCTTGTATACACCACCTAAGCAAGAAGGGACAGGAGGAGTTGAAATTTTCAAGTGTGAGAGAGAATGCAACATGGAGAATTACACACATACACACATATGAAGGAAGAAAAGGGAAGTTAGCGTGAAAGTTAGGAAAAAGTGTAGAGTGGTGTGAGGGAGAAGAAATTAGAATGGTTTTTCTAATATGGATGCATGCCACCTAAGCAAGGAACAAAAAAAAAAAAAGAGAATTTCATGCAATACCCACACGTGAAGGAAGAAAAAAGGAATGGAAATTGGAAATTTTATTCTTGCAAGGATGTATACACACATAACCCAAAGAAAAGAGATAAAAGGGAGTTGAAAACTTCATTTTGCATGCATACAACAACCATACGTGAAAAGAAAAGAAGAGAGAAAGAAAAGAGAGAGGGAGGACGTGAGTTTGAGAGAAACACCAAAAGTTTGAAGAGGAAGAAGTGAAGGTGATCAAGAAGAAAAGCAAAGAAGTAGCCACAATTACACTCACACATGGTCAAGCAAGAGGAGAGATTTAGTCAAAGAACAAGGAAGCAAAGTGTAGAGGAAAAGTCAAAGAAAAATACAAGCTAGGTCCATCTTAAGGCACCAAAGAGGTAGGTTAACAATTCCAACAAAATCATGTTCCATATTTTAGTATGTGTAATCACCATGTTTTCATAAGTCTTCCAGGGATCATGATGTTTTTTCTCTACATTCTTGATAAAATGCATGTTTTATTGGCTAAGCTTATATGATAGGTTAATGTGATGAAATGAGTATTGTTATTATGTAAAAGTAATATATAGTTAATAACATGCTCATAATGAACTAGGCTTAAGTATGAGAAAAAGGGAGTTATGATTTTGAGAACCATTTTTCCCATGGAACTCCTTTTTGGCCGAATAGAAGATGAGATTTGATACTAAATTGATGTTAAACTTTTGACATGATTAGGTTAAAGAATTTCCCTTAAGCCAAAAATTATTCTTGAACTTAGTAGACTTTCATAAGAAATGATATTATTGCTATTATTCAAGAAAGGAAATTATTCTTGAACCTAGTAGAATTTTTCTAAGAGATGACATTATTATCTCTCAAAAAGAGAAGTTACTAAAATTTTATTAGAAATGTAAAAAAATAAATAAATTTTCAAGAAAGGAGAAATTATTCTTGAAAATATTAGAATTTTTAGAAAAAATGTACATTAGAATTAATTTTCAAGAAAGAAGAAATTATTATTGAAAATATTAGAATCTTCATAAGAAATGTACATTGATATGAATTTCCAAGAAAGGGGAATTTACTCTTGAAGAAATTAGAAATTTAAAGATGTGTACCCTAGTATTATCTTTCAAGAAAAAGAAGAAAATTTCCTTGAGAATTGTTAAAGAATTATAAAGGAATTGTTAAAGAATTTTAAAGGTGGCCAAGTGTCCACATAGTGCCCAAGTGTACACAATGACCTAGGAAGGTGACCAAGTATCCACATAGTGCCCAAGTGTGCACAATGACCCTAGGAAGGTGGCCAAGTGTCCACATAGTGCCCAAGTGTGCACAATGACCCTAGCAAGGTGGCCAAGTGTCCACAAGTGCTCAAGTGTGCACAAGAGATTTTTATAAAGGTGGCCAAGTGTCCACAAGTGCTCAAATGTGCACAAGAGATTTCTGTAAAGGTGGCCAAGTGTCCACAAGTGCCCAAGTGTGCATAAGAGATTTTTATAAAGGTGGCCAAGTGTCCACATAGTGCCCCAGGTGTGCACAACCATTATATAAAAGTAAGTTTTAAGAATGACAAGCATAAATGGTTTTGTTAATTTTGCAATAATGTGTTTTATAGTATGAAAAGATGTTTTATTTGAGATTAATATTATTTTTATTACATTGACATTTAAATTGATCATACATTGCTTGCCAATTTATGTTTATGCACGATGCTCTATTTTATTCCAAGAATGTAGAATTAAATATTTTGGTGCTTGCACCTTGATACATATTAGTTGTTTTTAAAACCTGAATTGTTAAGCTACTGGGAAACTTGTGTTTCTCATTATATGCTAATATGTATCAGATGTGGACGCTTAGCAGGGTCGAGAGATAGAAGTTTCTTTTTGGGTTAAAGAAAATTTTTTTTGTAACCCCTATTTTGGGTCCTAGTCCAAATATATTGGGTTTAGACTTAGGACTATTCTTTTGGCTGCATATATATATATGAGATGTACATGGGAAATCCCTGGGGAGGGATATGTGAAGGACCGGTCCATCCTTAGTAAATTGTAAGGGAGTTTGAGTGACAGACCTGTTGTCTCCTGACTTCCTATAGACGGCTACTTCATATTTCTGGGGATATGTTTACTAGAATGTAATGGACAATATTGGACTTGTATTTATTTGAATTACATGAAGGTTTTAATTTTTGCTATGTAGTTTAGTATATGTTTATCTATTCCGCTGTGCATACAATGTTTAATCTAAGCAAAAGATCCCAAACCTAATCCGCTTAATGAAATCTAATGGTGTAACTGCTCAGACATTAACTAAATAAAAGGATAAGAATAATGTACCGAACCTATCTGTTTGCATCAGATGAATTGTAATACTAGATAGGGGTGTTACAGGTGACGTTTTGGTTTAAGTGTAATACTTTATAACCCTTGGTATTAGTCGACTATATGTATGTATTTACATACTCTATAACCCTGGGTGACATGGTGATCCTTATGATAGTGAAAGAAAAAGAGAGGAATCCATGAAAGATCAAAAGGAAGGGAGTATTCCTAGGGTATATATTAGGATAGATGGGCTCGTGATTGAGTGACCAATGGTTGGTATGGGACGGCCTTGGGAGTTCCATAGTCGTACCATGCGCTGGGTGGGTAACCATCCATTTGAACTTAGATAATCTTGAAAACGCCGTGATGGTTGCGAACTCCAAGTTAGTGTAATTTTCAAGGCCATTAAAGGAGACACATACTTAGAGTTAGACATAACCATGGTATGAGCTGAATCATCCTAGTATATACATTAGTGAATAGCGTATCAAGATATAATCCCATGAGTTAAACAAGCAATCCCTTATGGGGTAGAAAGGAAAATAAATTCCCGCTATACACAGAGTGATCTGTGGAAGGGCAGCGACCACATCATGATCTGTCCCTTATAGGGTAGAAAGGGAACTTTAAATCCCACTTTACTGGAATGATCTGTGAGAGGATAGTGACCACATGGTACTTAGATCCACTAGGGGATGCTCCAAATAGTACAAAGAAAAATGTATGGTGGCTGAATAGTCACAAAGTTATGTATGGATGTATGAAGTGGTACGTGGAGGTAGTCATTGGGCGGCACTCCCTATAAATCTCAATGTATAAGTATGATTTCTATTATATGTTAAAGATGAATATGTTGATGTTACCATATGAAATGTATGAGATGAAAGTTTTTATGATAAAACATGATATTGAGATGACATCTCATGATGATTTAATTTCACATGTTTCAAAGTACATGCATACACCTAAGCACAAACAATGAAAGTATGATTTATGCAGTGCATCCCGACAGCAAATGTTATATTTTGAATTTGAGATGAGAAATGCAGAGTATTTTCGTATAATTATGGTAGTACAAGTCAACAGATTTTAAAATAGGTTTGCTTGCTACTGAGATTCAATTCTCACATAAATGCTAGCATGTGTCAAATGTGTAGGTACCAGCTAGAAATGGAGGTAACCTGAAGAAAGGTAGCCTCCATGGGTATTTTAAGAAAGTTATTTTAGATAGTATAAGCTTTTAATTTATCAGGCTAGCCTTCATAATTTTTAGGGAAGTGCTAGCATAATTTACCTCATGTATAGCCTATATTGATTAAATGTATACAGATTAGCTAGAATTTATGAATAGACATGTTTGATGGGGTTCGAGTGATAGGGTTGTTGTCTCCATGCCCTGATAGTTATTCTATGTAAATTATGGAAGTAAATATGCATGATGTTTGTATATCTAGCTAGAGTAACTGAGGTATCACATTATTTCATTCCACTACAAGACTAAGTGTAAACCAAAGAGTAGAGACTGAACCCAGCTGCACTCAAATAATTAAATTGTAAAAAGTTTTAAATTTACTTAGGTAGATATAATAGTAACACACTACTATTATAATATTGATGTCATATATCTTCTAAAGAATCAAAAGGAATCATAGGCTAAGGGGATGTTACAAGCGTTACATTTGCTGTTCCCTTAAATTTTTCCCCAAATAGCCTTAAGATAATCAGAAAAACTATCCTTCTTTATAATACTATACTCAATACTCTTACCAATGGTATATTCAATCACATTCAAACAAATATTGTTTAAAATGTGCCATTTTTTTTTGTATTTAGCCTCTTCTATTATACTATAATTGTCAGTTAAATCTATTGATTATGGTTCTCTAAGAGCCAAATCCTAATTTTCGTAATGATTAGATATAAATCTAAGTACTTTTTCTAATAATCATATTTAGAGTTTTCATTATGGAGTCAACAATAATGTCATCATACAAGAAAATTACAGATTTTGGGTAACATGTAACATAAGGTTGAAAAAGAAAAATTGAAAAACATAAAAGAGAAAAGAGAAGAGTATTCCAAGTGTATGCACTAGTGGTAGATAGGTTCATCATTGAGTGATCGACTATTAGTATAGGACAGTTGTTGGGCATTCCACAACTGAATTATAATTTGGGATGGTAAAACATCCACTTGATTATAAATGTTTTCGAAAATGCCCTAATGGTTGCAAATTCTAATGAACTCTTTTATGGCCAACTAAAGGGGATCACGTACTTAAAGTTAGGTATAACCATGGAATGAGCCAAATCACTCTAGAATATATGCTTGTGAATAGTGTATTGGGAATGTGATCCATCAGAGAGGGATGGTGATTCCATAGCCTCATGATTTGCAAGGGCAGAGTAAGCGTGATATGTTAAAGTTAACAGTAATCTTGTGAGTTATATCAGTCATATTTGAGATGAAAGTAAATGAAATATCCAAATGGATATCAATCCCGATGGTCAGAGATGATCTGTCAGAGTTGGTAAGGACCATTGAGTGAGTTATACCAGCCCCATATGGGATGAAAGGAAAATGAAATATCAAAATGGATATCAATCCCGTTGGTCAAGGATGATTTGTTGAGAGGGCAGGGACCATTGAGTAGTTGGATCCACTAGGGGATGCTCCAGATAGTACAGAGCAGTCGAGGATTGCAAGTGGTCAAAGACCACGAGGAACTCATCCATGAGTGCTATAGGAACACATGGAGTTGTTCACTGGGCGACTCTGTTAATGGCTCATATGATGATTTTAGCATTGACCATTATGATATGCTTTGTTTTCCTTGCTCATGTTTTAAATGTAGATATATTCATGTTACCATGGTGTGTATATGATGAAATGACATACCCTGTATTATGACATCTAGTGAACTATAACTATACATGCATTCATAAGTACATGTTATAATTGTATGATTCATGCATTGCGTCCCAATAGATATTTTCTTCTATTTGATGATGAAAAGAATGTAGTAAAATTTCAACCAAGTACAATGGTACAAACCAGTGATTTTTAAATTGATTGTTTTGCTACTGAGATTTATTCTCATATAAATGCTGGTGTGTATCAGATGCCTTGATTTCATGTTCTTCTGGAGGTGGATATAGCTTGGAGGGAAATATCCTTTCTAGGGTATTTCATGATAGCAAAGGAAGTATGGGTAGTTACTGTCTTAGAGATTCCTCTATCTCCCCCACCTACAAGAGGGGTAGAGCTTCATGATTAGTATCATAATTCTTATATTTTAACTTGTAAATATTTAGAGCAGAGTTGTACATGCCCCACTACCCTAATCCCTTATTATGTTTCTAGAGAGGGTCAGGAAGATTTATTTTTGTGTAAAGGAAAAGAGAGCATATATGTAATCAAGATATGTGAGAATCCACTAATAGGATTTTGACAATGTAATAACCCTATTTTTAAAATAAATTAAATTGGGTAAAATAAATTTAGATTTTGTTGAAATTGAATTAAGCGTATTTTTCTGAGCTTGCAGTTAAAATTTGAGAATTTTTTGGAGTAAAAATCTTATCTGACGGAGAAAACTCGATTTGGCTTCAGGAATTTAGCAAATAATTTGGAAGGCTTAAAATCTTCAAAATATTTTTGAATTCCTTCCATATGGGCCTATATTCTTGCCTAGATCGAAGAATGCATTCGAAATTTACCCCAAGAAAAGTGGGAAAAGACCAAAATGCCCCTAGAGGCCACAAAATCTCAACACCTCTCATTTTCCTCTCATTTTTACTTTCCTGTCTCTCTCCTTCATGCATTTTCTCTCTCTTCTCCCTCTCATTCGCGTGCCACTATCCACTTCCAAAACCGCCACGCTGCACCGCCATCGAACCCCACCACTTATACAACTCGACGCTGCTGACCTTGAGGTGCCATCCCCAACCGCCGACGGATGCCATAACGGCTAGAAACAGTCACGTTTCTTCCCGTTGCGAATTAGAAGACCCACCGTGATCTCTTCCGTCCGGCCACACCACTACCACCATCAAATAGCATGACCTGCCAACTTCCTTCACTAGCTGCCAGCCAGTGAAATGCCGTCGCCACGCGCTGTGAATGGAGGAATATAGCTTCGACAGCTACCGCATTCTCTGCCAAAAAATCACGTGTAAACTGCCATTTTCACCAAACGGACCCTAGATTCGGCATCCTTAAGTTATGGGCTACATTTTAGAGTATTTTTTGACCCCAGCTGTCGTCTGCCACTGTGCTCCACCATGCGCCATCGCCAGATTGCTAGAAAGTTACTAGAATCAAATTTTGAGCTTCCGTAACCCTCAGTACAATTTAAAATACTCAAATTTGATGTTTTCCTATAGAAATTAACTCCGAACATGTTTAAGGATTAGGCCGACCTAGGAATTAGATAAATTAACATAGGAAAGGATAATTGAAAGGAAAACCCTCTAAGATTTGAATTATTTCCTCAAGAAAATAATTGAGATCTGTAATGCCCTAATCTAGTATTACCATTAATTCTGATATAAATAGATAGGTTCAGTACATTATTTTTATCCTTTATTTAATTGATGTCTGAGCAGTTAAACCATTAAATTAATTTAAGCGGATTAGGTTCGGGATCTTTTGCTCAAATTAAAAACTTACATACACAGTGGAATAGATCAAAATATACTAAACTATACAGCAAAAATTAAAACATTCATATAATTCAATTAAATACATGTCCAATAATGTCCATTACATTTTTGTAAACATGTATTAGGATATATTAAGTACCCATCCATAGGAAGTCAGGAGACAACAATCCTATCACTCAGACCCCTTTACAAATTTCAAAGATGGACCGATCTTTCAAATATCCCATGTCTACTACCAAAAGAATATCCCTAGTTTTGAACTAAATATATCTGAACTAGTACCTGAAATAGGGTTACAAAAATCTCACATAAATCAAAATGAGACTGCTACCTCCCGCTCTGACTTTGCGTCCGCATCTGATACATATTAGCATAGTAATGAGAAACATAAGTTTCCCAGTAACTTAACAATTTGAGTTTTAAAAAAATAACTAATATGTACCAGGGTGCAAGCACCAAAAACATTTCATTCTACATTCTTGATGCTAAAAACATAATGTTATTCATAAATGCAATCAAGCAAGCATTGCATGATAATTTAGATGTTAACATAAAAATCAGGTATCCTCTTTCAAATGAAACATATCCAAATAATATTATACATGTTATCGCGTAATTACACAAATTGCTTATGTATTAACTTTTACATTTATCAATCTAGATTAATTGAGCACCCTGGGGTGTTATGTGGACACTAGACCACCTTTATGAAATCATCGTGAGCCTTAGGTCATAGGTATAAAGCACCTCTGGCCACACCTCACTAGGTTGCCAGTGTGGAGCACCTTCGGCCACACCTCGTAATCCGTGGACACTCAACTACTATATAGCATAATCGCCAGCACTAGGTAATGGGCATGGAGCACCTTCGACCACACCTCGCTAGGCCGCCAGTGTGGAGCACCTTTTGTAACACTCCATCATTTAATTAGCCTAAATTAATGGTGTCATTTAATTAATTGCTTGCTTGCTAATCAATTTAAGGAATTAGCTTAAGGAAGGAAAAATTCTACTTGCATAATTAAAGGGGCCCAAAATAGTTATATTGAAGGTAAGCTTGCACAAAATTAAAGTACTTGATTTAAATTTTTATCCTTTGATTAGGCTAGCCAAATTTCCAAAGAAAGAGAGAATTTAAGCTAAATGTATATACATATAGATAACCTCATGGCAAACACACATGGCAAAGGACAAGAATTAACACACAATAAATATATTTACATACACACGTCCAAATGATAAAATGAAATAAGGAAATAAAAAAGGGATACCATGAATTTTTGAATTGCATAGGTTTCACGTGCCAATGGGTGAAAGAAGAAAAAAAAAAACAAAACAAAACTTTGCATGAATTTCATGCATGGCTCACATGAACTAGTAAGGAAAGAAAAATTTCATGCCATCTTATGTGGAACCAATGTACAATACAAAGGAGGGGAGGAAGCACACTCACAAGTGAGGGAAGGTGGCGTGAAGTAGGCTAAAAGAGAGTGCAGAATTTTTATTTTAATTATTGCAATAAGAAGCTCATGAAGGGAAGAAGGATGCAATAAAAAAAAGGGGAATACCAAGGTTGCTTGTGGAAGTTAGTTTCTTGTAAGAGTGGACAAATCCAAACTTGCAAGGAAGAGAAATACAAAGATTGCAAGAAAATGCAAAGTGTACTTGCAAGTACACTTTGTGAAAAATATATATACATATATTTTATAAAAAAGAGAGTGTAAAATTTTAGTCCAAAAAAAAGAGGAAGGAGTACGAGGAAGAAGGGAGAAGTGGCGTGAAAAATAAGAGCACATGAGACAAGGGGATATGAAGAAATTCTTCCAAAGGGTGGCGTGACAAACAAGTAAAAGCAAAGAGAAAAAAAAAGGGAGAAGGAGTTGAGAGATTGACTTTCCATAAAAACAACAAATCTCACGTGAAAGAGAGACCAAGGAAGAAAAGAGCAAAGAAACAAGGAATAGAAGGAGACCAAGAAGGGGGCCAAGATCATTTCTTTTTAAGCTCACCATAAAAATAGGTTAGCAATTTTTTATTTTGGTTCCATAAGTTGGTATATGTATTCCAAAATGTTGCTTTCATAGAGCTAGAATAATCCTCTCCATTCTTGATTTAGGATGTGGTTTGATATAGTATGCATGATAAACTTAGGAGTTGGCTATGTTGAATAAGATTCATAATGTGTTAGCCTTTTATGTTTGCGAAATAAACACAAATAAAGATGAAGTAAGATGGATGAAGTTAGCATTGGGAATTTTATTTCCATAAACACAAATAATTCATGATGAATACTATTATGAGGAATGAAATTATGAGGGTTTAAGGTGAATAAAGATCATGGTTAGGAGGGATATTCTCATGGGAATTACTAAACTTTTAGAAGGAAATTATAGGAGATATAAATTCTAAGAAGAGTAGACAATTTTGTAGTCATTATTAATATTTTGAAAGGAATTTTATGTAATGATAAATTCTAAGGAAAAGTAGAGAATTATTGTAGTCATTAATAATAATTTTGGAGGGAAATTTATGAGAGAAACAATAAGAAATATTATTTCCATTAATAATAGAAATTTAGGCAAAAATGAATAGGAAATATTATGTCCTTTAATAATAATTTTTGGAAAGAAGTTTATGTCAAAATAAATAGAAATTATTATGTCCATTAATAATATTTTTAGGAAGGAATCTATGTGAGGATAAGTCCAAAGAAAAGTAGACAACAGTATGCCCATAGGTAATATTTTAAGAAGGAACTTAGATCTAATTTCCCAAGAAAAAGTGAATAATATGGAACTTTCAAATTTATTCAAAAGTTTTGAGGAAATAAAACATCTCCTTGGATAACAAAAAGGGGGATGTAGGGTGACACTGCACCACGCGGGGTCCCGAGTGCATATTAGCGACCTAGCGAGGCATGGCCGAAGGTGCTCCATGCCCAAGATCTAGTGTTCGCTATCACGCTAGACACGTGGCCGAGTGTCTACGTATTACGAGGTGTGGCTGAAGGTGCTCCACACGAGTGACCTAAGGAGGTGTGGCCGAAAGTGCTTCGTACCCATGACCTAATGTCCCGATGATTTTATGTATGTGGCCGAGTGCCCATGATTTATGATGTGTGGCCAAAGGTGCCCTACACAGGCGGCCTAGCGAGGCGTGGCCAAAGGTACTCCATGTCCATGACCTAGTGTCCGCAATTATGCTATATACGTGGCTAAGTGTCCACAAAGTGGCCGAAGGTGCTCCACACGGGTGACCTAGGGAGGTGTAGCCGAAGGTGCTCCACCCCTGTGATCTAGTGTTCACACAACATGTATGTACGTTTTGATAACTTCGTAATAATAAACCAGTATGCATAAGAGAACACTGGTCATATGAAAAAGATCTTTAACTGTTGCTAACTACTAAATTTATCATGCAATAATTGCTTGTTTATAGTTATGTATTTTACTCCTAAATCAAGGATGTAGGTTGAATAGTTTTGGTGCTTACACCCTGGTACATATTAGTTTCTTTTAAACTATGAATTGCTAAGCTACTGGGAAACTTGTATTTCTCATCTATGTGCTAATATGTATCAGATACAGATGCGTAGCAGGGATGCATGGTGGCAGTACCTTTTGATCAAGAAAGGTTTTTTTAACCCCTATTTTTGGGTCCTAGATGTACTCGAATTAGAATAGGACAGTTAATTTGATTGTATATACAAGTGGTTCTGGGGATACCGGGGGAAAACGGACATGTGAAGGACCGATCCATCACTATTTTGTGCGAAAGTTTGAGTGGCAGGCCTATTGTCTCTTGGCTTCCGTGGGACGAGTACTTCATATATCTGAGGACATGTACATCAGTATGTAATGATTATTATTAGACTTGTATTATTGGATTCATATGAAAGACTGTATTTTCATCATGTAGCATAGAATTTCATTATTCTGCTATGCATGTAATTTTTATTTTTATCTAAGTAAAAGATCTTGAACCTAATTCGTTTAACGTAAATTGAATGGTTTAACGGCTCAGAAAATAATTAAAAGGATAAGAATAATGTACTGAACCTGCCTATTGATATTATAATGAACAACAAGACTAGATAGGGACGTTATACCTTTGACCACACATCGTAAATCATGGACACTTGGCCACATACATAAAATCATCACGAACTCTAGGTCACGGGTATGGAGCACCTTTTCCCACACCTTACTAGGCCACTCATGTGGAGCACCTTCAACCACACCTCATAATCCGTGGACACTCAGCCATGTATATAGCGTAATTGCGAGCATTAAGTCATGGGCATGGAGCGCCTTCGACCGCACCTTGTTAGGTCGCCCGTGTGGAGTACCTTCGGGTACACCTCGTAAATCGTGAACACTCAGCTATGTATATAATTCTTTAACAATTCTCAAGGAAAAATTTTTCTTTTATTAAAAAAAATAGTACTAGTGTACATATCTTTAAAATTCTAAATAATTTAAGAATAAATGTCCCTTTCTTAGAAATTAATATTAATGTACACTTCTCATAAAAGTTCTGTTAATTCCATGAATGATTTCCCCTTTCTTTGGAAATTACTATAAACGTACCTTTCTTGTAAAAATACTAATATTTTCGAGAATAATTTCTCTTCTCTTGGAATTTAACTCTAATGCACAATTCTTATAAGAATTCTAGTATTTCAAAAATAATTTCTCCTTTATTGGAAATTAATTCCAATGTACGTTTCTTACAAAAACTTTAATACTTTCAAGGATAATTTCTCCCCTCTTCAAAATTAACTTTCTTATAAAATTTTATCAATTTCAAGAATAATTTCCTTCCTTGAAAATAATAATAATAATATCCTTTCTTATAAAATTCTACTAATTCAAAAACAATTTCCTTTCCTCTAATAATAAATTCCCATATTTTATTTTATTTTATTTTATTTGAAAATATATATTGGTGCGTAGCTTCTAGATTCCAAGAATAAATTTCATGTACTCGGCCTAGAGAGTTTTGTTCACTTGGCAATTCCATTTCCTTTCTTGTGGTTCTTTACTTAATACACTTAAAACGTAAGGTTCTTTCTTTGTGGTCACCATGAAGTTAACACCATTCAACCCTAATCATTTTTCCAACAATGTATTCATGCTATCTTACCCATCAACATTTCAATAAACCACAAATGCTAGCCCACATGCATACATTTAGGTCAAGAATGCAGAGACAACTTAAGTTCCATGAAAAGCTTGAATATAAACATTAGATTGCATAACCAGAACATGGAACAAAAGTTTAAATTGTTAACCTATCTTGTTTCCTTTCTCTTTGACTAAATCTCTCTCTTCTTCTTGGTACATTTTTAGGTCCTTTTTCCTTAGTAATTGCTCTTAATTAATTCCCTGGGCAAATAATTAAATTCTTAGGCGGGTTTTTCTTTCAATCAGGCTTTCCTACGTCAATTTATTAAATTCCTAGGCTGGTCTAATCCTTAAACATATTCGGGGTCAATTTCAATAGAAAAATATCAAATTGGGGTATTTTAAATTGTACCGGGGGTTTCGGAAGCTTGAAATCTGATTCCAACAACTTTCCAGCAACTCTAACGATGGCGCACGGTGGAGCATGGCGGCAGATGGTGGCTCATTGCAGGAGACGATGGTTGGGGTCTAAAGATACACCAAAATGTATCTCGTAACTCGAGGATGTTGGATTCGGGGTCTATTTGGCGAAACACAGCCATTTAGAAGACATTTTCTGGCGATGAAGTGCATTATTGGATGAACTATTTTTCCCCCATTCCAAGAGCGTGGTGGCGGCGCTCCACCAGCTGGAAGCTGTTGGAGGAAGCTAACATCTCAGGCTACCCAACAGCAGTGGCGGTGTGGCTGGACGGCATCGAACGACAGAGATCGTGATGAAGGAGGATTTTCGCGATGGAGGGAAAATGAGGCTATTTTTAACCGTTGTGGCATTCGTCGACGGTCGAGAATGGTGGCTAGAGGTCGACAACATTGAGCTGCACCAGTGGCGGGGTCCGACGACAGCACAGGGCGGCCTTTCTAGCAGTGGAGGTGGCACGCAAGTGAGATAGATAGGAGAGAGAAAACAGGTGGAGGAGAGCGAGAGGAAAGGAAAACTGAGAGGAAAAATTGGGGTTTTGAGATTTTAAGGCCTCTAGGGGCGTTTTGGTCTTTTTATACTTTGTCTGAGATAAAATTTGGATACATTCTCTAATTTGGGAAAGAATACAGGCCTATATGGAAGGAATTTGGAAATATTTTAAAGGTTTTAATCCTTCTAAATTACCTGCTAACTTCCTGAAGCCAGATCGAGTTTTCTCCGTTAGATAAGATTTTTACTCTAAAAAAATCAAATTTTAACCGCGAGCTCAAAAAAAAATGCTGAATTCAATTTCAACAAAAATCTAAATTTATTTTACCCAATTTAATTTTATTTTAAAAATTAGGTTACTATAGGATCAATTACCGAGAAAAAAGAAAAGTCCCGACCCGAATAGGAGCAGACGAAAAAAGGAATTATTCATTAAACCGGGACAACCCTATAAAAGGTTCAAGGAGTAAAGGTCTTGTGGGACAAAATATCTCTTGCATTTTCAAGATCTCTCCACTTGGCCGAGAGCGTACCATGCAATTGGTGCTAAAAAAGGGCCTGGAAATGTACCAAGAAGAAGAGGGAGATTTAGTCAAATAGAAAGGAAGAAAGGTGTAAAAGGAGATCAAAGGAAGGGCTAAGATCACTTCCTTCTAGTTATCCTTGATGTAGGTTAACAATTCAAACCTTTGTTCCATGTTCTAGCTATGCAATCCAATGTCTATATTCAAGCTTTCCATAGAACTTAGGTTGTCTCTACATTCTTGATTTAAATGTATGGTTGTTGGCTAGCATGTGTGGTTATTGAATTGTTGATGGATGGAATAGCATGAGGATGTTGTTAGATTATGGACTAGGGTTAGAAGTTGTGATAACCACAAAGGAAAAGAACCCTATTCTTTTAAGTGTATTAAGTAAAGAACAAAAAGAAAGGAAATGGAATTGCCAAATGAGTAAAACTCCTTAGGCTAAGTCCATGATATTCATTCTTGGAATTTTATAAGCTATGCACTATGATTTTGATTCAAAGCATGGAAATTTATTTTTTATGGCACAAGAGAAAATTTAGATTATGTTTACAAGGAAAGTGAGTATTCAAAAAGGGCGAGAAATATTGGTAAGAAATAAACATTAGCAATTATTTCTAAAGATGAAGAAAAAGAAATTATTATGGAAATTATTGGAGTTTATAGAAAGAATATGTACATTTGAAATTAATTTCCAAGAGAAAGAAATTGTCATGGAATTTATTATAATTTTAGAAAGAAATTGTACATTGGAATTTATTTTCTGAGAAAAAGAAATTATTATGGAAATTATTAGAGTTCTTAGAAAGAATATCTGCATTTGGAATTAATTTCCAAGAGAAAGAAATTGTTATGGAATTTATTAGAATTTTAGAAAGAATTTGTACATTGGAAGTTATTTTCCAAGAAAAAGAAATTATTAGAGAAATTATTAAAGTTTTAAGAAGAAAAGGTACATTGGAATTAAATTCCAAGAAGAAGAAATTTTTATGGAAATTACTAAAATTTCTAGAAAGAAAATGTACATTGGAAATTAATTTCCAAGAAAAGGAAAGTAATATTGAAATTATTAGAATTTTATAAGAGATAGACCTTAGAAATTATTTCTAAGAGAAATAGAAATTTATTACTTAAACATTGCAATTTCCCATAAGAAATGTGTATTTGCATTAAACTTATAAGAAAAAGAGAATTTGCCTTGAAAAATTGACAAAGAATTTCAAAGGTGCCCAAGTGCCCACCTAGTGCCCAAGTGTGCACCATAACCCTAGGTGGTGGTCCAGTATCCAAATAGTGCCCAAGTATGCACAATGACCCTAGGAAGGTGCCCAAGTGTGCACAATTACCCTAAGTGATGGCCAAGTGTCCACATAGTGTAACATCCGCTCCTAAAATTTTGAGAGATGTTTGTTAGTTTTAATTAATTGCTTGTGTATGTTGCATTTATGTTATATTAGCTTGCATATAGTTGCCTGAATGCAAGAAGTGGACTAGAAATGAGTAAGAAATTTGACTAGAATGAAGAAAAGGACTAAACTGAAAAGTGAAAGAATTTGGGTATGACAATTGTAATTTTGGCCAAAATATTTACTGTAGCAACAGAATTTTGAAAGCTTCCCGCTAGTGAGCTAGGGACAAAATGGTAAATTAACATATAGTTGGAAGAATTATCATTTTGGACCAAATGGTCAGGAATTAAGAGCGAAATTGTAAAGGGCCAAACTGCCTATAAATAGGCCAATCTTTCAGACCCTTCAATTGCTTCCTGAAAGTCTGAATTTTAGAGAGAGAGAGTGGACGAGCTAGAGAGAGAAGGAGAAGGAATTGTGAGCAAATAACTTTGTTGCTTGGATTTAAGCATTCTAGGAGCTAGGAAATCACTCCAGGACACTTACCAATCAACAACCACCGATTAAAAACCAGCAAAAAGGTAGCATAATAACCTAATCCCTTTATTTCGGAGTTTACTGTTTATACTATTGAAATTTGCAAAATTGAACTTGTTTAAAAGAAAAAGGGATTGAAAACTACATTCTTATTGTTTTCAATCACTATTGGGTGTTTTTAATCGATCGAAAATACTTGTGCATGCTTAAAATGATTTCTGGAAAATGGGTTTTTTAGCTTGAAAGAAAATGAGTTTTAATCTCAGATTTGGACAAGATTACATGATTTTTTGGGCTGTTTTCTTGTGTTAAATGTTGCTAAGGAGTTTATCTTAAGTTCATCAATTTCAAAATAGATTTAGAAACAAGTTTTTGGATTGAAATTTTGGGTCAATGGAAGTTTACAAAACAGAGCAAGACACAAACCGATCGCCAGATAACAAATCAACTGTCGTGTTCTTGAGATGCCCAAAATTGCATACAGAATGCTAGCAGTCGACTGTCGGGCACCTGAAAGTCGATTGTCGCGTTCTTCATTTTTTTAGAAATGCCCAAGAATAGAAGCGATCATTGCCCAGGCCAATCGATATTGTCGGGCCTAACAGTAAGCTAGTAGTCGACTTCCGACACCTATCAGTCGACTGTCAGCTCTCTGTTTGGAATTTTGAAAGTTTAAACAGAATACAATCAGTCGACTTACACCATGATACCAGTCGACTACCACCTTTTGTGATGAAAAGATGAACTTAATGATGTATTTGAATGATATCTAGCCCAAAAACTAAATCCAAACTAAAGATTAAACTCAAATTATAAGCAAGGTAACATATACTTTGAATGTGAACAAGAAAGAGCATGAAAGTGATGAAAGTTAAAAGGAAAGAGCAAGAATGCATAAGAGAAATGAAAATTGTATTCTTAATATATGTATTTGTGATAGATAGATTCATATCCGAATGACTGATTGTTGGTATAGGACAGTGATTGGACATTCTGCAATTATCGTGATAGTTGTAAATTGTAAGTTAGTGATTTAATGGCCAATGTAAATGAAAAGTCACATACTTAGAATTTATAGAACTATAGTATGCACCGATTCACCCATATATATATGTTTATGAATAGTTTTTTGAGGACCCCAGCATGTACTTAATGTGTGGGACCCAGAGTTAGGAACCTTATGATACTTGGATCCACTAGAGGACGCTCTAGAATGTACACAATGTTATATGCAATCAAGGACTGCCAGGCAGAGTTGCCACAGTACATATGCGAAAACATAGAGTGGTGTACATGTTGCCCCTCCAGATTTCTCTTATTATGCAATTATATGATGATGATTGGCAAAGGCTAATGTATGATGATTGGCAGAGGCCAATGTATGATGATTGGCAGAAGCCAATGAGAAGTGCTCTTATTTCCTTATTGCTCTTTATTTTATGATGAAAGTTATATGAATGATGCTATGTTACCTATATGTTTTGAGGAGTTTATGTGATGCATACTACGAGCTAAACATAAAGTAAGCAACTCATGCAAGTATGAATGTTAAATGAAATGTTATACAGGATCACCCAATAGATGTATTGTTTCACGAAAAAGAATGTAGAATTTCCGTATGAGTTTACGGTGGTACAAACTGGCTATTTTGAAAAATGGTTATTAATGCTACTGGGATTTATTCTAAAAAAAAAATACTAGTTTGTATCATATGCCTAGGTTCCAGATAGTACTAGAAGTGGAGGTGAAAGTGGTGGATATACCCTTCCTAGGGTATTTTCCAGTGATTCATGAAGTGTGGGTTGTGTATATATGGGAAGTTCCTCCCACACCTTGAGGATGTAATGTTCTAGGAAAGTTTTTGGTATGCCCCATACCCTGAATCCTTGTGATGTTTTGGTAAAAGGATCAAGAGAATAGTTTTGATGTATAAGATTAGGGCATATATGTATTAGGATATGTGATCTAGGAATCCACTAGCTATTTTTGTTAAATGGGTATGAGTGACAGGCTTCTTGTCTCCTTACCCTAACTAATATTCTCACATATCCATGGATATATGTCTAAATGAATGATATGTCTATATTGTAAATGAATGTTGATGTATATGAATATATGTATGCACATTTATGTTATTTTAACTAATATGTTTTTATTTTCACTGCATAATTTGTGAGATCTCGAGTGTAGTAGTCTAAACCAATAATACTAATTATGTCATTTGGTAAACAATTAAGAATTGACTCGGGTAAGGGAAGTAGTAATTCACCAATCTTATAGTATATAGTTTATATTATTTAATTAACTTAAAAGGAATTGTAGGATTGGGGGATTACACATAGTGCCCAAGTGTGCACAATAACCCTAGGAAGGTGGCCAAGTGTCCACATGTGCCCAATTGTGCACAAAGAATTTTAAAGGTGGCCAAGCATCCACGAGTGCCCGAGTGTGCATAGCTAAAGTACACAGAAAATTTAAGAAGCATAAGCTCAAATAAATTGTTACTGTCATGATAATGTGAGTCACAGCATAAGTATTTAAAAGTATGTTATTTTCATCTTATTAACATTTTAATTGATCACATATTGCTCGCCAATTATATTGTGAATTATGCTGTGTTTTATTCCAAGAATGTAGAATTACTATTTTGGTGCTTACACCCTGATACATATTAGTTGTTTTAAAACTGAATTGTTAAGCTATTGGGAAACTTGCGTTTCTCATTATATACTAATATGTATCAGATGCAGACGCATAGCTGCGCCGGGGGTTCAAGTTCTTTTTGGGTTAAAAAATTTTTGTAACCCCTATTTTTTGTTTTGGTCCTAGTCTAGACATACTTCGGATAGAGCTAGGATTATTCTTTTGGTAATAGTCCTGAGATGTATTTAGGAAGGAACAGGGGAAGGGATAGGTGAAGGACCGGTCCGTCTTGACAATTTGTAAAGGGAGTCTGAGTGATAGGATTGTTGTCTCCTGACTTCCTATGGACGGGTGCTTCACATATCTTGATACAAGTTTATTGTAATATAATGGACATTATTGACTTTACATCATTGAATTGTATGAAAGTTTAAATCCCTTTTGTAGCATAGAATTTCTTTTATTCCACTGTGCATACGAGTTTTAATCTAAGCAAAAGATCCTGAACCTAATCCACTTAATATAATTTTTTAGTTTAACTGCTTAGATTTTAATTAAATAAAGGATAAAAATAATGTACCGAACCTATCTGTTTATATCAAAATGAATGGTAATATTAGATAGGAGCATTACAGACAAGGGTATGAGTAGCAGGGTTGTTGCATCCTTGCCCTAATTGATAAAATGTTGCCAATCTCACATATCTATAGGTATATGTCTTAAGAAAGAATTAACATATGTGATTGTTTATATATATATATATGTATATATATATAACTGGTCAGAATGTTTATAAATATACATATTTTCCTTTTTATTATTTCTGCCATGTTTTGTGTAAGAACCCAAGTGTAAAGACCCGAACCAATGGCACTTAATTATTCAACTTGGTAAAATTTAAAAATGTTTACTCAGTAGAGGTAATAGTAACTCACAAATCTTATAGTATATTATATTATATTACCTAGATAATTAAAAGGAACTATATAGAATTAGGGGTGTTACATTTTCGACGCCAATGGACCCCGTTTTACTAGCGTTTTTGATCGTCTCTTCAAGGGCAAAAAATTCATGATTTCAAAATTGCAAGAAATGGTTCAAAAAAGATGAACCCAAAATCATCAAAATTTGGGCGACCAAACCCGCTTGGTTCTACCTTTTTTCACTGTCGATGAGCACCATTCAGGCGTAAGTTTTGATGCATTTTCCATAGGCAATATTCCTATGATTTCAAAATGGCCTACAACTTCAAATAACTAATGAACCAAAATCTAAGAATTTCCATTTTCATATATCTATGGTTCTAATGAAGAAGGCAACAGTTATAGATTCAAATTGCATTCTTAATTGTCTAAGCAATATATATATGATAAAAAAAAACTCTAGTTCTCATACCATTTGAAATATTTTACCATACATATGTATATATATTGCAATTTTTTTGAGAATCCATTCATGATAAACAGAGTTGCTAAATATCAACAAAAACATATTAATGGATAGATGTATAGGAGATATGTGAATGACATACCTGATGAAGAAGAAATAATTTCAAAATCCGTTCATGATAAACAGAGTTGCTAAATATCAACCAAAATAGATCAATGGATAGATGTATAGGAGATCTGTGAGTGACATACTTGACGAAGAAGAAATAAAAGTCATAATGTAATTACAATACCCAATGTTTTTGCAAAATTGTTGAACCAGAGAGAGAGATCAGACACAAAATTCCTTTTTGAGTGTAGGAAAAAATTCAGCTACCATGTTTTGAAGTTATTATCTTTTTACGTGAGAATCATGACCTCCATCAAATTGAATCAATATTGCAAAGTATATGGTTTTGTATTTAAGAAAAGAAACAATTTATTAGAACTATTAATTGGTTATAACTGATATTATTGATTATATTAATCAAAATTCCAACACATAATACATTATTGACACCTAAGCATAATTTAACGAGAAAATAATAAAAGTTTTATGATACGAGATAGATTAAATATTTATAAATTATAAGGATAAAATTATAAAGTGAGTGAAATTATCAGGGGTAAAGGAATAATTTAAATAAATTTTAAAATTTTATTTTAATTTATTATTTTTGTAAATTATTAGAGAGGTAAAAGATTTTTTTTTTGGGGCAAGAGAGAGGTAAAATGTTGAATTGATTGAGATGAGGAACTAAATTGCTTTAAAAAAATCTATATTAAGAGTGGAAGTAAATAAAATTAATTAACATCAGCACACATTTTAAAAGCTGTCCTTGTTAAAGTATAATTAGAAGGCATAGCTCTAACAGCAGCATCACGCACCAAAACTGGAGATAAGCGGAAAAAATGGAGGTGCGGGGAATCGAACCCCGTGCCTCTCGCATGCGAAGCAAGCGCTCTACCATATGAGCTACACCCCCTGCTTTATGACCTTCATGATCATAAATAAATATTATAAATATTTTGTAGTTAACAAGAAAACCCCAAACCACTCAAATTTCTTGTTGTTAAAACCCAAAGGACATATTTATTTGGTTTAAAAATTATTTTTTATATAAATATTTGGTTTAATGATTTAAAAAATTACAATTATACAATATAAATATTTAAAAAAGGGATAATAAAAAAAAAGGAAACGGAAGAATTTATAAACATCAATGTAAATAAATTGATCTTATAATTTTTTTTATATATATTTTTACATAGCATGAGCTTCTTTTTCACAAAATTCTCATTTACATTGGATATTTTTATTGTAAATAAGACATTTACAAAATATTAAATTAATCAAAAAAAATTTTTAATTTAAAAAGTTTATGTATAATTTTTATATTTTGGCCATTAGTTCTCTAATATGAAAATAACATATGCATGATTTTAATAATTTATCACTCTATGAATGAATTTTTTGAAAATTTCTTTACATATTTTAATTTTATTAGTGACGAGATAATACAAATATAAAGAAATATATTTAAGTCTAATATTTTAATTTAAATATATTTAAGTATGACTTATAATATAAATAATTTTAGATTAATGTGAATATATATCAAGAATATTTTGGTTAAAATAAATTTAGTTATAACTTTTTTTTTTAGTTGTAAGGGAGAATTTTTTTCATAATAAAATAATAGATTATTGTGTAACTAAAAAATCTTTTAAAAAAAGAGAAGAGGAATTTATCTTATATTTTATATATTTACAAAAATAAATGACTACAAAATGTAGATATTCAATTTAAAATGTAAACTGAGCAATCATATATACTTTATAAATATTTAATCTTAAAATATAAAAAGTTTTTGTACAGGTCTTTATTTATAAATTTTCTTAATTTACATGAGAAAACTCAAATTTCTTATCAAACTAGTTGAAGACACGTGCTTTGCACGTGATGTGCCATGAAGTTTTTTATTATTGATTATGCTCAAGATTTCTAACTTGCTCTACAATAACAGGACAGTGAAAATAAGAAATTTACCTTTGATTCTAGATATAAAGGTTAAATTTATCTTAGAAAATGGTTAGACTATAAACCTATTCTTCATCTTTTGAAAAAAATTAAAAAATGTGTTTAGCAATTTTTTTAAAATAAATTGTTCACTAAATAATAGAAATATAGATAAAAAAAAGTATACTGATAGAACTCTATTTCTTGAATAATTCCATTAATATTGGAGAAAACCTTACAAATGACTCCATCTAAATTTAAGGGGCTCAACTTTTATTTATTTTTTGTTACTCTCATATGGAACCATGTGTGCAGGTGCGACTTAGCGATGTGCAAGTAGAATTATTCCTCTTTTAAAATAATAATAACACATAACACTAAAGTGTTGTGTAATTATCACCAAACCAGTGATGATAAATATAGAATGTGATAAGAATTTGGAAAGTAAAAATATTGTCAAGAAAATTGGGATGGAAAAAGTTAAGTACAAGAAAAAGGGGCCAAACAAACATACTATTGAAAGACTCAATGACATTATTATTAATTTGCCTCCTAAACCACTTTTTTATATTAATACTATATGACGACCATGCAAATATACTTCTACCACAGTTGTAATGTTTTTGTCTTCAAAATTTTTCTTGTTGGCAAATACATTTCTTTTGACATTAGTATCCTTCAATTTAACTTTGTTTTGTAAAAGAGATAATGATGAAAAAAAAAAAAAAAGAAGAAGACATAATCAAAACTAATAGCACAAATATTAGAGTTGTCCTTTCAATGGTTGGACAGATGAAGAAAAACTAACAAGTACTGAAATAAAGAGTTTCTATTCTTTTCCTTTCTTTTTTTCTTGGATAGAAACTTCAATAGTTGACATCCAAAATTTGACAAAGGCAAAAAGACGAGGAAGAGAGTGGAAAAATAGTGACACATATATTCTTTAACAATCTCCCTAAGAATATAGAAGACTTTTGTACTATACAAAAGTCGAATTTTACATTACTAATGCCTTAAGAAAAATTTAGGGTGTGTTTAGTTTATGAAAATATTTTTAAATTTTATTTTTCTATTTATATTTTTAAAATGAGTTTTTATTTTTAAATTTTTAAAAAATATGTTTGATACGTAAATTTAAAATTGTATTCATATTTATTTTCTAAGTCAAATGACTTAAATGACTATAATTTTTTTTTGTATAAATTTTAAAGTTTGACTATATTATTAAATGATAATATTTACATGATTGAAAAGTTTACTTTTTTAAAAAATTACAAAATTAACATATTTTCAAAGTAAAAACGTTGAAAATCTCTTTTAAATGTTTTTGTTTTCACCATATTTTCAAAAATATTTTTAAAAAATATTTTCGATTAAAATTTACTAAATACATTTTGAATCAAATTTTTTGTTTTCCAGTGAAACCTTATATATCATCATCACGCAATAAAAATAGAGAGCACTTTGAATATATATCTGAACACCTTCACTTCAACAATCATGCTAGAATCCTTTCTATCAGAAGATGAATGAAAGATTATATAAAAACTAAAACCCACTTTGTGATTTTTAATATTAAAGCAAGAACAGGAAACTCTAAAAAATTGAATTTATTTTTTTTCTAGAAATACATATTTTCAACCATAACAAAATATAGTGCAAAAATTAAAACCAAGATATTTATAAAAGAGAAAAAAAAAATCATTGAGACTCTGTTCCACAAGTCAAAAAGAACATAATTCTAAAGTAATGAATATGAGAAGGAAAACCAAGATAAAAGTATATGAGAATGCCCTTTTGCAAAAGTATAGAACGCGTGAAGATATCACAGAAAAACAAAAATGTTAAAGAAAAAAAAAAGAAACTGTAAAATCAAATTGGATTATCATATATAAGTGGTTTTGTGGAATAGAATAGGATTGGGTCATAATAGATCAATGGATGGTTATGCCTGTTGTTGCCTATAAACAATAGAGATCTGTTTAGGTCATGTTTATGATACGATGCCATCTGAAGATAAGATGAATAAGCCAACATTAAGAGTAGAAAAAATGTATTGAGCTGGCAGAGGAAGTTTCAGCAAATGTGAAGTTTTTAGAATGGTTACTTTCTATTATATTAGCAGTTAAAGAAAACTAGAGGGAGAGAGTATAAATGAAAATGAGAGCCAAATAGTGGGTTATGTTGATTATGTAGTCTAGTGATCAGGAGTCGCCTTCACTCAAAGAATGATTTCTATCTGTACATTTTCCAACTTCTATTTGGAATCTGATACAGTTCTTCCATCTACTTCATTTCTGTCTTCTCTATTTTTCTCCCTTTTCTTTCTGTTTGGAATAACATGCAACATTGGTGCTTTCATTGAACTTTCACCATGGCGGAAGGGACTCAGTTCACAAGACTAGAAGCACTGACAACTGAATTACAGAAGGCCCAAATACTGATCAATGATAGACTCAGTAGTGTAGATAACAAGATTGGTAGCTTAGAAACTACCATGCAAGGATGTCAAGAATCTCTGGGAAATTTGGATTCTGTGATGAAACTGTATTTTCTAGAGGTATATGGTCAAGAATGGGATGAGGTTAAATCAATTCCTAATTTAGAATTTTATGCTTCACAGACACAATAGGAAAATACTAGTGTAGTAGATATGGGGTCTTCTGTCACATCTACATCACAAGGTGTCTGCAACAGTGACTCGGTGTGCATAAGGGAAGAAATTCACAAGATTAAGTCCCAAAAGGCAGTAATAGGAGTACAGATTCAGGATCTTGAAGCCCTACTGAGTTTGAAGCTTTCCAAGAGGATGCGAATGAGCTAAATCCAGAGAAAAGCCCATTCCAACGAACATATGTTGCTCAGATTAAAAGATGTGGGGAAATGGCACGTAAACTTCGGTTCTTTAGGGAACAAATGATAAAGGCTAACAGATCACCCTCAACAAGATCAACAAGAGACAATGAAGTTGATTTGGATAATTTCGAGGTTAAACTTCCAGAACTTGAAGCAGAGCTATTTGAAATGAATGTGAAAAATGAGAAGTTACAACACACGTACAGTAAGCTATTAGAGTATGAACTTATTCTACATAAGGCTGGTGAATTTTTCTCTTCAGCTAAGAATAGTGCTACGACTCACTGAAGGGAGCTTGAAGTTCAGAACACTATTGAAGGGTCTATTAACAATCCATTATTACTGGAACAAGAGATGACAATAGATCCATCAAAGTAAATTAAGATGGGGTTTATCAGTGGTCTTATTCCTAGAGAAAAATCAATGGCATTTGAAAGGATATTATCTTGTGCTACTAAGGGTAATGTGTTTCTGAAGCAAGGCATAGTTGAACATCCTGTTCTTGATCCATTGTCAAGAGAGAAGGTAAAGATTTAGAGTAAAAATGGGTTGAATTTTATTTTAGTATTTGATTCTGGTGATATCACTATTATTCTTATTTTAATTGTCGTTGGGAAGTTATGTCCTCATTCACTTGAAACATGTGCTACTCTTAAAATGCTTTCTATGTGTTTGTGGAAATGCTACTCTTGGGCACTTGAGGTGTATATTGGGAAATTTTGCTGGCCTCCCAATTCTATAACATGCATCCACTATGTTTGTCATGATGAAATTAAGGAGCATTTAAATACAAGGAATAGGTTGAAGAATGAAAATGATAGTAAAGATGTTATTTTCCTTGATAGAGCCATGGTTTTTCCTTTTGATCTTGGTGGTAATAGATTTTAGTGAAGAGCTATAAGAGTGTCTTGAATTCTACTTCTTAATAATGCTACAAGTTGAGAAATTCAGATTTGTGCCTTTAAATACAAGCATCTTGGTATATGGTTTAGTTGTTGGAACCATAATAGGCTCTTATTGTTCGCATGAGCTCTACTTAATGCTTCTTGAAGCTCTTATTGGATTGATTTTTTTACATTGAGCTCAACCTTGAGGACAAGTTTATTTTTGATGTTGGGAGTATTGATACGATGCCATCTGAAGATAAGATGAATAAGCCAACATTAAGAGTAAAAAAAATGCAATGAGCTGGCAGAGGAAGTTTCAGCAAATGTGAAGTTGTTAGAATGATTACTTTCTGTTATATTAGCAGTTAGAGAAACTAGAGGGAGAGAGTATAAATGTAAATGAGAGCCAAAAAGTGGGTTATGTTGATTGTGTAGTCTAGTGACCAGGAGTTGCCTTCACTTGAAGAAGGATTTCTATCTGTATATGTCCAGCTTCTATTTGGAATCTGATACAATTCTTTCATCTACTTCATTTCTTCCTTCTCCATTTTTCTCTCCTTTTTTTTTGTTTGGAATAACATGCACCAGTTTAACTTTTGAGGATAAAAGTTACTTATTAATTAATAAATTGAGAAAATGATGTGCTTGGCCAACCTTTTGTTAGAAAAAAAAAACTGGTTCTAAATGGTAGCAGAATATTTTTTTCTGCTTTGAGAAGGAAGGAAAAAATTAGAGCTATTGTTAATTTTTCAAAGATAGATGTCACTTTGACAAGTTTATATTATGAATTAATAATCACGAGTTACTTTTATTAACTTGAAAAAAAAATTGTCTAACAAAAGAATCATTTCGATTGGGAAAAATTTTGGGGGACCAAATTAAGAAATCCATATTAATCCCAAATGGGCACTAATTTTTAGCAGCAAATATATCCATTGATATGAATATCAGTCCTTAAAGCACTACAAGATGCATCCACGTGAAGAAGTGTTTGCTACAAAAGGAAATAACAAACAAATTACATTTTGAAAGCTTGAATTCTAGTCTCTTTTGGTGTCACTTGACTAATTAAATTCAGATTGTACTAATTCCTCGAAAAGATAATGGTCTATAACTTCAGGCTTGGGGGTTTCTAAAGAATGATGCTCATGCCTAAAGCACAAGATATTCAATTTCTACGGGAAAAGCCATAATGATCTAGATCATAAGCAAAGAATAAAAAAATATATGAAAACACCTATATTAGGTATGTACATAACGCGTCTAGATTCTCTGCTTGGGCAGTAGTTTTTTTCGCTGCTAAAATTTCTTGCAACAAAAAGTATTGCTACTATAACTTTTTTAAATTAATTATTTAAACAAAATTTATAACAGCAGTAATATTCATTGCAATAATATTAAAACAACTTTAGCAGCGAAAAAAAATACCACTAAAGGTGCCAAGCAGGTGCCAAGCAGAGGATCCAAAATCGTACATAACAACTATTTTTTAGTGAAAACTTTATATGTGAACAAATAAAACTTAAATTTGGAGTTCTTATTATATTACAAACTTCTGGTTCTTGGGAGTAAAAGCTTCGAAAAGTGAAAGGAAAATAAAATTAAGTTCATTTTTACTATATTCAACACTTAAAATATGTGACTAACTATGAATTAGTAGGCCTTAGGCTAAATTTGATAAAGGCCATCTGAACTTTATCTGTAATAACCGAAAAAGTTTTTAAAAGATAAAATCAAAATATTAACACCAATTCCTTTTAACTGAGGCTGGCACATATTTCGATGATGAGGATTTGCAACGGAAGGTCATTCGAAGTCAGAAACACAAGCGAATGGAAAGAAACGCGATCCGTCGATCAGGAACTGACAGACAACGTTTTGTGCGTCAATTCCATAGACGGAGGCTGAAACCTTCGTATAGAAACTCGTTCCAATTTCTGGAGGGAAGCCGACACCCTAAAGTTTCCTCGGGTGGTCCAGGAAAAGTCATAATCGCCCCCGAAAGCTTTAAATTCCCCGAAATCCCTCTATTTTCATCAATTCTCTCTCTCTCTCCTCGCCTCAATTTCTCTCTCCTCTCTCTCCTCCTTCCTCCACCGTGCTCTGCAACCACAGCCACCGTGAGCCACCACCAGGCATACCAACCGATAGCCCTCGCCACCCACAACCTCCAGCAACCACCCACGGCCACCAACGGCCGCCAGCTCCGCCGAAAAATGACGTTTTCTTCACCCATCGCACGAAAACTTTGCCAGCTGAGATCGCCGTTGTCCGCCACTGTTGGTCATCACCGTCCCCCCCATCCTGTAGCCTAAGCTGCCAGCTTCCTTTAGCAGCTCGTCGACGCTGAATGGAGGTCCGACACACCCAGATCGAGGCTTTTTCTGTCTGCCATGCGTCGTTCTTCATGGCCGAAAAATTCCATCCAAACGGTCGTGAACCATCGTACCACCACCATATTCGGACTCCTGGTCTTGCGGGCTTCATCGTGGTGTAAATTTTGAGGCAAACCGCACCCTTCTGTCGTGCGCTACCATACGTGGCTGTGCGCCGCCATGCCGGAGCATCTGGATATACACCAGGAGAAACCAAGACCACCCCGGGATAGATTTCCACCATCCGACGACACTGGTAAGGTCTGATTTCCCAAAAATTGATGAATTCTGATTGAAATAGCTGCTGAACGTAATTAGGAAATAAATTGACCTAGGTATTAGGGTAACCGGACTTAGAATCGTAAAACGGATGACGTGACAAGCTTGGATATTCATTTAAATGTCCAGGGAATTTAATTGGCTTAAAAACTGGGATTTCGTGAAGTTTCAAATCGATTTGGAGCGACAGGAGACCAGGTAGGATGATTTACGCTTCCTGAGTCATATATTTGACCTAGTGATTGCCTGAACGATTAGATTTAATTGCATAGATTTACGTGCTACTTTCGATGGAATAAATTGCATGCCTGTGTGCTCGATATCCTAATTGCATGTTAGACTCTTTGTTTATCGAGTTTAGATGCCCTTAGGACGGATTTACTTAGGGTAGGGTACTTGATAACCGGTATGGGACGGCCGTTAAGTTTCCCGAGTACAGGGAGTTTTAAATGAAATTATTTTTATCAGATTTAGCCTGTACTGCGTTAGGGATCACGCGATAAATCAGGACGACCCTAATAAAGGTTTAAGGAGTATAAGGGGGGATAGCCTACACGGGGAAACGTTGTGATTTAGGTGTAATACCCTAGAACCCTGAGGAATAGCCAACCGTGAGCATGTGAGTTCGAATAGACTGTATGAGGATGAGAATTGGCGTATGTGCACATGTTAGGGGATGCCCTAGATGTTGATTCTCACCCGGTCCTTGAGTGAGTGATTGGTGTTATGGATCACACTCACAATATAGGCTAGATTCGGGTGATTGGTGTTACAGATCACACCCAACAATAAGAGAGGTATTCTCTCTAGATGACGTGCAATTAGATGACGATTTTAGATTGGGTCGCAGAGGACTTGTGGCCTAGATGGATTTAGATACACTGGGCATGGGATTTTACCTAATTTCGATTATTGATTTTTAAAGAAATGGATTTTTAAGATTATGATTATCTACCGCAATTTTCATGTGATAAAATGATTTTAAGGATAAGGTATTTCACTGATTTCGAACTGATTTCGGGAAAATGTTTTCGGTGCTCGCACCGCTGAGTATTCAACCAGATTTTAAATTGTATTTGAAATGTAAATTTTTCTATTGGGATTTTATATCTCACCAGGTTATTTACTCAGATGAACAGGGACAGGGATAGGAACCTAAACGATAGCTGATGATGCCTTGGTGATAAACAGAAGAACGACTTAGTCTAGGCTTGAACTGCATTGTATATATTTTCCTGATGATGTTGTATATTAGCTTTCTATAATTTATGCCTGCTGTGGTGATTGGATTGATTGTATATGTATAAATCAGATGACTGTTGTATATGGGATATGTTCGAAATATAGAGGAAACTCTATCGAATTTTTGGTAGGGTTTACCACTGTAAAGTTGTGTAATTAAGTTGGATTTCACATTTAATAATTGTATGCCATATGTATGGATATTAGATTTCATTCCAGGGTAATGGATGATGTATGTATGTATAATTAGTTTAGCTGTATGTGAATTAGGGTTGAACGAAATCCGAATGGACAACGCGAAGTCTATTTGGGTTATGCTCAACCAGTAGCGATCCCCTAACATTCCCACATCGAGAATAATTACTTAGAAAGACCCATATGCTTTCGCTAATCAGATACAAGATTGTGTATGTCGTATTAGGGGGTCGTTACAATTATGGTATCAATCGAATTTTCTGGTTTAGTGGGTTAAGGACTTTGAATCTTCAGGCTTGCAGCTTTAGGGTTTTAATTGATTTAACTCTGGAATGTTATGACCTGATTTGAACCAATAATGAATGGAATAAATTTAATGCCTTTCTATTAACTGTTGCTGTATAACTGATCTATTTGCTTTTGTGTCAGATAAGCATGGCAGAATCTAGTAGGGATGCCACTCGCAGGCCCAGAGGATGGCCAAGGCACAGGAATCAGGGTGCTTTGGGTAGTGGTAGCATGGAGACTGATGTCGACATGCGCGATATGATGGAATCCATCCGGTTGATGGCTGATGCGATGAGAGATCAAGACACTACTAGTGCTAATGTGATGAGACAGCAGAAGGAAGACAGACAGACTAGAAATGACGGAGCCACTCAACATGCAAACCCATTGTATCAGGGATGGATCGAGTTTCAGAAAGTAGGTCCATCTCCATTTATAGGTGCCTTTGATCCAGCTGTGGTAGAAGCCTGGATGAAAGATATTGAAAATATTTTCAGACTGTTGCAGTGTGACGACGAGCAGAAGGTAACATATGCAACATACATGTTGAAAGGCGAAGCAGAACTTTGGTGGATAGATGCCCACCAACTGATGGAAAGCAGAGGCATTCCACTTACCTGGGAGTCTTTCAAGAGAGTCTTTATGGACCAGTACATCCCTGAGAGCGTAAAACAATCAAAGGAAACAAAGTTTCTGAAGCTCACACAGGAAGGCAGGCCATTTGAGGAGTATTTGAAATAGTTTGAAGAATTATCACGATACTCCACCTACCTGCGAATGCATTATGACGAGGCTTGGAAAGCGAAGCAATTAGAAGAAGGCCTAGACTTACCCATGAAGACTCAGCTAGCTACCCTGGAGATTTGAGACTTCGCCACGCTGGTAAACAAGTGCTGAATCCTGAGCAAGAATCTAGAACAGAGACAGGCTCAGAATATGACACAGAGAATCGGGAACCGGCCTAGACCAGCACCCAGAAATCTTAATGTGAGAAACGATATGTTTAAACTGCAACCAGGGGCTTCTAGTAGTAGTGGAAGGAGACCTGATAATACTCCCTATCTAAAGTGTGGCACCAGACATCCGAATCAGCCCTACTGGCATCAGAATCCACTTCAGTGTTACACATGTGGAGGTACAAGACATATGACCAGATATTGCCCTTCCACCGGGAACCAGCCGACATCCGGTAGCCGGAGACCACAGGCTCCGGGGAGAGTGTTTACTTTGAATGCTACCAATGTCGACAGGTCTTCGGGCTTGATGCAGGGTAGAGGTAAAATCTATAATTTTTCTTTGATAATATTGTTTGATTCGGGTGCTACGCACTCCTTTATTGCTGATGCATGCGTAGAGAGAATAAAACTACCTGTTCAAACCCTGCCCTGTGACTTATACATATCCACACCCTTGGGAGAAGCCACTATATCCCCATGAATATGCCCGAATTTCCCCTTAACCATTGAAGATACTTTGTTCATTGTGGACCTAGTGTGTATACCATTAACTGGGATTGACATCATTTTGGGAATGGATTGGTTGACTAGGAATCGGGTCTTGTTGAATTGTTCTGAAAGGACAATCACTTACCTGGATAACGTGCCTGTGCGAGGGAGTGACAGGGCTTGTGAGATAGGTGATATGTCCCTCAATCTCTTTGAGGTAGAGTTGCAAGATAGGCTAAGCTAAATCCCAATTGTTAGTGACTTTCCGGAGGTATTTCCTTTGGAAGTAAGCAAACTGCCACCACCTAGGGAGATAGAGTTCACCATTGACCTGATTTTGGGAGCGGGCCCAATAGCCATGACCCCATATCGTATGGCCCCAGTGGAATTAAGAGAATTAAAAGTCCAAATTGAAGATATGTTGGAGAAGGGGTTCATTAGGCCAAGTGTATCGCCATGGGGAGCTCCGGTCTTATTCGTAAAGAAGAAAGACGGGAGTTTAAGATTGTGTATTGATTATCGGTAGTTGAATAAGGTGACCATTAAGAATAAATACCCATTACCACGTATTGATGACTTATTTGATCAGTTGCAAGGCGCGACTATATTTTCTAAGATAGACTTAAGATCAGGATACCACCAGATTAGGGTTAGAGAAGAGGATATCTCAAAGACAGCGTTTAGAACAAGATACGGCTGCCACTACGAGTTTTTAGTGATGCCGTTTGGATTGACGAATACACCCGCTATTTTTATGGATTATATGAACAGAATTTTCAGACCCTATTTAGATCAGTTTGTAGTGGTATTCATCGATGATATCTTAGTCTATTCCAAGACTCACGAGGAGCATGCCCAGCATCTTAGCACGGTGCTACAGATACTGGAAGAGAAGCAATTGTATGTAAAGCTAGAGAAATGTGAGTTTTGGTTAGAAGAAGTGAAATTCTTAGGACACGTGGTTAATGGGGAAGGGATAGCGGTAGACCCAAAGAAAATTGAAGCAGTATTAGATTAGGATCGACCTAGAATGGTCATCGAAATTAGGAGTTTCCTGGGTCTGGCCGGCTATTACCTAAAATTCATTCAGGGATTTTCTCAGATAGCTGTGTCATTAACTCGGTTGACTCGGAAAGGGGTAGATTTTGAATGGAGCGAACAATGTGAGACTAGTTTTCAAATTTTGAAAGAGAAATTGACCACCGCTCTTGTACTAATTATTTCGAAACCCTTAGAACCATTTACTGTATACACAGATGCATCCCTGAGAGGCCTAGGTTGCGTATTGATGGAGGATGGAAAAGTTGTGGCTTATGCATCACGACAATTGAAACCTACAGAGAACTATCCCACCCATGAATTAGAACTAGTTGCCGTAGTGTTTGCCTTAAAGATTTGGAGACATTACCTGTATGGCGCTGTATTTGAAGTGTATAGCGATCATAAGAGCCTTAGATATTTTTTTGATCAAAAGGAATTAAACATGAGGCAGCGTAGGTGGGTAGAATACTTGAAAGACTTTGATTTTGAATTGAAATATCATGAAGGGAAAGCAAATGTCATGGCTGATGCATTGAGCCAAAAGTCACTACAGTTAGCTAGCTTGATGATAGGTGAAATGAGGTTTCTTGAGGATTTTAGGAATCTTAGCCTCAACGTAATCTCGTTTCCGCAAAGATTAGTGATGAGTGACTTTTTAATAACCTGGGAATTGAGAGAATTGATTAGACAAGCCCAACTTGAGGATGAATCCTTGGAAGTATACGCAGACTAACCCAATTTTGGACTAGCACTTAATAGAGTTTTGATGTTTAGGAAGAGGGTAGTGATTCCAAACCATCGGGAGCTAAAGGAAAAAGTGTTAGCAGAGGCCCATAGAAGCTATTACACTATTCATCCTGGTATTTCCAAGATGTATCAGGACCTAAAGAAGAATTTTTGGTGGCTCGGTATGCGGAAGGATATCACGAACTACGTGAATGCCTGTTTGACTTGTCAACAGGTTAAGATAGAACATTAGAGACCCGCAAGGCTACTAAAACCATTGGAGATACCAAAAAGAAAATGGGATCAAATCACTATAGATTTCGTGGTAGGATTACCTAGGACACCAACAGGATTTGATGCCATTTGGGTGATAGTGGATAGATTGACCAAATCTGCTCACTTTTTACCTGTAAAGGTGCGTTACCCCATGGAGAAATTGGTTGAAGTATACCTTAGGAAAATCGTGAGATTGCATGGAATACCGTCAGGTATAGTATCCGATCGAGACCCTAGGTTTACTTCGAGATTCTGGAAATCCCTACAACAAGCCTTAGGAACCTAACTTAAATTTAGCACAACCTATCATCCTCAGACTGACGGGCAGTCTGAGAGGACTATTCAAACTCTAGAAGACATGTTAAGGGCTTGTGTGCTTGAGTAGAAAGGAAGTTGGGATAAACACCTGCCGTTGATAGAGTTTGCATACAATAACAGTTATTACTCTACCATCGGTATGGCACCATATGTGGCTCTGTATGGGAGGAGTTGTAAGTCACCTTTAAGTTGGGTAGAAATGAGAGAGAGTGCACTGTTGGGACCCGAAATAGTTCAAGAAACCACTGATCAGATTAAAATGATCAGGAAAAAGATGAGAGTTGCCCAACAAAGGCAAGAATCATATACTAACAAGAAAAGAAGGCCTTTATAATTTAATGAGGGAGATCATGTATTTCTGAGAGTGTCCCCCACCATGGGTATCGGTAGACAGGTAAGGACCAAGAAACTAAGCCCTAAATTTCTAGGACCATTCCAAATCTTACAAAGAGTCGGTCCTGTTGCCTACCAAATTGCCTTACCTCCCTATTTGTCCAACCTACATGATGTTTTCCACGTCTCCTAACTTCGTAAATATGTCCCAGATCCTGCGCATGTATTAGGGAATCAACCGATAATATTAAAGGAAAATTTGACTTATGAATATACTCCTGTTCAAATCCTTGACTTTAAGACTAAGCAACTTTGAAGTAAAATAATCCCTTTAGTTAAGGTACTTTGGCAGGATGTAGCATCACAGGAGATGACGTGGGAGAAAGAAGAAGAGATGAGGCAAAGATACCCAGAGTTGTTCACAGGTATGAATTTTGGGGACAAAATTTCTTTTAAGGGGGGGAGAATGTAATAACCAAAAAAGTTTTTAAAAGATAAAATCGAACTGTTAACACCAATTCCTTTTAACTGAGGCTGGCACATATTTCGAGAATGAGGATTTGCAACGGAAGGTCATTCGAAGTCAGAAACACAAGCAAATGGAAAGAAACACGATCTGACGATCAGGAATTGACAGACGACATTTCGTGCGTCAATTCCATAGACGGAGGCTGAAACCTTCGCATGAAAACTCGTGCTAACATCTGGGGGGAAGCAGACACCCTAAAGTTTCCCTGGATGGTCCGAGAAAAGTCAGAATTGCCCCAGAAGCTTTAAATTTCCTGAAATCCCTCCATTTTCATCAATTTTCTCTCTCTCCTCACCTCACTGTCTCTCTCCTCTCTCTCCTCCTTCCTCTACCGTGCGCTGCCACCACAGCCACCGTGAGCCATCACCAGGCATAACAACCGACATTCCTGGCCACCCACAACCTCCAGCAACCACCCACGGCCACCAATGGCCGCCAGCACCACCGAAAAATGACGTTTTCTTCCCCTATCGCGCGAAATCTTTTCTAGCTGAGATCGCCGCCATCTGCCAGTGTTGGCCGTCACTGCCCCCACCATCGTGTAGCCTGAGCTGCCAGCTTCCTCCAACAGCTCACCGACGCTGAACGGAGGTCCGACGCGCTCGGATCGAGGCTTTTTCTGTCTGCCATGCGTCGTTCTTTGTGGCCAAAAAACGCCAACCAAATGGCCGTGAACCGCCGCACCACCACCATTTTCGGACTCCTGGTCTTGCGGGCTTCACCGTGGTGTAAATTTTGAGGCAAACTGCATCCCTCCACCATGCGCCGCCGTACGCTGCCGTGCGTCGCCGTGCCAGAGCATCTGGATATACATCGGGAGAAACCAAGACCACCTTGGGACAAATTTCCACCATTCGACGACACTGGTAAGGTCCAATTTCCCAAAAACTGATGAATTCTGATTGAAATAGCTGCCGAACGTAATTAAGAAATAAATTGACCTAGGTATTAGGGTAACCGGACTTAGAATCGTAAAACGGATGACGTGACAAGCTTGGATATTCATTTAAATGTCCAGGGAATTTAATTGGCTTAAAAACTGGGATTTTGTGAAGTTCTGAATCGATTTGGAGCGACAGGAGACCAGGTAGGATGATTTATGCTTCCCGAGTCATATATTTGACCTAGTGATTGCCTGAAGGATTAGATTTAATTGCATAGATTTACGTGCTACTTTTGATGGAATAAATTGCATGCCTGTGTTCTTGATATCCTAATTGCATGTTAGACGCTTTGTTTATCGAGTTTAGATGCCCTTAGGACGGATTTACTTAGGGTAGGGTACTTGATAGCCGGTATGGGACGGCCGTTAAGTATCCCGAGTATAGGGAGTTTTAAATGAAATTGTGTTTATCAGATTTAGCCTGTACTGCGTTAGGGATCACACAATAAATCAGGACGACCCTAAGAAAGGTTTAAGGAGTATAAGGGGGGATAGCCTACACGGGGAAACATTGTGATTTAGGCATAATACCTTAGAACCCTGAGGAATAGCCGACCGTGAGCATGTGAGTTCGAATAGACTGTATGAGGATGAGAATTGGTGTATGTGCACATGCTAGGGGATGCCCTAGATGTTGATTCTCACCCGGTCCTTGAGTGAGTGATTGGTGTTACGGATCACACTCACAATATAGGCTAGATTCGGGTGATTGGTGTTACGGATCACACCCAACGATAAGAGAGGTATTCTCTCTAGATGACGTGCAATTAGATGATGATTTTAGATTGGGTCACAGAGGACTTGTGGCCTAGATGGATTTAGATACACCGGTCATGGGATTTTACCTGATTTCGATTATTGATTTTCAAAGAAATGGATTTTTATGTGTATGATTATCTGCCGCAATTTAGCCTGTACTGCGTTAGGGATCACACAATAAATCAGGACGACCCTAAGAAAGGTTTAAGGAGTATAAGGGGGGATAGCCTACACGGGGAAACATTGTGATTTAGGCGTAATACCTTAGAACCCTGAGGAATAGCCGACCGTGAGCATGTGAGTTCGAATAGACTGTATGAGGATGAGAATTGGCGTATGTGCACATGCTAGGGGATGCCCTAGATGTTGATTCTCACCCGGTCCTTGAGTGAGTGATTGGTGTTACGGATCACACTCACAATATAGGCTAGATTCGGGTGATTGGTGTTACGGATCACACCCAACGATAAGAGAGGTATTCTCTCTAGATGACGTGCAATTAGATGATGATTTTAGATTGGGTCACAGAGGACTTGTGGCCTAGATGGATTTAGATACACCGGTCATGGGATTTTACCTGATTTTGATTATTGATTTTCAAAGAAATGGATTTTTATGTGTATGATTATCTGCTGCAATTTCCATGTGATAAAATAATTTTAAAGATAAGGTATTTCACTGATTCGAACTGATTTCGGGAAAATATTTTCTGTGCTCGCACCGCTGAGTATTCAACCAGATTTTGAACTGTATTTGAAATGTAAATTATTCTACTGGGATTTTATATCTCACCAGGTTGTTTACTCAGATGAACAGGGACAGGGATAGGAACCTAGACGATAACTGATGATGCCTTGGTGATAAACAGAAGAACGACTTAGTCTAGGCTTGAACTTCATTGTATATATTTTCCTGATGATGTTGTATTTTAGCTTTCTATAATTTCAGCTTACTGTGGTGATTGGATTGATTGTATATGTATAAATTAGATGACTGTTGTATATAGGATATGTTCGAAATACAGAGGAAACTCTGCCGATTTTTTGATAGGATTTACCGCTGTAAACTTGTGTAATTAAGTTGGATTTCACATTTAATAATTGTATGGCATATGTATGGATATTAGATTTCATTCTAGGGTAATGGATGATGTATGTATGTATATTTAGTTTAGCTGCATGTGAATTAGGATTGAACGGAATCCGAATGGACGACGAAAAGTCTATTTGGGTTACGCTCAACCAGTAACAATCCCCTGACATTCCCACATCGGGAATAACTACTTAGAAAGACCCATATGCTTCCGCTAATCAGATACAGGATTGTGTATGTCGTATTTGGGGGTCGTTACATTATCGACCTTATCCTTTGGGTTTTAGAATGCATTAATACCAATATTTCTATTATCATAAAAACAAAAAGATAAAGCCAAAGCGAATTTAAGATGGAATCTTTCACTTGTGGAGACCTTTTAGCATCTCACACTGCACACCAGAACGACTTCTTAGAAAGAGAAAGGAAAACTCCTAAATGATTATATGAGTATAGGGGGGAATTGTTACACAACATTTCAAAGGACAACTTATTAAGACACAACTTTTTATTGAAAGATACAACTTGTTAAAAGACAACTTATTTGTGGTTGATTATTAATAAGGCATAATCAGGACGTAATGGGAATAATTAAATTTGTAAATAACTCACTCTTTTATAGTATAGTAGATAGTAGATAATTGAATATTGATTATTGAGTTTTAAAATATAATTAAATTATTTTTTTGGTCCAAATAAGTACATTATTCCTTCCCAATTTCATTGAATGTTCTTTCACTCTCTATCTATATACAAGTACGTGGTTAAAATATACATAATTATCTTAAATTATAAATGATGTGTGGGATAACTTCCACATACAAGCCCCCTTCCCCCCCCCCCCCCAAAAAAACTTCACTGTTCGTGCAAGAAACCTTTTATGTTAACTTTTTTATCTAAAATCTTAATGGAAGCTAGACACATTTGATTAATTGAGGGGTTTTTCTCCATAAGGCTTAAAGTTTGTCAGGTGTTCTCACTACAAAAAAAATTGAAACTAACAACAATTCTGACAATCATTAGTGCCAATATTTATGTTAGTGATGATTAAATCGTGGCTAAATAAGAATTTTCATTTGATATTTAAGCTTCGTGACGGTCATAACCATTGTTATTGTTTGTCAACAGCGATGGTTATGACCGTAAATGGAAACAACAGTTTTAATCGTTGTCAAGGGATGTGATAAAGAATAATCAATTAATTTTCAATTGTAATTGATTTTTCTATCATAAATTTATAATGACAAATTATTTGGATTATAAATCTAAATTAGTTTAACTTGTTTTGAGGAATTGGAATAGTTAGATAACTTTATTCGTTTCTCATCTCTATCCCTAAACCTCTCCCTTATCTATATATTTTTCACTGCCTCCTTATGAGACTCTCTCTTTGATTTCACTAACTCAATCATCTCATCAGTCAAATCATCTTGAAGCTTTTTGTCCAACACATGTTTCTAAGGTCACTACAAAAAAAATTGTAATTTAGCGATGGTTTGGTGAACCACAGTTAAAGTGTTTGTAGTGAGGTATTTAGCGATGGTTTTGACCAATAGCTGGAATAATTGTCACAATTTCTTTTTAGCGATGGTTTGTAACCGTTACGAAGTTGGAGAAATTTAGCGACATTTAAAGAGAAACCACCACAAAATTGAAAAATTTAGTGATGTTTCTAACTGTTGCTGAATTTGTTATCAGTTTGTTTTAATCATAGCAACAGTTGTTCTAACTGTCACTTTTTAGCGACGATTTAACCATTGCTAAATCTGGCCAACTTTATTTTTTATTTTTCTTTTTAATTTCAAATTTTTTTAATACTTCTAAATTAACCTATATAACATTTTATATTATAAATTATCTAGAAGAAGAAAATTCATATCATAATTAATTACTAAAAATGATCATAAATAGTAACATTTAAAATATACATGTCTATGTCATAATGTTCCTAATTAAAGTTAATACTAACATTTGCGGCTTAGTCTTTAAATATTCTTAATTACATTTTGTCATCTAAAACTCGTGGTTGTTGTCGTTTCCTTTAATCACTGGATCCGAAGAGTCTTGAGTAGATTTAGTTGACTTATGTTTATTTCCTTAATCTGGTTCCTAAAACACAATTTGAAATATTGTTGTTAAAATATAAACAAGTGTAGATCAGGTAGTTACTTGTGCAATTTGACTATGTGAGAGAACATTATTTTATATTTTCATGTAGGAGCTTTCAAACCTAAAGGCTAAAACTTGATTATTTTAATGTTTCAATGGTAGAAAATTGTGTTGACTTTCCTCGTCTTTGTTTGGTTTCATGGAATATACAGTGGAATTTCTCATTCTATGGACGATAGGAGTGAAAATTATTGAGCTTTGGAACTTCTGAAATCATAGATTCATAAGAAATAAATGATAATTATGAATAATCTTATTATAAAGTCAATCTTTAATTATGAATATTTATGAACCAATTCAATTATACAAAGAGCTAACAATGGTAATGGTAGGTTAGCTATAATGCTTATCATGATAAGATGAATAGACCACATTTTAAACTTCATATTAAAGTCCATGCTTGAAACAAGAAATTAAATTTATATAGAGAGAGAAGGGGAGATCCTAATTAGTAATTACCCTTATTAGGACGATTACACATACACTTAATGGGAACCATTTGATTCCCACTACCCTCAATAAGAAAGATACTAGGAACCCAATAAAAATCATGCTAAAATCCAATCCAAACACCAATCAAACTTAAAGAATAACTACCAATTGCAATATTTTGATACAATGTTTTCCATAAACATAACTCCATCAAAATAATATAAATTATACATTTACAACAAAAACACATAAAAATTACACATTGAAACAATACCCAACAACAAAATAGTAAAACTAAAATAAAAAAATACTCAAAACACTCACATCTCCCTCTTTGAAAAAGATAAATCAACACAAATCATACAAATAAAACAAAACACAACAAAAATTAAACATTTCAGCAAAAACCCAACACAATCATGGTAAAAATCAAACAAAAGCCACTATTTGATTCCCACTATCCTCAATAAGAAAGATACTACGAACCTAATAAAAATCATGCTAAAATCCACTCCAAACACCAATCACACCTAAAGAATAGCTACCTGTGAAAATAATATTTTTTCCAACAAAATTTCAAATAATAATAATAATAAGGAAATAAAATAAAAATAAAAGTGTTTTAACTTTAGATGTTTTGGTAAGTTTTAGAAAGAAAGAAAGGAAAAAATAATTCGAAGCCAAAAAGAAATAAAAGATAAAATGTCCAAGAAAAGTAAAAGGCCCAAGAGAATTGATAAATAAGTAAATAAATAAAAAGGGAACAATTTTAGAAAAACTAAAAACTACATCATCAAACCCTCACCCTCTTGCATGCAGATTTATCTTCACCATCATCTCCCTCCCTAAAATCCCCAAAATTCCTAAATCTCTAATCAAATCCCTAAATCTCAAATTCTTTCCTAAACCCTCAATCAAATCCTCAATTCCCCTTTCCTCTTTCCTTCAATCCCCATATTATCATTTAGTCTCCCTATCCCCTCTTATAAAAAAGACCAAACCAAGAGAGCAAGAAACCAAGAATGAGCAGAGCAAAAAACAAAAGCATTGATAGACCTTTAAGAAAGGGTGAGCACCGTAGGCCATTGAGAGAGAGTATAACACCCCAATCTTATAGCCTTTTCTATAATAATTACTTATATAAGTCATTTATCTATAGGACTGGTGTGTTACATTAACTTTTATCCTTTTTGTTACTTGAGATCTTGATATTTAAATTCCATTTAATATTGGATTAGGTTTTGGGATCTTGTACCCAGGTATTTTATTCATACATTGCAAAGCGGAAGACTAAATAATGATAACATAATAATAATAACAATAATGCAGTGGAAAATAAACTTCATTTATGTATTTCTATTCATCAAACATATACAACATCATACAAATATTTTGTAACGCCCGTAACACCCCCTTAGCCTATGGTTCCTTTTAAGTTACTTAAAAGATATAATACATAAATATATATTAATAGTAGTGTGTTAAATCTACCTAAGTAAATTTTAAACGTTTACCAAGTTGATTAATTAAGTGTCATTTGGGTTAGGTTCTACACTGGGGTTCTCACACGTAGCAGCGGAATATTGAATCCAAGACATATACATAATTCATCCTAAGTAGCTATACACAAACACACATAAATACTCATTCATTAATTTTAATTCAACTCATTAGGGTATGGAGGCAATAATCTTGCCACTCATGACCCCTTCAAATTTTGTATCCATAAATTCAGACTAATCCATATACATATAAATCAATATAGGCTATACAAGAGATATTATTTACTAGCCTTTCCAAAAATTATAAAGACTAGTACAAATGAAACATGTGCCTATACTATCCAAAATAAACATTCTCAGGTACCCCCATGAAGGGTACTTCTCTCTTGCTTGCCTTCTCTTCTAGCCGAGGAATCTACACATCTAGTACACGCCAACTATAACACCCCATATTATCTTTATTAGTTTTAAATTAATGTTTCCTTAATTAATTGGATGACTTGGCCATAAAATGTGATGAAATTTCTAAATGATGTAATGTAGAATAAATGTCACAAGGGAAAGAATGGACCTAGGTATTAAGTAGTATGAAATGCTCATAAAAAGGAGACATGTGAAAAATTGTCTCTTTTCTCTTCATGTTAGCCGAATTAAGATGTGTGAGGCTTGATTAATATTAAAGTGTTTTCTTATAAGCCACCAAGGAGCTTATAAGAAGAAAGCTAAGGCAAGGCATGAAGAAAGAGAGAGAGAGACATCTCATTCAAATTTATATAACCATATGGTTAGGAAGAAAAGAAAAGGACAAGAAACGTGTGATATTAGCCTTCTTCCTTTTCTTCCCTTTCTTTTGTCTTCAAGGTGAACGAGAGATGAGAATTAAGGTGCTTGAATCATTTTATTGTGATGCTTGAGACAATTGAGGTACATAACCACACGACAATAGAAATTGAGAAGAGAGAAAAGAGTTTAACATCCATTAAGTATATATGCATTCAATAAAGAGGTGGAAAGGAGCCAAGGATGTGTGGAAATTTTATTTTTAAGTTTCCCTTTTATTCTTTTTGTCTTACCTTAGATGTATATATAGGTATATGAATGAATGAGGAAAATTTCCATAATGATTAGAGAGGAGAAGCCATTCGGTGGAAGAAATATTAGTGAGGTGCTTAAGGTTCTTACATTAAAACGTAGGTGCTTAAATTCTTTTCCTTTGTTTCTTTTGATTTAACCAACACGCATCACATTCTTTCCTTTTCATTGCTTTTAATTAAAATGACCAAGTGGCAAGAGGGAATTGTCAATGTGGGATCTATTACTTATTTGCCTTTGGTCTAATTGAATAAATATTACAAGGTTGTAAGAGTGAAGCGACAAAGAGGAAAGAGGAAAGAGACATGTGGCCTTTTTCTCTTAATTTCCCACACTTAATTTCCTTAATTTATGTAATGTAAATACCATACGTTTTACTTTCTTTTGGCCGAATTGAAGAAATGAGTTGGTAAATTCGGTTAGGAATATTACTAGTAAGTAAGGCTATAAGAAACACCATTTAGAAAGAAAGAAAAGAAAACACACGGAGGAAGGGAAGGGAGAAAACTTGACCGAAAGAGGAAGGAACAAAGTAAACTCCAAGAGAAACACCAAGACCTCTTCATCATTCTTGCATCCTTGAGGTAGTTTAGCAATTCTATGTTTTGATTTCATGATTGAAATTATATAGCATGATTTAAAGTTTTCATGGAATCTAATCTTCTAACTCTACATTCCTTAAGATGCAATGTTTCCATTGGATAAGTTGATATGATAAGGTGGTTATGTTGTAGATGTGATGAAGTGTATGTGATCATTTCTATGAAAGAGCTATTGTTGGTAAATTTTAGCATACATAATGAAATGTTCTAGCATGGGATAGTGCTGAATTTTTGTAGTTTTGGGTGGTTAAAATATATGTTAAGTGATAGGCACCTAAATGAAGATTACTAGTTACAAGTTAGTGTTAAATTATAGTGTTTCTCTTTTTGGCTTACCAAATTCAAAAATGGTTTTTACAAGACATAAATTAGCTTACTGAGAATGGTTTGAGAAAGATTGCAAATCGGTTGGCTAGAGAAAAGAGAGAAATTGTAATACATTTAGGTATAGAAATTCAATTTTGATTAATTAAGATCCATATGGCTATTAAGAAGTAAGAATAAATAAATACATGTCACTTAAAATTAGTATGTAATATAAACCAAGAAAGTAAGTAGAATAAATTATGAATTTACATGGTTACATATTAGGAATGTGGGAAAAAGTATCATAGAAATTTTAATTCATGATACCATTAGGATAAATCATAGAAAGGATGAGATAAGTGATAATGTGACTTTAGAAATCTTAAGTTGTAGTTCTTATTCATGGGGGGCCGAAACTAATGTCTTATTTTAACATTGGTGACCGAATCACTATGTGAATTGTGAATGCATTAGAATGTACCTTATGATGGCTAAATACAAGGGAGATTGAATTGATGATAATAAGAGGAGTTGAAATTGCTATGTGTATGTACAAGTGACCAAGTGTTCACTAATCTCATAAAAGTGACCAAGAGTCCACAATATAACAAAGTGTTCACAATTCTTGTAAAAGTGGCCAAGTGTCCACATTTCTTATAGGGTGACCAAATGTGCTTCACATTCTCAGACAAGGTAAGTTTTAAGAATGAGAATATATCGATAATCATTCGCTATTTCAATTTTTATATGTATGCTTTTGTTGAAAATATGATATATGAGAATGACCATCTTTATCACATTGACACACACCGATGAATTGTACAATGCTTGCCAATGTGTATATATATATATGAAAGAAATTATGTTTGAGATGATTGGAATGTAGATGAAATTTCTTTCTATGATTGCACACTGGTACATATTGGTAGATTTTAAAACGTTGAATTGTTAAGCTACTGGGAAACTTGTTTTATCATTTATATGCTAATTTGTATCAGATACAGAGGTATAGCGTTGATATAGAGACTAAAGGGGCATGAGTGAAGGTTTCTTTTCTTAGAAGTATTTTATAACACAAGGGTTTAAGTGACAGAGATGTTGTCTCCTGAGCTTATGAAAAGTTTCTTTACAATTCTCAATTAATCGAACGTATGTAATAATTAAGAAAAGATATGTAATGCTTTATAAATATATTTTAGATGTGTTACATTTTATTTTCGTTGTGCTTATAAGTTTTGATCTGACCAAAAGAACCTGAACCTAATCTACTTTAATAATATTGCGATGGTATGAATGCTCAAATATTATAAATGAATAATGAAGGTTAAGAATAATGTATTGAACTTATCTATTTACATCGAAGGAGTTATAATATTAGATAAGGGCGTTACACCAACACTCATGTGAGAAATGAATCTTAGTAGCAAAGCAACCTATCTTAGAAAACTACTAACTTGTACCAATGTATTTATATGAAAATCTACAAATTCTTTAATCATAAAACATAGCACATACTATATACTATTGGGATACAATTCATGTAACATACTCTCATGTCATATGCTCAGATTTATGCAAGTTCATTTAAAATATATAAGCTCTAAAATATGGGATGTTCATTCAACATCATCTCATCATAATTTCTCAATAAAATGTATTGTGGGATAGTAAACATGCCATTTCTTTACTTTAAAACATGTGAGTAGGATACAAAACACCATATAAGTAATAGGGAGTATTGCCCAACAACAACTCCACGCTTCACTATCTATATGAATGAGTCTGTGACTATTCAGCCACCATATAGCTAACTCTAGCTTTTAACTTTAACCTTTTGTACATTCGAGGTGTCCCTTAGCCAGATCCGAGTACCATCTCATAACCAGCGGGATAGTTATCAAATCTACCTAATGTCTCCCTTCCCTATATGAGACTGGTTATCAACTCATAGGATCACCGTTAACTCCACCTAGATCATTTCCTTTCCACTTTTAGGCAGATCATAGTATTATGGAATCACCATCAACTCTACCTGGATCACACTCCCAGTGTGTAATTCTCTATGTATACCCTAGGGTGACTTAGCTCATGTCCATGGTTTTGCTTAATTCTAAGTATGTGTTTCTTAAATGGCCTTTAGAAGATGACACTAACATAAAAGTTTGTAACCATCACAATGTTTTTGAAATCATCTAAGTTCAAATGAATGTTTAACTATCCTAATTCATAGCATAACTGTGGGATGCCCAATGGCTGTCCCATACCGATAATTAGTCACTCGATCATGATCCTATCTACCACTAAGGCATATGTTTAGAATACTTTCCTCTTTTCTCTCTCTATATTATGTTTTTCGCTCTCTTTATTTTGCTATCACAAGGATCTCATCATCCAAGTAACTTGTGACTCGATCTCTTGCATGTTACCCACTACATCCTAAGTTTAGATCTTTAGTTTGAGTGAGAGTTTGGGCTAATTTCCTCTTAAAATAGTCAACTGAGTTCATTTTCTAAGTTAAAAGGATGGCAGTCGACTTCCCCATTACTTGTAATCGGTTACTAACTCACTGTCTAAAGTCCCTTTTCTTGGCTGAGAGCTAGTAATTAGCTACTAGGGCTTGGCAGTCAGTTGCTAGCCTCGATAGTCGACTTCCACGGGTTTGGCAATCAGCTGCTAGCATTCTATCTTGCATTTTTAGGCAGAGGATGAGCATGACAGTCGACTTCCAGGGCTGGCAGTCAGCTGCTAGCACTTGGTCTGTTCTAAAAATCCTTGTTTCACCTAGAGTTTTTCCCGAAAAACATGTTCTTAAACTATTTTCTCAAGCTATGAACTCAAAGCCAACATTTAAACATCATTTAACATTTATAACATGCCCAAAAATTAACATATCTCAAACTAAGCTCAAACCACATTTTATGACTTAGGGCAAGAGCCTACTTTCAAAATCATCAACAAGCATAAATGAGCATTATAAATCAACAAGTATTACCCAATAACAATCAAAACTTAGAGAATGTAGGTTTAAAAACCCTAGACTTAACTTAAAACATTCAAAATCACATTTAACAAAAAAATTCTATATTTGTCAAAACACGAGGTTAAGGATGGATTGCTACCTTGATTCCTTGCAAATGTGTGTGTATGATGTGTTAGGAAGATTATCCCCTTACTGTAGAACTAATTTCCCACCTTGAATCTGCTCGTCCTTTAGCAAAATTCTCCTTTTCTTGCCTAGCTTTCCCTTTCTCTCTCTACCTATCCTTCAGCTTCTCTCTCTAAAATTTGATGCTTGAAAGTGTGTTGGTGGGTTTAGGGTTTAGTAAGGGTTTATTGGTGAGCTTTGGAAATTACACTTTGGTCCTTAAGCTACTTTGTAGTCTTAATCTCCATACATTTTTCCTTTTCACTTAGGTTCTTGACCACACTCTCAACTCAGCAATTTTATTCCTTTGAATTCGGTCTCTAAACTAATGCAACTATATGTAATTATTGCAACATACACAAACATTAAGATTAAATTAACAATAAGAAAACATCTCTTAGTCATAGTAAGAGCGTATGTTACATTTCTCCCCTCCTTTAAAATAATTTCATCCTTGAAATTAGAACGTACCTATTCGAACAACTGTAGATAGGATTTCCTTATGTCCTCTTCCTTCTCCTATGCCGCCTCTTGTGGCAATGACTGATCCCATAAGACCTTAACCAGAGGGATGACCTTGTTCTTCAATTGCTTGACCTCACTCCCGATGATTTTCAAAGGTTTTGGATGATAATTTAAATTTTCTTTTAATTGTACTATACTGGCATCAAGAATGTGACATGGGTCATAGATGTATTTTTGAAGTTGCGAGAAATAAAAAACATCATGGAGGTTCGATAAGAATGGAGGTAAGGCTATATGATAGCATAATTGATCAACTCTTCTCAAACTTTGGAGTGCTCCAATAAATCTTGGATTTAACTTTTTAAACTTAATGGCTTTACCTATATTAGTGATCGACAATAGCCTAAGGAAAATATGATCCCCTTCATTGCATTCCAGTGGTTTCCTTCCCTTGTTAGCATACTTCTTTTGCCTGTCTTAGGCCTTAGCCATTTTATCCCTGATCATCCTGATTTGGTCTGTAGTTTACTGAACTAACTCTGGCCTGAATAATTGTCTTTCCCCTACTTCAAACTAACACAAAGGTGATATACACTTCCTCCTTTAAAAATATTTGTAAGGTGCCATCCCTGTGCTAGAATGAAAACTGTTGTTGTATGAGAATTCTATCAATGTTAGGCTTTGGTCCCAACTCCCCCTGTGTAACGACCCCCTAATACGTCATACGCGATGCTCGTCTGATTAGCGGAAGCATATGTGGCATTCTGAATGTTTATTCCCTATGTGGGAACGTCAGGGGATCGCTCTTGGTTGGCGTAACCCAAATAGATTCTCAGTTATCCATTCAGATTCCTAGTTCAACCCTGATTCACCATGACTAACTAAATACACATACATATATCATCAATAATAACTCTGGAATGAAATCTAAAACTGATATACATGTCTCATTATACATTCATACACATTTCAATTCAAATCCATAAGTTTACGGCTGTAAGTTCTCTGAAAATCGTGAGTTTCCTCGTAATTTGGTCATATCCCAAAGTGAATCACCTGTTTAAAAGCGTAACAGCAGTCCAATAACAAGCATGATAAACATACTAATATAAATCCATACACCGTAACATTAATTCATCGCTACAATCCATACATCTTGCGAAACGTCATATATACATTCCTAGTCCATACATAAGTTACAAGAAACAAAAATCGATAATTAATAGTGTCATCAAAGTATATGTACAAGCGATTCAAGCCTAAGCTAAATAATCCTCTGTACATCCTCCACGTCGGCCTCGGCTATCGCCTGGAGCTCGCTTTTACATCCTGTTCATCACAGTACACAACCTAATGAGATATGAATCCCGGTAGAATAATTTACAATTTAAATATCATTCAAAAGCAGTTGAATACTCGGTCTGAACACGAAAATCGTCTTCCCAGAAATCGGTTTAAAGCAAAGGGAATACCTTATCTTTAAAATCGTTTAAACACATGGAAATGTGAATATATCACAATACGGAAATCTGTTCTTTTAAAATCAGTCATAAAAATCAAATGAAATCCCATGCCTGTATCTCAATCCACGTTGGTTACAAATCGCATGTGAACGAATCTAAATCATCTTCTAATTGCACGTGAGTCTAGAGAGAATACCTCTCTTATCGTTGGAGTGTGATCCGTAACACCAATCACCCGAATCAAGCTTTATATTGTGAGTGTGATCCGTAACACCAATCACTCACTCAAGGGCGGGTGAGAATCAACATCTAGGGCGTCCCTAGCATGTGCACATCGCCAATTCTCATCCTCATCGATCCTATTCGAACTCACATGCACTTGGGCTATTCCTCGGGGTTCAGGGTATCACGCCTAAATCACAACGTTTCTGTGGGTTATCCACCCTTATACTCCCTAAACCTTTCTTAGGGTCGTCTGGTTTAACGCGCAATCCCTAACTTCAGTCTGAGGTTAAATCGATAAAAATAGTTTCGTTTAAAAGCTTCTGTCTGAGGGATACTTAACTAGTCCCATACGGCTATCAAGTACCCAACCCTAAGTAAATCCGCCTCTAAAGGCATCTAAACTTCGATAAACAAGGTGTCTAACATGCAATTAGGGGTTTGACACAGGCATGTAATTTTATCCCATCGAGCGACGCTAATTCATTACAAATCGCCTAAAAATCGTTAGGTATTCACTAAATCAATTACAGGAGTTAGGAAGTGTAAATTATCCTACCTGGTCTCCGTTAAGCTTCAATTCAAATCGACTTCTGTGAAATCTCGGTTTCTAATCCCAATTAATTCCTGGACATGAAATTGAATATTTAGATTCGGCCACGTCATCCAATTTCAATCTAAAACCGATTGCACGATTACAGGTTAATTAATTGCCTAATTACGTTCGTGCAGCCATTTCAATCATATAACATCAGTTTTGGGAAGCGGACCTTACCATCGTGCTCGATTATGGAATTCTACGTCCGGTGATCTCGGTTTCTCGGGATGCACGTCAGAACTTCCAAGACGGCTTACTGGCCTTGGCGGCGGTCGGCTGACACTGCAGCGGTGAGTGCGGTTTGTCTCGAAAATCACACCACGGTGAAGCGTAAGCTTCGAGGAGTCGAATCACGGTGGTGGCCACCGTTCCGCGGCCCGTTTGAGCGGTTTTCGGCACACGAAGAGTCTCGCCAGGACGGCGTTTTGCCCTCGATCCGGCGCGTCCGGCCTCCTTTCGGCGGCCCGAGCTCCTGAAGCGGTAGGCGGCTCGGGCTACGGTGGTGTGAAGCGGTGGCCAATCTGCTTGGCGTCGGGCGGCCCAGCGTCGGCTGAAATTCAGCGCGATGGAGGCGTTTTTCCGGCATCTCCGGCGGCCGTTAGTGGCGGTGGTTGGTTCTTTGATGGTTGTGGCGATGAGAAGTGTCGGTTGGTACCCTTGGTGGCGGCCGGTGTGGCTGTGCGTTCACGGTGGAGGAAGGTGGAGAGAGAAAAGAGAGAGAGAGTGTGGTGAGAGAGAGAGTGAAATGGGGAAATGGCGGCTTTGGCGTAATTTAAAGCCTCGGCGATCCAGAGCTTTTCCCAGGCCACCGGTGAGATCTTTTAGGGTGTCGGCATCCCTCCAGACGTTGTACGCATTTCCATGCGAAAGTCTTGGCCTCCGGTCAGCGGTAAAGTGACGCCACGAAACTCCTTCAAATCGGTTTACGATCGGCGGATTACATTTCTTCTGTTTGATCGTGTTCCGGCTTCAGCGACCTTACGTGTCAAGTCATTATCCTCAAAATACGCGTGTCGGGCCGTTTGATTGGAATTAGGGTTAAAATCAAGTTTTATCTTTTAAAAATTCTTTAAAAATTCTTTGAATCTTTCGGATTTGTTACATTCTCCCAAAAAGAAATTTTGTCCCTCAAAATTCATAACAATGATACGGATATCTTTGTCTCATTTCATCTTCTTTCTCCCGTCCATTTCTGTGATCGACATCTGCCAAAGTACCTTAACTAAAGGGATCATTTTACTTGATTGTTTAGTCTTATAGTCGAGGATTTGAGCAGGAGTAGATTCGTAAGTCAAATTTTCCTTTAATATTATCGGTTGATTCTCAATACATGCGGGGATCTGGGACATATTTACTGAAGTTGGGAGGCGTGGAAAACATCATGTAGGTTGGACAAATGGGGAGGTAGCAATTTGGTAGCAACGGGGACCGACTCTTTGTAAAATTTGGAATGGTCCTAGGAATCTAGGACTTAGCTTAGTTCTTATCACGTCTACCAATGCCAGTGGTGGGGACACTCTGAATCGTGATCTCCTTCGTTAAATTCCAAAGGCCTTCTTCTCTTGTTAGCATAAGATTCTTGCCTCTGTTGGGCGACTCTCATCTTTCCACGATCATTTTAATTTGATCGATTGGTTTCTTGCACCATTCAGGTCTGACAATGCACTTTCCCCATCTCTACCCAACTTAAAGGTGACTTACAACTCCTTCCATCCTGAGCCTCATACGGTGCCATGCCAATGGTAGAGTGATAAGTTATTGTATGCAAACTCTATCAGCGGCGGTGTTTATCCCAACTTCCTTTAATTGACACACACGCCCTCGGAATATGTCTTCAGGGTTTGAATAGTCCTCTCCCGGTACGCCGTCGGTCCCGAGGATAGTCAAGGCATGCTAAATTTAAGGCTGGGTTCCTAAGGCTTCTTTGTAGGGATTGCCACAAATCTCAAAGTAAACCTAGGGTCTCGATCATACTATACTGGCTGGTATTCCATGTAGTCTTACAATTTCCCTAAGGTATACTTCGGCTAATTTCTCCGTAGATGCACCTTTTATGCCAGGCAAAAGTGTGCGGACTTGGTCGACCTATCACTATCACCCAAATGGCATCAAATCCTGTTTGGTGTTCTAGGTAATCCAACCACGAAATCCATAGTGATTTGATCCCATTTCCTCTCTGTATCTCGATGGCTTAAGTAGCCAGTGGGTTCGATGCTATCTTAACTTGTTGACAAGTCAAGCAGGCATTCACGTAATCCGTGATATCTTTCCGCTTACCAAGCCACAAAAAATTTCTCTTTAAATCCTGATACATCTTGGAAACACAGGGGTGGATAGTGTAATGGCTTCTGTGAGCTTCTGCTAACACTTTTTCCTTTAATTCTTGATGGTTTGGGATTACTATTCTCTTCTAAACATTAAAACTCCATCGGTGCTAATCAGAAGTCGGGTTAGGTCTGCATATACCTCAAGGATTCATCCTCGAGTTGGGCTTGTTTAATTAATTCTCTGGTTCGCGGGTTATCAAAAAAGTCACTCATCACTAATCTTTGCGGAAATGAGATTACGTTGAGGCTAAGGTTCCCCAAAATCCTCAAGTAATCTCATCTCACTAATCATTAAAGCGGCTAGTTGTAGTGACTTTCGCTTAATGCATCGGCCACAACATTTGCTTTCCTGGTGATATATTTCAATTCAAAATCAAAGTCTTTCAAGTATTCTACCCACCTCATTTGCCTCATATTTAATTCCTTACGATCAAACAAATACCTAAAACTCTTATGATCACTATATACCCTCGAATAGTGCCATACAGGTTAATGTCTCCAAATCTTTAGGGCAAACACAGCGGCACTAATTCTAAGTCATGGGTGGGATAGTTCTCCTCTACCAGGTTTCAATTGTCGCGATGCATAAGCCACAACTTTCCCATCCTGCGCATCAAACACAACCTAGGCCTCTCAAAGATGCATCTGTGTATCTGATAAAGAAAGGGTTCTAGGGGTTTCGGAATAATTAGTCTGGGAGAGCGGTGGTCAATTTCTCTTTGGAACTGAAAACTAGTCTCACACCGTTAGCTCCATTCAAAGTCTACCCCTTCCCAGGGAGTTAAGGGTCAATTGTAGCACGACTATGTGAAAATCCTTGAATGAATTTCCGATAATAATCCCGGCCAAACCCAAGAAACTCCTAATCTCGGTAGCGTTCTAAGTCGATCCCAATCTAATACCGCTTCAATTTTCTTTGGGTGACCGCTATTCCTTTCCCATTTACCACATGTCTAAAAATTTCACTTCTTCTAACCAAAACTCACATTTCTCGACTTTGCATACGAGTTGTTTCTCTTCGATGTCGTAACACCGTGTTAAGATCTTTGGGCATGCTCTTCTTCGTGAGTCTTGGAATATACTAAGATATCGATGAACACCACAACAAATTGATCTAAATAGGGCCTGAAATTCTGTTCATATAATCCATAAAGCTGGGTGCATTCGTCGATCAAACGGCATCACTAAAAACTTCGTAATGGCCGTATCTTGTCTGAATCTTTGGGAATATCCTCCTCTCTAACCCTAATCTGGTGGTATCCTCGACCTTAAATCTATCTTAGAAAATACTGATCGGCGCCTTGCAAGCGATCAAACAAATCGTCAATGCGTGGCAATGGGTATTTGTTCTTAATGGTCACCTTATTCAATTGTCGATAATCAATACAGTCTTAAACTCCCGTCTTTCTTCTTTACGAATAAGACCAGGAGCTCCCGTGGTGATACACTTGGCCTAACGAACCCCTTCTCCAACATGTCTTGATTTGGACTTTTAATTCTCTCAGTGCGGGGCCATACGATCACGTGGTCATAGCTATTGGACCCGCTCGGAATTAGGTCAATGGTGAATTCTATCTCTGCAGGTGGTGGCGGTTTACAAATTTCAAAGGAAATACCTGCGGAAAGTCGCTAACAATCGGGATTTGACTTAATCTATCCTGCAATTCTACACCGAGAGAGATTGAGGGACATATCACCTATCTCACAAGCTCTGTCATTACCCGCGCCACAGTGCGTTATCTAGATAAGTAATTGTCCTTGGAACAATTCAACAAGACCCGATTCCTAGTCAACCAATCCATTCCCAAAATAACGTCGATCACGACAATGGTATACACACTTAAGTCCACAAGAAATAAGGTATCTTCAATGGTTAAAGGGCAATTTAGGCATATTCGTGGGGACATAGTGGCTTCTCCCAAGGGTGTGGATATGTATAGGTCACGAGGCAAGGTTTGAGCAGGAGTAATCTCATTCGCTCTAATGCATGCATCAGCAATAAAGTCGTAGCACCAGAATCAAACAATACTATCAAAGAAAAATTATAAATTTTACCTCACACCTGCATCAAGCGAGGACTGTCGGCGTTGGCGGCATTCATGGTAAAAACTCTCTCCTGGAGCTTGTGGTCTTGGCTACGGATGTCGGTGATTCCCGGTGGAAGGGCGATTATCGGCCATGTGTCTGTGCCTCCACATCTATAACAACGGAGAGTCGATGCAGCGGGGTTGATTTGGATGTCCGTACCACACTTACGACAAAGAGTATTATCGTCGCCTCCCCTTTGCTACTAGAAGCCCCTGGTTGCGGTTTAAACATACCGCTTCTTACATTGATTTCGGCGCTTGCAGGGCGGTTCCTGTCTATTTGTGTCATATTTTGAGCTTTGTTTACATTAAATTCTTGCTCGTGCACTTATTCACCGGTGTGGCAAAGTCTCGAATCTCCAGGGTAGCCAGCCGAGTCTTCATAGGTAGATCGAGGCCTTCTTACAGTTGTTTAAGCTTTCCAAGCCTCATCAAATGCATTCGCGGTAAGTAGAGTACCTTGATAATTCCTCAAGTTTCAGGATACTCGTCAAGCGGCTGCCTCCCTGGGTGAGCCAGAATCGAGCTTTGCTTGTTTCACGCTCAGGGGATATCTTGATCCATGAAGACTCTCTTGAAAGATTCTCAAGTCGATGGGATGCCTCGGCTCTCCATCAATTCTTGTGCATCATCCTGAGTTGACTTCGATCCTTCATATATGTTGCATATGTGACTTTACGTTCTTCGTCGACCTTGCAAACAACACGAAAATCTTTTCAATTCCTTTTATCCAAGCTTCCTGGCACAATGGTGGTTCGGAGGCACTGTGAGCGGAGATGGACTGCTCTCTGAATTCAATCCATCACGATATAGTGGATTCACCTGTTGGGTGGCTCGTCGTTTCTCAAATGCATCATCATCTCTTTCTTTGTCTCATTGCATTGGCACTGGTAGTGGCTCCTGGTCTCTCATGGCATCGGCCGTTAACTGATAGATTCCATCATCTCACGCATATCGACCTCGGTCTCATGCTACCCTTTACCTGGCGCTGCAGCCACGTGCGCTCGCCTTACAGGCCTACGTGTGGCGTCCTGCTAGATTACGCCATGTTTATCGATACGAAACAAACGGTCGGTCCTACAGGCAATAATTAATGTATGCATCAAAATCATTCCGTTCATTATCAATTCAAATCGAGGTCCTATCATGCAGTCAAATCAATCAAAAATCCTAAAAGGCTGCAAGCGAAGATTTAAAGTCTAAGTCCACTAAACCAGGAAGATCGGCAAAGCCAGGGCTACGATACCATAATTAACGACCCTGTCGTCTCTGCGATGCTCGGAAATCGATTAGCGGAAGCATATGTGGCATTCGAATGTTTATTCCCTATGTGGGAACGTCCAGGGGATCATTCTTTGGTTGATTAACCCAAATAGATTCTCAGTTATCCATTGATTCCGTTCAACCACGATTCACACGCTTGACTAACTAAATACACATACATATATCATCAATAATAACTACGGAATGAAATCTAAAACTGATATACATGTCTCATTATACATTCATACACATTTCAATTCAAATCCATAAGTTTCTGGTGTAAGTTCTCACAGAAAATCCGGCGAGTTTCCTCTGTAATTTGGTCATATCCCAAATGCACGAATCACTGTTTAAAAACGTAACAACGGTCCAATAACGATAAACATACTAATATAAATCCATACACCGTAACATTAATTCATCGCTACAATCCATACATTTATGCGAGCGTCATATATACATTCCAAATTAGTCCATACATAAGTTACAAGAAGCAAAATCTGATAATTAATAGTGTCATCAAAGTATATGTACAAAGCGATTCAAGCCTAAGCTAAATAATCCTCTATCTATCCTCACGGCCTTCGGCTATCGTCTGAGGCTCGCTTGTCCCTGTTCATCACAGTACACAACCTAATGAGATATGAATCGTAGAATAATTTACAATTTAAATATCATTCAAAAACCGATTGAATACTGTGGTGCGAACACAAGAAATAAATCTTCAAATCGGTTAACGATGGAATACCTTATCTTTAAAATCGTTTAAACACATGGAAAGTGCGGCAATATATCAAAATCTGTTTCTTTTTAAAATCAGTCATAAAAATCAAATGAAATCCCATGCCTGTATCTCAATCCACGTTGGTTACAAATCCTTTATGTAACCGAATCTAAATCATCTTCTAATTGCACGTAGTCTAGAGAGAATACCTCTCTTATCGTTGGGTGTGATCCAGTAACACCAATCACCCGAATCAAGCACATATTGTGAGTGTGATCCGTAACACCAATCACTCACTCAAGGACCGAATAGGGTGAGAATCAACATCCAGGGCGTCCCCTAGCATGTGCACATACGCCAATTCTCATCCTCATACGGTCTATTCGAACTCACATGCACTCGGTCGGGTTTATTCCTCGGGGTTCTAGGGTATCACGCCTAAATCACAACGTTTCCCGTGTAGGTTATCCACATCTTATACTCCTAAACCTTTCTTAGGTCGCCACGGTTTAACGCAATCACTAACTCGAAGACAGTTAAATCTGATAAAAATAGTTTCGTTTAAAAGCTTCCTGTACGAGGGATACTTAACGGCCGTCCCATACTGGCTATCAAGTACCCAACCCTAAGTAAATCCGCCCTAAAGGCATCTAAACTCGATAAACAAGGTGTCTAACATGCAATTAGGGTTTCGGCTGAGGCATGCAATTTTATCCCATCGAAGACAGATTCCATACAAATCGTCAAAATCGATTAGGTATTCACTAAATCAATTCACAGGGTTAGGGAAGTGTAAATTATCCTACGGTCTCGTCCTTCAATTCAAATTAGGACTGTGAAATCTCGGTTTCTAAGCGATTAATTCCCTGGACATGAAATTGAATATTTAGATTCGATCACGTCATCCAATTTTCAATCCAAACCGGTTACCACGATTACCAGGTTAATTAATTGCTAATTACGTTCGTGACCATTTCAATCATATAACATCAGTTTTTGGGAAGCGGACCTTACCATCGTGCTTTCGGATTATGGAATTCGTCGGTGATCTCAGTTTCTCGGGATGCACGTCCTGGAACTCCGACGCGGCGGCTGGCGGCGCACACGGCCTGGCGGTGGTCGCGGTTTGTCTCGAAAATCACACCACGGTGAAGCAGTAAGCTCGGAGTCGAATCACGGTGGTGGCACGGCGGTTCACGGCCGTTTGAACGGTGTTTTCCGGCCCGCGAAAGAGTCTCGCCTACGGATGGCGTTTTGCCTCGATCCGAGCGCGTCCGGCCTCACTTTCGGCCCGAGCCTCTTTGGAAGCGGTGGCGGCTCGGGCTACGGTGGTGAGAGCGGTGGCCGGTCACGGCGTCGGACGGTGGCTGTCGGGTGAAATTTCGCGGCGATGGAGGGAAAAAGGCGTTTTTCGGCGTCTCAGCCTGGCCGTTAGTGTGATGGTTGGTTCTTTGGTGGTTGTGGGCAGTGAGGGCTGTCGGGTGGTACACCCTGGTGGCGGCCCACGGTGGGCTGTGGTGGCCGTTCACGGTGGAGGAAGGTGGAGAGAGAAAAGAGAGAAGAGAGAGAGAGTGTGGTGAGGAGAGAGCTTAACCTAGTACCAAAAGCTTCTTGGAAGGCTCTTTAAAATCTAGAGGTAAATCTAGGGTCTCTATCTGAGACAATGCTGGTAGGGATTCCATGAAGTCTCATTATCCCTGAATATACAAATGGGCTAGTTTTTCTAAGGAGAAATTGATCTTAATGGGTAGGAAATGTGGGGACTTAGTTAGTCGGTCTACTATCACCCAAATAGCATAATTTTCTGACTGAATCCTAGGTAAACCTACCACAAAGTCCATGAAAATTTTATCCTACTTCCACTCAAGGATATCAAGAGGTTGAAACAACCCACCAAGTTTTTGATGTTCAATCTTCACTTGCTAACACACTAAGCACTTAGCGACGTACTTAGCAATGTGCTTTTTCATGCTTAGCCACAAAAATCTTCCTTTCAAGTCCTAATACATCTTAGTGGCACTAGGGTGAATAGTGTAGTCACACCTATGAGCTTCCTCTCCCTCAATTCCCTTAGACTCAGGATATAAACCCTGTTCTGGAAGGTCATTAGCCCACTGGCCTCTTTATAAAATTCTTTTAGGTCTTTTAAAGACTTTAAGAATTCATCCTCCTGTTGGGCCTCTTGGATCTAAGTCCTAAGGTCATTCTCAATTTGCAATTCACCTAAACTTATTATATCTAGTAGCACTAATTCATATAAGCTCAAATTTCTAAAATTTTCTATAAAGCTTATCTTGCTCACCATCATCTAAGTTATATAGAGGGACTTCCTACTCAAGGCATCTGCCACAACATTGGCTTTGTCTGGATGGTATTTCAACTCAAAGTCATAATCCTTGATGAACTCCATCTGTAATCCCCCAATCCTACAGTTCCTTTTTAAGGATTTAAATAATATAAAAAATATACTATAAGATTGGTGAATTACTACTTCCTTTACCTGAGTCAATTTTTAGTTATTTATCAAGTGAAATAATAAGTATTATTAGTTTGGGATACTATACTCTAGATCTCACATGTTAAATAGCAAAAAATATATTAAATTAATTGCCATAAAGCATATATATATACACACACATCCACATTCATTTACAGTGTATACATATCATTCATTAGACATATATCTATGGATATGTGAGAGTGTTAGCTAGGGTAAGGAGATAACAAGCCTATCACTCATACCCATTTAACAAAAATAGCTAGTGGACTTCTAGCTCACATATCTTAATACATATATGCCCTTATCCTATACATCAAAACTATTCTCCTGATCCTTTTTCCAAAATATCATAAGGATTTAGGTCATTAGGCATACCAAAACTTTCCTAGAACTTCACATCCTCAAGGTGTGGGAGGGACTTCCCATATATACACAACCTATACTTCATGGATAATAGGAAAATACCCGAGGAAGCGTATCTCCACCACTTCCACCTCTACTTCCAACACTATTTGGAACCTAGGCATTTGATACAAACCAGCATTTTTATGAGAATAAATCTCAGTAGAATTAATAACCAGTTTTCAAAATAGCTAGTTTGTACTATCGTAAACTCATACGAAAATTCTACATTCTTTTTCATAAAAGCAATACATCTATTGGGTTATCTTGTATAACATTTTATTTATCATTTAGACTTGCATGCATAAGCTTAGCTCATAATTTATATCTCATAAATTCATTAGAACATATAGGTAACATAACATCATTCATATAACTTTCATTATAAAATAAAGAACAATAAGGAAATAAGGGCACTTCTCGTTGGCCTCTGCCAAATATCATCATAATCATCATTATATGATTGCATAATATAAGAGAAATCTAGAGGGGCAACATGTGCTCCACTCCATACTTTCGAATATGTACTCTAGCAACGATGCCTGGCAGTCCTCGCTACATATCATAATTGTGTACATTCTGGAGCATCCTCTAGTGGATCCAAGTACAATGGGTCCTCACATTGAGTCCACACATTTAGGTTCCATACATTGAGTACATACTAGGGTCCCTAAAATGCTATTCATAAACATATATATATGGGTGAACCGGTGCATACTATAGTTCTGTAAATTGTAAATATGTGAATTTTCATTTACATTAGCCATTAAGTCACTAACTTACAATTTGTAACTATCATGATACTCGTGGAATGTCCAATCACTGTCCCATACCAGTAATCAGTCATTCAAATATGAACTTATCTACCATAATACATATATTAAGAATACAAATCTCATTTCTCTTATGCATTTTTGCTCTTTCCTTTTTAATTTCATCACTTTCATGCTCTTTCTCATTTACATTAAAAATATATGTTACCTTACTTATAATTTAAGTTTAATCTCTAGTTTGGATTAAGTTTTTGGGCTAGATATCCTTCAAACATGTAATTAAGTTTATCTTTCCATCACAAAAGGTGGCAGTCGACTGGTACCACGCTATAAGTCTACTGATTGCATTCTGTCCAAATCTTCAAAATTCCAAACAGAGAGCTATCAGTCGACTGCTAGGTGCCAGCAACTGGCTGCTAGCTTACTGTTGGGCTCGACAATCGACTACTAGGCCGAGGCAGTTGGCTGCTCTGTTCTTGGGCGTTTCTAAAAAATGAAAGAACATGGCGATCAACTTCTAGGTGCCTAGAAGTCAATTGCTAGCATTCTGTATGCGTTTCTAGGCACATCAAGAGCACGACAATCGACTGTTGCACCGTGACAATCGGTTGTTGCGTCTTGCTTTATTCTATAAATTTCCATTGACCCAAATTTTGAATCCAAAACCTTGTTTTGAAACCAATTTTGGAATTGAAAACTCAATATAAACTTAACAACATTTAACACAAGAAAATAGCCCAAAACATCATATAATCTTGTCTAAATCTGAGATTAAAACTCATTTTCGTTCAAGCTGAAAAACCCATTTTTCAGAATTAATTTTAAGCATGCACAAGTATCTTTAATTGGTTAAAAATACCCAATAGTAATTAAAAACAATAAGAATGTAGTTTTTAATCCCTTTTTCTTTTAAACAAGTGTAATTTCGCAAGTTTTAGTAGTATGAATTGTGAACTCCGAAATAAAGGGATTGGGTTATTATGCTACCTTTTTGCTGATTTTTAATTGGTGTTTGTTGATTGGGAAGTGTTCTGGAGTGATTTCCTAGCTCTTGGAATGCTTAAATCTAAGTAATAGTGTTGTTTACTCCCAATTCCTTTTCTATCTCTCTCTAGCTCATCCTTTCTCTAAAGTTTTAGAATTCAGGATGCAATTGAAGGGTTCTGAGGTATTCACCTATTTATAGGTGATCCGGTTCTTTGCAATTTTGCTCCTAATTCTCAACCATTTGGCCTAAAATGATAATTCTTCAAACTATATGTTAAATTACCATTTTGTACTTAGCTCACCGGCAGGAAAATTTCAAAATTATGTTGCTACAATAAATATTTTGGCTAAAATTACGGCCTATTGCCCTGAAGTTTCAAAAATTCTCACATCCATCCTCACTTCACCTTTTTCCTTTCAATTTGGCCCCTATTCTTTCTCTTCACTTAAAACTCTCATTCTAATGCATCTATATGTAATTTAAAGCAACAAACACAAACATTCAATTCATTAAAATAAACAAACATCTCTTGAATACAAAAAGAGCAGATGTTACACCATCCATCTCTTCTGTCTCATGTTTAGCTCCCTCTGATCAAAGAGGTACTTGAGACTTTTGTGGTCACTGAATACCTCAAACCTAGGCCCATAAAGGTAATGTCTCTAAATTTTAAAGGCAAACACTATGGCTGCTAACTCTAGGTCATGAGTAGGATAATTACTCTCATGGGGCCTTAATTGTCTAAAAGCATAAGCCACCACTTTTCCCTCCTTCATCAAGACACACCCTAGACCTTTCTTGGATGCATCATAGTATAGCTCAAAACTTTCCTAAGGGTTCAGGATAATTAACACTGGTGTAATGGTTAACCTCTCCTTTAAGGCTTGAAAACTATGTTCACACTCAGAATCTCACCTAAATGGAACATCCTTTCGGGTTAACTTAGTCATTGGCATCGCTATTTGCAAAAATCCTTGGAAAAACCTTTAGTAGTAACCGACTAATCTGAGGAAACTACGAATTTCAGTCACCGTTGTAGGCCTCTCCCAATGAACCACTGCTTTAGTCTTACTTGGATCTACTACTACCCCATCCTTGGTAATCACATGTCCTAGGAACCTTACTTCCTCTAACTAAAACTCGTACTTATCGAGTTTGGCATATAGCTGTTTCTCTCTAAGAACTTGCAACATAATCCTAAGGTGTTGTTCATGCTCTTGCTTATTCCTAGAATATACAAGAATATCATCAATGAACACTACCACAAACTAATCAAGGTAGGGTCTAAAGATGCGATTCATGTAATCTATGAAAATAGCTAGAGCATTGGTTAGACCAAATGACATTACAAGAAATTCATAATGCCCATACCTAGTCCTAAAAGCGGTCTTATGTATATCCTCACTTCTTACTCTGATCTGATGGTATCCTGACCTCAAATCAATCTTAGTAAATACAGCTACTCCTTTCAAATTGGTCAAGTAGGTTATTAATCATAGGGAAGGGATACTAGTTTTTCACTGTCACTTTGTTCAATTACCTATAGTCTATGCACATTCTCATACTTCCATCCTTTTTCTTCACAAACAGTATCGGTGCTCCCCATAATGAAGCATTGGGTCTAATGAACTACTTTTCTATGAGGTCTTATATTTGAACTTTCAATTCACTCAATTTTAAGGGGGACATCCTATACGGTGCTATAGAGATTGGTCCCACCCTGGGAACTAACTTTATAGAGAACTCTACCTTTCTTTTTGAGGGAAGATTAGAGATCTCTTCGGGAAAGACATTAACTAAAGGGACACTCTCAATCTTATGTTGACTTTCAACCTCAGAAGAACACAGGAAACAAAATCTTTGGATCTTTTCCTCTGTACCCTTATTCACAGGTATAGTGTCCATAACAATCACAGACTTCTCAAAATAGTTTAAGACTACCTTATTAAAAGACAGCCAATCCATTCCAAGGATGACATCTAAATCCACCAAAGGCAGACAGATAAGGTCAACAGCAAAAGATTTACTTTCAACAATGATAGGGAAATTTAGACAAGTCAAAGAGGTCAAGACATGTTTCCCAGCTGCAGTAGTAATGGATAACTCATATTTCAATTTGGTTACAAGTAAGCTCAATCTTTCTACACATTCATGAGAAATAAAGGAATGAGTAGTGCCGGAATCAAATAGTATAATTAAGGGAACATCATTTATAAAACATTGACCTTTTATAGAATTATCTGATTAGTATACCTCTTTGCCCTTGAGGGTGTCAACTCTCCCTCTAGTTAGAGGCTTACAGGCCTCAGCTAGCTTCTTCCACAACTGGCACTCCTTAATAAAATATCCTGGCTTACCATACTTGTAGCAGCCATTCTGTCCTAACAAATATGGCTTGATCCCATGGTTCTTCCCACACTTGAGGCAGTTGTTTGAAGCAGTTTGCCCAACCATGAGCTTCTTTTTAGACTGGGCTTTTTTGAATTGGCCCTTCTTTCCCATGGCAAAGTTAGGATGTGATTTCCTTTTAAGGGGATTGAACTCTTTCTTCCCTTTCCCCATCTCTGCTAAACTCTTTGCCACTATGCAACACTTGTTAGCTAATATAACGTAGTTCTTTATCTCTAGCGGAGCCACAACACTCCTTAATTTTGGATTCGGCCCAACCTTTAAGTGCATGGCCTTCCATGCATCATCCTTCCTCACTTTCAGATAAGAAGAGAACTTGACAAGCTCCTCAAACTTTTCCAGGTAATCGTCAAAGGACATGTTGCCCTGTCTAATCTTCATAAACTCTGCCTCTCTATTGGTTCTCACATTTTGAGGGAAGTACTTCTCCAGGAATACTTCCTTGAAGGAATTCTAGGTAATTGGGACTCTTTGGGCCTCCATCAACTACTTAGCCCTTTTCCACCAATGCTCGACCTCCTCAGCTAGTATGTAAGTGGAGAACTGAACCTTTTGGGCCTCTGTATTCCCCAGCACTACAAGTAATTTCTCCATTTCATCCAAGCATTCTTCTGCCAACTTTGAGTTAAACTCACCCCTAAAGTAAAGAGGTTTAGCTTTTTGAAATTCAGACTACCCCTTGTAGGCTTGATCCTTCACTGGTTCTCCCTCAGGGTTAGGGTTATAGTTTCCATTTCTCTCCTTTTGTATCTGCCTTAGTACTTCAGCAGTGGTAGCTCCCTATTGGGTGGCAGCAACAGCCTATTCCCTCATGGCCTCTATCATCCCCATGAGGTTTTACATAACCATTTCTCTTGGGAGGCTTCATAGCTTACTCTTAAAAAAAACATTATTAAGGTGATCAGTCTCATTAACATAATATTTATAAGAGAATATATGGCTCCACAGAAAATACTGAACATCCCAAACCTAGCACTCTATTCCTTAAGTCAAATCAAAACACAAGTAGTCAACTACCTAGGCTCAGCTAACTAACTTGCAGTAATCTCTATCCTGAGGAATCTACCCATACTACCTAATTAGCATTCTTCACTACCGAGTCAGTTATGTGCTAACCGTGGTAGCTGTGCTCTGATACCAACTAAGTATGTAATGCCCGTAACAGCCCCTTAGCCTATAGTTCCTTTTTAAGTTACTTAAAAGATATAATACATAAATATATATTAATAGTAGTATGTTACTGTTACATCTACCCAAGTAAATTTTAAGCTTTTACCAAGTTGATTAATTGAGTGCCATTTGGGTTGGGTTCTACACTTGGGTTCTCACACGTAGTAGTGAAATATCAGATCTAAGATATATACATAATTCATCCTAAGTAGCTATACACAAACACACAAAAATACTTATTCATTAATTTTAATTTAACTCATTACAGTATGAAGGCAAAAATCCTACCACTCATGTCCCCTTCAAATTTTGTATCCATAAATTCAAACTAATCCATATACATCTAAATTAATATAGGCTATACAAGAGATGTTCTTTACTAGCCTTTCCAAAAATTATATAGACTGGTGCAAATGAAACATGTGCCTATATTATTCAAAATAGACATTTTCAAGTACCCCCATGAAGGGTACTTCTCTCCTGCTTACCTTCTTTTCCAGCTGAGGAACCTACACATTTAGCACACGCCAGCACTCATGTGAGAAATGAATCTCAGTAGCAATGTAACTTGTGTAACACCCCGTATTCTCTTGATTAGTTTTAAATCAATGTTCTCTTAATTAATTCAACAAGTTTGCTATAAGTATGATGAATTTACGTGTGTGATTTAATATGTAGAATAAATATGCTAAAGGATAACACCTTCTCCCTTGTGGCAACTGAATTATAATGTGAATGGGAGGAAAAACACAATAAAAAAAATTGTAGGTGCTTGAGGTGCTTACATAAAAGTTTAGGTACTTGAGGTGCTTGGGGTGCTTGATTTAATTTTTCTTTTCTTCCTTTTTAGTTAGCTGAATTGCCTAAGGAGAAAAGAGTATAGCAAACTAAATATATATATATATATATACATGTACATTTGATGAAGCAAGAATGTAAAACTCTTCTTAATGATTCCACCGTGCAAGGCTATAGGAACTATGGAAATTTTTAAATCCATATCACTAAAAAGTAAAGAGGAAAAGAGGGAAGAGGTGTGTGGCAATTATTTCTTTCTTAAGTCCAAGGTAACTGAGAGAGGAGAGTAAGATGCTTAGGACACATAAGGTACATGAATTCATTTTCCTTTCCTTTGGCGCCACCAAGTGATGAAATTAAATATGAAAATATACATGCATCAGCAAGGACAATTGGGAATGGAATGGTACAGTTGGTGGGAAGGGGGAAGAGAGAAGGAAGAGATGTGTGAGATAAGTCTCCTTCCCTTCCCTTGTGTTGGCTTTAACGTGCCTGAAGAAGGGAAACTCACATGTGCCTTGCATGAAACATAAGTCTTGCATGAAGGAGTAGCTTACGTACAAGGGGTGGAGTTAAATATATATATATGCATGTAACAAGTTAGGGAGATAGCTTCACAACTCCATAAAATAAAGAATGATATTCGATAATGCCACGAAGCAAGAGAAATTGAGAAGAGGAAAGGAAAGTGCAGTGTTCAAGGACCTTGCATAGTCGTATGAATGGCGTGAAGAGGGAATCTGGTGTGACTTCCCTCCTTCCCTTCCTTGCGTGATCGAGTGGACTAAGTAATGCAAAATTTCAAGCAATGAGAATTATGCCTAGAGTACACATGTAACACCCAAATGCAAAGGATTAGATAACATACAAGAGAAGGGATTTCATTAAACATAGAGACACATGCACACGACAAGGGAGAGAGTAGCCCCACATTTGAGAAAAACACACAAAGAAATTCGGTGAAGGGAGAGGGATTAAATTTGGCTGAGAAAGAAAAGAGTAAAGGACCAAAAGAGCAAGAGAAATTCAAACGAAAAGCTAAGAAAATTCCACTTTAGTTCATCCTTAAGGTAGCTTAGAAATTCTTGTAATTTTGTTCCATGGTTTAGAATATGTTCAACATGTTTTTCCAAGCTTTCATGGAACATTAGTTTCCTCTCTACATTCTTGAATATGTGAATGTTTCTTTGGCTAAGCTTGCATGATGATTTGGTTGTAATGGTTGATGTGATGATGTGGATGTTGTTTATTTCCATGAGAGAATGGTTGTCACAAAATTTCACCATGCATTACGAAAAAACCTAGAATAAGAAAGTGGCAAAAATTTTATGTCCTTGCATGATTAATGTAGGTCTTATGTTAGAAATACCTAAAGGGAGTGTACTATCTAGATGTTGGTTAAAACCATGGCATCACCCATGTTAACCTATCAAACCCAAGAGTGACCTTTGTAATGCATGGAAAGGCTTGCTGAAAAATGTGTGAGGAAGGTTACATTTCGGTTTGGTTAAGAAAGAGGGGGAATATAATGATAAATTAACATATGGTCAATGGTTTATCCTTTTCACACATAATAAGAACCCATCTTGGTATTGAAATGTAAGAATGGAGACTTTGTGTGGCCTTAGAATTAATATGTAACATGAATCAAGAAAATAAGTAAAATAAATTACCAATGATATAACTAAATAAAAAAGGGAAAAATTTGACAATGTGGCATGAAAAACCTTAAGAATTATTATCCTATCATAGTGGCGAAACCAATGGCTCATTTTAAATTCTAGTGGCCAAACCATTATGCTAAGTGTAAATGGATTATAGAGTATAATGAATCATGGTTACAATTAATTTATAAAGGTGGCCAAGTGTCCACAATGGGACCTAGTGAGGTGTGACCGAAGGTGATTCACACCCGTGATCTAGTGTCCACAATGATAAAAGGTGGCCAAGTGTCCACAATGTGATCTAGTGAGGTGTGACTGAAGGTACTTCACACCCGTGACCTAGTGTTCACAGTGATAAAGGTGGCCAAGTGTCCACAATTCTTGAGGTGTGGCCAAAGGTACTCCACACATGTAACCTAGTGAGGTGTGGCTAAAGGTGCTCCACATTTGGGACCTATTATTCATAATTATTTTATAAAGGTGGCCAAGTGTCCATAATTCTTAAGGTGTGACCGAAGGTGCTTCACACTTTGAGATAAGGTAATTTTTAGAATGAAATGCATAACTGATAATTTTTTATTTTAGTTTTAACATGCATGATCCCATGAAAATATGTTATACTTGAAATGAGAATATCCACTTTTATCACATTGACCTTTCAAATAATCATGTGCTGCTTGCCAAATCTGTATATGTGAATGAAACTATGTTTTAAATAATGAGAATGTAGATGAAAATGTTTTTGGTGCTTACACCCTGGTACATATTAGTAGATTTTAAAATAATAAATTAAGCTACTGGGAAACTTATGTTTCTCATTTATATGCTAATATGTATCAGATACGGACGTTTAGCAGTGCCAAGGAGAGATAGAAGTCCCTTTTGTTAAGAGCATTTTGTATTCCTTTATTTTGGGTCCTGATTCTATATATGTTTTTAGATTACAATTAGGACTATTATTTTGGCTATATATAGAAAAGGAAAAAAGGGCAATCATTAGGGAAAGGATATGTGAAGACTGGTTCATCCTCAGTATTTTGGAAAAGGAGTTTGAGTGACAAGCTTGTTGTCTTTTGACTCCTTATGGATGGGTACTTCATATATCCTAGTATATGTTCAAAGAAGGATGTAAAAGACATTTATTATTAGAAATTTGTTATTTGTAATATAAAAGTTTTATAAATTCTCTATGATGTATGAAATTTTCATTTCTGCTGTGCATAAATTATGGTTATCTGAGGAAAAGAACCCGAACCTATTCCACTTTAATAATACTTGATGGTATAACTGCTCAGACGTTGTAAATGAATAACTTTGGTTAAGAATAATGTACCAAACTTATCTGTTTACATCAGAGGACTTGTAATACTAGATAAGGGCATTACAACCTATCTTAGAAAACTATTAACCTGTACTGCCATATTTATACAAAAATCTCCACATACTATATACTATTGGGATGCAATGCATGCAACATACTCTCATGTCATATGCTCATATTTATACAAGTTTATTTAAAATATATAAGCTCTAAAATATGGGATGTTCATTCAACATCATCTCATCAAAACTTCTCATATAAAACTTATTTTGGGATAGTAAACAAGCCATCTCTTTACTTTAAACATGTGAGCAGGATACAAAACACCATACGAGTAATAAGAAGCATTGCCTAGTAACAACTCCATGCACCACTGTCTATATGAATGAGTTTGTGACTATTCAGCTACGATATAGCTTATTCTAGCTTTTAACTTTAACTTTTTGTACATTCTAAGGCATCCATCATCCAGATCTGAGTACCATCTCATAACCAGCGGGATAGTTGTCAACTCTACCCAATGTCTCCCTTCCCCTTATGGGACTGGTTATCAACTCATGGGATCACTGTCAACTCTACCTGGATAATTTCCTCTCTACTTTTAGGCATATTATAGTGCTATGGAATCATCATTAACTCTACCCGGATCATGCTCCTAGTGCACTATACCCTAGGGTAACTCGGATCATGTCTATGGTTTTGCTTAACTCTTAGTATGTGTTTCTTAAATAGCCTTTGGAAGATGACACAAACTTAAAATTTGCAACCATCACAGTGTTTTTAATATCATCTAAGTTCAAATAGATGTTTAACCATCATAATTCATGGCACAACCATGGAATGCCTAACAGTCGTCCCATATCGATAATCGGTCACTCGATCATAAGCCTATCTACTACTAAGGCATATGTTTAGAATACTTTCCTCTTTTTCTCTCTTTTTCATATGTTTTCTGCTCTTTTTATTTTACTATCACAAGTATCTCATCATTCAAGTGACTCGTGACTCGATCTCTTGCATGTTACCCACTATATCCCAGGTTTAGATCCTTAGTTTGAGTGAGAGTTTGGGCTAATTTCCTCTTAAAATAGTCAATTGAGTTTATTTTCTAAGCCAGAAGGCTGGCAGTCAACCATCCCATTGTTGGAAGTTAGCTGCTAGCTTACTGTCTAAAGTCCCTTTTCTTGGCCGAGAGCTACCAGTCGGCTTCTAGGGCTTGGCAATCGACTGCTAGCCTCGACAGTCAACTTCCAGGAAGGAGCAAGGAAGTGAATCTCATTTCTAGCAAGATTTCAAGTCAGAAAAGTGATTAGGATAGCTCTCTGTTTGAAATTTTGAGATTTGGATAGAATGTAACCATTCAACTTGTAGCATAGTACCAGACGACTACCACCTTTTGTAATAGAATGATGAACTTAAGTACATATTCGAATGTTATCTAGCCCAAAAACATAATCCAAACTAGAGATTAAACTTAAATTATAAGAAATTTAACATATACCCTAAATGTAAATGAGAAAGAGCATGAAAGTGATGAAATCTAAAAGGAAAGAGCAAGATTGCGCAAGAGAAATGAGAATTTTATTCTTAATATATGTATTTGTGGTAGATAGGTTCATAACTGAATGATTGATTGCTGGTATAAGACGGTGATTGGACATTCCACGAGTATCGTGATAGTTGTAAATTGTAAGTTAGTGACTTAATGGCCAATATAATTGAAAAGTTACATACTTAGAATTTACAGAACTATAGTATGCACTGATTCACCCATATATATATGATTACGAATAGCGTTTTGAGGACCCCAGTATGTACTCAATGTGTGGAACCTAAATGTGTAGACTCTATTATACTTGGATCCACTGGAGGACGCTCTAGAATGTACACAAATATGATATGCAGTCGAGGACTGCCAATAGGAATAGTTGATAGAGTACATATTCAAAAGTATGGAGATGTTCACATGATGACCCTATGGATTTCTCTTATATTATGCAATTATATGATGATGATTATGATGATATTTGGTAGAGGCCAATGAGAAGTGCTCTTATTTCCTTATTGCTCTTTATTTTATAATGAAATTTATATGAATGATGCTATGTTACCTGTATTTTCTAATGAATTTATGAAATATATACTATGCATTGAGTATATAGAGTAAGCAATGCATGCAAGTATAAATGTTAAATGAAATGTTATACAAGATAACCCAATAGATGTATTGTTTTTATGAAAAAGAATGTAAAATTTTCGTATGAGTTTATAGTGGTACAAATTAGCTGTTTTGAAAACTAGCTATTAATGCTACTAAGATTTATTCTCATAAAAATGTTGGTTTGTATTAGAAGCCTTGATTTCATATGGTGTTGGAAGTGGAGGTGGAAGTGGTGGAGATACCCTTCCTAGGGTATTTTCTTGTTATTCATGAAGTGTGGGTTGTGTATATATGGGAAGTTCCTCCCACACCTTGAGTACGTAAAGTTCTAAGAAATTTTTTGGTATGCCCAATACCCTGAATCCATATGATATTTTGGAAAAAAGATCAGGAGAATAGTTTTGATGTATAAGATAAGGGCATATATGTATTGGGATATGTGAATTAGGGATTCACTAGCGATTTTGTTAAATGGGTATGAGTGACAGGCTTGTTGTATCCTTACCCTAGCTAACACTCTCACATATCCATAGATATATGCTAATAAATGATGTGTATATTTAGTATGAATGAATGTGAGCATATATATATATATACATATGTATATTATTTTAACTAATCTATTTTTAATTTCCACTACGTAACGTGTGAGATCTCGAGTGTAGTAGCCCAAACCAATAATACTAATTATTTCATTTGATAAATATTTAAAATTTGACTCGAGTAAAAGAAGTAGTAATTCACCAATCTTATAATACATTGCTTATATTATTTAAATCACTTAAAAAGGAACTATAGGATTGGGGGGTTACACTGAGTTGGTATCAGAGCACTACTACCACGGCTAGTTAAAATTGGCTCGGTAATGAAAGGGTAGATTCCTTAGGATAGAGACTAATGCTGGGTAGTTAGCTGAGCCATGGCATTTGACTGGCTTGTATTATGTTTTATCTTGGGGAATGAATTATTAGGTTTGGGTAGATGATATTTTTTATTAGTGCCACATGATCTCTTATAAATAGTATGTTATTAAGACTGATCATTTCAGTAATGTTTGTTTTGTTGAGTGAATTATCGCCCCACCAAGAAGAAATACTGGGATGGAAAAGAAAGGTGAAACCAATATGGAAAGAGTTATGCAAGTGATGATGGGAGTGATAGAGGCTATGGGAGAATAGGCTACTACTATCGCTTAAGAGGCTACTGCTGCCACCCAATAGGCTATTACCACTACTCAACAAGTTGTAGCTACGACTAAGCACTTAGACAATTTCAAGAGAATAGACCTGTGAATCCCAATCCAAACCCTGAAGTTGTGCAAGTAGGAAACTAGGTTTATAATGGTTGGCCTGAATTTCAGAGAAATAAACCTCCTTACTTTAGGGGTGAGTTTAACCCACAGGTAGCTGAAGAATGGTTATGAGAGATGGAAATTTTTTTTTTGAGGTCCTAAGGAACATGGATGAATAGAAGGTATTGTTTGCTACTTACATGCTTGTTGGGGAAGCAGAATATTGGTGGAGAGGAGCGAAACAATTACTAGTAGTTCAAGGGACCCAGATTACTTAGGAAGTTTTCAAAAGAGTGTATCTGGAAAAGTATTTCCCTGAGAACATGAAAAACCAGAAAGAAATTGAATTCATGTAGTTAAAAGCAGGGCAGTATGAATTTTGAGGAGTATTTAGTGAAATTTGAGGCACTGTCTAAATTATCTTCTTATTTGGAGCATTATCCAAATGAGGCATGGAAAGCATTGCATCTTGAAACTGGGTTGAGATTGGAGTTGAAGAATGCTATTGCTCCATTTAAAATTAGGAACTTTGTTATGTTAGTGAACAAGTTTTGCATTGTTTCTTAGAACCTGGCTGATACAGAGAAAGAAAGACAGAGGGCCAATTTCTTTAAAAGGAAACAACCTGGATCATTTAAAGGAAGGGATAATAGAAATGAAGGAAACCAAAAGGGGAAGAAACCTATAGTGAGATAGGTAATACCCAATGCTTATCCAAAGTGTGGGAAAAGTCATGGTGGACCTTGTAGATTTTAGTCAGGTGTGTGTTATAAGTGTGAAAAATAGGGTCACTTTATTAAAGATTGCCCTGAGTGGAAGAAGTCAATTGAGCCCACAAGACCTCCTACTATGGGAAGAGTTTATACTCTCAAAGGTAAAGAAGTGGTCCAGTCCAATGATCTGATGAAAGGTAAATTTTTTATAAATGGTATATCTTTCATTGTGCTGTATGATTCTGGTGCCACTATTCTTTCATTTCTTGTGAATGTGTGGAAAGATTGAATTTACCGTTTTTTAAATTTCCCCATGAGTTATCTATTTCTATTGTCTCAGGAGAGTGAGTATTAACTTCTTTAGCTTGCTTAAATTGTTCCCTTGCTGTTGAAAATAAGCCCTTCATTGTTAACCTTATTTTTTTACCTTTGGTGGGATTGGATATCATTTTCGGGATGGATTGGTTGTCTATAAACAATGTAGTCTTGGATTGTTCTAAGAAATCTGTGACTTTTATAGATGCCATGCTAGTTAAGGAAATTAAGGGAAAGATCAAAACAACTAGTTTTTGTGTTCTTCTAAAGTTAAGTTTCTACATAAACTTAATGCTATTCTTGTAGTTTGTGAATTTTCTGATGTCTTTCTCAATGAAATTTCAAGTCTTCCACTAGAGAGAGAGATAGAGTTTTCTATAAAATTGATTCCAGGCATGAGACCAATTTCTATAGCGCCTGATAGAATGTCTCCCTTAGAGTTAACTGAATTGAAAGTGAAGATAGAGGATCTTTTGGGGAAGCAGTTTATTAAGCCTAGTGCTTCACTTTGGGGAGAACCAATTCTATTTGTAAAGAAAAAAGATGGAAGTATAAGGTTATGTATAGGCTATAGACAATTTAACAAGGTAATTGTGAAGAATAAATACCCACTTCCTAGGATAGATGATCTGTTAGATCAATTGAGAGGAGATACTATATTTTCCAAAATTGATTTAAGGTCGGGATACCATCAAATCAGAGTGAGAACAGAAGACATACCTAAGATAGCCTTTAGAACCAGATATGGGCATTATGAATTTCTGGTAATGCCAATTGGGTTAATGAATGCTCTAACTATTTTTATGGATTATATGGATCGTATCTTTAGACCTTACCTTAATCAATTCGTGGTAGTTTTTATTGATGATATTCTTGTATATTCTAAAAGTAGTGAAGAGCATGAACACCATCTTAGAATTGTATTATAGTTGCTTAGGAAGAAGCAATTATATAAAAAATTAGAAAAATTTAAATTCTAGTTGGAAGAGGTGAAATTCTTATGTCATGTGATACCAATGATGGAGTAATAGTAGATCCCAGTAAGATAAAAGTTGTAATTAGTTGGGAGAGACCCATAACAATGACCAAAATTCAGAGTTTTGTTGGATTAGCAGGGTATTATAGGAGATTCATCCAAGGGTTTTTGCAAATTGCATTTCCTTTGACTATACTGACTAGGAAAGATATTCCTTTTGTGTGGGATCACAAATGTGAAGATAGTTTTTAAATTTTAAAGGAAAAGTTAACCACAACACCTATCTTAATAACCTTGATCTCTTAGGAAATTTTGAATTGTATTGTGATGCATCCAATAAGGGCCTAAGATGTGTCTTGATGCAAAATGGGACAATTATCGCATATGCCTCTAAATAATTAAGGCCTTATGAAGAAAATTACCCTACCCATCCATGATTTAGAATTAGTAGCCATAGTGTTTTCTTTAAAAATCTAGCAACACTATTTGTATGGGTCGAGGTTTGAGGTATTTAATGATCACAAAAGTCTCAAATATCTCTTTGACCAAAAAGAATTAAACATGAGGCGAAGAAGATGGAGGGAATTCTTAAAGGATTATGATTTTTAATTAAAATACCATCCAGGAAAAGCTCATGTAGTGGCAGATGCACTGTGTCAGAAATCTCTCCGCATAACTCAACTAATGATAAATTAAATGATCCTGATAGATAAATTTAGAAATATGAGCCTATCCACACTGGTGTTACCAGATAGGATATATCTGAGTTAAAAATCGAGAATAACCTTAGAACTCAGATATTAGAAGCTCAAAGAAAGGATGAATTCTTAAAGTCCCTAAAGGACCCAAAAGAATTCAAAAGAGGTGTCGATAGGGTAGTAACTTTCCAAGTAGGATTTATATCCTAGATTCAAGAGGAATAAGGGATATAATTCTAGAAGAAACCCATAGAGCAACTATACTATTCATCCTGGTACTACCGAGATGTATCAAGACTTGAAAAAGAAATTTTGGTAGCCAGGTATGAAGAAGCAAATAGCTAAGTATGTTGTTAGATGCCTAGTGTGCCAGTAGGTGAAAATTAAACATCAGAAACTTGCAAGACTACTACAACCTCTTGAAATCCCTGAATGAAAATGGGACAAGATTTTCTATGGATTTAGTAGTAGGTTTACCAAAAACTCAATTAGGAAATGATGCAATTTGGGTGATTGTAGATAGATTAACTAAATCTGCACATTTCTTACCCATCAAAATAAATTTCTTGTTAGATAAGTTGGTCCAATTGTATATACGATAAATATTAAGACTCTACAGAGTTCCTACTAATATAGTATCTGATAGGGACCCTAGGTTTATTTCTAGATTCTAGAGAGCTTTGCAGGAGGCTTTTGGTACTAAACTTAGTTGCAATATTGCTTATCATCCACAAACTGATGGGCAGATTGAAAGAACTATTCAGAATTTAGAAGATATGCTTAGAGCATGTACATTAGATCAAAAAGGGAATTGTGATAGAAATTTAGCTTTAGTGGAATTTGCTTATAATTATAGTTTCCACTCCAGTATAGAAATGGCTCTTTATGAAGCCTTATATGGAAGAAGATGTAGGTCACCCTTGTGTTGGTTTGAGGTAGGGAAGAAACAACTTTTAGGACCAAACTTAGTTCAACAAACCACAGATTAAATTAAGATGATTAAAGAAAAGATGACCAAGGCCCAAGATAGACAAAAAAGTTATGTTGATAAAAGAAGAAGACCACTAGAATTTGATGAAGGAGATCACATTTTCCTTAGAGTTTCTCCTATTACTGGTATTGGTAGGGCTATTAAGTCTAAAAAGTTGAACCTAAGATACATTGGACCTTTCTAGATCCTGAAAAAAGTTGGCCAATCTGCTTATCAAATTGCTTTACCCTCATTTCTATCCAATTTCCATGATGGATTTCATATTTTTCAACTTTAAAAATATCTTCCCAATCCTTCACATATTCTCGATGCCAGAATAGTACAATTAAAGGATAATTTGACTTATACACTAAGACCTTTAAGGATTATTGGTACTGAGACTAAACAATTGAGAAATAGAATTATTCCTTTAGTAAATATTTTATGGGATTAAATGTCACCACAAGAGGCAACCTGGGAGAAAGAAGAAGAGATGAGAAGAAATTTTTTATAATTATTTGCATAGGTTCATATAAATTTTAAGGGCGAAATTTCTAAAAGGAGGGGAGAAATGTAACAACTGCTCCTAAATTTTGAGAGATGTTTGTTAATTTTAGTTAATTGATTGTCTATGTTGCATTTATGTTATGCTAGATTGCATATAATTGCATGAGTGCAAGAATTGGACTAGAAATGAGTAAGAAAATTAACTAGAATAAAGAAAAGGACTAAACTGAAAAGTGAAAAAGTTTACGTATGACAATCGCAATTTTGGCCAAAAGAATTACTGTAGTTAACAGAATTTTGTAGTTGTCTTGCCAATGGGTTAGGGACAAAATGGAAATTTCTCATATAGTATGAAATTTACCAATTTGAGGCCAAATGATCAGAAATTGTGAATCCATGCAAATGTTGGATTGTCATATAAATAGGGGCAGGAGTTAGACTCCTCCATTCCAAAATTCATACTTCCAATTTTAGAGAGAGAGGGTGTGACCGGGTAGAGAGAGAATTTGAAGGAGCAAGGAAGTGAATCTCATTTCTAATAAGATTTGAAGTCAGAAAAGTGATTGGGAAGGGATCTACAGCATTAATCAGCATCCAAACACATTTAAACACGGATTAAGGTAGCATAATAACCTAATCCCTTTATTTTGGAGTTTACTGTTCACATGACTGGAATTTACAAAATTGAACTTGTTTGAAAAAGAAAGGGATTAAAAACTACATTCTTATTGTTTTTAATTACTATTGGGTATTTTTAACCAATTGAAGATACTTGTGCATGCTTAAATTTGCTTTTAAAAAAAATGGGTTTTTCAACCTTAAAAGAAAGTGAGTTTGAATCTCAGATTTGGACAAAATTATATGATTTTTTGGGCTATTTTCTTGTGTTAAATGTTGTTAATAAGTTTATCTTGAGTTCATCAATTTCAAAATGGGTTTAAAAATAAGTTTTTGGATTGAAAATCTAGGTCAACGTCAAGTTATAAAACAAAGCAAGATGCAACAGTCAACTGCCACGATGCATCAATCAACTATTGTGCTCTTAAGGTGCCCAGAAATGTATCCAGAATACCAGAAGTCGACTACCAGGTACTTGGAAGTCGACTGTCGTGTTCTTCCATTTTCCAGAAATACCAATAACAAAGCAGCTGACTGCCCCGATCCAGCAATCGACTGCCTGGCCCAATAGTAAGCTAGCAGCCAACTGCTAGACATCTAGCAGTCAATTGATAACTCTCTATTTGGAATTTTGAGATTTGGAGAGAATGTAACCAGCCGACTTGTAGTATGGTACCAGTCGACTGCCACCTTTTGTAATGGAATAATGAACTTAAGTACATGTTCGAATGATATCTAGCCGAAAAATGTAATCCAAACTAAAGATTAAACTTAAATTATAAACAAGGTAACATATACTTTGAATGTAAATGAGAAAAATCATGAAAGTGATGAAATCTAAAAGGAAAGAGCAAGATTGCATAAGATAAATGAGAATTTTATTCTTAACATATGTATATGTGGTAGATAGGTTCATATCTGAATGACTGATTGTTGGTATCGGATGGTGATTGGACATTCCACGAGTATTGTGATAGTTGTAAATTGTAAGTTAGTGACTTAATGGCCAATATAAATAAAAAGTCACATACTTAGAATTTATAGAATTATAGTATCCACCGATTCACCCATATATATATATATGTTTACGAATAGCATTTTGGGGACCCCATTATGTACTCAATGTGTGGAACCTAAATGTGTGGACTCTATTGTACTTCGATCCACTAGAGGACGCTCTAGAATGTACATAAATATGATATGCAGTCGAGGACTGCCAATGGGCATAGTTACTAGAGTACATATTTGAAAGTACGGAGTGGTGCACACGATGACCCTTCGGATTTCTCTTATATTTACAATTATATGATGATGATTATGATGATACTTGGCAGAGGCCAACAAGAAGTGCTCTTATTTTCTTATTGCTCTTTGTTTTATAATGAAAGTTATATGAATGATGTTATGTTACCTGTATGTTCTGATGAATTTATGAAATATATACTATATGCTGAGCATATAGAGTAAACAATGCATGCAAGTATAAATGTTAAATGAAATGTTATACAAGATAACCCAATAGATGTATTGTTTTTATGAAAAAGAATGTAGAATTTTTGTATAAGTTTACGGTGGTACAAACTAGCTATTTTAAAAACTGGTTATTAATGCTACTAAGATTTATTCTCATAAAAATACTAGTTTGTATCAGATGCCTAAATTTCAGATAGTGTTGGAAGTGGAGGTGGAAGTGGTGGAGATACCCTTATTAGGGTATTTTCCTATTATTCATGAAGTGTGGGTCGTGTATATATAGGAAGTTCCTCCCACAGCTTAAGTACATAAAGTTCTAGGAAAGTTTTTGGTATTCCAAATACCCTAAATCCATATGATATTTTGGAAAAAGACTCAGGAGAATAGTTTTGATGTATAGGATAAGGCCATATATGTATTGGGATATATTAATTAGGGATTCACTAGCGATTTTGTTAAATGGGTATGAGTGACATGCTTATTTTCTCCTTACCCTAGTTAACACTCTCACATATCCATAGATATATGTCTAATAAATGATGTGTATATTTACTATGAATGAATGTGAGCATACATATATATATATATGCACATGTATATTATTTTAACTAATTTGTTTTTAATTTCCACTGCGTAACATGTGAGATCCTGAGTGTAGTAGCCCAGACCAATAATACTAATTATGTCATTTGATAAATATTTAAAATTTGACTCGAGTAAAGGAAGTAGTAATTCACCAATCTTATAGTACATTGCTTATATTATTTGAATTACTTAAAAAGAAACTATAGGATTGGTGGGTTACAACTAAAGTGCTACTACAAGTATTAAAGGTATGAATGATGTGATAATATATTTGATGACAGATTTTGTATGAATGCTTAATGATGTATTTTATTGATAAATGAAACATGACAATGAAATGCTATGTAGTTATGTTCATGACATGAATTATTAGTAGTTTCATATTCATATATGCATATGCATATATTTCATATAAATCATGCCAATAGAATTGAATGGAAATGTATTTTGAAAGGAATGAAATGTAGAAACGTTTTATGTATTCGTACAGTGGTATATGCTAGTTATTTTAAAAATGAATGGTTCGTTTAGCTACTAAAAAATTATTTCTCATTATTATACTTGTATGTATTAGATGCATAATGGCAATAACTGAGATCCCTGCAATAGACTAGTAGACTTTAGGAGTATATTTAATTATATAGCTGTAGCCCTTTTGTCTTAATTCGCAATATGTTCTTTTTGGGGTAGAATTAGGACTACTATTATTTTAGTTATATATAATGAAAAGAGGGCACACATAGGTGATGGGATTTGTAAAGAATCTATCCATTATTAGGATTCTTTTTGGAAAGGGGTTTGAGTGGCAAGCTTGTTGTCTCTTTACCCCTATAAATGAATACTTCACACATTAAGGCATATGTATCAGATAGTGTAATGATATATATATGTGTGCAATGTTTTGTGAATTCTGATGTGATGTATGAATTTTTAATTTTGCTGAGATAAAGTATGATAACCTGAGCAAAAGAGCCCAAATCTAATTAAATAATAAATTATTGATGGATTTAATGCTCAGGCCAATTCTTGAAAATAATAAGGTAAAGATAAATGTGACTACTTATCTTATTACATTTTGGGAAGTTTTAATATAAAGATAAGGCTGTTACAACGGTAACATGATTATTTTCATATATAAAACATGAGTCAGGAAAATAATCATATCACAATGGTCAACTCAATATCGTCATAAGAGCTATCGGGAGAGTCGCCCAGTGAACAACTCCACATGCTTTATTTAAACTCATGAATAAGTTTTGAGTCGAGTATCATGCTCCTTGACCATCTAGCAGCCCAACGTCTGCCCTGTACTATCTGAAGCATCCCCCAGTGTAACATCCCCAACCCTATATTCTGTTTAGATGGTTAAATAATATAATGTGATATAATATAGGATTGATGAGTTTACTACTACCTCTACCCGAGTATATTGTTTTAACTTTTTCTAAGTTAAATATTTGAGTGCCACTAGTTTGGGTTACTACATTCGAATTCTCACACATTACATAGCGAAAATAAATGAAGTAATTTAAATGAGATAGATAGATATAGAGATATTCACACTCACATTCAAATGTGCATAATATTTATACATACATACACAGTAGTGTGTGCCAGACATATACCTATAGATATATGAGCCTGAGCAGGGTAAGGAGATTACAAGCTTGCCACTCATATCCTATTTTAAGCAAAATTCTCTATCTCACATATCTTAATACCTATATGCCCTTCATACTTACACCAAAGTCATCCTCATGATCCTTACAAAATACTAATAAGGATTTAGGGAAATAGGCATGTCAAAATAATATGTACTCTTAGTTATGCATACAGTCAGGGGGTGGGTGGTAATTCAAATACAAATAGGACCCATAATCTAGTGATCATAGGAAAATACCCCAGAAAAGGTATCTCCACTGCTTCTATCTCTACCTCCAACAGCACCTGGTACCTAGGCATCTAATATAAACCAACATTTAATAAGAAATATTTCTCAGTAGCAATAATCACCTGTGCTTAAAAATAGCTGCTTGTACCATCGTATGGATACGGAAGTCCACTAAATTCTTTTTCAAAATAATTTAAAATATTATGCTATTAGAATAATGTACATGGATTATACAAATATCTCATGCATATACTTATGATTACACATGCACTTCAACAGATATTCATCACACAGGATGCATTCTCAGACTGTAATGGTAACAAATCATATTCTCATATCAATATAGAGAGCATAAACAAAGAAATCATGCAATTTGATATGGCCATATTCAGAAGCATCATAAAATAACTCTTTCAAAATTTTTACTCATAAATGAGTTCTCTCGTGATTATGAGCAACCGGCAATCATTCTCGTGGTTTTCACCATTTGCATTCATACTCATGGTTAACCTTTTGCATTAATTCTTGTGGTTAACCATATGCAATAATTATCGTGGTTAGCCGTCTGCAAAACTTTTCTTGGATTACAGCCAGTTGCAGCTATTCTTATGGTATAACCAATTGCATCCCTTCTCGCGGTATAACCAAATGCAGTTATTCTCGCAGATCAACCATTTGCAGTTACTCTCATTTATGGTTTATGCTCAATTAAAATATCTTATTTCTCTTCTCTTTCTATAATTTCTCAAAAATTCTTATTTCTCATGTTATCCATTACAATTCAAGATTAAATCCTACATTTGAGTGAAGTATTGGGCTAATTATGAATTAAAACAGGTTATTGAGTCAGATTTCCCTAAAAAGAGAGCTACAAGTCGACTTACAGCCTCCTGGTGTAACGCCTTATCTAGTATTACAATTCCTCTGACGTAAATAGATAAATTTGGTACATTATTCTTATCCCTTTTCCCGACAGTTTCCCATTTCCATTTTTATATACACAACCAAAATAATAGTCCTAATTTTAATTCAAAAATCTATCTAGAATTTGGACCCGAAATATGGAATTACAAAAAATGCTTTTGACAAAAAGAGTTCCTATGCTCCCTGGTACTACTAAGCGTCCGCATATGATACATATTAGCATACAAATGAGAAACACAAGTTTCCCATTAGCTTAACAATTCATTATTAAAAAACAATCTACTAATATGTACTAGGGTGCAAGCACCAAAAACACTTTCATCTACATTCTCGGTATTTAAAACATAGTCTCATTCCAAATATAGATTGGGCAAGGAGTGCATAGTTAACAAAACAATCAATGTGATAAGCATAGATATTTTTAAGTCAATTATAACATCTTTTCATGGCATCATACGTGTTATAAACTAAAATAAACAATAATCATTTAGGCATTTCATTCTTAACAATAATCATTGTGGACACTGGCTACCTTTATAATCATGAGCACTAGATCACGGGTATAGAACACCTTCGGCCACACCTCACTAGGTCATGTGTGTGGAGCACCTTCGGTCACACCTCAAGAATCGTGGACACTTGGCCACCTTTATAATTGTGAACACTAGGTCACGGGTATGGAGCATCTTCGGCCACACCTCACTAGGTCACATGTGTGGAGCACATTCGGCCACACCTCAAGAATCATGGACACTTGGCCACCTTTATAATTTTGAACACTAGGTCATGGGTATAGAGTGCCTTCGACCACTATAATGTCCTTATCTAACGATTCCACGTTTCTTTTGTTCATAGATAAGGTTGGTACATTATTCTTATCCTTATTTATTTCTATTTAATGTCTGAGCATTCATACCATCGCCGTATTATGCAAGTTACTTAGGTTTGGGTTCTTTTGCTCAGATCAAAACTTATAAGCACAGCGAAAATAAAATCTACTACACAAGAGATGAAATTATAAAATATATCATATGTTCTCATAAGTATTACAACATTACATCTATTCAAGGATTGTCAAGACTTAACTGAGGGTCAGGAGACAACATCTCTGTCACTCAAACCCTTAGGCAACAAAATATTCTTAATAAGAATCTTTGTTAATGCTATTTCCATCTTTCCTAGAAATTTGCTAATTATCTGCATCTGATACATATCAGCACACAAATGAGAAAACTAGTTTCTCAATAACTTAACAATTCACAATTTAAACTGTACTGACATATACCATTGTGCATGCACAGAAAATCTTTATTGATTTATCAATGCCATAACAATAGTCATTTTTTAGGAACATAGATATAAATAGCAATCAGATTAATCAATCATCGTTAATATATATACATAAGAAATTCTCATTCTTAAAACTTACCTTGTGTATATGCCACATTCATGTCATCCTGCAATAAAAGTGGTCACTTGGCCACTAAAATTTTCATGTGAACACTGGGTCACATTGTGGACTCTTGGCCACTTACGTAGTTTTCGTGAACTCTTGGTTACGTCGTGGACTCTTGGCCACTTTCATGAGACCAGTGAACACTTGGTCACTCATACATGTTAATCACTACTATTATTATACTTGATACTACTTATACATTGTATTTTAATTTTTAGACCACAATATGATATATTCATAGCTAGCTTGCTCATTCGGCCCTTTCACTCTTATTTAAAGTATTAATTCACCTTAAAACTATACTATATTTGTTGTTCTTAATTCATCTTATTCCATATAATTAATTAACTATGTTCAATGAGTTTCCTATGTAGTAAAAATGAGAATTTTTGTAAATCAAAGTTTCTATGTCTATTTCCCTTATGTCACCATTTTATACTTCACACTAATTTCAACAAAATTTTCCTATCCATGTGTCATTATATTAATAATAATCTCATTATTATTATTTATCTTTTTGTAGCCTAAATCGGTTATATGGTATTTTACTCTCCCACATTGCATTTAAATAATTTTCCTTTTATATAGGCTAATTGTTTTCCACCATAATTTCCTTCCATACTAATTACATCCATGCTATACTTCATGGTCCAACCTCATAATGGATTCTTGTGTACCATAAATTCTGCTTATAGTAATTTACTCTATGAAATAATTTTAGTCATTCTACATGTTGTAATTCTAGCATTACATTTGATTATAATTGGCTCTTATATATAATCAATTCTGCTCACCATACTTTCTTCTATGAAACCATATCCGTGTGATATCCCTCCTTTACCATATTCATATATTCTTCATTTAACTAATCATACCAAGCCACATACTACTTTATTGCATGAGCTCCCTTCATCAATTTGTATAACCTTAATTTACATGCTAAAATATCATGTAAACTCATATAAATGCTATCTATTGAATAGTTTTAGATTTACCATTTATCCCACCAAGACCATTAAAAGATACCTATATATATATACTTTCAACCCGTGTCTCAAAAATGAAATTCTCCATTTACTTCCCAGGCCATCACCCCATTTAAAAAGCATGTATATTTCCCTAATATAAGAAGATGTGTATGCGTTCCATTCACAGCTTTAGGACATAGAATTATTCCTCATGATTTCTCATATTATAACCAAAGGTAAGGGAATTGTTAAGCTACCTTATGATTGCAAGAGTGGTGAAATTGACGTGTTGAGTTTTCCTTCGATCAAGCTTCCTTCCTTCCATTCCTTTTGTGTGTTTTTCTCCTCCTCTCTTCAAATTTTTCTTCCTCCTTCCTTTCTCAACATTACCAAATAGTTTCTAGGTACTTTTACCACATTATATTCCCTTACATGCGTCACATATGTACATTTAATGATGCCTATTCTAAGCTTGGCCGGTCATCCTAAGGAATTAGGAAAAGATGATTTTTGTATGAATATTTTCTCTCACCTATTTCTCGGTTGGGTTGACGTTAACATGCCACGGAAAAAGAAAAAGAAGGATGAGGAATTAAGCAGCTTATTCATCACGTTTCATGGGAAGAAAATAACAAAGCAAGGAAAGAGAAAGAATGCCACTCCACACGTCTCTTTCTCACATTTCCACCTTTTCACAGTATGCATGCCCTCTTCCTATCTTATAATTGAATTAAATGCTGCATGGAATGAAGATAAGAGGCATGCAATTATTCTACGTGTCTTTCCCTTTATTCTTTTTCTCCATCACCCAATTCTTTCTATAACTACACTATGTTTTTATCTGTCATTCTTCTTTAGCTACACGTGTTGTTCTTTGGCTTCAATTATTCTTAGACTTATATTTATTCATAACTCACTCTTTCGGTTAGCAAAAAGGAGGGAAAAATGGAATCACGTGCCTTGTATGCAATATCTTAATCATTTTAAAGTGAGAGGTTATGGAAGAAAAAAGGTAACTCACCATCACACTTCTATTTGTTCCTTTCCTTCGTTCATGCATTACCTATTTCCCTCTTCATTCGGTCTTCTTAATGTCTTCCTAAGTGTCACTATTTAATTGTAAAGAACTTATCTCATTTACTATCTATAATTATAACTTCCTCCCCTCTTTTCCCTTATCTTTTATCTACTTCTATTCGATTAAGCTAAGGGATAAAAGAAAAGCTTCCACACTTCCCTTCTTTGTGGCTAAGTATTCTCTTTTATTCCCTTTTTACTGATCTACACTAATGTGTATAGGGCTTCCCTCCCCCTTCACTTTTTAATTAGTTGTCTAAAGTAAGGCTAAGAGAAGCAGAAATTTCTACATTACAATCTATCTATTTGTTATGTTTAAAAATAATTAAGAAAGTATGGGATGTTACAGCCACACCTCACTAGGTCACATGTGTAGAGCACCTTCGGCCACACCTTAAGAATCGTGGACACTTGGCCACTTTTATAATTGTGAACACTAGGTCACGGTTATGGAGCACCTTCGGCCACACCTCAAGAATCGTGGACACTTGGCCACTTTTATGATTGTGAACACTAGGTCATAGGTATAGAGCACCTTCAATCACATCTCGCTAGGTCACACTTTTACCCAAGGGCACTATGCATTTAGATTCCTATGATGTCTTCTTATATTCCATTTATACCAACATGTCATTGATCATTTCTTTTATTTTATCATTTTACTCTCCTTGCATTTAGCCTCTATAAGGTACATTGTCATATAGTCATTATTGACATAGTGATTGGCCATCAAAATTGAAGACAACATGTGGGTTTTAGCCACTATAAGGAAATAATCAAATTTAGAACTTTCCATGTCACATTGCAAAATTTTTCCATCCTTACTATAAGTTGCAATTCATGACACTATGCAATAATTTTTAAGGTACTCTTACTCTATTTTTACATTTTTAATATTAATGTGCGCTTTATTATGTGCCAAGAGATGAACTAATTAGCTATACCTCAATTAGCTATATTTTCTATTTTTAAAACCAAATGGTAGCCCCTTTTTTGCACAAGTTCCATTTCAATTTCCTACCTTACAAAGAATATATGCTAACCATACAAGAATACAATTTCCATCATTAACATAATGTAGGGTTCTTCATTATTCATACCAAATTTTACCAACAACAATTCTTCTATGGAGGTCACATTAGCTACTTTAACATAGGGAAACATTAGCCATGCAAGAAGAATGTTAAAGATTTCCATGACACATGCTAATTTCACTAGCAATGGTTCTCTCATAATGACATAATATCTATTTAAACACATCCACGACCACATCTATTACCATGCAAACTTAGCCAAGAGACAATTACATTTTCAAGAATGTAGACAAATAACTAATGTTCCATGAAAGTTTGGAAAATCATGATATACATATATTTTAAAACATGGAACAATAATCAAAGAATTGCTAACCTACCTTAAGTGGTACAAAATGTTGAAATTGCCTTGGCTCTTCCTTTGAGTTTCCCCTTCCTGCTTGCTTCCTCTTACCATTGGTCCACTTAACTCTCCTTTCTCACAATTTTTTTGTATGTTCTCAAACCTCACGCTGCTCCCTCTCCTTTTTCGATACCTCTCTATGTAGGTGTGTATTCTCTAAGATATAGGATGCTCTCTCTTTTTTCCCCTTGCCATGTCGGTTTCTATGTTTTATGAAACTCTCCTTACCTTGTGTATGTTGCCAACTCAGCTAAATATGGGATGCTGCACTCCTTTCCCTTAATTATTATTATTATTATTATTATTATCCAATAGCCCCACGTGTGGTTCTAGTGCAGCCCATTTCCCTTGAAAGTTTGTATTCTCACTTGGGTAAAGGGATGCTGCCTTCATTCTCATCATTAGCATTTCATGGCCTCATGGGTAATTAAGTGTAGCCCTATTTTCTTGTAACTTTGGTGTTACTTAACCCACATTCATGCTGCATCCTTTTCTTTTTCCCTAATATATTTTGTTTACTCCTTCTCCTTAGTTAATTATTATTATTAAGTACCACTCATCCATTGCTCTCTTACATTATTCACTTGATCATGCTAAAGGAAAGGAGTGAGAGAGAAGTCACGAAATCTTCATGTATCATGTAGCATACAACTAGTCACCCTCTTACCGAAAGCCATGTCGTGTGTGTTTACATGTATGAAAGAAATAAACTTTCAATTCCATTTCCCTCTTGCCTATTGTCATTCAGTTAATGGGATGCTACTCTCTTCACATTGTACTTTTAAGTACAGTTCTCATTGCTTACAAGCTTGGTAATCCCATTTGGTCATGTAAGGGAGGAAGGAAAAGAGTTCACGCTAGCTTCCCTCTCTCATTACATTTTCTATTCGGGTGAAGAAAATGGGACGCCACCTTCATTTTCCTTGTTAATATTTCATGGCTGCATGTATACTTTTAAGTACACTCCATATTGCTTACCTTATTGTGCAAGTCCACTCGGTCATAGAATACTCCTCCTACACGCCACACGTATGCCCTTTTTTCTCTTACATTGTGTCATTACCCAATTGGCATTTTTATATTATGAATTTGTGAGGCTTCTTTACTGCATACACATTCATATATTTAACTCCACCCTTATACCTAAATCACTCCCTTCACATAAGACTTATGCATGCAAGGCATACATGAGTCTTCCCCATGTTGGAAGCAACACAAAGAAGGGGAAGGAAACGTGTATCACACGTTTTTCTTTCCTAGCCGTGTGGGTGTTCTTTAGGTTAAATAAATTCTGCACTTCCTTTTTTTTTTCAAGCAATCTCACTCTCCTCCCTCAAGGCACCACCTCGTATGCTTATGTTCATGTAAATTAGAATGCAAATTCTCTCTTCTATCCAATGGATAAATGGGATACAAAGCCCCTTTTTAGTTTTTCCCTTTTTGCTTCCTTTATGTCACACTTCCCTCTTTATTTTATTCCCCGAATTGCATATATGAATATGATACTCTCCTCTCTCTTCCCAAGTTCTATTACTTCCATTTCACTCCACCAAATTCATATATATATATATATTTATGTATTGGATGCTAACCCTTTTTCCTCTCCTCCATCAATTGCATGTGCATGTATTTTAAGTTGGCTATACTCTTCACCTTTAGTAATTCGATTAGGAAAAAGTAAGGAAATAAAAAATTAAATCATGCACTCAAATTTTCACATATTTTCCCATGTGACATTTATAATTCATTACATCACTACGGCAATTGCATCACATTTTATGGCCACTTATCTAATTAATTAAGAAAGAATTTAATTGAAAACCAATCAAGAGAATATGGGGTGTTACACCTGGCAGTCGAATTCCAGCTTGTTGTCCTAAAAATATTTCAAACAGAGAGCACTTAGTCAACTTCCAGGACCTCGACAGTCGACTGCTCTATTCTTGGCTAATTTTTGGAAAATAAGAATACGGCAGTCGACTTCCAGCCCCTGGCAGTCGGCTGCTAGCATTTTGGACACGTTTCTGGGAAACTAAGGAGCATGACAATCGATTAGTACGGTCTACAAGTTGATTGTTATGTTATGCTTTGTTTTAAAAATCACCATTGACCAATTATTTTAGCCCAAGAACATGTTTTTAAAATAATTTTGATGATTAAAAACTCATTAGCAGCATAGAAGCTTCATTTTGTAACATACACTCCTTAGTAATATTCATGGGATGTTAAGGATGAATTATTAAGGAGTTAGAATGGACATTTTTACCATTATATAATCACTTTTGTGATAAAAGAATGAAATTGGAAATTTGACGAGGAAGGGTAAAATAGTAATCTTACCATGAAAGGAAAATTTTATTTAATTCTCTTATTTTATGAAATCACATTAAAGGATTTCCATCATTTTCATTTAAGAGAGAAGAAGAATCTGAGTACATAAGTGATTATGCGTAACAGATGCCGAGAAGGGCATACTCGTAATTTACATAATGTAAAAAATTTAGTTTTTACCTTAGATATTTTAGGAAAATAGAAATTTGGAATCCTTACCCATTTATGCTCACAAGAAGAAAGAAAAAGGGTGAAATGGTGACTTTGGCATAAAAGGACAAAAAGTTAATTTTGCCTTAGGGGTAAAATTGTAATTTTAATAAAATAAGGGTAAATTGATAAAAGCATAAAAATAAGTTTTATGAAATCTTATTTAAGTGATTTTTACACTATGAAGCCAAAAAGGGTGAAAATTAGAGCTAAAATGGCCATTTGGACTTAATGGCAAAATGATAATTTTTAGGGGCATATGTGCAAATTTCAAAAATTTAAAGGACCACTCTGCAATTTCAAAATTCTTGAGGGGCAGAAGAGTCCTAGCCCATGGAAGTTACACAAAATTACATTTCTCATGTTTTCCTTGCCTTGGCCGAATATTATGCAAAGCTTTCCCTAGAATGGCTAAACTTATATGTTGATTGAAGATAGCTTAAGGTGCCATTAAAATTGGCCTATGCTAAGTGAAAAGAGGGAAATTAATGTAGCGGTCAAGAATGAATAGTAAATAGTTTGCATTTTGCCATTGATAGCATGATGTCTAAATTTATGTGAAAGTGATTGAATAGCATAAAATTGCTTCATGTGGGTGTGAATGGCAAAACTAAAGATCAAAGGAGGAATGATCGGGTGAATACCTCCTAAGACCAAAATTATAAGGAGGAATGATCTGATGTATACCTCTTTAGTGAGTTACCTTGTGGGGAATGATCTAATGTATACTCCCAAGGGATAAAATGCATGAGGAATGATTTGGTGTAAACCTCCAAAGAACATAATGATGTGGAAGGGAATGATTTGGTGTATACCTTTCCATAGTAAAGTATTTCTGTGTGGCTATAAGCTGTATTGCATGAATGTGACTTTTGTGAATATGATTAAGACATAGAAGCATTGAAAGCTTGTTGTCCATTCCATGAATGACATAATTTTCTGCATATCTCATGTCCATAGATGCATACACACATGTTTCACATATGTCATACCTAAGGGTCTATATGAAAGAATTTGAAATTAAACTGAATGTAGAGTTGATTTTCAGTATTATTATAATGGTATATATCAGTTGTTTTAAATAAATTGATTTGTTTAGCTACTGGGAATATATTTCCCATTTTTATACTGATATGTATCAGATGCCTAGATACTATCTTACAATGGAGATCGAACTGGCTATGGTGAAAATTCCCTTTTTAGGGACTTTCACTATTATAAAGGACGTTTATGTTAAATCTATCTTTGAATTCCCTCTGGAGTAGATAGGCACTTTAGTATGTCGCTGTAGCCCTATTATTTTGGGATCCTAATTCTATATGTTCTTTTTGGGTTAGAATTAAGACTGTCATTTTTGGATGTACATAGAGGGAAAAAGGGGTATATTTTTAGGGATATGTGAAGAACCTATTCCTCCATGATATTTTGTAAAAGGAGTATAAGTAGCAGGCTTGTTGTCTCCTTACTCCTTAGGGATGGGTACTTTATCTATCCTAGTATATGTATGCAGAACAATGTACCAAAAAGTTATGCTAATATATGTATAGTGGAAAAGATTTTATATATTATGTTGTGGTGTATGTATTTTTATTCTGCTGTGCCAAGGGATATTTACCTGAGCATAAGAACCCGAACCTAATTGCATAATAAATTTATGATGGATTAAATGCTTGGGAGAAATTAATGTAATTAAAGGCCAAAGATAATGTAACCACTTATCTGAATAAGTATTATGACGTTGTTAAGATAAGATAAGGGATGTTACACTTTTAACATAGGAAAACAACCTAAACCACTGATTACTCATGTTCAAATCTTGGATTTAAACTCTTTCTTGAAAACTATGAAAAACCCATTTTTCATATTTGCATTCATGCATTCACATTTATATTCAAATAGTTTAAAACATCTAATAGCAATAAAAAACATTAAGAATGTAGGTTTTGATCTCCCTCAAGTTTAAAATTATGAAAACTTAGAATTTTCAACCATGAATAGTAAATTTTGAAAATAAGAGAGATTGGTGGTTTGCTACCTTTTTTGCTTATTTCTAATCAGTATTTGATGATTAAAGGTATTTTGGTAAGTTTCCCTAGCTTGTGGAATGCTTAAATCCATCCAACAGCTCTCTTCCTTCATAATTCCCACTCCTTCATCCAAAAGGTGGCAGTCGACTGGTACCATGCTACAAGTCGATTGATTGCATTCTGTCCAAATCCTTGAAATTCCAAAGAGAGAGCTATCAATCAACTGCTAGGTGCCTAGTAGTCGGCTGCTAGCTTACTGTTGGGCCTAACAATCTACTGTTGGGTCGGGGCAGTCGGCTGCTCTATTCTTGGGTATTTTTGGAAACAGGAAGAAGACGACAGTCGACTTCCAGGTACTCGATAATCGACTGCTAGCATTTTGTATACGTTTCTGGCTATCTGAAGAGCACCATAGTCGACTGCTACACTATGGCAGTCGACGACTGCATCTTGCTCTATTTTATGAATTGTCGTTGACCTATATTTTCAATCCAAAACTTGTCTTTAAACCTATTTTGAAATTGGTGAACTAAAGATAATCTTCTCAGCAACATTTAACACAAGAAAACAGCCTAAAACATCATATAATCTTATCCAAATCTGAGATTAAAATTATTTTCGTTCAAGCTGAAAAACCTATTTTTCAGAAGTAATTTTAAGCATGCACAAGTATCTTCAATCAGTTAAAAATACCCAATAGTAATTAAAAATAATAAGAATGTAGTTTCTGAACCCTTTTTCTTTCAAACAAGTTCAATTTCACAAATTTCAGTAGTATAAACAGTGAACTCCAAAACAAAGGGAATAGGTTATTACACTACCTTTTTGCTAATTTCTAATTGGTGTTTGTTGATTGGGAAGTGTTCTAGAGTGATTTCCTAGCTCCTAGAATGCTTAAATCCAAGTAATAGCATTGCTTACTCCCAATTCCTTCTCTTTCTCTCTCTAGCTTATCCTCTTTCTCTCTAGCGTTTCAAAATTCAAGATGAAATTGAAGGGTTTTGAGGTATTCACCTATTTATAAGTGATCTGGCCCTTTGTAATTATGCTCCTAATTCTCAACCATTCGGCCCAAAATGATAATTCTTCCAACTATATGTGAAATTACCATTTTTTCCTTAGCTCACTGGCGAGAAGCTTTCAAAATTCTGTTGTTACAATAAATCTTTTGGGTAAAATTATGGCCTATTGTCCTAAAGTTTCAAAAATTCTCACATCCATCCTCAATTCATCTTTTTTCTTTCAATTCGGTCCCTATTCTTTCTCTTCACCTAAAACTCTCATTCTAATGCATCTATATGTAATTTAATGCAACAAACACAAACATTCAATTCATTAAAATAAACAAACATCTCTTGAATATGAAAAGAGCGGATGTTACATTTCTCCCCTCCTTTTAAAAAAATTTCATCCTCGAAATTTATACATACCTATACAATTAACTATGGGAAATTTCTTCTCATTTCTTTTTATTTCTCCTAAGTTACCTCTTGTGGTGATGTTTGATCACACAAAATTTTTACTAAAGGAATAGTTCTATTCCTCAATTGTTTAGTCTTAGTACCAATAATCTTTCAAGGTCTTGGTGTATAAGTCAAATTATCTTTTAATTGTACTATTCTGGAATCGAGAATATGTGAAGGATTGGGAAGATATTTTCGAAGTTGAGAAATATGAAACACATCATGGAGATTAGATAGAAATGGGGGGTAAAGCAATTTGATAAGCAGATTGACCAATCTTTTTTAGAATCTAGAAAGGTCCAATGTATCTTGGGTTCAAATTTCTGGACTTAATAGCCCTGCTAATACTAGTAATTGGAGAAACTCTAAGGAAAATTTGATCTCCTTCATCAAATTCTAGTGGTCTTATCCTTTTATCAGCATAACTTTTCTACCTATCTTGGGTTTTGGTCATCTTTTCTTTAATCATCTTAATTTGATTTGTAGTTTGTTGAACTAAGTCTAGTCCTAACAGTTATTTCTCCCCCACCTTAAACCAACAAAAGGGTGACCTACATCTTCTTCTATACAAGGCTTCATAAGGAGCCATCCCTTTGCTAGAGTGAAAACTATTATTGTAGGCAAATTCCACTAAAGGTAAATTTCTATCCCAATTCTATTTTTGCTCTAATTTACATGCTCTAAGAATATCTTCTAGAGTCTGAATAGTTATTTTAGTCTGCCCATCAGTTTATGGATGATAAGCAGTACTGAAACTAAGTTTAGTACCAAAGCCTCTTGCAGGGCTCTCCAGAATCTAGAAGCAAACCTACGATCTCTATCAGATACTATACTAGTAAGAACTCTATAGTGTCTTACTATTTCTCGTATATACAATTGGGCCAACTTATCTAATGAGAAATTTATTTTGATAGGTAGGAAATATGCAGATTTAGTTAATCTGTTCACAATCACCTAGATTGCATCATTCCCTAATTGAGTTTTTGGTAAACCTACTACGAAAACCATAGAAATCTTATCCCATTTCCATTCAGGGATTTCAAGAGGTTGTAGTAGTCCTGTAGGTTTATGATGTTCAATTTTCACCTACTGGCATACTAGGCATCTAACAACATACTCAGCTATTTGCTTTTTCATACTTGGCCACCAAAATTTCTTTTTCAAATCTTGATACATCTTGGTAGTACCAGGATGAATAGTATAGTTGCTCTTATGGGCTTCTTCTAGAATTATATCCCTCAGTCCTCCTAAATCTGGGATATAAATCCTATCTTAGATAGTTATTACCTCATCGACACCTCTTTTGAATTCTTTTGGGTCCTTTAGAGACTTTAAGAATTCATCCTCTCTTTGAGCTTCTAATATCTGAGTTCTAAGGTTATTCTTGATTTTTAATTTACTTAGATGTATCCTATCTGGTAACACCAGTGTGGATAGGCTCATATTTCTAAATTTCTCTATCAGGCTCATTTCATTTATCATTAGTTGAGCCATGTGGAGAGATTTTTGACTTGGTGCATCTGCCACTACATTAGTTTTCCTGGATGGTACTTTAATTCAAAATCACAATCCTTTAAGAAATTCCATCTATCTTCTTTACCTTATAATTAATTCTTTTTGGTTAAAGAGATATTTGAGACTTTTATGGTCACTAAATACCTCAAACCTCGACCCATACAAATAGTGTCGCCAGATTTTTAAAGCAAACATTATGGCTGCTAATTCAAAATAATGGGTAGGGTAATTTTCTTCATGAGGCCTTAATTGTCTAAAGGCATATGCGACAACTCTCCCATTTTGCATCAAGACACATCCTAGACACTTCTTGGATGCATCACAATACAATTCAAAATTTCTTAAGGGATCAGGAATTATTAAGACAGGTGTTGTGGTCAACTTTTCTTTTAAAATTTGAAAGCTATCTTCAAATTTGTGATCCCACACAAAAGGAATATCTTTCCTAGTCAGTCTGGTTAAAGGTAATGCAATTTGTGAAAATCCTTGAATGAATCTTCTATAATACCTTGCTAATCCAAGAAAACTCTGAATTTTGGTCACTATTGTGGGTCTCCCCAACTAATTATAGCTTCTATCTTACTGGGATATACTGTTACTCTATCGCTAATGACTACATGACCTAAGAATTTCACCTCTTCCAACTAGAATTCGCATTTTTCTAATTTTGCATCCAATTACTTCTCCTTAAGCAACTGCAATACAATTCTAAGATGGTGTTCATGCTCTTCACTACTCTTAGAATGTACAAGAATGTCATCAATAAACACTACCACGAACTGATCAAGGTAGGGTCTAAAGTTATGATTCATGTAAGCTATAAAAATAGCTGGAGCATTTGTTAATCCAAATGGCATTATTAGAAATTCATAATGCCTATATCTAGTTCTAAAGGCTATCTTAGATATGTCTTCTATTCTTACTCTGATTTGATGGTATCCCGACCTCAAATCAATTTTGGAAAACACAGTAGCTCCTCTCAATTGATCTAATAGATCATTTATTTTAGGGAGTGGGTATTTATTCTTCACAGTTACCCAGTTTAGTTGTCTATAGTATATACATAACCTCATACTTCCATCCTTGTTTTTTTACAAATAGAACTAGTGCTCCCCAAGGTGAAGCACTGGGCCTGATAAATTGTTTCCCCAAAAGATCCTCTATCTGCATTTTTAATTTTGTTAACTCTAAGGGAGATATTCTATAAGGCGCTATAGAAATTTGTCCCATGCCAGGAATCAATTCTATAGAAAATTCTATCTCTCTCTTTAATGGAAGACTTGAAATTTCATTAGGAAAGAGATCTAGAAATTTACAAACTATAGGAATGGCATTAAGTTTATGCTAAAATTCAACTTTAGAAGAACACAGAAAACTAGTTCTTTGGATCTCTTCTTCAATTTTCCTAACTACAACATGAAATCTATAAAAGTCACAGATTAATTAGAACAATCTAAGACTATATTATTTGAGGACAACCAATCCATCTCGAAAATGATATCCAATCCCACCAAAGGTAAAAAAAAATGAGGTCAACAATGAAGGGCTTATTTTCAACAACAAGGGAACAATTTAAGTAGGTTGGAGAAGTTAATACCTGCTCTCCTATGGCAGTAGAAATAGATAACTCCTGGGGTAATTTAAATAAAGGTAAATTCAATTTTTCCACACATTCACAAGAAATGAAAGAATGAGTGGCACCAAAATTATACAGCATAATTAAAGATATACCATTTATCAAACATTTACTTTTTATCAGATCATCAGAATGGACCACTTCTTTACCTTTAAGAGTATAAACTCTTCCCATAGTAGGAGGTCTTGGGGGTTTAGTTGACTTCTTCCACTCAGGGCAATCTTTAATGAAGTGACCTTGTTTTCCACACTTATAACACACACCTAACTAGAATCTACAAGGTCCGCCATGACTTTTCCTACACTTTAGACAAGCATTGGGTACTGCTTGCCTCACCATAGGTTTCTTCCCCTTCTGGTTTCCATCATTTCTACTATCCCTTCCTCTAAAGGATCCAGGTTGTTTCCTTTTAAAGAAATTGACCCTCTATCTTGCTTTCTCTATGTCAGCCAGGTTCTGAGAAACAATGCAATACTTGTTCACTAACATAGAAAAGTTCCTAATTTCAAATGGAGCAACAACATTCTTTAGCTCCAATCTCAACCCAGCTTCTAAATACAATGCATTCCATGTCTCATTTGGATGATGCTCTAAATAAGAAGAGAATTTAGATAGTGCCTCAAATTTTGCTAAATACTCCTTAAAAGTCATACTACCCTGCTTTAACTGCATGAATTCAATTTCTTTCTGGTTTCTCACGTTCTCAGGGAAATAATTTTCCAGATACACTCTTGTAAAAACTTCCCAAGTAATCTGGATCCCTTGAGCTACCAGTAATTAGCACTGATATTCTGCTTCCCTAACAAGCATGTAAGTAGCAAACAATACCTTTTGTTTTTCTGTGTTCCCTAGGACCTCAAACAACTTTTCCATTTCTTACAACCATTCTTCAATTTCTCGTGGGTTAAACTCACCCCTAAAGGAAGGAGGTTTATTTCACTGAAATTCAGACCAACCATTATAAGCTTGGTTTCCCACTTGTCCAACTTTAGGGTTTGGATTGGGATTCATAGGTCTATTCTCTTGAAATTTTCTAAGTGCTTTAGCCGTAGCTACAGCTTGTTGAGTTATGGTAGTAGCCTGTTGGGTGGCAGCAACAACTTGTTAAAATGTAGTAGTAGCCTGTTCTCTTATAGCCTTTGCCACTTCGATCATCACATGCATAACTCTTTCCATATTGGTTTCACCTTCCTTTTCCTTCCCAGTATTTCTCCTAGGTGGGGCCATAATTCGCTCTACAAAACAAACATTACCAAGGTGATTAGTCTCAATAACATACTACAAGTCGAGTGATTGCATTTTGTCCAACTCTTTGAAATTCCAAAGAGAGAGCTGTTAGTTGACTGCTAGGTGCCTGGAAATCGGCTGCTAGCTTACTGTTGGGCTTGACAGTTGACTGCTAGGTGCTTGGCAATTGGCTGCTAGCTTACTATTGGGCCTGATAGTCGACTGCTAGGTTGGGGTAGTTAGCTGCTCTGTTCTTGGGCATTTCTAGAAAAAGGAACAATATGGTAGTCGAATTCCAGGTGCCCGAAAATTGACTAGTAGCATTCTGTATATGTTTTTGGGCATCTCAAGAGCACGATAGTCGACTGCTGCACCCTGGCAGTCAGCTGCTGCGTCTTGCTCTATTTTATGAATTGCTGTTGACCTAGATTTTCAATCCAAGAACTTGTTTTTAAACCTATTTTGAAATTGATGAACTGAAGATAATCTTCTCAACAACATTTATCATAAGAAAACAGCCCAAAAAATCATATAATCTTATCCAAATCTGAGATTAAAATTTCATTCAAGTTGAAAAACCCATTTTTTAGAAGCAATTTTAAGCATGCACAAGTATCTTCAATTGGTCAAAAATACCCAATAGTAATTAAAAATAATAAGAATGTAGTTTTTGATCCCTTTTTCTTTCAAACAAGTTCAATTTCACAAATTTCAATAGTATAAATAGTGAACTCTGAAATAAAGGGAATAGGTTTTTATACTACCTTTTTGTTGATTTCTAATCGGTGTTTATTGATTGGGAAGTGTTTTGGAGTGATTTCCTAGCTCCTAAAATGCTTAATTCCAAGTAATAGCGTTGCTTGCTCCTAATTCCTTCTCTTTCTCTCTCTATCTCGTCCTCTCTCTCTAAAGTTTCAAAATTTAGGATGCAATTGAAAGGTTCTAAGGTATTCATTCACCTATTTATAGGTGATCCGGCACTTTGTAATTTTGCTCTTAATTTTCAACCATTCGGCCCAAAATGATAATTCTTCCAACTATATGTTAAATTACCATTTTTTCCCTAGGTCACTGGCAGGAAGATTTTCAAAATTTTGTTGCTATAGTAAATCTTTTGGCTAAAATTATGGCCTATTGCCCTGAAGTTTCAAAAATTCTCACATCCATCCGTACTTCATCTTTTTCCTTTCAATTTGGTCCCTATTCTTTCTCTTCACCTAAAAATCTCATTCTAATGCATCTATATGTAATTTAATGCAACAAACACAAAATATTCAATTCATGAAAATAAACAAAAATCTCTTGAATACAAAAAGAGTGGATGTTACAAGAAGGATCTGAGATATATTTACGAAGTTAAGAAACATGAAAAACATTGTAGAGATTAGACAAAAATGGTGGTAATGCTATTTGGTAAGTAGATGAACCTATTCTTTTCAGATTGTGGTATAGTCCAATGTATCTAGGATTCAATTTTCTAGACTTAGTAGCCCTACCAATACCAGTAACTGGAGATACTCTATGGAAAACATGATTCCCTTCTATAAATTCTAAGGGTCTCCTCCTTTTATAGCATAGCTTTTTTGTCTATCTTGAGCCTTAGCCATTTTCTCGCTAATCATTTTTATTTGATCAGTAGTCTATTGAACTAATTCTAGCCCTAAAATTTGTCTCTATCCCACCTCAAACCAACACAAGGGTGATCTGCACTTTCTCCCATACAAGGCTGCATATGGAGCCATTCCTATGCTAGTGTGGAAACTATTATTATAGGAAAACTCTATCAAAGGCAAAATTCTATCCCAACTCCCTTTTTGTTCTAATATACAAGCTCTAAGCATATCTTCCAAAGTCTGGATCATCCTTTCAGTCTGCCTATCGGTTTGAGAGTGATAAGCAATACTGAAGTTCAACTTAGTACCAAATGCCTCTTTTAAGGCTCTCCAGAATCTAGAAGTAAACTTAGGATCTTTATCTGATACTATACTAGTGGGGATTCCATAGAGTCTTATTATTTCTCGTATATACAAGTGGGCTAACTTATCCAATGAGAAGTTTATTTTAATAGGTAGGAAATGTGCAAATGTAGTTAATCTGTCCACAATCACCCAAATTATGTCATTTCCCGACAGAGTTCTAGGCAAGCCAACTACGAAATACATGGAAATTTTCTCCCATTTTCATTCAGGAATCTCTAGAGGTTGTAACATTCCTTTAGGTTTCTGATGTTCAATTTTCACCTACTGGCATACTAGGCATTTAGCAACATACTTGGATATGTGGCACCAAGATGATTAGTATAGCTACTTCTATGAGCTTCTTCTAAAATTTTATCCCTCAATCACCCAGATTTAGGGATATACAACCTATTCTGGAAGGTTACTATCCCATCGATTTCTTTCTTAAATTCTTTTGGATCCTTTAAGGAGTTCAAGAATCCATCTTCCCTTTTAATTCTCATTTCATTCAAGTACAGCCTATCTGGAAACACTAGAGTGGACAAACTCAAATTTCTAAACTTCTCAATTAGGTTCATTTCACTCACCATCAATTGAGCTATATGAAGGGATTTCCTGCTTAAAGCATTAGCTACTACGTTTGTCTTTCCTAGATGGTATTTCAATTCAAAATCATAATCTTTAATAAATTCCATCCACCTCCTCTGTCACATATTTAACTTTTTTTGATTAAAAAGGTATTTGAGACTTTTGTGGTCACTAAATACCTCAAATCTAAATCCATAGAGATAGTGTCTCCAAATCTTTAAGGCAAACACTATGGCTGCTAATTCAAGATTATGGGTAGGATAATGTAACATCCTCTTCTTTTATGCATTCATAGACGTTTGTTGATTTTAAATGAATTAAATGCTTGTGTTCGACATTAAATAGCATATTAATGCATTAAAATAAATTAGAATAATATTTTTAAGGGAAAGGAAAGAATAGGGACCAGAATGAAAGGAAAAAGATGAAGTGAGGATAAAGGTGTGAAATTATAAAAATTTAGGGCAATAGGCCATAATTTTAGCCAAATGATTTACTGTAGCAATAGAATTTTGAAAACTTCCTGCCATTAGTTAGGGATGAAATAATCATTTAACATAAAGTTGGAAGGATTATCATTTTAGGTTGAATGGTTGGGAATTAAGAGAAAAATTGCAAAGGGTCAGACTACCTAAAAAATAGGCCAAACCTTCAAACCCTTCATTGTGTTTCTTGAAGTCTAAACTTTGGAGAGAGAGAGAGGACGAGTTAGAGATAAAAAGAGTTGGAATTGTGAAGGAAGAAAGCTATTAATTGGATTTAATCATTCTAGAAGCTAGGGAAACTTACCAAAACACTTCATCATCATCAAATACCAAATTTAAATCACCAAAAAGGTAGCAAATCACTAATCTCTATTATTTTTGAAATTCACCATTCATGGTTGGAAATTCTGAGTTTTAATAATTTTGAACTTAAGGGGGATTAAAACCTACATTCTTAGTGTTTTTTCTTGCTATTGGATGCTTTAAACTATTTGAATATACTTGAATGCATGAACGCAAATCTAAAAAATGGTTTTTTCATAATTTTCAAGAAAGAGTTTAAATCTAAGATTTGAGCATAAGTAATTAGTAGTTTGGGCTATTTTTGTGTGATAGATGAAGCTTCTATGCTTTTATTAAGTTTTTAATCATCAAAACTATTTTAAAAACATGTTCTTATGCTAAAATAATTTGTCAATGGCGAGTTTTAAAACAAAGCATAACGTAGCAGTCGACTTGCAGACCTTACCAGTCGACTGTTGTGCTCCTGAGTTGCCCAGAAATGTATCCATAATGCTAGTAGTTGACTACCAGGGGCTGAAAGTCAACTGACATATACTTATTTTCTAGAAATTAGCCAAGAACAGAGCAGTCGATTGTTGGGGTCTTGGAAGTCAACTGATTGCTCGCTGTTTGAAATATTTTTGGGATAGCAAGCTGGAAGTCGACTACTAGGAGGCTAGAAGTTGACTTGTATCTCTCTGTTTTGGAAAATTTGACTTAATAACGTATTTTAATCCATAATTAGCCCAATAATTCACTCAAATGTAGGATTTAATCTTGAATTGTAATGAGTAACATGAGAAATAAGAATATTTGAGAAATCATGAGAAAGAGAAGAGAAATAAAAGATTTTAATTGAGCATAGACCCTAAATGAGAATAACTACAAATGGTTGATTTGTGAGAATAGCTGCATTTAGTTATACTGCGAGAAGGGATGCAATTGGTTATACTGTGAGAATAATAGCAACTAGCTGTAATCCAGGAAAAGTTTTGTAGATGGTTAACCACGAGAATTATTGCAGACAATTAACCATGAGAATTAATGCAAATGGTTAACCACAAGAATTAATGTACACGATGAAAACCATGAGAATGATTGCAAGTGGCTCATGACCACAAGAGAACTCATTTATGAATGAAAATTTTTGAAAGAGTTATTTTTTGATGCTTTTGACTATGGCCATATCCAATTGCATGATTTCTTTGTTTATGCTCTATGTTGATATGAGAATATGATTTGTTACCATTACAGTTAGAGAATGTATCCTGTGTGATGAATATCTATTGAAGTGCATATGTAATCATAAGTATATGCATGAGATATTGTATATTCCACGTAGATTGTGCCAATAGCAAAATATTTTAAATTATGATAAGAAAGAATGTAATGGATTTCTGTATCCGTACGGTAGTACAAGCAGCTATTTTTAACCACAGGTGATTATTGCTACTGATAAATATTTCTCATTAAATGTTAGTTTGTATCAGATGCCTAGGTACCAGGTGCTGTTGGAGCTAAAGATAGAGGTAGTAGAGATACCCTTTTTGGGGTATTTTTCTATGATCACTAGACTATGGATCCTATTTGTATTTGAGTTACCACCATCCCCCTTACTGTATACATAACTAGGAGTATATAGTATTTTGACATGCATATTTCCCTGAATCCTTATTAGTATTTTGAAAGGGTCAGGAGGATGATTTTGTGTAAGTAAAAAGGACATATATGTATTAAGATATGTGAGATAGAAAATTTTACTTAAACCAGGGTATGAGTGGCAGGCTTATTGTCTCCTTACCCTGCTCAGGCTCATATATCTATAGGTATATATGTCTAGCACACACTACTATTTATGTATGTATAAATATTATGTACAGTTGAATGTGAATATAAATATCTCTATATCTATCTATCTCACTTAAATTACTTTATTTATTTCTACTACGTAACGTGTGAGAACCCAAGTGTAGCAACCCAAACTAATGGCACTCAATTATTTAACTTAGAAAAGTTTAAAATATACTCGGGTAGAGGCAGTAGTAGACTCATCAATCCTATATTATATCACCTTATATTATTCAATCACCTAAAAGGAATATATTATATTAGACTGAGTTTGTATCAGAGCGTGGTTACCATGGCTAGTTGAGTACTAGCTCGGTAACAAAGGGTAGATTCCTCAGGATAGGGACTAATACGGATTAGTTAGCTTAATCTACAGTTCCCTGACTTGTATTCTGTTTTAACTTGAGGGATAGAGTGCTAGGTTTGGGGTAGAAGGTATTTCCTATTGGTGCTATATCTGCTCTAAGAAATATTATATTATTAAGATTGATCACCTCAATAATGTTGTTTTGTAGAGTGAAGTATGGCTCCACCTAAAAGGAATACTAGAAAGGAGAAAGAAGGAGAGGGTAATATGGAGAGACTGATGTAGGCTATGTTGGGAGTGATAAAAGCTATGAAAGAGCAGGTAGCTACTACTACCCATGCTATGAGAGAACAGGTAGTAGCTACTACTCATGTCCTCAGACAATTTTGGGAACAAGGGAATAACCATAATAACCCTAACCCTCAAGAAGGATAGGCTGGAAACCTAATATGTAATAGTTGGTCAGAATTTCAAAAAGTAAATCCTCCTTCTTTTACGGGTGAGCTTAAGCCAAAGTGTAACACCCCTTATCTTATCTTAACAACGTTATATAATATATTCAGATAAGTGGTTACATTATTCTTAGCCTTTATCTTGTTAATTTTCCTGAGCATTGAATCCATCAGTAATTCAAAATATAACTAGGTTTGGGTTCTTTAAGCTCAGGTAAACACAATTTTGCATAGCAGAATAAAAATTTTATACATCATAGCAGAATTATAAAATTGGAATGATACAGAGAAGATTAGCATGGCCCCTACGCAAGGATGACACGCACAAATCAAGAAATGGTCTAAATTTTTTATATACATATAATAACTGTTTGATATATCATTCTATATGCATATACTAGGATATATGAAGTACCCATCCATAAGGAGTAAGGAGAAAACAAGCATGTCACTCAAACTCCTTTTCAAAAATACTAACAATGAATAGATCCTTCATATATCCTTATCCCATTAAGTGCCCTTTTTTTTCCTCTATCTATAGCAAAAAATTAACAATCCTAATTCTATTTCAAAAAAAAGAGCATGGAATCAAGACCCCAAAATGAAGGAGCTACAGATACTTATTAAAGTGTTTAACTACTTTAGGGGAAATTCAAAGATAGATATAATATAAATATCCTTTATGATAATGAAAGCCCCTAGAAAGGGAACTTTCACTGTGGCTAACTCGATCTCCATGATTAAGGAATATCTAGGCATCTGATACATATGAGCACAATAATGAGAAATATATTCCCAGTAGCTAAACAAACCATATTCTTTAAAAAAAAACACCTAATATATACCACTGTATGAATATAGAAAATAGCACTACATTCAGTTCAGTTTCAAATAATCTTTTCATACATATTGATGGGTATGATATATGTGAAACTTGTGTGTATGCCTCTTTAAACATGAGATATGTAACATGTTATATCATTCATGGAACGTATAATAAGCTTTCAATGTTTACATGTCTTAATTATGCTCACATAGAACACATTCATACAATACAAATCATAATATCTCATAAATGCTTAACTTTGGGAAGGTATACACCAGATCATTCCCTCCCACATAATTGTGTGCTCTGGAGGTATACAACAAATCATTCCTTCTACATTCAATTCCTTAGGAGTATACACCAGATCATTCCCAACAAGGTAGCTTTCATGGGAGGTATACATCAGATCATTCCTCCTCAGGATTTTGGTCTTAGGAGGTATTCATCAGATCATTCCTCCCTTGATCTTTGACTTTGCCATTCACAAATACATTAAGCATTTTTGTGCTATTCAATCACTTTCACATGAATTTAGACATCTTGCTATCAATGGCAAAATGCATGCTATTTACCATCCATTCTTGACCATTACATCATTTTCCCTATTTTCACTTAGCATAGGCCATTTTGGATGGCACCTTAGGCTATTTTCAATTAACACATAAATTTAGCCATTCTAGGAAAAATTCTACATAGCATTCAGCCAAGGCAAGATAAACATGAAGGATTGGCATTTCTAACCCATTTGGTACATTTCTAGCATTATTTTTACCAATTAGGAATTATGGTAACCATTTTCATAATTATGGGTAATATTTTCTCACACCTCATTTTTCTTGTAAGTGTATATTAACCCCTCTTTCACACATCTGTCTAGTCCATTTTTCATTCTAAATTTTTCAATGCACATTATTCTACAATTTTACATGGCTATGCACAATTTCAAAGTGAAGTGGTAAGAAATGTGAAATAAACATAAAAGTACCACAATTTTCTCTCTCCTCTTTGCTTATGACAAATTTTGCAAGGTTTTCTAGCCACTTTCAAGTGAGATTTCAGCACCATTTACATGGGTCCATTTAGCCAAAATAAGTGTGACACATTTTCATGGTTTAAGGTGAAGTTAGAAAATGGGAAAAGTGCTTTAACATTAACTTAACTAGATTTTCTCTCTCTTACCATTTTGTAACACTTTCTTACACTTTTTCTAACACCATTTCAACCAAATTTCAGCACTCATAAGACACCTAGCATTCGGCCAAAGAGGGAAAACCAAGAAAATGGAGTTGTTATCTCACCATCTTGCTTACAATACAACCATATTCAAGCAAAAACCATGAAAGAACATCATTTTCTCACTCTTTACACCACCATTTCAGCCTTGGTATAGGTTAGGGTTTTTCAAGACTAAGGTTCCATCCATGAAAATTTGCCATCTCTTAAGTTTTCAAGCATTCCAACATGTATATAGCCATAAACACAAGTAGTTTTCAACATATTTCAAACCCATTCAAGAAAATCAACCATAAGAATGTGGAGAGAGAAAATCCATCCTTCTTGCAAGATTAAGAACACCATAAAACAAGAAACGAATGGCATAGGCATGTTTAGCTACCTTGAAAATTCAAAAGAAGTGAAATCTCCAAGTTGTTTTAGTGTGAAAATCTTCTTCTCCAAGCCTAAGAAGCAATTCGAGCAGCCCTCTCTTCTCCTCCCTTCTTCGACATTCCCAGCACCTTGAGGAAGAAGAAGACTAAAATTACGGTTTTGGTAAAATTACCAAAATGCCCTTGGTGTAAAATGACCATTTTACCCTTTTACTTCACCTTTTCAAGAATGGCATCTACTCTCCTTAGAAATGTAATTTTTTTCAACTTCCATGGGTTGGGACCTTTTTGCCCCTCAAGAATTTCAAAATTGTAGAATGGTCCCTTAAATTTTTGGAATTTTCAAATATGCCCCTAAGGAAATTACCATTTTTCCATTCAAGTCTAAATGCCCATTTTAGCTCCATTTTCACCCCTTTTTGGCTTTATTGTGTAAAAATCACTTAAATAAAATTTCATAAAACTTATTTTTGTGAATTTATTTATTTAACCTTCCTTTAGCAAAATTATAATTTTTCCCCTAAGGTAAAATTTACCTTTTTTCCCTTTATGCCAATGTTAACATTTTCATCCTTATTCTTTCTTCTTTTAAGCAAGAATAAGTAAGGGTTCTAATTTCCATTTCCTTGAAATATTTAAGGTAAAAACTAAATTTTCTATATTATGTAAAATTACTAATATGCCCTTAGGGTGAAATTATGGTTTTGCCCCTTTTTAAGGAACATTGCCCTTTCGGCATCCATTTCACATAATAACTTACATAACTAGATTCTTCTTCTCTCTTAAATGAAAGTGATGAAAGTCCTTTAATATAATTTCATGAAATAGGAAAATTAAATTAATTTTTCCCTTCATGGTAAAATTACTATTTTACCCTTCCTTACCAAATTTCCAATTTCATTCTTTTTATAATGAAAGTGATTATATATTGATGAAAATGTCCATTTTATCTCCTTGATGATTCATCCTTAGCATCCCATAGATAATATTAACAATAATAATAATACTAACAACTTCATCATAAAATGCAAATGTTAGGAGCGGATGTTACAAAAAGGTGGCTGAGGAATGGCTGAAAAGGATGGAGAAATTATTTGTGGTTCTTGTTACAATTGATACTCAGAAGGTCTTATTTTTCACCTATATGCTGGACGGAGAGGCAGAATATTGGTGGAAGGGAGCAAAGCAAATAATGGAGACTTAAGGAATCCATATTACCTGGGATTCATTCAAGGAAGCATTTCTTGGAAAGTATTTTCCTCAGAATGTGAGGAATGAGAAAGTGATTGAGTTTATGCAGATCAAGTAAGGCAACATGACATTTGATGAATACCTGGCGAAATATGAGGAATTATCTAAATTTTCCTCCTATCTAAGACTTCAACCAAATGAAGCATGGAAAGCAATGCACCTAAAGGCTAGGTTAGGTCTGAGTTGAAGAATGTTGCAACTCCATTGGAAATACAAGATTATGCCACATTGGTAAACAAATGTCGTATAGTTTCCAAGAATCTGGTAGAGAATGAGAAGGAAAAACAAAAGAGTAACTTCTTCAAAAGAAAGCAACCAAGATCTTTCTCAAGGAGAGATGATAGATTTGGTAGAGGAAGAGAAGGGAAAAGGCCTATGGTAAGACCAGTTGTAACCCCCCAATCCTACAGTTCCTTTTAAGTTAATTAAATAATATAAACTATATACTATAAGATTGGTGAATTACTACTTCCCTTACCCGAGTCAATTCTTAATTATTTATCAAATGAATTAAATTAGTATTATTAGTTTGGGCTACTACACTCGGGATCTCACATGTTACGAAGCGAAAATAAAAATATATTATTTAAAATAACAAAAATGTGCATACATAGATTCATATACATCAACATTCATTTATAGTGTATACATATCATTCATTTAGACATATATCCATGGATATGTGAGAGTGCTAGCTAGGGTAAGGAGACAACAAGCCTGTTACTTATACCCATTTAACAAGATAGCTAGTGGATTCCTATCCCACATATCCTAATACATATATGCGCTTATCTTATACAACAAAACTATTCTCCTGATCCTTTTACCAAAATATCACAAGGATTCAAGGTATCAGGCATATCAAAAACTTTCCTAGAACATTACATCCTCAAGGTGTTGGAGGAACTTCCCATATATACACAACCCACACTTTATGAATCACTAGAAAATACCCTAGGAAGGGTATCTCCACCACTTCCACCTCCACTTCTAGTACTATTTGGAACCTAGGAATATTATACAAACTAGCATTTTTATGAGAATAAATCTCAGTAGCGTTAATAACCATTTTTCAAAATAGCCACTTTGTATCACCGTAAACTCATACGAAAATTTTACATTCCTTTTCAAAAAACAATACATCTATTGGGTGATCCTGTATAACATTCATACTTGCATGCATTGCTTACTTTATATGTTCAGCTCATAGTATACATCACATAAACTCATCAAAACATATAGGTAACATAGCATTATTCATATAACTTCCATCATAAAATGAAGAGCAATAAGGAAATAAGAGCACTTCTCATTGGTCTCTGCCAATCATCATCATAATCAGCACCATATGATTGTATAAAAAGAAAAACCTGGAGGGGCAACATATGCACCACTCCATCATCATAATTATCATCATATGATTGCAAAATAAGAGAAATCTGGAGGGGCAACATATGCTACACTCCATTCTTTCGAAGATGTACTCTGGTAACTTATTTCTGTCAGTCGTCGACTCCATATAACATTGCGTACATTCTGGAGCGTCCTCCAGTGGGTCCCATAAGGTTCCCAACTTTAGGTCCCACACATTAAGTACATACATGGGTCCTCAAAATGCTATTTATAAATATATATATGGGTGAATCGATGCATACTATAGTTCTGTAAATTCTAAGTATGTGACTTTGATAAATATATATATGGCCATTAAGTCACTAACTTACAATTCACAACTATCACGATAATCGTGGAATGTCCAATCACAGTCCCATACCAGCTTTCAGTCATTCAGATATGAACCTATCTACCACAAATACATATATTAAGAATACAATTTTCATTTCTCTTATGCATTCTTGCTCTTTCCTTTTAACTTTCATCACTTTCATGCTCTTTCTTGTTGACATTCAAAGTATATGTTACCTTGCTTATAATTTGAGTTTAATCTCCAGTTTGGATTTATTTTTTGGGCTAGATATCATTCAAATACATCATTAAGTTCATCTTTTCATCACAAAAGGTGGCAGTCGACTGATTGTATTCTGTTTAAATTTTCATAATTCCAAATAGAGCCGTGATCAATGCTAGGTGCCAGAGTCGATCGCTTGCTTATTGTTGGGCCTGACTGTCGACTGTTGGGTTGGGGCAGTTGGCTGCTCCGTTCTTGGGCATTTCTGGAAAAATGAAGAACGCAGCAGTCGACTTCCAGGTACTCGAAAGTTGACTGCTATCATTTTGTGTACGATTTTGGGCATCTCAAGAGCATGACAGTCGACTACTCCACCAGGGCAGTTGGCTGCTACATCTTGCTCTGTTTTGTAAATTATCGTTGACCTAAAATTTTAATCCAAAAACTTGTTTATAAACCTATTTTGAAATTGATGAGCTCAAGATAAACTCCTTAACAACATTTAACACAAGAAAATAACCCAAAACATCATGTAATCTTGTCCAAATCTGAGATTAGAACTCATTTGTATTCAAGCTAAAAAACCCATTTTTCAGAAATCATTTTAAGCGTGCACAAGTATTTTCAATCGGTTAAAAACACCCAATAGTGATTAAAAACAATAAGAATGTAGTTTGTAATCCCTTTTTCTTTTAAACAAGTTCAATTTCACAAATTTCAGTAATATGAACAGTAAACTCTGAAATAAAGGGATTGGGTTATTATGCTACCTTAATCCGTGTTCAACTAATGTATAGATGCTGATTGATGCTGCAGATGCCTTCCTAATCACTTTTCTAACTTCAAATCTTGCTAGAAGTGGGATTCTCTATCTTTTTCCTTCAGTTTCTTTCTCTAGCTTGTCCATTCTCTCTCTCTAAAGTTTAAACTTTCAAGAAGCAATGGAAGGGTCTGAAGGATTGGCCTATTTATAGGCAGTCCGGCTCTTTGCAATTTCGCTCTTAATGCCTGACCATTCGGTCCAAAATGATAATTCTTCCAACTATATGTTAATTTACCATTTTGTCCCTAGCTCACTGGCGGGAAGCTTTCAAAATTCTATTGCTACAGTAAATATTTTGGCCAAAATTACAATTGTCATACCCAAATTCTTTCACTTTTTAGTTTAGTCCTTTTCTTTATTCTAGTGAAATTTCTCACTCATTTCTAGTCTATTTCTTGCACTAATGCAACTATATGCAAGCTAATATAACAAAAATGCAACATACACAAGCAATTAATTAAAATTAACAAACATCTCTCAAAATTTGAGGAGCGGATGTTACATTTGTCCCTCCTTTTAAAAAATTTCGTCCTCAAAATTTATACGTACCTATGCAAATAACTCAGGGAAATTTCTTCTCATATTATCTTCCTTCTCCCATGTAGCTTCTTCGGGCAATGACTGATCCCACAAAATTTTTACTAAAGGAATAATCCTATTCCTCAATTGTTTAGTCTCAGTGCCAATAAACTTTGAAGTTCTTGGTGTATAAGTTAAATTATCTTTTAATTGTACTTTTCTGAGATCGAGAATATGTGAAGGATCAGGAAGATATTTTCGAAGTTGAGAAATATGAAACACATCATAAAGATTGGATAGAAATGGGGGTAAAGCAATTTGATAAGTAGATTGGCCAACCTTTTTTAAGATTTAGAAAGGTCCAATGTATCTTGGGCTCAACTTTCTGGATTTAATAGCCCTGTCAATACCAAAAATAGGAGAAATTTTAAGGAAAACATGGTCTCCTTTATCAAATTCTAGTGGTCTTCTCCTTTTATCAACATAACTTCTCTGCCTATCTTGGGCTTTAGCCATCTTTTCTTTAATCATCTTAATTTGATTTGTGGTTTTTTGAACTAATTCGGGCCCTAGTAGTTGTCTCTCCCCCACTTCAAACCAGCATAAAGGTGACCTACATTTTCTTCAATACAAGACTTCATAAGGAGCCATCCCTATGCTGGAGTGAAAACTATTATTGTAGGCAAATTCCACTAAAGGTAAATTTCTATCCCAATTCCATTTTTGCTCTAATATACATGCTCTGAGCATATCTTCTAGAGTCTAAATAGTTCTTTCAATATGCCCATCAGTTTGTGGATGATAAGCAGTACTGAAGCTAAGTTTAATACTAAAAGCCTCCTGCAAGGCTTTCCAAAATCTAGAAGTAAACCTAGGATCTCTATCAGATACTATGTTAGTAGGAATTCCGTGGAGTCTTACTATTTCTCTTATATACAATTGGGCCAACTTATCTAATGAGAAATTTATTTTGATCAGTAGGAAATGTGCAGATTTAGTTAATCTGTCTACAATCACCCAGATTTCATCATTTCCCAATCGAGTTTTTGGTAAACCTACAACAAAATCCATAGAAATCTTATTTCATTTCCATTCAGGGATTTGAAGAGGTTGTAATAGTCCTACAGGTTTTTGATGTTCAAATTTCGCCTACTAGCACACTAGGAATTTAGCAATATACTCAGCTATTTTCTTCTTCATACCTGGCCACCAAAATTTCTTTTTCAAATCTTGATACATCTTGGTAACACCAGGATGTATAGTATAGTTACTCTTGTGGGCTTCTTCTAGAATTATATCCCTCAGTCCTCCTGATTTTAGAACATAAATTCTATCTTGGAAAGTCACTATCCTATCGACACCTCTTTTGAATTCTTTTAGGTCCTTTAGGGACTTTAAGAATCCATCCTCTCTTTGAGCTTCTAATATCTGAGTTCTAAGATTATTCTCAATTTTTAACTCACTCAAACATATCTTATCTGGTAACACCAGTGTGGATAGACTCATATTTCTAAATTTCTCTATCAGGCTCATTTCATTTATCATTAGTTGAGCCATGTGGAGAGCTTTCTGACTTAGTGCATTTGCCACTACATTGGCTTTTCCCAGATGGTACTTTAATTCAAAATCATAATCCTTTAAGAATTCCATCCATCTTCTTTGACTCATGTTTAATTCTTTTTAGTCAAAGAGATATTTGAGACTTTTGTGGTCACTAAATACCTCAAACCTCGACCCATACAAATAGTGTCGCCAGATTTTTAAAGCAAACACTATGACTACTAATTCTAGACCGTGGGTAGGTTTCTTCATGTGGCCTTAATTGTCTAGAGGTATGTGCAACAACTCTCCTATTCTGCATCAAGACACATCCTAGGCCCTTCTTGGATGCATCGCAATACAATTCAAAATGTCCTAAGGGATTAGGGATTATTCAGATAGGTGTTGTGGTCAAATTTTCCTTTAAAATTTGAAAACTATCTTCACATTTGTGATCCCACACAAAAGGAATATTTTTCCTAGTCAGTCTAGTCAAAGGCAATGCAATTTGCGAGAACCCTTGAATAAATCTCCTATAATACCCTGCTAATCCAAGAAAACTCTGAATTTCAATCACTATTGTGGGTTTCTCCCAACTAATTACAGCTTTTATCTTACTGGGATCTACTGTTACTCCATCTTTAGTGATTACATGACCTAAGAATTTCACAACTTCCAACTAAAATTCACATTTTTCTAATTTTGCATACAATTACTTTTCCCTAAGCAACTGTAATACAATCCTAAGATGATGTTCATGCTCTTCACTACTCTTAGAATATACAAGAATGTCATCAATAAACACTACCACGAATTGATCAAGGTAGGGTTTAAAGATACGATTCATGTAATCCATAAAAATAGGTGGAGCATTCGTCAATCCAAATGGCATTACAAGAAATTCATAATGCCCATATCTGGTTTTAAAGGCTGTCTTAGGTATGTCTTCTGTTTTGACTCTGATTTGATGGTATCCCGACCTTAAATCGATTTTGAAAATACAGTAGCTCCCCTCAATTGATCTAACAAATCATATATCCTAGGAAGTGGGTATTTATTCTTCATAGTTACCCGGTTCAGTTGTTTATAGTCTATACATAATCTCAAACTTCCATCTTTCTTCTTTACAAATAGAATTGGTGCTCCCCAAGGTGAAACACTGGCCTAATAAACTGTTTCCCCAAAAGATCCTCTATCTGTACCTTCAATTCAGTTAATTCTAAGGGAGAAATTCTATAAGGTGCTATAGAAATTGGTCCCATGCCAGGAATCAATTCTATAGAAAACTCTATCTCTCTCTCAAGTGGAATGCTTGAAATTTCATTGGGAAAGACATTTGAAAATTCACAAACTACCGGAATAGCATTAAGTTTATGCTGAAGTTCAACTTTAGAAGAACACATAAAAATAGTTCCTTGGATCTCTTCCTCAATTTCCCTAATTACCGGCATGCCATCTATAAAAGTCACAGATTTCTTAGAATAGTCCAAGACTACATTGTTTGCAGACAACCAATCCATCCCGAGAATAACATCCAATCCCACCAAAAGGTAGACAAATGAGGTCAACAATGAAGGGCTTATTCTCAACAACAAGAGAACAATTTAAGCAGGCTAAAGAAGTTAATACCTGCTCTCCTGCGGCAGTAGAAATGGATAACTCATGGGGCAATTTAAATAAAGGTAAACTCAATCTTTCCACACATTCACAAGAAATGAAAGAATGAGTGGCACTAGAATCGTACAATACAATTAAAGATATATCATTTATCAAACATTTACCTTTTATGAGATCACCGAGCTGGACCACTTCTTTACCTTTGAGAGTATAAACTCTTCCCATAGTAGGAGGTCTTGTGGGCTCAGTTGACTTCTTCCACTCAGGGCAATCTTTAATGAAGTGACCTAGTTTTCCACACTTAAAACACACACCCGACTGGAATCTACAAGGTCCGCCATGATTTTTCCCACACTTTGGACAAGCATTAGGTACTGCCGATCTCGCCATAGGTTTCTTCCCCTTCTGGTTTCCTTCGTTTCTATTATCCCTTCCTCTAAAGGATTCAGGTTGTTTTCTTTTAACGAAACTAGCCCTCTGTCTTTCTTTCTCTGTGTCAGCTAGGTTATGAGAAACAATGCGACACTTGTTCACTAACATCGCAAAGTTTCTAATTTCAAACGGAGCAACAACATTCTTTAGCTCTGATCTCAGCCCAGCTTCTAGATGCAATGCTTTTCATGTCTCATTTGGATGATGTTCCAAATAAGAAGAGAATTTAGACAGTGCCTCAAATTTTTCTAAATACTCCTCAAAAGTCATATTACCCTGCTTTAACTGCATGAATTCAATTTCCTTCTGGTTTCTCATGTTCTCAGTGAAATGCTTTTCTAGATACACTCTTTTAAAAACCATCCAGGTGATCTGGGTCCCTTGAGCTACTAGTAATTGTTTCGCTCCTCTCCACCAATATTCTGCTTCGCCAACAAGCATGTGAGTAGCAAACAATACCTTCTGTTCGTTCGTATTCCCTACGACCTCAAACAATTTTTCCATCTCTTATAACCATTCTTCAGCTATCTATGGGTTGAACTCACCTTTAAAGGAAGGAGGATTATTTCTCTGAAATTCAAACCAACTATTATAGGCTTGGTTTCTCGTTTGTCCAACTTCAGGAATTGGATGGGGATTCACTGGTCTATTCTCTTGAAATTGCCTAAGCGCTTCAGCTGTAGTTGTAGCTTGTTGGGTAGTAGCAGTAGCCTGGTCCCTCATAGCCTCTGCCACTCCCATCATGACTTGCATTACTCTTTCTATATTGGTATCACCTTTCTTTTCCTTCCCAGTATTTCTCCTAGGTGGGGCCATAATTCCCTCTACAAAACAAACATTACCGAGGTGATCAGTCTCAATAACATATTACTTATAAGAGATCATATGGTACCAATCAGAAATATCATCTACCCAAACCTAATACTTCATTCCTCAAGTCAAAACATAATACAAGCCAATCAACTGCCATGCCTTAGCTAACTATCCTGCATTAGTCTCAATCCTGAGGAATCTACCCTTTCACTACCGAGCCAGTTCTAACTAGCCGTGTTAATAGTGCGATGATACCAACTTAGTGTAACCCCCCAATCCTACAGTTCTTTTTAAGTTAATTAAATAATATAAACTATATACTATAAGATTGGTGAATTACTACTTCCCTTACCCAAGTTAATTCTTAATTGTTTATCAAATGAATTAAACTAGTATTATTGGTTTGGGCTACTACACTCAGGATCTCACATGTTACATAGCAAAAATAAAAATATATTAGTTAAAATAACATAAATGTGCATACATATATTCATATACATCAACATTCAATTACAGTGTACACATATCATTCATTTAGACATATATCCATTGATATGTGAGAGTGTTAGCTAGGTTAAGGAGACAACAAGCCTGTCACTCATACCCATTTAGCAAGATAGCTAGTGGATTCTTAGCCCACATATCCTAATACATATATGCCCTTATCTTATACATCAAAACTATTCTCATGATCCTTTTACTAAAATATCACAAGGATTCAGGGTATCGGGCATATCAAAAGCTTTCCTAATACATTACATCCTCAAGGTGTGAGAGGAATTTCCCATATATACATAACCCACACTTCATGAATCACTGAAAAATACCCTAGGAAGGGTATCTCCACCACTTACACCTCCACTTCTAGTACTATCTGAAACCTAGGCATCTGATACAAACCAACATTTTTATGAGAATAAATCTCAATAGCGTTAATAACCATTTTTCAAAACAGCCACTTTGTACCACCATAAACTCATACAGAAATTCTACATTCTTTTTCACAAAATAATACATTTATTAGGTGATCCTGTATAACATTCATACTTGCATGCATTGCTTACTTTATATGTTCAGCTCATAGTATACCTCACATAAACTCATCAAAACATATAGGTAACATAGCATTATTCATATAACTTTCATCACAAAATAAAGAGCAATAAGGAAATAAGAGCACTTCTCATTGGTCTCTACCAATCATCATCATAATCAGCATCATATGATTGTATAATAAGAAAAACTTGGAGGGGCAACATATGCACCACTCCATCAACATAATTATCATCATATGATTGCAAAAAAAGAGAAATCTAGAGGGGCAACATATGCTCCACTCTATACTTTCGAATATGTACTCTAGTAACTTATGCCTGGCAGTTCTCGACTCTAGCAACTTATGCCTGTCAGTCCTCGACTGCATATAACATTGCGTACATTTTGGAGCATCCTCCGGTGGATCCAAGTACCATAAGGTTCCCAACTCTGGGTCCCACACATTAAGTACATACTGGGGTCCTCAAAATACTATTTATAAATATATATATGGGTGAATGGTGCATACTATAGTTCTGTAAATTCTAAGTATGTGACTTTTCATTTACGTTAGCCATTAAGTCACTAACTTACAATTCACAACTATCACGATAATCTCAGAATGTCCAATCACCGTCCCATACCAGCAATCAGTCATTCAGATATGAACCTATCTACCACAAATACATATATTAAGAATAAAATTTTCATTTCTCTTATGCATTCTTGCTCTTTCCTTTTAACTTTCATCACTTTCATGCTCTTTCTTGTTGACATTCAAAGTATATGATACCTTGCTTATAATTTGAGTTTAATCTCCAGTTTGGATTTAGTTTTTAGGCTATATATCATTCAAATACATCATTAAGTTCATATTTTCATCACAAAAGGTGGCAGTCGATTGGTATCATGCTGCAAGTTGACTGATTGCATTCTGTTTAAATTTTTAGAATTCCAAACAGAGAGCTGGCAGTCGGTTGCAAGGTGCCGACAATTGACTGGTTGCTTACTGTTGGGCCCGACAGTCAACTATTGGGTTGGGGCAGTTGTCTACTCCGTTCTTGGGCATTTCTGGAAAAATAAAGAACGTGGCAGTCGACTGCTATTATTTTGTATACGATTCTGGGCATCTCAAGAGCACGATAGTCAACTTCTGCACCAGGACAGTTGGCTGCTGCGTCTTGCTTTGTCTTGTAAATTATCATTGACTTAAAATTTCAATCCAAAAACTTATTTATAAACCTATTTTGAAATTGATGAACTCAAGATAAACTCCTTAGCAACATTTAACACAAGAAAATAGCCTAAAAAATCATGTAATCTTGTCCAAATATGAGATTAAAACTCATTTTTATTCAAGCTAAAAAACCCATTTTTCAGAAATCATTTTAAGCATGCACAAGTATTTTCAATCGGTTAAAAACACCCAATAGTGATTAAAAACAATAAGAATGTAGTTTGTAATCCCTTTTTCTTTTAAACATGTTTAATTTCACAAATTTCAGTAATATGAATAATAAACTCCGAAATAAAGGGATTAGGTTATTATGCTACCTTAATCCGTGTTCAACTGATGTATAGATGCTAATTGATGCTACAGATGCCTTCCTAATCACTTTTCTAACTTCAAATCTTGCTAGAAGTGGGATTCTCTATCTTTTTCCTTCAGTTTCTCTCTCTGAAGTTCATAATTTCAGGAAGCAATTGAAGGGTCTGAAGGATTGGCCTATTTATAGGTAGTTCGGCCCTTTGCAACTTCGCTCTTAATGCCCGACCATTCGGTCCAAAATGATAATTCTTCCAACTATATGTTAATTTACCATTTTGTCCCTAGCTCACTGGCGGGAAGCTTTCAAAATTCTATTACTAAAGTAAATCTTTTGGCCAAAATTACAATTGTCATACCCAAATTCTTTCACTTTTCATTTTAGTCCTTTTCTTTATTCTAGTTAAATTTCTCACTCATTTCTAGTCCACTTCTTGCACTTATGCAACTATATGCAAGCTAATATAACATAAATGCAACATACACAAGCAATTAATTAAAATTAACAAATATCTCTCAAAATTTTAGGAGCGGATGTTACACCGGTGATGTCCAATGTTTGTCCTAAATGCTATAAAAGTCATGAGAAACCCTGCAAATGGCTACAACTAACGGTAAAACATTGTGTCTGTTATAAGTGTCGGAAGGAAGGACACTTTTATCAGAGATTTTCCACTATGGAAGAGACAAGGTGACACCACTAAACCTCCAACTAGTGGAAGAGTCTATACTCTCAAGGGTAAGGAAGTGGCTCAATCCAATGATTTAATGAAAGGTAAATGTTTAATTAATGGTATATCTTTAATTATATTGTTTGATTCTGGCACTACTCACTCATTCATTTCATTGGAATGTGTGAAGAGATTAAATCTACCTATTACTAGTTTACCTTATCCATTATCTATTTTTATCCCAGCTGGAGAGTAGGTTTTGACTTCTTTCGCCTACCTGAATTGTTCTATTATTGTTGAGAACAGACCATTTGTTGTTGATTTGATTTGTTTACCTTTATTGGATTTGGACATTATTCTTGGGATGAACTGGTTGTCTATAAATAATGTAATCTTGGATTGTTTAAAAAAATCTGTGACTTTTGTAGATACCATACCTGTAAACAAGAGTATTGAGAGAAAGAATGAGAGAATGCAATTTCTATGTGCTTCTGAGATTAAAGTTTAGCATAAACTTGATGTCATTCCTGCAGTGTTTGAATTTTTTGAATGTTTTTCCCAATGAAGTCTTAAGTCTTCCACTTCAGAAAGAGATAGAATTTTCTATAGAATTGATTCTAGGTACGGGACCACACTCTATAACACCCTATAGAATATCTCCCTTAGAATTGATAGAGTTGAAGATACAGATACAAGACCTATTGGAAAAACAATTCATTAAGGCCAGTGCTTCACCAAGGGGAGTACCAGTATTATTTGTGAAAAAGAAAGATGGAAGTTTAAGATTATGTATAGATTATAGGCAACTGAATAAGGTAACTATAAAGAATAAATATCCACTTCCTAGGGTAGATGATATGTTGGATCAATTGAGAGGGGCTACTATGTTTTCCAAAATTGATTTAAGGTCGGGGTACCATCAAATTAGAGTGAGAAGAGAAGACATACCTAAGACAGCCTATAGAACCACATATGGGCATTATGAATTTCTTGTGATGCCATTCGGATTGATGAAGGCTCTAGCTATTTTCATGGATTACATGAATCGTATCTTTAGACCTTACCTAGATCAATTTGTGGTAATGTTTATTGATGACATTCTTGTATATTCTAAAAGTAGTAAAGAGCATCAACATCATCTTAGGATTGTGCTGCAGTTGGTTAGAGAGAAGCAATTGTGTAACAACGGGAAAGATCTAAAAGAGTTTTGAAAGGATTTTAAAAGATAAAACTTGATTTTTGACCCTAATCCCAATCAAACGAAGCCTGACACGTATTTTGAGGATAATGACTTGACACAGAAGGTCGGTTGAAGGCAGAAACACGATCGAATAGAAAGAAATGCAATCCGGCGATCAGAAACTGACGGAAGGAGTTTCGTGCATCAATTTCGTTAACGAAGGCCAAAAATTTTACATGGAAATGCGTGCCAACGTCTGGAAGGATGCCGACACCCTAAAACATCCCCGGGTGGCCTGGGAAAAGTTAGAATCGTCCCTGGAGGCTTTAAATTACATAAATTCTCTCCATTTCTCTCATTTCACTCTCTCTCCTCACCACACTCTCTCTCTCCTCTCTCTTTTCTCTCTCCACCTTCCTCCACCGTGAACGGCCACCACAGCCACCGTGGGCCGCCACCAAGGGTACCAACCGATAGCCCTCACTGCCCACAACCTCCAGCAACCAACCACGGCCACCAACGGGCGGCGGAGCTGCCGGAAAAACGCCGTTTTTCCCCTCCATCGCGCGAAACTTCTCCAGCTCGAATCGCTGCCGTCCGTCGCCGTTGACCGTCACCGCCCCCACCACCATGTAGCCCGAGCTGCCAGCTTCCTCCAATAGCTTGGCGTCTTCGAAAGGAGGCCGGACGCGCCCGGATCGAGGCAGAACGTCGTCTGCCATGCGAGAAAGTTCGTGGCCCGAAAACACCGCTCAAACGGCCGTGAACCGCCGTGCCACCACCGTATTCGGACTCCTGGGCTTGCGGGCTTCACCGTGGTGTGATTTTTGAGACAAACCGCACCCCTCCGCCGTGCGCCACCATAAAGCTACCGACGCGCGCCGTGTCTGCGTCTTGAGCTTCTGGACGTGCATCCCGAGAAATTGAGACCACCATGACGTAGAATTCCATCATCCGGACACATTGGTAAGGTCCGATTTCCTAGAAACTAATGGTATATGACTAAAATGGCTGCCGAACGTAATTAGGCAATTAATTAACCTAGGTAACTGTGTAACCGAGTTTAGGATTGAAAATTGGATGACGTGACGAGCCTAAATGTTTAATTTGATGTTCAGGAAATTAATCAGGCTCAGAAACCGAGACTGCGTGGAATTCTGAAGTGATTTAGAGCATTCGGAGACCAGGTAGGATAATTTACACTTCCTGAACCCTAAAATTGATTTAGTGAATACCTAAAAGATTTAGATGACTTGCATGGATTTGCGTGCTACTTTCGATGGAAAAAAAATTACATGCCGGTGTGCTGAAAACCCTAATTGCATGTTAGACACCTTGTTTATCGAGTTTAGATGCCTTTAGGGCAGATTTACTTAGGGTTGGGTACTTGATAGCCGGTATGGGACGACCGTTGAGTATCCCTCATACAGGAAGCTTTTAACGAAACTATTTTTATCAGATTTAGCCTGTACTGAGTTAGGGATTACGCGTTAAACCAGGACGACCCTAAGAAAGGTTTAGGGAGTATAAGGGTGGATAACCTACACGGGGAAATGTTGTGATTTAGGCGTGATGCCCTAGAACCATGAGGAATAGCCGACCGAGTGCATGTATGTTCGAATAGACTGTATGAGGATGAGAATTGGCGTATGTGCACATGCTAGGGGACGCCCTAGATGTTGATTCTCACCCGGTCCTTGAGTGAGTGATTGGTGTTACAGATCACACTCACAATATAGGCTTGATTCGGGTGATTGGTGTTACGAATCACACCCAACGATAAGAGAGGTATTCTCTCAAGACTACGTGCAATTAGAAGATGATTTAGACTTGGTTATAGCGGATTTGTAGCCAACGTGGATTGAGATACATAGGGCATGGGATTTCACTTGATTTTTGATGACTAATTTTTAAAGAAATTGATTTTATGATTTCGAATACTTGCCGCGATTTCCATGTGATTAAACGATTTTAAAGATAAGTTATTCCACTATTTTCGAACTGATTTCGGGAAGACGATTTCGATGTTCGCACCGCTGGGTATTCAACTGGTTTTTGAATGATAATTAAATTGTAAATTATTCTACTGGGATTCATATCTGATTAGGTTGTTTACTCAGATGAACGAGGGACGAGGCGAGAGCCAGGCGATAGCCGGCGACTTGAGGATAGACGGAGAATGATTAGCTTAGGCTTGAATCATTTGTATATATACTTGATGATGCTGTTATTTATCGGATTCTGTTTCTTATGAATTCTGTATGGATTAGACTGAATGTACATATAACGTTTCAGATAGTATGCATGGATTGTAGTGATGAATTGATGTTGCTGTGTATGGATTTATATTAGTTATGTTTCTTCTTTATTCTTTGGAATGGCTGTTTGATTTTAAACAGGTGATTCTGTATTTGGGATATGATCGAATTACAGAGGAAACTCTGCCGGATTTTTGGTAGAATTTACCGCTGTAAACTTATGGATTTGAATTGAAATGTGTATGAATGTATGCCGTATATATATATAGACTCTAGTTTCATTCCAGAGTTATAGAATTGATGTGTGTATGTGGATTTAGTTAGTTGCGTGTGAATCAGGGTTGAACGAAATCCGAATGGATAACAGAGAGTCTATTTGGGTTACGCTCAACCAGTAGCGATCCCCTGACGTTCCCACATAGGGAATAAACATTCAGAATACCCCATATGCTTCCGCTAATCAGATAAGCATCGTGTATGACGTATTAGGGGGTCGTTACAATTATGGTATCAGAGCCCTGTTTGTCGAATCTTCTGGTTTAGTGGGCCTAGGACTTTAAATCTTTGGGCTTGCAGCTTTAGGGTTTTGATTGATTTGACTCTGGAATGATAGGACCTGATTTGAATTGATAATGAACGGAAAGAATTTGATGTACTTCTGTTAACTATTGCTGTGTGACTGATCTATTTGTTTCTGTGTCAGATAAGCATGGCAGAATCTAGTAGGGACGCCACACGTAGGCCTAGGGGAAGGCCAAGGCACAGAAGCCAGGGTGCGTCAGGTAGTGGTAGCATGGAGACTGAGGTTGACATGCGCGAGATGATGGAATCTATCAGACTAATGGCCGATGCAATGAGAGACCAGGCCACTACCAGTGCCAATGCAATGAGACAGCAGCAGGAAGATAGACAGACGAGAAATGACGGAGCCACCCAACATGTGAACCCACTATATCAGGGATGGATTGAATTCTAGAGAGCAGGTCCATCTCTGTTTACTGGTGCCTCCGATCCAGCTGTTGTGGAAGCTTGGATAAAAGGAATTGAAAAGATGTTCAGGTTGTTGCAGTGCGACGATGAATAGAAGGTCACATATGCAACGTATATGTTGAAAGGTGAAGCGAAACTTTGGTGGACAGATGCCCATCAATTGATGGAGAGCCGAGGCATTCCACTGACTTGGGAATCTTTCAAGAGAGTCTTTATGGATCAATATATCCCTGAGAGCGTGAAACAAGCAAAGGAAGCACAGTTCCTGAAACTCACCCAGGGAGGCAGGCCGTTTGATGAGTATCTGAAATAGTTTGAAGAATTATCAAGATACTCTACTTACCTGCGAATGCATTACGATGAGGCTTGGAAAGCGAAGCAACTAGAAGAAGGTCTCGATTTGCCTATGAAGACTCAGTTAGCTACCCTAGAGATTCGAGACTTCGCCACACTGGTCAACAAGTGCCGAATTCTGAGCAAGAATTTAGAACAGAAACAGACTCAGAATATGACACAGCGTATAGGGAACCGGCCCAGACAAGCACCCAGAAATCTGAATGTAAGAAGCGGTATGTTTAAACCGCAACCAGGGGCTTCTAGTAACAGTGGGAGGCGACCTGATAATACTCTTTGTCCGAAGTGTGGTACCAGACATCCAAATCAACCCTACTGGCATCAGACTCCCCTCCAGTGTTATAGATGTGGAGGCACAGGACACATGGCCGACATCGCCCTTCCACGGGGAATCAGCCGACATCTGGTAGCCGAAGACCACAAGCTCCAGGGAGAGTTTTTACTATGAATGCTGCCAATGTCAACAGGTCCTCAGGCTTGATGCAGGGTAGAGGTAAAATTTATAATTTTTCTTTAATAGTATTGTTTGATTCGGGTGCTACGCACTCATTTATCGCTGATGCATGCGTAGAAAGAATGAGATTACCTGTTCAAACCCTGCCTTGTGACCTATACATATCCACACCCTTGGGAGAAACCACTATGTCCCCACGAATATGCCTAAATTGCCCCTTAACCATTGAAGATACTTTTTTTCTTGTGGACTTAGTGTGTATACCATTGTCAGGGATCGACATTATTTTGGGAATGGATTGGTTGACTAGGAATCGGGTCTTGTTGAATTGTTCCGAGGGGACAATTACTTATCTGGATAACGTACCTGTACGTGGGAGTGACAGGGCTTGTGAGATAGGTGATATGTCCCTCAATCTCTCTGAGGTAGAGTTGCAGGATAGACTAAGTCAAATCCCAATCGTTAATGACTTTCCGGAGGTATTTCCTTTGGAAATCAATAAACTGCCACCACCTAGGGAGATAGAATTCACCATTGACCTGATTCCAGGAACGGGTCCAATAGCTATGACCCCGTATCGTATGGTCCCCGCAGAATTAAGAGAATTAAAAGTCCAAATCGAAGACATGTTGGAGAAGGGGTTCGTTAGGCCAAGTGTATCACCATGGGGAGCTCCGGTCTTATTCGTAAAGAAGAAAGACGGGAGTTTAAGACTGTGTATTGATTACCGACAATTGAATAAGGTGACCATTAAGAACAAGTATCCATTGCCACGTATTGATGATTTGTTTGATCAGTTGCAAGGCGCAACTATATTTTCTAAGATAGATTTAAGGTCAAGATACCATCAGATTAGGGTTAGAGAGGAGGATATTCCTAAGATAGCATTCAGGACGAGATACGGCCATTATGAGTTCTTAGTGATGCCGTTTGGATTGACGAATGCACCCGTTGTCTTTATGGATCATATAAACAGGATTTTTAGACCCTATTTAGATCAATTTTTTGTGGTATTCATCGACGATATCTTAGTATATTCCAAGACTCACGAAGAGCATGCCCAGCATCTTAACATGGTGTTACAGATACTGGAAGAGAAACAATTGTATGCAAAGCTGGAGAAATGTGAGTTTTGGTTAGAAGAAGTGAAATTTTTAGGACATGTGGTAAATGGGAAAGGAATAGCGGTCGACCCAAAGAAAATTGAAGCAGTATTAGATTGGGATCGACCTAGAACGGTCACCGAGATTAGGAGTTTCTTGGGTTTAGCTGGCTATTATCGGAAATTCATCCAAGGATTTTCGCAGATAGCTGTGCCATTGACCCGATTGACTCGAAAAGGGGTAGATTTCGAATGGAGCGAGCAGTGTGAAACTAGTTTTCAGATTCTAAAAGAGAAATTGACCACCGCTCCTGTATTAATTATTCCGAGACCCCTAGAACCCTTTACTGTATACACAGATGCATCCTTAAGAGGCCTAGGTTGTGTTTTGATGCAGGATGGAAAAGTTGTGGCTTATGCATCGCGACAATTGAAACCTGCAGAGGAGAACTACCCTACCCATGACTTAGAACTAGCTGCCATTGTGTTTGCCTTAAAGATTTGGAGACATTACCTGTATGGCATGGTATTCGAGGTATATAGTGATCATAAGAGCCTTAGGTATTTGTTTGATCAGAAGGAATTAAACATGAGGCAGCGTAGGTGGGTAGAATATTTGAAAGACTTTGATTTTGAGTTGAAATATCATGCAGGGAAAGCAAATGTTGTAACCGATGCATTGAGCCGAAAGTCACTACAACTAGCTAGTTTAATGATTGGTGAGATGAGGTTACTTGAGGATTTTGGGAACCTTAGCCTCAACGTAATCTCGTTTTCGCAAAGATTAGTGATGAGTGACTTTTTGATAACTTGCGAATTGAGAGAACTAATTAGACAAGCCCAACTTGAGGATGAATCCTTGGAGGTATATGCAGACCAACCCAATTTTGGATTAGCACCTGATGGAGTCTTAATGTTTAGAAAGAGAGTAGTAATTCCGAACCATCAGGAATTAAAGGAAAAAGTGTTAGCAGAAGCTCACAGAAGCCATTACACTATTCACCCCAGTATTTCCAAGATGTATCAGGATTTAAAGAGAAATTTTTGGTGGCCTGGTATGCGGAGAGATATCACGGATTATGTGAATGCCTGTTTGACTTGTCAACAGGTTAAGATAGAGCATCAGAAACTCGCAGGGCTACTTAAGCCATTAGAGATACCACAGAGAAAATGGGATCAGATCACTATGGATTTCGTGGTTGGATTACCTAGAACACCAGCAGGATTTGATGCCATTTGGGTGATAGTGGATAGGTTGACCAAGTCTGCACACTTTTTGCCTGTTAAGGTGCATTACTCCATGGAGAAATTAGCCGAAGTATACCTTAGGGAAATTGTAAGATTACATGGAATACCATCAGGTATAGTATCTGATCGAGACCCTAGGTTTACTTCGAGATTTTGGCAATCCCTACAGCAAGCCTTAGGAACCCAGCTTAAATTTAGCACAGCCTATCATCCTCAAACTGACGGGCAGTCTGAGAGGACTATTCAAACCCTAGAAGACATGTTAAGGGCGTGTGTGCTTGAGCAGAAAGGAAGTTGGGATAAACACCTGCCGTTGATAGAGTTTGCATACAATAACAGTTATCACTCTACCATCGGTATGGCCCCGTATGAGGCTCTTTATGGGAGAAGCTGTAAATCACCTTTAAGTTGGGTAGAGATGGGGGAGAGTGCACTGTTGGGACCTGAAATGGTACAAGAAACCACTAATCAAATTAAAATGATTAGGGAAAAGATGAGAGCTGCCCAACAGAGGCAAGAATCTTATGCCAACAAGAGAAGAAGGCCTTTGGAATTTAACGAGGGAGATCACGTATTTCTGAGAGTGTCCCCCTCCACAGGTATTGGTAGACAGATAAGGACTAAGAAACTAAGTCCTAGATTCCTAGGACCATTCCAAATTTTACAAAGAGTCGGTCCCGTTGCCTACCAAATTGCTTTACCTCCCCATTTGTCCAACCTACATGATGTTTTCCACGTCTCCCAACTTCGTAAATATGTCCTAGATCCTGCGCATGTATTAGAGAATCAACCGATAATATTAAGGAAAAATTTGACTTATGAATCTACTCCTGTTCAAATCCTTGACTATAAGACTAAGCAGCTTCGAAGTAAAATAATCCCTTTAGTTAAGGTACTTTGGCAGGATGTAGCGTCGCAGGAGATGACGTGGGAGAAAGAAGATGAGATGAGGCAAAGATATCCAGAATTGTTTACAGATATGAATTTTGGGGACAAAATTTCTTTTAAGGGGGGGAGAATGTAACAACGGGAAAGAACTAAAAGAGTTTTGAAAGGATTTTAAAAGATAAAACTTGATTTTTGACCCTAATCCCAATCAAACGAAGCCTGACACGTATTTTGAGGATAATGACTTGACACAGAAGGTCGTTTGAAGCCAGAAACACGATCGAATAGAAATAAATGCAATCTGGCGATCAGAAACTGACGGAAGGAGTTTCGTGCGTCAATTTTGTTAACGGAGGCCAAAACTTTTGCATGGAAATGCATACCAACGTCTGGAAGGATGCCGACACCCTAAAACATCCCTGGGTGGCCTGGGAAAAGTCAGAATCGTCCCTGGAGGCTTTAAATTACGCAAATTCCCTCCATTTCTCTATTCCACTCTCTCTCCTTACCACACTCTCTCTCTCCTCTCTCTTTTCTCTCTCCACCTTCCTCTACCATGAACGGCCGCCACAGCCACCGTGGGCCGCCACCAAGGGTACCAACCGACAGCTCTCACTGCCCACAACCTCCAGCAACCAACCACGGCCACCAACGGTCGCCGGAGCCGCCGAAAAAATGCTGTTTTTCCCCTCCATCGCGCGAAACTTCTCCAGCTCGAATCGCCACCGTCCGTCGCCATGGACCGTCACCGCCCCCACCACCGTGTAGCCCGAGCTGCCAGCTTCCTCCAAAGATGGCTTCGGCGCCATCGAAGCGAGGCCGGACGGCGCTGGATCGAGGCGTAACGCCGTCGCCGCGGCGAAAGTTCGTGGCCGGAAAACACCGCTCAAACGGCCGTGAACCGCAATGCCACCACCGTATTCGGACTCCTGGGCTTGCGGGCTTCACCGTGGTGTGATTTTTGAGACAAACCGCACCCCCTCCGCCGTGCGCCACCGTAGGCCGCAATGCGCCGCCGTGTGCCACCGTACCGGAGCTTATGGACGTGCATCGCGAGAAACCGAGACCACCGTGATGTAGAATTCCATCATCCGGACACATTGGTAAGGTTCGATTTCCTAGAAACTAATGGTATATGACTGAAATGGCTGCCGAACGTAATTAGGCAATTAATTAACCTAGGTAACTGTGTAACCGAGTTTAGGATTGAAAATTGGATGACGTGACGAGCCTAAATGTTTAATTTGATGTTCAGGAAATTAATCACGCTCAAAAACCGAGACTGCGTAGAATTCTGAAGTGATTTAGAGCATTCGGAGACCAGGTAGGATAATTTACACTTCCCGAACCCTAGAATTGATTTAGTGAATACCTAAAAGATTTAGATGACTTGCATAGATTTGCGTGCTGCTTTCGATGGAAAAAAAAATTGCATGCCTGTGTGCTGAAAACCCTAATTGCATGTTAGACACCTTGTTTATCGAGTTTAGATGCCTTTAGGGCGGATTTACTTAGGGTTGGGTACTTGATAGCCGGTATGGGACGACCGTTGAGTATCCCTCATACAGGAAGCTTTTAACGAAACTATTTTTATCAGATTTAGCCTGTACTGAGTTAGGGATTACGCGTTAAACCAAGACGACCCTAAGAAAGGTTTAGGGAGTATAAGGGTGGATAACCTACACGGGGAAACGTTGTGATTTAGGCGTGATGCCCTAGAACCCTAAGGAATAGCCGACCGAGTGCATGTATGTTCGAATAGACTGTATGAGGATGAGAATTAGCGTATGTGCACATGCTAGGGGACGCCCTAGATGTTGATTCTCACCCGGTCCTTGAGTGAGTGATTGGTGTTACGGATCACACTCACAATATAGGCTTGATTCGGGTGATTCGTGTTACGGATCACACCCAATGATAAGAGAGGTATTCTCTCTAGACTACGTGCAATTAGAAGATGATTTAGACTTGGTTACAGCGGATTTATAGCCAACATGGATTGAGATACACAGGGCATGGAATTTCACTTGATTTTTGATGACTGATTTTTAAAGAAATTGATTTTATGATTTCGAATACTTGCCGCAATTTCCATGTGATTAAACGATTTTAAAGATAAGGTATTCCACTATTTTCGAACTGATTTCGGGAAGACGATTTCGGTGTTCGCACCGCTGGGTATTCAACTGGTTTTTGAATGATAATTAAATTGTAAATTATTCTACTGGGATTCATATCTGATTAGGTTGTTTACTCAGATGAACGAGGACGAGGCAGGAGCCCAGACGATAGCCGAAGCTGACTTGAGGATAGACGGAGAATGATTAGCTTAGGCTTGAATCATTTGTATATATACTTGATGATGCTGTTATTTATCGGATTCTGTTTCTTATGAATTCTGTATGGATTAGACTGATTGTACATATAACGTTTCAGATAGTATGCATGGATTGTAGTGATGAATTGATGTTGCTGTGTATGGATGTATATTAGTTATGTTTACTGCTGTTACTGGAATGGCTGTTTAATTTTAAACAGGTGATTCTGTATTTGGGATATGATCGAATTACAGAGGAAACTCTGTCGGATTTTCGGTAGAATTTACCGCTATAAACTTATGGATTTGAATTGAAATGTGTATGAATGTATGTCGTTTATATATCTGGACTCTAATTTCATTCCAGAGTTATAGAATTGATGTATGTATGTGGATTTAGTTAGCTGCGTGTGAATCAGGGTTGAACAGAATCTGAATGGACAACAGAGAGTCTATTTGGGTTACGCTCAACCAGTAGCGATCCCCTGACGTTCCCACATAGGGAATAAACATTCAGAATACCCCATATGCTTTTGCTAATCAGATAAGCATCGTGTATGATGTATTAGGGGGTCGTTACAAATTGTATGCTAAACTTGAGAAGTGTGAATTTTGGTTAGAAGAGGTAAAATTTGTAACACCCATTATCTTATCTTAACAACGTCATAATACTTATTCAGATAACTGGTTACATTATCTTTAGCTTTTAATTACAATAATTTCTCCCAAGCATTTAATCCATCATAAATTTATTATGCAATTAGGTTCGGGTACTTTTGCTCAGGTAAATATCCTTTGGCACAGCGAAATATATAAAAATATCATACATTACAACAAAATATATAAAAACTTTCATATATTATTTATATACAAACTATCTGTTACATCATATGATATGCATTTACTAGGATATATGAAGTATCCATCCAAAGGAGTAAGGCAACAACAAGCCTGTCACTTAAACTCATTTTTCAAAATATCAAGGATGAATAGGTCCTCCACATATCCTTATACATATTCCCTTTTTCCCTCTATGTACAGCCAAAAATGATAGTCCTAATTCTAACCCCAAAAAGACTATATAGAATCCAGACCAAAAATAAAGGGCTATGACTACATGCTTAAGTGTCTAATTTACTCCAGAGGAATTTCAAAGATGGATATAACATAGATATCCTTTATGATAGTGAAAGTTCCTAGAAAGGGAACTTCCATAGTGGCCAGCTCAATCTCCATTATCAAGCAATATCTAGGCATCTGATACATACCAACACAATAATGAGAAATATATTCCCAGTAGCTAAACAAACTAGTTTATTTAAAATAACTGATATGTACCACTATAATAATATAGAAAACACCTCTACATTCAATTAAAATTTCAAACTCTTTTCATATAGACCCTTGGGTATGACATATGTGAAACAGGTGTATATGCATCTATAGACATGAGATATGCAGTAAATTATGTCATTCATGGAATAGACAACAAGCTTTTAAATGTTTATATGTCTTAATCATATTCACAAAAGTCACATTCATGCAATACAACTTATGGTCACATAGAAATACTTTACTTTGGAAAGGTATACACTAGATCATTCCCTTCCACATCATTATGTTCTTTGGAGGTTTACACCAGATCATTCCTCCTGCATTTTATCCCTTGGGAGTATACATTAGATCATTCCCCACAAGGTAACTTACTAGGGAGGTATACATTAGATCATTCCTCCTCATAATTTTGGTCTCAGGAGGTATTCACCAGATCATTCCTCCTTGATCTTTAACTTTGGCATTCATGATTACATTAAGAATTTTCATGCTATTCAGTCACTTTCACATGAATTTAGACATCTTGCTATCAATGGCAAAAATTTCATGCTATTTACTGTTCATTCTTGACCATTACATCATTTCCCTCTTGTCACTTAACATAGACCAATTTTGATGGAAGCTTAGGCTATTTTCAATTAACATAGAAGTTTAGCCATTCTAGGGAAAATTATACATAGCATTCAGCCAAGGCAAGATAAGCATGAAGGATTGGCATTTCTAACCCATTTGGTGCATTTCTAGCATTAATTTCACCAATTAAACATTATGGTAGCAATTTTAATAATTATGCTTAACCCTTTCTCACACCTAAAAATTAGGTGAGTACACTTTAGGCCATCCTTTCTCATATTTTTCTAGCTCATTATTCATACCAAACATGACAATACACCTAACCTCACAGCTTCACATGTTTATACACACTTTTTAGGTGAAATTGTAAGGCTTTAAATTGGTAAAATGGCTAAAGCATAGAATTACCATAACTTTCTCTCTCTTTCTTTCTTGGAACTAAATTTACATGGTTTCTAGGCCATTTTCAAGCAAAATTTCAGCACCACTTACATGCATCAATTTTGCCAAGATAAGTCACACATTCATGGTTAATGGTGAAATTAGAAAATGGGAAAAATGCTTAAACACTAACTTACCTAGATTTTCTCTCTCTTACCATTTTCTAAAACTTTCTCACACTTTTTATAACGCCAATACAACCAAATTTCAGCACCCTTACACAAGCAATAATTCGGCCAAAGTGAAGAATGCAAGGAAATGGAGTTGTTTCACCTTCTAGCTTACAACACAATCACATTCAAGCAAAAACCATGCAAAAACATCATTTTCTCACTCTATACAATACCATTTCAGCCTTAGTATAGGTTAGGGTTTTGCAAGACTACGGTTCCATCCATGAAAATTCACCATCTTAGGTATTCAAGCTTTCCAACATGTATATAACCATAAACACAAGTAGTTTTCAACATATTTCAAACCCAATCATGCAAATCAACCATAAGAATGTAGAAAGAGAAAAAGCCATCATTCTTTCAAGATTGAAAACACCATAAACACACCATAAAACAAGAAAAGAATGGCATAGGCATGTTTAGCTACCTTGGAAATGCAAAATAGTTGAAATCTCCAAATTGTGTTGGTAGGTTTTCTCTTCTCTTCTTCCGTTGGAAAGCTTCGGCCAACCTCTTTCTCTCCACTCTTCTTCGACACTTCTAGCATATGGAGGAAGAAGAAGGCTGAAATTTAGAGTTTAGAGTATTTACAAAAATGCCATTAGTGTTAAAATGTCTATTTTGTCCCTTTTTCTTCTCTTTTTCATCAATGGCATTCACTCTCCTTGGAAATGTAATTTTGTGCAAATTTCATGGGATGTAACTTTTCTGCCCTCAATATTTTTAAAATTGCAGAGTGGTCCCTCAACTTTTTAGAATTTGCACATATACCCCTAAGAAAATTGTCATTTTTCCATTTAAGTCCAAATGCCCATTTTTACTTCATTTTTCACCCTTTTGGCTTTATTGTGTTAAAATCACTAAAATAATATTTCATAAAACTTATTTTTATGATTTTATCAATTTATCCTTATTTTAGCAAAATTACAATTTTGCCCCTAAGACAATTACCATTTTGCCCTTTATGCCGAAGATTATCATTTCACCCTTTTTCTTTCTTCTTTTAAGCATAGTTGGACAAGAATTTCAAATTTCAATTTTCCTAAAATATTTAAGGTAAAAACTAAATTTTCTACATAATGTAAAATTATGAATATGCCCTTAGGATAAAATTATAGTTTTGCCCTTCTTAACATCCATTGTGCATAATCACTTATGTACTTAGATTCTTCTTCTCTCTTAAATGAAAATAATGGAAATCCTTTAATTTGATTCCATAAAATAAGAGAATTAAATATATTTTTTCTTTCATGGTAAAATTACTATTTTACCCTTCCTCACCAAATTTCCAATTTCATTCTTTTATCACAAAAGTGATTATATAATGGTAAAAATGTCCATTCTAACTCCTTAATAAATCATCCTTAACATCCCATAAATAATGCTAACAATAATAATAGTAACAATGTCATTATAAAAATGCAAGTGTTTGGAGCGAATGTTACAAAATTCTTAAGTCATGTAATCACTAGAGATAGAGTAGCAATAGATTATAGTAAGACAAAGGCAATAGTTGGTTAGGAGCGACCTACCATAGTGATGGAGATCCATAGTTTTCTCGGATTAGCTGGTTACTATAGAAGATTTATTCAAGGGTTTTCGCAGATAGCATTGCCTTTAACTAAATTGTCTAGGAAAGACGTTCCATTTGTGTGGGATGCCAAATTTGAACATAGCTTCCAAACTCTGAAAGAAAAACTAACAACCACACCTGCCTTAATTATTCTTGATCCATTTGAAAATTTTGAAATGTATTGCGACGCATCTAAGAAGGGCCTAAGCTGTGTCATGATGCAAAATAGGAAAGTAGTAGCATATACGTCTAGGCAATTGAGACCCCATGAGAAGAATTTTCCTACCCATGATCTTGAATTAGCAGCTATAGTGTTTGTCTTAAAGATTTAGAGACACTATCTCTATGGATCTAGATTTGAGGTATTTAGTGACCATAAAAGTCTCAAATACCTTTTTAATTAAAAAGAGTTGAATATGAGACAGAGGAGGTGGATGGAATTTATTAAAGACTATGATTTTGAATTGAAGTACCATCCTAGAAAGGAAAACGTAGTAGCCCATACTTTAAGTAGGAAATCCCTTCATGTAGCTCACATGATGGTGAGTGAAATGAATTTAATTGAAAATTTTAGAAATTTTAGTTTGTCCACTCTAGTGTTACCAGATAGGCTATACCTGCATGAAATGAAAATCGAGAATATCTTTAGAACTCAAATCCTAGAAGTCCAAAGGGAAGATGGATTCTTGAAGTCCTTCAAGGATCTAAGAGAATTCAAGAAAGATATAAATGGTGTAGTAACCTACCAAAATAGGTTGTATATCCCAAAGTTAGGAGAATTGAGGGATGAAATTCTAAAAGCCCATAAGAGCAACTATACTATTCATCCTAGTGCCACTAAGATGTACTAAGACTTGAAGAAAAATTTCTGGTGGCCAGGTATGAAGAAGCAAATAATTGAGTATGTTGTTAAATTCTAAGTGTACTAACAGGTGAAGATTGAACATCAGAAACCTACAGGAATGCTACAATCTCTAGAAATTCCTGAATGGAAATGGGAGAAAATTTCCATGGATTTCATAGTTAGCTTGCCTAGAACTCAGTTAGGAAATGACGCAATTTGGGTGATTGTTGAAAGATTGACTAAATCTACACATTTCCTACCTATTAAAATAAATTTCTCATTAGATAAGTTAGCCCACTTATATATACAAGAAATAGTAAGACTTCATGGAATACCTACTAGTATAGTATCAGATAAAGACCCTAGATTTATTTCTAGATTCTGGAGAGCCTTGCAAGAGGCATTTGGTACTAAGTTAAACTTTAGTACTGCTTATCACCCTCAAACCGATGGGCAGACTGAAAGGACGATCCAGACTTTAGAGGATATGCTAAGGGCTTGTATATTAGAACAAAGAAGAAGTTGGGATAAAATTTTTTCTTTATTTGAATTTTCCTATAAAAATAGTTTCCACACCAGTATAGGGATGGCTCCTTATGAAGCCTTGTATGGGAGAAAGTGTAGATCACCCTTGTGTTGGTTTGAGGTGGGAGAGAGATAAATTTTAGGGCTAAAGTTAGTTCAACAAACTATAGACCAGATAAAAGTGATAAGAGAGAAAATGGCTAAGGCCCAAGATAGAGAAAAGAATTATGCTGATAAGAGCAGAAGGCCATTAGAATTTACAGAAGGAGATCATGTTTTCCTTAGAATATCTTCGGTTACTAGTATTGGTAATGCTATTAAGTCTAGAAAACTGAATTTTAGATACATTGGACCATACCAGATTCTGAAAAGAATAGGTTCATCTGCTTATCAAATAGCATTGCCTCCATTTTTGTCTAATCTCCATAATATTTTTCATGTTTCTCAACTTCATAAATATATCCCAGATCCTTCTCATATTCTTGACGCCAATATTGTACAATTGAAATATAACTTAACTTATAATCCTAGACTTGTAAGAATCATTGGTACTAAAGTCAAACAATTGAGGAATAAGAAAATTCCATTGGTAAAGGTATTTTGGGATCAGTCATCATCACAAGAAGCTACGTGGGAGAAAGAAGATGATATGAGAAAAGTCTATCCGTATTTTTTTTGAATAGGTATATACAAATTTTAAGGATGAAATTTTTTAAAGGAAGGGAGAATTGTAACATCCATTTCTTTTACACATTTAGAGACATTTGTTGATTTTAAATGAATTAAATGCTTGTGTTCGTTGCATTAAAATAAATTAGAATAAGAGTTTTAAGGGAAAGGAAAGAATAGGGACCAGATTGAAAGGAAAAAGATGAAGTGAGGATAAAGGTGTGAAATTCTAAAACTTTAGGGTAATAGGTCGTAATTTTAGCCAAATGATTTACTGTAGCAGTAAAATTTTGAAAACTTCCCGCCAATAAGTTAGGGATGAAATAGTCATTTAACATAAAGTTAGAAGGATTATCATTTTAGGCTGAATGGTCGGGAATTAAGAGCAAAATTGCAAAGGGTTGGACTGCCTATAAATAGGACAACCCTTCAGACCCTTCATTGTGCTTCCTGAAGTCTAAACTTTAGAGAGAGAAAGGACGAGTTAGAGAGAGAAAGAGTTGGAATTGTGAAGGAAGAAAGTTATTAATTGGATTTAAGCATTCCAAAAGCTACGGGAAACTTACCAAAACACTTCACCATCATCAAATACTAAGTTTAAATCAGCAAAAAGGTAGCAAATCACCAATCTCTCTTATTTTCAAAATTCATTATTCATGGTTGGAAATTCTGAGTTTTCATAATTTTGAACTTAAAGGAGATTAAAACCTTCATTCTTAGTGTTTTTCTTGCTATTGGATGATTTAAACTATTTGAATATACTTGTGAATGCATGAATGCAAATATGGAAAATGGGCTTTTCATTGTTTTCAAGAAAGAGTTTAAATCCAACATTTGAGCATGAGTAATCAGTAGTTTAGGCTATTTTGGTGTGGTAAATAAAGCTTCTATGTTGTTATTAAGTTTTTAATCATCAAAACTAATTTAAAAACATGTTCTTAGGCTAAAATAATTGGTCAATGGCGAGTTTTAATTGAGCGTAGACCATAAATGAGAAAAATTGCAAATGGTTGATCCATGAGAATAGTTGCATTTGGTTATACCACAAGAAGGGATGCAATTGGTTATATCGCAAGAATAGTTGCAATTGGTTGTAATCCAAGAAAAGTTTTATAGACGGTTAACCATGAGAATTATCTCAGACGGTTAACCACGAGAATTAATGCAAATGGTTAATGAAGAGAATTAATTTAGATGGTGAAAACCACAAGAATGATTGTAGGTGGCTTATGACCACGAGAGAACTCATTTATGAATGAAAATTTTTGCAAGAGTTATTTTATGATGCTTTTGACATGGCCATATCAAATTGCATGATTTCTTTGTTTATGCTCTATACTAATATGAGAATATGAGTTGTTACTATTACAGTCAGAGAATGTATCCTGTGTGATGAATATCTGTGAAGTGCATGTGTAATCATAAGTATATGCATGAGATATTGTATATTCCATGTATATTATTCCAATAGCATGATATTTTAAATTATGATGACAAAGAATATAATGGATTTCCGTATTCGTACGGTGGTACAAGTAACTATTTTTAAACACAGGTGATTATTGCTACTGAGAAATATTTCTCATTAAATGCTAATTTGTATCAGATGCCTAGATACCAGGTGTTGTTGGAGCTAAAGATAGAGGTAGTAGAGATACCCTTTCTGGGGTATTTTCTTATGATAACTAGATTATGGGTCCTATTTGCATTTGAGTTACCATCATCCCCCTGACTGTATGCATAACTAGGAGTATATAGTATTTTGACATGCCCACTTCCCTGAATCCTTATTAGTATTTTGAAAGGGTCAGGAGGATTATTTTGGTGTAAGTAAGAAGGGCATATAAGTATTAAGATATATGGGATAAAAATTTTACTTAAACCCGGGTATTAGTGGCAGGCTTGTTGTCTCCTTACCTTGCTCAGGCTTACATATCTATAGGTATATTTCTGGCACATACTACTATTTTTTTATGTATAAATATTATGTATAGTTGAATGTGAATGTAACGTGTGAGAACCCGAGTGTAGCAACCCAAACTAGTGGCACTCAATTATTTAAGTTAGAAAAAGTTAAAAATATACTCGGGTAGAGGCAGTAGTAGACTCATTAATCCTATATTATATCACCTTATATTATTCAATCACCTAAAAGGAATATAGGGTTAGGGGTGTTACAATAATTCTTCTCGTGGGGTCTCAATTGCTTAGACTCATATGCTACTACTTTTCTATTCTGCATCAAGACACACCTAGGCCCTTCTTGGATGCATCACAATACACTTTAAAATTTTCTAATGGGTCTAGAATGATTAAGAAAGGTGTGGTTGTTAGTCTTTCTTTAGAGTTTGGAAACTATGTTTACATGTAGTATCCCACACAAATGGAACATCCTTCCTAGTCAATTTAGTCAAAGGCAACACTATTTATGAAAAATCTTGAATAAATCTTCTATAGTAACTGGCTAATCAGAGAAAACTATGGATCTCCGTCACTGTGGCAGGTCGCTCCCAACTAACTACCACCTCTATCTTACCGGAATCTATTACTACTCCATCTCTAGTAATTATATGACCTAAGAATTTTACCTCTTATAACCAAAATTTACACTTCTCAAGTTTAGTATAAAATTTCTTTTTCTAAGCAATTGCAGCTTAATCCTAAGATGATGTTGGTGCTCTTCAAAACTTTTAAAATATACAAGAATTTCATCTATAAACACTACCACAAATTGATCAAGGTAAGTCTAAAGATACAATTCATGTAATCCATAAAAATAGCTGGAGCATTTGTCAATCTAAATGGCATTACAAGAAATTCATAATGCTCATATCTGGTTCTAAAAGTTATCTTTGGTATGTCTTCTCTTGTCACCCTGATTTGATGGTACCCTGACCTCAAATCAATTTTGGAAAACACAGTAGCTCCTCTTAATTGGTCCAATAGATCATCTTTCCTAGGGAGTGGGTATTTATTCTTAATGGTTAGTTGATTTAATTGCTTGTAATCTATACATAACCTTAAGCTTCCATCTTTCTTCTTTACAAATAAGACCGATGCTCCTCATGGTGAAGCACTAGGCCTAATGAATTATTTTTCCAACAGGTCTTCTATTTGTACCTTCAACTCTATCAATTCTAAGGGATACATTCTATAGGGTGTTATAGAGATTGTTCCCGTTCTCGAAATCAATTCTATAGAGATTTCTATCTCTCTTTCAGGTGGAAGACTAAAGACTTCATTAGGAAAAACATCTAAAAATTCACTCACTACAAGAATGACATCAAGTTTATGCTGAGCAACCATTTGCAATTACTCTCATTTATGGTTTATGCTCAATTAAAATCTCTTATTTCTCTTCTCTTTCTCATAATTTCTCAAACATTCTTATTTCTCATATTATCCATTACAATTCAAGATTAAATCCTACATTTGAGTGAATATTGGGCTAATTATGAATTAAAATAGGTTATTAAGTCTAATTTCCTAAAACAGAGAGCTACAAGTCGACTTCTAACCTCTTGGCAGTTGACTTCTAGCTTGCTGTTCTAAAAATATTTCAAACAGAGAGCAATCAGTCAACTTCCAGGACTTTAACAGTGGACTGCTCTATTCTTGGATAATTTATAGAAAATAAGAACATGGCAGTCGACTTCCAGGCCCTGACAGTCGGCTGCTAGCATTCTGGACACATTTCTGAGCAACTAAGGAGCACGACAGTCGACTAGTAGGGTCTACAAGTCGACTGCTACGTTATGCTCTGTTTTAAAACTCGCCATTGACTAATTATTTTGCCCAAGAACATGTTTTTAGAATAGTTTTGATGATTAAAAACTCAATAGTAGTATAGAAGCTTCATTTAACATAAGAAAACAACCTAAACCACCAATTAATCATGCTCAAATCTTGGATTTAAACTCTTTTTTGAAAACTATGAAAAATCCATTTTTCATATTTGCATTCATGCATTCACAAGTATATTCAAATAGTTTAAAACATCCAATAGCAATCAAAAATACTAAGAATGAAGGTTTTAATCTCTCTAAAGTTTAAAATTATGAAAACTCAGAATTTTCAACCTTGAATAGTAAATTTTGATAATAAGAGAGATTGGTGATTTGCTACCTTTTTGCTTATTTCTGATCGATTTTTGATGATCAGAAGGTGTTCTGGTAAGTTTCCCTAGCTTCTGGAATGCTTAAATCCATCCAACAGCTCTATTCCTTCATAATTCCCACTCTTTCTCTCTCTAGCTCGTTTTCTCTCTCTCTAAAGTTCAGACCTCTAGAAGCACAATGAGGTGCTCTGGAGACTTCACCTATTTATAGGTGATTCAATCATTTGCAATTCTACTCCTAATTCCCGACCATTCGGCCCAAAATGATAATTTCTCCAACTATATGTTAAATTACCATTTTGTCCCTAGTTCACTGGCTGGAAGTTTTAAAATTCGGTTGCTACATCAAATCTTTTGGGTAAAATTATGGTCTATTACCCTAAAGTTTTGGAAATTCTCACATCCATCCTCACTTGATCTTTTTTTGTTTCAATTTTGTCCCTATTCTTTGTCTTCACCTAAAACTCTCATTCCAATGCATCTATATGCAATTTAATGCAACAAACACAAGCATTTAATTCATTTAAAATCAACAAATGTCTCTTAATGCATAGAAGGAGTGGATGTTACACAGTGGATCCCAAGTACACTGTAGTCCCTGTCCTCTCTGACTGATCATCCTATAATCACTCATTGGTCCCTACTAACTCTAACAGATCATCCTATGACCAGCAGAATTGATATCCCTTTGGATATTTCATTTTCCTTTTGTCCCATAAAAGGACTGGTATAACTCATGAGATCACTGCTAACTCTAACAGATCTTACATACTTCACCCTTTTGGATCACGAGGCTATGGAATCACCATCCATTTCCAATGGATCACATCTCAGCGCTATACACAAGTATATATTCGAGGATGAATCGACTCATGCCATGGTTATGCTTAGCTCTAAGTATGTGACTCCTATTATTGGCCATAGAAAAGTTCAATAACTTAGAATTCGAAACCATCACGGAGTTTTCAAAATCATTTATGATTGAGTGGATGTCTTACCATCCAATTTATGGTTCAACAGTGGAATGCCCAATAACCGTCACATACTTATAGTTGGTCATTCAACCATAATCCTATCTACCACTAATGTATACACTTAGAATACTTTACTCTTTTCTCTTTTACATTTTCCTCTCTTTTCTTTTTTATCTCATGTTACATGTTACCCAAAATCATACTTTTCTCATGTAATGACATTGTTGTTGACTTTATTGAGTATAACCCTTAAAAGAGTAGAAACTTAAACTCACAAACTTGTTCTAGACTCTTGGAATTTCATTTTGAAGGCTAGGTGTTCAAAACAATTTCTCCATGAAAAATCATATTTTCCCACCTACCTGCCGACTTATACATCATAGTGTAACCCCCCAATCCTATAGTTCCTTTTAAGTTAATTAAATAATATAAACTATATACTATAAGATTGGTGAATTACTACTTCCCTTACCTGAGTCAATTCTTAATTGTTTACCAAATGACATAATTAGTATTATTGGTTTGGGCTACTACACTCGGGATCTCACATTATGCAACGAAAATAAAAACATATTAGTTAAAATAACATAAATGTGCATAATATATTCATATACATCAACATTCATTTACAATATAGACATATCATTCATTTAGACATATATCCATGGATATGTGAGAATGTTAGTTAGGGTAAAGAGATAACAAGCTTGTCACTCATACCTATTTAACAAAAATAGCTAGTGGATTCCTAGTGTAACATCTGCTCCAATTATTATTAAAGAGATGTTTGATAACTGTTAATTTGATGTTTAATTCTTGTGTATATTGCATTAATACATGTAGTTGCATTAGCTTAGGGACTAAATTGAAAGGAAATAAATAAGGGCTTAGCAAGAGGTGGTTAAGGACTCAATTGAAAAGGGAAAGGTAAATGAGGCCAGGAGTGAAAAATAGCCTAGGGACTAAAGAGCAATTTCTTAAACTTCATAAAACCCTAGTTGAAGCCCTAAAACTCCCATACACTTCTAAACCTTCAAATTTTAGAGAGAGGAGGAGAAGGGGTGAGTAGAGAGAGAAAGGGGCGAGTTAGGGCAAGAAAGGAGAGACTGTGCTGAAAGAAGGGCAGATTAAAGCTAAAAATTAGTTCTGCAACAAGGGGGGATCATTTCCAACACATTCTACACACACATTTGCAAGAATCAAGGTAGCAATCCATCCTAAATCCCATCTTTTTTTGAAATGTTATTGTTGTTGGAAAATGTGGATTTTTATATGTTTGAACTAAGATTGGGGTTAAAACATACATCTTGTATGCTTTTCTAGTTTAATGGGATGTTTTGTTGTTGAATATATGCTCATATGTGTGTTGCAAGGGATTGAAAGGGCTGGGTTGTGTTCATCTAGATATATAGGCTAGATTTCCTTGAATATACCATGTTTGAGATAATAAACAAGAAATGTTTAATGAAAAGTCAAGTTTGTTGTATGGGAATTAGGCTCATATGTTTATATTTGAAAATAGAATGCATGCTGGACTGGGTTTTATCAAAATCATGTTTTCTGAACTGCAGCGGAGCATAGCAGCTGACTGCTAAGCAGGGGCAGTCAACTGCCGTGTTCCTAGAAAACCCAGAAGTGTAGACAGAGGCTTAGCAGCCGACTGCCAGACACCTAGTAGTCGACTGTCGGGCCCGGGTTTACACTAAGCAGTCGACTGGCCATCCTCGCAGTCGACTGTCATGTTCTTGGAAACCTAGAAGTGTAAACAGAGGCTTAGCAGCCGACTGCCAGGTTCTTAGCAGTTGACTGTCAGACCCAGGTTTGCACTGAGCAGTCGACTGGCAGTCCTAGCAATCAACTATTGTGCTTATATTTTACCCAGAATGCATTCTAGAAAGCCACCAGTCGGCTGTCAATGCACCAGAGGATTACAGAGAGCCACCAGCCGACTGCTAGCCTTCCAACAGTCAACTGGTAGCCCTCTAACTTACAAAATGAGGTTTTTAATGACAATTGAGCTTAGTAATTCTTCATACTAACTTAATTAAAGGCTCACAACATAGGTAAGCTAGGAAACTAAGAGTTTTGGGTGATGATACCCTTGGGATAGTGAAAGAAAAAAGAGCAGAAAACATAAAGAGGGCGAGAAGAAAGTATTCTCAGTGTATGCCTTAGGGTAGATAGGCTCATGATCGAGTGACCGAATGTCGGTATGGGACGGCCATTGGGCATTCCACAGTTGTGCCATAAATTAGGATGGTTAAACATCCACTTGAACTTAGGTGATTTCGAAAACACCAAGATGGTTGCGAACTTTAAGTTAGTGTCATCTCCCAAAGGCCATATGAGAAACACATACTTAGAGTTAAGCATAACCATGACCATGGGCCGATTAACCCCATAGTATATGTAGAGAATAGCGTACTGGGAGTGTGATCCATCGAAAAGGGATGGTGATTCCATAGTATTATGATCCGCCCAAAAGCAGAGAGGAAATGATCTGGGTAAAGTTAACGGTGATCCCATGAGAGTATACCAGACCCGTTTGGGACGAAAGGGAGGAATCCCTCTAGTCAGGGATGATCTGTCAGAAAGGGGCAGGGACTATTATGGTACTTGGATCCACTGGGGGACGCCTCAGAATGTATAAAAGGTTAAGGCATGGCTAAAGATACATGCGCTCATTCATATAGACAGTGGTGGCTGGAGTTATTGCTGGGCGACTCTCACGATTACTCTCGGGGTGTTTTATGTACTACTCGTATGTTATGAAAATGAAATGATGTTATGCTTACTATCCCATATATATTTTATAAGAAAGGTTTTATGATAAGAATGATGATGAATACACTTCCCATGTTTACAAGTTAATATGTTTTAAATGCACATGCATAAACATGAGTATATACCATGATTAAATGCTTCACTCATTGCATCCCCATTGTATGTTATATGTTCTATGAAAGAATATAAAGGTTTTTCATGCGAGCATGGTGGTACAAATTAACAGATTTTTTAACTGGTTGTATCGCTACTGAGATTCATTTCTCACTATAGTGTTGACATGTACCAAATGTATAGGTTCCCTTGAGCTGGAGTAAGAAGGTAAGGTATGCGGAAGTGTCCAATCTAGGCACACAAACTGTTTATTTTGGATAGCATAAGTACACGTTAGGATTGAGCTAGCTTTCATGATATTTTGAGAAAGGCTAGTGTAGAATTATTTTGTATAGCCTATTCTAACTTATCTGTATATGAATTAGGCTGGATTGATGATTAGAATATTTAATAGGGTTATGAGTGATAGGATTGTTGCCTCTATGCCTAATAGTTAACTGACTATATCTAATTAGAAATGCACGTTTATGTATAGTTGATCCAGGTTATTCTATGTATATTTATTCCACTGTGATATTAAGAGAACCCGAGAGTAGAGACCAACCCAAATGACAGTTAGTTAATTCACTTGGTAAAAGTTTTAATTGGACTCGGGTAAAGGTAATAGTAACACCAATACTTTGATAATTATTTTCATATTATATCTTTTTAAATATCTAAAAGGAACCATAGGTTAAAGGGGTGTTACACCTAGCTCACATATCCTAATACATATATGCCCTTATCTTATACATTAAAACTATTGTCCTGATCCTTTTACCAAAATATCACAAGGATTCAAGGTATGGGGCATACTAAAAAATTTCCTAGAACATTACATCCTCAAGGTGTGAGAGGAACTTCCCATATATACATAACGCACACTTCATGAATCAGTGGAAAATACCCTAGGAAGGGTATATCCACCACTTCTACCTCAACTTCTAGTACTATCTGGAACCTAGGCATCTGATACAAACCAGCATCTTTTTTATGAGAATAAATCCCAGTAGCATTAATAACCATCTTTCAAAATAGCCAATTCGTACCACCGTAAACTCATACAAAAATTTTACATTCTTTTTCACAAAACAATACATCTATTGGGTGATCCTGTATAACATTTCATTTAACATTCATACTTGCATGCATTGCTTACTTTATATGTTCATCTCGTAGTATGCATCACATAAACTCCTCAAAACATATTGGTAACATAGCATCATTCATATAACTTTCATCATAAAATAAAGAGCAATAAGGAAATAAGAGCACTTCTCATTGGCTTCTGCCAATCATCATACATTTCCCTCTGCCAATCATCATCATATAATTGCATAATAACAGAAATTTGGAGGGGCAACATGTGTACCACTCCATGTTTTCGTATATGTGCTGTGGCAACTCTGCCTGGCAGTCCTCGACTGCATATAACATTATGTACATTCTGGAGCGTCCTCCAGTGGATCCAAGTACCATAAGGTTCCCAACTCTGCGTCCCACACATTAAGTACATAATGGGGTCCTCAAAACGCTATTCATAAACATATATATATGGGTGAATCGATGATACTATAGTTCTGTAAATTCTAAGTATGCGACTTTTCATTTACATTGGCCAGTAAGTCACTAACTTACAATTTACAACTATCACGATAATTGCAGAATGTCCAATCACCATCCCATACCAGCAATCAGTCATTCAGATATGAACCTATCTACCACAAATACATATATTAAGAATACAATTTTCATTTCTCTTATGCATTCTTGCTCTTTCCTTTTAACTTTCATCACTTTCATGCTCTTTCTTGTTCACATTCAAAGTATATGTTACCTTGCTTATAATTTGAGTTTAATCTCCAGTTTGGATTTAGTTTTTGGGCTAAATATCATTCAAATACATCATTAAGTTCATATTTTCATCACAAAAGGTGGCAGTCGAGTGGTATCATGCTGCAATTTGATTGATTGTATTCTGTTTAAATTTACAAAATTCCAAATAGAGAGTTGGCGATCGTGATAGGTCTGGCGATCATTGCTAGCTTCTTGTTGGGCCCAACAGGTTATTTGTTAGTCGGGGTAGTCAGCTGCTATGTTCTTGGGCATTTCTAGAAAAGTGAAGAACGCGGCAGTCGACTTCCAGGTGCCCAGCAGTCGACTGTTAGTATTCTATATGCGATTTTGGACATCTTAAGAACATGACAGTCGACTGCTGCACCGGGGCATTCAGCTACTGCGTCTTGCTCTATTTTGTAAATTGCCGTTGACCCAAAATTTCAATCCAAAAACTTATTGCTAAATCCATTTTGAAATTGATGAACTCAAGATAAACTCCTTAGCAACATTTAACACAAGAAAACAACCCAAAACATCATGTAATCTTGTCCAAATCTGAGATTAAAACTCATTTTCATTCAAGCTGAAAAACCCATTTTTTAGAAATCATTTTAAGCATGCACAAGTATTTTCAATTGGTTAAAAACACCCAATAGTGATTAAAAACAATAAGAATGTAGTTTTCAATCCCTTTTTCTTTCAAACAAGTTTAATTTCGCAAATTTCAATAGTATAAACAGTAAACTCTGAAATAAATGGATTGGGTTATTATGCTACCTTTTTGCTGGTTTTTAATTGGTGGTTGTTAATTGGGAAGTGTCCTGGAGTGATTTCCTAGCTCCTAGAATGCTTAAATCCAAGAAACAAAGTTGTTTGCTCACAATTCCTTCTCCTTCTCTCTCTAGCTCGTCCACTCTCTCTCTTTCTAAAATTTAGACTTTCAGGAAGTAATTGAAGGGTTTGAAGGATTGGCCTATTTATAGGCAGTTCGACCCTTTGCAATTTCGCTCTTAATTCCCGACCATTTGGTCTAAAATGATAATTCTACCAACTATATGTTAATTTACCATTTTATCCCTAGCTCACTAGCGGAAAGCTTTCAAAATTCTGTTGCTACAGTTTAGTCCTTTTCTTCATTCTAGTCAAATTTCTCACTCATTTCTAGTCCACTTCTTGCATTCAGGCAACTATATGCAAGCTAATATAACATAAATGCAACATACACAAGCAATTAATTAAAATTGACAAACATCTCTCAAAATTTTAAGGGCGGATGTTACACATAACACTTGGATTATAAAGTTAAAATCTTGAAAAATCAAAATAACATACTATCAGTCGACTATCAGCCTTCTATCAATCAGCTGCTAGCTAACAGAAAGCTATCAGTCGACTATTAGCATTGTATCAATCGGCTAGTGAGCTACTGTCTGCTAGTAATCGGTCATTGAAGGCCCAATAGTCAGCTATTAGATGCTATCAGTCAACTTTCACTTGGGTTTTCTGGAAAATATGAAGCTAAAGAACACAACAGTCGGCTACCAAGAGCTATCAGTTGACTGATACGTGCATTTTCTGGAAAAATATGAAGTTGAAGAATACAACAATCGATTGGTAGACACAACAGTTGGCTGATAGGATCTTCAAGCTTCGTTTTGCTGCTATGAAATACTGCAAGTCCAGATTTTTCCTCATTCAAGTCTATAAAAGAATGAGATTAGTTTCTAACACTTAATTATCATTTATCTTTCATCACAAATGCTTAAAATTAGCCATCACAATGGATTCAACTTAAGTCAACTTTGGTAAACAATGCAACCCACTTTTCAAAATTTGAAAAAGCAATTCTAAGTACATATAATCAGAACAAAACACCTAATAGATGTTAAAACACAAGGAATGTAGGTTTTAACTTCTCTCTTATTCAAACAATAGTAAAATTACCAATTTCATAAAATAAGTAGAAACTTTCAAAAGTGAGAGAATTACATCGTTTTCCACCTTGTTGATTTAAAGCATGAAAATATTTGTTCAAAGATTTGCTAGTGTGTTCTCCTTGGCTCTGGAATATCAAGCTTTTTCCTAAGATTCTCTTCCTTCTTAATTTCTCACTTTCTCTCTCTAAGTCTTCTCTTTCTCTCTCTAAGTCTGCTCTTTCTATCTCTAAGTCTGCTCTTTCTCTCTCTAAAACCTCTTTTTCTTTCTCTCTAAAAAATTATAAAAATTAGGGTGAAATGCTGGAGTAATCTGGTTCTAGCCTATTTATAAGTAGTCTAAGTAGTTAAAGAAACTACAACCCTTATCCGATGTTCGGGTTGAGTTTTCATCATCTGGCCTCAAGTAGTAATTCTCCTGACCATATGGAGAATTACCATTTTGCTCTTAAAACTTGGCCAAAAATTTCAAATTTTTATTAACTACAATAACAGTATTCTGGCTAAAATTAAGGCTTACTACCCCTAGAGTATTGAAAGCCTATCTATCTTCCCTAACTAAACCTTTTCCATTTCATTTCAGTCCCTGCTCTTTCCTTTTCAATGACATCTCTCACTCTAATGCAACTATATGTAATTTATCCTAATGCAACATAAACAAGCAATTAACTTATGTCATAACTAGCAAATATCTTTCATACATAAAAGGAGCAAATGTTACATGAAGAAGTAGAAGGGAACCAAAATCATAAGGCTTGGTTTAAATTTCAAAGGCCAAGCCGAGAACCTTTAAGGGTGAGTATGATCCCAACTTAGCTTATGAGCGGATCAAGGGTATGGAGGAAATTTTCAAAATTTTAGGGAATATTGATGTGCCGAACATGGAGTTTTCCACCTACATGTTGGAAGGTGAGGTTGAGTACTGGTAGAAGGGAGTGCAACAACTCCTAGAGGTCCAAAATACCCTTCTAACCTGGGATAATTTTAAGATAGCCTTCTTTGAGAAATATTTTCCTATAAGTGTGAGGAACAAGAGAGAGGTTGACTTCATACAACTAAAATAAAATAAGAAATCTTTTAAGAAGTTTCTAGCTCAATTTAAAGAACTATCTAAGTTCTCTTCCTACCTTAGGTACCACCTTAATGAAGCTTGGAAATCCATGCGCCTAGAGCAGGCCTAGATTTTGAAATAAAGAAAGTGATTTCCCTACTAGAAATATGGGATTATGCTACTTTAGTGAATAAGTGTCAAATTGTATCTAGAAGTTTGTAAGAAGAAGGGAAGAATAAGAAACCGACCTTGAATTTTAATAATAAAAGACTTGGAAACTTTCCTCCTTGTAGAGACCCTAAATTTCAAAGATTTAACAAGGGGAAGAATTTGATAGTAACACCACCTACCCCTAATCCTTGCCAAAAATGTGGGAAATACCTTAAAAACAGACCCTGTTTAGTGGGCTAACCTATATGCTACAACTATGGTAATCCAAGGGCACTTGGCTAAGAATTGTTTTCAAATCAAGAAACTCAATGGCGAGCTTAGACCGTATGCATAGGGAAGTGTATACACGTTAAAGGGTAAGGAGGCGACTAAATCTGATAATGTGCTTAAGGGTAAGTGTATAATAGGTAGCAAATCTTTAATAGGATTATTTGACTCTGGTGCATCTCATTTCTTTATATCTGATAAGTTTGTGAAGGATATAAACTTGCCTATGATTGTAACACCCCTTAGCCTATAGTTCCTTTTATATTAATTTGAAAGATATAATATGTAAATATCATAATAATGGTATGTTACTATTACTTCTACCTGAGTAAATTTAACTTTTTACCAAGAATCGTAGCCTATAGTGCCATGGGTTTTACACTCGAGTTCTCATTCAAGAATCACAGAAAAATATCACATCATATATATATAGTTTACTCTAGATAACTATACATAAACATGCATGCTTAATTTGCTACTTGCCATTAAATAACTATTGGGTATGGAGACAACATCCCTGCTACTTAATTTTTAAGCTGTTACAGAACATAACAGCCAACTGCTAGCATGCACCAATCGACTGTCATGTTCTTGACAAACCTAGAAATTGATACAGAGTGTAACATCCACTCTTTTCATATTCAAGAGATTTTTGTTTATTTTAATGAATTGAATGTTTGTGTTTGTTGCATTAAATTACATATAGATACATTAGAATGAGATTTTTAGGTGAAGAGAAAGAATAAGGACCAAATTGAAAGGAAAAATATGAACTGAGGATGGATGTGAGAATTTTTGAAACTTCAGGCCAATAGGCCATAATTTTAGCTAAAATATTTACTGTAGCAGCAGAATTTTGAAAACTTCCCACCAATGAGCTAGGGAAAAAATGGTAATTTAACATATAGTTGAAAGAATTATCATTTTGGGCCAGATAGTCGAGAATTAGGAGCAAAATTGCAAAGATTCGAATTACCTATAAATAGGCTAACCCTTTAAACCCTTCATTATGCTTCCTTAAAGTCTGAACTCTATAGAGAGAGAGAGGACTAGCTAGAGAGAGAAAGAGAAGGAATTGTGAGAAAACAACACTGTTACTTGGATTTAAGCATTCCAAGAGCTAGGAAATCATTCTAGAACACTTCCCAATCAATAAACATCGATTAGAAATTAGCAAAAAGGTAGCATAATAATCCAATCCTTTTATTTCAGAGTTTACTATTCATACTACTGAAATTTGTGAAATTAAACTTATTTGGAAGAAAGAGGGATTAAAAACTATATTCTTATTGTTTTTAATTACTACTAGGTATTTTTAACCGATTGAAGATAATTAGCAAAAAGGTAGCATAATAATCCAATCCTTTTATTTCAGAGTTTACTATTCATACTACTGAAATTTGTGAAATTAAACTTATTTGGAAGAAAGAGGGATTAAAAACTATATTCTTATTTTTTTTAATTACTACTAGGTATTTTTAACCGATTGAAGATACTTGTGCATGCTTGAAATTACTTTTGAAAAATGGGTGTTTCAGCTTGAACAAAAATGAGTTTTAATCTCAGATTTGGACAAGATTATCTAATGTTTTGGGCTATTTTCTTGTGTTAAATGTTGGTGAGAAGTTTATCTTGAGTTCATCAATTTCAAAATGGGTTTAAAAACAAGTTTTTGGATTGAAAATCTGGGTTAATGGCAAGTCATAAAATAGAGCAAGACATCGCAGCTGACTACCACGGTGTAGCAATCGACTATCGTGCTCTTGAGATGCCCAGAAACGTATGGAAAATTCTAGCAGTTGACTGCTGGACACCTAGAAGTAGATTGTCGTGTTCTTTCTTTTTTCAGAAATGTCTAAGAACAGAGTAGCCAACTGCCCCGACCCAACAATTGATTGTCAAGCCCAATAGTAAGCTAGTAGCCGACTACCAAGCACCTAGCAGTCGACTGATAGCTCTCTATTTGAAATTTCAAAGATTTGACAGAATGCAACTAGTTGACTTGTAGCTTAATACCAGTTGACTACCACCTTGTGTGATGGAAAATGAACTAATTACATGTTTGAATGATATCTATCCCAAAAACTTAATCCAAACTAGAGATTAAACTTAAATTATAAGCAAGGTAACATATATTTTGAATGTAAATGAGAAAGAGCATGAAAGCGATGAAATTTAAAAGGAAAGAGAAAGAATGCATAAGAGAAATGAGAATTGTATTCTTAATATATGTATCTGTGGTAGATAGGTTCATATCTGAATGACTAATTGCTAGTATGGGACAGTGATTAGACATTCCACAAGTATCATGATAGTTGTGAATTATAAGTTAGTGACTTAATGGCTAATGTAAATGAAAAGTCACATACTTAGAATTTACATAACTATAGTATGCATCGATTCAGCCCTATATATATGTTTATAAATAGTATTTTAGGGACCCCAGTATGTACTCAATGTGTGGAACCGAAATGTGGGGACTTTATTGTACTTGGATCCACTGGAGGATGCTCTAAAATGTACATAAATATGATATGCAGTTAAGGACTGCCAATAGGCATAGTTGCCAGAGTACATATTTGAAAGTATAGAGTGGTGCATATGATGACCCTCTAGATTTCTCTTATATTATGCAATTATATGATGATGATTATGATGATATTTGGCATAAGCCAATGAGAAGTGCTCTTATTTCCTTATTACTCTTTATTTTATAATGAAAGTTACATGAATGATGTTATGTTACCTTATGTTCTGATGAATTTATGAAATATATACTATGCACTGAGCATATAGAGTAAGTAATGCATGCAAGTATGAATGTTAAATGAAATGTTACACAAGATAACCCAATAGATGTATTGTTTTTATCAAAAAGAATGTAGAAGTTTCGTATAAGTTTACGGTGGTATAAACTAGCTATTTTGAAAATTGGTTATTAAGGCTACTGGGATTTATTCTCATAAAAATGCTAATTTGTATCAGATGCCTAGGTTCCAAATAGTGTTGGAAGTGGAGGTGGAAGTGGTGGAAATACCCTTCCTAGGGTATTTTTATGTTATCCATGAAGTGTGGGTTGTGTATATATGGGAAGTCCCTCCCACACCTTGAGTATGTAAAGTTCTAGGAAAGTTTTGGTATGCCTAATACCCTGAATCCTTATGATATTTTGGTAAAAGGATCAGGAGAATAGTTCTGATGTATAGGATAAGGGCATATATGTAGTAGGATATGTGAGTTAGGAATCCACTAGCTACTTTTGTTAAATGGGTATAAGTGACATGCTTGTTGTCTCCTTACCCTAGCTAACACTCTCACATATCCATAGATATATGTCTAATGAATGATATTTATACACTGTAAATAAATGTGGATGTGTATATATATATATGTATGTTTTATGTCAATTAATTTAATGTATTTTTTGTTGCGTAACGTGTGAGATCCTAAGTGTAGTAGCCTAGACCAGCAATACTAACTATTTCATCTGATAAATATTTAAAATTTGACTCGATTAAAGGAGGTAGTAATTCACCAATCTTATATTACATTACTTATATTATTGAAATCACTTAAAAGGAACTATAAGGATTGGGGGGTTACCCAGAGGCTTAACAGTCGACTGGTAGCCTTGTAAGTCGACTGTCGGGCCTAAATTTCTACCTAGCAGTCAACTGGTAGCCTTCTATCAGTCAACTGGCAGGCCACTATCTAGCGAAGTCTAGGATTCCAGAAAGCCACCAATTGACTACTAGTTTCGTGACAGTCATTGGCGATACAGAAAACAATCGGTGACTTCTTACTTCATGGCAGCTGATTGATGCCCCTCCAACATGAAAAATTACTTTTAAAGTAAGGAATGAGATTTGAAACCCCTAGAATTGAATGGAATAAGGCTTAAATGTCATCATACATGAGGATTACATAGGTTGGGTGTAGGTGACATGAAAATAGAAAAGGGAAACTAGGAGAAATATAACATCCACTCCCTCTACACATTAAGAGATGTTTGTTAATTTTAAATGAAATAAATGCTTATGTTTGTTGCATTAAATTACATATAGATGCATTAGAATGAGAGTTTTAAGTAAAGAGAAAGAATAAGGACCAAATTGAAAGGAAAAATATGGAATGAGGATAGAGTTGGGATTTTCCAAAACTTTAGGGCAATAAACTATAAATTTAGCCAAAAAATTTACTATAGCAATAAAATTTTGAAAACTTTTCGCTAATGAGTTAGGGAAGAAATGGTAATTTAACATATAGTTAGAGAAATTATCATTTTGGGTCGAATGGTCGAGAATTAGGAGTGAAATTGCAAATGATCGGATCACCTATAAATAGGTGAAGTCTCTAGAGCCCTTTATTTGCATCCTGAATTCTAAACTTTAGAGAAAGAGAGAGGACGAGCTAGAGAAAGAAAGAGTTGGAATTGTGAAGGAAGAAAGCTTTGGATTTAAGCATTCTAGAAGCTATGGAAACTTACCAGAACACTTCACCATCATCAAATACCAAGTTTAAACCAGCAAAAAGGTAGCAAATCACTTGTCTCCTTTATTTTCAAAATTTATTGTGTATGGTTGGTAAATTCTGATTTTTCATAAATTTAAACTCTAGGAGATTAAAACCTACATTCTTAGTGTTTTTTATTGCTATTGGATGTTTTAAACAGATTGAATATACTTGTGAATGCATGAAGGCAAATCTACAAAATGGTTTTTTCATGGTTTTTGAGAAAGAGTTTAAATCCAAGATTTGAGTATGAATAATCAGTGGTTTGGGTTATTTTCGAGTGGTAAATGAAGCTTCTATGCTGTAATTGAGTTTTTAATCATCAAAACTATTTTAAAAACATGTTCTTGGGCTAAAATAATTAGTTAATGGCGAGTTTTAAAATAGAGCATACCGTAGTAGTCGACTTGTAGACCCTACCAGTCAACTTTCGTGCTCTTGAGTTGCCCAGAAACGTGTCTAGAGTGCTAGCAGTCAACTGCCAGGGGCTAGAAGTCAACTGCCATGTTCTTATTTTCTAGAAATTAGCCAAGAACAAAGCAGTCGATTGTCGGGGTCTTAGAATTCGACTGATTGCTTTCTGTTTAAGATATTTATGGGGGTAATAAGTTGGAAGTCAACTGCCAGGAGATTGGAAGTCAACTTGTAGCTCTTTGTTTTGGAAAATTTAACTCAATAACCTATTTTTAATCCACAATTAGCTTAATATTTCACTCAAATGTAAGATTTAATCTTAAATTGTAATGTGTAACGTGAGAAATAAGAGTATTTGAGAAATTATGAGAAAGAGAACAAAAATAAGAGATTTTACTTAAGCATAAACCATAAATGAGAATAACTACAAATGGTTGATCTGCAAGAATAACTGCATTTGGTTATACCGTGAGAAGGGATGCAATTGGTTATACTGCGAGAATAGCTGCAATTGGCTTTAATCCATGAAAAGTTTTGCAAATAGTTAACCATGAGAAATATTGCTCATGGTTAACCATGAGAATTAATGTTGGTAGTTGACCACGAGAATGAATGTAGACAATGAAAATCACAAGAATGATTGCAGGTGGCTTATGACCACAAGAGAACTCATTTATGAATAGAAATTTTGAAAGAGTTATATTATGATGCTTTGATTATGGTCATATCAAATTGCATGATTTCTTTGTTTATGCTCTATACTAATATGAGAATATAAGTTGTTACCATTACAGTCTGAGAATGCATCCTGTGTGATGAATATAAGTTGGAACAATATACATGAATTATACAATATCTCGTGTATATACTTATGATTACACATATCAGTATAGAGCATAAACAAAGAACTCATGCAATTTGATATGGCCAAAATCAAAAGCATCATAAAAGAATTCTTAAAAACATTTTCATTCATAAACAAGTTTTCTTGTGGTCATGAGCCACCTGCAATCATTCTCGAGGTTTCACCGTCAGCATTTATTCTCAGGTTAACCATCAGCATTTATTCTCAGGTTATCCATCAACAATTATTCTCAGGTTAATCGTCAGCAAAACTTTTCCTGGATGAAAGCCAGTTGCAGCTATTCTTGCGGTATAACCAATTGCATCCATTCTCGCGGAATAATCAAATGCATCCATTCTCGTGGTATAACCAAATGCATCCATTCTCACGGATCAACCATTTGCAGTTATTCTCATTTATGGTTTATGCTCATTAAAATTCTCATGTTTCTCTTCTTCTTTTTTCTCATGATTTCTCAAAGCTACATATTTCTCATGTTACCCATTACCAGTCAAGATTAAATCCTACATTTGAGAAAACTATTAGGCTAATTGTGTACAAAGAGAGGTTATTGAGTCTATTATCCCGAAATAGAGAGCTACAAGTCGACTTCCAGCCTCCTGGCAGTTGACTTCCAGCTTGCTGCCCTAAAAATGTTTTAAATAGTGAGCAATCAGTCAACTTTAACGACCCTGACAATCGACTACTCTGTTCTTGGCTAATTTCTAGAAAATAAGAACACGACAGTCAACTTCCAGCCCCTGGCAGTCAACTGCTAGCATTCTGGATACGATTCTGGGCAACTCAGGAGCACGACAGTCGACTGGTAAGGCCTACAAGTTGACTGCTACGTTATGCTCTATTTTTTGAAAGCCCGTTGACCCATATTTTTACACTAAGAATAAGTTTTTAAAATGGTTTTGATGATTTAAAACTGAATAACAGTACAAGAGCTTCATTTACCACAAGAAAATAGCCCAAACCACTGATTATTCTTGCTCAAATCTTGGATTTAAACTCTTTCAAAAACCAGAAAAAAAACCCATTTCTCAAATTTACATTTATGCATTCACAAGTATATTCAAGCATTTTAAAACATCCAACAACAATCAAAAACACTAAGAATGTAGGTTTTTAATCTCCCTTCAGTTTAAAATCATGAAACTCAGAATTTCCAACCATAAACAGTAATTTTGAAAAATAAGGGAGATAGGTGATTTGCTACCTTTTTGCTGATTTCCAATCGGTATTTGATGGTTGACAAATGTTCTGGTAAGTTTTCTTAACTCCAGAAAGGCTTAAATCCATCTAACAGCTTACTTCCTTCACAATTTCTGCTCTTTCTCTCTCTAGCTTGTCCTCTCTCTCTCTTTCTCTAAAGTTCAGACTTCAGGATGCAAATGAAGAGTTCTGGAGGCTTCACCTGTTTATAGGTGATCCGGCTCTTTGCAATTATGCTCTTAATTCCTGACTATTTTGCCTAAATTGGTAATTCTTCTAACTTTATGTTAAATGACCATTTCATCCCTAACTTCCTGGCAGGAAATTTTTTTAGAATTCTGTTGCTACAGTAAATTATTTGGCTAAAATTATGGCCTATTGCCCTTAGGTTTTGGAATTTCACATCTCTGTCCTCACTTTATCTTTTTCCTTTCAATTTTTCCCCTATTCTTTCCTTTTCCTTAAATCTCTTATTCTAATGTAACTACATGCATCCTAATGCAACAAACACAAGCATTTGATTCATTAAAAATTAACAAACATCTCTTTAAGGCGTAAAAGGAGCAGATGTTACAATTCTCCCCTCCTTTAAAAAAATTTCATCCTCGAAATTTAAACTTACCTAAATAAATAACTCTGGGTAAACTCTTTTCATATCATCTTCTTTCTCTTACGTCTCTTCCTGTGGTGATGATTAGTTCCACAACACCTTTACCAGTGGAATTGTCTTATTCCTCAATTGTTTGACTTTAGTACCAATGATTCTTAAAGGTCTAGTTTTATAAGTCAAGTTATCTTTCAATTGTACAGTACTGACGTCAAGAATATGAGAAGGATCTAGAATATATTTACGAAGTTGCGAAACATGAAAAACATTATAGAGATTGGATAAAAATAGTGGTAATGCTATTTGGTAAGCGGATGAACCTATTCTTTTTAGAATCTGGTATGATCCAATGTATTTAGGATTCAGTTTTCTGAACTTAATAGCTCTACCAATACCCGTAATTGGAGATACTTTGAGAAAAACATGATCTCCTTCTGCAAATTCTAATGGCCTTCTCCTCTTATCAGCATAACTCTTTTGTCTATCTTGGACCTTAGCCATTTTCTCTCTAATAATTTTTATTTGATCAGTCGTCTGTTGAACTATTTTTAGCCCTAGAATTTGTCTCTCTCCCACCTCAAACCAACACAAGGGTGATCTGCATTTTCTCCCATACAAGGCTTCATAAGGAGCCATTCCTATGCTAGTATGAAAACTATTATTATAGAAAAATTCTATCAAAGGAAAAATTTTATCCTAACTACCTTTTTATTCTAATATACAAGCCCTAAGCATATCTTTTAATGTCTGGATTGTCCTTTCAGTCTGCCCATCAGTTTGAGGATGATAGGCAGTGTTAAAATTCAACTTAATACCAAATGCGTCTTGCAAGGCTCTCCAGAATCTAGAAGTGAACCTAGGATCTCTATCTGATACTATACTGGTAGGTATTCCATGAAGTCTTACTATTTCTTGTATGTACAAGTGGGCTAATTTATCCAATGAGGAATTTATTTTAATAGGCAGGAAATGTGCAGATTTAGTTAATCTGTCTACAATCACCTAGATTGCATCATTTCTCGACTGAGTTCTAGGAAAACCTACTACGAAATCCATGGAAATTTTCTCCGATTTCCATTTAGGAACTTCTAAAGGTTGTAAAGTTCTGGCAGGTTTTTGATGTTCAATCTTCACCTGCTGGCACACTAGACATTTAGCAACATATTTAGCTATTTTCTTTTTCATACCTGGCCACTAAAAATTCTTCTTCAAGTCTTGGTACATCTTAGTGGCGCCAGGATGAATAGTATAGTTGCTTGTATGAGCTTTTTCCAAAATTTTATGCCTTAATTCTCTTGACTCTGGGATATACACCCTATTTTGGTAGGTTACTACACCATCTATCTCTTTTTGGAATTCTTTTGGATTATTTAAAGACTTCAAGAATTCATCTTCCTTTTAGGCTTTTAGGATTTGAGTTCTAAGATCATTCTCAATTCTCATTTCATTAAGGTATAACCTATCTGGTAATACCAGAGTGGACAAACTCAAATTCCTAAACTTCTCAATTAAATTAATTTCACTCACCATCATATGAGCTACATGAAGAGATTTCCTACTTAAAGCAGCGGCCACTACGTTTGCCTTTCTAGGATGGTACTTTAATTCAAAATCATAGTCTTTAATAAATTCCATCCACCTCCTCTGTCTCATATTCAACTCTTTTTGATTAAAAAGGTATTTGAGACTTTTGTGGTCACTAAATACCTCAAATCTAGATCCATAGAGATAGTGTCTCCAAATCTTTAAGGCAAACACTACGGTTGCTAATTCAAGATAATGGGTAGGATAATTCTTATGGGGTCTCAATTGCCTAGACGCATATGCTATTACTTTCCTATTTTGCATCAAGACACACCCTAAGCCCTTCTTGGATGCATCACAATACTCTTCAAAATTTTCTAATGGATTAAGAATAATTAAGATAGGTGTGGTTGTCAGTTTTTCTTTCAAAGTTCAGAAGCTATGTTCACATTTGACATCCCACACAAATGGAATGTCTTTCCTAGTCAATTTAGTCAAAGACAACACTATTTGTGAAAACCCTTGAATAAATCTCCTATAGTAACCGACTAATCAGAGAAAACTACGAATCTCTGTCACTATGGTAGGTCGCTCCCAACCAACTACCTCTTCTGTCTTACTGGGGTCTACTGCTACTCCATCTCTAGTGATTACATGACCTAAGAATTTTACCTCTTCCAACCAAAATTCACACTTCTCAAGTTTAGCATACAATTGCTTCTCTCTAAGCAAGTGTAGTACAATCCTAAGATGATGTTCATGCTCTTCGCTACTTTTAGAATATACAAGAATGTCATCAATAAACACTACCACGAATTGATCTAGGTAGGGCCTAAAGATACGATTCATGTAATCCATGAAAATAGCTAGAGCCTTCATCAATCCGAATGGCATCACAAGGAATTCATAATGCCCATATCTGGTTCTAAAGGCTGTCTTCTTTTCTCAATCTGATTTGATGGTACCCCAACCTCAAATCGATCTTGGAAAATATAGTAGCCTCTCTCAATTGATCCAACAGATCATCTATCCTAGGAAGTGGATATTTATTCTTTATTGTTACCCTGTTCAATTATCTATAGTCTATACATAACCTTAAGCTTCGATCTTTCTTTTTCACAAATAATACCGGGGCTCCCCATGGTGAAGCACTGGGCCTGATGAATTGTTTCTCCAATAAGTCTTCTATTTGTACTTTCAACTCGGCTAATTCTAAGGAAGACATTCTATAGGGTGCTATAAAGATTGATCCCGTCCCCGGAATCAATTCTATAGAGAACTCTATCTCTCTCTCAGGTAGAAGACTTAAGATGTCCTTAGGAAAAAATCAAGAAATTCACACACTACAAGAATAACATCAAGTTTATGCTGAACTTTAGTCTCAGAAGCACATAGAAAATGCATTATCTCATTCTTTTCCTCAGTACTCCTGTTTACCGGTGTGGTATCTACAAAAGTCACAGAATTTTCTGAACAATCCAAGATTAAATTATTTGCAGAAAACCAGTTGATCCCAAGAATAATGTCCAAATCCACTAAAGGTAAGAAAATCAGATCAATAACAGATGATCTACTCTCAATAACAATAGAAAAATTCAAGCAGGCTAAAGAAGTCAAAACCTGCTCTTCAACTGGAATAGAAATTGACAATGGATGAGGTAAACTAGTCACAGGTAAATTTAATCTCTTCACACATTCCAACAAGATGAATGAGTGAGTAGCGCCAGAATCAAACAATACAATTAAAGATATACCATTAATTAAACATTTACCTTTCATTAAATCATTGGACTGAGCCACTTCCTTACCCTTGAGAGTATAGACTCTTCCAGTAGTAGAAGGTTTAGCGGTATCACCCTGTCTCTTCCATAGTGTACAATCTCTAATAAAGTGTCCTTCCTTCTCACACCTATAGCATACACCCTTTTGTACCTTTGGTTGTAGCCATTTGCAGGGTCCCTTGTGACTTTTATAGCACTTAGGACAAATATCAGGCATCACCGATCTCACCATAAGCCTTTTTCCTTCTCGACCTCTATCAAATCTACCATCTCTCCCAAAAAAATATCCTGGTTGTTTTCTTTTAAAGAAGTTACTCTTTTTATTTTCTTTCTTAGTCTCCACCAAATTTTTGGAAACTATGCGACATTTGTTTACCAATACGGCATAATCTCGTATTTCTAATGGAGTTACCACATTTTTCAACTCAGACCTCAACCTAGCCTCTAGGTGCATTGCTTTTCATGCTTCATTTGGTTGAAGTCTCAGATAGGAGGAAAATTTAGATTATTCCTCAAATTTCGCTAGATAGTCATCAAATGTCATATTACCCTACTTGATCTGCTTAAACTCAATCTCTTTCTCATTTCTCACATTCTGAGGAAAATGGTTTTCAAGAAATTCTTCCTTGAATGAATCCCAAGTAATTTCGATTCCCTGAGCCTCCATTAGTTGTTTTGCTCCCTTCAACCAATATTGTGCCTCTCTGTCCAGCATATAAATGGAGAATAAGACTTTTTGAGCATCAGTTGTACCAAGAACCACAAATAATTTTTCCATCCTTTTCAACCATTCCTTAGCCAATTTTGGGTCAAGCTCACCCCTAAAAGAAGGAGGATTTACCTTTTGGAATTCAAAACAACCATGATAGACCAAGTTTCCTGCTCATCCTTCTTGAGGGTTAAGTTTATTTTGGTTATTCCCTTGTTCCCAAAATTGTCTAAGGACATGAGTAGTAGCAGCTGCCTGCTCTCTCATAGCATGGGTAGTAGTGGCGGCTTGTTCCTACATAGCCTCTTCCATGCCCATCATGGCCTGCACTAGTCTCTCCATATTACCTTCTCCTTCCTTCTCCTTTCCAGTATTCCTCTTAGGTGGAGCCATATTTCACTCTACAAAACAAACATTACCGAGGTGATCAGTCTCAATAACATAATATTTCTAAGAGATCATATGGCACCAATAAGAAATACTATCTACCCCAAACTAGCACTTCATTCCATAAGTCAAAATAGAATACAAGTCAGTGAACTGTCTAGATTCAACTAACTAACCTGTACTAGTCTATATCCTGAGGAATCTAACATGTGTTACCGAGCCAGTACTTAACTAGCCGTGGTAACAGTGCTCTGATACCAACTCAATGTAACACCCCCAACCCTATATTTCTTTACGATAATTAAGTAATATAAGGTTATATAACATAGGATTGGTGAGTTACTATACGTGTACCTAAGCATATTTTTAACTTTTTCTAAGTTAAATAGTTAAGTGCCACTAGTTTGGGTTACTACACTCGGGTTCACACGTTGCGCGTCAAAAATAAATAAAGTAATTTAAATGAAATAGATAGATATAGAGATATTCACATTCACACTCAATTGTACATAATATTTATACATACATATACAATAGTGTGTGCCAGACATATATCTATAGATATGCAAGCCTGAGCAGGGTAAGGAGACAACAAGCCTGCCACTCATACCTTGTCTTAAGTAAAACTCTCTATCTCACATATCTTAATACATATATGACTTCTTTATCTACACGGCATGTCTAAATATTATAAACTCCTAGTTATGTATGCAATCAGGGGAAAGGTGATAACTTAAATACAAATAGGCTTTACTACTTCTATCTCTATCTCCATCAGCACCTAGTACCTAGGCATCTGATACAAATCAGCTTTAATGAGAAATATTTCTCAGTAGCAATAATTACCTGTAATTTAAATACCGCTGACTTGTACCACCGTACAGGTACGGAAATCCACTACATTCTTTTTCATAATAATTCAAACATTATGCTATTGGAGTAACGTACATAGATGATATAAATATTTCATGCATATACTTATGAATATCTTTGCACCTCAACAAATATTCATCACACATGATATCTTCTCAGACTGTAATGGTAACGCATCATATTCTCATATCAGTATAGAGTATAAAGCATAACAAAGAACTCATGCAATTTGATATGGCCAAAATCAAAAGCATCATAAAAGAATTCTTAAAAACATTTTCATTCATAAATGACTTTTCTTGTGAGCCACCTGCAATCATTCTCGGGGTTTCACCATTAGCATTTATTCTCAGGTTATCTGTCAGCAATTATTCTCAAGTTAACTGTCTGTAAAAATTTTCCTGGATGAAAGCCAACTGTAGCTATTCTTGCGGTATAACCAATTGCATCCATTCTCGCTGAATAACCAAATGCATCCATTCTCGCAGATCAACCATTTGCAGTTATTCTCATTTACGGTTTATGCTCATTAAAATTCTCATGTTTCTCTTCTTTTTTTTTCTCATGATTTCTCAAGCTACATATTTCTCATGTTACCAATTACCGTTCAAGATTAAATCCTACGTTTGAGCAAACTATTGGGCTAATTATGTACAAAAAGTGGTTATTGAGTCTATTATCCCGAAACAGAGAGCTACAATTTGACTTTCAGCCTTCTGGCAGTCGACTTCCAGCTTGCTATCCTAAAAATGTTTTAAACAATGAGCAATCAGTCAACTTCCAAGACCCTGACAGTTGACTGCTCTGTTCTTGGATAATTTTTGGAAAATAAGAACACGACAGTCAACTTTCAGCCCCTGGTAGTCGACTGCCAGCATTCTGGATACAATTCTGGGCAACTCAAGAGCATGACAGTCGACTAGTAGGGCCTACAAGTTGACTACTACATTATGCTTAGTTTTTCAAAAGCCCGTTGACCCATATTTTTACACCAAGAACAAGTTTTTAAAATGGTTTTGATGATTTAAAACTGAATAACAGTACAAGAGCTTCATTTACCACAAGAAAATAACTTAAACCACCGATTATTCTTGCTCAAATCTTGGATTTAAACTTTTTTTCAAAAACCAAAAAAAAACCCATTTCTCATATTTACATTTATGCATTCACAAGTATATTCAAGCATTTTAAAGCATCCAACAGCACTCAAAAACACTAAGAATGTAGGTTTTTAATCTCCCTTCAGTTTAAAATCATAAAACTCAGAATTTCCTGCCATAAACAGTAATTTCAAAAAATAAGGGAGATAGGTGATTTTCTACCTTTTTGCTGATTTCCAATCAGTATTTGATGGTTGACAAATGTTCTGGTAAGTTTTCTTAACTCCAGAAAGGCTTAAATCTGTCTAACAGCTTACTTCCTTCACAATTTTTTCTCTTTCTCTCTCTAGCTCGTCCTCTCTCTCTCTCTCTAAAGTTCAGACTTCAGGATGCAAATGAAGAGTTCTGGAGGCTTCACCTGTTTATAGGTGATCCGGCTCTTTGCAATTATGCTCTTAATTCCTGACTATTTGGCCTAAATTGGTAATTCTTCTAACTTTATGTTAAATGACCATTTCATCCCTAACTGCCTGGCAGGAAATTTTTTTAGAATTCTGTTGCTACAATAAATCATTTGGCTAAAATTATGGCCTATTGCCCTGAGGTTTTGAAATTTCACATCTCTGTCCTCACTTTATCTTTTTCCTTTCAATTTGGCCCCTATTCTTTCCTTTTCCTTAAATCTCTTATTCTAATGTAACTACATGCATCCTAATGCAACAAACACAAGCATTTAATTCATTAAAAATTAATAAACATCTCTTTAAGGCGTAAAAGGAGCGGATGTTACATGCATAATTATGAGTATATAGTACTTTGACATGCCCACTTCCCTAAATCCTTATTAGTATTTTAAAAGGATCAGGAGGATGATTTTGGTGTAGTAATGCGAGCATATATGTATTAAGACATATGAGATAGAGAATTTTTCTTAAAACAGGGTATGAGTGACAGGCTTGTTATCTCCTTATCCTATTCAGGCTCGTATATCTATAGGTATATGTCTGCACACACTACTGTTATGTATGTATAAATATTATGTATAGTTGAATGTGCATGTGAATATCTCTATATCTATCTATCTCATTTAAATTACTTTATTTATTTTCGTTGTGTAATGTGTGAGAACCCAAGTGTAGTAACCCAAACTAGTGGCACTCAATTATTTAACTTAGAAAAAGTTAAAAATATACTCGGGTAGAGGTAGGTGTAAACTTACCAATTCTATATTATATTATTTAATTACTAAAAGGAATATAGGGTTGGGTGTGTTACAAGAAATACTATAGTAGAACACTAAGCCTAGGTTGCATAGCTGCATATTTGATAAGAATTAGTCTGAAAGTGAGGTTTATTCTCAAGTAGCGAAAGAAGTGACCTGTGAGAGCATGTCCAAAAAGCAAAAGGAAGACCTTGATCAAGAAAAGAACAAATGGTTAAGGTAAAGTAATCTACACTCTCTAATTTTAAAATGATTATGTGAATTGCTTGTTTTGAAATGAGAATTTATTTTCATGAGATGAGAAATATTTGATGAAACTGTCATGAACTAGAAATGTTTTCATATGAGTATAGTGATATTGCCTCTGCATGTTGAAAAGCATGAAATAGACTCTTTGCTACTTGTTTTAATTTGGGCTATTGGGTTATATGCTCATAGAGACAAACGAAATTTAGGGTGGACATTTAATAGCTGGTATGGTGTAATTACCATATTTTCCTGAGTTCAAGTATATTTTAAATTTATTAATTTATTAATTTTTTTACTAAAGATTTGAGTTAAATTGTCCTAGGAATTTCGAAAGTGAGGGAAGGACTAAATTGAAAGAAAAAGTTAGGGACTAAAGTAAAGAAAATAAAGGTTTTATAAAAGGATGAAATATAATCATTACTACTCTGAAATATCTCGTGCATTTATGATATGTCATCACGATGCCGAGAAAATATCTAAAAGTGTAATGGTTATGCCAGTAAAATATCTGGAAGCCATCATGACTATAGAAAATATCTAGGGGCAAAACAGATAATTTTTACCCAAGGGAAAAATGGTAATTTCACCCAAGGATAAAATAGTAATTTTAAAGAATTGTCATTTTACTTAAAAAATGATGACAAATTCCCTTAAGGATATTCCTTAAATTTTCAAAAATTATGGAAGCCAATAAAACGGTGAAATAGCCATTTTAGCAAAAAGGGTAAAATGGTAATTTTACACTAAGGGTAAAATTGTAATTTTACACCTTGAGGATAAAATTACCATTTTATCATAAAAACATTTATGGAATTTATGTTGTATCATTTTTCAAAATTTTAAAGCAAAAATGCAGAGAAAAGGTGGAAAATGTGAAGAATAATGTGAAAATTTTAAGGGCAAAATGATCTTTTCCCCTCCATTTTAAAGTCACGATTTTCTTCCTCCTTCCACCCAGAAATGAGATGTGAAAAACAGAGCAAGGAGAAGAGTTTTCAGTGTGAAACCAAGGAAGAAGAAGGGAGAAGAAGGAAGTGAAAGAAAGGCGGAAAATTGCAAATAAATCCACTTTTAATGCCAAGTTAAGGTAGCCTTACATTCCTATGCAATTTATTTCATGTTTCATGGTTGTTTTCAAGTTCTTTGATGTCAATCATGGCTGCCATGAACAGTACCACTTTTCTTTTTACATGCTTAAAATGCCAAAAATTCTATTAGATTTGCTTAAAATGATGTATGGTTGCATATTTGAATGTTGATTTAAAGCTTTGAAGTGTTTGTGAAAATTTTTCAATTTTAGTTCCATTTCCATGAAAATTCCTTATGGTTGAATCATGATGATATAATGCTTGGATGAACATGATTTTTTTGGAAAGATGATGTTTCATTACCTTTTTATGTTGAAAATGGAATAAATGAAGAGATTTGATGGAAACCATGATGTCTTCTATTTTCTTTCATCTTGGTCGTGAACATGTTTCACTACGGAAGAGAAAATGTTGTAGAAAATTGCCTATTTTCCTATCATGATCTCGGTCAAAGATGGAGGAGGAAAGAAGGATTGAATTTGTTATGAAATAATATGGTTTTCCTTTCTCTCTATACTTGGCTGAAAACACTAATTTGTTTGGGAAAGAAGTTTTGGTTGAAATTACTTAATTTTGTCTAGGTAACATGAAATTGTCTTGGATAAGAGAGAGTAAGATGTATATCTTGATGAAATAATGGATTTTTCTTAAATTCCCTCCTTGGATGAGACAACATGTTGGTAGGCAAGGGAAGAATTTGTTTAAACTTTGTATGGATATGTGTCAAAGTTGTTCTTGACCAAAGTGGAGAAAGAGAATTGTTATTTAATAAGCAACCATTAGTTTCCTTTTTCCTTCACTTGGCCGAAATTAATTAAGTGTAAAGCAAAGGATTTTTGTTTGAATATTATCCAATTCACATGATATTGCCTTGGTTATGGATGAACGGAGAAAGAAAATTTTGTAGCTTGATGAAATGGCATATTTCCTTTAATTCTCCTTCCTTAGATGAGACATCATGTTGTATGGAAAAAGAATATTATGAAACCTTGCCTAAGATTCTCATGGCATTTTGGCTAATAGTAAAAGAAAAAGGGAAATTGATGATTGGTTAGATTATTCCATTTTCTCTAAACTGACATCCTTGACCGAAAGCATGATGGATTTTATGAGAAATGGTTTATAAAAATATTTCATAGCTTTTGGTTAAGATAGGGAAAGAATGAAAGTCTTGGTGTTAATGGGTTTCTAAAAATGAAAAGCTTCAAAATCATGTTATCCTAGCAATTCTAATGTATCTTGAGAATGGGGAAAATTGTTTGTAAACATACCTATAAGTATGTTATGAGAATAGAAATACTTTTAGGTCTGTATAGATTGATAAAGAACGAAATGGAAATGGATGGCAAAGAAAAATACAAATGTTCACCTTAGGACCCTAAATGTGAAATGGAAAAATATGGCATGAAGAGTTGTATAGAAATATAAGGAAAATAGAATTATGTTTATAAAAAAAAAAAAGGAGCTAGAGTAGAAATTGAGAAATTACTAATTTTCCCTTATTTTCTTCTCTTAGACGAGATAACAACCTTATTTCTATGCAATTTGGCCATGAGATTGTTATGAGGGTCATAGTTTATGAAAGTGTAGTATCATGACAAGTTAAAGAAAAAGAGAGGGAAACATAGATAAAGAAAGGAAAGCATAGCAAGAAAGGAAAACATAGAAAAATAAGAAATAAAACTTAAAGGAAGTATTTTTTATATATGTTTTAGGATAGACAAGCTTGTAACCGAGTGACCAATTGTCAGTATGGGACGACCATTGGGCATTCCATAGTTATATCATAATTATGGATGGTCAAACATCCACTCGAAATAAAGATTTTAGAAAACACCATAATGGTTATAAAGTCTAAGTTAGTGTAACCTAGATGGTCAATAAGAAGGAGACATTTACTTAGAATTTGGCATAATCATGGGTACAAACTAAGTCACCCTAGATTATATAAAAGAGATAGCATACTGGGAATAGGATCTACCGGTAAGGGGTGGTGATCCATAGCAGCATGATCCGCCCAGAAAGCGAGGAGGAAATGATCTACGCAGTAGTAGTGATCTCATGAGCTTAATTTTAACAGTTTGCCTTTGGGCATAGACATACAATTGCCTCTTGGCATAGATACACATAAGGGTACCAGATCCACTGAGGGATGCCTCAGATAGTATCAGTGGCAGAATTGTCACATAAAGAATAAAATTATCTCATTCATGTAAGTAATGGTACGTGGAATAGTTCATTAGGTGACGCTCCCGACACTCTTAAGTCTTTCTTTCTTAGAGAATTGGCTGTTAGCCATAGATTGTTTATAGCTTTTGTAATGACCCCCTTATCCTACTTTACATACATCAGAGTATATACAAGTGGAAGTATAGAAATTTACAATAAATTTTCACTTTCCCAAATTAGGGAACATCAAAGGGCCGCTACTGGTTGAGTGTAACCTAAATAGACTCTTCTCTCTGTCCATTCAGATTCCACTTGACTACCTACTCAGTGCAGCATTTCTAATATCACCATATATTAACACATAATACTATGGAATATAGATTCTAACCGCCATACAGAGGCAATTGAGATATATTATGTCATAATTACTAAATCCATACATACATCCACAATCTCCTTAATGATTCATAAGATTCATTATACACATTTCAAATCCCAAACATTCATCATTAACTATATACAAAATCTTATGCCTAATACAAATCCAACTTAGTACTATATAGTTCTTTTGGCTTAGCTTGGTAGCCTTGGCACTCCTCTCATGCCCAGCTATCTCCTAAGCATCCCCTATTCCTAATCATCTGAGCAAACAACTTAATGAGATCATATGAATCCCAGTAGAGCAATTTACAGATGAATTACTTTCAAAATTAGTTGCATACTCAGCTTTGTCAAGAACAAAAAACATCTCCCCAATAATTTAGTTCAAAAACAAGTGAATTACTAAATACTTTCAAACTTATAATAAATATGGGAAAAAAAGGCAAACATATCATGAGTATAACACATTAATCTGAAAATGATACTTAAAATCATGCCTGAAAATCTCATATATGATTTTTATCACACATCTCATGTGATCAATCATCTCAAATTACATGTCGTTTTATCTAAAAACATGATTTTGGTTGGGTGTGATTCGTAACACCAATCACACAAAAATAATGTCTTATTTTGTGAGTGTAATCTGTAATACCAATCACCCACTCAAGGATAGGCGAGAGCTAACTTCCAGGGCATCACCCGGCATGTGCACATTGCTAGTCTCATCCCCATACAGTCTATATGATAATACATACATATAGTCGACTAATACTCAAGGTTATAGGATATTATTCTTAAACCATAACATCACCCTGTATAGGCTATCCACCCTTTACTATTTAAACCTTTCATGGGGTTGTCCTATTTTAATGAATAATTCCTAAAAAATGTAAGCCAATTCAAATAAAACAATCAATTTATAAAATAGTCTACATGGGGAACATTCAGCGGCTGTCCCATACTAGCTATTGAATATCCACCCTAAGCTAGTCCGTTACTATGGCATATAACCCAATAGCCTAATCTAGCAAACATGCAATGATCATCTCATACACAGGCAACTTTTCTATACTCATATGAAAATCTTAAGTAATCAATCATGTTCAACAATCACTCCCATTCAATACACAGTTCATTCTCAAAGAAGTAATTCACAACATCAGTTAAAAGTCAAGGGAGTGTAGATTACTTTACCTTTTTACCGTTTACTCTTCTTTTGAACAGGATTTTCCTCTTTTACCTTAGGATAGTCCTCACAATTAGTTTCCTAAGGAAAATAATTCAAGTTTCACACGATTTTCCTTCCATTATGCACTCATGCAAATCCTATCTTAAGCTTTCACTAAGGTTCTCTCTACTTTCCCATTTTTCCTGCTATTCCTTTGATTTTATATCACTCTTCTCATGAAATTCTCATGTAAGATGATATTTGAACCTTATTCAAATCAAGACTAAAGATTACCAAGCTCAAATCCTATTTTAAAACCATTTCCTTGCATCAGGGGAGCTACTAGTCGGCTACCAGAGGTTAGTAGTTGGTTGATTTCTCTCTAAAAGGATGAATTCCACAAGACAAGGGCTCGACAGTCGACTGCCACATGCCTGGCAATTGACTAGTGCACCCTTGTGTGCGATTCTAGGCTTCACAGTGGCTTGACAATCAACTGGTGCATACTTGGAAGTTGACTACTAAGCTACTGTGTGCAATACTGGGCTTGCAAAGAACACAACAATTGACTTGTGCATGCTGGCAGTTGACTATTCTTTTCTTTGACAGTCCAAAAATGCTTGTTTTCACAGAATATAGCCCAGATTACTAGTCCATAACATCTAAAAATTATATAAGCTTAGTCCCTAATCATTTTCACACAAAACCCATACATTTTTAAGTCCAAAACATCAACCAAATCGGAGAATCTACATGAAAAACGAGTGGAAGAAAAACATAAATTAAGAATTCTAGTTTAAGCCTCAAAATTGCTAAATGGAAGCAGACAATCTCAACATTTTAGTTCAAAAATTCATTCCTACCCTCAAATAAACATCTAGATCGATTTATCTAGTCTAAATCGCAGAAAATTTGAAATGCCTTATGTTTTCCTATTTTCATTTTCCCTCTCAGATTTTGACAAATTTAGGGCATATTGTAGTAGAAATCTATTCCTATATGATGTTTAAGTAATTCTCTATAGCCTATAAGAAGAATTCTTACCTCAAATCTGAGTTCATAGGCTTCAATCTTGATTTCCTCAGCTTTTTGCCTTTTTCTCCTTTTTCCCATTCCTTCTCCTTCTTCTTACTCTATTAGCCAGTCCTTTCTTTTGGAGTGGGGAGTCCAGGTGTATATATAGGAGGAAAAGGTGAGATAGCTACACTTCAGGGACCTCTTAGCAAAATAAGGAAGTTACACTTTAGTCCCTCCTGTTTCAACCCCAATCTCCTTCATTTTATGTCAAATCTTCATATGAAATTTCAAGATTATAATCCGTATTAGAATTTCCAAGGGACCGGGTATTACAGTTTTCCTCATGATTGATATTTGTTTTCCTATGAATGATGAATAGTTTCCCTATATATCATTGATGTTCAGCAAACATTTCATATAATCATGATACTGCAAAATGTATAAGGTGAATGGTCATAATTGTCATGATACATTGCCATATAATGTAATCATATATGTAGACCATACACATTTAAGAGAATTATTTATTTAATCCCATAGACTGAAGTATGAAATCTTTGATAAAGTATGTAGAACTATTTTTTGTATCACTATGGTGGTACATACCAGTGTTTTCAAAATAAATTGGGAATGTTTAGCTTATGAGAATTTGTTTCTCATAAGTTATCCTGGTATGTATTAGATAACCAAGTATAATCTACAAATGGAGATATGAGTAGCGTTGATCAGAATATCTATAAAAAAAATGATATAAGAATATTATTAAAAAGGGTTTGAGCGACAAAATTGTTGCCTCCTTACCCTAAGAAACTGATTAGATTTGTATAACGTTGCAAACATTAGTTGGATGGAAATAGATAAAGAAAGTTTAAATTTTTTCACTGCATTATTATTTTAATTTATTTAGTATTCCGCTGTGTAATGTATGGATGTAATACCGAGTAAATAGTCCTAAGCCTAATAAATGTCAATCAAAAGAAAATTGAAAAAAAAATTTACTTGGGTAATAACTAAGCATAAAGGAAAAGATGACATGCCAATCTCATAGCTAAATGGTCTATTAAAGAAAATATTTATAAAAGAGGCTATAAGATTGGGGTGTTATATATGGGACAACCATTAGGTGTCCCTCTTGGAGACTACTTTAAGGAATGTAACAATTTTCAATTTGAATGGTCTATATTTGTTAGAGGTTATTCTTTAAACCAATACAATCCTATGGAAGGCTTTAAGGAGTAAAAGGAGGATAGTCTGAACTATAAAAACATATTGATTTAAGGGTAAAATTCTATAACCCTAAGTATTAGTCACCTATTTGTATATATTGCTGTATAGTCGGGTAAAGAATGAGACCAGCGATGTGCATATGTCAAGGGATGCCGTGGAAGTTAGATTCTCATGTTACATGGATAAAAGGAAGTGTGATAATATCACATGGATAAAAGGAAGCATGATAATCACTGGGAGGATGGTCCTCCTAATAACAATAATCTTAGTCACATGGATAAAAGGAAGTGTGATAATAGTTTCAGATTGGAAAACAGCCTATAATGAGATGATGATTTTTATAATGTTATAATGATATACATATTAATTTTTGGAAATATGCAATATTATGTGCTTCTTGCATTAACATGGAACTTGTTATACAAATGAAGTTTGAAATGAAATAACAGGCACTATGAATATGATATTTTGACTAAAATATGGTCATATACTCTATGATATTAATTTAAATTATATGGTTTTATGTGTTTGGTGAAAATTCCCATGTGTTTAGTGGAAATGGAATATAGATGAGCAATTCACTTATATGTTGATGTAATATAGGGGAGAGGTTTTCTGTACCATGAAAAGGGTACAGCTGAACTTTTAAATATTTTTTGAAATTATAAATTTGTAAATTACTCTATTGGGATAACCATATCTCATTAAGTTGTTTGTTCAGATGATCAGGGTATGATGAGCCTAGAAATTAGCAGGGCTTAAGAGGTGTATTGAAGCTACAGGACATCCTAGAAGAGCTATAAAGTTTTGATTCTTATAGGGTAATTTGAGTTGGCATATGGGCCATGAATTGTAATTGCAATGATGATTATATGATTATTTGGATGAATGCCATAGGGTATGAAATTTTGAAATGGAGATGATTGTATTGAAATGTAATGGATTAATGGTAGCTTTATCTTAGTAGCATTACTACAAATGATATCTCGATTGTTTATGAGTGAATGGACGCTTTAGAATTTCTTATTCCGGAGTACATAAATTTGTAAATTCTACCAAAGGTAAATTTCTATCCCAATTGCCATTTTGTTCTAATACACACGCTCTAAGCATATCTTCTAGAGTCTGAATAGTTCTTTCAATCTGCCTATCAGTTTGTGGATGATAAGTAGTATTGAAACTGAGTTTAGTATCAAAAGCCTCATGCAAGGCTCTCTAGAATCTAGAAGTAAACCTAAGGTCTCTATCATATACTTATTAGTAGGAACTCCGTGGAGTCTTATTATTTCGTGTATATACAATTGGACCAACTTATCTAATGAGAAATTTATTTTGATGGGTAAGAAATGTTTTTAATTTTCGCTACGTAATGTGTGAGATCCCAAGTGTAGTAGCCTAAACCAATAATACTAATTATGTCATTTGATAAATATTTAAAATTTGACTTGGGTAAAGGAAGTAATAATCACCAATCTTATAGTACATTGCTTTTATTATTTGAATCACTTAAAAAAGAACTGTAGGGTTACAATTTGGTATTGGCAACGAGAATATGCTCTGATTTCCTTGTTTATGCTCTTATTTTTATGTGATGTCCTGTTACCATTATAATGTGATGTATATCCTGTGTGATAGATATGTAATGTAATCTGATGATGTCTATATATCCTACGTGATGGATATGAAATGACTGCATAAGTATGGGTATGAGATGTGAAACATAACTGTATAATTCATACATTGTATCCCAATAGGCATAATGTTTTACATGGTAATAAAAAGAACGTAGTGATTTTTTGTAAGAGTATGGTGGTACAAATCAGCGATTTTTAAAACAAGTTGTTATTGCTATTGAGATTTATTCTCATTAAAATATTGGTTTGTATCAGATGCCTAGATATCAGATGCTGCTAGAGATGGAGGTAGAGATGGTGGAAATACCCTTCTTGGGATATTTCCCAGTTGTGAAGGAATTGTGGATCCTTTTTGTGTTAGAAATTCCCCCTAAACCTTGATTATATGAAGTTTAGGATTGTATAGTAAAATTTTAACATGCCTAATACCCTAAATCCTTATTAATATTTTGGAAGGATCAGGAGGATGATTTTTGGTGGATAGGACGAGGGCATATATGAATTAGGATATATGAGCTAAAAAACCACTAGTGGTCTTTTGTTAAATGGGTATGAGTAACAAGCTTGTTGTCTCATTATCCTAGTTGACACACTCACATATCCATAGGTATATGTTTGATGGGTGACACTTGTAAATATTACAAATGAATTATGTATGTATATATTTATATATCTTATCTTAATTGTTTTAATAATTTTCCACTGCGACATTACGTGTGAGAATCCCGAGTGTAAAATTTCCAAACTAGTAACACTTAATTATTTAGTTTGGTAAAAGTTAAAAAAAAAAAGAAATTTACTTGGGTAGAGGTAGTAGTAACTCACCAATCTTGTATATTATACTATATTATTTAACTAACTAAAAGGAACCATAAAAGTAGGGGTGTTACACTATAGAGATCGGTCCCACTCTAGAAACTAACTCTATATAAAATTCTACTTCTCTCTCTAGTGGAAGACTAGAGATCTCCTCGAGAAAGACATTAAGGAACTCCCTAACTATAGGGATACTATCAAGCTTATGCTGACTCTCAGCCTCAAAAGAACATAGGAAACTTAATCGTTGGATCTTTTCCTCTGTACCCCTATTCACAAGTATAGTGTCCATAAAAGTCACTGACTTCTCAAAATAGTTTAGCACCACCTTATTAAAAGACAGATAGTCTATCCCAAGAATGACATCCAAATCTACCAACGATAAACAGATAAGGTCAACAATAAAAGGCTTACTTTCAATAATGATTGGGCAATTTAAGCAAATTAAAGAAATTAAAACCTATTTTCCCGTAACAGTGGAAATGGATAACTCATAAGGCAATTTAGTTATAGGTAAGTTCAATCTTTCCACACATTCAAGGGAAATAAAAGAATGAGTGGTGCTAGAATCAAATTGTATAATTAAGAAAGTATCATTTATAAAACATTAACCTTTAATTAAATCATCGAACTAGTCTACCTCTTTGCCTTTGAGGGTATAGACTCTCCCCCTAGTCAGAGGCTTAAAGGCCTCAGTTAGTTTCATCCACAATGGGAACTCCTTGATGAAATGTCCTAGCTTACCACACTTGTAATAGACATTCTGTCCTAGCCAACATGGCTTATTCCCATGATTCTTCCCACACTTGGGGTACCTGTCTAGAGCAATTTGCCCAACCATAGGCTTCTTCTCTGATTGAGCTTTACCTAACTTTCTCTCTTTTTCCTTGGCAAAACTCGGCTGTGATTTCCTCTTAAGGGGATTTGACTCTCTTCCCCTTCTTAGTCTCCACCAATCCCTTTGAAACTACACGACATTTCTTAGCCAATATGGCACAATTCATATCTTTAACGAAGCCACAACATTCTTCAGTTTCGAATTCAGCTGGGCCTATAAGTGCATGGCCTTCTAGGATTCATCCTACCTCAATTGCAGATAGGATGAGAACTTAGACAACTCCTCAAATTTTTCCAAGTAGTCATCAAAAGACATGCCCCTCTTTTTGATCTTCATAAACTCTATTTCCTTCTAATTCCTCACACTTTGAGGGAAATATTTCTCTAGAAACACTCCCTTGAAAGAATCCCAAGTGATTTGGATCCCCTCGGCCTCCATTAATAGGTTGGCCCCTTTCCACCAGTGCTAGCCCTCTCCAACCAGCATGTAAGTGGAGAATTGGACCTTCTGGGCCTTTATACTCCCCAGAACTGCAAATAACTTATCCATTTCCTCCAACTATTCCTCTACCACCTTTAGGTTGAACTCTCCTCTAAAGGAAGGAGGATTGGCTTTCTAAAATTCAGACTATCCCTTGTAAGCCTAATCCTCTACTTGTCTGCCCATAGGATTAGGGTTGTGATTTACATTTTGGTTTTCCTGCATCTATCGAAATACTTCAGCTATAGTAGCCTTTTGTTGAGTGGTAGTAGCAGCCTATTCCCTTATGGCCTCTACCATCGACGTTAGGGTTTGCATAACCCTGGCTAAGTCCACATCACCATCTTTATCCTATCCTAGGAGGCATCATACCTTACTCTTCGAAACAAACAATATTGAGGTGATCAGTCTCATTAACAAAATATTTATAAGAGAATATATAACTCCACAGGAAATATTGTACAACCACAAACCTAACACTTCATTCCTCAAGTCAAAACATAACACATAATAGTAACTAACCTATAATAGTCTCTATCCTAAGGAATCTACCCTCACTACTGAGTCAGCTATGTGCTAATCGTGGTAGCCATGCTCTGATGCCAACTAAATGTAACACCCTTTAGCCTATAGTTCCTTTTCTATTAATTTGAAAGATATAATATGTAAATATCATAATAATGGTATGTTACTATTACTTTTACCCGACAAAAATTTAATTTTTTATGAAGTTAATTAATTAAGTGCCATGGGTTCTACACTCGGGTTCTCACTCAAGAATGGCAGCGTAATATCACATCATATATATATAGTTTACTCTAAATAACTATACATAAACATACATACTTAATTTGCTACTTGTCATTAAATAACTATTGGGTATGGAGGCAACATTCTTGCCACTCATAACCCCATCAAATTGCCTACTAGTACTTGCTAGTTAATCCATAGATCCAAGTTAAGATAGGCTATACAAGAGAAAATCTATACTAGCCTTTCTCAAAAATCATAAAGACTAGTACAAAATAAACATGTGCCTATACTATCTAAAATAAATAATTTCATGTACCCCATGAATGGTACGTCTCTCCTTGTTACCTTCATCTTCAGCCATGGACCTACATACCTAGTACACGCTAGCATGTATGTGATGTTATTTTATACATATTTGTTTGATGTTATTTGTCCATGTAGAGCAAATTTGGGCTTGGACAACCTTTAGAGCACCCAAAATGGACCATTTGGGCTCATTTTCCTTATTGGGCTGAGCCAATGCATTTAATGGGCCAAAAAGGAGTGGGTGACCTATGAAAAAGAGGAGATCCATGGAAGGGAGCAATAAGAGCAGATAGCTCATCATGAAGGAGAGAATCGAGACGTTGAGGCGAAGAGATTTCTGGACAGAGGTGAAGTAGCTCCTAGAGGTGTAGCAATGCCGACCAAAGACACTATCGTCGACACAACCACTGGATCCACGAGACGTGAGCTGTAACCTAAGAGAGTTTTGCACATGACAGAGGCGACTTGCTCTACTAGGGCTTGGCGATTTTGATCAGAAGTAGTGGCATGACAGGCTCCGGTGACTGGGGAAGATTGATGGGACACCATTTCTTCCTGCATACAATGATTTTTCCACATTTTTCATGCAATATGCCATCGAAAATCATCCATCCGTCCCTCGGCAACTCAATCGCGACCTTCCACCTGCTCGTTGGTAGTCTATGGAGCAATTTTTTGTCGGGTACCTCAGGACTCGACCCGACCCATGAGGTTTCCAGTGGGCAATCCGAGAATTTAAATTTTTTGGTCCCTTTTCTGTTAATTTTCTAGCTACCATTCCATATAGCTACTATTAAGAATTTGAGAAGACAGGGGCATGCATAATTTATACTATTTTTATCTCCTGTATAATTGATTTTCTATGGATTATCTGATGGAATTGCCTATTATTATGTGTGGCTAAATTTGTAAAACCCATTAGGGTTCTTGACTGTGTTGTTATTCTTTTTTAAATTGTATGGATTGTTGGTTCTGATTGTGTAATATTCTTTTCGATTATAAATGCATTGTTTAAGTTTTCATTAGAAGTCGTCGTTATGAATGCTAATTAGATTTCTTTTTGAGATTACGAGATGGTAATTGAAATTAGAACCTAATCGCAGAGAACAGATAATTTTTTCTTAAAGATAAAGTTAATTAATTGTTGGATTAAGATGTAAACATCTTACGACCCTTAATAGTAGTGGATTAAAATAGTAATGCTGATATAAAATTAATCATTAGGAAGACATTCTAGTGATAAGTTCTTAGGTTTAAGAAATTCAATTGTAATGATAATGAAGTTGAATTTGGTTTAGAATCCACTCACAGGTAGCATCATTAGATTCAATAGTCCATTACCCTTGATGTGTTTTCCAACTAGTATAGGTCCCCAATGAGTTTGCTTTCTTTGTATTGAGTAATTTCTTTCTTATTCATTGTTGCTGGTTAGTTATTATTACATGTAGTTAGAAATTAGTTATTTAGAAATCAATCACTTTGACTTTAAGGCTAGATAATAGAGAACAAGTAGTAACTCTGGACTTTCTCGTTCTTGTGGGATACAACCTTGATACTCACCATTGCACTAGACTATATTGATAGGTTCATTATCTTAGGTGTAGTTGCATTGGCAACACACATCACCTGTTTTAAAAACTATTGACCTGTACCATCGTATTTATATGGAAAGTCTCTACATTCTTTTCATCACAAAAATGTAACACATACTACTAGGATGTAGTGCATGAAGCATACTTTCATGTCATGTGCTCATATCTATGCATGTACATTTAAAACATATAAACTTTACAATATGGGATGTCCATTCATTATCATCTTCATCATAACTTTCACATTCAACATTCAATGGGTAATAAACATGCCTTTACATTTAACATATAAGCAAGAGAAACAAACATATCATACGAGTTATCGGTAGTGCCGCCCAGTGAATAACTCCACATACCACTACATTCATGCATCAGTTTACTTAACATCATATTTGACAATTCTACCACTAGTACTATCTGAGGCATCTCCCAGCCAGATTTGAGTACCCCTTATTGTTCCTTACCAACTCTGACAGATCATCCCTTACTAGCAGGATGATATCCCTTTTGTCTCAAACGGGGCTGGTATAACTCTCTCTATATAGTCCCTGTCTACTCAAATAGATCATCTGTAACATCCACTCCTTCTACATATTAAGAGATGTTTGTTGATTTTAAATGAATTAAATGCTTGTATTTTTTGTATTAAATAGCATATAGATGCATTAGAATGAGAGTTTTAGGTTAAGACAAAGAATAAGGACTAAATTGAAAGGAAAAAGATAAAGTGAGGATAGAGGTGTGAATTTCCAAAACTTCAGGGCAATAGACCATAATTTAGCCAAAGATTTACTATAGCAATAGAATTTTGAAACTTCCCGCCAGTGAGCTAGGGACAAAAGGGTAATTTAACATAGAGTTGGAGAAATTATCATTTTAGTCAAAATGGTCAAGAATTAAGAGTAGAATTGCAAATGACTGAATCACCTATAAATAGGTGAAGTCTCCAATGCACTTCATTGTGTAACTTTAGTTCAAAATCTAAAGAGAGAAAGGACGAGCTAAAGGGAGAAAGAGTTGGAAGTGTGAAGGAAGAAAGATGTTAATTAGATTTAAGCATTCCAGAAGCTAGGGAAACTTACCAAACACTTCACCATCATCAAACACCAAGTTTAAATCAGCAAAAAGGTAGCAAATCACCAATCTCTCTTATTTTCAAAATTTACTATTCATGGTTGGAAATTCTGAGTTTTCATAATTTTAAACTATTTGAATATACTTGTGAATGCATGAATGCAAATCTGAAAAATAGGTTTTTCATAGTTTTTAAAAAAGAGTTTAAATCTAAGATTTGAGCATGATTAATCAGTAGTATGGGCTATTTTTGTGTGTTAAATGAATCTTTTATGCTATTATCGAGTTTTTAATCATTAAAACTATTTTAAAAACATGTTCTTGGGCTAAAATAATTGGTCAATGGCAAGTTTTAAACTAGATCATAATGTAGCAGTCGACTTGTAGACCCTACCATTCAACTGTCATGCTCCTAAGTTACCTAGAAACATGTTCAGAGTTTTAGCAGTCAACTGCCAGTAGCTGAAAGTCAACTGCTGTAACAACGGAAAAGATTCCAAAGAGTTTTTAAAGGATTTTAAAAGATAAAACTTGATTTTAACCCTAATCCCAAACAAACGAAGATTGACACGTATTTCGAGGATAATGACTGGACATAGAAGGTCCTTTGAAGCCAGAAACACAATCAAACAGAAAGAAATGTAATTCGGCGATCAGAAACTGACGGAAGGAGTTTCGTGCGTCACTTTCGTTGACGGAGGCCAAGACTTTCGCATAGAAATGCGTGTCAACGTCTGGAAGGATGCTGACACCCTAAAAGATCCCCGGGTGGCCTGGGAAAAGTCGGGATCGCCCCTGGAGGCTTTAAATTACGCAAACTCCCGCCATTTCTCCCATTTCACTCTCTCTCCTCACCACACTCTCTCTCTCTTCTCTCTTTTCTCTCTCCACCTTCCTCCACCGTGAACGGCCACCACAGCCACCGTGGGCCGCCACCAAGGGTACCAACCGACGCCTCATCGCCACAACCACCAAAGAACCAACCTCCGCCACCAACAGCCGCCGGAAAAATGCCGTTTTCCCCCTCCATCGCGCGAAATTTCCCCAGCCCGATTCGCCGCCGTCTGACGCCGTTGACCCTCACCGCCCCCACCACCGTGTAGCTGAGCCGCCACCGCCTCCAAGAGCTTCGGCCGCCGAAGTGAGGCCGGACGCGCCCGGATTGAAAACGCCGTCCGCCGTGAAAGACGCTTCGTGGCCGGAAAACACCGCCGTGCCACCACCGTATTCGGACTCCTGAGCTTGCGGGCTTCACCGTGGTGTGATTTTCGAGACAAACCGCACCTCACCACCGTGCGCCACCGTCCGCCGCCGTGTGCCGCCGTGCCGGAGTTTCTGGACGTGCATCTCGGCGAGATCACCGGGATGTAGAATTCCATAATCCGAGCACAGTGGTAAGGTCCTTTTTCCCAAAAACTAATGTTATATGACTGAAATGGCTGCTGAACGTAATTAGGCAATTAATTAACCTAGGTAACTGTGTAACCGGGTTTAGGATTGAAAATTGGATGATGTGACGAATCTAAATATTCAATTTTATGTCCAGGGAATTAATTGGGCTCAGAAACTGAGATTTTGTGGAGTCCTGACTTGAATTGAAGCGACCGGAGACCAGGTAGGATAATTTACACTTCCCGAACCCTAGGATTGATTTAGTGAATACCTGACTGATTTAGACGACTTGTATGGATTTGCGTGCTGCTTTTGATGGGATAAAATTGCATGCCTGTGTGCTGAAAACCCTAATTGCATGTTAGATACCTTGTTTATCGAGTTTAGATGCCTTTAGGATGGATTTACTTAGGGTTGGGTACTTGATAGTCGGTATGGGACGGCCGTTAAGTATCCCTCGTACAGGAAGCTTTTAAACGAAATTATTTTTATCAAATTGCTTTGTCTTGAGTTAGGGATTGCGCGTTAAACCAGGACGACCCTAAGAAAGGTTTAGGGAGTATAAGGGTGGATAACCTACACGGGGAAACGTTGTGATTTAGGCGTGATACCCTAGAACCCTGAGGAATAGCCGACCGAGTGCATGTGAGTTCGAATAGACTGTATGAGGATGAGAATTGGCGTATGTGCACATGCTAGGGGACGCCCTAGATGTTGATTCTCACCCGGTCCTTGAGTGAGTGATTGGTGTTACGGATCACACTCACAATATAGGCTTGATTCGGGTGATTGGTGTAACGGATCACACCCAACGATAAGAGAGGTATTCTCTCTAGACTACGTGCAATTAGAAGATGATTTAGATTTGGTTACAGCGGATTTGTAGCCAACGTGGATTGAGAGACACAGGGCATGAGATTTTACTTGATTTTGATAATTGATTTTAAAAGAAAATGGATTTTCTGATTGTGATATATTGCCGCAATTTCCATGTGTTTAAACGATTTTAAAGATAAGGTATTCCTTTGTTAACCGATTTCGGAAGACGATTTCGGTGTTCACACCGCTGAGTATTCAACTGGTTTTCGAATGATAATTAAATTGTAAATTATTCTACTGGGATTCATATCTCATTAGGTTGTGTACTCAGATGAACAGGGGATAAAAGGGGGAGCCCAGACGATAGCCGAAGCTGACTTGAGGATAGACGGAGAATGATTAGCTTAGGCTTGAATTATTTGTATATATACTTTGATGATGATGTTATTTAAACGGATTCTGGTTCTTGTAAATTTTGTATGGACTATTGAATGTATATATAACGTTTCAGATAGTATGTATGGATTGTAGCGATGAATTGATGTTGCTGTGTATGGATTTATATTAGTATGTTTACTGCTGTTGTTGGACTGGCTATTGAGTTTTAAACAGGTGATTCTGTATTTGGGATATGATCAAATTACAGAGGAAACTCTGCCGAATTTTCGGTAGAATTTACCGCTGTAAACTTATAGATTTGAATTGAAATGTGTATGAACGTATGACGTGACATGTATATGAGTTTTAGATTTCATTCCAGAGTTATTATTGATGATGTACGTATGCGTATTTAGTTAGCTGCGTGTGAATCAGGGTTGAACGAAATCCGAATGGATAACGGAGAATCTATTTGGGTTACGCTCAACCAGTAGCGATCCCCTGACGTTCCCACATAGGAAATAAACATTCAGAATACCCCATATGCTTCCGTTAATCAGATAAGCATCACGTATGACGTATTAGGGGGTCGTTACAACTGCCGTATTCTTATTTTCCAGAAATTAGCCAAGAATAGAGAAATTGACTGTCGGGGTCCTGAAAGTTGACTGATTGCTCTCTGTTTGAAAAATTTTTGGGGCAACAAGCTAGAAGTCGACTGCCAGGAGGCTAAAAGTTGACTTATAGCTCTCTGTTTTAGGAAATCTAACTCAACCTAGTTTAATCCATAATTAGCCTAATACTTCACTCAAATGTAGGATTTAATCTTAAATTGTGATGGATAACATGAGAAATAAGAATGTTTGAGAAATTATGAGAAAGATAAGAGAAGTAAGAGATTTTAATTGAGCATAAACCATAAATGAGAGTAACTGCAAATGGTTGATCCATGAGAATAGCTGCATTTGGTTATACTATGAGAATAACTGCAACTGGCCATAATCCAGGAAAAGTTTTGTAGACGATTAACTACGAGAATTATTGCTGACGGTTAACCACGATAATTAATACTGACGGGTAACCACAAGAATGAATGTAGACGGTGAAAACCATGAGAATGATTGCAGGTGGCTCGTGACCACAAGAAAACTCATTTATAAATGGAAATATTTAAAGATTTCTTTTGTGATGTTTTTTATTTTGGCCGTATCAAATTGCATGATTTCTTTGTTTTTGCTCTTTATTGATATGAGAATATGAGTTGTTACTATTGCAGTCTGAGAATGCATCTCATGTGATGAATATCTATTGAAGTGTATGTGTAATCATAAGCATATGCATGAGATATTTGTATAACCCATATACATTATTCCAATAGAATAATATTTTAAATTATTATGAAAAAGAATGTAGTGGCTTTTTGTATTCATACGGTGGTACAATCAGCTATTTTTAAACATAGGTGATTATTACTACTGAGAAATATTTCTCATTAAATGCTGGTTTGTATCAAACACCTAGGTACAGGTGTTGTTAGAGGTAGAGATAGATGTAGTGGAGATACCCTTTCTGGGGTATTTTCCTGTGATCACTAGACTATGGGTCCTATTTGTATTTTAGTTACCACCCTCCCCCTGACTATATGCATAACTAAGAGTTTATAGTATTTTGACATGCCCATTTCTATGAATCCTTATTAGTATTTTGAAAGGACCAGGAAAATGATTTTGGTGTAAGTAAGGAGGGCATATATGTATTAGGATATGTGAGATAGAGAATTTTTCTTAAAACAGGGTATGAGTGGTAGACTAGTTGTCTCCTTACCTTGTTCTGGCTCACATATCTATAGGTATATATCTGACACCCACTACTATTTATGTTTGTATAAATATTATGTATAGTTGAATGTGAATGTAAATATCCCTATATCTACCTATTTTATTTAAATTTCTCTATTTATTTCTGCTGCGTAATGTGTGCGAACCCAAGTGTAGTAACCCTAACTAGTGGCACTCAATTATTTAACTTAGAAAAATTTAAAAATATACTCAGGTAGAGGCAGTAGTAAACTCATCAATCCTATATTATATCACCTTATATTATTTAATCACCTAAAAGAAATATAGGTTGGGGGTGTTACATCATCCCTGACCAACAGAATCGATATCCCTTTCATCCCAAATGGGGCTGGTATGTTAACTCATAGTATCGCTATCCAACTCTGGACAGGTCTCATCCACTCCGCTTTTGCATATCATAAGGCTACGTAATCTCCATCCCTTTTTGATGGATCACACTCTCGGTAGCCTTTGGAAGATTACACTAACTTAGAGTTTGCAACCATCATGACATTTTCAAAATCATCTATGTTCGGGTAGATGTAACCATCCTAATTTCATGGAACAACCATGGAATGCCTAACGACTGTCCCATACCAATAATCGGTCACTCGATCATAAGCCTATCTATCACTAATGCATACACTTAGAATATTTCACTCCTTCCTTTGTTATGTTTTTTCGCTCCCTTGTATCACTATCACAAGGATCCTCTAATCCTAGTGACACGTGACCTTACTTCTTGCATGTTACCCACTACATGCCAAATTTAGATCCTTAGTTTGAGTGAGATTTTGAGCTAATTATATCTCAAAATAGGTTATTGAGCTCCTTATCTAAAACATTAGGTTGTCAGTTGACTGATCTTATGCTACCACTCGATTACTAGCTTGCTGCCTTTCTGAACAAGCCTTGTCCAAGAGCTACTAGTTGGCTGCTAAAGGCTTGGTAGTCAAATGCTAGCCTTCTGTGAGGTATTTTTGGGAAACTAGACCCGACAGTCAACTGTTAGAGTGGGGCAGTTGGTGTAATATCCTCAATTCTATGATATCAGGTATGTCTTAGAATTCTAGACTCAATATTTTTATGCATGAAAAATAGTCCAAAAATTATTTTATATTACCTTAAACAAAGGAAGGACTAAACTAAAAGAAAATGATTAGGGACTAAAATGAAAGGAAATTTGTTTCACAAAATATCCTGATAGTAAGCATGCAAATTGAGGTGCATTTATGGCGCACATTTATGAGGTTTGAAAATGGCGCCAATGTCATTAATGCTGCAAGAAAAATTTTTAGGAGCAAAATGGTCAAAATTTTATCTGAAAATAAGAATAAAATATTTATTTATCAGATAAAATGGCTAATTTTTATCTAGAAAATTATGAAATTGCCTTTAGAATATTTTTCCAAAATTTTTCAAAAAAAAAAATTTTTTTGGTACGCACTTAAGAGGGGTAAAATGGTCATTTTACCATGAAGGGCAAAATGGTAATTTTGATACCAAGGATAAAAAGGTAATTTTATCACAAGGACATAAGGAAAATTTTACCTAAAGAAACACTTTAAAATTTCTAAAATACCCTTACATGTCAAGGTTTTAAGAAGGAAAAAGTGAAGGGTATTTTGATCATTTTGCCACTAAGGGCAAAATGGTTATATTAGCCAATTTAAATAAGTCACACTACTTCTTCTTCTCCTCCTTAGCAAAGAAGACATGAAGGCTTTTGGAAGGGAGAAATACCATAGACTTCATAAGGGAGAAAAGGGAGAAAAAGCAAGGAAACTTCAAGGTTTATCCACCAAAAATTGTACATCAAGGTAGCTTAGCATTCTTCCATCACTTGTTTCACGTTTTAATGGATTTTTCTAAGCTTTTGAGAATTTCATGGTTGAATGAACAATATATGAATAGTGATGTTCTTAATTTTACATTCTTAAATTCTCAAAATTTCTATGGATTAATGCTTAGAAAGTAGTATGGAGTTGTTTGTGATGGTTAATTTCAATTATGAAAGTGTTTGTGTTCATTTCCCAATTTTGTTTCATTTGCCCTAAAACCCCAAATTCATGAATTTCATGCCAAATTGTTTGTTTTGCCTTGATTGTTATGGATAAATGGTGTTTATAGATGTTGAAAATGGGATTAAAGGAATGATTATATGAAAAATGATGATTTTTGCACAAAACTCCTCTTTAGGCCATGGCTAGAAAAATGAGATTTGAAAAATTTTAAAGTAGCTTATTGGTAATTCAAGTTATAGCCAATAGAGGATAGAATAGATGTCAATTGGTTGAAAGGCCCAATTTTGCCTAAAAATCTCATCTTGACCAAGAGTATGCAAGTTTTTGATGAAGGAAATGTGTTGAAAATTTTGTGTGTGTGTCTTGGTTGAAGCAAGATTAATTGGCAATTATTTTTATGCAAAATGATTCCATTAAATTCCATGTAACCTACTTGACCAATTTTAGGACATGGAAATATTTATGGAAAATTTTTGTACAAAAATATAATGAAATTGGTCAAAGTATACAAAGGAAATAATATAACATTGCAATTAAATTTTAATGAATATTTTGTGCAATCTTGGCAATTCTAGCAATTTGTGTGCATGCTTAAGTGTGGGGAGACAATGATTATACAAACCTTGGGTATGTATAATTAGGTGAGAAAGGGGAAAAATGGAATAATAAGTAGGAAATGGAAAAGGTTCAACTTTGAAACCCTTTAAATGCAATAAAATGTGAAAAAGGGAATTTAGTGTAAATGGGAAGGAAAAGTAAATTTATTTTTCTTATTATATGGCAAGAGTGACAAATATAAATTTTTAAGTATGAAAATCTTAAATTTCTTAAGGATTTCTCTTGACCAAGAATGAACCTTCCTTTTTATACAAATTCAAGAATGGAATTGTTATTGAGATTTAAAGGTTTTCTTTTTAGAAAGTGAGAATGATAGTATCATCATGAAGAGGAAAGAAAAGGATTGATTTATGACATAGATAAGGAAAAACATAGCATGGTATTGGAAAACATTGAATGGAAGGAAAATATTTGAATGTTCAATAAAGAGAAATATAGAGGAAGTAATTCCAATATATGTTCTAGGGTAGATAGGCTTATAACCGAGTGACCAATTTTCGGTATGGGACGGCCGTTGGACATTCTATGGTTGTATCATAAATTTGAATAGTGAAACATCCGCTCGGAATGAAAGAATTTCAAAAACGCTGTGATGATTGTGAGTTCTAAGTTAGTGTAACCTAGATGGCCAATTGAATAGGGGACATTTACTTAGAATTTGGCAAAATTATAGGATTAAACCTAATCATCCTAGTTGATATATATATAGGAAATAGCATACTAGGAAATGATCCATGATGTAGGTTGTGGTGATCTATGGCATCATGAACCGCCCATAAAGCGGGGAGAAGATTATCTATGTGAATAACAGTGATTCCATGAGCTTAGTTTGACTGAACCCTGGGAGAGATTCCCACTTAGATCTGTCTTTATGACATGATCACTAAATGTGAATGGGTACTTGGATCCACTAAGGGAAGCCTCAGATGTACCAGTGGCAGAATTATCACACACTTGATAGAGCGGCTATCTCATTCATGCACGTTGTAGTATGTGGAGTAATTTATACTTTCGATACTCTTGTGTCTCTCTGAATTGAAAATATGGCTTTTAGCCAAATATGAATGTTTATTTTCCTTATAAATAATACAGTTTTCCATGAATGATAAATGTTGTTTCTCCTGAATTATCTATGGCTGAATGGAAATGTAATGAATGTACTTTCCTGATTATGGTACTAAACGGTATACGGTGAACTATGATTGTGACTGAAATTGATACTATTTTTATTTTATAACTGATATATTACTAATATACCTCATAAACTTCATCCTATACATCTGACTGGTTTATTTATAGCATTTCCTAAAAATGATGGAACTTAAGAATAAGGAATGTAAATTGTTTTTCATACCCATACGGTGGTACATACCATAGATCAGAAATGAAATGTGGAATGCGTAGCTAGTGAGAAATTATTTTCTCATTATTTTCTGGTATGTATCAGATGACTAGGACCATTATGGTACTACAAGACAGAAGGGATTAGCTATCCAACCCAAGAAATGGAATAATATATATTATGCTAGAAATACATATAAGTATATGGATATGTAAGGCATACATATCAGGTTTATGAAAAATAGTTAAAAAAGGTGTGAGTGGCAGGTTTGTTGCCTCCTTACCCTATGAAAACAAGAAAAATACATATATCCTGCAGTATATGTAACAACGTTGTAACGTTGAACTGGATGTAAATGTATGTAAAGGAAAAAGTTTAAATTTATCCTGAATTTTTATGGATTATGGTGTATTATTATTAGACTTCCGCTGTATTGATAATTGAATGTGATACCTGAGTAAGGATCCGAACCTAATGAAATGTATACTATAAATGGATATTTAAAGAACTCAAGTAAGAAATAAAGGATAGAAGTGCATATAACACACCAGTTTCTTAAGTGAAGGATTTTTCAATAAATAATATTTTAAAAATGACTATGAAATTGGGGGTGTTATAGTTGGCTACTAGCTTTCTAGAAAATAAAGAACACGACAGTCGACTTCTAGAGGCTAGCAGTCAGCTGCTAGCATTCTGTAATGCTTTCTGGGTAGATGAAGAACACATCAGTCAACTTCTAAGGGTTGGCAATTGGCTTCTAGTATTTTATCTGCTTTAAAACTTATTGCTACATCTAGAGTTTTGCGTCAAAATGTGTTTTCAAACCATTTTCACAAGCCATGAACTCAATACCTGCATTTGAACATCATATAGCACTTATAAACTACCCAAAACTCAATTTAACATCTCTAAACACTAAGATCAAACCATTTTTTGCACTTAGGGCATAATCCCACTTTCACATTCAATAGAAACATATATGAGCATAACCATTCAGCAAGCAACACCCAATAGTGTAACAGTCCCAATTCTATGGTTCCTTTTTAGGTATTTATATAATACAATATAATATATACAAGATTGGTGAGTTATTACTACCTCTACCTGAGTAAATTTTTAACTTTTTACCAAGTTAATTAATTAAGTGCTACTAGTTTAGGCTACTACATTCGGGTTTTCACGTGTTATGCAGCAGGAATAAATAAAGAAATTTAAATGAGATAGATAGATATAGGGATATTTACATTCATATTCAATTGTACATAATATTTATACATACATAAATTTTAGTGTGTATAGACATATACCTATAAATATATGAGTATGTTAACCAAGGGTAAGGAGACAACAAATCTGTCACTCATACCCTTTTTAACAAAATGGTACCTCGTATATCTTAATATATATATGCCCTTTTTTCTCTTTCTACATCAAAATTATCCTCCTGATCCTTCCAAAATATTAATAAGGATTTAGGGTATGGGCATGTCAAAAAACTACTATATACTTCTAGCTAAGCATACATTTAGAGGGTGGGTGGTAAATCAAATACAAGTAAAACCCATAGTCCAGTGATCACAGGAAAATACCCTAGAAAGGGTACCTTTACTGTCTCTATCTCTACCTCCAACAACACCTGGTACCTAGGCATCTGATACAAACTAGCTTTAATGAGAAATATTTCTCAATAGTAATAATCACCTATGTTTAAAAATAGCTGCTTGTACCACCGTACGAATACAAAAATCCACCACATTCTTTTTCATAATAGTTTAAAATATTGTGCTATTGGAATAAGGTACATGGATTATACAAATATCTCATGCATATACTTATGATTACACATGCACTTCAACAGATATTCATCACACAGGATACATTCTCAGACTGTAATGGAAACAAATCATTTTCTCATATCAATATAGAGCACAAATAAAGAAATCATGCAATTTGATATGGCCATATTCAAAAGCATCATAAAATAACTTTTTCAAAAATTTCCATTCATAAATGAGTTTTTCATGGTCCATGACCATCTGCAATCATTCTCATGATTTTCACCATCTACAAAGATTCTCGTGGCTAGCCATCTACAATAATTCTTGTGTTTAACCGTCTATAAAACTTTTCTTATATTACAGCCAGTTGTAGCTATTCTCGTGGTGTAATCAATTGTACTATTCTTGCGGTATAACCAAATGCAACTATTCTCACGGTATAACCAAATGCAGCTATTCTCACAGCATAACCATTTGCAGCTATTCTCGCGGATCAACCATTTGTAGTCATTCCCATTAATGGTTCATGCTCAATTAAAATCTCTTGTTTCTCTTCTCTTTCTCATAATTTCTCAAACATTCTCATTTCTCATGTTACCCATTACAATTCAAGATTAAATCCTACATTTGAGTGAAGTATTGGGCTAATTGTGGATGAAAATAGGTTATTGAGTCATTTTTCCCAAAATAGAGAGCTATACGTTGACTTCTAGCCTCCTGACAATCGACTTCCAGCTTACTGTCTTAAAAATATTTCAAACAGAGAGCAACCAGTCGACTTCCAGGGCCCTGACAGTCAATTGCTCTGTTCTTGGCTAATTTCTAGAAAATAAGAACATGGCAATCAACTTCCAGCCCCCTAGCAATCGGCTTTTAGCATTTTGAACACATTTCTAGGCAACTCAAGAGCACGACAGTCGACTGGTAAGGGCTACAAGTCGATTGCTACGTTATGCTCTATTTTAAAACTTGTAGTTGACCAATCTTTCTAGCCCAAGAACAAGTTTTTAAAAAGGTTTTATGATTAAAAACTCAATAATAGCATAAGAGCTTTATTTACCACACAAAAATAGCCTAAACCACTTATTACTTGTGCTCAAATCTTGGATTTAAACTCTTTCTCAAAACCATGAAAAACTCATTTTTCAAATTTACAGTCAAACATTTATAAGCATATTCAAGAATTTTAAAACATCCAATAGCCATCAAAAACACTAAGAATGTAGGTTTTAACCTCTCTCAAACTTAAACAACAGAAGACTCGAAGTTTTTAGTTATAAATAGTGATATTTTAAAAATGAGAGAGATTGGTGATTTTCTACCTTTTTGCTGATTTCTAATCGGTGTTTGATGATTGGGATGTGTTCTGGTAGGTTTCCCTATCTTCTGGAATGCTTAAATCTAATTAACAGTGTTGTTTGCTCATAATTCCTTCTTCTTCTCTCTCTAGCTCGTCCTCTTTCTCTCTCTAAAGTTCAGACTTCAGGAAGCACAATGAAGGGTCTGAATGGTTGGCCTATTTATAGGCAATCTGGCCCTTTGCAACTCTGCTCCTAATTCTCGTCCACTCGGTGTAAAATGATATTTTCTCCAACTATATGTTAAATTATCATTTTTTCCCTAGCTCACAGGAGATAAATTTCAAAATTTTGTTGCTACAATATATCTTTTGGCTAAAATTATGGTTTATTACCCTGAAGTTTTGGAAATTCACACCTCTATCCTCACTTCATCTCTTTCTTTTAATTTTGAAATTCACCTAAACCTCTCATTCTAATGCATCTATATGCAATTTAATGCAACAAACACAAACATTTACTTTATTAAAATAAACAAACATCTCTTTGTACATAAAAGAAGCGGACGTTATAAATAGAAGTCTAAAACCTAGAGAATGTAGGTTTAAACCCTAAACATAGCTCAACACATTCATAACAACATTTCTATGGCAAGAGCTGTAAATTTTAGAAAATAGGGTTAGGTTAAGTTACTACCTTGATTTCCTTGAAAAATATGTTGGATTTAGTGTTCAAATCTTCTTCCCTTATTGTAAAACGTTTTCCATAGCCTCAGATCACCCTTCCTTCAAGCTTATCCTCTCCTCTTGCCCTAGTTTAGCCTCTTTCTCTCTCTACTCACCCTTCTCTCTCTAAAAAAAATGCTGAAGTTTGAGTTGTGTTAGGGTTTTAGAGTCTCTGAATTTTTTAAGTCTAACTATTTGCATTCCAGCCCTTGGACCACTTTATGACTTTGGCCTAACTAAACTTTCTCTTTTCAATTTAGTCCTTAGCCACATCTTAACTCTGCTTTCGTTCCTTTCAACTAAGTCCCTGCATTAATGCAACTATATGCAATTAATGCAATATACACAAGCATTAAGCTTAAATTAACAACTAACAAGAATCTCTTATTCATATTAGGAGCAGATGTTGCAATGACTTCACTCCATTATTATTTAAATGTTTCCACCCTTGTGGGAGACCATGTTGTTGTCTCTCAAGTATTCTTAAATTGTCCTATTATTATTGAAAATAGACCCTTTCTTATTGATTTAATTTGTTTACCTATGTCTGATATGGATATTATTTTTAGAATGAACTGGTTATCTGACAATGATGTGGTCCTAGATTGTAGTAATAAATCTATGACTTTTATAGATGTCATAACCATCAATCCCTATTCAAAAGGGAGATCCCAATTATTAAGTAATAGAAAGTAGGTTTTCTTAGATCTTCTAAAGTAGAATTGTTAAGTAAACTTAATCAGATCCTATTTGTTAGAGAATTTCCTAATGTCTTTCCAAGTGAGATGTTTAGTATGCCACCAAAAAGGGAGATTGAATTTTCCATTGAGTTGACTCATAGTATAGGACCTATCTGTATAGAACCTTATAGAATGTCTCTTATAGAATTAAGGGAACTATAAGCCCAAATAGAGGATCTTTTTTCTAAGGGATTTATTATACCTAGTACTTTACCATAAGGAGCACCAGTTTTGTTTGTTAAGAAGAAGGATAATAGCCTAAGAATGCGTATAGACTATAGGAACAGTATTCACCATAGATGATTTATTGGACCAACTTGGAGGAGCAATAGTATTCTCTAAGATTGATCTAAGATTAGGATACCATCAGATTAGAGTAAAAGAGGAGAATATTCCTAAGACGGCCTTTAAAACCTAGTATGGACACTTTGAATTCAAAGTGATGCCATTTGGTCTAATAAATATTCTAACTATTTTCATGGATTATATGAATCGTATCTTTAAACCCTACCTTGATAAATTTTTCATGGGGTTTATTGATGATATTCTTATATATTCCAAGAATAGAGAAGAGCATGAAGAGCACTTTAGGATTGTACTTCAAATCTTGAGAGAAAAGCAATTGTATGTCAAGCTAGAGAAATGTGATTTCTGGCTTGAGGAGGTGAAATTTCTAGGGCATGTTATAACCAAAAATGTGGTAGCCATAGATCCTAGTAAAACGAAAGCAATGGTGTGTAACATCTGCTCCAATTATTATTAAAGAGATGTTTGATAATTGTTAACTTGATGTTTAATGCTTGTGTATGTTGCATTAATGCATGTAGTTGCATTAGCTTAAGGACTAAATTGAAAGGAAATAAATTAGGTTTTAGTAAGAGGTGGTTAATGACTCAATTAAAAAGGGAAAAGAAAGTGAGGCCAAGAGTGCAAAACAGCCTAGGGACCAAAGAGCAAATTCCCTAAACTTTCTAAAAGCCTAGTTGTAGCCCTGAAACTCCCACACATTTCCAAACCTTCAAATTTTAGAGAGAGAAGCAGAAGGGGCAAGTAGAGAGAGAAAGGGACGAGCTAGAGATTATGCTGAAAGAAGGGCAGATTGAAGCTAGAAATTAGTTCTATAGCAAGGGGGATCATTTCTAACACATTCTACACTCACAATTACATGGAATCAAGGTAGCAATCCATCCTAAACCCCATCTTTTTCTGAAATGTTACTGTTGTTGGAAAATTTGGATTTTACATGTTTGAACTGAGATTGGGGTTAAACTTACATTCTGTATACTTTTATACTTTTATGGGATGATGTGTTGCTGAATGTATGCTCATATATGTGCTTGTAATGGATTGGAAGGGCTGGGTTGTGTTCATCTAGGGATATAGACTAGTTTTCCTTGATTGTCCCATGTTTGAGCTAATGGATGAGAAATGTTAATGAAAAGTAAAGTTTGTTGTATGGGAATTAAGCTCATATGTTTAGAATTGAAAATAGAATGCATTCTGAACTGGGTATTATCAAAATCATGTTTTGAGCTGCAATGAGCATAGCAAATTGACTACTAAGTAGGGGCAGTTAATTTTCGTGTTCCTGGAAAACCCAGAAGTATAGACGAAGGCTTAGCAGCCGACTGCCAAATACTTAGCAGTTGACTGTCAGGCTCGGGTCTACACTAACCAGTTAACTGGTCATCCTCACAGTCGATTTTCATGTTCTTGGAAACCCAAAAGTGCATATATAGGCTTATCAGCAGACTACCAGGTTCCTAATAGTCTATTGTTAGGCCCAGGTTTGCACTGAGCAAATGATCGCGATCTAGCGATGATCGTCGTGATTATATTTGTACCTAAAACGCATTTCGAAAGCCATCAGCTGACTGCCAGCACATTGGCAATCGACTACTAGCTTACTGTCTGGTATTTAAGGATTACAGAGAGCCACTAGCCGATTGCTAGCCTTCCAACAGTCGACTGGTAGCCCTCTAACTTGCGAAATGAGGTTTTTAATGGCAATTGAGCTTAGTAATTCTTCATACTAACTTAATTAAGGATTCACAACATATATAGGCAAGAAAACTAGGAGTTTTGGGTGATGATACCCTTGGGATAGTGAAATAAAAGAGAGCAAAAAACACAAAGAGGGAGAGAGGAAAGTATTCTCAGTGTATGCCTTAGGATAGATAGGCTCATAATCGAGTGACCGACTATCGGTACGGGATGGTCGTTAGGCATTCCACGGTTGTACAATAAATTGGGATGGTTAAACATCCACTTGAACTTAGATAATTTTGAAAACACCGTGATGGTTGCAAACTTTAAGTTAGTGTCATCTCCCAAAGGCTATATGGGAAACACATACTTAGAGTTAGGCATAACCGTGACCATGGCCGAATTCACCCCATAGTATATGTAAAGGATAGCGTACTAGGAGTGTGATCCATCGAAAAGGGATAGTGATTCTATAGTATTATGATCCGCCCAAAAGCGGAGAGGAAATGATTCGAGTAGAGTTGACGGTGATCCCATGGGAGTATACCAGCCCCGTTTGGGATGAAAGGGAGGAATCCCGCTGGTCAGGGATGATATGCCGGAAAGGGGAAGGGACCATTACGGTACTTGGATTCACTGGGGGACGCCTCAGAATGTACAAAAGGTTAAGGCATGGCTAAATAGACATGCACTCATTCATATAAATAGTGGTGTGTAGAGTTGTTGCTGGGTGACTCTCCCAATTACTCTCAAGGTGTTTTATGTACTGCTCGCATGTTATGGAAATGAAATGATGTTATGTTTACTATCCCACATATGTTTTATAAGAAATGCTTTATGATGAGAATAATGATGAATACACTTCCCATGTTTCAAAGTTAATATATTTTAAATGCACATGCGTACATATGAGTATATAACATGATTAAATGTCACACTCATTTCATCCTATAGTATGTTATATGTTTTATGAAAGAATGTAGAGGCTTTTCTATGTGAGCACAGTGGTACATGTTAACAGATTTTGTAACTAGTTGTATTGTTACTGAGATTCATTTCTCACAATAATGTTGACATATACCAGATATGTATGTCCCTTGGGCTGGAGAAAGAAGGTAAGGTATGTAGAAGTGTCCAATCTAGGCACACAAACTGTTTATTTTGGATAGTATAAGTACATGTTAGGATTGAGCTAGCCTTCATGATAAATTGAGAAAGGCTAGTGTAAGATTATTTTGTATAACCTATTCTAACTTATCTATATATGAATTATACTAGATTGATGATTAGACTATTTAATGGGGTTATGAGTGGTAGGATTGTTACCTCCATACCTAATAGTTAATTAATTATATTTAGTTAAGAATGCATGTCTATGTATAATTAATCCAGGTGTTTGCTATATGTATTTATTCCGCTGTGATGTTGAGAGAACCCGAGAGTAGAGACCAACCCAAATGCACTCAATTAATCAACTTGGTAAAAAGTTTAAAATTTGCTTGGGTAAAAGTAATAGTAACACCAACACTTTGATAATTATTTTCATATTATATTTTTAAAATAACTAAAAGGAACCGTAGGATAGAGGGTGTTACATGGTGAATTGGGTGACCCTTAGGGCGGTGACTGAGATTCATAGTTTCCTGGATTCAACAAGATACTATTTTATGTTTATCTAGGGATTTTTCCAGAAAGCTTTACCATTAACTAAGTTAACCCAAAAGGATGTGTCCTTCGTGTGGTTCAAAAAGTGTGAACGGAGTTTTCAAACTCTTAAGGAGAAACTCACCACCACTCTTTGTTAGTAATTCCTAATCCATTAGGATCCTTTGAAGTATACATTGATACTTCTAAGAAAGGGCTAGGTTGTGTACTTATGCAAGACAAGACGGTAGTTGCTTATGCTTCCATAAAATTAAGATCTCATGAGTATTACCCTACTCATGATTTAGAATTAATAGCCATAGTGTTTGCTCTGAAGATTTGGCGACACTATCTTTATGGTACAAAATTTGAGGTATTTAGTGACCACAAAAGCTTCAAATATCTCTTCAATAAGAATGAATTAAAAATGACGTAGAGAAGGTGAAAGGAATTCCTTAAGGATTATGAGTTTGAGCCTACCTAGGGAAAGCAAATGTGGTTGTAGATGCTTTGAGTAGGAAATTCTTACATGTAACCCACATTATGGTGAATAAGTTGAAATTGATAGAGAATTTTACGGATTAAAATCTGACTACATCAGTATTACCTAATAGGATTTTCCTAAATAATTAGAACATGACTTGTGATCTTAGGGCTCAATCCTTAAAGCTCAAATAAATGATGAATTTTTGAAGTCCCTCAAAGGCATGAAGGAATTCAACAAAGCTATTGATGGAGTAGTGTAGTTTCATAATAGGATTTATATCCCTAATAGTGAGAATTTAAGGACAAAAATCCTAGAAGAATCTCATAAGAGTGATTACACCATCCATCCTGGCATAACCAAGATGTCTTAAGACTTAAAGTTTGGATATTGGTGGCTAAGTATGAAAAAGTACATTACTGAGTTTGTTGCTAAGTGCTTAGTATGTCAAGAAGTAATGATAGAAAATCAAAGACTTCCTAGCATGTTATAGCCATTATATGTCCCTAAACAGAAATGGGATAAGTTAATACTAGATTTTGTAGTAGGTTTACCTAAGACTCAGTTGGGTTATGATGCAATTTGGGTAATCATGGATAAGTTAACTAAATCTACAAATTTTCTTCCTATCAAAATAAATTATTCTTTAGAAAAAATAGCTCAGCTATATATCTAAGAGATAGTTAGGTTGCATGGTATTCCTACCCATTTTGTGTTGGATAGAGATAAGAGATTCACTTTTAGTTTTTGGAGAGCACTACAGGAATCATTCTATACAAAACTAAACCTTAGTACTATATATCATCCTCAAACTGATGGTCAATCTGAGAGAACCATTCAAACCCTAGAGGATATGTCGAGGGCTTGTGCACTAGAGCAAAAAGGTAGTTGGGATAGAAATTTACCTTTAGTGTAATTTACCTATAATAACAGTTATCACTCCAGTATAGGAATGGCTTCGTATGCAGCCTTATATGTAAGAAAATGAAGATCTCCTATTTGCTAGTTTAAAGTTGGTGAGAGGCAACTGTTTGGCCCATATCTTGTTCAGGAAACCATTGATCTAATTAAAATGATTAGAGGAAATATTTCCAAGGCTCAAGATAGGCAAAAAAGTTATACCGATAGGAGAAGAAGACCCCTTGAATTTGAAGAAGGAGAACAAGTGTTTCTCTTAATATCTCTCATCACATGTGTTGGTAGAGCTATAAAGTCCAGAAATTTGAGTCCAACATATTTGGAACCATATTAGGTTTTGAAAAGAATAAGTTCATCTGCATATCAAATAACTTTACCCCCATTTCTTTCAAACCTTTATGATGTTTTTCATCTCTCTCAACTCAGAAATTATTTACCTAATCCTTCTCATGTATTGAATACCTGAGTACTATAATTAAACGATAACCTAACTTATCATCCAAAACTATAAGAATCATCGATTCTGACACCAAGAAATTACAAAATAAGATCATTCCATTGGTGAAAGTGCAATAGGATGAATCTTTACCTCAAGAAGCTACATGGGAAAAGGAGGTAGAAATGAGGAAAACCTATCCATAATTATTTGAATAGTTACATTTCTAAAATCTTGAGGACAAAATATATTTTAGGGGGCAAAATTGTAACATCCTCTTAAGCAATCTAGTCTCTAAAAGTTAGAGACATGTTTTCTATGTAAATGTGATATATAAAGCTAAAGAAGTAAGTTATGAATCAATTGAGTGTGGAACCAGGCTGTAATGAGGTCTGATTTAAGAGAAAATGAAATTTCACGAATATAGTACATTTAGGTAATTTAACCCAAAGGATAGATGAGGAATTAAAAAACTAGGCAATAAAAAAATGGAACATTGAGGGAATTTAATATGAAAGTGACACATATGGGAGAAAACTTTTTAAAATAGTTAAAATTTATTTTCAACCCAAGGACCAATTAGCAATTATTTTTCAATTTCACTTAACTACATTTTCATCCCCATACAACTTACATATAACCTAGAAGACTTGAAGTCTTCATTTCATCTTCAACTTCATCATCCAGAGAAAGAGAGAGAGAGAGAGAGAGAGAGAGAGAGATTTGAGAGTAGATAAAAAGGTGAAGAAGGAGATTTAAACTTTCAAACTTGGGAGATCTGAATTAAAGAGTAGCAATCTAACTTCAAAGAACATCATACTGCACAAATCTCTAAGGCAATCAAAGAAATCTTCTTTTCTCCCTTCCATTCAAGAACCCACTCTTTTCTATGGAAATCTTGAAAACTCTTGGTTATGTGTTGAGTTAAGGAGATCAAAACTTGCATTCTTTAATTGGTATACTGGATATATGTTTTTGAAGCCTTGTTAGAGGCTAATATATGCTAGAGAAGGGATTTTTATGATTTTGGGTTAAATTTTCTGCTTCATGAATATGTTTGATGATGGTATGGATTCTCAACTTATGAGAATCAATTTTTGATGCAAGATGATGTTTTGACAAGGGAAAAGATTCTAAAGTTGGTACCAAATGAATCCTTAAAGTCTTCTTAGAGTTTTAAGGGCCAAAAATAGGGTAAACACAAGATTTTTATGTAGTTTTTTCTAAAATTCACAAAGACTTGGAGTCTTCGCCATAGCTAACATTAATTCTCGCCATGATGAACTCCTTATGGCTTCTTTGCTGTGGCAAAGGATATTTCTCATAGTGGCGAACTGCTGCTGTAGAGTTCACCATGGCTAAGGTCATGTTTCACCACAATGAGCTATTTACCCCTTTTTGAAGTTTTAAACTTGATGTTTTCTTGCCTTTTTTCTTTCCCAAACATTATGTGAAGGCTAGAGAATCATCCTAACTTTGTGATAATGTATTTGAGAAGTAATATGGGACAAATTTTGAAGGGAAACAACTATAGCAATGGAATGTAAGTGCTCTTATTATATGGTCTTGTAACACCCCATCCTTATGGCCTTTTTCTTATTAAAAGTATATTAATCTTAGTAAAACTCTTTGGCTACAAGGGTGGTGTGCCATCATTAATCTTTGCATTTAATTGTTACCTAAGTGAAATTTTAAATTTCTATTTTATTGATTGATTAGGTTTGGGGTTCATTACTCAAGTATTATACTCATACAGTACACAGCGAAAGGCTAAACAAATAATAATAATTAATTACAATGTCGCAGGAAAAAATTTCCTTAATCACTTTTTCTTTTCATTCACATTCATTTTTATCAATATTTATGACTTCACACATATACTTCGGGATATGTGTAGTGTTTTTATTTTTTAAGGGTAAGGAGGCAACAACCCTGCCACTCATACCCTTTCTCAAAAAATTACCTACTGGTAATTACCACTTTCACATATCCAGATATATATGCCCATTCTACTATATACATTCAAAAAAATATTTATCCTAATTCTATTTCCAAAATATAAAGGAATTAGGATAAAGTGGACTACTTCTCTAAGTATTTACATCATATCTAAAAGTACATTATTTCCATCCACTTTACTAAGGATAGACTTCTACAACTGCTACTATGTAGATCCCTTGGATTACATTAAACGTTCCTAAAAATGGGACCTTTACCAGCATTACCTCTACCTCTAATCACCCCATATATCTAAGCATCTGATACATGCCAGGTACAATCATGAGAATATTTTCTCAATAGTTAAGCAATCTAATTTATTTTATAAAACATCTAACATGTACCACTGTAATAATTATACAGAAAATATCTCTACCTTCTCATTATTTAAATAATTTCTTTAACCCTAAAGGAATGCAAAGAATGTGTATTTTTTATAGGGATATATGTGTCATATAACATTTAAAACATTGCAACTAATGTAACCCCCCTAATCCTATAGTTCCTTTTTAAGTTATTTAAATAATAAAAGCAATATACTATAAGATTGGTGAATTACTACTTTCTTTACCCAAGTTAAATTTTAAATATTTATCAAATGACATAATTAATATTATTGGTCTGGGCTACTACACTCAAGATCTCACACGTTACGCAGCGAAAATTAAAAATAGATTAGTGAAAATAATATACATGTGCATATATATATATTCACATTCATTCATAGTAAATATACATATCATTCATAGTAAATATACACATCATTCTATGGATATGTGAGAGTATTAGGTAGGGTAAGGAGACAAGAAGCCTATCACACATACCCATTTAACGAAATCGCTAGTGAATCCCTAATTCAAATATCCCCATACATATATGTCCTTATTATAACACCCCTAACCCTATATTTCTTTTAGATAATTAAATAATATAAGATACTATAATATAGGATTTTTGAGTTACTACTACCTCTGCTCGAGTATATTTTTAACTTTTTCTAAGATAAATAGTTGAGTGCCACTAGTTTGGGTTACTACTCTTGGGTTTTCACACGTTACGCAGCAAAAATAAATAAAGTAATTTAAATGAAATAGATAGATATAGAGATATTCACATTCACATTCACATTCAATTGTACATAATATTTATACTTACATATATAGTAGTGTGTGCCAGACATATACCTATAGATATGCGAGCCTGAACAAGGTAAGGAGACAACAAGCCTGCCACTCATACCGTGTTTTAAGCAAATTCTCTATCTCACATATCTTAATACATATATGCCCTTTTTACTTACATCAAAAATCATTCTCCTGATCCCTCCAAAAGATATATATGGATTCGGGATATGGGCATATCAAAGACCTATGATATATTTCTAATTAAGCATACAGTCAGGGGGTTGGTGGTACTTCAAACAAAAATAGGACCCATAGTCCAAAAATCATCGGGAAATACCCCAAAAAGGGTATCTCTACTACTTCTATATCTACCTCCATCAACACTTGGTGCCTAGGCATATGATACAAATCAACTTTAATGAGAATTATTTCTCAGTAGCAATAATCACCTGTGTTTAAAGATAGTTGATCGTACCATTGTACAAATACGAAAATCCACTACATTCTTTTTCATAATAATTTAAAATAGTATGCTATTGGAACAATATACATAGGTTATATAATATCTCATGCATATACTTATGATTACACATGCACTTCAATAGATATTCATCACATAAGAAGAATTCTCATATTGTAATGGTTACCACTCATATTCTCATGTCAGTATATAGAGCATAAGCAAAGAAATCATGCAATTTGATATGGCCATTGTCAAAAACATCACATAGTAATTCTTTCAAATTTCTATTCATAAATGAGATTCTCTTGTGGTTATGAGCCACCTGCAATCATTCTCGTGCTTTTCACCGTCAGCATTTCTTCTCAGGTTAACCGTTAGCATTTATTCTCAGGTTATCCATCAGTAAATATTCTCAAGTTAATCATTTGCAAAACTTTTCCTGGATTAAAGCCAGTTGCAGCTATTCTCGCGGTATAACCAATTGCATCCCTTCTCGCGGAATAACCAAATGCATCCCTTCTCGCAAATCAACCATTTGCAGTTATTCTCATTTATGGTTTATGCTCAATTGAAATTTCTTGTTTCTCTTTTCTTTCTCATAATTTATCAAATGTTCTCATTTTTTATGTTACCCATTACAATTCAAGATTAAATCCTAAGTTTGAGCGAAGTATTGAGCTAATTGTGTATAAAAAGAGGTTATTGAGTTAAATTTCCCAAAGCAAAGAGCTACAAGTCAACTTCTGACCTCTGACAATCGACTTCGACTATCGCCCCAAAAATGTTTCAAACAGTGAGCAATCACTCGACTTCTAGGACCCCGATAGTTGACTGCTCTGTTCTTGGCTAATTTCTGGAAAATAAGAACATGGCAGTCGACTTCCAACCCATGGTAGTTGACTGCTAGCATTCTGGATACGAATCTGGGCAACTCAGGAGCATGACAGTCGACTGGTAGAACCTACAAGTTGATTGCTACGTTTTAATTTGTTTTAAAACTCGTCGTTGACCAATTAATTTAGCCTAGGAACATATTTTTAAAATAGTTTTGATGATTGAAAACTCAATAACAGCATAAAAGCTTCATTTACCACTCACAAATAGCCCAAACCACCGATTATTCATGCTCAAATCTTGGGTTTAACCTCTTTCTTGAAAACCATGAAAAACCCATTTCTCATATTTACACTCATGCATTCACAAGTATATTCAATCAATTTAAAACATCCAATAGCAATTAAAAATGCTAAGAATGTAAGTTTTAATCTTCTTGGAGTTCAAATCATAAAATTCAAAATTCCCAACCATGAGATATAATTTCAAAAAATAAGGGAGATGGGTGATTTGCTACGTTTTTGCTGATTTAAACTTGATGATTAATGTTTTGGAAGTGTTTTGGTAAGTTTTCCTAGCTTCTGGAATGCTTAAATCTATCCAATAGCTCTCCTCCTTCACAATTTCTTGACTCTCTCTCTTTAGCTTGTCCTCTCTCTCTCTAAGATTCTAAACTCAGGGTGCAAATAAAGAGCTTTAGAGACTTCACCTATTTATAGTTGATTCGGCCTCTTACAACTTTGCTCCTAATTCCTGACCATTCAGTCCAAATTGATAATTCTTCTAACTTTATGTTAAATGACCATTTTTTCCCTAACTCACTGGCGAGAAATTTTTAAAATTTTGTTGCTATAGTAAATCATTTAGCTAAATTTATGGCATATTGCCCTAAAGCTTTATAATTTCATACCTCTATCCTCACTTCATCTTTTTCCTTTCAATTTGGTCCTTATTCTTTATTTTCCCTTAAAACTCTTTTCCTAATGCAACTACATGTAGCCTAAAGCAACAAACACAAGCATTTGATTCATTAAAAATTAACAAACATCTCTTAATGCATAAAAGGAGCGAATATTTCAATTCTCCCCTCCTTTAAAAAATTTTATCCTCAAAATTTAAAATGTACATAAATAAATAACTCGGGATGAATTCTTTTCATATCATCTTAGTTCTCCCACATAGCTTCCTGTGGCAATGACTGATCCCACAATACCTTTACCAGTGGAATTGTCTTATTCCTCAATTGTTTGACTTTAGTACCAATGATTTTTAAAGGTCTAGGATTATAAGTTAAATTATCTTTCAATTGTACAGTGCTAGCGTCAAGAATATGAGAAGGATCTGGGATATATTTACGAAGTTGAGAAATATGAAAAATATTGTGGATATTGGACAAAAATGGTGGTAATGCTATTTGATAAGTGAATGGACCTATTCTTTTCATAATCTAGTATGGTCCAATGTATCTAGGATTCATTTTTCTAGATTTAATAGCCCTACCAATACCAGTAATTGGAGATACTTTGAGAAAAACATGATCTCTTTTTGCAAATTCTAATGGCCTTCTCCTCTTATCAGCATAATTCCTTTGTCTATCTTGAGCCTTAGCCATTTTCTCCCATTTCTACTCTGGAATTTTTAGAGGTTGTAACGTTCCTACAGGTTTTTTATGTTCAATCTTCACCTGCTGGCACACTAGACATTTAGCAACATACTCAGCTTTGTGTTGTTTCATTCCTGGCCACCAGAAATTCTTCTTCAAATCTTGATACATTTTAGTGGCACCAAAATGAACAGCATAGTTGCTTTTATGTGCTTCCTCTAAAATTTTATCCCTCAATCTTCCTGATTCTGGGATATATAACCTAGTCTGAAAGGTCACTACCCCATCAGTTTCTTTCTTGAATTCTTTTGGATCTTTTAGGGACTTCAAGAATTCATCTTCCCTTTGGGCTTCTAGGATTTGAGTTCTAAGATCATTCTCAATTCTCATTTCATTCATGTATAACCTATCTGGCAATACCAGAGTGGACAAACTCAAATTCCTAAACTTCTTAATTAAATTCATTTTACTCACCATCATGTGAGCTATATGAAGAGATTTCCTACTTAAAGCATCAGCCACTACGTTTGCCTTTCCAGGATGGTACTTCAATTCAAAATCATTGTCTTTAATAAATTCCATCCACCTTCTCTGTATCATGTTCAACTCTTTTTGATTAAAAAGGTATTTGAGACTTTTTTGGTCACTAAATACCTCAAATCTAGATCCACAGAGATAGTGTCTCCAAATCTTTAAGGCAAACACTATGGCCGCTAATTTAAGATCATGGGTAGGATAATTCTTGGGGTTTCAAATTCCTAGACGCATATGCTACTACTTTTCTATTTTACATCAAGACGCAGCCTAGGTCCTTCTTAGATGCGTCACAGTATACTTCAAAATTTTCTTATGGATCAAGAATAATTAAGACAAGTGTGGTTGTCAATTTTTCTTTCAAAGTTTGAAAGCTATATTCACATTTAGCATCCCACACAAATGAAACATCTTTCCTAGTCAATTTAGTCAAAGGTAACACTATCTGTGAAACCCTTGAATAAATCTCTTATAATAACCGGCTAATCCAAGAAAACTACGAATCTCTGTCACTGTGGTAGGTCGCTCCCAACCAACTATCGCCTATGTCTTACTGGGATCTACTACTACTCCATCTCTAGTGATTACATGACCTAAGAATTTAACCTCTTCTAACAAAAATTCACACTTCTCAAGTTTAGCATACAATTGCTTCTCTTAAGCAACTACAGCACAATCCTAAGATGATGTTCATACTCCTCACTACTTTTAGAATATACAAGAATGTGATCGATAAAAACTACCACGAATTGATTAAAGTAGTGTCTAAAGATATGATTCATGTAATCCATGAAAATAGTCGAAGCATTCATTAATCCGAATGGAATTATAAGAAATTCATAATGCCCATATCTGGTTTGAAAAGCTGTCTTAGGTATGTCTTCTCTTCTCACTCAGATTTGATGGTACCCCAACCTTAAGTCGATTTTGGAAAACACAGTAGCCCCTCTCAATTAATCTAAGAGATCATCTATCCTAGGAAGTGAATATTTATTCTTTATTGTTACCCTGTTCAGTTGCCTACAATTTATACATAACCTTAAGCTTCCATCTTTCTTTTTCACAAATAATACTGGTGCTACCCGTGGTGAAGCACTAGGCTTAATGAATTGTTTCTCCAATAAGTCTTCTATTTGCACCTTCAACTCTGCCAACTCTATGGGAGACATTCTATAGGGTGCTATAGAGATTGGTCTTGTCCCCATAATCAATTCTATAGAGAACTCTATCTCTCTCTCAGGTGGGAGACTCAAGATTTCATTAGAAAAAACATCTAGAAATTCACACACTACAGGAATGACATCAAGTTTATGATGAAATTTAACCTCAGAAGCATATAGGAATTGCATTATCTCATTCTTTTCTTCAGTACTCCTGTTTACTAGTATGGTATCTATAAAATTCATAGATTTTTCTAAAAAATCCAAGATTACATTGTTTGCAGACAACCAATTCATCCCAAGAATAATGTCTAAATTCAATAAAGGTAAACAAATCAAATCAACAATAAATGATTTGTTCTCAACGATAATGGTACTCAACTATTTAACTTAGAAAAAGTTAAAAATATGCTTGGGTAGAGGTAGTAGTAACTCACCAATCCTATATTATATTACCTTATATTATTTAATTATCTAAAAGAAATATAAGGTTGGGGGTGTTACACTAAGTTGGTATCAGTGGAATTGTCTTATTCCTCAAATACCCTTGTGTTGGTTTGAGGTGGGAGAGAGACAAATTTTAGGACCGAAATTAGTTCAACAGACGACTGATCAGGGAGAAAATAGCTAAGGCCCAAGATAAACAAAAGAGTTATGTTGATAAGAGGAGAAAGTCATTAGAATTTACAAAAGGAGATCATATTTTTCTCATAGTATCTCCAATTATTGGCATTGGTAAAGCTATTGAGTCTAGAAAATTGAATCCTAAATACATTGGGAAAATTTTTGCAGACGGTTAACCTGAGAATAATTGCTAATGGATAACCTGAGAATAAATGTTGATGGTTAACCTGAGAATAAATGCTGACGGTGAAAACCACGAGAATGATTGCAGGTGGCTCATGACCACAAGAGAATCTCATTTATGAATAAAAATTTGAAAGAATTACTGTGTGATGCTTTTGACTATGGCCAAATCAAATTGCATGATTTCTTTGCTTATGCTCTATATACTGACATGAGAATATGAGTGGTAACCATTACAATATGAGAATGCTTATTATGTGATGAATATCTGTTGAAGTGCATGCGTAATCATAAGCATATGCATGAGATATTATATAACCCATGTATATTGTTCCAATAGCATACTATTTTAAATTATTAAAATTATTTTTAATGCGTAGAAGGAGTAGATGTTACAATTCTCCCCTCCTTTAAAAAATTTTATCCTCAAAATTTAAAATGTACCTAAATAAATAACTTTGGATGAATTCTTTTCATATCATCTTCTTTCTCCCACGTAGCTTCCTGTGGTGAGACTGATCCCACAATACCTTTACTAGTGGAATTATCTTATTCCTCAATTGTTTAACTTCAATACCAATGATTTTTAAAGGTCTAAGATTATAAGTTAAATTATCTTTCAATTGTACAGTACTAGCATCGAGAATATGAGAAGGATCTGGGATATATTTACGAAGTTGAGAAACATGAAAAACATTGTGGAGGTTGGACAAAAATGGTGGTAATGCTATTTGATAAGCGGATGAACCTATTCTTTTCAGAATCTGGTATGGTCCAATGTATCTAGGATTCAATTTTCTAGACTCAATAGCTTTACCAATACCAGTAACTGAATATACACTGAGAAAAACATAATCTCCTTCTGCAAATTCTAACAGCCTTCTCCTCTTATCAGCATAACTCTTTTGTCTGTCTTGGGCCTTAGCCATTTTCTCCCTGATCATTTTTATCTGATCAGTCATCTGTTGAACTAATTTTGGTCCTAAAATTTGTCTCTCTCTCACCTCAAACCAACACAAGGGTATTTGAGGAATAAGACAATTCCACTAATACCAACTCAGTGTAACACCCTCAACCCTATATTTCTTTTAGATAATTAAATAATATAAGGTCATATAATATAGGATTGGTGAGTTACTACTACCTCTAACTAAGTATATTTTTAAATTTTTTTAAGTTAAAAAGTTGAGTGCCATTAGTTTGGGTTACTACTCTCGGGTTTTCACACGTTATGCAGCGAAAATAAATAAAGTAATTTAAATGAAATAGATAGATATAGAGATATTCACATTCACATTCAAATGTACATAATATTTATACATGCATATATAGTAGTGTGTGCTAGGCATATATCTATATATATGCGAGCCTGAGCAAGGTAAGGAGATAATAATCCTGCCACTCATACCCTATTTTAAGCAAAATTCTCTATCTCACATATCTTAATACATATATGCCCTTCTACTAACATCAAAAATCATTCTCCTGATCCCTCCAAAAGATATATATGGATTCAAGATATTGGCATATCAAAGACCTATGATAAATTTCTAATTATGCATACAACCAGGGGGTTGGTGGTACTTCAAACAAAAATATGACCTATAGTCCAAAAATCACCGGGATATACCCCAAAAAGGGTATCTCTACTACTTCTATATCTACCTCCATCAGCACCTGGTACCTAGGCATTTGATACAAATCAGCTTTAATGAGAATTATTTCTCAATAGCAATAATCACCTGTTTTTAAAGATAGCTGATCGTACCACCATACAAATACGAAAATCTACTACATTCTTTTTCCTAATAATTTAAAATAGTATGCTATTGGAACAATATACATGGGTTATATAATATCTCATGCATATACTTATGATTACACATGCACTTCAACAAATATTCATCACATAAGAAGCATTCTCATATTGTAATGGTTACCACTCATATTCTCATGTCAGTATATAAAGAATAAGCAAAGAAATCATGCAATTTGATATGACCATAGTCAAAAGCATCACACAATAATTCTTTCAAATTTCTATTCATAAATGAGATTCTCTTGTGCTCATGAGCCTCCTGTAATCATTCTCGTGATTTTCACTGTCAACATTTATTCTCAGGTTAACCGTTAGCATTTATTCTTAAGTTATCAGTCAGCAATTATTCTCAGGTTAACCATCTGCAAAACTTTTCCTAGATTAAAGCCAATTGCAGCTATTCTCGCAGTATAACCAATTGCATCCCTTCTCGCGAAATAACCAAATGCATCCCTTCTCGCGGTATAACCAAATGCATTCCTTCTCGCGGATCAATCATTTTCAATTATTCTCATTTATGGTTTATGCTCAATTGAAATTTCTTACTTCTCTTTTCTTTCTCATAATTTCTCAAACGTTCTCATTATTCATGTTACCTATTACAATTCGAGATTAAATCCTAAGTTTGAGTGGAGTATTGGTCTAATTGTGTATAAAAAAAGGTTATTGAGTTAAATTTCCCAAAGAAAAGAGCTGCAAGTCAAATTACAGCCTCCTGGCAGTCAACTTCCAGCTTGCTGCCCCAAAAAATGTTTCAAACAGTGAGCAATCAGTCAACTTCCAGGACCCCAATAGTTGACTGCTCTGTTCTTGGCTAATTTCTTGAAAATAAGAACACGGTAGTTGACTTCCAGCCCCTGGCAGTCGACTGCTAGCATTCTAAATATGAATCTAGGCAACTCAAGAGCGTGACAGTCAACTAGTTGAACCTACAAGTTGACTGCTACATTATGCTCTATTTTAAAACTCGTCGTTGACTAATTAATTTAGCCAAGAACATGTTTTTAAAATATTTTTTATAATTGAAAACTCAATAACAGCATAAAAGTTTCATTTACCACTCAAAAATAGCCCAAACCACTGATTATTCATGCTCAAATCTTGGGTTTAACCTCTTTCTTGAAAACCATGAAAAACCCACTTCTCATATTTGCACTCATGCATTCACAAGTATATTCAATCAATTTAAAACATCCGATAGCAATTAAAAACACTAAGAATGTAGATTTTAATCTCCCTAGAGTTCAAAATCATAAAACTCAAAATTCCCAACCATTAATAGTAATTTCAAAAAATAAGGGAGATAGGTGATTTGCTACGTTTTTGCTGATTTAAAGTTGATGATTGATGTTTAGGAAGTGTTTTGGTAAGTTTTCCTAGCTTCTGGAATGCTTAAATCTATCCAACAGCTCTCTTACTTCACAATTTCTTGACTATCTCTCTCTAGCTCCTCTTATCTCTCTCTCTAAGATTCTGAACTCAGGGTGCAAATGAAGAGCTCTGGAGACTTCACCTATTTATAGGTGATCCAGCCTCTTGCAACTTTGCTCTTAATTCCCGACCATTAGGTCCAAATTAATAATTCTTATAACTTTATGTTAAATGACCATTTCGTCCCTAACTCACTGGTGAGAAATTTTTAGAATTCTGTTGCTATAGTAAATCATTTGGCTAAATTTATGGCCTATTGCCCTAAAGTTTTAGAATTTCATACCTCTATCCTCACTTTATCTTTTTCCTTTCAATTTAGTCCTTATTGTTTCTTTTCCCTTAAAACTCTTTTCCTAATGCAACTACATGCAGCCTAATGCAACAAACACAAGCATTTGATTCATTAAAAATTAACAAACATCTCCTAATGCGTAGAAGGAGCGGATGTTACACTTATCCTATACATCAAAACTATTCTCCTTATCCTTTTTCCAAAATATCATAAGGTTTCATGGTATTGGGCATACTAAAAACTTTCCTAGAACTTTACATACTCAAGGAGTGGGAGTAACTTCCCATATATACATGACCCACACTTCATGAATAACAGGAAAATACCCTAGGAAGGATATCTCCACCACTTCCACCTCCACTTTCAACACTATCTGAAATCTAGGCATTTGATACAAACCAGCATTTTATGAGAATAAATCATAGTAGCATTAATAACCAATTTTTAAAACAGCTAGTTTGTACCCCGTAAACTCATACAAAAATTCTACATTCTTTTTCATAAAAACAATACATCTATTGGGTTATCTTGTATAACATTTCATTGAACATTTATACTTGCATGCATTACTTACTCTATATACTCAGCGCATAACATATATTTCATAAATTCATCAAAACATACAGGTAACATATTATCATTCACATAACTTTCATTATAAAATAAAGAGCAATAAGGAAATAAGAGCACTTCTCATTGTCCTCTGCCAAATATCATCATAATCATCATCATTTAATTGCATAATATAAGAGAAATCCAGAGGGTCATCATGTGCACCACTCCATACTTTCGAATATATACTCTGGCAACTATGCCCATTGGCAATCCTTGACTGCATATCATATTTGTGTACATTCTCGAGCGTCCTCTAGTGGATCCAAGTACAATAGAGTCCCCACATTTAGTTTCCAAAAATTGAGTACATACTGGGGTCCCCAAAATGCTATTCTTAAACATATATATGTGGGTGAATCGGTGCATACTATAGTTCTATAAATTCTAAGTATATGACTTTTCATTTATATTGGCCATTAAGTCACTAACTTAAAATTTACAACTATCATGATACTCATGGAATGTCCAATCACCGTCCCATACTAGCAATTAGTCATTTAGATATGAACCTATCTACCACAGATACATATATTAAGAATACAATTCTCATTTCTTATATACAATTCTAATTCCTTTTAAATTTCATCACTTTCATGCTCTTTCTTATTTTCATTTATAGTATATGTTACCTTGCTTATATTTTAAGTTTAATCTCTAGTTTGGATTAAGTTTTAGGCTAGATATCATTCAAACATGTAATTAAGTTCATCATCCTATTACAAAAGGTGGCAGTTGACTGGTACCACGCTACAAGTTGATTGATTGCATTCTATCCAAATCTTCGAAATTCCAAACAGAGAGCTATCAGTCGATTGCTAGGTGTCTGCCAGTCGACTGCTAGCTTACTATTGGGCCCGACAGTCAACTGTTGGATCAGGGTAGTTGGCTGCTCTGTTCTTAGTCATTTCTAGAAAAAGGAAGAACATGGTAGTTGACTTCTAGGTGCCCGACAGTCGAATTCTAGCATTCTGTATACATTTTAAGGCACCTCAAGAGCACAACAGTCGACTGCTGCACCATTACAGTAGGCTGCTGCGTCTTACTCTATTTTATGACTTACCATTGACCTAGATTTTCAATCCAAAAACTTGTTTTTAAACCCATTTTGAAATTGATGAGCTCAAGATAAACTTTTCAACAACATTTAACAAAAGAAAATAGCCCAAAACATCATATAATCTTGTTCAAATTTAAGATTCAAACTCATTTTCGTTCAAGCTGAAAAACCCATTTTTCAAAAGTAATTTTAAGCATGCACAAATATCTTCAATCAGTTAAAAATACCCAATAGTAATTAAAAATAATAAAAATATAGTTTTTTTAATCCCTTTTTCTTTCAAACAAATTCAAGTTCGCAAATTTTAGTAATGTGAATAGTAAACTTTGAAATAAAGGGATTAGGTTATTATGCTACCTTAATCCGTGTTTAAATAATGTTTAGATGCTGATTAATGCTATAGATGCCTTCCTAATCACTTTTCTGACTTCAAATCTTGCTAGAAATGAGATTCACTTCCTTGATCCTTTAACTTCTCTCTCTACTCAGTCACACCCTCTCTCTAGAAGTGGAAGTCTGAGTTTTGGAATGAAGGAGTCTGACTCCTGGCCCTATTTATATGACAATTCAACACTTGCATGGATTCACAATTTCTGATCATTTAGCCTCAAATTGGTAAATTTCAAACTATATGAAAAATTTCCATTTTGTCCTTAACCCATTGGCAGGAGAATTACAAAATTCTATTAGCTATAATAATTCTTTTGGCCAAAATTGCGATTGTCATATCTAAACTTTTTCACTTTCATTTTAGTCATTTTCTTCATTCTAGTCAATTTTTTTCACTCATTTCTAGTCCAATTCTTGCACTCATGCAACTATATGTAATCTAACACATAACATAAATGCAACATATACAAGCAATTAACTAAAATTATCAAACATCTCTCAAAATTTAGGAGTGGATGTTATAGCTATCAATTGGGCATTCAAAATAAATTCAATTGAAAAAAAATTGGCATTAACAAATCAAAGAAAACTATCAATCACCATTTTACCTCTTGACGCCACCACTTAGGACCATCCATCTTAGGGATTCTTTTAGTGCCTTTTATCCCTTAGGTATCCATTTATTGTCAAATCACCTTAGGGGAAAAATTTAGAGCCATACCCTTAGGTGCCAATTTAGTTCCAACTCACCATAAGGGGAAAATTAAGTGTCATGCCCTTAGGTGCCAAATTTAGTGCCAACTCACCATAAGGGAAAAATTTAGTGCCATGCCCTTAGGTGCCAATTTTAGTGCCAAGTCACCATAAGGGAAAAATTTAGTGTCATGCCCTTAGGTGCCAATTTTAGTGCCAACTCACCATAAGGGGAAAATTTAGTGTCATGCCCTTAGGTGCCAAATTTAGGGCCAACAACAATACCACCATGTAGGACCATCAACAATACCATTTGTTCTAGCATTTTATTTGCAAGAAATTTACAATGATAATCACAAGATATGACCATTACACCTTAGTACCATCAAGAATCCCATGAAATCTAGCATTTACATTTATATGCCATTTCCAGCATTGAATACAAAAGGAGGTCATCATACTTTAAGGCCAATTCAATATGCATAACTACACATTTTAATACTCCACTTTTTCCCTAAACCTTTTAGCCACTAGAGATCAATGATGGTCTCTTTCACTTTAAAATAATAAAACTGAATTTCTTTTGAGGAAAAATTGGATATCATTTTGACCAAAATAAGAGAGAAATGCAAATGAGGGATTTACATATATTCCATTGTATTTACCTCATTTATTTCCATTTAAGAATGCAATTACATCAAATCTTAACTTTCTTTCCACTTATTACATACACTCTCCATCCCACTTTTAACTTGATATCTCAATAATTATGGAAGGAAAATATTAATTTAGTTTTTCAATTATTTCCTTACATTATTTAAACCAAATCAAGAATCCATTAATTATTATTCATTTACAAATCATTTCATGCTATTTTGAAAGAGTATCTCGTCCAAGACATGAAGGAAAAGAGAAAAATGCAATTTTCAATCATCTCTCTTCCTTTTTAGCATTTTTATTATGAGTTCAACTTTAAAGCATCACAACACTCATTCAAAAAATTATTTCATGTCACTTTGAAAGAGCATCTCGGCCAAGACATCAGAAAATACCATTTCAACCAAATTTCTTCCCTTTAAGCATTTTCATTATTATTTCAACTTACAGACATCACACCCCACTCAAATTACATCATTTGTAAGCTTAGGCAATCATTTAATACAAGAAGAGTAGAATTGAACGTCCACTCTTAGATGTCATCAAGAAATTTCCAAGGTACACAAAGTTCCTTAAAGAATTTTTCACCAACAAGAAGAATTCAGCAAGGTATAAATGCATCAATATGGGAGAGAAAATTTCAGCAGTAATTCAAAAGAAGTTACCTCCCAAGTGTACAAACCCAGGCCTATTTACCATTCCTTGAAATATTAGGATGTTAGTGTCTATAAAGCCATGTACTACCTTGGAGCTTCCATGAACATCATGCCACTTTCTACCTATTAATGTTAGGAAGCTCAAAGAAACTAGTGTGATCATACTATTGGCTGATAAGTTTGTGATTTATGCCAAACGAGTATTAGAAGATTTTTTAGTGTAAATTATAATTTGGCTTTTCTCGCTTCCATGTGATGGACTTAATAGATGATAATTTTGAGAAATAATCAGAGATTTTGATGGGAAGACCATCTTTTAGCACTGCTAGGATGACAATAGATGTTCAAGAGGGCACTTTAACCATGGAATTTGATGGAGAAGTGATAAAATTCAATGTGTTTGAAGTTGAAAAAAATTCCAATGGAGCTTCTTAAGTCTACCAAGTCAATGCTATAGTACAAAAGATGTGTGAATGGGATAAACAAGATAAAATTAGCACAATGCTAAATAAGGATAGCAATTTTAGGAGTCCAAAGAAGCTGAAGGAAAATTTTAGCATTGATGACGAGTTAGAAAAGTAACATCAAAGTTTGAATTAACACAATTTCCTGAATATTACAAACATGTGTTCTTAGGAACTCAAGATAGTCTACTAGCTGTTGAGCCTCTACTACTTCTAACTAGAGAGTCATTGTACTACCTCCACCTTCTTAAGTGATAAAGTTCCTATAGTACCTTCGCTTCCTCTAAGTGACAAGTTACCTGAGGTGGTTCCACCCCCTTCCTTAGATTGAGAGGTTATTTCCCCTCCAAGAGGGGTGGGGTCACCAAAGGTTGGTGAAGACATGGAGGTTGTTGTCTTAGAGACTTCGAGGAAGAAGTCGCAGACTACTAGTAAAGAGCTCGTCTTGAGTGTGTGTGAAGGTTCTTTAGGTAGTTTTCTAGGTGGTGGCTCAAATCCTATATGTGACAGAGGATCACAAATGTGGGCTATAAGGAAGGAGGGCACCACACCATGTGTTAGGCACATGGCAAAAAACCTTGTGGAGGTGTTCAGCAACTTGCTGGTGCTCCATGAGAATTTCTTTATAGTTAAGGTGAAATTTCTAACTTGTGTTTTTTTCCTAATTTTAGAGTCTGTTTATTTAATTTTTTTATTTTTGAAGGGAGAACGGAACTCCCTTAAAAGTGATATTGCCAATGCCAATAAGACTAAGCCGGAGGCAAATAAGTAGGTCACCCATCTCTTTGATATTTTGGAGAAGCTTTACAAGTAGCAACAAACAATTGATGGCCTTCCAAAGAAGGTGAAGGTCGCAGCCAAGGCTTGTGAGGCCGAGAAAGAAGAGGCAGAGAAGCAAAGGGAGGAGCTCTAAAAGAGTTTGGAGGAGGCGCTTCAGAGGGAAGAATCCTTTGTGGAGTGACCTGGAGGTAAAGCATTATAGGGATAAACCGTTACAAGATGATTTGGCAAGTCACGTGGTCGAAGTTGAGAACATCAAGGCAGATGCTCACCAGGAGTCCCAGATTACTATACTAGGAAAGAATCTTCACTATGCAAAGAATGAGGGTGAGGAGTGGAGGCAACGTTCTCATGGGCTGCTCCATTTTAGCTGGCAAAAATGTCTTGCACAGTTGAATGCCTTGAACCTTGAATTGCTCACTCCAGAGAGGACTAGGGATGAATCCTCTTAAGGAGGTTTTTTATGGAATCATCTATGATTGTGTTGAGAAGGCGAATGACGAGCCTAAGCATAATGCTTATGTCCCCCCTAAATTTTATGAGGACTTTAGAGTTTTACAAGAAGGGTAGCGAAGAGGACATGGGTGAGCCAAGCGGCATTGGTGGTATGGATGCTTCATCAAATGAGGATGCATTTGACCCTTCTGAAGACCTTGGGGATGCCTAAGGTTAAATTTTATATATTTTTTTAAACTTTTGTAATTTTTTTTATTTTGAATAACTTTTGGTAACTTTGGGGTAAGGCCCCATTTTGCTATACTTTAGGGTCATGGCCATTTTTCATTGAATGCAATTTGCTTTATTTACTTTTTATTGTGGATAGGGTGTCAAAAGTTGAACCAATGTTTAGTATTATATAAATGATTCACAAGGATTTTGGAAAAAATTCCATGTTCTTCCTAATTCTTATGGTTAGAGCTTGAGTGGCAAACCGATGTGACCTTTTTTAGCCTTTATAATTGATGTGCTACCAATGATCTATATGTAGTCACAACTTACGACCGTGCACCTGTCAGTGTAGCCTAGCACAATGGTGAGTACCAAGGTCGTATTCTACAGGAATAGGAAAGCTCAGAGTTACTACTTATTTGTCGTTATTTAGCCTAAGACAAATAAGGGTTTATCTAAACTAAATTTAATTACTACTAATTGGCTACGAAGAGAAAGTGATGCAAGTGTTTTAAGATAGTGAAATATCAAGTTCCAGAGAAGCAAACCTATCAGGGTCCTAAACTAGATGATATGCAAACAAAGGATAATGAATTATTAAATTGATTATGCTACATGTGGGTGAATTCTACAATAAATCCATATTTTCAATTGGTTTCGATGGATTTCTAAAACCTATAACTTTCTATTGGTTGGTTCTCCTAATGGTCAAGTCATAGATCAACAGTAATGCTCTAATTCACTACTATTAAGAATTCCTCCTAATCCAGCAATCATCAACCTCTAGGTCCGAGCGAAGATCGACTATTCTCTCTAGTTAGTTTTCCAATTCCAAACATCATCGATTAGAATTTGTGAGAGGAATCTAAATAGTATCTATGATGTCTCGTAATGAAAACTAAATTAGTCTTTAACTAGAGGAAGATCACACAATCTAATTTATAATTCAACCATGTAAAAACTCAAAATATCAATATAGTTTAAGAACCCTAATTGGGCTTTTTCAATGTAGTTAATCATGTTCATGAATAAAATAACAAGAATTAAGGAAGAGGAACAAAATGGAAACAAAAACATCATCATCTTTCGAGTTTTGGATGAATATTCTTGATTCTGAACTCCTCCTTGATTATGCTTCTAGTTTTCTCTTGATGCTTCCCACTCTCTTTCTTCAATTCTTGATTGAATCTCCATGGCTCGTACCTTTGTGAAGTGACAAGAGAATTGAAGTGTTAAGCTCCAAAGACTAACAAGGATTGTTACACTCTAAGCTACTCCGAGTGCTCTCGATTTTCCTCTCCTTGAATGCCTCTTGAATGCCCCTTATACTTGTGCGCCTCCTCCTATTGATAGGCAAAGAAGGAGTGCTTTTAGGCTCCCACACAGCCATGTGGCTGCTAGAAAATGGCAAGGCCATGTAGTGGCCAAGTAAGGAGCACGACCGTGTGGTTGTCCATATTCTAGAAGCTAAGCCTCCTTTGTGCATTTTCGGCCTTCTTTTGATTGGAAATGGTTGTTATGACCGTGTAGGGAGGTGCAAAAGATGTCTTTGAGGTGTGGAATAGCGTGTTCAAGAACATCTAAGGTAGCATGGCCATGTGGTAGAGTGTGTTCAAGAAGACTACATGCTTGGCCTTACTACAAGATGCATTTTCAGTAGAATTTATCCAATAAAAATTTATAATTATGTGCCTATCAATAACTTTTAGGATAAGGTTTGGGAAAGCCATAATGGCTTTCTGAGGGAGAAAGCCCTGTTTTTATTTTTCTCAAGTTAATTAGTAAAGAGATTGCGAGTATGAGAGAAAACTCAATTTTTATTTATAAAAAAATTATGTTTGTACGTAAGTAAGAAAGCAAAATACAATTTTCAAGTAAAGTAACATCTAAGACTTGTTGTGTTCCAAGTGTTGGGTATTGGGTTGCCGTCTAACTAGGTGAGGCTGTATGCTCTACCATGGATAACTTGTGTGATTCTATATGGTCCTTCCCAATTAGGGGTGAGCTTGCCTTGGGAAGGATCTGAGCGACTGTTGATTACTGCACGTAGGATTAGGTTGCCTTCATTGAAGGTTTGCTTCCCAACATGGCATTTGGATTGGCTAATAGCCCCATGTTTATAGGTTGTACTTCCTTAGCTTCTTCTAAGGAGTCCAAGTCTCGGAGTAGGCTTCGGTGATATTTGTCAAAGTAAATCTTGCAAAAAAAACTTGTCTAGCTCAATCAGTAGAGTACAAGTCTCCACGGTTGACGCCAATGATGAATCAGTCTTAGGCTGAGTCACTAAGGTAGCATAGGAGAGTCACCAGAGATGATAAGAACCTACAAAAAGAGAGCAAACCAAGGAATACAAAGGGGGAGATGGTTTCCTGGTTGCACCTCTGATGGTAAAGTCAAACAAAAGAAGTTAGAGAGTGTAAAAGAGAGCTATGAGCTAAAATATTCATGTACCTAGATACTAAGGTATAGACTTGTATTTATGTCTCCAAGTCAGTTTAAAATACGTAATGTTAGTTAGGTGAACCTTATTGGTGATCCTTAGCCTTAGCAAGGCCCAAGTTTGGGCGAGCCAGGCATGGGAGGACAATTATCCATTAATGATCAGATACAATATTATCATAAAATATTAATTTTATTAATAAAAAATAAATTAAAAAAATTATGTGGAATTATATCGTACTACATATAAATTTTAAAACTAACTTGTCCATCAATTACCCAAAACCACAAAATCCCACAAAATCATTTTGCTTAATATCCAATTATAACTCCTTTCATCACATGCCTTAATCGTCCATGTGGTTTTGCCTTAATTAGTGTCTTTGTTTGCATAAAGCAAGGGAAATAACGTTCAATACGAGAAGAAATCCATTATATTAATTATGACTAATAAATTAAAAGCTACTTCTGAACCAAGCTTTCTATTATGCAATTTCCTATGAGGATTGATTCAGAGATGATAATATATTAAACGTTTTGTTAATAAGTTTTCTTTTTGGTTAAAAAAGCATTAAATGTAATTAAATAATATAAAAATTAATGAAATTAATATAAATTAAATGAACTGCATTAAATATAATTTTTTTTATTTTTTTAAAGACAAAAATATTTTCTTTTCAATCAGAAAAAATCTTTTTTGTTACTTCACTATAGGAATACATTATTTTTTCTTATTAAATAAATATTTATCTTTTTTATTTATTTTAGTTATATTTATCCTTTTAATTGATTCTTTATTTTTTATAAAATTAAAAAAAAATTATTTAATTTTTTACAAGATAATAATTTGAAGTTAAGGAAGCAAATAGTAAAAAACATATTGTTTTTTGGGATAATAAAATATCCACGTGTAGTTGTAAGCATTTTGAATTCTAAGGGATATTGTGCCGCCACATTTTGAGAATTTATCTTAATTTTTAATTATTATCTCGTGAAAAAATAAATATTATTTTTTTAATTTTATAAAAAAGAAAAAATCAGTTAAAAAGAGAAATATAACTAAAATACAAAAATACAAATGTTCATTTAATAAAAAAATAATTAAAAAATGGTAAATTCCCATAGTAAAGTAACAAAAATGACTTTTTTTTATTGAAGATAATATTTTTGTCTTTAAAAAAATAAAAAAATTTATTTAATGCAAGTTATTTAATTTATATTACTGTATTATTTTTTATATTAATTAACTGTATTTAATAATTTTTTAAAGTATTGGTTAATAAAACGCATAAATGAAATAATGCTGATAGAATCATGCATGCATGTTCTTCATTGGATCACCGACCAAATTACATCCAGTGGTCATTGTGTTATAAGCATTCACATTAGAGCATGTTATACTTTGATTTCAAGGCCTTGGGGATTATCAAATTGAAGTCGCTGGCATGCAGTAGATGACTGCCTTCACAGCCACCTCATTTATTTACCCCCCACAACCAACATTTATGGATTATATATACAACTAGACTTAATTTCACAAGTTGAGTTCTATTGGATACCAATTTTAAAAAAAAAAAAGAAGAAGAAAATAAGGTTCAGTTCCTACCATTTAAATTGGTAGATGAAATTAAGAAAATCTAACTAAAGTAAGTGTGTGTTAAGTGGTGAAATCCACTGAAGTCATTTTAATAAATTAACTAACTTTTTATAGAGATCTTTGATATATGCAACAATATGTAGACTTGGTGCTTTTTTCTTAGGAGAAGCTGCTTATTTTTTTTAAAGTACTTATTTCAAAAAAGTAAAGTATTTGATAAATTACTAAAAGTGCTTTAAGTGGTAGAAAAAATAGTTTTTTTATTTTAAATAAAAGTTAAAAATTAGAATTTATGCTTCTAGTCGAAAGTAAAAGTTGAAACTTAAATATTTTATGACAAAAATGCCTCTAATCTAAAATTTCTTATTTATCATAATATTTTTAACTTTTTTTTATGTTAAAAAACACAAATTTTTTATTTATGAATTATACTTCTTCTTTTTTTGGGAGTATAACCTTTTTATATGTATTTATATTTTTTAAGATATTTATTGTGATTTTATTCTTTATATACTAAATATAAACATACCATTTTTAGTAATTTGAAAATTAAAAATAATTTTTTTAATACAAATTAGCTAAATCAAAACTTCTTCTCATAAATTAATAAAAAAAATTTTCAATTAAATTAGCCAAACACAAATGTTTCTCTTTCACAAAACTTTTTTCTTAAATTCCATTTGATTAAAAGTTACTTGAAAATAAATAAATTTTAAAAGCAATCAAAAACATATAAAGCAATACAAAATTGAATTTAATATTTGACAATATTTTGAATAAGATAATCTCTATAACAGTGTTTATGAAAAACTAATGAAAGCATGTTGAATAGAAGTCTTTTAAAAAGATTAAAATGCACAAACCCTCTTACCTATATGTTATTTGTAGATAACATCTTTTAATTATAAAAATTGACTTAGAAGTTTTCAAACTTTATAATTTGTACAAAAAATCTTATGTCAATTTTTTCATTTGAAACTCTAAAAAAATAGTAACACTTGAGTAAAATCAAGTCATACCAAAATACAAAAAACTCACATAAACATTATGCCCTTTGTAAAAAATCTCTTTGAACTTTAGGTGTTGTGTAAAAAAATTTCCTAAACTTTATGCCTCATGAAAAAAAAAATCCTTTAAATAATTTAATGTCTCTACCCTTTATTAAAGTTTTGGATAAAAACACTAAGGAGAACAATTTTGTACAAATTAAAAAGTTTGAGGATATTTTAAATCAACTTTTATAATTGAATGAGAAATTATTTGCACATGAATTATAATTGAGGAGGATTTTGTTCTTTTATAAAATAAGAAACTTTATAAAAATTTTCAATTAATTTTTTTATCATATAAATGCATCTTGAAATTCCCATGCACACTAATTTTATAATGTTTAATAAAAAAAATTTTAAAATCCATTTAGTAACTTAGTGATCCCACATTCCCCTCTTCCAAGTCCCCACACAACCATTGAAGTAAGCATAATAGATAATAAATATTTATTTCTACATGAAATTAAACGGTTATTGGAATTTTCCACAAATAGAAAACCGTTTATTTCTTTTTATTAAAACAATTAAATTAAATGCAATAACCATACTATTTATTTATTTATTAAAATAAAAATATTTTATTATATTTAATTAAAGTGATAAGTATCTTGTTTCTTTTAATTAAAATTTTAAATTTAAATTTAGTATATAAAAAATTTTTATTACAAAAGCTTTATTCTTCTTATAAAATTTTATTAACTCAAATTAAATTAGTTATAATTTAATAAATTTTTAGATAATAATAATTTTGATTAAAAAAATAAGAGTCCTTTCTTTTCTCACCTGTCTACCAAGTCTTGAACCCTAACAAGACTAATGTTTCTAAATAAAAATTCAAATAAATAACTACTAAAAGTAAAAATTGCAAATGTTTATTTCTAAAATGGTTATGAAAAACCTTTATATAGATTTTTTTTAAAACTTTTAAAAATTAACATTTAGTTTTTCTTCATTTAAATTTTTATTTAATATATATGTAATAATAGTTATAAATTTAAACTGAAAATAATATAATTAATAAATTTAATTTATATGAAAATTGATTTTAAAAATTGATTTCTGTAAAATATTTTTTAAAAATTAAAGAATGGTTAAAACTTAGTTTTTATTTTCTGTTTGAAGGAATTGAAAAAATAAAATAAAATCATGTCTAGTAAATTTGTTTTTTAAAAAAAAAAAATTTTAGACAAGAGTAAAACATTAATTATTAAATAGAAAACTCTGAGCCTCCTCCACCAAACGCAATTATGACCTGATCTTTTTCCCACGGGTAATTTCATGGAGAGCCCACTTTCAGAATAACTTTATTTTTGGCAGTCTCACTCTCATTATATATTATCCTCTCTGCCATTATCAATGAAAGCTTGTCTCTTTTTCCACTTCTTTTCTCTGCAATGGAAGGGAAACCAAGAAATGCCCTTCTTTTTCTTCTTTCCTTCGGCGCCGTCTTCCTCACCATCTCCGCCGCCTCCTCCTCCGTCCATTTTAACCTTGATACCCAAACTCTAGTCGTCAAATCCCTCCCTCACCCACACTCTCTTACATGGCCCGAATCCGAATCTAAATTTGAAACCTCCGAATCGGATCCAGAATCTTCAGCTACTCTATCTCTTGAGCTACAGCATATTGACGCAATCTCCTTCAACAAAAATCCAGAGCAGCTCTTCAACCTCAGGCTTCAACGAGATGCTTCCAGAGCAAAAGCTCTCACTTCCATAGCTGCCAAAGCGGGTGCCCGTAATCGCACCCGAGCTCGTGGGTCGGGTTTCAGTAGCTCCGTGATCTCGGGTCTTGCTCAGGGGAGTGGCGAGTACTTCACGCGTTTCGGTGTAGGGACGCCTCCGAGGTACGTGTACATGGTGCTGGATACCGGAAGCGACGTCGTTTGGCTCCAGTGTAGTCCTTGTAAAAAATGCTACACTCAGACCGATCGGGTTTTCAACCCGGCCAAATCTAGATCCTTCACCGGAGTCCCGTGTGGGTCCTCCCTCTGTCGCCGGCTGGACTCTCCTGGATGTAACCAGAAGAAGGTTTGCATGTACCAAGTTTCATACGGCGATGGTTCCTTCACAGTGGGTGAGTTCTCCACTGAAACGCTGACGTTTCGAGGGACTAGGGTGGCGCGTGTGGCACTAGGATGCGGCCACGATAACCAAGGACTATTCGTCGGTGCGGCGGGTCTGTTAGGCCTGGGGAGAGGGAGGCTATCGTTTCCTACTCAAACCGGCCGCCGGTTCAACCGGAAATTCTCGTATTGCTTGGTGGACCGGTCCGCCTCGTCTAAACCATCGTCGATTTTGTTTGGTGAATCTGCCGTTTCTCGAACCGCCCGGTTCACTCCTCTTCTTAGAAACCCCAAACTTGATACATTCTACTACGTGGAACTCCTCGGGATCGGCGTGGGCGGCGCGCCAGTGCGCGGCGTCTCGGCTTCGCTGTTCCGGCTCGATCCAGCCGGAAACGGCGGCGTTATTATCGACTCGGGTACTTCCGTGACTCGGCTCACTCGCCCGGCTTACATTGCCATGAGAGACGCATTCCGAGTTGGAACGTCGCACCTGAAGCGGGCGCCGGAGTTCTCTCTCTTCGACACCTGCTACGACTTGTCGGGGATGACGGAGGTGAAGGTGCCTACAGTGGTGCTGCATTTCCGAGGCGCTGACGTGTCGCTTCCAGCGACGAATTACATGATACCGGTGGATAGCAGCGGGATCTTCTGCTTCGCCTTCGCTGGAACGACGGGAGGATTGTCGATAATCGGTAACATCCAGCAGCAGGGGTTTCGGGTGGTATACGACCTGAGTAGTTCTCAGGTGGGGTTTTCCCCGCGTGGGTGCGCGTGAAGACACGGAGAGTGAGGTGAAGTGAGACAGCTAGTTTCTGTGTTTTCCAATTAATGGCTTCTTTTTTATTTTTCTGCTTCTTAAAGCTTTCTTGGATTTAAACAAGAAAGAGACGAGGAAGAACAATTCAATGGGGAGGGATACGATTGCGTTTCTTTCTATATGGTTCAGGCATCGTTGGTTGTTGTATTATTAATTAGCTAATTAAATACTATAATTTCTCTTTCCTAGTACTGGGTGATTTGCTTATATTAATCCTTCATTTTGCTAATAAAGCATGCCATGACAATGTCATCTCATCACTTCTTTTCTACTCTTCTATTATTATTACTTAAGTATTAATGATTGGATAAATTATATTTAGTTTAAAAAATTTATTTATTTGTATAAAATAAAATAAAATTCTAATTTTATTTTTAAAATAATAATAAAGACAATTAAGTTTAAATTAAGTTTGTAAATAAATATTATATAAAATATTAATTTTATTAACAGAAAACAACTTATAATTAAAATTTATTTAATATTTTTAATATTTTAAAATTTTATTTTCTTAAGATTATCGATTGGACTTATTTCATACTTGATATTTTAATGTTATAATGGTTTTAATTTTTTTCTGAGATTGAGAAACTTTATGTTCATTATTTATTAACAATGCTCATCACTGTTGGTTATTTGTGAGGAAAATTTAGTTTTTGATCTTTTAAAATTGTTAAATTTATGATATAATTTTTAAAAGATTATAATATATTTTGATAATTTATGGAAGATCAAAAAGTTAATTTATTAATTTTTAGATTGTTAATCATTAATAAAAAAAATGACAAAATGTTGACGTGTATCTCGTTAATCATTTTAAATTATTTTTAAAATATTATAAATATATATTTTTAATTTTTAGTATATTCATAAGTTAGATTATAATAACAAATAGAAGAACTTAATTATAAATTAACATTTAATCATGTTTTTAAAATATAACTTGTAATAAATAAATTTGCATATTATTAGTTAATTATAAATCAATAAATAAATTGATTTATACAATTTCTTTCTAATTTATCTAGTTTATATTTTTTAATTGTTAAAATAATTAGTAGAAGAAATTAATCCCTCACAACATAACAAATTAATGTTCAAATTTCTAGTGGAGGAGGTGTTCTCATTTAGCGTCTCACAATATTTCAAATAAAGTTGTTTCCAATAGAAAGATACTTGTAGGAAACAAAAAAAAAAAACGTGAAAGAACATAATAAAAGTGAAAAAGAGACATTAAAATATATTTACTATCTTAATAATGCCAAGAAAATATATGCAACATATATTTTATTTTTATCATATGGTATATTCGGATTAAACCTATAACCCCCAAATTCTATAATCAATTTTAGATTTTAGTTATTTAATTAATATAATAAGATTATAAGATTAGTTAATTACTATTTTAAACTGAGCCAAATTTTAATTTTTTACTAATTGAAATAATTTAGTACTATTAGTCTAGGCTACTACACTTAAGTTCTCATACGTTAGACGGCAAAAAATAGAATGAATTAATAAAATGAAATACATATATATATAGATACATTCACATCCATTTACAATATTCATACTTGTCATCCATCAGACATATATCTATGGATATGCGAGTGTGTTAATTAGGGTAACAAGACAACAAATCTGTCACTCATACTCATTTAACCAAATTGTTAGTGAATTCTTAGTTTACATATCTTAAAACATATATGTCCTTATCTTATATATAAAAAATTGATCCTCTTGATCCTTTCCAAAAATTTAACAAGGATTAAGGTATCGGGTGTAACCCTCCAATCTTACGTTTCTTTTAAAGTGATATAAATAATATAAACAATATACTATAAGATTGATAAATTACTACTTCCTTTACTCGAGTCAATTTTTTAAATATTTATCAAATGAAGTAATTAGTGTTATTGGTTTGGGCTACTATACTCGAGATCTCACACATTATGCAGCGAAAAATGTATTAAATTAATTGACATAAAACATATACATATATATACATTCATATTCATTTACAATATATACATATCATTCAGTAGACATATATCTATGGATATGTGAAAGTGTTATCTAGGGTAAGAAGACAACGATTCTGTCACTCATACCCCTTTAACAAAAATAGCTAGTAGATTCCTAACTCATATATTCTAATACATATATGTTCTTATCTTATACATCAAAACTATTCTCCTAATCCTTTTACCAAAATATCACTAGGATTCAGGGTATGAGGCCTACTAAAAACTTTCCTAAAACTTTACATCCTCAAGGTGTGGGAGGAACTTCCTATATATACACAACCCACACTTCATGAATCATAGGAAAATACCCTAAGAAGGGTATCTCCACCACTTCCACCTTCACTTCTAGTACTATCTAGAACCTAGGCATCTGATACAAACTAACATTTTTTATGAGAATAAATCTCAATAGCATTAATAACCATTTCTCAAAATAGCTAGTTTGTACCACCATAAACTCATAAGAAAATTTTACATTCTTTTTCATAAAACAATACATCTATTGGGTTATCTTGTATAACATTTCCTTTAATATTCATACTTGCATGCATAAGCTTAGCTCAGCTCATAGCATAAATCTCATAAATTCATTGAAACATATTGGTAACATAACATCATTCATATAACTTTCATCATAACATAAAGAGCGATAAGGAAATAATAGCACTTCTCATTGGCCTTTGCCAATCATCATTGTAACAACGGGAAAGATTCGAAAGAGTTTTTAAAGGATTTTAAAAGATAAAACTTGATTTTAACCCTAATCCCAAACAAACGAAGATTGACACGTATTTCGAGGATAATGACTGGACATAGAAGGTCCTTTGAAGCCAGAAACACAATCAAACAGAAAGAAATGTAATCCGGCGATCAGAAACTGACGGAAGGAGTTTCGTGCGTCACTTTCGTTGACGGAGGCCAAGACTTTTGCATGGAAATGCGTGCCAACGTCTGGAAGGATGCCGACACCCTAAAAGATCCCCGGGTGGCCTGGGAAAAGTCGGGATCGCCCCTGGAGGCTTTAAATTATGCGAACTCCCGCCATTTCTCTCATTCCACTCTCTCTCCTCACCACACTCTCTCTCTCCTCTCTCTTTTCTCTCTCCACTTTCCTCCACCGTGAGCGGCGCCACGACCACCGTGGGCCGCCACCAAGGGTACCAGCAAGCGACCCTCACGCCACAACCACCAGCAACCAACCACGGCCACCAACGGCCGCCGGAGTCCCCGAAAAAATGTCGTTTTTCCCCTCCATCGCGCGAAATTTCCCCAGCCCGAATCGCTTCGTCGACGCGGGTTGACCTCACCGCCCCCACCACTGCCAGTGTAGCCCGAGTCGCGGTCAGAACGACCCTGTCGTCATACGCGATGCTCGTCGATTAGCGGAAGCATATGTGGCATTCTGAATGTTTATTCCCTATGGGAAACGTCGGATCGCTCTTTGGTTGGCGTAACCGATAGATTCTCAGATTATCCATTCAGCATTCCGTTCAACCTCGATTCACACTGCAGCTAACTAAATACACATACATATATCATCAATAATAACTGCCTGGAATGAAATCTAAAGCGATATATGTCTCATTATACATTCATACACATTTCAATTCAAATCCATAAGTTTACTGGGCCAGAAGTTCTACGAAAATCGGCAGAGTTTCCTGTAATTTGGTCATATCCTGGCATGAATCACTTGCTTAAAACGTAACAACCAGGTCTAATAACGGCGGTAAACATACTAATATAAATCCATACCACCGTAACATTAATTCATCGCTACAATCCATACATAATTGCTCAAACGCCATATATACATTCAGCCTAGTCCATACATAAGTTACAAGAAATATAACTGAGCACTAATTATGATGTCATCAAAGTATATGTACAAAGCGATTCAAGCCTAAGCTAAATAATCCTGCCTATCCTCAAGTCGGCCCGCTATAAATGCAGGCTCTGCCCTTTGTCCCTGTTCATCTGAGTACACAACCTAATGAGATATGAATCCCAGTAGAATAATTTACAATTTAAATATCATTCAAAAACCAGTTGAATACTCGTGCGAACACCAAATCGTCTTCGTCTTCGAAATCAGTTAAAAACAGTGGAATACCTTATCTTTAAAATCGTTTAAACACATGGAAATTGCGGCAAATATATCACAATCTGAAATTGTTTCTTTTAAAATCAGTCATAAAAATCAAATGAAATCCCATGCCCTGTGTATCTCAATCCACGTTGGTTACAAATCCAATGTAAGCGAAACTAAATCATCTTCTAATTGCACGTAGTCTAGAGAGAATACAACTCTTATCGTTGGGTGTGATCCGTAACACCAATCACGAATCAAGCCTATATTGTGAGTGTGATCCGTAACACCAATCACTCACTCAAGGACCGGGTGAGAATCAACATCTAGGCGTCCCACACAGCATGTGCACCTCGCCAATTCTCATCCTCATCTGATCTATTCGAACTCACATGCACTCGGTCGGCTATTCCTCGGGGTTCTAGGTATCACGCCTAAATCACAACGCGTTCCCGTGTAGGTTATCCACCCTTATACTCCCTAAACCTTTCTTAGGGTCGTCCTGGTTTAACGCGCAATCCCTAACTCAGTACAGGTTAAATCTGATAAAAATAGTTTCGTTTAAAAGCTTCCTGTACGAGGAATACTTAACGGCCGTCCCATACCGGCTATCAAGTACCCAACCCTAGTAAATCCGCCTAAAGGCATCTAAACTCGATAAACAAGGTGTCTAACATGCAATTAGGGTTTTCAGCACACATGCATGCAATTTTATCCCATCGAAAGCAGCACGCAATTCCATACAAATAAATCGGTTAGGTATTCACTAAATCAATTCACAGGTTCGAAGTGTAAATTATCCTACCTGGTCTCCGCCGCTTCAATTCAAATCAGGACTCTGTGAAATCTCGGTTTCTGAGCCCAATTAATTCCCTGGACATGAAATTGAATATTTAGATTCGTCACGTCATCCAATTTTCAATCCTAAACCCGATTCTGATTACCTAGGTTAATTAATTGCCTAATTACGTTGGCGACCATTTCAATCATATAACATCGCTTTTTGGGAAAACGGACCTTACCAACGTACTTTCGGATTATGGAATTCGTCCGGTGATCTCGTTTTCTCGGGATGCACGCCCAGGAACTCAAGGCTGCAAGACCTTCCACAAGACGCGGCGATTACTGGCGGCTGCACGCGAGGTGCGGTTTGTCTCGAAATCACACCACGGTGAAGCCCGTAAGCTCGGGAAGTCCGAACACGGTGGTGGCACGGCTCACGGTTCCGGCCGTTTGAGCGGTGTTTTCCGGCCACGAAGAGTCTCGCACGGCCAGGCGGCGTTTGCCTCGATCCGGCGCGTCCGACCTCCTTCCGGCCCGAAGCGCTGAATACGGAGGCGGCGCTGGGCTACACGGTGGTGGGCGGTGGCGGTCAACGGGCGTCCGGACGCCAAGATCTGGGTCGGGGGAAATTTTCACACGCGATGGGGAAAAGCGGCGCCCTGCGTCTCCGGCCGGCCGTTGGTGGCGGTGGTTGGTTTTTGGTGGTTGTGGGCGTTGAGGGTCGGTTGGTACTGGTGGCGACCCACGGTGGCTGTGGTGGCCGTTCACGCGAGAAGGTGGAGAGAGAAAAGAGAGAAGAGAGAGAGAGCGTGGTGAGGGAGAGAGTGAAATGGGAGAAATGGCGGGCATACGCACTTAAAGCCTCGGCGATCCCGGACTTTCCTGTGCCACCCGGGATCTTTTGTGGTGTCGACATCCTTCCAGACGTTGGCACGCATTTCCATGCGAAAGTCTTGGCCTCCGCCAATCTAAAAGTGACGCGACGAAACTCCTTCCATCATTCGATCGCCGGTTACACATTTCTTCTGCTTTGATCGAAGTTCCTGGCTTCAGCGACCTTCTGTGTCAAGTCATTATCCTCAAAATACGTGTCAGCTTCGTTGATTGGGATTAGTGGTTAAAATCAAGTTTTATCTTTAAATTCTTTAAAAATTCTTCGAATCTTTCCGCGTTACACCAAATTTCCTCGAGTGGCCGCCGAAAGAAGTGGCCTGACGCGAGCCTGACGTCGAGGCGTAACGCCGTGCGAGAAGCTTCGTGGCCAGAAAACACCGCCCAAACGGCCGTGAACCGCCGTGCCACCACCGTATTCGGACTCCTGGGCTTACGGGCTTCACCGTGGTGTGATTTTCGAGGCAAACCGCACCTCCTCGCCGTGTGCCACCGCGTCGCCGGGTGTCTTGCCGTCTTTGGAGTTTACGGGCGTGCATCCCGAGAAATCGAGACCACCGGGACGTAGAATTCCATCATCCGAGCACAGTGGTAAGGTTCGTTTTCCCAAAAACTAATGTTATATGACTGAAATGGCTGCCGAACGTAATTAGGCAATTAATTAACTTAGGTAACTGTGTAACCGAGTTTAGGATTGAAAATTGGATGACGTGACGAGCCTAAATGTTTAATTTGATGTCCACGAAATTAATCAGACTCAGAAACCGAGACTGCGTGGAATTTTGAAGTGATTTAGAGCATTTGGAGACCAGGTAGGATAATTTACACTTCCCGAACCCTAGAATTGATTTAGTGAATACCTGACTGATTTAGACGACTTGTATGGATTTACGTGCTGCTTTCGATGGGATAAAATTGCATGCCTGTGTGCTGAAAACCCTAATTACATGTTAGACACCTTGTTTATCGAGTTTAGATGCCTTTAGGGCGGATTTACTTAGGGTTGGATACTTGATAGCTGGTATGGGACGGCCGTTAAGTATCCCTCGTACAGGAAGCTTTTAAACGAAACTATTTTTATCAGATTTAGCCTTTACTGAGTTAGGGATTGCGCGTTAAACCAGGACGACCCTAAGAAAGATTTAGGGAGTATAAGGGTGGATAACCTACACGGGGAAACGTTGTGATTTAGGCGTGATACCCTAGAACCCTGAGGAATAGCCGACCGAGTGCATGTGAGTTTGAATAGACTGTATGAGGATGAGAATTGGCGTATGTGCACATGCTAGGGGACGCCCTAGATGTTGATTCTCACCCGGTCCTTGAGTGAGTGATTGGTGTTACGGATCACACTCACAATATAAGCTTGATTCGGGTGATTGGTGTAACGGATCACACCCAATGATAAGAGAGGTATTCTCTCTAGACTACGTGCAATTAGAAGATGATTTAGATTTGGTTACAGCGGATTTGTAGCCAACGTGGATTGAGAGACACAGGGCATGAGATTTTACTTGATTTTGATAATTGATTTTAAAAGAAAATGGATTTTCTGATTGTGATATATTGCCGCAATTTCCATGTGTTTAAACGATTTTAAAGATAAGGTATTCCACTGTTTTTGAACTGATTTCGGGAAGACGATTTCGGTGTTCACACCGTTGAGTATTCAACTGGTTTTTGAATGATAATTGATTTGTAAATTATTCTAATGGGATTCATATCTCATTAGGTTGTTTACTCAGATGAACAGGGACAGGGGCAGGAGCCCAGACGATAGCCGAAGCTGACTTGAGGATAGACGGAGAATGATTAGCTTAGGCTTGAATTATTTGTATATATACTTTGATGATGATGTTATTTAAACGGATTCTGGTTCTTGTAAATTTTGTATGGACTAGACTGAATGTATATATAACGTTTCAGATAGTATGTATGGATTGTAGCGATGAATTGATGTTGCTGTGTATGGATTTATATTAGTATGTTTACTGCTATTGTTAGACTGGCTGTTGAGTTTTAAACAGGTGATTCTGTATTTGGGATATGATCAAATTACAGAGGAAACTCTGCCGAATTTTTGGTAGAATTTACCGCTGTAAACTTATAGATTTGAATTGAAATGTGTATGAACGTATGACGTGACATGTATATGAGTCTTAGATTTCATCCCAGAGTTATTATTGATGATGTACGTATGCGTATTTAGTTAGCTGCGTGTGAATCAGGGTTGAACGGAATCCGAATGGATAACGGAGAATCTATTTGGGTTACGCTCAACCAGTAGTGATCCCCTGACGTTCCCACATAGGGAATAAACATTCAGAATACCCCATATGCTTCCGCTAATCAGATAAGCATCACGTATGACGTATTAGGGGGTCGTTACAATCATCATCATCATCATCATCATCATCATCATCATCATATAATTACATAATAAGAAAAATCTAGAGGGGCAGCATGTGCACCACTCTATGTTTTCGCATATGTACTATGACAACTCTGCCGGTAGTCCTCAACTACATATCACATATGTACATTTTAGAGTGTCCTCTAGTAGATCCAAGTACAATAAGGTCCCCAACTCTGGGTTCCATACATTAAGTACATATTGGGGTCCTCAAAACACTATTCATAAACATATATATATGGGTGAATCGGTGCATACTATAGTTCTGTAAATTCTAAGTATGTGACTTTTCATTTACATTGGCCATTAAGTCACTAACTTATAATTTACAACTATCACGATAATCGCAGAATGTCCAATCACTGTCCCATACTAGCAATTAGTCATTCAGATATAAACCTATCTACCACAAATACATATATTAAAAATACAATTTTCATTTCTCTTATATATTCTTGCTCTTTCCTTTTCAACTTTCATCACTTTTATACTCTTTCTCATTTACATTCAAAGTATATGTTACTTTGCTTGTAATTTGAGTTTAATATCTAGTTTGTATTTAGTTTTTAGATTAGATATCATTCAAATATGTCATTAAGTTCATATTTTCATCACAAAAGGTGACAGTCGACTAGAATCATGCTACAAGTCGATTGATTGCATTTTGTCCAAATCTTTGAAATTTTAAACAGAGAGCTATCAGTTGACTACTAGGTGTCAGCAGTCAACTGCTAGCTTATTGTTGGGCCCGACAGTCGACTACTGGGTCGGGACAGTCGGCTGCTCTGTTCTTAGGCGTTTCTAAAAAATGAAAAACACGGCAGTTGACTTTCAGGTGCTCGGCAATCAACTGCTAGCATTCTGTATGCGTTTCTGGGCACATCAAGAGCACGACAGTTGACTGCTGCACCATGGCAGTCGGCTGCTACGCCTTGCTCTATTTTATGAATTTCCGTTAACCTAAATTTTTAATCTAAAAAATTGTTTTTAAATCCATTTTAAAATTGATGAACTCAAGATAAACTTCTCAGAAAAATTTAGCATAAGAAAACAACCCAAAACATCATATAATCTTGTCCAAATCTGAGATTAAAACTCATTTTTGTTCAAGTTGAAAAACTCATTTTTCATAAACAATTTTTAGCATGCACAGGTATTTTCAATCGATTAAAAATAGCCAATAGTGATTAAAAATAATAAGAATGTAGTTTTAAATCCCTTTTTCTTTCAAACAAGTTCAATTTCACAAATTTCAATAGTATGAATAGTAAACTCCGAAATAAAGGGATTAGGTTATTATGCTACCTTTTTGCTGGTTTCTAATCGGTGTTTGATGATTGGGAACTGTTTGGAGTAATTTCCTAGTTCCTAGAATACTTAAATCCAAGCAACAAGGTTTTTTGCTCACAATTCCTTCTTCTTCTCTCTCTAGCTCGTCCATTCTCTCTTTCTAGAATCCAAACCTTCAGGAAGCACAATGAAGGGTCTGAAGGGTTAGCCTATTTATAGCTAGTTTGACTCTTTGCAATTTTACTCCTAATTTTTGACTATTAGGCCCAAAATGATAATTCTTCCAACTATATGCTAAATTATCATTTTGTCCCTAGCTCATTGGCGAGAAGCTTTCAAAATTCTGTTGCTACAGTAAATCCTTTGGTTAAAGTTGCGATTTTCATCCCTAAACTTTTTCACTTTTCAGTTTAGTCCTTTTCTTCATTCTAGTCAATTTTCTCACTCATTTTTAGTTTAATTCTTGCACTTATGTAACTATATGTAAGCTAACATAACATAAATGCAACATACACAAGCAATTAACTAAAATTAACAAACATCTCTCAAAATTTAGGAGCAAATGTTACATTTTTTTCCTCCTTTTAAGAAATTTCGTCCTCGAAATTTATACGTACCTATACAAATAACTCTGGAAAATTTCTTGTCATATCATCTTCCTTCTCCCACGTAGCTTCGTGGGGTGATAAATGATCCTATGATATCTTTACCAGTGGAATTGTCTTGTTTCTCAATTTTTTGACTTCAGTCCCAATGATCCTTAAAGGTCTAGAATTATAAGTTAAATTATCTTTTAATTATACTGTTCTGGCATCAAGAATATGTGAGGGATGGGGAAGATATTTTCAAAATTGAGAAATATAAAACACATTATGAAGATTGGATAGAAATAGGGGTAAATCAACTTGATAAGGAGATTGGCCAACCATTTTCAAGATTTAGAAAGGTCCAATGTATCTTGGGCTCAACTTTTTAGGCTTAATAGCCTTGCCAATACCAGTAATATGAGTAATTTTTAGGAAAATGTGATCTCATTCATCAAATTCTAGTGGTCTTCTTTTATCAGCATAACTCTTCTGCCTATCTTGGGCTTTGACCATCTTTTCTTTAATCATGTTAATTTGATCTGTGGTTTGTTGAACTAATTTAGGTCTTAGTAGTGGTCTCTCCCCTACCTCAAACCAACATAAGGGTAACCTACATCTTCTTCTATACAAGGCTTCATAAGGAGCTATTCTTATGCTGGAGTGAAAGCTATTATTGTAGGTAAATTCCACTAAAGGTAAATTTCTATCCCAATTCCCTTTTTGCTCTAATGTACATGCTCTAAGCATATCTTCTAGAGTCTGAATAGTTCTTTCAGTCTGCCCATCAATTTATGGATGATAAGTAGTACTGAAACTAAGTTTAGTACCAAAAGCCTCCTGCAAGGCTCTCCAAAATCTAGAAGTAAACCTAGGGTCTCTATCAAATACTATATTAGTAGGAACTCTATGAAGTCTTACTATTTTTCGTATACAATTGGGCCAACTTATCTAATGAGAAGGTTATTTTGATGAGTCAAAAATGTGCAGATTTAGTTAATCTATCTACAATCACCCAGATTGCATCATTTCCTAATTGAGTTTTTGGTAAATTTACTACGAAATCCATAGAAATATTATCCCATTTCCATTCAAGGATTTCAAGGGGTTGTAGTAGTTCTGAAGGTTTATGATGTTCAATTTTCACCTGCTAGCACCTTAGGCATCTAGCAACAGACTCAGCTATTTGCTTCTTTATACCTGGCCACCAAAATTTTTTTTTCAAATCTTGATACATCTTGGCAGTACCAGGATGAATAGTATAGTTGCTCTTATGAGCTTCTTCTAGAATTATTTCCCTTAGTCCGCCTAGGTGGCGTATACAAGCATCCATGAATAATAAAAATGCAATTTCCCATTCTATTCTTTTTCACTTTCTATTCGGCTAAAGAATGTTGCACCCCCTCCTTGTTTTTCTTTCCTTTGTCGTGTGAGCATGCAAAATTCTACATCAAGTGTACTTAGAGGTGTATTTTTCCTTTCTTGCAAGTTTCTTCATTCCCTTGGTCACTCCACTTTCACCTACACTTCCCTTCCTCACCAACTTTTCGTGTTTTTCCCCTAGACTCACGCTGCACCTTAATTTTTTCTCCTTCACGTGAAATTCCCCTTTCACTTTTTCTTTTCTACTTGGCTCAAAAAAATGCTTCACCTTTTCTTTTATTTATTTCATGGCAGCACCCCTCTCTTCCTTTTTAATGTGTAAGGCTTTCTTGTTGCGTACTTAATCTTATTTTCCTCACATAAAATTCTACACTAAGTGTACTTGTAAGTACACTTTTCCTTTCTTGCAAGCTACCTCCCTTTCCTTCCTATTTCAATTTTCATTCGGCTAAAGTGAAAGGAAGACGTCACATGCTTTATTTTTTTCCATTTCATGGTTGTTTCCATTGTACTTTAAGTAGAATTTTCACTTCCTTGTAAGTTTAGGTTAGCTACTTAAACAAGTTAAAGGAGAGAGGGAAAAGCTTGCATTCTTACATAGTTTTTATTTCAATAAAGGCTGCACTTTTGTCTTCTTTTCTTAACTATATTTCCATATCTCATGTGTGCTTTAGAGACTTTTGCACTCTTGGTTCCCTTTTTTTTTCCACCAATTTCATGTGTGTCTTTATTGCCATGCATCCCTTGAAATCTCCTGCATATTTAAAAATTTTGCACTTCTCTCTTTCCTAGTTTATCTAACTTACACGTGTTCCTTTCATGTGTGTTTCACTCTTTCCTAGTTTATCTAACTTACATGTGTTCCTTTCATGTGTTTTTCACTCTTTCCTAGTTTATCTAACTTACACGTGTTCCTTTCATGTGTGTTTCATCTCTATACATTCCCATGTGTAATGCCCCAATCTAGTATTACCATTAATTATGATATAAACAGATAGGTTCGGTACATCATCTTTATCATTTTTTTAATTAAATTTTGAGCAGTTATACCATTGAATTATTTAAGCGGATTAGGTTTGGGATCAGATTAAATAAACTTGCATGCGTAGCGGAATAAAAGAAATTCTATGCTACACAGCGAAATTTAAACTTTCATACAATTCAATGAAAAAAGTTCCGTAATGTCCATTACACTACAATAATATGTATTAGGATATGTTAAGCACCCATCCATAAAAAGTCAGAAGACAATAATCCTATCACTCAGACTCCCTTTACAATTTCCAAGACAGACCAGTCCTTCACCTATCCTTTCCTCTATTTCTTTCTAAAATTACATCTCAGGTCCACTATCAAAAGAATAATCCTAGATCTAAATTAAGTATGTCTAGACAAAGGCCTAAAAATATGAGGTTACAAAAATTTTCTTTAACCCAAAAAGGACTCGATCTCTCAGCCCAGCTATGCGTCTGCATCTGATACATATTAGCATATAATAAGAAACGCAAGTTTCCCATTAGCTTAACAACTCAGGTTTTAAACCAAATAATATGTATCAGGGTGCAAGCACCAAAATAATTAATTCTATATTCTTGGAATAAAATATAACATAATTCATAATTATAAATTGGCAAGCAATATATGGTCTACTAAAATGTCAATAGGATGGAACTAATATATTGTCAAATAAAACATGCTGTAACATACATTACCATACATTAACAAATTATTTAGGCTTATCATTCTTAAATTTTCTTTGTATTTTAATTGTGCACACTTGGGCACTTAGGAACACTCGGCCACCCTTAAAACTCTTTGTGCACACTTGAGCACATGTGGACACTTGGCCACCTTTAATATTCTGTGTGCACACTTGGGCACATGTGGCCACTTGGCCACTTTTACTAGTCATTGTGCACACTTGGGCACTATGTGGACACTTGGCCACCTTCTTAGGGTCATTGTGCACACTTAGGCACTTGGGAACACTCAGCCACCCTTAAAACTCTTTGTGTGCACACTTGAGCACATGTGGAAACTTAGCCACCTTTAACATTCTGTGTGCACACTTAGGTACATGTGGACACTTAGCCACTTTTACTAGTCATTATGCACACTTGGGCACTATGTGGACACTTGGCCACCTTCCTAGGGTCATTGTGCACACTTGGGCACTATATGGACACTTGACCACCACCTAGGGTCATTGTGCACACTTGGGCACTAGGTGGGTGTAACGACCCCCTAATACGTCATACGCGATGCTTATCTGATTAGCGAAAGCATATGGGTTAGTTTACATAATTATTCCCTATGTGGGAATATCAGGGGATCGCTACTGGTTAAGCGTAACCCAAATAGACTTCCCATCGAAAGCAGCACGTAATTCCATGCAAGTCATCTAAATCATTTAGGTATTCACTAAATCAATTCTAGGGTTCGGGAAGTGTAAATTATCCTACCTGGTCTTTGAATGCTCTAAATCACTTCAGAATTCCACGCAGTCTCGATTTCTTAGCCTGATTAATTTCCTGGACATAAAATTAAATATTCAGGCTCGTCACGTCATCCAACTTTTGATCTTAAACCCGGTTACTCAACTACCTAGGTTAATTTATTGCCTAATTACGTTCGGTAATTATTTCAATCAGATGTCATCATTTTTTGGGAAATCGGACCTTACCAATGTGACTAGATGATGGAATTCTGCGTCACGGTGGTCTCGGTTTCTCTCGATACACGTCCAGAAGCTCTAGCACGGCGGCACATGGTGGCGCATGGCGGCGTACGGTGGTGTACGGCGGAAGGGTGCGGTTTGTCTCGAAAATCACACCACGGTGAAGCCCGCAAGTCCAGGAGTCCGAATACGGTGGTGGCACGGCGGTTCACGGCCGTTTGGGCGGCGTTTTCCGGCCACGAAGATTCTCGCATGGCGGACGAAGTTTCCCTCAATCCGGGCGCGTTCGGCCTCCTTTCGACGGCGGCGAGCTACTGGAGGAAGCTGGCAGCTCAGGCTACACGGTGGTGGGGGCGGTGACGGTCAACGGCGACGGACGGCGGCGATCTGAGCTGGAGAAGTTTCGTGAAATAGAGGGGAAAAACGGCATTTTTCCGGCGGCTCCGGCTGTAGCGGCCGTTCACGGTGGAGGAAGGAGGAGAGAGAAAAGAGAGAGGAGAGAGAGTGTGTGGTGAGGAGAGAGAGAGAAATGAGAGAAATGGAGGGAATACGTGTAATTTAAAGCCTCTGGGGACGATTTCGATTTTTCCCAGACCACCCGAGGATACTTTAGGGTGTCGGCATCCTTCTAGACGTCGGCACGCATTTCCATGCAAAATTTTTGGCCTCCGTCAATGAAATCGACACACGAAACTTCTTCTGTTAGTTTTTGATCGCCGGATTGCATTTCTTTCTGTTTGATCGTGTTTCTGGCTTCGAACAACCTTCTGTTTCAAATCACTATCCTCAAAAGTCGTGCCAGGCTTCGCTTAAAAGGGGTTAGGGTTAAAAATCAAATTTTATCTTTTAAAATCCTTTAAAACTCTTTCAAATCTTTTCGATTGTTACAGTGGGCACTTGGCCACCTTTAATATTTCTTTAATTATCCAGGGAAAATTTTCTTTTCTTGAGAATTATTATTAGTGTACATCCCCTTTAAAATTCTAATAACTACCAGGATAAAATTCCTTTTTCTTGGAAATTATCATTAATGTACTTCATTTGGAATTGCTATTAATTTCAAGGATAATTCTCTCTTTCTTGCAATTTAATGTAAATATACATTTCTTATGGGAAATTCAATATTTAAGGAATAATTTCTATTTTTCTTAGGAATAATTTCTAAGATATATTTCTTATAAAATTCTAACAACTTCAATATTAATTTCTTGTTCTTGGAAATTAATTCCAATGTACATTTTCCTTCTAAAAATTCTAGTAATTTGAATAATAATTTTTTTTCTTGGAAATTAATTCCAATGTACATTTTCTTTCTAAAAATTCTAGTAATTTCAATAATAATTTCTTTTTCTTGGAATTTAATTCTAATGTACATTTTCTTTCTAAAAATTCTAATAATTTCAATGATAATTTCTTTTTCTTGGAAATTAATTCCAATGTACATTTTCTTTCTAAAAATTCTAATAATTTCAATAATAATTTCTTCTTTCTTAAAGGCCACATCTTTATGTATAATTCTTATGAAATTCTATTACCCTTAAGAATAAATTTTCCTTTCTTCAATAATAACAATAATATTAATTCTTATGGTAGTCTACCAAGTTCAAGAAGAATTTTTGGCTTATGGGAAATTCTTTTCATTCCTCCCTTTACCTCATACTCAAGCCTAGTTCATTATGAGCATGTTATTAATTATATATCCCTTATACATATACAATTCTCATTTCATCACATCAACTTAACATACAAGCTTAGCCAATAAAGCATGAATTTTATCAAGAATGTAGGGCAATAACATCATGCTCTATGGAAGGCTTATGAAAAACATGATAGTTACTAAAACATGGAACATGAGTTTGTTGGAATTGTTAACCTACCTCTTTGATGCCCTAACATGGTTTTGCTTAGCTTTCTCTTGATTCTTTGCTTCTTTTACTTTTCTTCTTGACCACCTTTGCTTTTTCCTCTTCAAGCTTTGGTGTTTCTCCCCCAACCTCACATTCTCTCCCCTTTTCTCTCTTTTTCATGTGTATATGTGTAGTTTTTTATGTTGCAAGATCTCTCTTCACTTCACGTGTGGTTTGTAGTATAAAAGTCAAACTTTCAATTCCCTCGTCTCTTTCTTAAGTGGTATGTCATAAAAAAATAAAACAACTTTAACTCTCTCTCTTCCCTCATTCCACGCCACATTTCCCCTTTCCTTCTTTGTTATTACTGAATATCATTCTTGTCCGATGGTCTTTATGGGTGGCTCCTAATGCATACCTTCCCCCTTTCATTTCTTGACTTATTCCTCCCAAACTCACGCTGCACATGTCTTTTTCCTTCATGAAAATTTTGCACTCTTTATATTTGTATATATATATATTTTCTTGCACTACTTGTACTTTCAAGTACAATTTTCCTTTGCCTGCACTCTTGGTAATTCCCTTCCTTGCAAGTTTTAGGTTATCTATTCTTACAAGCAACTAAATTCACATGTTACATAAAAAAAATTCTGCACCCTGTGTCTTCTCTTCCTAGCCAAAATTTCCTACCTCCATGTGTTTCTCATGTGCAACAATCCACAAAAAAATTCTGCACCTATTTGGTTTTGCTTGATGCCTTCATTTGTGGTTAATTAAATTCCCTCCATGCATACTTACACAATAAAAATTCTGCACTTAATTGGTTTTGCTTGCTACCTTCATTTTTTGTTAATTAAATTCCCTCCATGCATACTTACACAATAAAATTATGCACTTAATTGGTTTTGCTTGCTGCCTTGGTATTTCTTTTCCTTGCAAGTTTAGATTACCTACTTTCACAAGCAACTAATTTATATACTTCATAAAAAATTCTGCACCTTTATTTAATTGTTTCCCCTAATTCATGTGTTCCATCTCCCTTTTTTTATTCTCTCTTTTCTTTCCAAATACACGTGCACTCTCCCTTGCATGCAAGGTGGAAATTCAACTTCTCTTCCTTCTTTGTATTGTCCATTGGTCCCAAAAAAGATGCATGAAATTTCTTTCCTCCCTAGTTCATGTGTGACTTGGAGTGCCCATGCATAAAATATAAATTTCATTCCTTTCTTTCATCTAGGATACATGCAAGGCACACACATGAATATATTTAAATTGTTGCATCCTATATTGCTTCTCTCTTGGTACTTAGGCTAGGAAACTCAAAAGGAAAATAAAGAATTAAATTGAGCACCAAATTTTTATGCAAGCTTACCTTTTAATATAACCATTTTGGCCCATAAAATTATGCAAGCAAATTTGTCCCTCCTTAAATTAATTCATCTAATTAATTATGAAGCAAGTAATCCATACTAATCATTAAATGTCACAATTAATTCCATCCATTCAATTAGAGGACATTAATTTAAACTAATTAAAATTATGGGGTGTTACACCATGTCCCTAACCGTGCACCTATATATATTTTTTACACTCTCCTTTCCTTTCCAACTTGCACGTGCACATACACACATGTGTATATATTTTTGGAATACCTTATTCCTCATTCCTTTCCCTTGTATTAGTCGTGTGGATATATATGCATTTTGACTTGCTTTTCTTTTGGCACTTAAGCTAGGTGACTCAAAAGGAAAAATAATGGAGAATTAACTTAAACACCTAATTTTGTGCAAGATTATCTTTTAGCATATCCAGTTTTTGAGCCATTAAATTATGAAAGCAAATTAGCTCCTCTTTATGATAACTCATTAATTAATTATGAAGCCTTGAATTTATAACTATTCATTAAATGACACAAGTAATTCCACCCAATGTAAAGGATATTAATTTAGAATAATTAAAGTTATGGGGTGTTACAGTAGTAGCCCAGACTAATAATACTAAGTATGTCATTTGATAAATATTTAAAATTTGACTCGGGTAAAGGAAGTAGTAATTCACCAATCTTATAGTATATTGTTTATATTATGTAAATCACTTAAAAAGAACTATAGGATTAGGGGGGTTACACCCTGACTTGTGCACATCGCTAGTCTCATCCTTTATCAGTATATACATCAATTATACAAATAGGCGACTAATACTTAGGGTTATAGAGTTTACACTTAAACTAAAACATTTTTGTCGTTTATACTATCCTCCATTTACTCTTTAAAGTCTTTTATAGGGTTGTGTTGGTTTAATGAGTAATCTCTAACAAATACAAACCTTTCAAGTTGAAAACAATTATATTTTACAAAGTAGTCTACATAGGGAACACCTAATGATCGTCCCATACCAGCTATTAAATGTCCACCCCAAATTTCATCTGTCCCTATAAGCATACAACCCAATAGCCAAATTTAAAACAAGCAGCAAATAGTCCATTTCATGCTAATCAACATATACAGGCAAATTCTCTATACTCATATGAAAATCACATATTAGCTCAAATTTCATTTCATGAAATAAATTCTCATTTCATGAAATAAATTTCTCATTTCAAAGCAATCAACTTACATCACTATTTCAAAATTAGAGGAGTGTAGACTACTCTACCTTAACCGTTTGTTCCTTCCTTAATCAAGGCCCCCTCTTTCCTCTTGGTATTTGCCTCACGCCTCACAAATCACTTCCTGAGAAAAAAAATCTAGATTTCACACTAGTACTTCACAATTATGCCTTTATTGCATCATACTTTCTATGCATCCTAGGCTTAAGGTTTCACTATGAGATAACTCTCTTCTTTCCTTTCCTATTTTAGGGTTACCTGTCACCCAACCCGTGAAATCCTCATGTATGATGACATCTAATCCTCAATCCAACTAACGTTAGGGGTTTCTAAGCTTAATTCTTGATTTAGAAATCAATTTTCACATCAGAGGGCTGTCAAGAAGCTAGAAATCAGCTGGTTACTCTATAGAGGGAAACCAGTTGACTGTCGTAAAGATGGCAATCAACTAGTGGCTCTTTGGGAATTCTAGGTTTCACAAGACAGTAGCTTACCTATCTACTGTTATAAGGCTAGCAGTCGATTACTATGCAAAAATATGAACTCGACAATTGACTGACAAGGCTACCAGTCGACTTCTACACCTCTGTATCAGTTTTTGGGTTTGTTAACAACATGATAGTCAATTGCTGCATGCTAGTAGTCGGCTGTTATATACTATGATAGCTCAAAAACTCTAGTTTTTCACAATTTTCCAATCCAGATTCCACCCCATTTGAATTTTAAAAGGCATGAACTTAGTTTCTAACAATTTTTTCCCAAAACCCAACCATTTTTGGGCTCAAACATCAATCATACAAACAAAGTTTCACCTACAACTCGAATGAACAGTAAAACCTAACTTGAAAATTTTGATTCAAGCCTAGAAGAAGTAAATGGAAGTTAAGGATTCTAGCATTATGGTTTAGAAATCTTTTCCTATCTCTAAGCATCTTCAAAATCCTCATTTCACACTAGAAAATCAGAATTCCTGAAGAAAAGGAAATTTTCTCTATTTTTGGCTAATCCTCACATTTCAATAGATTAGAGGGGTTTTAAGTGCAGTAATCTACTCCTAAATGATGCTTAGGATGTTTACTAAGCTAGAAGTAAGGATTTCTTACTTAGAATCTAGCTACTTAAGGCTTCTAACTTGATTTCCTTCTCCTTCCCCTTCTGCTTGGTTTCCTTCCTTGCTTTCTCTCCTAAATCTTCAACTCTTTCTTTTGGTGTGGAAGGGAAAGGCATATAAGAGGGGGGAAAAGGGTGTAGTAGCTAAAACTTCAGGGACCTCCTAGCAATTAGGAAAATTTACTCTTTAGTTCTTCTCCTTCTATCTCCAAGCTCCTTATTCATTTAAACTCTTGAAATAAAATTCTAAGATTATCCTCAAAAAATGAATTCTAGGGAAGCAGATATTACAATCCTCCCCTCCTTACAAGAACTTTGTCCTCAAAATTCATACCTACAAATAATTCGGGATAGTGCTGTCTCATCTCGTCATCCTTCTCCCACGTCATCTCCTAGGTTGCTACATCCTACCAAAGTACCTTAACTAAAGGAATTAATTTATTTTAGAGTTACTTAGTCTTGAAATCTAGGATCTCAATAGAAGTAGACTCATAAGTTAAATTTTCCTTTAATACTATAGGTTGATTCCCCAATATGTGTGTGGGATCTGGGATATATTTTTAGAGTTACGGGACATGGAAGACATCATGCAAGTTTAAAAGATAGGGAGGTAAGGTGATTTGGTAGGCAACTAGATCGACTCTTTTTAGGATCTGAAATGGTCCTAAGAATCGTGGACTTAATTTCTTTATCTTTATTTGTTAGCCAATACCTATGATAGGTGACACTTTCAAAAAGATATGGTCTTCATCATCAAATTCCAAAGGTCTTCTCCTCCTATTGGCATAGTTTTCTTGTCTTTGCAAGGCAACTCTCATCTTTTCCTTAATCATTTTGATTTGATCAGTAGTTTCTTATATGATCTCTAGTCTTAATAATGTTCTCTCCCCTATTTATACCCAACTTAAGGGTGACTTATGTAACATCCACTCCCTCTACGCATTAAGAGATTTTTGTTAATTTTAAATGAATTAAATGCTTGTGTTTGTTGCATTAAATTACATATAGATGCATTAGAATGAGAATTTTAAGTAAAGAGAAAGAATAAGGGCCAAATTGAAAGGAAAAGAATGAAGTGAGGATAAAGGTGTGAATTTCTAAAACTTCAGGGCAATAGAATGTAATTTTAGCCAAAGGATTTACTATAGTAATAGAATTTTGAAACTTCACGCCAGTGAGTTAGGGACAAAATGGTAATTTAACATGTAGTGGGAGAAATTATCATTTTGGGCCGAATGGTCGAAAATTATGAGTGGAATTGCAAATGACCGGATCACCTATAAATAGGTGAAGTCTCCAAAGCTCTTTATTTGCATCCTAAATTTTGGAATTTTAGAGAAAGAGAGGACGAGTTAGAGAGAGAAAGTTAGGAAATTGTGAAGAAAGAACATTATAAAGCATATTTCAACATTTCAGAAGTTAGGAAAACATCTCAAAATCCTTATTTTTGAAAGGTAGCAAATCACCTATCTCCCTTATTTTTGAAATTTACCATGTATGGCTGGTAAATTCTGAGTTATCAAAATTTGAACTCTAGAGAGATTAAAACCTACATTCTTAGTGTTTTTGATTGCTATTGGATGTTTTAAACTGATTGAATATACTTGTGAATGCATGAATGCAAATATGCAAAATGGGCTTTTCATGGACTTTGAGAAAGAGTTTAAATCCAAGATTTAAGCATGATTAATCAGTGGTTTGGGTTATTTTTGAGTGGTAAATGAAGCTTTTATGCTACTATTGAGTTTTTAATCATCAAAACTATTTTAAAAACATGTTCTTAGGCTAAAATAATTGGTCAACGACGAGTTTTAAAACAGAGCATGGCGTAGAAGTCGACTTGTAGGCTCTACCAGTCGACTGTCGTGCTCTTGAGTTACCTAGAAATGTATCCAGAATGCTAGCAGTCGACTACCAGCCTGACTGCCATGTTTTTATTTTCTAGAAATTAGCCAAGAACAAAGCAGTTGACTATCGGGGTCCTAGAAGTCGACTGATTCCTTTCTATTTGAGATAATTTTAGGGCAGCAAGCTGGAAGTCGACTATCAGGAGGTTGGAAGTCAACTTTTAGCTCTCTATTTTGGAAAATTTGACTCAATAACCTATTTTTAATCCACAATTAGCCCAATATTTCACTCAAATGTAAGATTTAATCTTGAATTGTAATGGATAACATGCCAAATAAGAATATTTGAGAAAGAGAAGAGAAATAAGAGATTTTAATTGAGCATAAACCATAAATGAGAGTAACTGCAAATGGTTAATCTATGAGAATAGCTGTATTTGGTTATACTACGATAAAAGATGCATTTGGTTATACCGCGAGAAGGATGCAATTAGTTATACTACGAGAATGGCTACAACTGGCTTTAATTCAGGAAAAGTTTTGTAGAAGGTTAACCATGAATAATTACTGATGGTTAACCACAAGAATTAATGTTGACTATTAACCATGAGATTGAATGTAGATGGTGAAAACCACAAGAATGATTGTAGGTGGCTTATGAACACAAGAGAACTTATTTATGAATAGAAATTTTGAAAGAGTTATATTATGATGCTTTGATTATGACCATATCAAATTGCATGATTTCTTTGTTTATGCTTTATACTAACATGAGAATAAAAGTTGTTACCATTACAGTCTGTGAATGCATCCTATGTGATGAATATCGGATGAAGTGTATGTGTAATCATAAGTATATGTATATGATATTGTATAATCCCTGTACATTATTCCAATAGCATAATATTTTAAATTATTATGAAGAAGAATGTAGTGGATTTTTGTATCTGTACGATAGTACAAGCAATTATTTTAAAATATAGGTGATTATCGCTACTGAGAAATATTTCTCATTAAATTCTGGTTTGTATTAGATGCCTAAGTACCAGGTGCTGTTGGAGGTAGAGATAGAAGTAGTGGAAATACCCTTTTTGGGGTATTTTCCTGTGATTACTGGACTATAGGTCCTATTTGTATTTGAGTTACCACCCTTCCCCTGACTATATGCATAACTAGGAAAATATAGTATTTTGACATGCTCATTTCCTTGAATCCTTATTAGTATTTTGAAAGGATCAGGAGAATGATTTTGGTGTAAGTAAGGAGGGCATATACGTATTAAGATATGTGAGATAGAGAATTTTGCTTAAAATAGGGTATGAGTGGCAGGCTTGTTGTCTCCTTACCCTTCTCAAGCTTGCATATCTATAGGTATATGTCTGCACACACTAAAGTTATGTATGTATACATATTATGTATAGATGAATGTGAATGTGAATATCTCTATATCTATCTATTTCATTTAAATTATTTTATTTATTTTCGCTGTGTAACGTGTGAGAACCCGAGTGTAGTAGTACACTTACTAATCCTATATTATATCACCTTATATTATTTAATTAATAAAAAGGAATATAGGGTTGGGGGTGTTACAACTTATGTAACCTCCCAATCCTATAGTTCCTTTTTAAGTGATTTAAATAATATAAGAAATATACTATAAGATTGGTGAATTACTACTACCTTTACCCGAGTTAAATCTTAAATATTTATCAAATAACATAATTAGTATTATTGGTCTAGGCTACTACACTCGAGATCTCACACGTTACGCAGCAAAAATTAAAAACAGATTAGTTAAAATAATATACATGTGCATATATATATTCACATTCATTCATAGTAAATATACACATCATTCATTAGACATATATCTATGGATATGTGAGAGTTTTAGCTAGGGTAAGGAGACAACATGCCTGTCACTCATACCCATTTAAAAAAATCGCTAGTGAATCTCTAATTCACATATCCTAATACATATATGCCCTTATCCTATACATCAAAACTATTCTCCTGATCCTTTTTCCAAAATATCATAAGCATTCAGGGTATTGGGCATACCCTTTTTCAAAAAACTTTCCTAAAACTTTACATACTTAAGGTGTGGGAGGAACTTCCCATATATAAACGACCCAAACGTCATGAACAATAGGAAAACACCCTAGGAAGGGTATCTCCACCACTTCCACCTCCACTTCCAACACTATCTAAAATCTAGGCATCTGATACAAACCAGCATTTTTATGAGAATAAATCTTAGTAGCATTAATAACCAATTTTCAAAATAGCTAGTTTGTACCACCGTAAACTCATACAAAAATTTTACATTATTTTTCATGAAAGTAATACATCTATTGGGTTATCTTGTATAACATTTCATTTAACATTCATACTTGCATGCATTGCTTACTCTATATGCTCAACACATAGTATATATTTCATACTATAGTTCTATAAATTCCAAGTATGTGACTTTTCATTTATATTGGCCATTAAGTCACTAACTTACAATTTACAACTATCACGATACTCATGGAATGTCCAATCACCGTTTCATACTAGCAATCAATCATTCAAATATGAACCTATCTACCACATATACATATATAAAGATTACAATTCTCATTTCTCTTATGCAATCTTTCTCTTTCCTTTTAGATTTCATCACTTTCATGCTCTTTCTCATTTACATTTAGAGTATATGTTACCTTGCTTATAATTTAAGTTTAATCTCTAGTTTGGATTAAGTTTTGGGCTAGATATCATTCAAACATGTAATTAAGTTCATCATTAAATTACAAAAAGGTAGCAGTCGAATGGTACCACGCTATAAGTTGATTGGTTGCATTCTATCCAATCTTCGAAATTCCAAATAAAGAGCTATCAGTTGACTGCTAGGTGTCTGGCAGTCGGCTGCTAGCTTACTATTGGGCTCGACAGTCGACTACTGGGTCGGGGCAGTCAACTGCTCTGTTCTTGGGCATTTCTAAAAAAAGGAAGAACAAATCATTCAACTTCCAAGTGCCCGATAGTCGACTTCTAGCATTTTGTATATGTTTCTGGGCACCTTAAGAACATGACAGTCGACTACTACACTGTGGCAGTCGGCTGCTGCATCTTACTTTGTTTTATGACATGCCATTGATAATTGAATAACATAAGTTGAATAGTTAAGTGCCACTAGTTTTGGTTGCTACACTTGGGTTCCTACACGTTACACAGTGGAAATAAATAAAGAAATTTAAATGAGATAGTTAGATATAGGGATATTTACATACACATTCAAATTTACATAATATTTCTTACATCCATAAACATTAGTGTGTGTAGATATATACCTATAGATATGTGAGCTTGAGTAGGGTAAAGAGATAACAAGACTGCCACCTATACCCAATTTTAAGTAAAATTTCTTATCTCATATCTTAATACATATATGACCTTCTTACTTACATCAAAAGTCATTCTCCTGATCCTTCCAAAATATTTATAAGGATTCAAGATAATGGGCATGTCGAAATATTACTATATAGTTCTTAAGGTTTAATGCAGTCAAGGGGTGGGAGGAACTTCCCATACATATACAATCCATATTTCTTTAATAACTGGGAAATACCCTAGAAAGGGTATCTCTACTATCTCCACTTCCACTTCTAGCATGATCTAAAACCTAGGCATTTGATACAAATTAGCATTTAGTGAGAAAAGTTTCTCAATAAAAAGAATCACCTGTAATTTAAAAACTGCTGACTTGTACCACCGTACTGGTACAGAAATACACCACATTCTTTCACAATAATTGAAATATTTTGCTATTGGAATAATATACATGAATACTATATAAACATACTTATGAATATATGTACACGTTATCAGATATTTGTCACATAGGATATATTCTTAGATCATAATGGCAGCAGATAATAATCATCTATTAGTATAGAACATAAACAAAGAACTTAAGCAATTTGATATGGCCATAATCAAAAGCATCACAAAAGAAATCTTTAAACATTTCCATTCATAAATGATTTCTCTCATGGTGATGAGCCACCTGCAATCATTCTCGTGGTTTTCATCATCTGCAACCATTCTCGTGGTTAGCCATCTGAATTAATTCTCATGGTTAACCATTTGCATTAATTCACGTGGTTAACTATCTGCAAAACTTTTCTTAGATTACAGCCAGTTGCAGCTATTCTCGTGGTATAACCAAATGCAACTATTCTCGTGGCATAACCATTTACAGCTATTCTCGCGAATCAACCATTTGTAGTTACTCTCATTTATAGTTTATGCTCATCTCATAAAATCTTAGGTTTCTCTCTTAATTCTCATTTATTCTCAAGCATTTTCACTTCTCATACTAACCATTACATCTTGGGTTTAAATCCTACATTTGAGTGAAGTATTGGGCTAATTATAGCTTAAAATAGGTTATTAAGTCAAATTTCCCAAAATGGAGAACTGCAAGTCAAATTTCAGCCTTCTGGCAGTCGACTTCCAGCTTGTTGTCCCAAAAATGTTTTAAATAGAGAGCAACCAGTCGACTTCCAGGACCCTGACAATCGACTGCTTTGTTCTAGGCTAATTTCTGAAAAATAAGAGCATGGCAGTCAACTTTCAACCCATAGAATTTGGCTACTAGCATTTTGGACTCGTTTTTGGGTAACTCAAGAGCATGACAGTCGACTGGTAAGGGCTACAAGTTTTTAGCTCTGTTTTAAAACTCACAGTTGACCAAATTTTTAGCCCAAGAACATTTCTTTAAAATGGTTTTGATGATTAAAAACTCAATAAAAACATAGGAGCTTCATTTAACATACAAAAATAGGTCAAACCACCAATTACTCATGCTCAAATCTTGGATTTAAACTCTTTCTCAAATACAACTAAAAATCCATTTTTCATAATTTTATTCAAGCATTCATAAGCATATTCATACACTTTAAAACATCCAATAGCCATAAAAAACATTAAGAATTTAATTTTTAACCTCTCTCAAGCTTAAAAAAAAATAGAAAAATCAAAGTTTTCAGTTATAAATAGTGATATTTCGAAAATGAGGAAGATTGGTGATTTGCTACCTTTTTTCTCATTGTATGTTGGTTTATAATGATCGTGAAGTGTCCTGAAGTGATTTCCTAGCTCCCAGAATGCTTAAATCCATCCAACAACTTTCTTCCTTCATAATTTCAACTATTTCTCTCTCTAACTCGGTCTTTTTATCTCTCTAGGGTTTTAGAACTCAGAATGCAAATGAAGGGTTCTGAGATATTCACCTATTTATAGGTGATCTGACTCTTTGCATTTCTGCTCCTAATTCCCGACCATTCGGAACAAAATGATAATTACTTCAACTTTATGTTAAATTACCATTATTTCTCTAACTTACTGGCAAGAAGTTTTCAAAATTCTATTGCTACAGTAAATCTTTTGGCTAAATTTATGGCATATTGCCCTAAATTTTTAGAAATTCACACTTCTATCCCCACTTCATCTTTTTCCTTTCAATTTAGTCCCTATTCCTTCCTTTCCCTTAAAACTATTATTTTAATGCATCTATATGCAACCTAATGCAACAAACACAAGCATTTAATTCATTAAAATAAACAAACATTTCTTAATGCGTAGAAAGAGCGGATGTTACACCTATTGGGATACAATGCATGAATTATACAGTTATATCATCTCATTTCTCATACTCATACTTATGCAATCATTACATATCCATCAGACAGGATATACATATATCATTAGATTATACCACTTATCCATCACGTAGGATATACATTACATTATAATGGTAATAAGGCATTATATAGAAACAAGAGCATAAACAAGGAAATCAGAGCACACTCTCATGGCCAATGCCAAATCATGGTTATCACAAGATCATACCAAGAGAAATCAGGAGAGTCACCAAGTGAACAACTCCTCATATATAACCCTCACTCACAAGTGAGTTTCTCATAGTCCTTGACTACCCGCAATTCTCAACTGCAATTCATTTATCTGACAATCCTTGACTACAATTCATGTACATGATGGAGAATCCTCTAGTAGTACATCCATCCACAACACTCCCATGAGGGTCTGTAACATTCGCTCGTTTTGTATTCAAGAGATGTTTGTTTATTTTAATGAATTAAATGTTTGTGTTTGTTACATTAAATTGCATATAGATGCATTAGAATGAGAGTTTTAGGTGAAAAGAAAGAATAGGGACTAAATTGAAAGGAAAAAGATACAGTGAGGATGAATATGAGAATTTCCAAAATTTTAGGGCAATAAGCCATAATTTTAGCCAAAAGATTTAATGTAGCAATAGAATTTTGAAACTTTCCGCCAATGAATTAGGGACAAAATGATAATTTAACATATAGTTAGAGAAATTATCATTTTGGGTCGAATGGTCGGGAATTAGGAGTAGAGTTACAAAAGGTTAAATTGCTTATAAATAGGCCAACCCTTCAGACCCTTCATTGTGCTTCTTGAAGTTTGAACTTTAGAGAGAGAAAGGACGAGCTAGAGAGAGAAAGAGAAGGAATTGTTAGCGAACAACACTATTAATTGGATTTAAACATTCTAAAAGCTAGAGAAACTTACTAAAACACTTCTCAATCATCAAACACCGATTAGGAATAAAAAAAAAGGTAGCAAATCATCAGTCTCCCTTATTTTTGAAATTTTTCATTCATGGTTGGAAACTCTTATTTTTCATAATCTTAAACTTGAGGGAGATTAAAACCTACTTTCTTAGCATTTTTTACTGCCATTAGATGTTTTAAATTACTTGAATATGCTTGTGAATGCATTAATGCAAATATGAAGAATGGGTTTTTCATGGTTTCTAAGAAAGAGTCTAAATCCAAGATTTGAGCATGAGCAATCGGTGGTTTGGGCTGTTTTTGTGTGGTAAAGAAGCTCTTATGCTGTTATTGAGTTTTAATCATCAAAACCCTTTTAAAAATGTAACATCCCTCATTTCCATGATTATTTCTAAATTAATATCCTTTTAATTAATTAGATGAGTTTGCCATAAAGTGTGATGAATTTGCTTGTGTAATTTAGTGGTTAGAATAAATAAGTTAAGGGAGAACACCTTCTTTCTTGTGCTAACCGAATTGGCATGGGAGCGGGAGGAAACACCACATAAAAATTAAGATGTTTAATATAACCCCCCAATCCTATAGTTCCTTTAAAGTTAATTAAATAATATACTATAAGATTGGTGAATTAATACTTCCCTTACCCGAGTCAATTCTTAATTGTTTACCAAATGAATTAAATTAGTATTGTTGGTTTGGGCTACTATAATTGGGATCTCACACGTTACGCAGCGGAAATTAAAAACATATTAGTTAAAATAACATACATGTGCATACATATATTCATATACATAAACATTCATTTACAGTGTATGCATATCATTTATTAGACATATATCTATGGATATGTGAGAGTGTTAGTTAGGGTAAGGAGACAAGTCTATCACTCATACGTATTTAACAAAAATAGCTAGTGGATTCCTGGCTCACATATCCTAATACATATATGCCCTTATCTTATACATCAAAACTATTCTCCTGATCCTTTTACCAAAATATCACAAGGATTCAGGGTATGGGGCACACCAAAAACTTTCCTAGAACATTACATCCTCAAGGTGTGGGAGGAACTTCCTATATATACACAACCCACACTTCATGAATCACAGGAAAATACCCTAGGAAGGGTATCTCCACCACTTTTACCTCCACTTCTAGTACTATCTGGAACCTAGGCATCTGATGCAAACTAGCATTTTTATGAGAATAAATCCCAATAGCATTAATAACCATTTTCAAAACAGCCAGTTTGTACCACCATAAACTCATACGAAAATTCTACATTCTTTTTCACAAAACAATACATCTATTGGGTAATCTTGTATAACATTTCATTTAACATTCATACTTGCATGCATTGCTTACTTTATATGTTCAGCTCGTAGTATACATCACATAAATTCATCAAAACATATAGGTAACATAGCATCATTCATATAACTTTCATCATAAAATAAAGAGCAATAAGGAAACAAGAGCACTTCTCATTGGCCTCTGCCAATCATCATCATAATCATCACCATATGATTGTATAATAAGAAAAATATGGAGGGGCAACATATGCACCACTCCATCATTATAATTATCATCATATGATTGCAAAATAAGAGAAATCTGGAGGGGCAACATATGCTCCACTCTATACTTTCGAATATGTATTCTGGAAACTTATACCTGGCAGTTCTTGACTCTGGCAACTTATGTAATATTCTCAACTCTATGATATTAGGTATGTCTTAGAATCCTAGACTTAATATTTTTATGCATGGAAAATAGTCCAAAAATTATTTTATATTACCTTAAACAAAGGAAGGACTAAACTGAAAGGAAATGATTAGGGACTAAAATGAAAGGAAATTTGTTTCACAAAATATCCTGATAGTAAGCACGTAAATTGAGGTGCATTTATGGCGCACATTTATGAGGTTTGAAAATGGCGCCAATGTCATGAATGCTGCAAGAAAAATATTTAGGGGCAAAACGGTTAAAATTTTATCTGAAAATAAGAATAAAATATTTATTTATCAGATAAAATGGCTAATTTTTATCTGAAAAATTATGATTTTGCCTCTAGAATATTTTTCCAAAATTTTTCAAAAAAAAAAAAAAATTTGGTTCGGCACTTAAGAGGGGTAAAATGGTCATTTTACCATGAAGGGCAAAATGGTAATTTTGACACCAAGGGTAAAAAGGTAATTTCATCACAAGGACATAAGGGGAATTTTACCTAAAGAAACACTTTAAAATTTCTAAAATACCCTTACATGTCAAGGTTTTAAGAAGGAAAAAGTGAAGGGTATTTTGGTCATTTTGCCACCAAAGGCAAAATAGTCATATTAGCCATTTTAAATAAGTCACACTACTTCTTCTTCTCCTCCTTAGCAAAGATGACGTGAAGGCTTTTGGAAGGGAGAAATACCATAGGCTTCATAAGGGAGAAAAGGGAGAAAAAACAAGGAAACTTCAAGGTTTATCCACTAAAAATTGTAAATCAAGGTAGCTTAGCATTCTTCCATCACTTATTTCATGTTTTAATGGATTTTTCCAAGCTTTTGAGATTTTCATGGCTGAATGAACAGTACATGAATAGTGATGTTCTTAAGTTTACATTCTTAAATTCTCAAAATTTCTATGGATTAATGCTTAGAAAGTAGTATGGAGTTGTTTGTGATGGTTAATTTCAATTATGAAAGTGTTTATGTTCATTTCCTAATTTTGTTTCATTTTCTCTAAAACCCCCAAATTCATGAATGTCATGCCAAATTGTTTGTTTTGCCTTGATTGTTATGGATAAATGGTGATTGATGGTTTTTAGATGATGAAAATGGGATTAAAGAAATGATTATATGAAAAATGATGATTTTTGCACAAAACTCCTCTTTAGGCCATGGCTAGAAAAATGGGATTTGGAAAATTGTTTGAAAAATTTTAAAGTAGCTTATTGGTAATTCAAGTTATGGCCAATGGAGGATAGAATAGATGTCAATTGGTTGAAAGGCCCAATTTTGCTTAAAAATCTCATCTTGACCAAGAGTATGCAAGTTTTTGATGAAGGAAATGTGTTGAAAATTTTGTGTGTGTGTCTTGGTTGAAGCAAGATTAATTGGAAATTATTTTTATGCAAAATGATTCCATTAAATTCCATATAACCTACTTGAACAATTTTAGGACATGAAAATATTTATGGAAAATTTTGTACAAAAATGTAATGAAATTGGTCAAAGTATACAAAGGAAATAATATGACGTTGCAATTAAATTTTAATGAATATTTTGTGCAATCTTGGCAATTCTAACAATTTGTGTGCATGCTTAAGTGTGGGGAGACAATGATTATACACACCTTGGGTATGTATAATTAGGTGAGAAAGGGGAAAAATGGAATAATAAGTAGGAAATGGAAAAAGGTTCAACTTTGAAACCCTTTAAATGCAATAAAATGTGAAAAAGGGAATTTAGTGTAAATGGGAAGGAAAAGTAAATTTATTTTGCTTATTATATGGCAAGAGTGACAAATAGAAATTTTTAAGTATGAAAATCTTAAATTTCTTAAGGATTTCTCTTGACCAAGAATGAACCTTCCTTGTTATACAAATTCAAGAATGGAATTGTTATTGAGATTTAAAGGTTTTCTTTTTAGAAAGTGAGAATGATAGTATCATCATGAATGAGGAAAGAAAAAGATTGATTTATGACATAGATAAGGAAAAACATAGCATGGTATTGGAAAACATTGAATGGAAGGAAAATATTTGAATGTTCAATAAAGAGAAACATAGAGGAAGTAATTTCAATATATGTTCTAAGGTAGATAGGCTTATAACCGAGTAACCAATTGTCGGTATGGGACGGTCGTTGGACATTCCACAGTTGTATCATAAATTTGAATAGTGAAACATCCACTCGGAATGAAAGAATTTTGAAAACGCTATGATGATTGTGAATTCTAAGTTAGTGTAACCTAGATGGCCAATTGAATAGGGAAAATTTACTTAGAATTTGGAAAAATTATGGGATTAAGCCTAATCATCCTAGTTGATATATATAGGAAATAGCATATTGGGAAATGATCCATGATGTAGGTTTTGGTGATCTATGGCATCATGAACCGCCCATAAAGCAGGGAGAAGATGATCTATGTGAATAACAGTGATTCCATGAGCTTAGTTTGACTGAACCTTGGGAGAAATTCCCACTTAGATTTGTCTTTATGACATGATCACTGAATGTGAATGGGTACTTAGATCCACTGAGGGACGCCTCAGATGTACCAATGGCAGAATTGTCACACACTTGATAGAGCGGCTATCTCATTCATGCACGCTGTAGTATGTGGAGTAATTTATACTTCCGATACTCTTGTGTCTCTCTGAATTGAAAATATAACTTTTAGCCAAATATGAATGTTTATTTTCCTTATAAATAATACAGTTTTCCATGAATGGTAAATGTTGTTTCTCCTAAATTATCTATGGCTAAATGGAAATTTAATGAATGCACTTTCCTGATTATGGTACTAAACGGTATACGGTGAACTATGGTTGTGATTGAAATTGATACTGTTTTTATTTTATAATTGATATATTACTGATATACCTCATAAACTTCATCCTATACATCTGACTGGTTTATTTATAGCATTTCCTAGAAATGATGGAATTTAAGAATAAGGAATGTAAATTGTTTTCTATACCCATACGGTGGTACATACCATAGCTCAGAAATGAAATGTGGAATGCGTAGCTACTGAGAAATTATTTTCTCATTATTTTCTGGTATGTATTAGATGACTAGGACCATTATGGTACTACAAGACAGAAGGGATTAGCTATCCATCCCAAGAAATGGAATAATATATATTATGCTAGAAATACATATAAGTATATGGATATGTAAAGCATACATATCAGGTTTATGAAAAATAGTTAAAAAGGGAGTGAGTGGTAGGTTTGTTGCCTCCTTACCCTATGAAAACAAGAAAACTACCTATATCCTGCAGTATATATAACAACGTTGTAACGTTGAATTAGATGTAAATGTATGTAAAGGAAAAAGTTTAAATTTATCCTGAATTTTTATGGATTGTGATGTATGATTATTAGACTTTTGCTGTATTGATAATTGAATGCGATATCTGAGTAAGGATCCGAACCTAATGAAATGTATACTATACACGGATATTTAAAGAACTCAGGTAAGATATAAAGGATAGAAGTGTATATAACACTCCAGTTTCTTAAGTAAAGGATTTTTAATAAATAATAGTTTAAATAAAGTTATGAAATTGGGGGTGTTATAACTTATGCCTGTCAGTCCTCGACTACATAAACATTGCGTACATTCTGGAGCGTCCTCCAGTGGATCCAACTACCATAAGGTTCCCAACTCTGGGTCCCACACATTAAGTACATACTGGGGTCCTCAAAACGCTATTCATAAACATATATTTATGGGTGAATTAGTGCATACTATAGTTTTATAAATTCTAAGTATGTGACTTTTCATTTACATTGGCCATTAAAGTCACTAACTAACAATTTACAACTATCATGATAATCACGGAATGTCCAATCACCGTCCCATACCAGCAATTAGTCATTCAGATATGAACCTATCTACCATAAATACATATATTAAGAATACAATTTTCATTTCTCTTATGCATTCTTGCTCTTTCCTTTTAACTTTCATCAGTTCCATGCTTTTTCTTGTTTAAATTAAAAGTATATGTTACCTTGCTTATAATTTGAGTTTAATCTCCAGTTTGGATTTAATTTTTAGGCTAGATATCATTCAAATATATCATTAAGTTCATCTTTTCATCACAAAAGGTGGCAATCGACTGGTATCACACTGCAAGTCGACTGATTACATTCTGTCCAAATCTTTGAAATTCCAAACAGAGAGCCGAAAGTCAATCGATAGGTGCCGACAATTGACTGCTAGCTTACTGTTAGGCCCGATAGTCGACTATTGGGTCAAGGTAAGCGGCTGCTCTATTCTTGGGCATTTTTGGAAAAATAAAGAATGCGGCAGTCGACTTCTAGGTGCCCGATAGTCAACTGCTAGCATTCTGTATACGATTATGGGCATTTCAATAGCACGACAGTCGACTGCTACACCGGGATAGTCGGCTGCTACTTCTTGCTCTTTTTTGTAAATTGTCGTTGACCCAAAATTTCAATCCAAAAACTTATTTCTAAATCCATTTTAAAATTGATGAACTCAAGATAAACTCTTTAGAAACATTTAACCCAAGAAAACAGCCCAAAACATCATGTAATCTTGTCTAAATCAGAGATTAAAACTCATTTTCGTTCAAGCTGAAAAACCCATTTTTTAGAAATCATTTTAATCATGCACAAGTATTTTCAATCGGTTAAAAACACCCAATAGTGATTAAAAATAATAAGAATGTAGTTTGTAATCCCTTTTTCTTTCAAACAAGTTTAATTTCACAAATTTCAGTAATATGAACAGTAAACTCCAAAATAAAGGGATTGGGCTATTATGCTACCTTTTTGCTGGTTTTTAATCGGTGGTTGTTGATTGGGAAGTGTCCTAGAGTGATTTCCTAGCTCCTAGAATGTTAAATCCAAGCAACAAGGTTGTTTGCTCACAATTCTTTCTCCTTCTCTCTCTAGCTCATCTTCTCTCTCTCTCTTTAAAATTTAGACTTTCAGGAAGCAATTGAAGGGTCTGAAGGATTGACCTATTTATAAGTGATCCGACCTTTTGCAATTTTGCTCTTAATTCTCGACCATTCGGTTCAAAATGATAATTTTTTCAACTATATGTTAATTTACCATTTTTTCCCTAACTCACTGGTGGGAATCTTTCAAAATTCTGTTGGTATAGTAAATCTTTTGGCCAAAATTACAATTTTCATACCTAAATTTTTTCACTTTTCAGTTTAGTCCTTTTCTTCATTCTAGTCAAATTTCTCACTCATTTTTGGTCCACTTCTTGCACTCATGCAACTATATGCAAGCTAATATAACATAAATGCAACATACACAAGTAATTAATTAAAATTAACAAACATCTCTCAAAATTTAGGAGCGGATGTTACATTTAATTTCTTTCCTTGAACTCTAGTCAACCGAATGGCAAATTAAGTAAGTAAGAGTGAGTGACAGAACTTGGACTTTTGTCAAGCCATATAAACCCACACGGCAATAGAAATTGGGAAGAGAGAAAAGTGTTTAACATCCATTAAATATATATATATATGCATTTGGTGAAGGAGGGACCGTGACATGTAAGAAGAAAAAGAGAAATTGATTACTTCTTACATTTTGCTCTTAAACTCTCATCCATCCCTTTTATTGTCTTGACTGAGAATGTGAGGGAGGTGCTTATATTAAAACTTAAGTGCTTACATCCTTTTCCCCTTGTTCCTTTTTAATTAACCACCAAGCATCACATTCTTTCCCTCTCATTATTTTAATTAAGGTGACCGAGTGACAAGAGAATGCCTTGCATGATTTACATGCCTTCTTTTCCTTGGGCGCCACCGAGTGATGAATTTCATATGCATTTATAATGCTAAGACATGAAGCTTGCGTGAAAGGTACATCCAGTGTGAACCATATGGCTTGCATGACTTTCCCTTCCTCCCTTCCTTTAACGTGACTGAGTGGGTAATACATGATTGCAAGAAATGGAGTGTACTTAAATACACGTGTGGCTATTAAACAATAATAATGAAGATTAAGAAGGAGGTGTAGCATCTTGCATCCCATTTAATCGATTAGATCTAAGAGAGGAATTGCATTAAAAATACATATATAAATGCATAAGGAAGTGCCTTGGGAGAAAGAGAGTAGCTTGAGAATTTAACAAAACACAAAGGCACATTTGATGAGAGGAGGAGGAGCTAAGTTGACCAAGAGAAGAAGAAGCAAAGGAGTAAGGGAAAATTTAAAGGGAAAGCTAAGACAATTCCATTTGATTTCATCCTTGAGGTAGCTTAGCAATTCTCTTGATTTTTTTTTATTATTTAAGATATATTTGTCATGTTTTCCAAGCACCCATGGAACATTAATTTTTCTACATTCTTGAAGATGTAAATGTCTCTATGGCTAAGCATTGTATGTTAATTTGGTTATGTTGGTTAATGTGTTAAAGTAGATATTGTGGTTTCCATGGAAGAACAATTGTTGGTAAAATTCTGCTTGTATAGTGGAAAGCCTTAACATAAGATAGTACTACAATTTTATATTCTTGAATGGTTAGTATATGCTTTAAGTTATAGACACCAAAACAGAGGTTGCTACTTAGCAATTGGTCTAAAATTATGACATTGCTCTTGTGGGCCTACCAAATTAGAAAGTGGCCTTTGTATGGTATTAAATTACTTGCTGATAATTGTGTAAGAGGTATTACAATTCGGTTTTAGCTAAGGAAAGGAGAGAAAATATGGTAAATTAATATAAAGTAAATGGCTTACCATTTTTTTGTATAATAAGGGTCCACCTTTATTGTTGAAGTGTAAGAGTGGGGAATGTGTGTAACCTCAAGTCTTGTATGTAAAATAAGCCAAGAAAGTAAGTAGGAAAAAGTGCCAATAGTATGAATACATAATTTTAAATATGATAGAAAATTCCAAAATAATTGTTATGTATAGTGCCATTGGGTTTAAATTACGGCAAGGATGTGGAAATGTGGCAATGTGACATGTAAACCATTAGATTCCCTTCCTTTCTCATGATGGTCTAATGTAATTCCTTATGTTATTTATGATAGCCAAATCACTATGCTATTGGTAAATGAGTTATAAAGTTTCTTACAATAGCTAAAGTCAAGGGCAATAACAAAGTGAATTATGGTTGCTAATTGTATGTATGAGTGACCAAGTGTTCACTAATCTTATGAAAGTGGCAAAGAGTCCACAAGGTGACCAAGTGTTCACTAATCTTATGAAAGTGGCCAAGAGTCCACAATGTGACCAAGTGTTCACTAATTTTATGAAAGTGGCCAAGAGTCCATAAGGTGACCAAGTGTTCACTAATCTTATGAAAATGGCCAAGAGTCCACAATGTGACCAAGTGTTCACAAGTCTTACAAAAGTGGCCAAGTGTCCACGCTTCTTGTGGTGTGACCAAATGTGCTTCACACTATCAAGCAAGGTAAGTTTTAAGAATGAGAATATACATAGATGATCATTCGCTATTTTAATGGTTACATGTATGATTTTGCTGAAAATATGATGTATGAGAACAACCATCTTTATCACATTGACATCCCAAATAATCATGCAATGTTTGCCAATCTGTATATATAAATGAGGCTATATGACTGGAATGTAGATGAAAATGTTTTTCTGTGCCTGTACATTGGTATGTATTATCAGATTTTAAAATATTGAATTGTTAAGCTACTAGTAAACTTGTTTCTCATTTATATGCTAATATGTATCAAATATAGAGACATAGTAATGACATCGAGACTAAAGGGGGCATAGGTGGAGGTTCCTTTCTAAAATATGTGTTGGTCCTGAGTCTATATGTTCTTTTTGGGTTAGAATTAGGACTGCTATTTTTGGCTATACATAAGAAAAGGAAAAATAGGCAATTACAGGAGAAAGGATATATGAAGAACCTGTCCATCCATAGTATTTTGTAAAAAGGATTTTAAGTGACAGGCTTGTTGTCTCCTTACTCCTCATGGATAGGTATTTCATATATCCTAGTATATGTATATTGAATGATGTATCAGACAGTTATTATACATGACGCGAAATTTTTGTAAATTTCACTATGATGTATGCGATTTTATTTTTGCAATGCACAAATATGCTTACCTGAGCAAAAGGACTCAAACTTAATTATACATTAAATTATTGATGGATTAAATGCTCGGGAAAATTAATAAGATAAAAAGGCAAAGAATGATGTAACCACTTATCTGAACATGTTATATGATGTTGTTAAGGTAAGATAATGGGTGTGACAAAAAACATGTTCTTGGGCTAAAATAATTGGTCAACAGTGAGTTTTAAGACAGAGCATAACGTAGCAGTCGACTTGTAGCCCTTACTAGTCGACTGTCGTGCTCCTTGTGTTGTGTCAAGGTTGAATTTTGGTTTTCCCAGCCTCAAATGGCAATTTCTCCAGTCTTATAGAGAATTACAATTTTTCCACTAAAACATTGGTGGGAAATTTTAAAAATCTGTTAGTTACAATACCCTCATTTGGCTAAAATTACTTTGCTACCTCTAGACTAATTGGGATTTACTCCATTCCCTCAATTCAAATTTTTCCTTTTCATTCTAGTCCCTAGCCTTTTTTTTTTCAATTTATTCCCTTACTCTAATGCGACTATATGCAATCTAATGTAGCATACACCAGCATTCAACTTATTTAATAGCTAACAAACATCTCTCAGAAATAGTAGGAGCGAATGTTACAATTCACCCTTCGTTCAAAATAATTTTATCCTCGAAATTATCACGTACCTATTGAAAATTTTTTGGATAGGTTCTCCTCATGTCTTCTTCTCTCTCCCACGTGGCTTCTTGCAATGACGATTAATCCCATAACACTTTTACTAGTGGAATTATCTTATTCCTTAATTACTTGAATTTAGTACCAATGATTCTAAAAGGTTTAGGATGATAAGTCAAATTATCTTTCAACTGTGCTATACTGGTGTCAAGAATATGTGAAGGGTCAAGAATATGTTTTAGAAGTTGAAAAATATGGAAAAAATTATGGAGATTAGACAAAAATAAGGGTAAAGCTCTTGGTATGCAGATGAACCAATTCTTTTCAAAATTTGGAATGGTCCAATGTATCTAGGATTCAGTTTCCTAGACTTAATAGCTCTACCAATACCAGTAAATGGGGAAACCCTAAGGAAAATATGATCTCCTTCATCAAATTGAAGTGGTCTTCTTTGTAACTCCCCAATCCTACAGTTCCTTTTTAAGTGATTTAAATAATATAAGTAATATACTATAAGATTGGTTAATTACTACTTCCTTTACCCAAGTCAAATTTTAAATACTTATCAAATGACATAATTAGTATTATTGGTCTGAGCTACTACACTCAGGATCTCATACGTTATGCAATGAAAATTAAAAAAAAATTAATTAAAATAACATACATGTGCATATACATAAGTATTCACATTCATTCATATCATAATAACTACATTGTCATCTGTTTGACATATATATATGGATATGTGAAAATGTTAACTAGGGTAAGGAGACAACAAACCTATCACTCATACCCATTTAACAAAAACTGCTAGTGGATTCCTAGTTCACATATCCTATTACATATATGCCCTGTAACACCCCTTTAGCCTATGGTTCCTTTTTGGTATTTAAAAAGATATAATATGAAAATAATTATCAGAGTATTAGTGTTACTATTATCTCTACCCGAGTAAATTTTAAACTTTTACCAAGTGAATTAATTAACTATCATTTGGGTTGGTCTCTACTCTCGAGTTCTCTCAATATCATAGCGGAATAAACACATATAGCATTCACCTGAATTAACTATACATAGACATGCATTCTTAATTAAATATAATCAATTAACTATTGGGTATGGAGGCAATAATCCTGTCACTCATAACCCCATTAAATAGTCTAATCATCAATCCAACCTAATTCATATACAGATAAGCTAGAATAGGCTATACAAAATAATCCTACACTAGCCTTTCTCAAAATATCATGAAAGCTAGCTCAATCCTAATGTGTACTTATGCTATCTAAAATAAACAGTTTGTGTGCCTAGATTGGACACTTCTGTATACCTTACCTTCTTACTCCAGCTTAAGGGAACCTACACATCTGGTACATGTCAACACTATAGTGAGAAATGAATCTCAATAACAATACAACCAGTTACAAAATTCGTTAACCTGTACCATCGTGCTCGCATGAAAAACCTCTACATTCTTTCATAGAACATATAACATACAATGGGGATGCAATGAGTGAAGCATTTAATCATGGTATATACTCATGTTTATGCATGTGCATTTAAAGCATATAAATTGGTAAACATGGGAAGTTTATTCATCATCATTCTCATCATAAAACATTTCTTATAAAACATATGTGGGATAGTAAGAATAACATCATTTCATTTTCATAACATGCGAGCAGTACATAAAACACCCTGAGAGTAATCAGGAGAGTTGCCCAGCAACAACTCCATGCGCCACTATCTATATGAATGAGCGCATGTCTATTTAGCCATGCCTTAACCTTTTGTACATTCTAAGGCATCCCTTAGTGGATCCAAGTACCATAATGGTCCTTGCCCCTTTCCGGAAGATCATCCCTGACTAGCGGGATTCCTCTCTTTCGTCCCAAACGAGCCGGGTATACTCTTATGGGATCAACGTTAACTTTACCCAGATCATTTTCTCTCTGCTTTTGGGCGGATCATAATACTATGGAATCACCATCCCTTTCTAATGGATCATACTCCCAGTATGCTATTCTCTACATATACTATGGGGTGAATTGGCCCATGGTCATGGTTATGCTTAACTCTAAGTATGTGTTTTTCATATGGCCTTTGGGAGATGACACTAACTTAAAGTTTGCAACCATCACGGTGTTTTCGAAATCATCTAAGTTCAAGTGGATGTTTAACCATCCCAATTTATGGCATAACCGTAGAATGCCCAACGGCCGTCCTATACCGATAATCAGTCACTCGATCATGAGCCTATCTACCCTAAGGCATACACTGAGAATACTTTCCTCTCGCCCTCTTTGTGTTTTCTGCTCTCTTTTCTTTCACTATCCCAAGGGTATCATCACCCAAAACTCCTATTTTCCTGGCTTACCTATGTTGTGAGCCTTTAATTAAGTTAGTATAAAGAGTTACTAAGCTCAATTGTCATTAAAAACCTCATTTTGCAAGTTAGAGGGCTTCCAGTCGATTGATGGAAGGCTAGCAGTCGACTAGTGGCTCTCTGTAATCCTCTGGTGCCAATTAGTAAGCTAGCAGTCGGCTGCCAGTGTGCTAGTAGCCGGCTGGTGGCTTTCTGGAATGCATCATGGGTAAAATTATAAGCACGACAGTTGACTGCTAGGATCGCCACGATCGCTCGATGGGCGATACGATCGGCGCTTAGAACCTAGCAGTCGACTGCTAAGCCTCTGTCTCCACTTCTAGGTTTCCAAGAACACAACAGTCGACTACTTAGTGCAGACCCGGGCATGATAGTCAACTACTAGGTGTCTGGCAGTCGGCTGCTAAGCCTCTGTCTACACTTTTGGGTTTTCCAAGAACACAGCAGTCGACTGCCCCTGCTTAGCAGTGGGTTGTTATGCTTCGCTGCAGTTCAAAAACTTGATTTTGATAAAACCCAGTCCAGCATGCATTCTATTTTCAAATCTAAACATATGAGCCTAATTCCCATACAACAAACTTTACTTTTCATTAAACATTTCTTGTTCATTAGCTCAAACATGGTACATTCAAGGAAATCTAGTTTATATATCTAGATGAACACAACCCAGCCCTTCTAATCCATTACAACACACATATGAGCATACATTCAACAACATAACATCCCATTAAAGTAGAAAAGCATACAGAATGTAGGTTTTAACCCCAATCTCAGTTCAAACATGTAAAAATCCACATTTTGCAACAACAGTAACATTTCAGAAAAAGATGGGGTTTAGGATGGATTTCTAACTTGATTATTGCAAATGTGTTTGTAGAATGTGGTAGAAATGATCCCCCCTTGTTGCAGAACTAATTTCTAGCTTTAATCTACCCTTCTTTCAGCATAATCTCTCCTTTCTTGCCCTAGCTTGCCCTTTTCTCTCTCTACTCGCCTATTCTCCTTCTCTCTCTACTCGCCCCTTCTCCTTCTCTCTCTAAAATCTGAAGGTTTGGAAGTGTGTGGGAGTTTTAGGGCTTCAGCAAGGGTTTTAGGAAGTTTGGGAAATTGCTTTTTAATCCCTAGGCTGTTTTACACTCTTGGCCTTACTTACCTTTCCCTTTTCAATTGAGTCCTTAAGCACCTCTTACTAAGCCTTCATTTATTTCCTTTCAATTTAGTCCCTAAGCTAATGCAACTACATGTATTAATGCAACATACATAAGCATTAAACATCAAATTAACAATTATCAAACATCTCTTTAATGATAATTGGAGCGGATGTTTCATATGCCCTCTCTATGTACACCCAAAAATCATCCTCATGATCCTTTTCTCCAAAAGGTTAATAAGGATCCAGGGTATCGAGGATGACAAAACACTGTACAATCCCTAACACTCCATGTAATTAAAGTGTGGAGGGTACTTCAACTACGAAAATGACCCATAATTCCTTAATTACTGGAAAATATCCCAAAAAGGGTATTTCCAACACTTCAACTTCTACCTCTAGCAATACTTGATATCTAGGCATTTGATACAAACCAGCATTTTTATGAGAATAAATTTTAGTAGCATTAATAACCAGTTTTCAAAACAACTAGTTTGTACCATTGTAAACTCATACAAAAATTCTACATTCTTTTTTATAAAAACAATACATGTATTGGGTTATCTTGTATAACATTTTATTTAACATTCATACTTGCATGTATTTCTTACTCTATATGCTCAGATCATAGTATATATTTCATAAATTCATCAGAACATACAGGTAACATAACATCATTCATATAACTTTCATTATAAAATAAAGAGCAATAAGGAAATAAGAACATTTCTCCTTGGCCTCTACCAAATATCATCATAACCATCATTATGTAATTGCATAATATATGAGAAATCTAGAGGGTCATCATGTGCACCACTCTATACTTTCAAATATGTACTCTAACAACTATGCCCATTGGCAGTCCTCGATTGAATATCATATTTGTGTACATTATAGAGCATCCTCTAGTGGATCCAAGTACAATAGAGTCCCCACATTAAGTCCACACATTTAGGTTCAACACATTGAGTACATACTGAGGTCCCCAAAATGCTATTCATAAATATATATATGGGTGAATCAATGCATACTATAGTTCTATAAATTCTAAGTATTTGACTTTTCATTTATATTGGCCATTAAGTCACTAACTTACAATTTACAATTATCATGATACTCGTGGAATGTGCAATCATCATCCCATACCAGCAATCAGTCATCAAATATGAACTTATCTATAATAGATACATATGTTAAGAATACAATTATCATTTCTCTTATGCATTCTTGTTCTTTCCTTTTAAATTTCAACACTTTCATGCTCTTTCTCATTTACATTTAGAGTTTATGTTACCTTCCTTATAATTTAAGTTTAATCTCTAGTTTGGATTAAGTTTTTAGGCTAGATATCATTCAAACATGTAATTAAGTTCATCATTCCATTACAAAAGGTGGCAGTCAACTAGTACCATACTACAAGTCAACTGGTTGCATTCTGTCTAATCCTCGAAATTCCAAATAGAGAGCTATCAGTTGACTGCTAGGTGTCTGGCAGTCAACTGTTAGCTTACTATTGGGCCTGACAGTCAACTGTTGGGTCGAAGCAATCGGCTGCTCTGTTCTTGGGTATTTCTGGAAAATTAAGAACATGACACACTTTCAGGTACCTGGCAGTCGACTGCTAGCATTCTATATACATTTCTGGGCACTTCAAGAGCACAATAGTCGACTGCTGCATCGTGGCAATTGGCTGCTGCGTCTTGCTCTATTTCATGACTTTCCATGGACCCAGATTTTCAATCCAAAAACTTATTTTTAAACCCATTTTGAAATTGATGAACTCAAGATACGCTTCTAAAAAACATTTAAAATAAGAAAATAGCCCAAAACATCATATAATCTTGTTCAAATTTGAGATTCAAACTCATTTTCGTTTAAGGTGAAATACCCATTTTTCAGAGGCAATTTTAAGCATGCACAAGTATCTTCAATCGGTTAAAAATACCCAATAATAATTAAAAACAATAAGAATGTAGTTTTTAATCCTTTTTCTTTCAAACAAGTATAATTTCACAAATTTCAGTCACGTGAACAGTAAACTCTGAAATAAAGGGATTGGGTTATTATGCTACCTTACTCCGTGTTTAAATAATGTTTGGATGCTGATTAATGTTGTAGATTCCTTATTAATCACTTTTCTGACTTCAAATCTTGCTAGAAATGAGATTTACTTCCTTACTCCTTCAACTTCTCTCTCTACTCGATCACACCCTCTCTCTAGAAGTAGAAGTCTGAGTTTTGGAATGAAGGATTCTAACTCCTGGCCCTATTTATATGAAAATCCAACACTTTCATGGATTCACGATTTCTGATCATTTGGCCTCAAATTGGTAAATTTCAAACTATATGAGAAATTTTCATTCTGTCCTAAACCCATTGGTGGGAGAATTACAAAAATTTGTTAGCTGTAATAATTCTTTTGGGCAAAACTGTGATTTTCATACCTAAACTTTTTCATTTTTCAGTTTAGTCCTTTTCTTCATTATAGTCAATTTTCTCAATCATTCCTATTCCAATTCTTGCACTCATGCAGTTATATGCAATCTAACATAACATAAATGCAACATACACAAGCAATTAACTAAAATTAACAAACATCTCTTAAAATTTAGGAGCGGATGTTACATTCTTTGTTTATCAATATAACTCTTTTGCCTATCCTAGGCCTTATCCATCTTTTCCTTGATCATCCTTATTTGGTATGCAGTTTTTTATACTAATTTAGGCCCTAACAATTGTCTTTCTCTAAATTCAAACCAACATAAAAGTGATCTACATTTTCTTCCATATAAGGCTTCATGAGGAGCCATTCCAATGCTAGAGTGGAAGCTATTATTATAAGCAAATTCCACTAATGGCAAATTCTTATCCCATCTCCTTTTTTGTTCTAAAGCACAAGCCCTAAGAATATTTTCTATACTCTATATGGTTCTTTTAATCTGCCCATCAGTTTGTGGATAAGAAGTAGTACTAAAGTTAAGTTTGGTACCAAAGGCCTTTTGCAAGGCTCTTCAGAATCTAGAAGTAAACCTAGGGCCTCTATCAGATACAATACTAGTAGGTACTCTGTGGAGTCTCACTATTTCTTGAATGTACAACTGGGCTAGTATATCTAGTGAGAAATTTATCTTAATGGGTAAAAAATGTGCAGACTTAGTTAATCGGTCTAATATCACCCAAATTGCATCATTTCTTGACTGAGTTCTAAGCAAACCAACCACAAAATCCATAAAAATTTTATCCCATTGCCATTCAGGGATTTCTAGAGATTGTAACAGTCTTGCAGGTTTCTGATGTTCAATCTTCACATGCTGGCATACTAAGCATCTAGCAACATACTCAGCTATATGCTTTTTCATACTTGGCCACCAGAACTTTTCTTTCAAATCTTAGTACATCTTAGTGGTACTAGGATGAACAGTATACTTGCTCTTATGGGCTCCCTCTAAGATTTTATCTCTCATTCCTTCTAACTTTGGAATGTGTACCCTATCCTGAAAGGTTACTACCCCATCATTTCTTCTCTTGAATTCCTTGGAGTCCTTCAGGGACTTTAAAAATTCATCCTCTCTTTGGGCTTCTAGGATTTGAGTTCTAAAGTTGTTCTCAATTTTCATTTCACTTAGAAAGATCCTGTCTTGTAATACTAGTGTGGATAAACTCAAATTCATAAACTTCTCAATTAAGCTTATCTCATTCACCATTAATTGAGCCACATGAAGGGATTTCCTACTTAAGGCATCTGTCACTGCGTTTGCCTTCCCTGGATGTATTTTAACTCAAAGTCACAATCCTTAATAAACTCCATCCATCTCCTTTGTCTCACATTTAACTCCTTCTGATCAAAGGGATATTTGAGACTTTTATTTTAACACCTCTAATCCTATGGTTGCTTTTATTAATTAAATAATATAATACAATATACTATAAGATTGGTGACTTATTACTACCAAGTTAATAATTAAGTGCCAATTAGTTTGGGATTTCTACACTCATGTGCTTACACATTACGCAGTGAAAAATAATTGAAATAAAATAGATATATAAATAATTTCAATTACATACACATACAGAATTCATTTACAATATCATATTAGTTTATACAAGATACATACCTATAGATATGTGAGTTTAAAAATAGTCAAGGTAAGGAGGCAAAAACCCTACCACTCATACCCTTCTCAAAATCCTACTAACGAATATCTTTCTCATATCTTAATACATATATGCCATCATTCCTATATTCATCAAAAATCATCCTGATTCATTTTAAAAATATGATAAGGGATCAGGGGATTGAGCATATACACTACTATCCCAACCATCTGCATGTCAAAATATATAAATTATTACGCTACTACCCATATAGTTTTGCCGCCTCTGTAGGCTGGGTAGATGGGGGAACTTCTATTACAGTAATTACCCAAACATCTTGAATGATCATAAAATACCCTAAAATAGGTATATCTATCCATGTTACCTTCTCCTCTAGGAGAATCTGGAACCTAGGCATTTGATACACACTAGCATTAATTATGAGAATAAATTTTAGTAGCAATAACAACTTGTGTTAAAGTCCACTGGTCTGTACCACCATAATTATATAGAATACACTACATTCTTTTTATCATCAAATAATACTTCTTGCCCATTGGGATACCATGCATGAATTATACAATTATATCACATACTAATGAATGCAACATCACATATCCATCACACAAGATATATCATATTAGTAATAGGGTTTATATTCACATATAAACACAGAGAATACATAGGAATCTAGAGCATATCTCATGGGCATTGCCAAATCAATAGCATACCAAGAGAAATCAAGAGAGTCACCAAGTGAACTACTCCTCATATTAAACCCTCACTGACAGGTAAATTTCTTGTAGTCTATGACTACCCGAAATTCTCAACTGCAATCTGTATATTATCTGGTAGTTTGTGACTACAATTCATGTACATGTTGAAGCGTCCTCTAATGGATCCAAGTATATCGATCCACAACACCCCTATGAGGGTCTCTACCCGTCTCCTGGCAGATCATTCCCATCACCAAGAACCACAGGGTCCCTACCCACCCCTCTGGTAGATCCTTCTCTGTACATCTGGGATTACTATTTTTTATAGATCATTTCCCAAAACATTATTCACAAGTCTATAGACTAAGGTGATTCAGCTCATACTATGGTTATGTTTAACTTTAAGTATGTGACTCCTTTAATTAATCATAGGGGAGTTCACTAACTTAAAATTAATAAACATCACGGTGTGTTCAGAATCATTTAGTTTAACCATGGAATGCCTAACAATCATCCTATATTGACAATTAGTCACTCGACATGAGCCTATCTACCACGATCCATACACTAGGAATACTTTCTCATTTCTCTTGTACATATTATGCTCATTCCTTTTAAAATCTCATCTCATTTTTTCTCTTGTTCTTTTACTTTCAACCCATACATTACCCATTATACATTCTAGGTTCAAATCCCTTGATTAAGTGGAGTTTTAGGCTAATTATACTTTAAGCTAGGTCATTGAGTTCATTATCCAAAACAAAGACCGAACAGTCAACTTTTAGCTCACTGTCCTATAAAATTTTCCAAACTCGAGGGCTACAAGTCAACTGCTATGGACCTAATAGTCGACTGCTTTGTTCCTGGCAATTTTCTAGAAAAGATGAGCACGACAGTCGACTTCTAGAGGCTAAAAGTTGGCTGCTATCGCTCAAATTACATTTCTGGCCAACTAAAGACCACGATAGTTGACTTTTAAGGGCGGTAGTCTGCTGCTATGTTATACTGTATTCTTTAAATTAGCTGTTGTAATGACCCCCTAATTCACAATATACTATCATCTATTTGTCTAGCAGAAGCATATGGGTTTTACAAATAGTTATTCTCGATGTAGGAATGTTAGGGGATCGCTACTGGTTGAGCATAACCTAAATAGACTTTCTGTCATCCATTTGAATTCCATTCAACCCTAATTCACATGCAGCTATACTAATTATACATACATTCATCATAAATTACTCTAGAATGAAAGCTAAAAATCTACATAGACAACGTAGAATCCATTAATACAAATTTTGACTTAAATTACACAAGTTTATAGCGGTAAATCTGGTAAAATTTTCTCTGTATTTTGAACATATCCCCATAATACAAACAATCATCCATAAGAAATCATAGCCAATCCAACAACAAAAAAGCAAAACTTACAGAATCCAATACAAAACCTCGTCAGTACATATATACATTACAATTAAAACCTAGAACTACACTGCTCTTCTATCCATCGTCAATACCTTGCTCAGCTAGCGTCTAGGTCCCTGTTCCTATTCATCTGAGTAAACAACCTAGTGAGATATGAAATCCCAGTAGAATAATTTACAATATAGTTCAAAATCTAGTTGATTACTTAGCGATGCAAACACCGAAAATAATTTCCTGAAATCAGTTCAAAATCTGTGAAAATACCTTATCTTTATAAATCAATTTATCGCATGGAATTCACGGCAAATGCTCAAAATCATAAAAATCTATTTCTTTAAAATTGGTAATCAAAATCAGGTTAAATCCCATGCCCAGTGTATCTAAATCCATGTTGGCCACAAATCCTCTGCGACCAAATCTAAAATTATCCAAATGCACGTCATCTAGAGAGTTTACATCTCTTATCATTAGGTGTGATCTGTAACACCAATCACCCAAATTTCGCCTATGTTGTGAGTCTGATCCGTAACACCAATCACTCACTCAAGGACCCGGTGAGAATTAACTTCTAGGGCATCCCTTAGCATGTGCACATACGCCAATTCTCATCCTCATACCGTCTATTCGAACTTATATGCTCACGGTCGGCTATTCCTCAGGGTTCTAGGGTATTACGCCTAAATCACAACATTTCCCCGTCTAGGTTATCCCCTATTATACTCTTTAAACATTTCTTAGGGTTGTCCTGATTTATCGCGTGATCCCTAACGTAGTGCAGGCTAAATATGGTAAAAATAATGTCATTTAAAAACTCCCTGCACTCGGGATACTTAACAGTTGTCCCATACCGGCTATCAAGTACCCTACCCTAAGTAAACCCATCCTAATGGCATATAAACTCAATAAACAAAACATCTAACATGCAAATGGGGTTTTCAGCACATAGGCATGCAATTTAGTCCATCTAAAGCAGCATGTAAATCTATGCAATTAAATCTAAGTGTTCAGGTATCCACATAATCAATTCTAACGTTAGGAAAGTGTAAATTATCCTACCTGGTCTTCTGTTGCTCCAATTCAATTTAGAACTTCTTGTATTCTCGGATTTCAAGCCAAATTAATTCCCTGGACATTTAAATGAATATTCAAGCTCATTACATCATCCGTTTCACGATCCTAAGTCCGATTACCCTATTACCTAGGTTAGTTTATTTCCTATTCGCGTTCGGCAGCTAATTCAATCAAAATTCATTAGTTTTAGGCGAATCGGACCTTACCAGGGTTGCTGGATGATAGAAATCTGTCTTAAGGTGGTCTCGGTGTCTCTCGGTGTATATCTAGATTCACCGGCATGGTAGAGCACGGTGGCCCACAATGGTATACTGTAGTGCACGGCAGAGGGTGCGGTTTGCTTCAAAAATCACACCACGGTGAAGCCCGCAAGACAAGGAGTCCGAATATGGTGGTGGTGCAGCGGTTCACGGCCGTTTGGATGGTGTTTTTCAGCCCCAAAAATTTATGCATGGCGGACAAAAATTCCTTCGATTCGGGCACATCAGACCTCCGTTCGGTGGCTGTGAGCTGGGGGAGGAAGCTGGTAGCTCGGCCTACATGCAAGTGGTGGCGGTGACAATAAACGATGGCCGATGGCGGTGATCTCAACTAGTGAAAATCTCACGTAACGGAGGAGAATAACGTTATTTTTCGACGAGTCTGGTAGTCGTTGGTGGTCGTGGGTGGCTGCTAGAGGTCGAGGGTGGCAAGGGGAGTCTGTTGGTAGGCCAGGTGGTGGCTCACGGTAGCCCAGGTGGTGGCGCATGGTGGAGGAGAGAAGAGAGAGAGGAGAGAGAAAGTAGAGTGATGAGAGAGAGAGAGAAATGGTAACAATGGTGGGTTTCTGAAAAATTTAAAGCTCCCGGGGGCAATTCTGGCTTTTCCAGGACCACCCGGGGGAACTTTGGGATGTCACCATCAACCCGGATGTTGGCATGGGTTTCCATGCAGAGGTTTCGGCCTCCGTCTGAGAAATTGAAGTCCGAAACTCTGTCTATCAGTTTCTGATCGTCGGATCGCGTTTCCTGTCATCAGATCACATATCTGACTCTGAACGACCTTCCGTTTCAACCATCGACCTCGAAATCTATGCCAGACTCAGTTTAAATGGAATTAGTGTCAAAAATTTGATTTTTATCTTTCAAAAATAGTTCCGGTTATTACAATTATTGACCCAGATTTCTGCCCAGGAACTTGTTTGTAACCTATTTCTAATAATTAACAAATCAATACCAGCATATAAGCATTATTTGTCACATAAAAATAGCCCAAATTACCATTTAATCTCACCCAAATCTTGGATTCAACCTCATTTTTATCAATAGGTAAAAATCTATTTTTCATAATCTAATTTACACAAACATAAGTATATCCATGCAATTTAAAACACCTAATAGCAGTTAAAAACATCAAGAATGTAGTTTTTAGCTTTCTCTCTAGCTTAATAACATAAAAATCAAAATTTTCAACATATGAACAATAACTTTGAGATAGAGAGGATTAGGTTGTTTGCTACCTTGTTCCATATAAAAAGCTGGATTTTCAATCTCAGATACCTTCTTGGATTCCTCTTCTGCTAGCCTCTTGCCTCAAACCACTTTAAAATTTCCACTTCCTTCTTAATTCCTCACTTTCTCTCTCTAGAAATTCTCTCTCTTTCTAGAATTATGAAGTTTAGGGTGAAGAATGAGGCTTCAAATATTTTTTTGTATTTATAGGTGGTCCAAGCGGTTGGAGTAACTTCAACCCTTATCCAATGTCCGGGTTAAGTTGTGATCATTCAGCCTCAATTAGTAACTTCTCCAACCATATAGAGAATTACCATTTTGCCCTTGAAACTTTTTTTGGGAGATCTCAAAATTCTGGTAGCTACAATAACTAGTCTTTTGGCTAAAATTATGGTTTGCTACCTTAGAGTATTAAAAGCTTATATAACTTTCCTCACTAAACCTTTTTCTTTTATTTGAATCCCTATTTTTTTTCTTTTCAATTTAGTCCCTCATTCTAATGCAACTATATGCAATCTAATGCAACAAACACAAGCATTTAACTTATTTACAAATTAACAAATATCTCTCATAAATAGAAGGAGTGGATTTAGTGACCTCAAATCTAGATCTATAGAGATAATGTCTCCAAAGTTTCAAGGCAAACACTATACCTACTAATTCTAGATCATGAGTATGATAATTTCTTTTATGAGATCTTAGCTGTCTAGAGTTATAAGCTATTACCTTCCTATCCTGCATCAAGACACACCCCAAGCCCTTCTTGGATGTGTCACAATACAATTCAAAGTTTTCTAGGGGATCAGGAATAGTTAAGACAGGTGCAGTTGTTACCTCTCCTTCAAGGTTTGGAAAATGTGTTCACATGTGGAATCCCACACAAATGGAACATCTTTCTTAGTTAACTTAGTCAAAGGCAATGCAATCTGTAAAAGCCCTTGAATGAATCTCCTATAATAACTTGTTAATTCAAGAAAATTAGGTTATTATGGTAGGTCTCTCCCAACCAACTACCACCTCTGTCTTACTAGGATCTACTGCTACCCCATTCTAGTAATCACATACCCTAAGAACTTCACCTTTTCTAACCAAAATTCACACTTCTCAAGTTTGGCATACAATTGCTTTTCCCTAAGCAACTGCAACACAATCCTCATATTCTGTTCATGCTCTTTCCTAGTTTTAGAATATACAAGAATATAATCAATAAACATTACCACAAACTAATCAAGGTAAGGTCTAAAGATACATTCATGTAATACATAAAAATAACTAGAGAATTAGACAATCCAAATGGCATCACTAAAAATTCATAATGCTCATGCCTAGTCCTAAAGGCAGTTATTCTTATGTACATCTTCAGCTCTAACTCTGATCTGATTGTACCCTTACCTCAAATTAATTTTGAAAAATATAGTAGCTCCTCTCAGTTGATCTAACAGGTCATCAATTCTAGGGAGATGGTACTTTTTTTCATAGTCACCCTATTTAATTCCCTATAATCTATACATAATCTCAAGCTTCCATCTTTCTTTTTGACAAACAACACCGATGCTCGCCATGGTGAAGCACTAGGTCTCACAAATTGTTTCTCTAAGAGATCCTCTATATACACTTTCAATTCTTTCAACTCTAAGGGAGACATTATAACACCCTAATCTTATAGCTTTTATTCCATAAATATTTCTTATATAAGCCCTTTTCGCTACAAGATTGATATGTTATTCTTACTTATATCCTTGATTGTTACCTAAGTTTGATTTTAAATTACCATTTATTTATTCAAGTAGGTCTGGTTTCTTACTCAGGTATTCTCATTCATTACACAACGAAAGTCTACATAGTAAAAGTTACTAATAATACAACGAAAGATAAAATTTCATTAATACAAATATATTTCTCATACATGAATTTTTGGTTGATGCATCAGGTAAGGAGGCAACAATCCTGCCACTCAAACCTTTCTTAATGATATTCTTATATCATTACCTATCTATTACTAGAACCCTTATCCTCTTGCCAAATTGTAAGTGACCATAGAGAAAATATTTCAACTAACCTTTCTTCTACCTCTAATTAAAGTTATGCCAGGTTATCTGATACATACTAGGACAATAATGAGACATAATTTCTCAGTAGCTAAACAATCCATTCTTTTGAAAACCTATGGTATGTACCACCGTAGTGATATGAAAAAACATTCTACATTCTTTACTTTAAAATACAATATATTCTATTGGTATGCAACATACAAAATTACATATGTGTATAGCATGCATTCATGAATATGCAAAATGATATTTTATCATGAAAGTTCACCATATATGACTTTTTATTTTAGTATCATGATCAAAAAACATCCCCAGTCAACGACAATTCCAGTCATAAGTAGGGGAAACATATTCATCATTTATCAGGAAAATAATTACCATTCATAAGGAAAACAATTATCAGTCATTGGCTAGAAGCCACATTCAATGAAAGGGGAATTAAGAGTATCGGGAGTGCCACCCAGTGGACCCTCCACGTACCGCTACATACATTAGTGAGATAATTTTATTTTCAGTTCCAATCATGTGATATTTCAACCACTGGTACTATCTGAGGCATCCCTTAGTGGATCCAAGTACCTATTCTAGTCAATGGTCACTATCAAAAGATAGATCATTCCCAGTCGATGAGATTTCTCCCAATATCCAGTCAAAATTAAGCTCACGGGATCACTGTCATTGAAATAGATCATTTCCTCTCTGCTTTTGGGCAGATGATGGTGCTATGGAATCACCACCAATTTTCCAATGGATCACTTTCCCAGTACATTATTTTCCACATATAAACTAGGATGATTTTCAACCATCACAGTGTTTTCTTTTTATTGGCCATCTAGGCTACACTAATTTAGAATTTGAAACCATCACGGTGTTTTCTAAAATCTTTATACCGAGTGGATGTTTAACCATCCATATTTATGACACCACCATGGAATACCTAATGATCATCCCATACCGACAATTGGTCACTCGATTACAAGCCTATCTATCCTAGAACATACATGGAAAATACTTCATCTAAGTTCTCTTCCTTTCCAGTTTAAGTTTTCCTTTCCATTCTATGTTTTCCTTCCCATTTTATGTTTCCCCTTTTATTTAAATATTCCATTTCTTTCCTTTCTTTCATCTTTCATGATACTTTATTTCCATTTAGAATAAAACCCTTATGTGTCTTCTATCATTCACATAATTGAATTGTATGGATATGGAAGGTCATTCATTCCATTTAGGCAATTTACAACATATTTTGCCAAAATTCTAAATCTTAACCATCCACTTCTCCTTCTTTAATATTATTTAACATAATATCCTCAATATTTTCCTTTACCATTTCATTGTTAAAAGTTAAGCCATTTCAAGAGAGGATAGGTGACAGGTCTTAGACAAAAGGAGTAAATAAGGGAAAAGTGAGACTTTCATGTTACACCTTCCCTTCTTCTCATTCTTTATATCATATAAATACAATTATATCACTTTTTCTTCCATTTCCATACAATTCCCATAATTCTTTTTTATACACATTAAGGGTTCAAGGTGAACTATCCATTCATTTATTCACCATTTTAATTTCCTTTTTCCTTTCAATATATCTATGTATACACATATGCATCCTTTTTTTCATAACAATCATATATGAACACAAAGATATATTTTTCCCTTTCATTAGCATACACATTCAATGTTAAGACTCCATGGTTATGGTGAACTTTTTTACCAAAAAAATACCTCCAAATACATCATTATTCCTTTCTTTCTTGCCTTGACTGAAACCTTGGTTCACTTATATGAAAAATTTTCATACCAAACTTCCCTTCATGCTCTCAGTCAAGACATGAGAAAAGAGTAAATAAGAGACTTTCATGAAAACACCAATTCCCTCTTTCAGCCTTGCTTGTGGCTAAGAAAATAACAACATTTATGAGCCAAAATTGGACAAAGTCTTTTCCATGAAAATTGCTACAAGCTCTTGGCTAAAGAGGGAAAGGGAGGGAATTCATGTGCTTTCATACCAATCTCTCCAATTCTCTCATTTTGATCAATAAACAAGCATATAAATACCATTTCTTCACTATAACTATGAAAATCTACACTTTTTATAACCAAATCCAATAAGAGGGTTTCATGAAAGTGGTGAGCCTAAACTTATAATATTACCATAAACCATTCAATCAATCATTCCAACATTCACAAACACATCTATACATCACAATAAGCATAACCCAATCGATTTTTAAGCAAATAAGAATGTAAAGAGAGAGAGAAACCCCAAATTCTCATGGCAGCCATGAAAATTCTTCAAACATACAAAAGACACCATGAATCATAAAATAAAGGGTAAATGATTGTTAAGCTACCTTGATTTGCCATTAAAAATGGTTTCTCCTTGAATTTTCCTTCTCTTTCTCTTCTTTCTCTTCCTCCTTCACCTTCTCGGCTTTCCTCCTTCTCTTCTTCATGCCCATTTTTGCATTTTTTCTTGGTGAGGAAGACGTGAAACATAAAGGGGTAAAAAAATGACCATTTTACCCTTGGTGGCAAAATAACTAATTTACCCTTCAATTTCCTTCATTTGGCTATGGGTTTTTTGAGAGTGCATCCTTGGAATTTTAAAAAACTTTTCTTGCCAAAATAACCATTTTGTATTTTTTGTAAAATTACCATTTTACCCCTAGTGTAAAATTATCATTTTACCCCTTTGTGGTAAAAAGACAAATTTACCCCTCACTTTGCTTCATAATTTCGAAAAGTGCTATGGGAGGGACTCCATGAGATTTTCATGATGAAATGACTAATACCCTTAAGGTAAAAATTACTATTTTACCCTTGGGTAAAAATTATTTATTTTGCCCTCGGATATTTTTCTAAATTCATTATGACTTTCAAATATTTTTTAGGCGAAATCATTACATTTTAGATATTTTTCTGGCATCATAATGATGTATCATAAATGTGCAAGATATTTTGGAGGCGTAATGATTACATTTTCATCTTTTAGTGAAGCTTTTCTTCTTTTCACTTTAGTCTTTGACTTTTTCTTTCAGTTTGGTCCCTTTCTCATTTTCAAAAATTTAGGGCAATTTAATTACAATCTTTTAGGCATAAAAATGATAAATTTATAATTTTAAAATGCACCTAGAAATAGAAAAAATATAGATATTACAAACATCCTATAAGGTGTTATAGAGATCAGTCCGTTGCCAGGAACTAACTCTATAAAGAGTTTTACTTCCCTCTTAAGTGGAAGACTCAAGATTTCTTTTGGAAAGACATCTAGGAATCCACTAACAACAGGGGTAGCATTGAGTTTATGCTAAATTTCAGTCTCAGAAGAACATAAAAAATATACCCTTTGATTCTTTTCCTCGATACCCCTATTCACAAGTATGATATCTATAAAAGTCACAGATCTTTCAGAACAATCCAAAGTTACATTTTTTACAGACAACCAGTCCATCCCAAGAATAATATCCAAATTAATCAATGGTAAACAAATAAGGTCAACGACAAAAGGCTTACTCTCCACAATGATTGAATAATTCAAACAAGTTAACGAAGTCAAAATTTGTTCTCCCGTAGGGGTAGACATAGATAACTCAGAGGGTAAACTAATTATAGGTAAGTCCAATCTTTTCACACATTCACAAGAAATGAAAGAATGAGTAGAACCGGAATCAAATAGTACAATCAAAGATACATCACCTATTAAATATTTACCTTTTATCAAATCATCGAACTGAGCCACTTCCTTGCCCTTAAGGGTGTAAACTCTCCTAATAGTTGGAGGTTTATTGGTCTTAGTTGTTTTCTTCCATTGTGGAAAGTTCTTAGCAAAATTTCCTTATTTCCCACACTTATAACAAGAACCTTGTTGCAGGTGGCAATACCCATCATGACTTTTCCCACATTTAGGACAAATGTTAGGCACTGTCTGCCTCACTATTGGCCTTTTACCTCTATGGCCTTTGCCAAACCTATTATCTCTTCCTCTAAAAGATCCTAGTTGCTTTTGCTTAAGGAAGTTCATTCTCTGTCTCTCTTTCTCAGTCTCCGCTAGATTCTTGGCAACTATGTGACACTTATTTGCTATTATAGCATAATTCTTGATTTCTAATGGAGTAACAACACTCTTTAGCTCAGGCCTCAACCCTGCATCTAAATACATGGCCTTACATGCCTCATCCCGTTGAAGCTTCAAGTACGAAGAGAATTTGGACAACTCAAACTTGGCAAGATACTCATCAAAAGTTAGATTACCCTGCTTAATTTGTATAAATTCAATTTCCTTCTCATTCCTCACATTCTGAGGAAAATACTTTTCCAAAAATGCTTATTTAAATGATTCCCAAGTGATCTAGACTCCCTGGGCCTTCATCAATTATTTTACCCCTTTCCACTAATGCTCTGCCTCTCCGACCAGCATATAGGTGAGAAATAACACCTTCTGGGCATTAGTACTCACAAGGACTATGAATAGTTTCTCCATCTCCCTTAACCATTCTTCAGATACCTTCAGGTCAAACTCAACCCAAAAGAAAGGAGGTTTAGCTTTTTAGAACTCTGAACAACCATGATAAGTTGGGTTACCCACTTGTCTTTCATTAAGGTTAGGGTTAAGATGATTATTGTTCCCCTGTTCTTGAAATTGTCCAATGACTTCGGTAATAGTAGTAGTAGCTTGCTCTCTCATAACTTCAGCTACGCCCATAATAGCCTGCATTACCCCTATTAGACTAGCCTCATTCTCTCTCTCCTTTTCAGTATTCCTTCTAGGTGGGGCCATATCTCACTCTATAAAAAAAACATTACGAGGTGATCAGTCTCTATAACATAATATTTATGAGAGAATACTTAGCACCAACAAGAAATACTATCTACCTAAACCTAGCACTCCATTCCTCAAGTCAATGACAACACAAGTTAGATAACTGCCTAGGCTCAGCCAACTAACCAAAATCAGTTCCTATTTTGAGGAATTCTACCCTTCTAACCTAGGTAACTATGCTTTGATACCAACTCAATGTAACACCCCCAATCCTTTAGTTCCTTTTAGTTATTTAAATAATATAATATAAGATTGGTGAGTTATTATTACCTTTACCTGAGTAAAATTTTAACTTTTACCAAGTTAAATAATTAAGTGCCATTAGTTTAGGTTTCTACAATCGGGTTCTCACACGTAACACAGTAAAATTTAAATAAAAGTAAACAATATATATACTTTCAGATACTTTCTAATCAGTTATAGATATAGATACATACATTCACATACGTACATTGAGTTTCTTTTCAGACATATACTGATAGATATGTGAGGTTGTCAACTAAGGTAATGAGGCAACAACCCTGTCACTCATACCCATTTCAAAACTCTACTAGTGGATACTCTTATTTCTCTCACATATCTTAAATAGATATATGCCCTCATTTCTCTATACATCAAAATTGATCATCCTTACCATCTATAAAATTATTATAAAGGGTTCGTAAACTTCTATTTTCGATATCTACATTGCCAAAACATAGAACTATTACACTAATCATGTATGTCCACCCTTCCTGTAGGTGGGGGCAATAGGAGAATATCTATCATGACAATTACCCAAATTTCCTTCACTACCATAAAATATCCCAAAATGGGTATGTCTACCTACTCGACCTCCACTTCCAGCAAGATATGATATATAGGAATCTAATATACACCAGTATTTAAGTGAGAATAAATCTCAATAACATAACAATCTATTTAAAAACCACTAGTCTATACCACCGTAATCATACAAAATTTCGCTGCATTCTTTTCGATTATCAAATAGAAAACAATATTTATTGGGATGCAATACATGAATGGCACAACTATAGCATTATAGCATTGTAGAATGTACTTCTAAATGTATACACAGTTACAGTTCACCAGATGTCAACAATAAGAAATATGATTACGATGATTTTAGATGCTCTCCTAAGCTTCCTTACTACAAATTCTCACTTTAAATCACACTAGAATTTAGGTTAAACTCCTTCTTCAAAATCTTTCCCTTTCTCTCTCTATGTCATTTTTCCTCTCTCTCTAAAAGTTTTGAAAATTAGTTTTATCATAGAGGGTGCCCTAATTCATGCCTTATATATGCAATTTCGTGGAGTCGAGGAAACTATAATTGTTGTCCAGTTTCAGGGTCAAATTTTAGATTTCTCGGTGTAACGTGTAACTCCCTAATCCTACAGTTCCTTTTTAAGTGATTTAAATAATATAAGCAATGTATTATAAGATTGATGAATTACTACTTCCTTTACACGAGTCAAATTTTAAATATTTATCAAATGAAACAATTAATATTATTGATTTGGGCTACTACATTCGAGATCTCACACGTTACACAAAAAAAATTAAAAAGAAATTAATTAAAATAACATACATGTGTATATATATATTCACATTCATTCATATCATAATAACTACATTGTTATCTATTTGGCATATAATCTATGGATATGTGAAAACGTTAACTAGCGTAAGGAGATAACAAACTAGTGACTCATACCCATTTAACAAAAACTACTAGTGGAGTCTTAGATCACATATCCTATTACCTATATGCCCTCTTTATGTACACCCAAAAATCATACTCCTGATCCTTTTCTCTAAAAGATTAATAAAGATCCAAAGTATCAAGTATGAAAAAACACTATACTATCCCTAACACTTCATGCAATTAGGGTGTGGAGGGTACTTCAACCATGAAAATGACCCATAATTCCTTAATCACTGGAAAATATCCCAAAAAGGGTTTTTCCACCACTTCCAATTCTACCTCTAGCAATCCTTGATATCTAGGCATCTTATACAAAAAAATTTTTTTATGGGAATAAATCTCAGTAGCATTAATAACCAGTTTTCAAAACAACTAGTTTGTACCACCATAAACTTATAGGAAAATTCTACATTCTTTTTCATAAAACAATATATCTATTGGGTTATCTTGTATAACATTTCATTTAACATTCATACTTGCATGCATTGGTTACTCTATATGCTTAGCTCATAGTATATATCTCATAAATTCATCAGAACATACAAGTAACATAACATCATTTATATAACTTTCATTATAAAATAAAGAGTAATAAAGAAATAAGAGCATTTCTCGTTGGCCTCTACCAAATATCATCATAGTCATCATCATATAATTGCATAATATAAGAGAAATTTGGAGGGTCATCATGTGCACCACTCTATACTTTCGAATATGTACTTTGGCAACTATGCCCATTGGCAGTCCTCGACTGCATATCATATTTGTGTACATTCTAGATCGTCCTTCAGTGGATCCAAGAAAAATAGAGTCCCCACATTGAGTACATACTAGAGTCCCCAAAATGCTATTCATATGTATATGGGTGAATTGGTGCATACTATAGTTTTCTAAATTCTAAGTAGGTGAATTTTCATTTACATTGGCCATTAAGTCACTGACTTACAATTTACAACTATCACGATACTTGTGGAATGTCCAATCATCATTCCATACCAGCAATCAGTCATTTAGATATGAACCTATCTACCACAGATACATATATTAAAAATACAATTCTCATTTCTCTTATGCATTCTTGCTCTTTCCTTTTAAATTTCATTGCTTTCATGCACTTTCTCATTTACATTTAGAGTATATGTTATCTTGCGCATAATTTGAGTTTAATCTCTAGTTTGGATTAAGTTTTTAGGCTAGATATCATTCAAACATGTAATTAAGTTCATCATTCCATTAAAAAAGTGGTAGTCAACTGGTACCATGCTACAAGTTGACTAATTGCATTCTTTGCAATCTCAAAATTTCAAACAGAGAGCTATCAGTTCACTTCTAGGTGTTTGGCAGTCAGCTGCTAGCTTATTGTTAGGTTCGATAATCGGTTGCAGGCTCGGGGCAGTTGGCTACTCTGTTCTTGGGGATTTTTTTAAAAATTTTTAGAAAAGTAAGAACACAACAGTCGACTTCCAATGCCTGACAGTCGACTGCTAGCATTCTATATACATTTCTGGGCACCTCAAAAACTTATTTTTAAACCCGTTTTGAAATTGATGAATTCAAGATAAACTTCTCAACAATATTCAACACAAGAAAATAGCCCAAAACATCATACAATGTTGTCCAAATCTGAGATTCAAACTCATTTTTGTTCAAGTTGAAAAACCCATTTTTCAGCAGCAAATTTAAGCATGCACAACTATCTTTAATCGCTTAAAAATACCCAATAGTAATTAAAAACAATAAGAATGTTTAATCCCTTTTTCTTTCAAACAAGTTCAATTTTGCAAATATTAGTCACGTGAACAATAAATTCTGAAATAAAGGAATTGGGTTATTACGTTACCTTAATCCGTGTTTAAATGATGTTTGGATGCTGATTAATGTTGTAGATGCCATCCTAATCACTTTTCTAACTTTAAATCTTGCTAGAAATGAGATTCACTTCCTTGCTCCTTCAACTTCTCTCTCTACTCAATCACACCCTCTCTCTCTAGAAGTGAAAGTCTGAGTTTTGGAATGAAAGAGTCTAACTCCTGGCCTTATTTATATGACAATCCAACACTTTCATGGATTCACAATTTCTGATCATTTGGCCTCAAATTGGGAAATTTCAAAATATATGGGAAATTCTTATTTTGTCCCTAACCCATTGGCGGGAGAATTACAAAAATCTATTAGCTACAATAATTCTTTTGGCCAAAATTGTGATTTTCATACTTAAACTTTTCCACTTTTCAATTTAGCCCTTTTCATCATTCTAGTCAATTTTCTCAATCATTTCTAGTCCAATGCTTACACTCATGAAACTATATGCAATTTAACATAACATAAATGCAATATACACAAGCAATTAGCTAAAATTAACAAACATTCTCAAAATTTAGGAGCGAATGTTACATAACGACCCCCTTATCCTACTTTACACATCCTAGGGTATATCTTAGCAGAAGCATAGAAAATCACCATAAATTTTTCACTTCCCAGATTTGGGAACATCAGAGGGTTGTTATTGGTTGAGTATAACCCAAATAGACTCTTCTCATGATCCATTCAAATTCCACTTAACCACTTTTCTGTGCAGCATATCTATTATCACATTATACCATCACATAATACTCTGAAATGTAAAGTTCTACTAGCCATAAAGTAAATAATTGAAATATACTATGCCATAATTCTCAATCCATTCATATTTCAGTACTAAGATTCCAGTCAATTGAATCCATTATAAAAATTTACATTTCAAAGTATTCACTAAGGAACAACATCAATATATATATGTGCACAATTTTAAGTCTACTACAAATCCAACTTAGTACTATACAATTCTTCTAGTATTGCCCTATGTCCTTGGCATCTCTCTCATGCCCAGCTATCTCCTAGGCATCCCCTGTTCCTGGTCATTTGAACAAATAACTTGATGAGATATATAAATCCCAGTATAGCAATATACAATTCAATACTTTTAAAATAGTCATATGTTCATCAGTGTCAAGCACAGAAATTGTCTCCCCAAAATCAGTTCAAATACATGTGAGTTAATAGATACTTTCAATTCAGAATACACATGGGAAATCAATTCAAAACAAAATGAGTATAACATCTCAACTCTGTAAAAATCATACTTTTAAATCATGCCTGTAAATCTCATACATATATATATCTATCACAAATCTCATGTGATCATCTTCTCAATTGCATGTTGTTTTATCAAGAATCATAGGTTTTATTTGGGTGTGATTTGTAACACCAAACACCAATCACCCACTTAAGGACAGGTGAGAGCTAACTTCCAAGGCATCCCTCGACATGTGCACATTGCTAGTCTCATCCTCATATAGTCTATATGGCAACACATACAAATAATTGACTAATATTAAGGGTTATAGGACATTACACTTAAACTAATACATCACCTTGTATAGACCATCTACCCTAACTCCTTAATCTTCTATAGGGATGTCTTGGTTTAATGGGTAATAGTAACACCGCCAACCCTATATTCCTTTTAGGTAATTAAATAATATAAGATAATACAATATAGGATTGGTGAGTTTACTATTGCCTCTACCCAAGTATATTTTTAACTTTTTCTAAGTTAAATAATTGAGTACCACCAGATTGGGTTACTACACTCGGGTTCTCATACGTTACGTAGAAATAAATAAAATAATTTAAATGAAATAGATAGATATAGAGATATTCACATTCACATTCAATTGAACATAATATTTATACATACATAAATAATAGTATGTTCCAGACATATACCTATAGATATGTGAGCTTGAGCAGAGTAAGGAGACAACAAGCCTACTACTCATACCCTGTTTTATGCAAAATTCTAGATCTCACATATCTTAGCACATATATGCCCTAACTTATACCAAAATCATTCTCCTGATCCTTTCAAAAGGCTAATAAGGATTCAGGGAAGTGGGCATGTCAAAGTACTATATACTCCTAATTATGCATACAGTTAGGGAGAGGGTGATAACTCGAATACAAATAAGACCCATAGTCCAATAATCACAATAAAATACCCTAGAAAGGGTATCTCCACTATCTCTATGTCTACCTCCAACAGTACCTGATACCTAGGCATCTGATACAAATCAGCTTTAATGAGAAATATTTCTTAGTAGCAATAATAACCTGCATTTAAATTAAGTGTTTGTACCACCGTACAGATATGAAAATCTACTACATTATTTTTCATAATAATTTAAAATATTATGCTATTGGAATAATGTACATGGATTATACAATATCTCATGCATATACTTATGATTACACATGCACTTCAATAGATATTCATCACACAGGATGCATTCTCACATTGTAATGGTAACAACTCATATTCTCATGTCAGTATAGAGCATAAACAAAGAAATCATGCAATTTGATATAGCCAACATCAAAAGCATCACAAAATAATTCTTGAAATATTTCCATTCATAAATGATTTTTCTCGTGGTCATGAGCCACTTGCAACCATTCTCGTGGTTTTCACTGTCTGCATTCATTCTCGTGGTTAACCATTAGCATTTATTCTTGTGGTTAAGTGTCAACAATATTCTCATGGTTTATCGTCTGCAAAACTTTTCTTGGATTAAAGCTAGTTGCAGCCATTCTCGCAGTCTAACCAATTGCATCCCTTCTCGCGATATAACCAAATGCAGCCATTATAGCGGATCAACCATTTGAATATACTCTCATTTATGGTTCATGCTCAATTAAAATATCTTATTTCTCTTCTCTTTCTCATAATTTCTCAAATATTCTTATTTCTTATGTTATTCATTACAATTCAAGATTAAATCCTACATTTGAGTGAAGTATTGGGCTTATTGTGGATTAAAAATAGGTTATTGAGTTAAATTTCCCAAAACAAAGAGGTACAAGTCAACTTCCAGCCTCCTAGCAGTCGACTTCCAGCTTACTGCCCCAAAAATGTTTCAAACCGTGAGTAATTAGTCAACTTCCAGGACCTCGACAGTTGACTACTTTGTTCTTGCCTAATTTTTGGAAAATAAAAACACGAAAGTCGACTTCCAGCCCCTGGCAGTCGACTGCTAGCATTTTGGATATGTTTCTAGGCAATTAAGGAGCACGACAGTCGACTGGTAGATCCTAAAAGTCGACTTCTATGCCATGCTCTATTTTAAAACTCATCGTTGAACAATTATTTTAGCCCAAGAACATGTTTTTAAAATATTTTTGATGATTAAAAACTCAATAACAGAATAAAAGGTTCATTTATCACTCAAAAATAACCCAAACCATCGATTATTCATGCTCAAATCTTAGATTTAAACTCCCTCAAAAACCATGAAAAACCCATTTTGCAGATTTGCATTCATGCATTCACAAGTATATTCAAGTTTAAAACATCCAATAGCAATCAAAAACATTAAGAATGTAGGTTTTAATCTCCTTGGAATTCAAAATTATGAAAACTCAGAATTTACTAACCATGCATAGTAAATTACGAAAATAAGGGAGATAGGTGATTTTCTAACTTTTTGCTAGTTTAAACTTGGCATTTGATGATGATAAAGGGTTCTGAGATGTTTTCCTAACTTATGAAATGCTGAAATCTACTTTACAATGTTCTTTCTCCACAATTTCCTAACTTTCTCTCTCTAGCTCATCCTTTCTCTCTCTAAAATTCAGACCTCAAGAATCATAATGAAGGGTTTTAAGGGATTAGCCTATTTATAAGCAATCTGAGCCTTTGCAACTCTGCTCCAAATTATAGACCGTTCGGCCCAAAATGATAATTTCTCCAACTATTTGTTAAATTACCATTTCGTCCTTAACTCATTGGCAAGAAGTTTTCAAAATTCTGTTGCTATAGTAAATACTTTGGCTAAAATTATGGTCTATTGCCCTAAAGTTTCAAAAATTCACACCTCTATCCTCACTTCATTTTTTTCCTTTAAATTTGGTCCCTATTCTTTCTCTTTACTTAAAATTCTCATTCTAATGCTTCTATATGCAATTTAATGCGATAAACACAAGCATTTAATTCATTTAAAATCAAAAAATATCTCTTAATGCGTAGAAAGAGCAGATGTTACAATTCTCCCCTCCTTTAAAAAATTTAGTCCCTGAAATTTAAAACGTACCTAAATAAATAACTTTGGATGAATTCTTTTCATATCATCTTCTTTTTCCCACGTGGCTTCTTATGGTAAGGACTGATCCCACAATACCTTTACCAATGGAATTGTCTTATTTCTCAATTGTTTGACTTCAGTACCAATGATTCTTAAAGGTTTAGGATAATAAGTTAAATTATCCTTTAATTGTATAGTACTGGCATCAATAATATGAGTAGGATCTGGGATATATTTATGAAGTTGAGAAACATGAAAAACATTGTGGAGATTGGATAAAAATGGTGGTAATGCGCTTTGATAAGCGAATGAACCTATTCTCTTCAGAATCTGGTATAGTCCAATGTATCTAGGATTTAATTTTCTAGACTTAATAGCCCTACCAATACAAGTAACTGGAGATAATCTGAGAAAAACATGATCTCCTTTTGCAAATTCTAATAGTCTTCTCCTCTTATTAGCATAACTTCTTTGTCTATCTTGGGCCTTAGCCATTTTCTCCTGGATCATTTTTATCTGATCAGTTGTTTGTTGAACTAATTTCGGCCCTAGAATTTGTCTCTCTCCCACCTCAAACCAACACAAGGGTGATATACACTTTCTCCCATATAAGGCTTCATAAGGAGCCATTCTTATGCTAGTGTGGAAACTATTATTATAGAAAAACTCTATCAAAGGTAAAATTTTATCCCAACTATCTTTCTATTCTAGTATACAAGCCCCAAGTATATCTTTTAATTTCTGGATTATCCTTTCAGTCTGCCCATCAGTTTGAGGATGATAAGCAGTACTGAAGTTTAACTTAGTAATAAATACCTCTTACAAGGCTCTCTAAAATCTAGAAGTAAACTTACGATCTCTATCTGATATTATACTAGTGGGTATTCCGTAGAGTCTTACTATTTCTTATATATACAAGTGGGCCAACTTATCCAATGAAAAATTTATTTTAATAGGTAGGAAATGTGTAAATTTAGTTAATCTATCAACAATCACCCAGATTGCGTCATTTCTCAATTGAGTTCTAGGCAAACCTACTACAAAATCCATGAAAATTTTCTCCCATTTCCATTTAGGAAATTTCTAGAGGTTGTAACGTTCTTGCAGGTTTTTTATGTTCAATCTTCACCTGCTGGCACACTAGTCATTTAGCAACATACTCAGCTATGTGCTTTTTCATACCTGGCCACCAGAAATTTTTCTTCAAGTCTTGGTACATCTTGGTGGCACCAGGATGAATAGTATAGTTCCTCTTATGGCCTTCCTCTAAAATTTTATCCCTCAATTCTCCTGACTCTCAAACATATAACCTATTTTGGTAGGTTACTACATTATCTATCTCTTTTCAGAATTCTTTTGGATCCTTTAGAGACTTCAAGAATTCATCTTCCCTTTGGGCTTCTAGGATTTGAGTTCTAAAGGTATTCTCAATTCTCATTTCACTCAGGTACATCCTATCTGGTAATACTAGAGTGAACAAACTCAAATTCCTAAACATCTCAATTAGATTCATTTCACTCACTATCATGTGAGCTACGTGAAGGGATTTCCTACTTAAAGCATCAGCCGTTTTCCTTTCTAAGATGGTACTTCAATTCAAAATCGTAGTTTTTAATAAATTCCATCCATCTCCTTTGTCTCATATTCAACTCTTTTTTATTAAAAAGGTATTTAAGACTTTTTTGGTCACTTAATACCACATTTAGATCCATAGAGATAATGTCTTCAAATCTTTAAGTTAAACACTATAGCTACTAATTCAAGATCATGGGTAGGATAATTCTTCTCATGGCGTCTCAATTGTCTAGATGCATATGCCACCACCTTCTTATTTTGCATCAAGGCACACCCTAGGCCCTTCTTGGATGTGTCATAATACAGTTCAAAATTTTCTAATGGATTAGGAAGGATTAAGACAGGTGTGGTTGTCAGTCTTTCTTTCAGAGTTTGAAAGCTATGTTCACATTTGGCATCCCACACAAATGGAACATCTTTTCTAGTCAACTTAGTCAAAGGCAACGCTATCTGGGAAAACTCTTGAATAAATCTCCTATAGTAACTAGCTAATTTGAGAAAACTATGAATTTTCGTCACTGTGGTAGGTCGCTCCCAACTAACTATCGCCTCTGTCTTAATAGAATCTACTGCTACTCTATCTCTAGTGATTACATGACCTAAGAACTTTACTTCTTCTATCCAAAATTCACACTTCTCAAGTTTAGCATACAATTGCTTCTCTTTAAGCATATGTAGCACAATCTTAAGATGATGTTCATGTTTTTCACTACTTTTAGAATATACAAGAATGTCATCAATAAACACTACCACGAATTGATCAAAGTAGGGTCTAAAGATACGATTTATGTTATCCATGAAAATAGTCAGAACATTCGTCAATCCGAATGACATTACAAGAAATTCATAATGCCCATATCTGGTTCTAAAGGCTATCTTAGGTATGTCTTCTCTTCTCACTATGATTTGATGGTACCCCGATCTCAAATCAATTTTTGAAAACACAATAGCCCCTTTCAATTGATCCAATAGATCATCTATCCTAGGAAGTGGATAATTATTCTTTATTGTTATCTTGTTCAATTGCCAATAATCTATACACAACCTCAAACTTCCATCTTTCTTTTTCACAAATAATACCATGGCTCCCCATGGTAAAGCACTAGGTCTAATGAATTGTTTCTCTAAGAGGTCCTCTATCTGTATCTTTAACTCTATCAACTCTATGCAAGAAATTTTATATGGTGCTATAGAAATTGGCCTCGTCCCCGGAATCAATTTTATAGAGAACTATATCTCTCTCTCAGGTGGAAGACTTAAGACTTCAATAGGAAAAGCATCCCGAAATTCACACACTACAGGAATGACATCAAGTTTATGCTGAACTTTAATCTCAAAAGCATATAGAAATTACATTCTCTCATTCTTTTCCTCAATAATGCTGCTTATCGATAAGGTATCTACAAAAGCCACAAATTTTTCTAAACAATCCAAGATTACATTGTTTACAGACAACCAGTTCATCCCAAGAATAATGTCCAAATCCACTAAAGGTAAACAAATCAGATCAACAGTAAATGATCTGTTCTCAACAACAATAGAACAATTCAAGCAGGCTAAAAAAGTCAAAACCTGTTCTCCACTTGGAATAGAAATAGATAATGGATAAGATAAACTAGTCTCAGGTAGAGTTAATCTCTTCACACATTCCAACAAAATGAATGAGTGAGTAGTGTCATAATCAAATAGTACAATTAAAGATATACCGTTAATTAAACATTTACCTTTCATTAAATCATTGGACTGAGCCACTTCCTTACCCTTGAGAGTATAAACTCTTTCAGCAGTAGGAGGTTTAGCAGTATCACCCTGTCTCTTCCACAATGGACAATCTCTGATAAAGTGTCCTTCCTTTCCACACTTATAACATGTGCCATGTTATACCTTTTGTTGTCGCCATTTGCAGGGTCCTTCATGACTCTTATAGCATTTAAGACAAACATTGGACATTACCGGTCTCACCATAGGTCTTTTCCCTTCCCAGCCCCTGCCAAATCTACTATCTCTCCTTGAGAAAGATCCTAGTTGCTTATGTTTGAAGAAGTTACTCTTTTGTCTTTCCTTCTCATTCTCCATTAGATTCTTGGAAACTATGTGACATTTGTTTACCAATGTGGCATAATCTCGTATTTCCAACAGAGTTACAACATTCTTCAACTCATACCTCAACCCAGCCTCTAAGTGCATTGCTTTCCATGCTTCTCGGGTTGAAGTTGCAAATAGGACGAAAATTTAGATAATTCCTCAAATTTTGCTAGGTATTCATTAAATGTCATGTTGCCCTACTTGATTTGCATAAACTCAATCTCTTTCTCATTCCTCATATTCCAAGGAAAATACTTTCCAAGAAATGCTTCCTTAAATGAATCCTAGGTAATCTGTATTCCCTGATCCTCTATTAGTTGCTTCGCTCCTTTCCACCAATATTCTACCTCTCTGTCCAACATATAGGTGGAAAATAAGACCTTTTGGGTATCAATTATACCAAGAACTACAAATAATTTCTCCATCTTTTTCAATCATTCCTCAGCCACCTTAAGGTCAAGCTCACCCCTAAAAGTAGAAGGATTTTCTTTTTGGAATTTTGACCAGCCATGATATGTCAGGTTTCTTGCTTGTCCTTCTTGAGGATTAGGATTATTATGGTTATTCCCCTGTTCCCAAAATTTCCTAAGCACAAGAGTAGTAGCAACTATCTGTTCTCTCATAGCATGGGTAGTAGTAGCCGCCTATTCTTTCATAGCTTCTACCGCTCCCAGCATAGCCTTCATCAGTCTCTCCATATTACCCTCTCCTTCTTTCTCTTTTTTAGTATTCCTCTTAGGTGGAGCCATAATTCACTCTATAAAATAAACATTACCGAGGTGATTAATCTCAATAACATAATATTTCTAAGAGATCATATGGCACCAATAGGAAATACTGTCTATCCCAAACCTAACACTCTATTCCTCAAGTCAAAATAAAATACAAGTTAGTGACCTGTCTAGATTCAGCTAACTAACATGTATTAGTCTTTATCCTAAGGAATCTACCCTTTGTTACTGAGCCAATACCCAACTAGCCGTGGTAATTGTGCTCTGATACTAACTCAATGTAACACCTCTAATCCTATATTCCTTTTAGGTAATTAAATAATATAAGGTGATATAATATAGGATTGGTGAGTTTACTACTGCCTCTACCTGAGTATATTTTTAACTTTTTCTAAGTTAAATAGTAGAGTGCCACTAGATTGGGTTACTACACTCGGGTTCTCACATGTTACGCAACAGAAATAAATAAAATAATTTAAATGAAATAGATAGATATAGAGATATTCACATTCACATTCACATTCAACTATACATAATATTTATACATACATAAACAGTAGTGTGTGCCAAACATATACCTATAGATATGTGAGCCTAAGCAAGATAAGGAGACAACAAGCCTGCCACTCATACCCTATTTTAAGCAAAATTCCAGATCTCACATATCTTAATACATTTATACCCTCCTTACTTATACCAAAATCATTCTCCTAATCCTCTCAAAATGCTAATAAGGATTTAGGGAAGTGGACATGTCAAAGTATTATATACTCCTAATTATGCATACAGTCAGGGAGAGGTGGTAACTCAAATACAAATAAGGCCCATAGTCCAGTAATCACAAGAAAATACCCCAAAAAGGGTATCTCCACTATCTCTATCTCTACCTCCAACAGCCCCTGATACCTAAGCATTTGATACAAATCAGCTTTAATGAGAAATATTTCTCAGTAGCAATAATCACCTGTATTTAAATTAGCTATTTGTACCATCATACGGATACAAAAATCCACTACATTCTTTTCATAATAATTTAAAATATTATGCTATTGGAGTAATGTACATGGATTATACAATTTCTCACGCATATACTTATGATTACATATGCATTTCAATAGATATTCATCACACAGGATGCATTCTCATATTGTAATGGTAACAACTCATATTCTCATGTCAGTATAGAGCATAAACAAAGAAATCATGCAATTTGATATGGCTAACATCAAAAGCATCACAAAATAATTCTTGAAATATTTCCATTCATAAATGAGTTTTCTTGTGGTCATGAGCCACCTGCAACCATTCTCGTGGTTTTCACCATCTGCATTCATTCTCATGGTTAACTGTCAACATTTATTCTCGTGGTTAACCATCAGCAATATTCTTGTGTTTACCATCTGTAAAACTTTTCTTGGATTAAAGCTAGTTGCAACCATTCTCGCAGTATAATCAATTGCATCCCTTCTCGCGGTATAACCAAATGCATCCCTTCTTGCGGTATAACCAAATGTAGCCATTCTCGCTAATCAACCATTTACAGATACTCTCATTTATGGTTCATGCTCAATTAAAATCTCTTATTTCTCTTCTCTTTCTCATAATTTCTCAAATATTCTTATTTGTCATGTTATCCATTACAATTCAAGATTAAATCCTACATTTGAGTGAAGTATTAGGCTAATTATAGATTAAAAATAAGTTATTGAGTCAAATTTCACAAAACAGAGAGTTACAACTTGACTTCCATCCTCTTGGCAGTTGACTTACAACTTACTGCCCTAAAAATATTTCAAACAATGAGCAATCAGTCGACGTCCAAGACCCCGACAGTCGACTGCTTTGTTCTAGGCTAATTTTTGGAAAATAAGAACACAGCAGTCGACTTTTAGCCCCTGGCAATCGACTGCTAGCATTCTGGATACGGTTTTAGGTAACTCAAGAGCACGACAATTGACTAGTAGAGCCTACAAGTTGATTGCTATGCTATGCTCTGTTTTAAAACTCGTCATTGACCAATTATTTTAGCCTAAAAACATGTTTTTAACATAGTTTTGATGATTAAAAACTCAATAATCGCATAAAAGCTTCATTTACCACTCAAAAATAGCCCAAACCATTGATTATTGATGCTCAAATATTAAATTTAAACTCTTTCTCAAAAAATATGAAAAAACCATTTTTCAAATTTGCATTCATGCATTTATAAGTATATTCAATCAATTTAAAACATCCAATAGCAATCAAAAACACTAAGAATGTAGGTTTTAATCTCCCTAGAATTCAAAATTATGAAAAATCAAAATTTACTAACCATACACAGTAAATTTCAAAAATAAGGGAGATAGGTGATTTGCTACCTTTTTGTTGGTTTAAACTTAGTATTTGATGATGATAAAGGGTTATGAGATGTTTTCCTAACTTCTGAAATGCTAAAATATTCTTTACAATGTTCTTTCTCCAGAGTTTCCTATCTTTCTCTCTCTAACTTATCGTCTCTTTCTCTAAAATTCAAACCTCAAGAAGTATAATAAAGGGTTCTGAGGGATTGGCCTATTTATAGGCAATCCGACCCTTTGCAACTCTGCTCCAAATTCCCGACCATTTAGCCCAAAATGATAATTTCTCCAACTATTTGTTAAATTACCATTTCGTCCTTAACTCATTGGCAGGAAGTTTTCAAAATTCTATTGTTACAGTAAATCCTTTGGCTAAAATTATGGTTTATTGCCCTAAAGTTTCAAAAATTCACACCTCTATCCTCACTTCATCTTTTTTCTTACAATTTGGTCCCTATTGTTTCTATTTACTTAAAATTCTCATTCTAATTCATCTATATGCTTTAATGCAACAAACACAAGCATTTAATTCATTTAAAACCAAAAAACATCTCTTAATGCGTAGAAGGAGCGGATGTTACAATAACTCCTAACAAATACAGACTAATCAAATAAAAATGATTGCATATATAAAACAATCTACATAGGGAATATTTAACGGCTGTCCCATACCAGCTATTGAATGTCCACCCCAAGTTAGTTCGTCCTTATGGCATATAACCCAATAGTCAAATCTAGTAAACATGCAACGAGCATCTCAATACTCAGGTAATAAATCTATACTCAATGCAATTCTCATTTTAAAAATTTAGTTCAGAAATCATTTCCCATTTTGCGACAAATACTTGATTTAAATCAACAATTCACAACATCAATTTTAAATTAGGGGAGTGTAGATTACTCCACTTTTATCGTTTGTTCCTCTTTTAACCAGGGTTTTCCTCTTTTACCTTTGGATTGCCTGCACAATTCATTTCCTAAGACAACAGGTAAGGTTCATATTCTAGTTCTTGTCAATGCGTATTTATGTAAAACCTAGGTCCTAAGGTTTCCCTAAGATTTCTCTTAATTTCCATTTTTCTTACTATTTCTTTGGTTTTCTATCACTCATCTTATGTAATTATCATGTAGGATGATGAGTGAACCTTATTCAAATCAAAACCAAGGGTTTCCATGTAACGACCCCCTAAATCATTCTATGTGTTCATCTATCAGAGTAGCGGAAGCATACAAAGTTATGAATAAATTTTTCACTTTTCCCATGTTAGCAGAACTTTATTATTAAGTGATGCATAAGAAGTTTTATAAATCCTAGTTAGAGGATTCTTACCTCAAATTCGAGTTCAGCAGTCTCACTCTTGATTTCCTCAGCTTTTCTCTTTTTTCTCCTTTTCTCCGTGCAGTTCCCTTTCTCTCCAAACATGTAAATAAGATGATATCGAGGGAAAGGAAACATATAAGGCGGTCCACGAGTGCTGCACTATTGGAGCCTTGGGGACCATCTTGCAATTAAAAGGAAACTTCACTTCAACCCCTTTTTCTTAAAATTTTTCCCCAAATTCCATGCTTTATTTTAAATCTTTACAAGAAAGCCACAAAAATCATCGTCACCATTAAAATTTTTCTAAACAAGTATTATAATCCTCCCCCCTTAGAAAAATTTTGTCCCCAAAATTCGTACTTGTAAACAATTCTGGATAATGTCATCTCATATCTTCCTCCTTTTCCCACGTCATCTCTTGGTTTGCTACACCTGCCATAATACCTTAACCAAGGGAATTACTTTATTTCGAACTTGTTTAGTCTTAAAGTCTAGGATTTGTACAGGAGTAAATCCATAAGTAAATTTTCTTTTAATATTATGGGTTGATTCCCCAATACATGTGTGGGGTCTGGGACATATTTTTGGAGTTATGAGATATGAAAAACACCATGCTAGTTTGACAGGTAAGGAGGTAGGCTATTTGGTAGGCCACTAAACTGACTCTTTGTAGGATTTAGAATGGTCCTAAGAATTGAGGACTTAATTTTTTTTATTCTTATCTATCTACTAATACTCATAGTGGGCAACACTCTCAAAAATACGTGATCTCTCTCATTAAACTCCAAGGGCCTCTTCCTTCTATGGGCATAGCTTTCCTTTCTCTGCTGGGTGACTCTCATCTTTTCCCTGATCATTTTGATTTGATCAGTAGTCTCCTACACAATCTCTAGTCCCAACAGGGTACTCTCCCTTATCTCTAATCAACTCAAGGGTGATTTACAACTTCTCCCATACAAAGTAGCATACAATGCCATACCTGTGGTAGAGTGATAATTATTATTATAAGCAAACTCTATCAGAGGTAGGTACTTGTCCCAACTTCCCTTCTGTTCTAGCACAAATGCCTTCAATATATCTTCTAAGGTTTGGATTGTTCTTTCATATTATCCATCGGTCTGAGGATGATAGGCGGTGGTAAACTTAAGTTGGGTTCCTTATGCTCTCTATAAGGATTGCCAAAATCTAGATGTAAACCTAGGGTCTCAGTCTGATACTATTCCCGATGGCACCCCGTGTAACCTCACAATCTCCCTAATGTATATTTGCACTAGTTTCTTAATGGAATATCTGATCTTAGTTGGCAAGAAATGAGTAGATTTGGTCAATCTATCCACTATTTCCCATATGGAATCGTAACCAACGAGTGTTCTAGGTAGTCCGACTACAAAGTCCATGGTTACCTAATCCCATTTCCTCTCCAATTTCTCCATTGGCCTTAATAATCCAGCGGGTCTTTGATGCTCTATCTTAACTTCCTGAAAAGTACGACTGTAACACCCCCAACCCTATATATTCCTTTCATTCATTAAATAATATAAGACAATATAATATAAGATTGATAATTTTACTACTGCTTCTACCCAAGTATATTTTTAACTTTTCCTAAGTTAAATAATTGAGTGCCACTAGTTTGGGTTACTACACTCGAGTTTTCACATGTTACGCAATGGAAATAAAAAAAGTAATTTGAATGAGATAGATAGATATAGAAATATTTACATTCAATACTATAAACTTCTAGTTATGCACACGGGCAGGGGAAAAGTGGTAACTTAAATAAAAATAGGCTCTACTACTTCTATCTCTATCTCTATTAGCACCTGGTACCTAGGCATCTGATACAAATCAGCTTTAATGAGAAATATTTCTCAGTAGCAATAATCACCTGTAATTTAAATATTTCTAACTTGTACCACCGTACAAGTACGAAAATCCACTACATTCTTTTTCATAATAATTCAAACATTATGCTATTGGAGTAATGTACATAGATGATATAAATATTTCGTACATATACTTATGAATATCTTTGCACCTTAACAAATATTTATCACACATGATATCTTCTCAGAATGTAATGGTAACGCATCATATTCTCATATCAGTATAGAATATAGAGCATAAACAAAGAACTCATGCAATTTGATATGGCCAAAATCAAAAGCATAATAAAAGAATTCTTAAAAACATTTTCATTCATAAATAAGTTTTCTCGTGGTTATGAGCCACCTGCAATCATTCTCGGGTTTCACCGTCAGCAATTATTCTCAGGTTAACCATCTGCAAAACTTTTCTTGGATTAAAGCCAGTTGCAGCTATTCTCATAGTATAACCAATTGTATCCATTCTCGCGAAATAACCAAATGCATCCATTCTCGCGGATTAACCATTTGCAGTCATTCTTATTTATGGTTTATGCTCATTAAAATTCTCATGTTTCTTTTCTTTTTCTCATGATTTCTCAAGTTACACATTTTTTATGTTACCCATTACCAGTCAAGATTAAATCCTACATTTGAGCGAACTATTAGGCTAATTTTGTATAAAAAGAGGTTATTGAGTCTATTTTCTCGAAACAGAGAGCTACAAGTTGACTTCCAGCCTCCTGGCAGTCGACTTCCAGCTACTGCCCCAAAAATGTTTCAAACAGTGAGCAATCAGTCGACTTCCAGGACCCCGACAGTTGACTGCTCTGTTCTTGGATAAATTCTAGAAAATAAGAACACGGCAGTCGACTTCCAGCCCCTGGCAGTCGATTGCTAGCATTTTGGATATGATTCTGGGCAACTCAAGAGCACGACAGTCGATTGCTACATTATGCTCTATTTTTCAAAAGGCCGTTGACCCAAATTTTTACACCAAGAACAAGTTTTTAAAATATTTTTTATGATTGAAAACTCAATAACAGTATAAAAGCTTCATTTACCACTCAAAAATAGCCCAAACCACCAATTATTCATGCTCAAATCTAGGATTTAAGCTCTTTTTCAAAAACTATGAAAAACCCATTTCTCAGATTTACATTTATGCATTCACAAATATATTCAAGCATTTAAAAACATCCAATAGCAATCAAAAACACTAAGAATGTAGGTTTTTAATCTCCCTTCAGTTTAAAATCATGAAACTCAGAATTTTCAGCCATAAACAGTAATTTCAAAAAATAAGGGAGATAGGTGATTTGCTACCTTTTTTCTAATTTCCAATCAGTATTTGATGGTTGACAAATGTTCTGGTAAGTTTTCTTAACTCCAAAAAGGCTTAAATTCGTCTAACAGCTTACTTCCTTCACAATTTCTGCTCTTTCTCTCTCTAGCTTGTCCTCTCTCTGTCTCTCTAAAGTTCAGACTTCAGGATGCAAATGAAGAGCTCTGAAGGCTTCACCTATTTATAGGTGATTCGACTCTTTGCAATTCTACTCCTAATTCCCGATCATTCGCCTAAATTGGTAATTCTTCTAACTTTATGTTAAATGACCATTTCGTCCCTAATTGCCTAGCAGGAAATTTTTCATAATTCTGTTGCTACAGTAAATCATTTGGCTAAAATTATGGCCTATTGGCCTGAGGTTTTGAAATTTCACATCTCTATCCTCACTTTATCTTTTTCCTTTCAATTTGACCCCTATTCTTTCCTTTTCCTTAAATCTCTTATTCTAATGCAACTAAATGTAGCCTAATGCAACAAACACAAGCATTTGATTCATTAAAAATTAACAAACATCTCTTAATGCGTTGAAGGAGCGGATGTTACATGCCACACGGCCATGTGAAAGCAGAGAAAGGTGCCTCCCTTGCCTATAAATAAGAGAAGGTGCAAGGGAAGAAAGGCATCACTTCGAAGGTGATCAAGAGAGGGAAACTAAGAGCACTTGGAGTAGCTTAGAGTGTGACAATCCTTGCTAATCCTTAGAGCTTAATACTTCAATTCCCTTGGCTCTCCACAAAGGTCACAAGCCGTGGAGATTCAATCAAGAATTGAAGGAAGAGATTGGGAAGCATTAAGAGGCAATTAGGATCATAATCAAGGAGGAGTTCAGAGTCAAGGCTATTCATCCAAAACTCGATTAATGATGGTGTTTTTGTCTCCACTTTGTTCTTCTTCCTTTATTATATTTCTTATTGTTTTATTCATGAACATGAGTAGCTAGATTGGTAGAACCCAATTGGGGTTCTTAAACTATATTGATATTTTGATTTTAATATGATTGAGTTATAAATTAGTTTGTGTGATCTTCCTCTAATTAAAGATTCATTTAATCTTTACTGCAAGACGTCATAGTAAAAACTATTTAGATTCCTCTCAAATACTCTACCCAATGATGTTTGGAATTGGAAAACTAACTAGAGAGAACAATTGATCTTCACTCGGACCAAGAGGTTGACAACTGCTAGACCAGGAGGAACTCCGAATAATCATTAATGTTGATCTATACTTAACCATTGGACACGAATAGCCAATGGAAGGTATAGGTTTTAGAAATCCATCGAAACCAACCGAAAATCTGGATTTGTTATATACAGGTAGCATAATCAATTTTATAATTCATTATCTTTTGTGTACATATCATCTAGTCTGAAACTCCAATGGATTTATTTTTCTAGAAACTTGATAATTCTCTATCTTAATACTTGTCTCACCTTCTCTCTATAGCTAGTAGTAGTTAGACTTAGTTTAATTAAATCACTATTTATCTTAGGCTAAATAACAACAAGTAGTAACTTTGGGCTTTCTCGTTCCCGTGGGATACAACCTTGATACTAACCTTTGTACTAGACTACATTGACAGGTGCACTGCCTTAAGGTGTGGTTACATATAGTTCATTGGTAGCACATAAGTTTTTGGCACCGTTGCCAGGAACTTTTTGTGAAAACTAGAGTGGATTTACGAATTGTTACTTTAGCCACTCATTTTATTATTTTTTTTTTGTTTTTTCACTTTCTTTCTTTCCTTCTTCTTTTATCCACTTGTTTGGTTGTTTTTCCAATTTAGTAGATTGTGACCATGGAATATACATTATTATTGGAAGCCAAAAGGGAGCTTTTGACAGCTCGAAGTGATCTTTTGGCCAAGGATATTATTGAACTCCTAAAGCCAGAGCAAGCATCACAGCTTTGTTGTGAATTCTGTGGTGGACCGCATTATAGTGTACAATGTAATACAGGAGGTATGTTTGTTAACTCTTACATTGATCTTACTGATTTCAAATAGGTCGATTACATGGGGAATTCCCCAAGTCAGCAGCATAATCTATACAACAATACATACAACTCTGGGTAGAGTAACTATACAACAATACATACAACAATACAAGTCGATTATAGCATTCCTGCAAGTTTTTGATGTTCAATCTTCACCTGCTGGCACACTAGGCATTTAGCAACATACTCAGCTATTGCTTCTTCATACCTGGACGCCAGAAATTTTTCTTTAAGTCTTAGTACATCTTAGTGGCACTAGGATGAATAGTATAGTTGCTCTTATGGGCTTCTAGAATTTCATCCCTCAATTCTCCTGACTCTAGGATATATAACCTATTTTGGTAGGTTACTACACCATTTGTATCTTTCTTGAATTCTCTTGGATCCTTTAGGGACTTCAAGAATCCATCTTCCCTTTGGGCTTCTAGGATTTGAGTTCTTAAGATATTCTCGATTTTCATTTCACTTAGGTATAGCCTATATGGTAATACCAGAGTGGACAAATTCAAATTTTTGCCCATCGATTTGAGGGTGATAAGCAATACTGAAGTTTAACTTAGTACCAAATGCCTCTTGCAAGGCTCTCCAAAATCTAAAAGTAAATCTAGGGTCTTTATCTGATACTATACTAGTAGGTATTCCATGAAGTCTTACTATTTCTTGTATATACAAGTGGGCTAACTTATCCAATGAGAAATTTATTTTGATAGGTAGGAAATATGTAGATTTAGTCAATCTATCAACAATCACCCAGTTTGTGTCATTTCCCGACTAAGTTCCAGGCAAGCCAACTATGAAATCCATGAAAATTTTCTCCCATTTCCATTCAAGAATTTCTAGAGGTTGTAGCATTCTTGCAGGTTTTTATGTTCAATCTTCACCTGTTCGCACACTAGGAATTTAGCAACATACTCAACGAATTTGGGATATACAACCTATTTTGGTAGGTTACCACACCATTTATATCTTTCTTGAATTCTCTTGGATCCTTTAGGGACTTCAAGAATCCATCTTCCCTTTGGGCTTCTAGGGTTTGAGTTCTAAAGATATTCTTGATTTTCATTTCACTCGGTTATAGCCTATATGGTAGCACCAAAGTGGAAAAACTCAAATTTCTAAACTTTTTAATTAAATTCATTTCACTCACCATCATGTGAGTTACATAAAGGGATTTCCTACTTAAAGCATCGACCACTACGTTTTCCTTTCCAGGATGGTACTTCAATTCAAAATCATAGTCCTTAATAAATTCTATCCACCTCCTCTATCTCATATTCAACTCTTTTTGATTAAAAAGGCATTTAAGACTTTTATAGTTACTAAATACCTCAAATTTAGATACAAAGAGATAGTTTCTCCAAATTTTTAAGGCAAACACTATGGCTGCTAATTCGAGATCATGGGTAAGATAATTCTTCTCATGAGGTCTCAATTTCCTAGACACATATGTTTTCTATGCTGCATCAAGACACACCCTAGGCCCTTCTTAGATGCTTCACAATACACTTTAAAATTTTCTAATGGATCAGGAATAATTAAGACAGGTGTGGTTGTCAGTTTTTCTTTCAGAGTTTGGAAGCTATGTTCACATTTGGCATCCCACACAAATGGAACATCTTTTCTAGTCAATTTAGTCAAAGGCAATGTTATCTGTAAAACCCTTGAATAAATCTTCTATAGTAACCAACTAATTCGAGAAAACTACGAATCTCTGTCATTATGGTAGATTGCTCCCAACCAACTACCACCTCTGTCTTATTAGAATCTACTGCCACTCTATCTCTAATAATTATATGACCTAAGAATTTCACCTTTTCTAACTAAAATTCACACTTCTCAAGTTTAGCATACAATTACTTCTCTCTAAGCAACTGTAGCACAATCCTAAGATGATGTTCATGCTCTTCACTACTTTTAGAATATACAAGAATGTCATTGATAAATACTGCCACGAATTGATCAAGGTAGGGTCTAAAGATATGATTCATATAATCTATGAAAATAGCTGGAGCATTTGTCAATCCGAATGGCATTACAAGAAATTCATAATGCCCATATCTTGTTTTAAAGGTTGTTTTAGGTATATCTTATTTTCTCACTCTGATTTGATGGTACCCCGACCTCAAATCAAATTTTGAAAACATAATAGCTCCTCTCAATTGATCCAACAAATGATTTATCCTAGGAAGTAGATATTTATTCTTTATGGTTACCCTATTTAGTTGCCTATAATCTATACATAAACTTAAACTTCCATCTTTCTTTTTCACAAATAATGCTGGTGCTCCCCATGGTGAAACATTGGGCCAAATGAATTATTTTTCCAATACGTCTTCTATTTGTATCTTCAACTCTGTCAATTCTAAGGGAGATATTCTATAAAGTGCTATAGAGATTAGTCCCTTACCTAGAATCAATTCTATAGAAAATTCTATCTCTCTCTCAGGTGGAAGACTTAAGACTTCATTGGGAAAAACATCCAGAAAGTCACACACTACAGGAATGACATCAAGTTTATGTTGAACTTTAGTCTCAGAAGCACATAGAAATTGAATTCTCTCATTCTTTCTCTCAATACTCCTGTTTACAAGTATGGTATATATAAAAGTCATAGATTTTTCTAAACAATCCAAGATTACATTATTTACAGACAACCAGTTCATCCCAAGAATAATGTCCAAATCCATTAAAGGTAAACAAATTAGATCAACAACAAATGATCTATTCTCAACAATAATAGAACAATTCAAGCAGGCCAAAGAAGTCAAAACCTACTCTCCAGCTGGGATAGAAATAGATAGTGGATAAGGTAAACTAGTCATAGACAGATTTAATCTCTTCACACATTCGAACAAAATGAATAAGTGAGTAGCGCCAGAATCAAATAGTACAATTAAAGATATACCATTAATTAAACATTTAGCTTTCATTAAATCATTGGACTGAGCCACTTCCTTACCCTTGAGAGAATAGACTCTTCCAGTAGTAGGAGGTCTAGTGGTGTCACCTTGTCTCTTCCATAGTAGATAGTCTTTGATAAAGGGTCCTTCCTTCCCACACTTATAACATACACTATGTTGTACCTTTGGTTGTAGCCATTTTCAGGGTCCCTTATGACTTTTACAGCATTTAGGACAAACATTGGACATCACCGTTCTCACCATAGGCCTTTTACCTTCTTGGCCTCTGCCAAATCTATCATCTCTCCTTGAGAAAAGGTCTTGGTTGCTTTCTTTTAAAGAATTTACTCTTTTGTTTTTCCTTCTTAGTCTCTGCTAGATTCTTGGAAACTATGTGACATTTGTTTACCAATGTGACATAATCTCATATTTCCAACAGAGTTACAACATTTTTCAACTTAGACCTAAACCTAGCCTCTAGGTGCATTGCTTTCCATCCTTCATTTGGTTGAAATCTCAGATAGGAGGAAAATTTAGATAATTCCTCAAATTTTTTCAGGTATTCATCAAATGTCATGTTACCCTATTTAATTTGCATAAATTCTATTTCTTTCTCATTCCTCACGTTCTAAGGAAAATACTTTCTAAGAAATCCTTCCTTGAATGAATCCCAAGTAATCTGGATTCCCTGAGCCACTATTAGTTGCTTCGCTCCCTTCCACCAATATTCTGCCTCTCTGTCCAACATATAGGTGGAAAATAAGACCATCTGAGTATCAAGTGTACCAAGAACCACAAATAATTTCTCCATCCTTTTCAGGCATTCCTCAACCACCTTCGGGTCAAGCTCACCCCTAAAAGAAAGAGGATTTGCTTTTTAAAATTTTGACCAGGCATAATATATTGGGTTTTTGGCCTATTCTTATTGAGGATTAAGATTATTATGGTTATTCCTCTATTTACAAAATTTATTGAGGACACGAGTAGTAGCAGCTGCCTGCTCTCTCACAGCATGGGTAGTAGTAGCTGCTTGCTCTTTGATAGCTTTTACCACTCTCATCATAGCTTGCATCAGTCTCTCCATATTACCCTCTCCTTCTTTCTCTTTTCTAGTATTCCTCTTAGGTGGAGCCATACTTCACTCTATAAAATAACATTACCGAGGTGATCAGTCTCAACAACATAATATTTCTTATAGCAAATATGGCACCAATAGGAAATACCTTTTACCCCAAACCTAGCACTCCATCCCTTAAGTCAAAACAGAATACAAGTTAGTAAATTTTCTAGTTTTAGCTAACTAACCCATATTAGTCCCTATCCTGAGGAATCTACCCTTTGTTACCGAGCCAGTACTCAACTAGCCGTGGTAACCATGCTTTGATACCAACTCATTGTAACACCCCCTAACCCTATATTCCTTTCATTCATCAAATAATATAAGACAATATAATATATGATTGATGAGTTTACTATTGCCTCTACTCAAGTACATTTTTAACTTTTCCTAAGTTAAATAATTGAGTGCCACTAGTTTAGGTTACTACACTCGGGTTCTCACACGTTACGCAATGGAAATAAACAAAGTAATTTGAATGAGATATATAGATATAGAAATATTTACATTCAAATTCAACTATACATAATATTTATGCATATGTAAATAGTAGTGTGTGCTAGACATATACCTATAGATATGTGAACCTGAGCAGGGTAAGGAGACAACAAACCTGTCACTCATACCCTGTTTTAAGCAAAATTCTCTATCTCACATATCTTAATACATATATTGTAACATCTGCTCTTCTACTCATTAAGAGATGTTTGTTGATTTTAAATGAATTAAATGCTTGTGTTTCTTGCATTAAATTGCATATAGATGCATTAGAATTAGAATTTTAAGTAAAGAGAAAGAATAGGGACCAAATTGAAAGGAAAAAGATGAAGTGAGGATAGAGGTGTGAATTTCTAAAAATTTAGGGCAATAAACCATAATTTTAGCCAAAGGATTTATTGTAGCAACAAAATTTTAAAAACTTCCCGCCAGTGAGTTAAGGACAAAATGGTAATTTAATAGATAGTTGGAGAAATTATCAATTTGGGCCGAATGGTCATGAATTTAGAACATAGTTAAAAAAGGGTCAGACTGCCTATAAATAGGTCAATCCCTCAGAACCCTTCATTATACTTGTTGAGGTCTAAATTTTAGAGAGAGAAAGGATGAGCTAGACAGAGAAAGTTAGGAAATTATGGAGAAAGAACATTGTAAAGCAAATTTTAGCATTTCAGAAGTTAGGAAAACATCTCGGAACCCTTTATCATCATCAAATACCAAGTTTAAATTAGCAAAAAGGTAGAAAATCAACTATCTCATTTTCAAAATTTACTGTATATGGTTAGTAAATTTTGATTTTTCATAATTTTGAATTCTAGGGAGATTAAAACCTACATTCTTAGTGTTTTTGATTGCTATTGGATGTTTTAAACTGATTGAATATACTTGTGAATACATGAATGCAAATATGTAAAATGAGTTTTTCATGGTTTTTGAGAAAGAGTTTAAATCCAAGATTTGAGCATGAATAATCAATGGTTTGGGCTAATTTTGAGTGGTAAATGAAGCTTTTATGCTACTATTAAGTTTTTAATCATCAAAACTATTTTAAAAACATGTTATTGGGCTAAAATAATTGGTCAACGACGAGTTTTAAAACAGAGCATGGCGTAGCAGACGACTTGTAGGCTCTACCAGTCGACTGTCATGCTCTTGAGTCACCCAGAAACATATCCAGAATGCTAGTAGTCAACTACCAGAAGCTGGAAGTTAACTGCTGTGTTCTTATTTTTCAAAAATTAGCCAAGAACAAATTAGTTGAATGTCGGGGACCTAAAAGCTGACTGATTGCTCACTATTTGAAACATTTTTGGGGCAATAAGCTAGAAGTTGACTGCCAAAAGGCTAGAAGTCGACTTGTAGCTCTCTATTTTGGGAAATTTGACTTAATAACCTATTTTTAATCCACAATTAGCCCAATACTTCACTCAAATGTAGGATTTAATCTTGAATTGTAATGGATAACATGAGAAATAAGAATATTTGAGAAATTATGAGAAAGAGAAGAGAAATAAGAGATTTTAATTAAGCATAAACCATAAATGAGAGTATCTGCAAATGGTTGATCCGTGAGAATGGCTGCATTTGGTTATACGCGATAAGGGATACAATTAGTTATTCCACGAGAATGGCTGCAACTGGCTTTAATCCAAGAAAAGTTTTGCAGACGATAAACCATGAGAATTAATGTTGACGATTAACCACAAGAATGAATGCAGACGGTGAAAACTGTAACCCCCCAATCCTACAGTTCCTTTTTAAGTTAATTAAATAATATAAACTATATACTATAAGATTGGTGAATTACTACTTCCTTTACCCGAGTCAATTCTTAATTGTTTACCAAATGACATAATTAGTATTATTGGTTTAGGCTACTACACTCGAGATCTCACACGTTATGCAGCGAAAATAAAAACATATTAGTTAAAATAACATAAATGTGCATACATATATTCATATACATCAACATTCATTTACAGTGTATACATATCATTCATTTAGACATATATCCATGGATATGTGAGTGTTAGCTAGGGTAAGGAGACAACAAGCCTGTCACTCATACCCATTTAACAAAAATAGCTAGTGGATTCCTAGCTCACATATCCTAATACATATATGCCCTTATCTTATACATCAAAACTATTATCCTGATCCTTTTACCAAATTATCACAAGGATTCAGGGTATGGGGCATATCAAAAACTTTGCTAGAGTATTACATCCTCAAGGTGTGGGGAGAACTTCTCATATATATATATATAACCCACACTTCATAAATCACAAGAAAATACCCTAAGAAGGGTATCTCCACCACTTCCACCTCCACTTCTAGTACTATCTGGAACCTAGGCATTTGATACAAACCAGTATTTTTTATAAGAATAAATCCCAGTAGCATTAATAACCATTTTTCAAAATAGCTAGTTTGTACCATCTAAACTCATACAGAAATTCTACATTCTTTTTTCACAAAACACTACATTTATTAGGTAATCATGTATAACATTTCATTTAACATTCATACTTGCATGCATTGCTTACTTTATATGTTCAGCTCATAGTATGCATCACATAAACTCATCAAAACATATAGGTAACATAGCATCATTCATATAACTTTCATCATAAAATAAAGAGCAATAAGGAAATAAGAGCACTTCTGATTGGTCTCTACCAATCATCATCATAATCAGCACCATATGACTGTATAATAAGAAAAACCTAGAGGGGCAACATATACACCACTCCATCATCATAATTATCATCATATGATTGCAAAATAAGAGAAATCTAGAGGGGCAACATATGCTCCACTCCATACTTTCGAATATGTACTCTAAAAACTTATGCCTGGCAGTTCTCGACTCTGGCAACTTATTCCTGTCAGTCCTTGACTGCATATAACATTGCGTACATTCTGAAGCATCCTCTAGTGGATCCAACTACCATAAGGTTCGTAACTCTGGGTCTCACACATTAAGTACATACTGGGGTCCTCAAAATGCTATTCATAAACATATATATATGGGTGAATCAGTGCATACTATAGTTCTATAAATTCTAAGTATGTGACTTTTTATTTACATTGGCCATTAAGTCACTAACTTATAATTCACAACTATCACAATAATTGCAGAATTTCTGATCACCGTCCTATACCAGCAATCAATCATTCAGATATGGACCTATCTACCAAAAATACATATATTAAGAATACAATTTTCATTTTTCTTATGCATTCTTACTCTTTCCTTTTAAATTTCATCACTTTCATGCTCTTTCTTGTTCACATTCAAAGTATATGTTACCTTGCTTATAATTTGAGTTTAATTTCCAGTTTGGATTTAGTTTTTGGGCTAGATATCATTCAAATACATCATTAAGTTCATCTTTTCATCACAAAAGGTGGTAGTCGACTGGTATCATGCTGTAAGTCGACTGATTGCATTCTGTTTAAATTTTCAAAATTCCAAACAGAGAGCGCGCTGGTCGCTAGGTGCCTGTAGAGTCGATCGCTTACTTATGTTGGGCTGACATGATCGATGGGTCAGGCGATCGCTTCTATTCTTGGGCATTTTTAGAAAAATAAAGAACTCGGCAGTCGACTTCTAGCATTCTGTATATGATTCTGGGCATCTCAAGAGCACGATAGTCGACTGCTGCACCAGGGCAGTCGGCTTCTGTGTCTTGCTCTATTTTGTAAATTGCTGTTGACCTAAAATTTCAATCCAAAAACTTTTTTCTAAATCCATTTTGAAATTGATGAACTCAAGATAAACTCCTTAGCAACATTTAACACAAGAAAACAATCCAAAACATCATGTAATCTTTTCCAAATCTGAGATTAAAACTCATTTTCGTTCAAACTAAAAAATCCATTTTTCAGAAATCATTTTAATCATGCACAAGTATTTTCAATCGGTTAAAAACACCCAATAGTGATTAAAAATAATAAGAATGTAGTTTTCAATCCCTTTTTCTTTTAAACAAGTTCAATTTCACAAATTTCAGTGATATGAATAGTAAACTCCAAAATAAAGGGATTGGGTTATTATGCTACCTTTTTGCTGGTTTTTAATCGGTGGTTGTTGATTGGGAAGTGTCCTGGAGTGATTTCCTAGCTCCTAGAATGCTTAAATCCAAGCAACAAGATTTTTTTACTCACAATTCCTTCTCCTTCTCTCTCTAGCTCGTCTACTCTCTCTCTCTCTAAAATTTAGACTTTCAGGAAGCAATTGAAGGGTCTAAAGGATTGGCCTATTTATAGGCAGTCCGGTCCTTTTCAATTTCGCTCTTAATGCCCGACCATTCGGTCCAAAATGATAATTCTTCCAACTATATGTTAATTTACCATTTTTTCCCTAGCTCAGTGGCGGGAAGCTTTCAAAATTTTATTGCTATAGTAAATCTTTTGGCTAAAATTACAATTGTCGTACCCAAATTCTTTCACTTTTTAGTTTAGTCCTTTTCTTTATTCTAGTCAAATTTCTCACTCATTTCTAGTCCACTTCTTACACTCATGCAACTATATGCAAGATAATATAACATAAATGCAACATACACAAGTAATTAATTAAAATTAACAAACATCTCTCAATTTTAGGAGCAGATGTTACAAAAACCATGAGAATGGTTGCAAGTGGCTCATGACCACGAGAAACTCGTTTATGAATGGAAATATTTAAAGAATTTTTGTGTGATGCTTTTGATGTTGGTCATATAAAATTGCATGATTTCTTTGTTTATGCTATATACCGACATAAGAATATGAGTTGTTACCATTACAATATGAGAATGCATCATGTGTGATGAATATCTGTTAACGTGCATGTGTAATCATAAGTATATGCATGAGATATTATATAATCCATGTACATTATTCCAATAGCATAATATTTTAAATTATTATGAAAAAGAATGTAGTGGATTTCTGTATTCGCACGGTGGTACAAACAGCTAATTTAAATACAGGTGATTATTGCTACTGAGAAATATTTCTCATTAAAGCTAATTTGTATCAGATGCCTAGGTATTAGGTGTTGTTAAACGTAGAGATAGAGATAATGGAGATACCTTTTTTGGGCTATTTTCCTATGATTAGTGGACTATGGGTCCTATTTGTATTTGAGTTACCACCCTCCCCCTGACTGCATGCATAATTAGGAGTATATAGTACTTTGACATGCCCACTTCCCTGAATCCTTATTAGCATTTTGAAAGGATCAGGAGAATGATTTTGGTACAAGTAAGGAGGGCATATATCTGTTAAGGTATGTGAGATCTAGAATTTTTCTTAAAACAGGGTATGAGTGGCAGGCTTGTTGTCTCCTTACCTTGCTCAAGCTCACATATCTATAGGTATATGTCTAGCACACACTACTGTTTATGTATGTATAAATATTATGTATAGTAGAATGTGAATGTGAATGTGAATATCTCTATATCTATCTATTTCATTTAAATTATTTTATTTATTTTCACTACGTAACGTGTGAGAACCTGAGTGTAGTAACCCAAACTATTGGTACTCAACTAAGTAACTTGGAAAAATTTGAAAATATACTTGGGTAGAGGCAGTAGTAAACTCATCAATCCTATATTATATATATTATATCACCTTATATTATTTAATTACCTAAAAGGAATATAGGATTAAGGTTGTTACACTGAGTTGGTATCAGAGCACGATTACCATGGCTAGTTGAGTACTAGCTTGGTAACAAAGGGTAGATTCCTCAAGATAGAGACTAATACAAGTTAGTTAGCCAAATCTAGACAGTTCACTAACTTGTATTTTGTTTTGACTTAAGGAATAGAGTGTTAGGTTTAGGATAGACAGTATTTCCTATTGGTGCCATATGATCTCCTAAAAATATTATGTTATTGAGACTGATCACCTCGGTAATGTTTTTTTTGTAGAGTGAAGTATGGCTCCACCTAAGAGGAATACTAAAAAGGAGAAAGAAGGAGAGGGTAATATGGAGAGACTGATGCAGGCTATGCTAGGAGTGGTAGAAGCTATGAAAGAACAGTCGGCTACTACTACCCATGCTATGAGAGAGCAGACAGCTGCTACTATTCACGTCCTCAGGCAATTTTGGCAACAGGGGAATAACCATAATAATCCTAATCCTCAAGAAGGATAAGCAGGAAACCCGACGTATCATGGCTGGTCAGAATTCCAAAAAGCAAATCCTTCTACTTTTAGGGGTGAGCTTGACCCAAAGGTGGCTGAGGAATGGTTAAAAAAGATGAAGAAATTATTTGTAGTTCTTAGTAAAATTAATACCCAGAAGGTCTCATTTTCCACCTATATGTTGGACAGAGAGGCAGAATATTTGTGGAAGGGAGCGAAGCAACTAATGCAGGCTCAGAGAATACAGATTACTTGGGATTCATTTAAGGAAGCATTTCTTGAAAAGTATTTTCCTTGAAATGTAAGGAATTAGAAAGATATTGGGTTTATGCAAATCAAGCAGGGTAACATAACATTTGATGAATAGCTGGCAAAATTTGAGGAATTATCTAAAGTTTCCTCCTATCTATGAATTCAACCCGATGAAGCATGGAAAGCAATGCACTTAGAGGCTGGGTTGAGGTCTGAGTTGAAGAATGTTGTAACTCCATTAGAAATACGAGATTATGCCACATTGGTAAACAAATGTCGTATAGTTTCCAAGAATCTAGCAGAGACTGAGAAGGAAAGATAAAAGAGTAACTTCTTCAAAAGGAAGCAACCAGAATCTTTCTCAGGGAGAGATGGTAGATTTGGCAGAGGCTAAGAATGGAAAAGACCTATGGTGAGACCGGCAATGTCTAATGTTTGTCCTAAATGCTATAAGAGTCATGAAGGACCCTGCAAATAGCAACAACAAAAGGTACAACATGGCATATGTTATAAGTGTGGGAAGGAAGGACACTTTATCAGAGATTGTCCATTGTGGAAGAGACAGGGTGATACTACTAAACCTCCTTCTACCAGAAGAGTTTATACTCTCAAGGGTAAGGAAGTAGCTCAGTCCAATGATTTAATCAAAGGTAAATGTTTAATTAACAGTATATCTTTAATTATACTGTTTGATTCTGACACTACTCACTCATTCATTTTTTTGGAATGTGTGAAGAGATTAAATCTACCTGTGACTAGTGTATCTTATCCATTATCTATTTCTATTCCAGTTGGAGAGCAAGTTTTAACTTCTTTAGCCTACTTGAATTGTTCTATTGTTGTTGAGAACAGATCATTTTTTGTTGATCTGATTTGTTTAACTTTAGTGGATTTAGAAATTATTCTTGGGATGAACTGGTTGTCTGTAAACAATGTAATCTTGGATTGTTTAGAAAAATTTGTGACTTTTGTGGATACCTTACCAGTAAGTAGGAGTATTGAGCAAAAGAATGAGAGAATGCAATTTCTATATGCTTCTGAGATTAAAGTTCAGCATAAACTTGATTTCATTCATATAGTGTGTGAATTTCTGGATGTTTTTCCCAATGAAGTCTTAAAGTCTTCCACCTGAGAGAGAGATAGAGTTCTCTATAAAATGATTCCGAGGACGGGACCAATTTCTATAGTACCCTATAGAATGTCTCCCATAGAGTTGACAGAGTTAAAGATATAGATAGAGAACCTCTTAGAGAAACAATTTATTAGACCTAGTGCTTCACTATGGAGAGCCTTGGTATTATTTGTGAAAAAGAAATATGGAAGTTTGAGGTTGTGTATAGATTATAGACAATTAAACATGGTAACAATAAAGAATAGATATCCATTTCCTAGGATAGATGATCTGATGGATCAATTGAGAGGGGCTACTGTACTTTTCAAAATCGATTTGAGATCGAGGTACCATCAAATCAGAGTGAGAAGAGAAGACATACCTAAGATAGCCTTTAGAACTACATATGGACATTATGAATTTCTTGTAATTCCATTTAGATTGATGAATACTCCAGCTATTTTCATAGATTACATGAATCATATCTTTAAACCCTAACTTGATCAATTTGTGGTAGTGTTTATTGATGACATTCTTATATATTCTAAAAGTAGTGAAGAGCACGAACATCATCTTAGGATTGTGCTACAAGTGCTTAGAGAGAAGCAATTGTATGCTAAACTTGAGAAGTGTGAATTTTGGTTAGAAGAAGTAAAGTTCTTAGGTCATGTAATCACTAGAGATGGAGTAGCAGTAGATTCCAGTGAAACAGAGGCGATAGTTAGTTGGGAGTGACCTACCACAGTGACGAAAATCTGTAAGTTTTTTCGGATTAGCCGATTACTATAGGAAATTTATTTAAGGATTTTCACAGATAGTGTTGCCTTTGACTAAGTTGACTAGGAAAGACGTTCCATTTGTGTGGGATGCCAAATGTGAACATAGCTTCTGAAAGGAATTGAATATGATGCAGAGGAGATGGATGAAATTTATTAAAGATTATGATTTTGAATTGAAGTACCATCTTGGAACGGCAAACATAGTAGTTGATGCTTTAAGTAGGAAATCTCTTCATGTAGTTCACATGATGGTGAGTGACATGAAACTAATTGAGAAGTTTAGGAATTTGAGTTTATTCACTCTAGTATTGCCAAATAAGATGTACCTGAGTGAAATGAAGATCGAGAATACCTTTAAAACTCAAATCCTAGAAGCCCAAAGGGAAGATGAATTCTTGAAGTCCCTAAAGGATCTAAAAGAATTCTAGAAAGAAACCGATGGGATAGTAACCTTCCAAACTAAGTTGTATATCCCTAAATCAAAGGGATTGAGGGATAAAATTTTATAAGAAGCTTATAAAAGCAACTATACTATTCATCTTGGTACCACTAAGCTGTACCAGGACTTGAAGAAAAATTTCTAGTGGCCAGGTATGAAGAAGCAGATAGCTGAGTATGTTACTAAATGCCTAGTGTGCCAACAAGTGAAGATTGAACATCAAAAACCTGCAAGAACGTTACAACCCCTAGAAATTCCCGAATGTGAATGGGAGAAAATTTCTATGGATTTTGTAGTAGGTTTTCCTAAAACTCAATCAGGAAATGATGTAATCTGGGTGATTATTGACAGATTAACTAAATCTGCACATTTCTTGCCTATTAAAATAAAATTTTCATTTGATAAGTTAGCTCACTTGTATATACAAGAAATAATAAGACTCTACAGAATACCCACTAGTATAGTATCAGATAGAGATCCTAGGTTTACTTCTAGATTCTGGAGAGCCTTGTGTAACATCCACTCCAATTATGATTAAAGAGATGTTTGATAATTCTTAATTTGATGTTTAATGCTTATGTATGATACATTAGTGAATATAGTTGCATTAGCCTAGGGACTAAATTGAAAGGAAATAAATAGAGATTTAGTAAGAGGTGGGTAAGGACTCAATTGAAAAGGGAAAAGATGAGGTAGTCTAAGAGTGCAAAATGGCTTAAGGACTAAACAAAAAATTCCCCAAAATCCCTTAAACCCTAGCTGTAGCCAAAACCCCCCACACACTTCCACCATACCAGATTTTAGAGAGAGAAGCTGAAGGGGGCAACTAGAGAGAGAAAGGGGTGAGCTAGGGCTTGAGGAGGGAATTTTACTGAGGAAGGTGTAGATTTGAGGCTAGGAATCAGTCCAATAGCAAGGGAGAATCATTTCTAACACATCCAACACACACATTTGCAAAGAATCAAGGTAGCAATCCATCCTAAACTCTTTTATTTTCTGAAAAGTTTACTGTTGCTGCAAAATATGAATTTCTAATTGTTTGAACTGAGATTAGGGTTAAACCTACGTTCTGTATGCTTTTCTATTTCTATAGGATGTTTTGTTACTGAATGTATGCTCATATATGTGCTTGAAATTAATGGGAAGGGCTGGGTTGTGTTCACCTAGAGGTATAGACTATATTTCCTTAAATATACCATGTTTGAGCTAATGGATGAAAAATGTTATATGAGAAGTAAAGTTTATTGTATGATAACTAAACCCATGTGTTTAGAATTGAAAATAGAGTGCATCCTAGACTAGGTATTTTCAAAATTATGTTTTCTGAACTACAATGAAGCATAGCAGCCAACTGTTAAGTAGGGGGTCGTGTTCTTGAAAAACCCAAAAGTGTAGACAGAGGCTTAGCAACCGACTGCCAAATTCCTAGCAATCGACTGTTGGGCCCGGGTCTGCACCAAGCAATCAACTAGCCATCATCACAGTCGACTGTCGTGCTCTTGGAAACCCAGAAGTGTAGACAGAGGCTTAGCAGCGAACTGCCAGATTCCTAGTAGTCGACTGTCGGGGCCCGGGTTTGCACTAAGCAATCGACTGGCCATCTTACCAATTGACTGTCGTGCTTTTATTTTTCTTAGGACTACTAGCTTGCTGTTTATCACTTGAGGAATACAGAAGCCACCTATCGAGTGCTAACCTTCTAACAGTCGACTGGTAACCCTCTAATTTGCAAAATGAGGTTTTTAATGGCAATTGAGCTTGGTAATTCTCCATACTAACTTAATTAAGGGCTCACTACATAGGTAAGCAAGGAAACTAGGAGTTTTGAGTGATGAGACCCTTGTGATAGTAAAAAAAAGAGAGAGCAAAAAACACAAAAGGGGAAAGAAGAAAGTATTCTTAATGTATGCCTTAGGGTAAATAGGCTCATATCGAGTGACCGATTGTCAGTATGGGATGGTCATTGGGCATTCTACGGTTGTGTTATAAATTGGGATGGTTAAACATACTCTTGAACTTAGATGATTTCGAAAACACCATGATGGTTGCAAACTTTAAGTTAATGTCATCTCCCGAAGGCCATATGAGAAACACATACTTAGAGTTAAGCATAACCATGGGCATGGCCGATTCACCCTAGAATATATGTAGAGAATAGTGTACTGGAAATGTGATCCACCTCGAAGGAATGGTGGTGATTCCATAGTATTATGATCTGCCCAAAAGTAGAGAGAAAATGATCTGGGTAAAGTTAACGGTGATCCCATAAAAGTTATACCAACCCCGTTTAGGACGAAAAGGAGGAATCCCGCTGGTCAGGGATGATCTACTGAAAAGGGGCAAGGACCATTAAGGTACTTGGATCCACTGGGGGACGCCTCAAAACGTAAAAAAGTTAAGGCATGGCTAAATAGACATGTGCTCATTCATATAGACAGTGGCGCGTGAAGTTGTTGCTAGGCAACTCTCTCGATTACTTTTAGGGTGTTTTATGTACTGCTCATATATTATGAAAGTGAAATTATGGCATGTTTACTATCACACGTGTTTTATGAGAAATTTTTTATGATGAGAATGATGATGAATACACTCCCCATGCTTTAAATATGATATGTTTTAATGAATATGCTTATGTATGAGTACACAATATGATTAAATGCTACATGCATTACATCCCATTAGCATGTGATATGTTTTATGAGAGAATGTAGAGTTTTTTTGTGCAAGCACGGTGGTACAGGTCAATGAATTTCGTAACAGGTTGTATTGCTAATGAGATTCATTTCTCATGATAGTGTTGGCATGTACCAGATGTGTAGGTCTCCTTGGGTAGGAGGTGAAGGTAAAGTATAAAGAAGTGTCCAATCTAGGCACACAGACTATTTAATATTGGATAGCTTAAGTACATGTTAAAATAAAGCTAGCCCTCATGATATTTTGAGAAAGGCTAGTGTATGACTATTTTGTATGGCCTATTCTAACTTATTTGTATATGAATTAGGCTAGATTGATGAATAGACTAATTGATGGGTTATGAGTGGCAGGATTGTTGCCTCCATGCCCAATAGTTAATTAATTATATTTAATTAAAATTCATGTACAGGTATAGTTAATCCAGGGTTATTTTATATACATATATGTATTTATTCTGCTACGATGTTGAGAGAACCCGAGAGTAAAGACCAACCCAAATGGAACTTAATTAATCAACTTGGTAAAAAGTATACAATTTACTCAGGTAGAAGTGATAGTAACACACCATTATTATGATAATTATATACATAATACTTTTAAACACTTAAAAGGAACCATAGGCTAATGGGGGTGTTACACCTTGCAAGAGGCATTTGGTACTAAGTTGAACTTCAATATTACTTATCATCCTCAAACTGATGAGCATACTGAAAGGACGATCCAGACATCGGAAGATATGCTTAGGGCTTGTATACTAGAATAGAAAGATAGTTGGGATAAAATTTTTCCTTTGATAGAGTTTTTCTATAATAATAGTTTCCACACCAACATAGGAATGGCTTCTTATGAAGCCTTATATGGGAGAAAGTGTAGATCACCCTTATGTTGGTTTAAGGTGGGAGAGAGACAAATTCTAGGGTTGGAATTAGTTCAATAGATGATTGATCAGATAAAAATGATCAAGGAGAAAATGGCTAAGACCCAAGATAGACAAAGGAGTTATGTTGATCAAAGGAGAAGTGTAACACCCCTATCTAGTATTACCATTAATTCCAATATAAATAGATAGGTTTGGTACATTATCCTTATCCTTTATTTAATTAATATCTAAGCAGTTATATCATTCAATTATATTAAGCGGATTAGGTTCGGGATCTTTTGCTCAGAATAAAATCGTATGCATAGCGAAATAAAATAAATACTATACTACACAGTGAAAATTTGCAAAAATTTAAACTTGCATGTAATTCCAATAGTACCAGTCTAGTAATGTCCATTACATACTGATAGACATGCCCCCAGATATATGAAGTACCCGTCCCTCGGAAGTCAGGAGACAACAGGTCTGTCACGCAGACTCCCGTACAAATTAAGGATGGACCTGTCCTTCACATATCCATTTCCCTTGTATACTCCAAATACATCTCATGTATATAGTCAAAATAATATCCTATTCTAAATCAAATTTAGCTAGGACCCAAAATAGGGGATTACAAAAAAAATCTTACTTAATCAAAAGAACTGCTACCAAGCGACCCTGCTACGTGTCCGTATCTGATACATATTAGCACATAGGTGAGAAACACAAGTTTCCCAGTAGCTTAGCAATTCAGAGTTTTTAAAAATTAACTAATATGTACCAGGGTGCAAGAACCGAAACATTCAATCTACATTCTTGACATTAAGCATAATATTACACATAATTGTAAATTGGCAAGCACTGTATGATAAATTTAGAAGTCAACAGAAAATTTGACAACTCTTTTTCAAGTGACACGTATTCTCATAAACTTAACGGTGTTATTACGGAATTATCAGAGCACCTATGCGTGTTACGTGAACACTAGGTCACTAGTATGAAGCACCTTTGGCCATACCTCATAATTCGTAGACACTCAGCCACGTAAATAAAATCATCAGGACATTAGATCATGGGTGTGGAGCACCTTCAGCCACACCTCTCTAGGTTACTTGTAACATCCGCTCCAATTATTATTAAAGAGATGTTTGATAATTGTTAATTTGATGTTTAATACTTGTGTATGTTGCATTAATGCATGTAGTTGCATTAGCTTAGGGACTAAATTGAAAGGAAATAAATAATGGTTTAGTAAGAGGTGGTTAAGGACTCAATTGAAAAGGGAAAAGTAAGTGAGGCCAAGAGTGCAAAACAGCCTAAGGACCAAAGAGAAATTTTCCAAACTTCCCCTTAAACCCTAACTGTAGCCAAAACTCCCACATACTTTCAAACCTTCAAATTTTAGAGAGAGAAGTAGAAGGGGCGAGTAGAGAGAGAAAAGGGCGAGTTAAGGCAAAGGAGGGAGATTTTACTGAAGGAAAGGGCTGATTGAAGCTAGGAATTAGTTCTACAGCAAAGGGGAATCATTTCTAACACATCAAGCACACACATTTGCAAGAATCAAGGCAGCAATCCATCCTAAACCTCTATCTTTTTCTGAAATGTTACTATTGCTGGAAAATATAGATTTTTACATGGTTAAACTGAGATTGGGGTTAAACCTACATTCTGTATTCTTTTCTACTTTTCTGGGATGTTGTGTTGCTAAATATATGCTCATATATGTGCTTGTAATGGATTAGAAGGGCTGGGTTGTGTTCATCTAGAGATACAGACTAAATTTCCTTGAATGTCCCATGTTTTAGCTAATGAATGAGAAATGTTTAATGAAAAGTAAAGTTTGTTGTATGGGAATTAAGCTCATATGTTTAGAATTGAAAATAGAATGCATTCCAGACTGGGTATTCTAAAAATTATGTTTTTTAAACTGCAACAGAGCATAGTAATCAACTACTAAGCAGGAGCAGTCGATTGCCGTGTTCCTGAAAAACCCAGAAGTGGAGATAGAGGCTTAGCAGCCGACTGCCAGACACCTAGCAATTGACTGTCAGGCCCGGGTCTGCACTAAGTAGTAAACTGGCCATCCTCGTAGTCAGATGACGTGTTCTTAGAAACCCAGAAGTACAGACAGAGGCTTAGCAGCTGACCACCAGGTTCCTAGCAGTAGACTATCGAGCCTAGGTTTGTACTGAGCAATTGACTGGCAATTCTAGCAGTCGACTGTCATGCTCATATTTTTACCCAAAAAACATTCCAGAAAGCTACCAGCCAACTGCCAGTGACTGCTAGCTTACTGTATGGTATTTAAGGATTACAAAGAACCACCAGCCAACTATTAGCCTTCCGACAGTTGAATGGTAGCCCTCTAACTTGCGAAATGATGTTTTTAATGGCAATTGAGCTTAGTAATTCTTCATACTGACTTATCAAGGGCTCACAACATAGGTAGGCAAGGAAACTAGGAGTTTTGGGTGATGATACCCTTAAGATAGTGAAAGAAAAAGATAGCAAAAAACACAAAGAAGGAGAGAGGAAAGTATTCTCAGTGTATGTCTTAGGGTAGATAGGCTCATGATCGAGTGACTGATTGTCGGTATGGGACGACCGTTGGGCATTCCATGGTTATGCCATAAATTTGGATGGTTAAACATCCACTTGAACTTAGATGATTTCAAAAACACCGTGATGGTTACGAACTTTAAGTTAGTGTCATCTCCCAAAGGCCATATGAGAAATACATACTTAGAGTTAAGCATAACCATGACCATGGGCCAATTTACTCCATAGTATATGTAGAGAATACCGTACCAGGAGTGTGATCCATCAAAAAGGGATGGTGATTCCATAGTATTATGATCCGCCCAAAAGCAGAGAGGAAATGATCCAGGTAGAGTTGACGGTGATCCCATGAGAGTATACCAGCCCTGTTTGGGACGAAAGGGAGGAATCCCGCTGGTTAGAGATAATCTGCCAGAAAGGGGCAGGGACCATTACAGTGCTTGAATCCACTAGGAGACGTCTCAGAATGTACAAAAGGTTAAGGCATGGCTAAATATACATGCGCTCATTCATATAGACAATGGTGCATGAAGTTGTTGCTGGGCGACTCTCTCGATTATTGTCAGGGTGTTTTATGTACTGCTCGCATGTTATGGAAATGAAATGATGTTATGTTTACTATCCCACATGTGTTTTATAAGAAATGTTTTATGATGAGAATGATGATGAATACACTTCCTATATTTTAAAGTTGATATTTTTTAAATGCACATGCATACATATGAGTATATAACATGATTAAATGTTTCACTCATTGCATCCCCATAGTATGTTATGTGTTTTATGAAAGAATGTAAAGGTTTTCCATGTGAGCACGGTGGTACAGGTTAACAGATTTTGTAACTGGTTGTATTGCTACTGAGATTCATTTCTCACAATAGTGTTGACATGTACTAGATTTGTAGGTCCCCTTGAGCTGGAGAAAGAAGGTAAGGTATGTAGGAGTGTCCAATCTGGGCACACAAACTGTTTATTTTGGATAGTATAAGTACATGTTAGGATTGAGCTAACCTTCATGATATTTTGAGAAAGGCTAGTGGAAGATTATTTTGTATAGCCTATTCTAACTTATCTATATATGAATTAGGCTGGATTGATGATTAAACTATTTAATGGGGTTATGAGTGGTAGTATTGTTACCTCCATACCCAATAGTTAATTGATTATATTTAGTTAAGAATGCATGTCTATGTATAGTGAATCTAGGTGTATGCTATATGTATTTATTCCACTGTGATATTGAGAGAACCCGAGAGTAGAGACCAACCTAAATGACAGTCAATTAATCAACTTAGTAAAAGTTTAAAATTTACTCGGGTAAAAGTGATAGTAACACCAACACTCTGATAGTTATTTTCATATTATATTACTTAATTATCTAAAAGGAACACTAGGATAGAGGGTGTTACATCACTCGTGTGGAGCACCTTCGGCCACCCTTGCAATTCGTGGACACTCGGCCATGTATATAAAATTATCGGGACACTAGATCATGGGTGTGGAGCACCTTTGGCTACACCTTGAAATTCGTGAACCATTTTATGTTTTTCCTATGTTTGTTGCCTTTCTTCTCTATTGGCATCTATTACCTATTTTTCATATTTATTTATGAAAAATTGGCTGAAATCAACCTAATTTTTCATTTTGAATAACATGTTTCAATTATAAAAACCTTAATAATTTTAGGGGAGAATTTCATATTTTATCATTTAAACTTTCTCTTACCATTCTTTAAATCATATCATGGAAATGGGGAATTTTCTTTTCCATAATAATAAGGTTCGTCATTATTAAACATGATTTTTCCTTAACATCATTATTTCTCTTTGTTAACATGATTTTTCCCATAGCAACGTTTACCATTAATTTAGCCATAATTTTCCCATATCATTGATCATCATTATTAGTCCCCAATCCTTAAGATCATTATTTCTCATGAATCTAGTCAAATAATTTCCCCTAATAATATTTATCCTTATTTAGCCTAAATTTCTTCCCCACAATATTTATCATTAATTTAATCATAAAGTTTAATCATAACACCCTCTCCATCCTCACTAACCATCATTTTCTATCTCCATATTCAACACTAATTAGCCATAATTTCTCATAATAATGTTCATCATTAATTAATCTTATAGTTTATTATAACCATAATATCCATCACTAATCTAGTCAATTATTTCTCATAATTACATGCATTATTATTAATAATCATAAATTTTCCATAATCTCATGCATTATTATTAGTAATCATAAATGTTCCATAATCACATGCATTATTATTAGAAATCATAAATTTTTCATTTATTTTGAATAAGGCATTCTTTCTTACATGTCACATGTATTAACATTAATTTCTTCATGGAATTCACAAGTTCACTTCAATATTAAGAGTAGTAAACCAAACAACCCAAACCATTGGATTGATTTCTAAATCTAAGTTTTCTCATGATCTTAAGGAAATAACAAGTTAAGGTTAAGCATTAGCCACCTTCTATCTTTATCATGCAAGCTCAATTAAATTTTTACTCCTAAATCAAGAATGTAGACAAGGGTTCAAGTTCCATGGAAGCTAAATCATTGAACATGCATACTAAATCATGGAACTAGAACTTAATAAATTGCTAATCTACCTCAAAGATACACCAAGATGGAGTCTCCTTGGCTTTTCCTTTGAGTTCTTCCTTGCTTCTTCTTTCCTTGATCCCTTAGTCCTTCCCTCTTGGTGTCTCACGTCCTCCCTCTCTTTTCTTTCTCTTTCTTTCCTTTCTCTCTTCTTCTCTATTTTCACGTGTGGTTAGGTTTCATGCATACTCCAAATAAAACTCTCCACTCCCTTTTTGTTTCCTTTTCTCCTCATGTATGCATGTTTCCAATGGGACTAGGAATTCAATTACACTTTCTCTATCTCTCTTCACGTGTGGCATGGCATGTATTTTTTTTTTTATTCTTTTATCTCTTGCTTAGGTAACTTGTCATGCATAAAAACCATTCCAATTTCCTTATCCTTTACGCCACTCTCACTTGCTTTCCTTCTTCTTCATGTGTGTCCATGTTTCACACCACACTTCTCCTTATTCTTTTCTTATTTTCTTTCATCCAAGTCAAGGGGAAAGGTGCTGCACTCTTTCTCCTTTTTTTTTCTTTGTTTTTACTTGTTTGTCACGCCACCCTTGGAAGAATTTCTTCATATTCTCTTGTCTAATGTGTACTCCCAAGTACACTTGGTTTCACGCCACTTCTTACCTTTTTCCTCATGCTCCTCCCTTTTTTTTTTGGAAAAAAAATTCTACACTCTTTTTATAAAATATATATATTTACAGAAAGTGTACTTGCAAGTACACTTTGCCTTTGCTTGAACTCTTGATAATTCTCTTTCTTGCAAGTTTAGGTTATCTACTCCCACAAGTAACTAAATTGATATGTTGTATATATAAAAAAAAATTATGCACATTGTGTCTTCTTTTCCTAACCAAAATTTCCTACCTTACATGTGGTCCCAAGTGCAACAAGTCAAATAAAAATTCTGCACCTTTATTTAATTGTTGTATACTTCACATCACCTTCCCTCACGTGTCATTGCATTTTATTTCACTTAAAAATTTGTACTCCTTGTTGATGCATGCCTATTTATTTATAAAATTTAATTTCTCTTCCTCTTTCCTATTGTCCCTTGGTCCCACTTAAGATCCATGTGTTTTCTTGCCTTCCTAATTCATGTGAGACTCATCCATATATATATTATTTTTGTGTTTCATCCTTCTTTCTTCTAGTTCATGTGTGGCTTAGAGACTTCATGCATGAAATTAAAATCTCCATTTCCTTCTTTCATGTGGGTTACATGCAAGGCACACACATGCATATATTTTAAATAGTTACATTCCATATTGCTTCTCTCTCGGTGCTTAGGCTAGGTGACTAAAAAGAAAATCAAGAATTAATTTAAGCACCAAATTTTCATGTAAGCTTACCTTTTAATATAACCATTTTGGCTCACTAAATTATGCAAGAAAAATTTATCCTTCCTTAGGCTAATTCATCTAATTAATTAGCAAGCAAGAAATTCATACTAATTAATTAAATGACATCATTAATTCCATCCATTTAATTAAAGACCATTAATTTATGCTAATTAAATTATGGGGTATTACATTTCTCCCCTCCTTAAAAATAACTTCGTCCTCAAAATTCATACATACCTCATGACAATATCTCTGGATAAGCCTAGCGCATATCCTCCTCCCTCTCCCAAGTAGCTTTCTGTGGTGTCGTCTGGTCCCACAAGACCTTTACTAGGGGAATGTCCTTATTCCTTAAGGTATTTACCTCAATACCGATAATTTGAATAGGTTTTGGTTAATAAGTCAGATTATCCTTTAATTATAGAGTATTGGCATCAAGTATATGGGAGGGGTCAGGTATGTATTTTCTTAGCTAGGAGACATGAAAGACATTGTGAAGGTTGGACAAATGTGGGGGTAAGGCTATTTGGTATGCTGATGGACCCACTCTCTTCAATATCTGGAAAGGTCCAATGTATCTGGGACTTAGCTTTCTGGACTTCATAGCTTTACCAATCCCAGTGGTCGGGGATACTTTTAGAAAAACAGAGTTCCCTTCCTCAAATTCTAGGGGCCTTCTTCTCTTGTCAGCATAGCTCTTTTTTCTATCCTGAGCCTTTACCATTTTCTCTCTGATCATCTTAATTTTCTCAGTTGTCTGTTGTACCAACTCAGGATCTAACAACTACCTCTCACCCACTTCATACCAACACAATGGTGACCTACATTTCCTCTCATACAGGGCCTCATAGGGTGTCATGTCTATGCTAAAGTGGAAACTATTATTGTAAGAAAACTCAATCAGTGGCAGACTCTTTTCCCAGTTCCCCTGGTACTCTAAGACACAAGCCCTAAGCATATCCTCTAAAGTATGAATAATTCTCTTTATTTTCCCATCCGTTTGAGGATGATATGTTGTACTAAAATTCATCCTGGTTCTAAAGGCTTCTTGCAGGGCTCTCCAAAACCTAGAGGTGAACCTGGGATCCCTATCTAAGACAATGGTTATGGGTACCCCATGAAGTCTCACTATCTCCTGAATATACAGTTGTGCTAGTCTATCCAAGGAGTAGTTAATCTTAATGGGAAGAAAGTGAGCGAACTTGGTTAATCTATCCACTATAACCCAGATAGCATCATTCCTCGATTGGGTTCTAGGTAGTCCTACCATGAAATCTATAGAAATCTTGTTCCATTTCCACTTAGGGATATCCAAGGGCTGTAATAACCAAGCAAGCTTTTGATGTTCAATCTTGACCTGTTGACACACTACGCACCTAGCTACATGCTCCACTATATTCTTCTTTATTCTTGGCCACTAAAACTTCTCCTTCAAGTCCTGATACATCTTAGTGGCTCCAGGATGGACAGTATACTTCCTTTGGTGAGCTTCCTCTAAAATCTTATCTCTTAGTTCACCAGTCTTAGGAACATACATTCTATTCTAAAAGGTTATCATTCTGTCTGCCTCCTTTGTGAACTCCTTTGAATCCTTTACGAATTTTAAGAATTCATCCTCCTTCTGGGCTTCTAAGATTTGGGCCCTAAGGGCATTCTCGATCCTTAACTCACTCAGGCAGATTGTATTGAGTAACACCAAGGTGGACAGCCTCATGTTCCTAAATTTCTCTATTAAATCCATCTCGCTCACCATCAGTCAGGGTACATAGAGAGACTTCCTACTCAAGGTATCTGCCAAAATTTTTGCCTTTCTTGGATGGTACTTCAACTCAAAATCATAATCCTTAATAAATTTTATCCACCTCCTTTGTCTCATGTTTAATTCATTCTGGTCAAAGAGGTATTTGAGACTTTTATGGTCACTAAATACCTCAAACCTACACTTGTAGAGGTAATGCCTCCAAATCTTCAAGGTAAACACTATAACTGCCAACTCTAGGCCATGGGTAGGGTAGTTTCTCTCATGTGGCCTCAGTTGCCTATAAGCATAGGCCACTACTTTCCCTCCTTGTATTAGGGCACATCTTAACCCTTTCTTAGACACATCACAATACAACTCAAACTTTTCCAAAGGATCAGGGATAACTAGCACGGGTGCAATGGTCAACTTCTCCTTTAGGGTCTGAAAGCTTTGTTCGCACTTTGTGTCCCACACAAACGGAACATCCTTCTAGGTCAACTTGGTCATTGGAATCTCTATTTGCGAAAACCTCTGAATAAACCTCCTATAGTATCTTGCTAAACCCAAAAGACTCCTAATTTCATTCATAGTAGTAGGCCTTTCCCAGTTTACTACGGTTTCAGTCTTACTGGGATCCACTGACACTCCCTTATCAGAGATAACATGCCCTAGAAACTTGACTTCTTTCAACCAAAACTCACACTTTTCTAGCTTAGCATACAGTTACTTCTCCCTGAGTATTTGCAGCACTTTCCTGAGGTGTTGCTAATGTTCCCGTCTGTTACTGTAATACACTAATATGTCATCTATGCAGTTCATGTAATCCATAAAAATAGCTGAGGCATTTGTTAGTCCAAAGGGCATTACGAGGAATTCATAATGCACATACCTAGTCTTAAAGGTGATCTTAGGTATGTCCTCTTTCTTAACCCTGATTTGATGATACCCTAACCTCAAATTAACCTTAGAAGAGATAGTGGCCTCTCTCAGTTGGTCTAATAGGTCATCGATCTTAGGGAGAGGATGCTTATTCTTTATTGTTACCTTATTCAGCTGCCTATAGTCTATGCACATCCTCATACTCTCGTCCTTCTTCTTGACAAGCAACACAAGAGCTCCCCACGATGACAAACTGGGTCTAATGAATTGTTTTGCTAAGAGGTCCTCTATCTGCTCTTTTAACTCCTTTAATTCCATCGGGGACATCCTATAGGGTGCTATGGAAATTATCCCTACCCTAGGAACTAGGTCTATGGAAAAATCTATTTCTCTATCAGGTGCGAGACTAGTAATGTCTTCCAGAAACACATCTAAAAATTCATTGACTACAGGTATGGTTTCTAACTTCTGCTAACTTTCTACCTCCGAGGAGCATAAGAAACCCATCCTTTGGTTTTTTCTCTCTATCCCCACATTTACTAGCCTAGTGTTTATGAAAGTCACAAACTTAGCTAAGCAGTCCAAGACAACATTTTTTGAAGAGTCATTCCATACCAAGGATGACATCTAATTCAACCATAGGTAAACAGATAAGGTCTACAATAAAGGTTATGTTTGCAATTACAATGGAACAGTTTAAACAAATCAAGGACATAAACACGTGTTCATTGGTGGGTACTGCTATAAAAAGTTCATAAGGTAGGGTGGTTGTAGGTAATTTCAAGTTGTGTACACAATCTAATGAAATAAAGGAGTGGGTGGTGCTAGAGTCATACAACACAATTAAAGGAATATCATTAATAAAGCACGTACCTTTCATCAAATCATTAGACTGGGCCACCTCCTTCCCCTTTAGGGTATATACCCTTAGTAAGAGGTCTGGCGGGTTCCTCTGGCTTCCTTAGGGTGGAGAAGTTCTGGGCAATGTGTCCTAGCTTCCTACATCTGTAGCACACGTTCTGCCCCATCATACATGGCCTATCCCCATGATTCTTCCCGTACTTCAAATAGTTGTGCTAGGGTGTCGGAGTGTCCATTAGCTTCTTCATAGTCTAACCCCTTTAAAACTTCCTGTCGCGGCCCCTGCTAAACCTAGCTGCACTCTTGCTCTTAAGGAAGTTAGCTTCCTGTTCCTTCTTCTGTAGGGCTGCCATGGTCTTAGAGGCAATTTTACATCTGTTGACCAGGGTCGGGTAGTCTCGGATCTCTTGGGCCACTACCTTATGGTACAACTCCGAGTCCAAGCTGTTTTCCAAGTGCAAGGCTTTCCATGCCTCATACAACCTCCACTTCAGGTAGGAAGAGAACTTTGATAGCTCTTCAAACCTGGCTAAGTGTTCCTCAAACGACCTGCTACCCTGTTTGATCTGCATAAGCTCACCTTCCTTAACATTTCTCTCGCTCTAGGGGAAGTGCTTCTCGAAAAATGCATCTTTGAAGCTCTCCCAGGTGATCAGGGTCCTCTAGGCCTCTATCAGTTGCTTTATCCCTTTCCACCAATATTTTTCCTCCCCCTCTAGCTAGTAGGCGACAAAAGTGACCTTCTGCGGCTCTATGGTCCCTAGTACTTCAAACAGTTCTTCCATCTTCTGAACCTACTCTTCGACCTTCTTTGAATTCGCCAAACCATTGAAAATGGGAGGCCTGGCTCTCTGGAAATCAGACCAGCCTCCACCTGCTAAGGTTCTCATCTGCTTTGCCTTTACTTGCGTATCTTCGCTTTGATCCGTCTGGACTTGACAGAGCACCTTCGCTGTAACTGCAGCCCAGGCTCTCATAGTGTTCGCCATGTCTTGTATGGTCTGCATAATTTCATTCACATCTACTCTAGCATCTCGGGTCTGTGGTCTACCTCTCCATGCCGGTGCCATGCTGCCAATCTACAAAACAAGTATTACCGAGATGATCAGGCTCACTAACAGATTATTAAGCAGATAACATAAAACACCAACAGGAGCTTCCATCTTCCCAAACATAATGCTCCGTTCTCCAAGTTCAAAAAAAATACAAGCTAGCCAACTGCCTAGGTACAGCCGACTAACCTGAACCAGCCTGTTACCTGAGAAATTCTACCCCATTCCTAACCTAGGTAGTTGTGCTCTGATACCAACTTAATGTAATGCCCCTATCTAGTATTACCATTAATTTTAATATAAATAGATATGTTCGGTATATTATCCTTATCCTTTATTTAATTAATATCTTAGTAGTTATATCATTCAATTATATTAAGCGGATTAGGTTCAGGATCTTTTTCTCATAATAAACTCATATGCACAGCGGAATAAAATAAATACTATACTACACAGTGAAAATTTGCAAAAATTTAAACTTACGTTTAATTTCAATAGTACCAGTCTAGTAATGTCCATTACATACTGATAGACATGTCCCCAGATATATGAAGTACTCATCTCTTAGAAGTTAGGAGACAGCAAGTCTGTCACTCAGACTCCTGATGTGTCTGATTCTATACAAAATTGCTTGATGAGAATTGTCCATTTTATAAGCATTTTGTGCCATTTTATTCTAAAAATCACCTAAGTTGCATTATTTTTTCATTTTCAGGCATTTTATCAAGTCATCACCAGCAAACGGGGAAATTTTAAGGTTAAGCAGCCTTCAGAGCATCAAAAACAAGCTATTTGGGGCTAATTTAACTTATTGGGCCTTGGACTGGGCCAATTGGAGGGAAAAAGTGAAGACCCGTGTAGCAGCCCATAGAAGGCTTAGGTACAGCGCGTGGGTGGAGAAATGAAAGCTTGGAATAGTGAAAAGAAGCATTGAGCAGTAGATACACACACATACCCAAGAGCCATCGTGAAAGGGAGCCCATCACGCGTTAAAGACCCATCGTGCAAAGTAAGTGAACTCGAGTAGAATCGTGCAACACCGAGGGAAAACTGCCGCCGAGGGAGGCCGACCAGTGACCGGAGAGATTTTCTGATGAATTTTTTGATGGATTGTCTGCTGTTGGACTATTTGTTGTCTGTAAATATGTGTAGATAAATTTGTAAAGTCCATTAGGGTCCCTAAATGTGTTGGAATGTTGTTTTAATTTGCATGGATAATTGAATGTTGGTTATGTGATATCCGTTACTTTTAAGAATGAATGCCTATGTTTTCGTTGACAAGACATTGCACTGAAAGCTAATTAAATTTCTTTTTGAGATCAAGAGATGATAATTGAAATTGGACACCTAATTATAACAGACAATTAATTTTCGCTTCGAGATAAGGTTAATTAATTGCTGGATTAAGGAGTAGCTATCCTTGATAGTGGTGAATTAGACCGATAAGGCTGATCTGAAATCAATCATTAGGAAGAGATTCCAGTGGTAGATTCTTAGATTTAGAAATTTAATTGTCTTGAGAGGGAAATTTAATTTAACTTAGAATTCACTCATAGATAACATAGTCAAATTCCGTAATCCATTATCCTTTATGTGTTTGCCAACTAGTATAGGTTCCCTGATGGATTTGCATTTCTTGCCTCCGTATATTTTCTTTTGTTCCTTATCGCCGTTATTTTATTATTGCTTGTAGTTAGACATTATTTTAGATAAAAATTAATCACTGTAATTGCTAAGCTAGATAACAAAGAACAAGTAGTAACTCTGGCCTTTCCCATTCCCAAGGAATACAACCTTGATACTCACCATTGCACTAGACTGTATCAATAGGTTCACTGCCTTAGGTGTAGTTTCTTAGATAATTTTTTGGCGCCATTGCCGGGGAATATTTGTGAAAACTAGAGTGAAATTACTATCTGTTACTTTAGCCACTTTTATTATTTTGTTTTGTTTTTGTTTCTGGTTAGTTGTGTCTTTCTCTTCATTTAGTTATTATCTTTTATTAGTTTCATTTTGTCTTTTGTTTATTTTACTTTATTTTTAGATTAATTATTTTGCTATTTTAGTGGGTTTATTGGTTTTGTTTTTGTTTCTGCCGTTGGTTTTTTTCTGTCCTGTTTTACTTTTTGTTTTGGTTTATTACTCCTTGATCTAGTTGGTGGGCTGTTTCACTGTTATTAAATTCAAGTAGTTTATGACCAGGAGTTCTAATCCTGTACCTGTAGACCCTCTATCTGATCCAGAATGACTGTTGTGGACTCATGCACACCGTCGTCAGGAGGAAGTGCCAGTTGAGATATTGGAGGAGGAACCAGTTGAGATTCCTGATCCTACATCACCAAAGATGGCAGCTGCAAATAACAATGATGATGTAAACTGAACGATGTACGAGTTAGCTAGACCTTCATTGGAAGGGACACAGACGTGCATGACTCAACCTACAATAGCAACTAATAATTTTGAGATCAAGCCCAATGTGATCTAGATGGTGTAGCAAACTGTACAATGTGGAGGGATGCGTAGCAAAGACCCTAACGCTCACATAGCCAATTTCTTGGAGATATGTGATACTTTCAAGATTAATGGAACTACTGATGACGCCATTCTGCTTATATTGTTCCCATTTTCCTTGAGAGATAGAGCAAAGATATGGCTGCAATCCCTACCACCTAACTCCATCACTACTTGGGAGACTTCAGCTGAAAAGTTTTTGTACAAATATTTTCCACCAACTAAGACTGCAAAATTACGTAACGATATTTCTTCTTTTGTGCAAATGGTTGATGAGAGTATGTATGATGCATAGGAGAGATACAAAGACTTACTGAGGTGTTGCCCATATCATGGATTGCCTGTGTGGATGCAGGTGCAGACTTTTTATAGCAATTTAAATACAACCACAAGGCAGATGGTGGATGCGGCAGCAGGGGGTGCATTAAATAATAAAACCCTTGAACAGGCACAGAGTTTAATCGAGGAAATGGCCATAAACAACTATTAGTAGCAATCCTCAAGGGATAGGCTAGGACGGCAGAGAGTAGTCAACTAGTCAGACTCTATATCAACCTTGGCAGCTCAAGTGGAGCTTCTGGCCAAGAAGATTGACTAACTACAGATGCCAGTGTAGGCAGCACAGTCAAGCTGCGAGTTCTGTGGTGGCCCGCATTATGGTGTCAATTGTAATGCGAGAGGTATGTTTGTTAACCCCTCTTCTTCATTTTCTTCTCACAGTGGTTCGTCTGATTTTGAACAAGTAGATTACATGGGGAACACTCTGAGACAGCAAAATAATCCATACAACAACACGTATAACCTGGGTAGAGGAATCATCCAAATTTTGGATGGAGAAATACTAATAACCAGGGTCCACTAGGTTTTCAGTGATTGCACTAGCAGCAAGCTGCCCTAAATTAATTTCCTTAAAGGCAGGAGAATAAGCCAAATCTGGAGGAATTGATGATGAAGTTTGTGTCCACTTCAGAGAGCAAGTTCCAGCAAACGGACACAGCACTTGGAAACTAGTAGGCCTCTATTCAGAACTTAGAGAACCAGATAGGCCAGATTTCTAAGGTTTTGGCTGAAAGACAGCCAGGGATGCTCTCCAACACCATAGAGTCTAATCCAAGGGAGCATTGCAAGGCTATTACTCTAAGATCAAGCAAGCAAGTATCTAGCCCTTTACTTTTACCTAATGATGATAATACTGATGTGCAGGATGCAAATGTCAATAATGACCTAGAGCATGAGGTAACTAAGTCGGTGCAAGTTGAGGGTAAGAAAATCCCAGTAAGAGAGTACCAACCACCCATTCTATACCCTGTTAGACTGAAGCAGAAGAAGGTGGATTAGTAGTTTGGTAAGTTTCTTGATCTATTTAAACAGCTGAGGATTAACCTTCCTTTTATTGAAGCCATTTCGCAGATGCCTCGCTATGCAAAGTTCTTAAAGGAAATACTGAGCAATAAGAGGAAACTGGAGGATTTGGGACTGGTGACATTGAATAAGGAGTGCTCAGCAATCCTACAAAACAAGCTGCCTATTAAGAGGCATGATCTAGGGAGTTTTACTGTACCTTATGTAATTAGTGAACTGTCTATCATGGATGCTTTAGCTGATCTAGGAGCTAGCATAAATTTAATGCCTACTAGCTTGTTTGATAGACTAGGATTGAGTGAGCCAAAACCTACTAGGATGAATATACAATTGGCTGATATAACTATTAAATATCCTAGAGGTATAGTCAAAGATGTCCTTGTAAAGGTTGATAAATTTATATTTTCTGTTGATTTTGTTGTGATGGATATGGAGGGTGAGAGTAGCGTACCCTTGATTCTAGGTAGGCCTTTCCTTACAACGTCTAGGGTTATTATAGATGTCTGTGATGGGAAGTTGAAACTTATAGTAGGGGATGAAACTGTTACTTTTGACTTAGCTACCTCTAAGAGACAATCTTTAGATCATGATGATATTGTATATTCTGTGGATGTCTTGGATGATGTGGTTGAATCTGAATTGCAGGAATTTTTACTTGATGACCCTTTATAGGTGGCATTACAAGGAGATGAGGATGAGTTGTCCAACGAGCAAGTGTTGGAACAACTATCTCATTTGCTGGCTGTTGAGCCCATCAACTCCATTGACCCTTTTTTTTCTCGATAGGTCAGAGGTGCAGAAGGTGAAACCTTCAATTAAGGACCCCCTGGCCTTGGAATTAAAGGAGTTACCCAAGCACTTGAGCTACACCTATTTGGATGAGGCAGAGAAGCTACCAGTAATTATAGCAGCTGACTTAACACCTAAGGAGAGGGAGATGACTTTGACCTCTTTAGAAAATACCCTAGGGCCTTTGCTTACAAGATGGCGGACATTCCTGGGATTAATCCTACCTATTGTTCACACAAGATCTTGATGGAAGATAGCTATAGGCCAATGGTGTAGCCATAGAGACGACTAAACCCAAACATGAAGGAAGTGGTGAAAAAGGAGGTAATTAAACTTCTTGATGCAGGTTTGATTTATCCTATTTCTGATAGCTCTTGGGTGAGTCCTGTGCAGGTTGTACCTAAGAAGGGTGGCATGATAGGGATTAAGAATGATAAGGATGAGCTGATACCCACTAGGATAGAGTATGACAGTTAGATTTACCCACTAGGTAATTAAACTTCTTGATGCAGGCTTGATGCATGACAGTTAGAATTTGCATAAAGAGATCATATTTTTCTCAGAGTATCTCCGGTTACTAGTATTGGTAAGGCTATTAAGTCTAGAAAATTGAATCCTAGATACATTGGACCATACCAGATTCTGAAGAGAATAGGTTCATCTGCTTATCAAATCACATTACCACCATTTTTATCCAATCTCCACAATGTTTTTCATATTTCTCAACTTCGTAAATATATCCTTGATCCTTCTCATATTTTTGACGTTAGTACTGTGTAATTGAAAGATAACTTAACTTATAATCCTAGACCTTTAAGAATCATTGGTACTGAAGTCAAACAATTGAGAAATAAGACAATTCCATTGGTAAAGATATTGTGGGATCAATCTTCACCACAAGAAGCCACGTGGGAAAAAGAAGATGATTTGAAAAGAATTCATCTAGAGTTATTTATTTAGGTACGTTTTAAATTTTAAGGACAAAATTTTTTAAAGGAGGGGAGAATTGTAACATCCGCTCCTTCTACGCATTAAGAGATGTTTGTTGATTTTAAATGAATTAAATGCTTGTGTTTGTTGCATTAAATTGCATATAGATGCATTAGAATGAGAATTTTAAGTAAAGAGAAAAAATAGGAAGAAGATGAAGTGAGGATAAAGGTGTGAATTTCTGAAACTTTAGGGTCAATCCCTCAAAACCCTTCATTATACTTCAGCATTTCAAAAGTTAGGAAAACATCTCAGAACCCTTTATCATCATCAAGTACCAAGCTTAAACCAGCAAAAAGGTAGCAAATCACCTATCTTATTTTCGAAATTTACTGTGTATGGTTAATAAATTTTGAGTTTTCATAATTTTGAATTCTAGGGAGATTAAAACCTACATTCTTAGTGTTTTTTATTGCTATTGGATGTTTTAAACTGATTGAATATACTTGTGAATACATTAATACAAATCTGAAAAATGAGTTTTTCATGGTTTTTGAGAAATAGTTTAAATCCAAGATTTGAGCATGAATAATCGGTGCTTTGGGCTGATTTTGAATGGTAAATGAAGCTTTTATGCTATTATTGAATTTTAAATCATTAAAACTATTTTAAAAACATGTTCTTGGGCTAAAATAATTAGTCAAAGATGAGTTTTAAAACAAAGCATGGTGTAGCAATAGACTTGTAAACTCTACCAGTTGACTGTCGTGCTCCTGAGTTGCCCAGAAACGTATCCAGAATGCTAGTAGTCAACTGCTTGTAACACCCCATAACTTTAATTAGTCTAAATTAATATCCTTTACATTAGGTAGAATTAATTGTGTCATTTAATGATTAGTTATAAATTCAATGCTCCATAATTAATTAATGTGTTATCATAAAATGGGGCGAATTTGCTTACTAATTTAATGGCTCAAAAAAAAAAAAAGGGGTATGCTAAAAGATAATCTTGCCTTAGATTAGGTGTGTAAGTTAATTCTCTAATTTTCCTTTTGAGCCACCTAGCTTAAGTGCCAAAAGAAAAGAAAGTTAAAATGCATATATACCCACACAGCTAATACAAGGGAAAGAAATGAGGAATAAGGTATTCCAAATATATATATATACATGTGTGTGTGTGCACATACAAATTGGAAAAGAAAGGAGAGTGTAACAAATATATATATAGGTGCACACGGCTAAACTTCAAGAATGCATGCACATGTGAATTGAAGGAGAGGGAGATTTGTTTGAAATAAAAGAAGTGTAAGGAATTATGGCCTTGCATGGGTGTCACGTGAAGTAAGGGAGGAAAGGAACACGTGTGAGTTAGATAAATTTGAAAAGAGAAAAGTGCAGAATTTTTAAATATGCATGGAGATTTCAAGAGATGCATGGCAATAAAGACACACGTGAGGTATGGAAATTTGGTTAAGAAAAGAAGACAAAAGTGTATCCTTTATTTTAATCAAAAATCATGTAAGAATGCAAGCTTTTCCCTCTCTCCTTTAACTTGTTTAATTAGCTAACCTAAACTTGCAAAGAAGTGAAAATTATACTTAAAGTACAATGGGAACAACCATGAAATGAAAAAAATTAAAGCATATGGCATCTTCCATTAATGTTGGCTAAATGGAAATTGAAGAAGAGAAGAAGGAAAGGTGGCATGAAGGCTGAATGGAAGTTAAAGTAAGAGAAGAAAGGAAGGTGGAGTAAACAATGGGAAGAGGTAACTTGCAAACAAAGAAAAGTGTACTTGCAAGTACACTTAGTGCAAAATTGTGTGAGAAAAATGAGCTTGTGAATGCAACAAGAAAGCCCTACATATTATAAAAATAAAAGGGGTGCAGCCATGAAATAGATAGAAGAAAAGGTGCAAAATTTTCTTGCACCCACACGCCAAAGACAAGGGAAAAGGGAAGAAAAAAAAAGAGAAGAGTGCAGCATTCTTTAGCCGAATAGAAAGAGAAAGAGAATGGAATGGGAAATTGCATTTTTATGGATGTTTGCGTACACTACCTAAGCAAAAAGGGACAAGAGGAGTTGAAATTTCTTTTCACACTTATGCAATACCCACACGTGAAGAAAGAGAAGAATTGAAATTTCTTGTGTGGGAGATACATTCAAAAGCACAAGTAAAGAAAGAAAGAAAGGATGGAGTGGCGTGAGGGAAAAGAAAGTAGAAATCCTATGAATACATGCCATGTCACCTAAGCCAAGAGGAAAGTACATGTAAGAATTACATTTTAGGATACATGCAACACACATGAAGGAAAGAAGAAGAAAAATTAAAAAGGAATGTAATGGTGTGAGAGAAGGGAATTTCATTTTCAAGAGAGAGCATGCAACATAGAGAATTACACCTACACACACGTGAAGAAAGAAAAGGGAGGTGTAACGTGAAATGGGGGAAAAGCAATTGGGAATGGTATTTTTTATATAAATGGATATAGGTACATATTACATACGCAAGAAACAAAAGAGTGGGAATTTCATTTTTCATGCATACAACACACACATGCGCGTGGAAGGAGAGGAAAAATGAAATAGAGAAAGGGAAAGAAAGAGAGGTTCCATTTTGGGTGATACACACACACCACACCCTCAAGGAAATAAAAGAGGGAGAGAGTATCCTACACTTAGCCTACACACACCCACACATTCGGTCAGGCAAGAAGAAGAGGAAGGTTGGCCGAAAAAGGGAAAGAGCAAGGAAAAACTCAAAGGGGAAATCCAACTTAGTTCACCATCAAGGTAGGTTAACAATTTAAGATTTTGTTCCATGCTTTATTTTATGAAATCTACATGTCTTTACAAGCTTTCTATGGAACATAATTGCCTCCCTACATTACACAGGACATAATAGTCAATTGGTAGCATGTGGCAGCTGACTGTCGTGTTCTTGAGAAACCCAAAAACGTATACTTAGGCATGGCAATCGACTGTCAAGTTTGAGTTTTCTACATAGCAGTCGATTGATAACCTTAGCAGCCGACTGTCGTGTTCTTCATTTGGCCCAAAAAGCATTTTAGAGAGCCACCAATCAACTGTCAACCTTCCATCAACGACTAGCAGCTCACTGTGTTATGACCCAAGGATTGCAGAGAGTAATCAACCAATTACCAGCCTTTCACTAGTCGACTAATTAACATAAAAGGAATTGATAAACCTTACGATAACGCATTTTTATAGCATTAAAGATAGTTTTACTTGATAAAAGTATCTCTTCTTATTACGTTGACATTTAAATTGATCATACATTGCTTGTCAATTTATATTTATGAATAATGTTATATTTTATTTTCTAGAATGTAGAATTAAATATTTGATGCTTGCACCCTAATACATATTAGTTGTTTTAAAACTGAATTATTAAGCTACTGAAAAACTTGTGTTTCTCATTTATATGTTAATATGTATCAGATGCGGACACTTAGCAGTGCCAGGAGATAGAGGTTTCTTTTTGGTCTAAAGAAAATTTTTGTAACCCCTCTTTTGGGTCTTAGTCTAGACATATTGTCTAGAATTAGGACGATTCTTTTGACTGTATATGAGATGTTTATGAGAAATCCCTGGGGAAGAATATGTGAAGGACCGATCCATCCTTAGTAATTTGTAAAGGAAGTCTGAGTGACAGACTTGTTATCTCCTAACTTCCTATGGATGAGTACTTCATATATTTGGGGACATGTTTACCAGAATGTAATGGACATTATTGGACTTATATTATTTGAATTACATTAAAGTTTTAAATTTTCGCTATGTAATATAGTGTCTCCTTTATTCCGCTGTGCATGAGTTTTAATCTGAGCAAAAGATCCCGAACCTAATCTGCTTAATGAAACTTAATAATATAACTGCTCAGATAATAACTCAATAAAAGGATAAGAATAATGTACCAAACCTGTAACACCCCTTATCCTAACTTAACAACATCATAACGCTTATTTAGATAAGTGGTTACATTAATCCTAGTCTTTAATTACATTTATTTCTCCTGAGCATCCAATCCATGATAAATTTATTATGCAATTAGGTTTGGGTTCTTTTGCTCAGGTAACATGCATTGGCACAGCGGAAAATAAAATATTAAATAATACAATAGAATATATAAAAGCTTTTTTAATATACATACATTATACATCTGTTTAGTACATCGTTTGGTATACATACACTGGGATAGATGAAGTACCCATCCATAAGGAGTAAGGAGACAACAAATCTGCCACTCATACTCCTTTACAAAATATCATGAGTGAATAGGTCCTTCACATATCCCTATACATATACCCTTTCTCTTTCTATATACAGCCAAAAATATCAGCCCTAATTCGAACCCCAAAAAAAACTAAGAATTAAGACTCCAAAAGGTTGGGCTATAGCTATATATTTACATACTCATCTATTCTATAGGAAACTCAAAAATAGTGATAACATACACATTCTTGACAATAGTGAAAACTCATAAGAAAGGAATTTCCACCATGTCTAACTCTACCTCGATTACCATGCAAAATCCAATCATCTGCTACATATCAGTTCAGAAGTGAGAAATACATTCCCAGTAGATAAACAACTAGTTTATTTTAAAATAACTGACATGTACCACTGTAATAATACAGAAAACATCCTACATGTAGTTTAATTTCAAAACTCTTTTCATATAAACACTTGAATATGATTTATCATGAAAACATATGTGGATGTGGCTATAGAAATGAGATACACATTCAAGTAGGTCGTTCATGGATTAGACTACAAGCATTCAATGTTTACATGTCATAATCATAATTACATAAACCGCATTCATACAATACACAACATAACATTACATAAATTCTCCATTCTGGGAACGTATACATAAAATCATTCCCTTCCACTTAACGGTACTCTTTGGAGGTATACACTAGATCATTCCCCCTGCATTTCCTTCTTGGGAGTATACACCAGATCATTCCCCACAAGGAATTTTTCTTAGGAGGTATACACCAGATCATTCCCCCTTCATTTCCTTCCTTGGGAGTATACACCAGATCATTCCCCTCAAGGAAAATTCAACCTTACCTTTCACATTACATCAAGCATTTTGATGCCATTCAAGCACTTATACATAAATATAAACATTCTATTGATAATAGCAAAAGATATGCTAAGTATTATCCATCCTTGACCATTACATCATTTTCCTTTTCATTCACATAACATACACCGATTCGGGTGGTACCTCAGGCCACTCCCAATGGACATATAAGATTGGCCATTCTAGGGAAAGTGCTATATTGCATTCGGCCAAGGCAAGGAAACCATGAGAATATGGCATTTCTAACTCATTTGATTCCTTTCTAGCATCATTCTCATCATTTAAACATTTTGACAACAATTCCACTAATTATGCCTAACACTTTCTCACACCTCAAAATTGTGTAAGTGTACTTTTAGTCATCCTTTTTCATGCCTTTCTAACTCATTATTCATATCAATAATGACAATACATCTAATCTCACAATTTCACATTTTTTAAGCATACTTTTAAAGTAAAAAGGTAAGACTTTAAATTGGCAACATTACTTGAAATATAAATTGCCAAGATTTTCTCTCTCCTCCTTTCTTAAAACTAGACATATATAGTTTCTAAGTCATTTTCAAGAGCAATTTCAACCTTATTCATATGCATTCATTCAGCCAAGATGACTAAAGCACATCTATTTTGGGTACTTGTGAAGTTAGACAATGGGAAAAGTACCTAAATGCAAATCTAACTAGACTTTCTCTCTCTTACCATTTTCTAGTAATTTCTCTCACTCGTTCTAACATAAAATTTGGCCAAAAATTCAGCACTCTTATAACCCTAGTAATTCGGCCAAGGTGAGAAAACAAGAAAAAATAGAGTTGTTTCATCACCTTGCTTGCAATACAACAATATTCATGCAAAATTCATGCAAAAATACCATTTTCTCACTCTAACAACCACAAACTCAGCCTTGACACCACTTAGGGTTTAATAAAATCAAGTTTCATCCATGCAAATTCACCATTTCATGAGTTTCCATGCTTTCTTACATATCTATAATCATAACCACAAGTTATTTCCAACATATCTCATATCTAAGCATACAAATTCACCATACACATGTAGAGAGAGAAATTTCCATCATGCTTACAAGTTTGAAAACACCATAAACATACCATAAATATGAAAATAATGGCATAGGATTGTTTATCTACCTTAAAAAGCTAATAGATGTGTAATTTCTTTGTTGATTTGGTGGAAGCTTCTTCTTCTCCAAGGCAAAAATGCAATTCGGCCACTTCCTCTCCTTCTCCACCTTTCACAACATTTCTAGTATGTAGGAGAAGAAATAGGCTAAATTAAAGTTTAACTTATTTATAAAAATGCCACTCTTGCTAAATTGTCAATTTCATCCTTTTTTTAAAAAAAATGGCATTGTCTCTCCTTGTCATTGTAATTTTATGCAACTTCCATGGGCTGGGACTGTTCTACCCTTCCAAAATTTCAAATTTTCATAGTGGTCCCTCAACTTTTCAGAATTTACATTTTAGTCCTTAAGAAAAGTGCCTTTTTTCCATTAAGTCCAAATTGGCCATTTTTGCTCCCTTTTTCATTCTTTTTGGTTTCAAGGAGTAAAATCACTTAAATAAAATTTAATAAGGCTCATTTCCATAAATTTACTAATTTACTTCTATTTTGGCAAAATTATAATTTTGCCCCTAAGGAAAAATTACCTTTTTGCCCTTTATATTAAAACTATCATTTCACTCTCTTTCTTTCTTCTTTTGATCAAGAATGAGTAAGGATTTCTAATTCCCACCTTCATAGAATATTTAGGATAAAAACTAAATTTTTCTCACTTCATATAAAATAGCTATCATACTCATAGTGTGAAATTACAATTTTACCCTTTTTAGGGAAAAATGCCTTTCAACATCAATGTAAGTAATTTCTTGCATAACTAGATTCCTCTTCTCTCTTAAATGAAAATAATAAGAGTCCTTTGACATAACCTAATGAAATAAAAGAGTTAAACTAATTATTCATTTCATGGTAAAATTACTATTTTACCCTTCCTTACCAAATTTTCAACTTCATTCTTTTATCACAAAAGTGATTATATAATGATAAAAATGTTCATTCTAACTCCTTAATAAATCATCCTTAACCCTTCGTAAATAATGCTAACAATAATAATAAGAACAACGTCATTATAAGATACAAATGTTAGGAGCGGATGTTACAAAAACTATCTATTTACATCAGATGAATTGTAATACTAGATAGGGGCATTACACTACCAAGGGCTGGACATCGACTGTTGTGTTCTTATTTTTTAGAAATTAGCCAAGAACAGAGCAATCAAATGTCAGGATCCTGGAAGTTGATTGATTGCTTACTGTTTGAAACATTTTTGGAGCAGTAAGTTGGAAGTCGACTGCCAAGACGCTGGAAGTCAACTTGTAGCCCTCTATTTTGGGAAATTTGACTCAATAGCCTATTTTTAATCCCAAATTAGCTCAATACTTTACTCAAATGTAGGATTTAATCTTAAATTGTAATGGATAACGTGAGAAATAAGAATATTTGAGAAATTATGAGAAAAAGAAGAGAAATAAGAGATTTTAATTGAGAATGAACCATAAATGAGAGTATCTGCACATGGTTGATCTGCGAGAATGGCTGCATTTGGTTATACTGCGATAATGGCTGCATTTGGTTATAACATGAGAAGGGATGCAATTGGTTATACCGCGAGAATGCTTGCAACTGACTTTAATCTAGGCAAAGTTTTACAAATGGTAAACCACGAGAATATTGCTAATGGTTAACCATAAGAATTAATATTAACGGTTAACTATGAGAATGAATGCAGATGGTGAAAATCATGAGAATGGTTGCAGGTGGCTCATGACCAAGAGAAAACTCATTTATGAATGAAAATATTTCAAGAATTATTTTTTGATGCTTTTAATGTTGGCTATATCAAATTGCATAATTTCTTTATTTATGCTCTATACTGACATGAGAATATGAGTTATTACCATTACAATATGAAAATGCATCCTGTGTGATGAATATCTATTGAAGTGCATGTGTAATCATAAGTATATGCATGAGATATTGTATAATCCATGTACATTATTCCAATAGCATGATATTTTAAATTATTATGAAAAAGAATGTAATGGATTTTCGTATCCGTACGGTGGTAAAAATAGCTAATTTAAATACAAGTGATTATTACTACTGAGAAATATTTCTCATTAAAACTGATTTGTATCAGATGCCTAAGTATTAGGTGCTGTTGGAGGTAGAGATAGAGATCGTGGAGATACCCTTTCTTGGGTATTTTTCTGTGATTACTGGACTATGGGTTCTATTTGTATTCGAGTTACCACCCTCCCCCTAACTGTATGCATAATTATGAGTATATAGTTCTTTGACATGCCCACTTCCCTAAATCGTTATTAGCATTTTGAAAGGATCAGAAGAATAATTTTAATATAAGTAAGGAGGGCATATATGTATTAAGATATAGGAGATCTAAAATTTTGCTTAAAATAGGGTATGAGTGGCTGACTTGTTATCTCCTTACCCTACTCATGTAACACCCCTATGATAACTTAACAACATCATAACGCTTATTTAGATAAGTGGTTACATTAATTCTAGTCTTTAATTACATTTATTTCTCCTGAGCATCCAATCCATCATAGGTTTGTTATGCAATTAGGTTGAGTTCTTTTGCTCAGGTAACATGCTTTGGCATAGCGGAATATAAAATGTTAAATAATACAACAGAATATATAAAAACTTTTCTAATATACATACATTATATAACTGTTTAGTACATCATTTGGTATACATACACTAGGATAGATGAAGTACCCATCCATAAGGAGTAAGGAGATAACAAGTCTGCCACTCATACTCCTTTACAAAATATCGTGAGAGAATAGGTCCTTCACATATCCCTATACATATGCCCTTTTTTCTTTCTATATACAGCCAAAAATATCAACCATAATTCCAAAACCCAAAAAAATAAACGTAGAATTAGGACTCCAAAAAGTTGGGCTAGAGCTATATCTTTATGTACTTATCTATTCTATAGGAAACTCAAAAACAGTGATAACATACACATTCTTGATAATAGTGAAAGCTCCTAAGAAAGGAATTTCCACCATGTCCAACTCCACTTCGATTACCACGCAATATCTAACCATCTGATACATATCAGTTCAGTAATGAGAAATACATTCCCAGTAGATAAAAAACCAGTTTGTTTTAAAATAACTAACATGTACCACTGTAATAATACAAAAAACACTCTACATGCAGTTAATTTTCAAAACTATTCTCATATAGATACTTGGATATGACATATCACAAAAACATATGTGGATGTAGCTATAGAAATGAAATACACATTCAACTAGGTCATTCAAGGAATAGGCTACAAGCATTCAATGCTTACATGCCATAATCATAATCACATAAATCACGTTCATGCAATACGTACATAACATTTCATAATTACTCAATTCTGGGAAGATATACATGAGATCATTCCTTCCTACTTAACTGTGCTCTTTGGAGGTATACATGAGATCATTCCTCTTACATTTCAATTTCTTGGGGTTTATGTAACGACCCCCTAATACGTCATACGCGATGCTCGTCTGATTAGCGGAAGCATATGTGGCATTCTGAATGTTTATTCCCTATGTGGGAATGTCAGGGGATCGCTACTGGTTGAGCGTAACCCAAATAGATTCTCCGTTATCCATTCAGATTCCGTTCAACCCTGATTCACACGCAGCTAACTAAATACACATACATATATCATCAATGATAACTCTGGAATGAAATCTAAAACTGATATACATGTCTCATTATACATTCATACACATTTCAATTCAAATCCATAAGTTTACGGCTGTAAGTTCTACCGAAAATCCGGTAGAGTTTCCTCTGTAATTTGGTCATATCCCAAGTACAGAATCACCTGTTTAAAACGTAACAACCAGTCCAACAACAAAGGTAAACATACTAATATAAATCCATACACCGTAACATTAATTCATCGCTACAATCCATACATCTGCACGAAACATCATATATACATTCAGCCTAGTCCATACATAAGTTACAAGAAGCGAATCTGATAATTAACGGTGTCATCAAAGTATATGTACAAACGATTCAAGCCTAAGCTAAATAATCCTGCCTACATCCTCAAGTCGACCGGCTATCGTGCTGGGCTCACCCCGTCACTGTTCATCACAGTACACAACCTAATGAGATATGAATCCCAGAGAATAATTTACAATTTAAATATCATTCAAAACCGATTGAATACTCAATGTGTGAACACCAAATCGTCTTCCCGAAATCGATTGAAACAATGAATACCTTATCTTTAAAATCGTTTAAACACATGGAAATTGCGGCAATATATCACAATCAGAAATCCATTTCTTTTAAAATCACCATAAAAATCAAATGAAATCCCATGCCCTGTATCTCAATCCACGTTGGTTACAAATCCATCAGAATCGAATCTAAATCATCTTCTAATTGCACGTAGTCCAGAGAATACCTCTCTTATCGTTGGGTGTGATCAGTAACACCAATCACCGAATCAAGCCTATATTGTGAGTGTGATCCGTAACACCAATCACTCACTCAAGGACCGGTGAGAATCAACATCTAGGGCGTCCCCTAGCATGTGCACATACGCCAATTCTCATCCTCATACGCCTATTCGAACTCACATGCACTCGGTCGGCTATTCCTCGGGGTTCTAGGGGTATCACGCCTAAATCACAACGTTTCCGTGTAGGTTATCCACCCTTATACTCCCTAAACCTTTCTTAGGGTCGCCCTGGTTTAACGCGTAACCCCTAACTCAAGACAAAGCTAAATCGATAAAAATAATTTCGTTTAAAAGCTTCTGTCTGAGGGATACTTAACTAGTCCCATACCGCTATCAAGTACCCAACCCTAAGTAAATCCGTCCTAAAGGCATCTAAACTCGATAAACAAGGTGTCTAACATGCAATTAGGGTTTTCAAAGACACAGGCATGCAATTTTATCCCATCGAAGCAAAGACGCAAATCCATACAAGTCGCCTAAATCAGTTAGGTATTCACTAAATCAATTCTAGGGTTCGGGAAGTGTAAATTATCCTACCTGGTCTCCGGTCGCATCAATTCAAGTCAGGACTCTGCGAAATCTCGGTTTCTGAGCCCAATTAATTCCCTGGACATGAAATTGAATATTTAGATTCGTCACGTCATCCAATTTTCAATCCTAAACCCGGTTACACAGTTACCTAGGTTAATTAATTGTCTAATTACGTTCGGCAGCCTTTTCAGTCATATAACATCAATTTTTGGGAAAACGGACCTTACCACTGTGCTCGGATTATGGAATTCTACGTCCCGGTGATCTCAGTTTCTCGGGATGCACGTCCAGGAACTCAAAGACGGCGGCGGCACTGCGGCACGCGGCACGGCGGTGAGGTGCGGTTTGTCTCGAAAATCACACCACGGTGAAGCCCGCAAGCTCAGGAGTCCGAATACGGTGGTGGCACGGCGGTTCACGGCCGTTTGGACGGTGTTTTCCGACCACGAAGAGTCTCGCACGGCGGACGGTGTTTTGCCTCGATTCGGGCGCGTCCGGCCTCCTTCGGCGGCCGAGCCATCGGAGGCGGTGGCAGCTCGGGCTACACGGTGATTGGGACGGTGACGGTCAACGGCGTCGGACGGCGGCGGATCGGCCGGGAAGCCAGCGCGATGGAGAAAACAAAGCATTTTTCTGGCGTCTCCGGCGGCCGTTGGTGGCGATGGTTGGTTCTTTGGTGGTTGTGGGCGATGAGGTGTCGGTTGGTACCCTTGGTGGCGGCCCACGGTGGCTGTGGTGGCCGTTCACGGTGGAGGAAGGTGGAGAGAGAAAAGAGAGAAGAGAGAGAGAGTGTGGTGAGGAGAGAGAGTGAAATGGGAGAAATGGCGGGCTTTCGCGTAATTTAAAGCCTCCAGGGGCGATCCAGACTTTTCCCAGGCCACACGGGGATCTTTTAGGGTGTCGGCATCCTTCCAGACGTTGGCACGCATTTCTATGCAAAAGTCTCGGCCTCCGTCGATGAAAGTGACGCACGAAACTCCTTCCGTTAGTTTCTGATCGCCGGATTGCATTTCTTTCTGTTTGATTGTGTTTCTGGCTTCAAACGACCTTCTGTATCAAGTCATTATCCTCGAAATACGTGTCAGGCTTCGTTTGTTTGGGATTAGGGTTAAAATCAAGTTTTATCTTTTAAAATCCTTTAAAAACTCTTTCGAATCTTTTCTGTTGTTACAGTTTACATCAGATCATTCCCCTTAAGGTACTTCCCTGAAAGGTATACATTATATCATTCCTTCACAGGCTTTTAATCTCAGGAGGTATTCACCAGATCATTCCTCTTCATTTAATTCCTTGGGAGTATACACCAGATCATTCCCCACAAGAAAGCTTTAACCTTGTCTTTCACAATTACATTAAGCATTCTTTGCCATTCAATCACTTTTGTATAAATGTAGACATTGCACTATTTATGGCAAAATGCATGCTAATATTCATTCATTCTTAACCCTTGCATATTTGGTCTCTCTTCCCTTAACATGGGCCTTTTAGATGGCACTTTAGGCTATTTCCAACTCATTCATAAATCTAGCCACTCTAGAAAAAATTTCACATAGTATTCGGCCAAGGTAGAATGAACATGAATACTTTGTATTTCTAACCCTTTTGGCACATTTCTAGCCTTACTCTCATTAATGGAACATCATGGTGACAATTGCCATAATTATGCCTAACACTCTCTCACTCTTAAAATCATAAATTCATCCTTGACACCATTTAGGGTTTGACAAAATCAAGTTTCATCCATGCAAACTTACCATTTCATAAGTTTCCATACTTTCTTACATATCTATAGTCATAATCACAAGTTATTTTCAACATATCTCATATCTAAGCATGCAAATCTACCATATGCATGTAGAGAGAGAAAGTGTCATCATGCTTACAAGTTTGAAAATATCATAAACATACCATAAAACATGAAATTAATAGTATAAGATTGTTTATCTACCTTGAAAAGCTAATAGATGTGTGATTTCCTTGTTGATTTGGTGGAAGCTTCTTCTTCTCCGAGGCAAAATTCAATTCAGCCACTTCTCCTTCTTCTCCACCTTTCACGACATTTCTAGTAGTTAGGAGAAGAAATAGGCTAAATTAAGGTTTGACTTATTTACAAAAATGTCACTCTTACAAATTTGTCAATTTCATCCTTTTTCTTTTCTTTTTATAACAATGGCATTGTCTCTCCTTACTATTGTAATTTTATGCAACTTCCATGGGCTGGGACTGTTCTGCCCTTCCAAAAATTTAAAATTGCCTAGTGGTCCCTTAACTTTTTAGAAATTATATTTTAGTCCCTAAGAAAAGTGCCTTTTTGCCATTAAGTCCAAATTGGCTATTTTTGTTCCCTTTTTCATTCTTTTCGGTTTCAAGGAGTAAAATTACTTAAATAAAATTTCATAAGGCTCATTTTCATGAATTTACTAATTTACTTCTATTTTTGGCAAAATTACAATTTTGTCCCTAAGGCAAAATTAATTTTTTCCCTTTATGTTAAAACTATCATTTCAGTCTCTTACTTTCTTCTTTTGATCAAATATGAGTAAGGATTTCTAATTCCCACCTTCATATAATATTTAGGGTAAAACTAAATTTTTCTCACATTATATAAAATTGCTATCATACTCATAGTGTAAAATTACAATTTTACTCTTTTGAGGAAAAATTTCCTTTCAACATCAATGTAAGTAATTTCTTGCATAACTAGATTCTCCTTCTCTCTTAAATGAAAATAATAAGAGTCCTTTAACATAACTTCATGAAATAAAATAATTAAACTAATTATTCATTTCATGGTAAAATTACCATTTTGCCTTTCCTTACCAAATTCTCAACTTCATTCTTTTATCACAAAAGTGATTATATAAGGATAAAAATGTTCATTCTAACTCCTTAATAAATCATCCTTAACCCTTCACAATTAATGCTAACAATAATAATAACAACAACGTCATCATAAGATACAAATGTTAGGAGCGGATGTTACAACTCAGGCTCACATATCTATAGGTATACGTCTGGCACACACTACTGTTATGTATGTATAAATATTATGTACAGTTAAATGTAAATGTAAATGTGAATATCTCTATATCTATCTATTTCATTTAAATTATTTTATTTATTTTCGCTACGTAACTTGTGAGAACCCGAGTGTAGTAACTCAATCTAGTGGCACTCAACTATTTAACTTAAAAAAAGTTAAAAATATACTCGGATAGAGGCAATAGTAAACTCACCAATCGTATATTATATCATCTTATATTATTTAATTACCTAAAAGGAATTTAGGGTTAGGGGTGTTATACTGACTTGGTATCAGAGCACAATTACCACAGCTAGTTAAGTACTGGCTCAGTAACAAAGGGTAGATTTCTCAAGATAGAGACTAATACATGTTAGTTAGCTGAATCTAGACAATTCACTAACTTGTATTTTGTTTTAACTTGAGGAATGGAGTGCTAGGTTTGGGATAAGACAGTATTTTCTGTTGGTGCCATATGATCTCTTAGACATATTATGTTATTGAGATTGATATCTATTCTCTTATGAATGATGAATTGTTTTCTTATATTTATTGATATTTAGAAATTGTTTCTTGTGATCATGATACTGGTAAATTATATAAAGTAAATTATTATAATTGTCATAATACACTATCATATTATATATTCATATATGTATGTCATTCAAATTAAAGAAAATTATTTATTTAATCTCACAGAATAAGAGAAAAAATTTTAATAAAAAATGTAAAACTATTTTCTGTATCAATATAATGGTACATGTCACATTAATTTAAAAGATAAGGTTATATAACTACTGAGAAATTATTTCTCATATTTGTATCTAACATGTATCAGATGCCGAGATTTATGATGTGGCTCAAAGTTGAGATGACATACGTAGATATTTTCTTTTAGGATCTTTTATGGAGATCTAAGTTGTATATGTAGTAACCGTTAAAAAACTCCCTTCTTAGTAGAGAGATGTGAATAAAAGTTGTTTGGATATATATAAGAAATGAGCATATATGTTTAGATATGTAAAAGATATCCACTAGTAGGAATTTTTGTTAAAGGATATGAGTGGCAGAATTATTGTCTCCTTACCCTAGTAGTAGTAGTAGTAGTAGTAGTAGTAGTAATAGTAGTAGTAGAAGCATGCATATCCAGAAATATATGTATTAAATGACGTTGTATTTATTGTAAATATGTAACAAATAAAAATATATGCAATTTTTATTTAAGACATAACTAAATTTGATTATTTATTTAGTTTTGTCGCTGTGTATTACATGAATGTAATACCAAATAAATAATCTCAAACCTAATTCAATTAATAAATAGATAAATTTGAAAAAACAAATTTATTCGAGTTAAAATTAAGAATGAAAATAAGGATAGCATGCCAATTTTGTAGCCAAATATTTTATTAAAAAAATTATTTATACAAATTAGTTATATGATTGAGGTGTTATACCTTTTGGTTATTTTAATAATACAATATAATATATATATGATTAGTGAGTTACTACTATCTCTACCCAAGTAAATTTTTAACTTCTTGCCAAATTAATTAATTGAGTACTACTAGTTTGAGTTACTGCACTCAAAATTTCACACGGTATACAGCGATAATAATTAAATGATTTAGATAATATATATATATTTATTTATATTCACATTAAAATTTACGTAATATTTCTTACAAAACATAATCCTCCGTATGTATCAGACATATACCTATAAATATGTGAGTATATTAATCAAGAGTAAAGAGACAAACATATCACTCATACCCCTTAACAAAATTGCTAGTAAATACCTATTTTACATATCTTAATATATATATGTCCTCTTTTTTCACACAAAATAATCCCCCTGATCCTTTCAAGGTATATATAAGGATTCGGGATAACAAATATGTCAAAATATTACTATACAATTCTAAGGTTGCATACATTCAAGGAGTGGAAGGAACTTCCCATACATATATAATCCATATGTCTTTAATAACTAAAAAGTACCCTAGAGAGGGTATCTCTACTCCCACTTTTGGCATGATTTGAAACCTAGGCATCTGATACAAATAAGCATTTAGTGAAAAAAGTTTCTCATTAGCAATATTCACCTATATTTTAAAAACTTTTAACTTATACTACCGTATTTATATGAAAATATATTATATTCTTTTATTAACAATTAAAGCATTTTAACTATTAGAGAAGTATACATGAATTGTGCAGGCATCTTACATATACTTATAAATACACAAGACAATCCATAAATTATTTAATACCCAGGTTAGATTCTTAGATGGTAATGGTAACAGATAATATCCACATATCAGTATAGAGCATAAACAAAGAATCAAAATATTTTGATATGGCCATAATTAAAAACATCATAAAACAAATCTTTTAAAATTTTTCATTCATATGAGTTTCTCGTGGTTCATGACCATCTGCAATACTTCTTGTTGTTTCACCGTTTGCAACAATTCTTGTGATTTACCGTCTACAATACTTTAGCAGTCAGAGACCAGTTCCAGCAATTCTCACAGTACAACCATTTGCAGCGATTCTCGCAGATCAATCATTTGTAGTTATTCTCATATAGTTCATGCTCATTTAAAATTTCATATATCTCTTTTTTTTCTCCTTTCTCAAAACATTCTCATTTCTCATGTCACCCATTACATCTCAAATTTAAATCTCATATTTGAGTAAAATATTGGGCTAAGTTTGCATTAAAATTTGTCATTGAGTCAAATTTTTCAAGACAGAGGCCTGCAAGTCAATTTCCACCCTCCTGACCTACTGTCCCAAAACTTTCAAACCCGAGAGATGTCAGTTGACTTTCAGGTTCCCAACGATCGATTATTCTGTTCTTGGCTTTTTTCTAGAAAAGAAGAGCACGAAACTTCCAACCCCTTGACAGTCAGTTGCTAACACTCTGGATACATTTCTAAACAATTCAAGAGCACAACAGCTGTAACATCCCAATCTTATAGCCTTTCTTTATAAAATAATTTCTCAAATAAAATAATTAGTTGCAAGATTGACATGTTATCCTCACCTTCGTCCTTAATTTTTAACTCGAGTAAAATTTTTCTTATTTCAATATTACCCATTTGTTAATTAAATTAAGTTTGGGATCATTTACTCGGTATTACATTCATACAATACACAAGCGACAAAAATAAATAAATAATTAGATTTAATTACAACGTCCTAAATAAAACTTGCAAATATTTACATCTATTATCATTTTTATATATTGTTACACATATATTTCAAGATATGTTTAGTGATTGTCGTCTATTAAGGGTAGGGAGGCAACATCCCTGCCACTTGAACCCTCTTTCTGTCAAAATTCACACTTTCACCTATCCCGACATACGTATATGCCCATTTTATTATATACATCTAAAAATTTTGTTTATCTTGATTTTATTTTCAAAATATAAAGAAATCAGGATAAAATAGACTAATTCCTACATGTTAGCATTATATTCAAAAACATATCTATCTATCCACAGGTGAATTACTACGATAGTCACTACATAAACTCCTTAAATAACGTTAATTATTCCCAAAAAAGGAAATTTCCACCTACACTGGGTCCACTTCAATCCTTGCCAAATATTTAAGCATCTGATACATGTCAAATATAATCATGAGAATATTATATCAATAGTTAAGTAATTTTCTTAATTTCATAAAACATCTAACATGTATCACTGTATTACTACAAAAAAATATTTCTTCTTTAAATTTATGCAATGTAAATATGAAAGAATTATATAAACTTATTTAACATCCAGTCATATCAACAGTTAAACTATAATTTATAATAAAAAAATAAATCAATAAAAATTAATTTATAGCAAACCATTCACAATGAATACATCTCAATCATTTCTTAACTTTTTGAAGCCATCACCTAGTGCCTTTTACCTTAGGAATTCATTTAGTGAATTTATCCCTTAGGTGTTTCCTTTAGTGCCATTACCATAAAGGATATTTTAGTACCGTTTCATTCCTTAGGTATTCATTTAGTGTCATTTGATACCACTTCACCATAAGGGTTATTTCAGTGTCATTCCTCCCTTAAGTGTTCATTTAGTGTTATAATCCACATTATCACAATATAACATTACCACAACGTCATTTAAGACCATTAAACACACCACATAAATTTGACATTTACATCCTCATGCCATTAGCATCAATCAATACATATATATATTCATCAAACTTTAATGCCATAAATGGTGCCATTTATTTTAGCATCTACAAGCTATCTATTTAAATATCATATTTTTGTGCCAATACAAATTGTATCAAATATTTCATTATTTTATCTTTTTTTTTTTAAATTTTCTGTCAAAATTTATTAATCATAGCTTTTTTTTCATTAAATGATGGAACTTGAATTCTTCTTAAAAGAAGAGACAAATTCATTCAACCTTAGGAATGGAGAAAAGTAACTTAGGCAAATTCATACAAAATATAGCATTTTTTTCACCCTTCTTAATTTTCTTCTTCAAACATTCTTTTCATACCAATTCAAGGAAATCATTGGGCCATCATAATTTTAATGCTAACCATTTATTCAACACTCATTTCATCTCAACAAAATAGGAGAGTTTTTGGTTAAAACCACTAAAGAAAAAAGAATTGCCACTTTCATTATTTTCTTACCTTTTTAAGATATCTATTATGATTTTCAACATTAAGGAATCATACCTATTATCTCACACTTCATTTTACAGCATTTCGCAACATTCTACAGTAACATACAGCAAAATTTTACAGCAATTTACAATTTCACAGTAACTTACAGCAGTATTTTACAGCACATAACAATTTTACAGCAACCTACAACAACTTACAGCAGTGATATCTTGGCCAAATTTTCAACAAACAAGGAAAAATGCATTTTCAATTTCTTCCTCTTCAAGAGTTGTTTCATTATTTTTCTCATATCCAACATCACAATATCATACTATATTTAGAATACACCATTGGTAACTTAATCATCATTCATCATCAAGAAAGTATTAATGTCAGTGGATGCAACATAATTATAAATCCCATGAAACAAGCTCAATCATGCCTTTCAACTAACACAAATTCACATATTCACTCATATAAATGCATTGCAACAAGGTTTCAAGCTTAAAATGGAGTGGAGAGAGAAATTATTACTATTCATGGATATGAGAAAAATGACAAACTTCATGAAAATCACCATGAAACCAAAAATAAATGGAAGAAAGTTGCTTAACTACCTTACTTTTCCAATGCAAATGATGTTTTCTTCAAGTTTTATGAAAATTTTCTTCTTCCTCTTCCCTCACCTGCGTCTTCTTCGTGTGGCTGGGTTTCTCCTCTTGTATGCTGCATTTTGCTGAGAAAGAAGGAGGAAGAAGACTTTTAAACATAAATTTAAAATACCCAATGTGTCCCTTTTGTAAATTTACTTTTCTACCCTTCATTTTTCTTGTCTTTTCTTTCTTTTTTCATTCTTTTTGAACCTAGAGGTCTCCTAATTGGGTAAAAAAATTATGAAATATATAGAATAAAATGGTTGTCCTATTTGTGTGAAAAAATGACAATTTTACCCTTTGAGGTAAAGTTATCATTTTGCCATTTTTAGTTAAAATGACCATTTTACCCTTCTTTAAGAAAGTTTTCTCCAATTTTTTTAAGTAAAATAGTAATCTTATTCCTTAGGTAAAATTATAATTTTACCCTTTAGACAATTATCATTTTGCCCCTAGTTAAAATTTGACTGTTTTGTCCCTTTTTCCCATTTTAAAATTTTCAGGGAGGTTTTAGTCAAATCTTTAGTCAAAAATCACAAAATTTTAAAACCTAAAACATCCTTGGAGATTTTAAAAAATACATATATTACAACAATCAACTAACAGCAGCTATAAATCAACTGTTACGTTATGCTCTATTTTTCAAACCACGCGTTGACCTAGATTTAAGCCCAAGAACATATTTTTAAAATAACATTGACAATCAAAAACTCAATAACAATATAAGGATGTCATTTACCATACAAAAACAACCCAAGTTACCGATTATTCTTACTCAAATATCATATTTAAACTTTCTCAAGTACAACTAAAAATCCATTTTCCAAGATTTTGTCCAAATATTCATAAGCATATCCATATAGTTTAAAACTTTCAATAGTAACTAAAAATACCAAGAATGCAAGTTTTAATCTCTTAGGCTTAAATAACAGAAAGATCAAGATTTTCAGCCATAAACAGTGAAATTTCAAAAATAAGAGAAATTGGCGATTTGCTATCTTGTTGCTAATTGTACGCTGGTTTGTGTTGATTATAAAGTGTTTTGGGATGTTTCACTAATTTGTAAAATGCTTGAATCTACCCGACAGTCTTGTTTGCTCACAATTCCTTCTCTTTCTCTCTCTAACTCACTCTCTCTCTAAAATTTTAGAATTCAAGATGCAAAATGAACCATTCTATAGTCTTCACCTATTTATAAGTGATGTAACCCTTTGCTATTTTACTATTAATTCTCAATCATTTGATACACAATGATAATTTTTTTCAAATATATGTTACATTATCATTTTGTCCTTAACTCACTAACAAGTTTCAAAATTCTATTACTACAATAAATATTTTGACTAAAATTACGGTTTTCTATCTTAAAGTATTGAGAATTCACATAACTTTCCTCACTCCATCTTTTTCATTTCATTTCAGTCCCCTTCCTTTCTCTTAAAACTCTCACTCTATTGCATCTGTATACCATTTAATACAACAAAAACAAACATTTACTTCATTTAAAATCAATAGACAACTCTTAATACGTAAAAGGAGCGAATGTTACATAGAATGCAAAAGAGTGCCCTTATGCACTTAGCCACGGCAAAGAGGACCTTTCGCCTCAGTGAAGTGTCCCCAAATGTGCCCTTTTGTGTAATTAGACAAAGGTTTTGTCGTGACAACATTCCTAAAGCCTTATATTCACTTATTGTAGTAGTTTAACTATGAAATCCTAAAGAAATATCTAAAATAAGGATAGATAAGCTAGAAAAGGAGATTTAAAGAGAAAACTATAAAAGAATCTTAAATAAAACTAATAATGTTAAAAAGCTAACTTATAATGTTTTGTTTATGAAATTATGCATGTGAATTGATAGTGATGTTGTAGTAATTGTATCTTCTATGAATTGAAAATAGCATGAATAACATATGTAAAATGTACATGCATATTATCATTGTGAACATATGTAACTAAATTGTAATTGTGCTATGAAAGTTTTATTATAAAAGTTTATTATGAAAAGATCATGAGAAAGTTGTCATGAATTCTTTGTCGAAATATATGTTTCATTTTAGAGTATTTAAAGGTAGATAACTATGGGTAGTGCAGAATGCTCATGATTTATCTTACGTGGGTGACTCATTTCGATAAATTCTGAAACTAGTTAATGCATATCAAAAAAAAAAAAGTTAATGTAACATCCGCTCCTAATACTTGCATGTTATAATAACGTTGCTATTATTATTATTGTTAGTATTAATTGTGGAGGGTTAAGGATGATTTATTAAGGAGTTAGAATGAATATTTTTATCATTATATTATCACTTTTGTGATAAAAGAATGAAATTAAAAATTTGGTAAAGAAAGATAAAATGATAATTTTACCATGAAAAGAATAATTAGTTTAATTCTCTTATTTCATGAAGTTATGTCAAAAGACTCTTATTACTTTCATTTAAGAGAGAAGAAGAATCTAGTTATGCAAGAAATTACTTACATTAATGTTGAAAAACAAGTTTTCCTAAAAATGGTAAAATTGTAATTTCACACTATGAGTATGATAGCAATTTTATATAATGTGAGAAAAATTTAGTTTTACCCTAAATATTCTACGAAGGTGGGAATTAAAAATTCTTACTCATTTTTTATCAAAAGAAGAAAGAAAGAGAGTGAAATTATAGTTTTAACATAAAAGGCAAAAAGCTAATTTTTCTTTAGGGGCAAAATTATAATTTTACTAAAATAAGGATAATTTAGTAAAAACAAAAAATAAGCTTTATGAAATTTTATTTGAGTGATTTTTACCTCTTAAAACCAAAAATGGGTGAAAATGGAGCAAAAATAGCCAATTTGAACTCAATGGCAAAATGATACTTTTTTTAGGGACTAAAATGAAATTTTTGAAAAGTTGAGGGATCACTATGCAATTTCAAAATTTTTGAAGGGTAGAACAATCCCAACCCATGGAAGTTGCATAAAATTACAATTGTAAGGAGAGACAATGCCATTGTTAAAAAAGAAAAGAAAAAGGGATGAAATAGACAAATTAGCACAAATGGCATTTATGTAAATAATCTAAACCCTAAATTCAGCCTTCTTCTTCTCTCACATGCTATAAGTGTCATGAAAGTGGTAGAGAAAGAGGGAGAGGCTTTATTGCCTGTCTACCTTGGAGAAGAAGAAGTTTTCATCAAAACAACTTGAAAATCATATTTTTATTGGCTTTTCAAGGTAACTAACAATCTATGCCATTATTTTCTTGTTTTATGGTGTATTTATAGTATTTTCAAATTTGTAAGAATGATAGTTATTTCTCTCTCTACATGTTTATGGTGTATTTGCATACTTGAGTTTGAAATATGTTAGAAACAACTTGTGTTTGTGACTATAGACATCTTGGATTGTATGAAAACTCATGAAATGATAAATTTTCATGGATTGAACTTTGATTTTGCTAAACCTTAAATTATACCAAGGTTGAGTTTGTGTTTATAAGAGTGAGAAAATAGTATTTTTTTTTCATGAATTTTTGCATGAATGTTATGGTATGGTGAGTAAGATGATGAAACCACTCCATTTAGCTTGCTTTTTCATCTTGGCTGAATGTTAGGGTTTGGAATGGTGCTAAATTTTGACAAAATTTTGTGAGAAATAGTGAGAAAGTGTTAGAAAATGGTAAAAGAGAAAAAATCTAGTTAGATTTACATTTTGGTACTTTTTTCATTTTCTAATTTCACAAGTAACCAAAAAAATGTGTTTTATTCACCTTGACCGAATGGATACATATGAATGGTGCTGAATTTGCTCTTGAAAAATGATTTAGAAACCATATAAGTTTAATTCCAAGAAAGGAAGAGAGAGAAAATTATGACAATTTATGTTTCAAGTAATGTTGCCAATTTAAAGTCTTATTTTTTCATTTTAAAAGTGTGCCTAAAAATATGAAATTGTGAGATTAGATGTGTAATTATGTTTGGCATAAAAATAAGCTAGAAAAGCATGAAAAAGAATAGCCTAAAATGCACTTATCTAATTTTTAGGTGTGAAAGTGTTAGGCATAATTAAGAAAATTGTCACCATAATATTCCATTAATGAGAATAAGACTAGAAATGTGCCAAAAGGGTTAGAAATGCAAAGTATTCATATTCATTCTACCTTGACCGAATACTATATGAAATTTTTCCTAGAGTGACTAGATTTATGAATGAGTTGGAAACAGCCTAAGGTGCCATCTAAATGGCCTATGCTAAGGGAAAAAAGACCAAAAGATGCAAGGGTTAATAAGGAATGAATAATTGCATACATTTTTGCTATAAATAGTGAAATGTTTAAATTCATGTAAAAGTGATTGAATGGCAAAGAATGCTTAATGTCCTCGTGGGAAATGATCTGGTATAAACTCTCAAAGAATTAAATGAGAAGAAATGATCTAGTGAATACCTCTTGAGACTAAAAGTCTGTGAAAGAATGATCTAATGTATATCTTTTAAGGAAGTTACCTTAAGGAAAATAATCTAGTATAAACCTCCAAAGAATTGAAATGTAAGAGGAATGATCTGGTGTATACCTCCAAACAACTCTACATTCAATCATAATCACATAAATCACGTTCATGCAATACATAACATAAATGCATACACACGTTTTTATAATAAGTCATACCCAAGTATCTATATAAAAAGAGTTTTGAAATTAAATTGAATGTAGAGTTATTTTCTGTATTATTACAATGGTACATGTTAGTTGTTTTAAAATAAACTGGTTTGTTTAGCTACTGAGAATATATTTCTCATTACTGTACTGATATGTATTCAATGACTAGATACTGCGTAGTAATGGAGGTTGAATTGACCACAGTGGAAATTTCCTTTCTAAGAACTTTCACTATTGTCAAGAATGTTTATGTTATGACTGTTTGAGTTATCTATAAGATAGTTAGGTACATAAATATGTAGCTATAGCTCGAACTTTTTGGAATCCTAATTCTACATGTTCTTTTTGGGTTGGAATCAAGGTTGATATTTTTGATTGTACATAGAAAGAAAAAGGGCATATATATAGGGATATGTGAAGGACCTATTCACCCACGATATTTTGTAAAAGGAGTATAAGTGGCAGGCTTGTTGTCTCCTTATTCCTTATAGATGAATACTTCATCTATTCCAGTATATGTATACAAAATGATATACTAAACAGTGATTATAATGTATATATATATCAAAAAAGTTTTTATATATTCTGTTGTAATGTTTAATATTTTATATTTTGCTGTGCCAAAGCATTTTATCTGAGCATAAGAACCCAAACCTAATTGCAAAACAAATCTATAATGGATTGGATGCTCAGGAGATTTAAATATAATTAAAGACTAGAATTAATGTAACCACTTATCTGAAGAAGCAATATGACGTTGTTAAGATAAGATAAGGGGTGTTACAGTTAACAGGGACTATCAGGGATGCCTAAGGGACAGCTTACTTATATTCTTATTTTCTCTATGACTTTAAATATGACGAGAGATAATATATACTTGAGGTACATGTAAAAAAGAGTTATAAACGGGGACATAGTGATCCCAAGGACATGACAATCCCGATAGCACTAGACAGGTGTATACACCAGGGGATGCCTTAGAGTTGGTGGCCAAGGTTGAAGGACCAATATATATTGCTCAAAAGTATAAGGTGACTAGCTTTATATGTTTATATAAAATCAAAGGAGCATGGTAGGTATTACAATTTTTTAATTATGTTACAATTTGTTTTCCTTGTATGCGTTATACTCTATGATAACGAAGACTATAGGATTCTAACTTGTACATGTTGAGATGATTATATACATAAACTATTTTTCTACTGAAAAATTTATTCTTATCATTACTAATAACTCTACAAATGCTTCAGTACTACCTCTTACTAGAGATTGAGGTAGAGATGATTATGGTGCCATAGTTAAGCACTTAAAAGGCAATACATGACATAGTGGTCATCACTATGATTGAAGTACCTCTTATTCCACCCTACTTGCATTCTCTCCTCCAGTTTGAATATAGATATGTGTGTGAAGATAAGCCTTCTTGACTAAACAGATAATCCCCACATTGAGAGAGGCAACTTTTACCGCTAATGAATCCACTGCATCTAATTGTGCAACTATGACAGAAAGTTGTTGGCTAATTGCATCAATATAGATATGATGTGTGTGGGAATGTTGCGACCAGTGTTTGGGGGTTTTGTTCAAAATCGAGTATTCATCCCCGTGAGGATGAGTCTGGCTCTGATACCAAAATAATAACAATAATCGAATTTGGATTAATAGCAAGGAAAAATAGCAGCATACTAAATATGCAAGGATCTTAAACGCACTTAATCCTCACTCAATGAGTCCACAAGAGGACTAAACCCAATACAAACAAAATATACAACTTCATATAGCCTTAAAGAAAACAACCTAGAGGTACTTATAGTCAGAATACCCTTCTATGTTGCATAAAACAGAAAATAGAACCTGTACATTAAATTAGGAAGCATGCCTAAAAACTAGGAAACATTATTATGCTGAAAAATAAACTGAATTACTAAAAATCAGTGAGTATGCCGAAGTGGGTCTGCACTTTTAGCATAGTGGAGGTAATCCCAATATCTCTAGCAGCAAAAGAGGTGAATCTTGGGTTTTCCTGGAGGGAACAAGCTTCCTTCTAGAATATTGGAGTAAAGGCTTCCTTCTAGAGTATGTTAGCAGTGGCTTACTGCTATCAGATTAATGAGTGTCTTTTAATCTGCTAAATTAGGAAAGACTTACCAATATGATTCATTGGGAAGTACGGGTGGAACTTGTTTCCTTTGAAACTGGGCTTCTACAACGCGGCCAAACGGTCAATCGATTCACTGCATAGAAAGAGAATCTCTTAATTGAGACTAAATAACTATAAAGCTGAACTGTTAAAGGAAGTGTCATTTAATGGTATAGAAAGCCTGATAAGAACTTGAGTAATAAATTAACCAACTTAGAGTAACATCAAAGTGTCAGAATGCCAATGAAATATTGAAAAAACTAATCATTCCCTCCAAAATAACAACTGCTTATCTTTCCATGCACTCTATTTAACTTGATTCTTTAATCAATCAACTACCCGTCTCAAAGTGTCGATCAAATGTTAAAAACAACACTAAGTAAACAATAGAAATTAAAATTTCCTTCAATCCATTTCAAGTTTTCATACTATATAAATCTAGTCTTATCTGCAATGCATCTCATCAAACTGGATCCCTTGACTTTTACTGTCATAGCGCCATGTAATGTAGCTGTGACTGACTGTTATCAAAGCATCAAGCTGGAATCTGTGACTGTTCCTCTTCTACCTTTATATAGGAGGTTGGAGAGTGGGTTTACTAGAAAAATACAGTTCAAAATGTATTCAGTAAAAGCAAAATAACCCAAAAAAATTCCAGCATTGTTATACAATCAACAATTCATAAAATTTGCAGCCCACTCTTGATATGTGAGTTGTCAAGTGCTACTAATGTCAGTTTTACTTACATCAGCTGGCACATTCAAGGTATAGCCAATAGAGACAGCAGCATCTAATATTCCATGAATTTACCAACATGGCACCAGCACCGGGAGACTAACCTGAACCTGCAAACGGATAGAAAATAAAGGATTCTAAATTTAAATGACTTCAAACTGACTCAAGTCTTCATTAGATGGTAGGAGTTATTGTATCATAGTAAGATAAATTAAGCTGTCAACATTTATTTGTCTTTTTTATGACATGATATTGCCAGGCAGACATGAATTCTTTTGTACTGCATCAAATCATAAGAAGCTTACACATCAACTCCGTGGGAACCTATCTGTCAAGACACATTTATCTAAATTTTATAGACTTTTAATATCCTACAGCGATTCACATGGAAAACAACCAATAGACATTGATAATTTCATGATAAATGCGACATATTTCTATAACATGTGCAACAATGGTAACAAGACCAGGAAAAAGAATATCACCTTTAATTAAAAGAAAAATGAGAGCGATAAAACAATTTAGTATATAAAATTTTCATTCATCTATGACAGGATGATGACCCTACTTAAGTAACTTGCAATTAACCAAAGGTTTTGCCCTCTTCTATGCTTCCACCTGTAAGCTGCTATTCAAACAACCATAAATACTTCTAAAAACTCAATTTATAAAAAGCAAGGTTTATAACAAATAATTTTAGATCTTATCTCAACAGGATTCAACATATGGACCATAGAAAAGTGAACACATAATTCTAATGAATTTGCTCATGCTTCAAACATACACATACTGAGATATACAGTTCTATAGATGTAAATACTAATGTACAAAACAGAATCTCGTTAAATAACGATGCTTAGAGGATCTGGCAAGCTTTCCCAAGGTTAGGTCAGGCAAGCCTTCTTGATTCAACAACTCTAATTGTATTTCATGCTTAATTATTCCACAAAACAACTGAGCCTGCAAATTCTATAAACAGGGTGTAACCTGCTTGGCTCATTAATCTCCTAATGACTAGTATGCTTGATGGCCACATCATTTTGGAGGCATGCAGTTCATGTGCTCAACCCAAATATTTGCATGTAAAAGTTGGTGGCAGACTGGCAGTGCAGTTGGTAGTGGTGGCAGCATCATGAAATAGATGATGTATCATTAAGAGTTTCTCTAATTATTGGATAAAATACTTATATCTTAGAACTAGTGCTCTATAGCATTTCATGCAAATTAATATTCTTATGAACGTCTAATTCATATTATCATGTCATATATTCAAATTATACTTTTGGTTTATGAATTACACATCATACTCTTAGGGTTCTCAAGTGTAATGTTGGAACTTTCAGGTCATATTCTGAAAGAAGCTGAGAACAATGAATATGAATATTTATTTCACCAGGTTGGAAAACATGGGTTACTTGCTCCTATATTTAAATTTGCAAAAGGAAGTTGTATTTCTGAGTTAGTTGTTGAGAATTCATTCACAAATCTTAAAATTGCAGAGGCTGTCTACAAGAATCAGATCTCTAAATCACCCCTAAAGTTTTAGCATTGTAAACCCAAAAAGAACTTCCTCTCAATATACAATATAAGGAGGGCACCTCTGGTTCATCAGAATGTTGCATGCCTCCTGATTCTGAACAATCTCCTTTAAGGGGATGTGACATTGAAGAGCCAAATAAAGAGATTCATTCACCATGATCACTCCGTGTGATTCAATCACTTCTTGCTTGTCATCTTAAGCGACATGCTCGTCGTCTTAGGTAATATGCTCGTTGTCTCCAATAATTATGTAAAAGAGACCTTACTTTGCGAGAATGATAACTATGCAAAGTATATCCAAGAGACTCCATTCTTTTAATAAGATCAACAGCATATTCCTTTTTATCATAGGTGGTAAGCAAACGTTCAAGGAGCTTGTTACGAATTGGTATTCCCAAAGTGAAACCTTTGTCCAAAGCGTAATGGAACACTTCTACTGCTTTATCCAGCTTCCTTTTATTACAAAGAACCTTAATCAAATATACACAACTTGGAGGATTGATACTGATGTTAAACTCATCAAGAACAGAATAAATTGTAAACGCTTCTTTTACTCTTTTTGCTTGACACAAGCCAATAATTAAAATTGTATATGGAGCTAAATTGAAGTCTTTGAACTTCAAGTTCAGTTCTAATAACCTTCGAATGGCTTTTTCCACTTGTCCGTTATTAAAATATTCCTCCAAAATATTGATTGAATCATCTACATGGCCAAGAAGGTTATTTAAATATTTCAACCAAAGACTGAAGGCAAGTGAGACCTTCTTCTTTCTGCATAACCAAGTCATAAGTGTTTTATAAACTGAACAGCTAGGTTCACACCCTTTTTCAAACATTTGCTCATAGAACTTTATTGCGTCCTCTTCTCTGTCAACCCTAAAAAGCCCATCAATAAGTGTCCCATATGTAACAGAATCTGGGGAGAGCCCCTTGAGCTTTAGATGTTCGAAAAGTTTAAGTGCACGATCAATATTACCAGCCTTGCAATAACCATTGATCAGAATGTTATACGTCATAATGTCTGGTACAACTCCACTGTCAATGAGCAATTGGTATGCATTCAAAATTTGTCCTGCCTCACACATTTGCTCCACTGTTTTCTGGAGACTAATGCTATTTGCAACCTGATTTCCACCTTGAGAAAGCCGAAGAAACAACAAAGGACTTCTTCCAATCTCCATCTTGCAAAACAAAAGGCATGCCTCCTCAAGTTGGCCAGCTTTGCAGAGTTCATTTATAAGAGCATTAAAGGTCACAACCGAAGGGAAACATCCAAGATTCTCCATCTCATTAAATATTTGTCGTGCCTCCCCAACCAGTCCATCCCTACACATACCACAGATGAGAATGGTATACGTGCAAGCATTAGGAAATTGATCATGCTCAGAAATCTCGAGTTGAAGAGATCGAGCTCGATCAAGAAGACCAATATCACAAAAACCTTTTATTACAGCATTGTAACAGTAAGCATCAGGAGTAATGCCTCTGTGAGCCATCTCATCTAACAACTTCACAGTTTCACCAACCCTGCCTTCTTTTGACAATCCACGCATTATAATGGTATACAAAACAACATCAGGCATAACACCCTCCTTGAACATTTTTGCATACCATGAATATGCTTCATGATATCTCCTAACCCTAAATAAACCATCTATCAGACAACTATAATCACCAACTTCAAGGGCATACCCATCCCTCTCTAGCAACTGCACAATGGATAACGCTTCATCAAATCTTCCTAACTTGCAAAACCCATTAAGTAAAACATTATAACTAACTAAATCAGGTTGAAACCAATTTCCTTTCAGCTTGTTAAACAACATATATGCATAGTCCACTTTCTTTCCTTGACACAGACCAAAAAGAATAGAAGTAAATGTTATCATGTTTGGTGGCTTATTACAACGGTCCATATCATCAAGAATTTCAAGCACCTCATTAGTCCTGCCACTTTTACAGAATCCATCAATCAACAAGGTATATGTATATTCATCAGGACTACAATTCGACTTTAACATCAGATTATACAGTGCGAACACAAGCAAAAGCATCTCTTTCCGCAGTAGAGATTTTATTATTGTATTATAAGTATGAGCATCAAGCTTACAATCTAATTCTCTCATTCGACAAAACACCCCTATTGCCTTTTCCACCATACCCACACTCGTATATGTCCTCAGCAAAATACGATAAGCTTCGGAAGTTAATAAAATCCCACTTTTTCTAAGCTGTTCAAGAGCTTCCAAATATAGTGAAAACCAATTGTTTCTAGAGATTGTATCACTGACCAAGTTAAGTGACGCTCGGCCGCTAAACCTCTCAGCCTTCAGTGCAACCCATACGCAGAAACGGCTGCCCAACTGGAGGTTGGGCTGCTTTGGGGTTGTAGAGGTATCAATTTCAGAGGAGAGGTTGCCTATTGGCTGATCCAAGGCATTTTCCGTGCACGTTTGAGAGACCCATTTCGTTTCTCTCGAAGCACCTTGGTTTCGCCTGTGACAGACACTGGATCCCCAAGGGATATCAGATAGTTTCCTGAGCTTGGACAAGGATAACATCACGATAGTATCAATGAAGACTTAAGGATTTGAATACGTCGGAAATTAAAACAAGCAATTGCCAACTTGTTTGGCTGCAACTCTTCTTGCCAATTGATACCTGCAAAGGCAGCACAACGTTACAACTGTTCACCCGCATATTCTTAATTCTGATTAGTGATTTAATACATATACCTAGAGTGTTCAATTTTCGGCCTCCAATCATTCAGATAACCGTATGGTGATGAAGAATTACATAACCAGCACCGTCCACGGAGAGCTCCATTGTGAGAGGATGTTGGGATCGTATGACAGGTTCGCATTCGAATTTGAATATCCAAGCCACAGAAGCAGCAGCGTCGGCGACATCAATGAGAAAATAGGGCTTCCATGGGGCTCCTGAAAAGAGCTGCAGTTCTGTTGTGGCTGTGATTGTCAAGAGATTTAAGATTAAAGTATTCAGTTCCGTGGTGGCTTCCATGGGGCTGGCGGCTTCAGTGGTTTGAAGGAGGATTTCATATTGTAGAAATGTGGAGAGTGAATCAGTGACAGTGAACATAGAGGAGATCGCAGGGCTGAGGGCTTTCATTTGTTTTGGGTGGATGAGTTGAAGAATAATTTTTTTTTTTTAACAGCATTTTGCAAAACGTCGAAAATGAGATGAAATGAATTTCCTCTTCCTGATGTACTTTAATAATTTGGGCCAGGCCAAGAGCTGGGGCCGGACATAGCTGGTCCGATCTAGCTCCACTCTAAAGAGTTCATTTTTGGTATTACAGCAGTACTTACTAAGCATTTTGTCCTACATTCATTAATATTCGGACATATAATATAATTTATATTTTTAGTAAAAATCATATAATCTAATCTATATATCTACTTGGAAGGGGGGCTGACACGTGGTGTTTTATTTTTTTATTTAAAAAATTTGCTAAAAATGGGGCATTGTAATTTTTTTTTGTTTTTATATTTAAAAAATTAATAAAAGTCTCTTTAAGGACAAATTAACACATGTCTAATATTTTTACTTTTTCTTCTGCATTTAAATAGATTTTGAAAATATTACACAGAAAATATTAAAGGTGTCAACAAAAGTCTATATATATATACATCAATGAAAAATTTTGTTATTGGTTTGATTTTTTTGAAAATTTACATTACTTTTTATTTTTTAAAAATATACATGTATAAATAAAAATGTTTCTTGGAAATATAAATAAGTTTATTGAAAATTTGAAGTTATTATTAGTTGTTTTAAAAATCTAAGAGCAAAAATAGAGTTTTTTTAAAGGAAAATTGTGCATACTTGGAATGTCTTGGGTCCTTGGGAAATATGAAGATATAAATGTGGTGGAGATACGAAAATATAAATTTGGTGAAAAATATAAAGATACAATTTCAAATTCCTTCTGTTAATTACAAACCCTTTGTTTTCAAATTTTCATGTAATTTTTTATTTTAAATATATTACAATTATCAACATTTTAACTTCTAATACCAATAATTGGAGTTATCAATTTTAAATTTTATAATTCTCGAAACTTAAAAAGAATAAATTTTTACATATTCAAATTCCTCCCAATTATCTACATTTTTCTTCATTGTGATCTATATTTCAAAATGAACAAATTGGAAAGACTTGTGCTTTCATGTTGCCATAAGGGATGACTAATGAACAAAGTTATCTTGCTCTAAAAGTATTACCAGAGGTGTAATCCCTATATAAGCATATAAAAGGTTGTTTTTCTTTTTAGTCATACTCTTTCATCTTCATTCTCTACTGTCTACTCTCTTCTTTTTCTCATTTCTTACTCTTTTTAGCTTGCAACGATAGAAATAAGTTTTTGAAAATGCAATCAAAAGGAAAACAATGTTGTCAATAGTGATAATGATAAATCAAAGGAAGACGCTCTATACTATTGTCAATGTTGCTCATGACAAAGATGGACATCGTTAACGTTACGACTAAGATTTATCCTCTGATATATTTTTTATTGTACAAAGGTACTATTACTAATACCCCTTAGAGAGTAAATGTCATTTTATGATTTTTGTGATTCTGGTCATGCAATAATGACTACATCTTTGTAAATTTGTGTGATAAATGCTTCTGCAAAGCTGTGTTCTTTTTTTCAATTACTGAGTCCTCAGGACATGTGCTATCCAAATGGAATCAATAAAAGATTAGGATTTTTTACATTTTCAATTCCTGAGGAAGCGCCTCGAGCAGTAATATATCTGTCTATACATATTTTCTATTCTTTAATTACTTTGAGGAAATTTGTATGTTCATGTAAACTCTGTTTGCTCTTGTAGATTGCAGAGATGCATGGAGAACTGGTTGCCTACAAAACTCTCTATGTTGCGCTTGCGTAGAGAAAAGAAGAGAGAACAGTAAAATTGCAGGTAATAATACTATTGAGACTTGAAATAGTTACGTATGTTCTTTTCAAAAAATGATCAAAAAACTTCACCAAGTAATATTTGACATTAAATTAGTTCAAATAAACAAAATATGTATGGTTTTAATTTAGCAAATTCCATGTAGGCACAATTTTCACAAGCAAGGCCTGTTGCACTGGCATCTTATGTTGCATTTCACATGCCAATGTATCTTCCTATAGGCATACGACAATAATTTTTGTATAGGCAAGCGCCTCCAGCCATTATTCCTCAAGTAATTACTAGCAGCGCTTATCTTTTTTAACATTTAATTCTAATTTGTATTGATATTATCCATGTTTTGAATAACTTTTTGATGGTTCATAGAATCACATTTTTGTCAAAGTCTGTTATACAGGACTTGCTTGTCTTTGCAATATCACATAAACATTACGAAATGACAATTAATCATATTCCAAATATACAATTACAGGTTGGATTTGGTTACCAGCAGCAACATGTCCTTATGATGGGGCCTGCAAGTGATGCTTCAATGTCAAACTTTTAGGTCCCAATGGTTCAACAAATCCAACACCCTGGTGGAGTTGGAGAACGAGGTTTCATGCAACATCCGCAGCAAGAGGTCTGGCTTTGAATGACTGTTATCTATGTGATTTTGTTTATTTGTCATCGGTGACGGGTGAGATATACTATAAAAACTTGGGTGTTATCTACATGTGGTGCACTGGGAAGTGGGTATGGTCAACTTCTTGGTGTAGGTGTAGGTGGCAGGCAATGCCTATTCAGGCGTTGGTTACACAGCTTGCAAATGCTTCTCTTAAACAGAATAAGTCACATTAGTTAATTTGGTGCTATTGTTTTAGTTAGATCATGTTCACTAGAATTATTGTGTTGTGTGACATGCTTATCACTCTAATTATCATGAATGAATGGTTGAGTAGATGATAGGTGAAGATTTATACCCCTTTATTAGAGCAACTGCAGCTTGGTGCAGCAGCTAAGATTACATGCATGCTTGTAGAGATGGATTAGAATGAAATACTGCATCTAATCGTGTCAACAGATAATCTAAAGCACAAAGTTCTTGAGGCCACAGATATGTTGACAAATTTTTTCTCCCCAGCAATAGCCCCATAAACTATTCTACCCTTACTTCACTCTTAGTCACAATCTTTTTTCTTAGATATTCTATTATATTCTAAGGACACATTGTCACAGTTTTGTTTTTTCAACTATGGTTGAATATATTGTCGCAATTTTGTTTCTCCTGAGCTCTGTAGTTTTTTTATTTACGCATTTTCGATGCAGTTACAGGATTCTTTTGATTACTCTTTCTCCTTAAATAATGTCAGTCTTCAATGTCAACGTAGGCTGTTTATAGAAAGATTGTACGGTATTTCAATTTTAATAGTTGGAGATGTGATCTTTTAAATTAAAGTAAAAAAGGAGGCGAAGATGATTATTATAGGACCTTAAAGTGTGATTTTATATGTGAGTTTGACAAGTTTGCTTTATATTAAATGTATTAAATAATTTAAAACTATTTTTTGGGCTTAAAAAAATTGTATGAGACATCTTTGACTTCAAAATTATTTGACGTGTTTGAAGATATTTTTAAAAGTGGCTTTCAATGGAAAATAAAAATTTTATTTAAGATTATCTGAATAATATTTTTTATTTTTAAAAACTATAAAACAAGAAAATATGTTTGAATTACTATTTTTAATTGAAAATAAAAATAAAATAAAATATGTATTTTGAGAATAAAAAACATAGAATAATTAAAAATTGTCTTGAACTATAATTTTTTAAAATAAAAAAAATATAAAAAATAAATCTTTTTATTAATAGTATGTACATATATACATAAAAATAATACTAATATAAATTCTCAAAATTAATTTTATAAAATAATTTCAAAGAATGAAAAAATAAAATGACGTTTGAACATACCCTTAAACTCTTTTTTTAATTAAAAAAATAATTATAATATGTATTTTGAGAAAACTAGGTATTTTTGAATTTTTTAAAATAAAAATAAAAACAAATATTTTTATTAATAACATATAAGTAAATATATAAAAATAGTACTAATAAAAAATTTTAAATGGATATTCATTTAAATATTTTTATTAAATCATATGAAAGAAAGCTCTTGGAAGGAAAGGCTCACATGTGGTTCTCTAGATTTTTTTTCTTTTGAGTTTTTATTTAAAAAAATTTGTTAAAAGTCTTCGAAGGAGGACATATGACATTACAAATTTTTTTATTTATTTTTATATTTTAAAAAATTGATAAAAACTTCTTAAAGAACAAGTTGACACATGCAAATAATTTTTGACTTTTTCTTTTGAATTTAAATAATTTTCCAAAATATTACATAGAAAGGATCAAAGTTATCAACAAAAGTCTATATGCATTAATGAAATATTTTGTCATTGATTTGATCTTCTTGAAAATATGCAATACTTTTAATTTTTGAAAATAAAAATGCTGCTTGGAAATATAAGTAAGTTTATTAGAGTTTTGAAGTTATTATTAGTTGTTTAAAAAATCTAACAGCAAAAATAGAGTTTTTATTAAAGGAAAGTTGTGCATACTTGGAATGTTTTGAGAAATATAAAGATATAAATTTGGTGAAAAATATGAAGATATAATTTTATTGTTTATGTTAATTAAAAATTTTTAAAAAATAAGTAACCTACTAAATATAAATTTATGAATTGTGGAATCCTCCCTTCTTTTGAATGAATATATAATATATACGAGGGCTGATGTTAATGATGTAAGTTGGTATACTGAATCTCTAGTCTCCAATGAGCTTTTTGGTTTAAACTTTAAAAAGATTGTTGCCATCCTTTTAAATGGACAAGTATGATACTCGAGGGCTTGAAATTTTTTTTAATTATTATTATTATTTTAACAAATAAATGATGCTGTTAGAATTTAAAATTAAATTATGTAACTTTGATTTGTGAGGTAGCATGAGGGACGAATGAAGTTGATGGGAACATATTGTAGCTTTAAAGCTTTTACTTGACTAGGAAATTGATGCAGTTGAAGGCATAACGTTGGACATGTCTCAAATTGAAATACAATCTTAAGTGTTTACACTATAAAAAAGACGACTAACTTAAGATTTCTTAACTTCTATTCTCTTTCTTGACAAGATCTAATGTATACCTTCCTTTTAGCATTGAGTAATTTATAGTTACATGCGTTTCAATGGGAACCTTATGAGATTGGGTTTCTAGCAATTGGCAAATAAAAGAATCTTCTTCTTCTTCTTAATTTCTTCATTTGATGATTTTACAATGATGGAGAAGTGAATAATAGGTGGTTATTAAAAAGTCAAGATGAATGAAGAGTTAATCAACATATTTATTCTTATTAATGAATGAACATGTGTTTACTATGAAGAGTCAACTTATAATATGTTTATTCTTATTGGTGAATAAACATATCTTTACTAATCTTACAAAAGAAATTGTCATTATAATATGTGTGTGGCTTGTAACACCCCTAATTTTATGGTTCATTTTAATTGATTAAATAATATAATATTTATGTACAAAATTAATGGGTTACTATTATCTTTATTCGAGTAAATTTTTAAATTTTATCAAATTAAATAATTTAGTGTTATTAGTTTAAAAATTTTATGCTCGGGTTCTCATACATAAAATTGCAACGAGAAAATAATTCAAATAATTAAATAAGATATATATATATACACACACACACACACACATCCACATACATAGTTCATTTATAATGTTTACAAGTGTTACTCATTAGACATATGCCTATAAATATGTGAGTGTGTTAACTAGGGTAAAGAAATAACAAGTCTGTTACTTATACTTATTTAACAAAAGATTGTTCATGGATTCTTAACTCATATATCTTAATATATATATGCCCTTACTTTATACATCCAAAAATCATTATCCTAATTCTTTCCAAAAGATTATTAAGGATTCAGGGTATTGGGCATGTAAAAAATACACCCTTTTGATCCTAACTTCATGTAGTCAAGTAGTAGGGAAATGTAATCCATAATTCTTTCACCATTGGGAAATACCCTAAGAATGGTATTTCCACTATCTCCACTTCCATCTCTAACAGAACCTGGTACATGAGCATCTGATACAAACTAGTACTTTAAATGATAATGAATTTTAGTAACAATAAACAACCTAACTTTTAAAACACACTGGTTTGTATCACCGTATTCATACGGAAAACACTACATTCTCTTAATCATAAATTTAAAATATTATGCCTATTGGGTTACAATGCATGAATCATATAGCTATATTGTCTCATGTCTCATGCTTATACTTATGCATGTCATTTAAGATCATCACATATCCATTCAATCGGATATATATATGTCATCAGATTATACTTCATATCCATCAAATAGGATATACTATACCGCATATCCATCACACAGGGTATATATCATATCATAATGATAACGAGGTATCACATAGAAATAAGAGCATATACAAGGAAATCAGAGCAGATCATTATGGGCAATGCCAAATCATGATCATCACAATATCATACCAAGAGAAATTAGGAGAGTCGCTAAGCGAACAACTCCTCACATAAAACCCTCATTCTCAGGTGAGTATCTCGTAGTCTGTGACTATCTAAAATTCTCAATTGTAATGTATTCATAATCTGACAGTCCATGACTATAATATATGTATATGCTGGAGTACCCCTCGGTAAATCCAAGTACATTCATCCACAACACCCCTACAAGGGTCTCTGTCTGCCGCTTTGACAGATTATTCCCCATCTCCAAAAATCATAGGGTCCCCACCTCTTCCTCCCCCACACATTTGGAACTACTATTCTTAACAAATCATTTCCCTAATTTCTCTAGCTGTATATTAAATTATCATTTTGCCCTTGAACCATTGGTAGGAAGTTTTGAAAATCTAGTTACTACCCTAACTCTCTTTTGACTACAATTACGATTATTGTCCTAAAGTATTGAGAACTTATATAACTTTTTTCATTAAACATTTTTCTTTTATTCAAGTCTTTGCATTTTTTTTAATTTAATTTTTCTCTAATATAATTATGTGCAATCTAATACAACAAACACATATATTTAATTTATTTAAAAATAAAAAAAATATCTCTAAAAAATGAAAGGAGCAGATATTATATGATATGTTTGAAATAAAAGTTTAATAAGATAATTTAATTTGTCTTCCTTTTAAAATTCGCACATTTATCTTAATTAGTATGTTTATCTTCATTTTCAATTCTAGATAAATTTTATTTTTGTTTAATTTTTAAGATGACACCCGTGAGCACAGCTGCTTGGAGAGTCTCCATCTTCAACCTTGAGTGTAGCTACACCAGCCTTACAATGGACAGATATGAGATTTTTGTCATTTTCAAAAAAATGTCTACTTTTATTTTAACCCATTTTTATAATATCTTCTTATTTTTACTTTTACCCTCAATCTTTCATTTTTTTAACTTTGACCCTCATCCACCTTCATGTTGCTTTCCCTCCATCCATCTTCACGATTGCTTCTCCTCCATCAAGCCCCAACAGATTCGCCGCCCATCACTAGCAGATCCACCATCCTCAGTCTGTCACCGCCACCGTCGTTGCATCTCATCTCTGTCCTCGTCAAGTTCCTTCAGCCCTGCTCCACCTCCATCACATTCTCCTCCATTCTCCCCGTCGCGCTATGTCTTCTCAATCTCACTGTCACGATTCGTTCGTCATCTCGGTTTCTCGTCTTCTCTTTCCTTCCGCCACTGTTCCTGTCGCCGTGTCGCATGTTCTGCGCCGTTTCTCTCCACCGTTGCATCTGTCTTCACGTTTTTTCCTCTGCCACCTTGCTTTCATACCCGTTTTTGTCCTTCACTGTCGATTTTGTCCCAGCATCGTTCACCTCTACCCCCCGTCACCAAAATCCACCGTTGTCCGCCTCCAACCCGCCGCTGGATTAAGTTTCTTCCATCCTCCATTTTTAATTTCAATTTTCTTTGTTATTTTAATTCTATTTTTGCCATGGTTGCCTCTACTGTTTGTGATAAATTTCTAGATATCTTGATGCTTTTGTCCTCTATTTTCAATTTTGCATAAACATTATTTTTGTTTTTCCTATTTTTCAGTTTTGGTGTGTTTCATTTTCATTTTTGTGATAGCTATTTTCATCCCATCTTTAATTTGTTTTGTAATTGGATTTTTCTGTATTTCAAACTTCCATTTTGATTCACTTTGTCTTCCATTTGCAATTTTTCCTAATCATTGTTTTCATTTTGATGTATTTTCAATTTTGGTTTTTCATGATTATGCTTGATTTTGGATTTTGTCATGAACGTTATCATCTCCATTCATTTTGTTCCATGATTTAGTCTTCCATTTTTCAGATTTCAACTTCATTCCATTTTAATTTCTGTCATTACCACTTTTTATTTGTTGGCTTCATTTTTTATGGATTACTTTCATAGAATCTTTCACTTTCTTCATTTCATATTTGTTGAGTCCACTTTTAATTTCATTTTTCCTTCATACTTTGTTTTTGATTCTGTCATAGCCACTTTCATATCCATTGTCAACTTGCATCGATGTTTTCATCACCATTCTCATTTCATGTTTGTTTTCTTTCCCATTTTAATTCTGCTTCTCATTGTGTTTATTTTTCTTTAATTTGTTTAACTTGTTTATTTTCATTTTACTTCATTTTCATACTCACTTTCATCTCAAGATGAAGAACAACCCACTCTTGGAAGCCTCAGAACCACAAGCCATGGAGCAAATAGCAAGTATCACCACTTCAGGGAAGTTCCCTTTCTCCCTTTACTTTTATATTTTTGTTCTTTATGATCGCATTGAGGACAATGCAATGTTTAAGTGTGGTAGAAGAATAGGATGAACAATTGTTGAAGTGTCTGTTGAAAATTTCTGCCGAACTGGTGATTTTTGCTGAAAATATTGCTAGATATATTGGATATACTTGCTGAATGATTTTGCTGAACACTTCGCTGAATACTCTTTCTTGGATGGATGTTATTTTATGGTTAGAAGAGGTAATCAGAAGAGATGAAATATGTTGAAGAATTGAATCCTTGAATCCTGACAAAATTTTTGTGTGTTGAATTTCTTTTCCTGATTTTGGTAGTCAATTTCTTTGCACTTGGTTATGTCTTGTCCTTGAAGCATAGCATTTTAAATGTCAGTTTCTCAAATAATTCATGATCAAAATGAGCACCTTTTGATTTTGTTTTCCTGAGTGTTGTGCTTATGGTTCTGACAGGGATGTTAATTTGAGTTAAGAGTTAAATTTGAAAATTTTGGCATGCTAATCTTTCAAATGAATGCCTATCAATGAAGTCTTTTGTTTAGTTTGGCAATTCATTGAATTCAGAGCTGAATGCATTATGTTCACAAGTACAAAGCCTTGTAATGATTTAAAAGTTATCATTTCCATGTTCTTTATGTAACGCCCCTATTTAGTCTTATTGTTAACTCTAATATCAAAAGATAGGTTCGGTACATTATCTTTACCCTTAATTTGATTAGTGTCTGAGCAGTTATAACATTCAATTATATTAAGTAGATTAGGTTTGGGATCTTTTGCTCAGAATAAAAACTTACATGCACAGCGAAATAAAAATACTACACTATACAACGAAAATTAAAAATCTTCATGTAATTCAAATAAATACAGGTCCAATAATTTCTATTACATGCTGATAAGTCACATCTCTGGATATACAAAGTACCCATCCATCAGAAGTTAGGAGACAACAGGTCTGTCACTCAAACTCTTGTATAAATGAAGGATGGTTCGATCCTTCAGATATTTGTTTCCCCTGTATATCCCAAATATAACTCATGTATATAGTCAACTATTGTCCTATTCTAAATCAGACCTAGCTAGGACCTAAAATAGGGGATTACAAAAATCATACTCAATCAAAAAGAGATCATACCTCGCGTACCTTTCTGGCGTCCGTATCTGATACATATTAGCACATAGATGAGAAACACAAGTTTCTCAGTAGCTCAGCAATTCATAGTTTAAAAGAAACTAATATGTACCAGGGTGTAAGCACCAAAACATTCAATCTACATCCTTGATTTTAGGTGTAATATTACACATAACTGTAAACTGGCAATCATTGCATGATAAATATAGAAGTTAACAAAGATTACATATCTTTTTAAATAACACGTATTCTTATCAGCTTAATGGTTTATTATGGAATTATCCTAGTGTTTATGCGTGTTACGTGAACACTAGGTCATGGGTGCGGAGCACCTTTGGCCACACCTCTCTAAGTCACCCGTGTGGAGCACCTTCGGCCATACCTTGTAATTTGTGGACACTCGACCACGTACATAGCGTAATCATGAGCACTAGGTCATGGGCATGGAGCACCTTTGGCCACGCCTCGCTAGGCCGCCCGTGTGGAGCACCTTTGGCCACACCTCGTAAATCGTGAGCACTCGGCCACATATAGAGCGTAATCATGAGCATAAGGTCTCGTGTGGAGCACCTTTGGCCACACCTTATAAATCGTGGACTCTCGGCCATGCATAGATCAAAATCATGAACACTAGGTCACGGGCATGGAGCACCTTCGGCCATGCCTCGCTAGGCCGCCTATGTGGAGCATCTTTAACATTTCTTATGAAAAATTCAATATTTAAGGAATAGTTTCTATTTTTTTTAGAAACAATTTCTAATGTACATTTTCTTATAAAACTCTAATAATCTCAATATTAATTTTCTTTCTTAGAAGTTGATTCCAATGTACATTTTTCTTCTAAGAATTTTAATAATTTCAATAATAATTTTCCTTTTCTTGAAATTTATACAAATGTGCATTTTTTCTTCTAAAATTTCAACAACTACAATAATAATTGTCTTTTCTTAGAATTTAATTCTAATGGGCATTTTTTTTTCCTTATAAAATTTCAATAACTTCAATAATAATTTTTTTATCTTAGAAATTAATTCTAATGTGCATTTTTTTTTCTAAAACTTCAATAACTTCAATATTAATTCATAATAAATTTTCATTTCTTGAAAATTAATTCCCATGTATATTCTCTTTCCAAAAATTTTAATATTTTCAATACTAATTTTCTCTTTCTTGGTATTAGTTCTATTGTACATTTTCTTTCTAAAAATTCTAATAATTTTCCTAATAATTTCCTTTGTTTGAAAATTAATTTCATAATATATATATATATTTTTAAAATTCTAATCCCTTCCACAATAATTTCCTTTGCTTAGAAATTAATTCCCATGTATATTTTCCTTCTAAAAATTTCAATAATTTTTCTAGTAATTTCCCATAATCACATGCATTTTTTTTAGCAATCATAAATGTTCAATAACCCTATTAATTTCATCATGAAAATAACAAGTCTACTACAATATTAAGAATAGTAAATCAAGTTAACCAAACCATTAACTAACTTTCTAAATCTAAGTCCTTTCATGATCTCAAGGAAACAATAATTTAGAGATTAGCATTAGCCACCTTCTATCTTTATCATGCAAGTTCCATTAAATTTTTTCTAAATCAAGAGTGTAGACATGGGTTCAAATTCCATGGAAGCTATATCATTAAACATGCATACTCAATCATGGAATAAGAATTTAACAAATTGCTAATCTACCTTAGAAGTGGGCTAGAGAAAATATTCTTGGCCTTTCCTTTGATTTCCTTGGTTTTCTCCTTGAGTTATTCTTTACTTCCTCCTTCCTTGATCTCTCAATTCTCCCTTGATGCCTCACCTTCTCCTTCTCTTTTCTCCCTTCTTCTTTTCTTTCTCTCCCTTCCCTTATTTTCAAGTGTGGGGATTATGGTATGTCTCCCTCTTTTTTTTCTTTCATTTCTTTATTTTCTTTTTTAGGTTGCTTGTAAATTGGTTTTCCTTCTTTTTTTCTTCCTTCCTATACATTAGGTGCATCCCACTAGCCACTAGTTTTGTACAAAATTCTACACCTATTAGATTGTTTGTTGCCTTAGTATTCCTTTTCTTGCAAGTTTACCTTTTCCCACTTCCACAAGCAACCTTAGTACATATATATATATTTAATTCTCTTCCCACTTTCCATTTCCCTTTCTTTCTTTCTTTTTTTTTTTTTTTTAAGAAAAGTATGCACACTTTTGGATATGTATATATATATATATATATTTGTACAAAGTGTACTTGCAATTACACTTTGTCTTTGCTTGCACACTTAGTATTTTCCTTTCTTGCAAGTTTAGATTTGTCCACTCTTACAAGCAACTAACCTTTACAAGCAACCTTGGTATTTTTTTTTTTTTTTTTTTCTATTCTCTCTTTTCCTCCCTCATTCACATGACACTTACACACACTTATATATTTTTGTTGTATCTCATTTTGTTTCTTACTTGGTACTTAGGCTAGGTAAATAAAAAAATCAAAGAATTAATTCTAAGCACCAAATTTTCCTTCCTTAAAAATAATTCATCTAATTAATTAGCAAGTAAGTAATTCAAACTAATTAATTAAATAACACCATTAATTTAAGCTAATTAAATTATGGGGTGTTACACTTTACCTTTTTTGCATTAGATTATATAAAAAAGAAAGAAGAGAAAAAGAGAGCATTGGTTTGTGATTTTTTTTGCTCCTTTAATACAAAAAGAATTATGAGCAATGCTAGTAGCTACTTAGAGTTGTGATTTGCTGAGTAACCGAGAGTAGGTATCACAAATATCTGCTTAGGTAGGACACTCTAAGGAAGAGTTTAAGTGCTCTAAGAAGAGGAAAATTGTGGCTAAGCTGAGTAACTGGGACTTTGTACCAAAATTATGCTTTTTCGCGTCAAAAGGCTTTGCTAGCCCTCTTTAAAAAGAAAAAATAAAATAAAACAAGGAAAAATAACTAAAAGTGAGCTAGCTAAAAGGGGATGAGAATGAGGAAATGATAATTTTTCTAATTGCTTCTACTTGGACCTTGTGCTTGATTTAATTATGCTTTATTTTTAATGTTTTGACAAATTATGCAAACTTCCTCAATGATAGGCCTAATTGTTTGACATGATAATTTTGTTTGTAAGACATGACCTCTTATCTCTCGAGTATGCTTGTTGAATTTCTTAGTTTGTTGCACTTCGGAAAAACAAAGTATAGGTGCATTCTGTTTAATGGCTTGATAACATGTTGGATTGGAATGGATCACTTTTGAGAAAGCATTTGGAAACTTTTTCATCCTTTAATTCAGGCTTGAGGGCAAGCATGGACTAAGTGTGGGGGAATTTGTTTGGTGTAGTTTTTAGGATAATTCTAGCTTGATTTTATTTCCTATTTTTATGATTTTCTGTTGATTTCATCCCTATTTCCTTCTTATTGCAGCATTCCCTTCAGTGCAACCAAATTCCTTTGGTTTCCTCCAATTTTTTCTCCTACATTCCCAACCCCCCCCTCCCCCCCACCAGGTGGGCATGGCTTATACATGAGCACAATGTTGTGTTTAGAAAGTCAAACTTAGTACTTTTTGATAATATTCTCTCTCCTGGACAAAAAAAAGTACGTGCATTTCTAGAACTATGAAGGTTATAAAGTAGGGTATTTCAAACCCTAATAAGGAGGTTCTACACACAGAGGAGGCGCCGATCTTCACGACTTCGGATCTTCTTCTCCTTCCTCTCTCCCAGGAGAGAGCCTCTTCTTCTCCAAGGGTGAATAGAGCTAGAGTTTCAGATCTAGACAGCTTTGGGTTCTTTCTTCTAGTCATGAGTGGCTAATTTCTTTTATTTTCTAGTTAGGATATTGTAGTTCTGGATATATGAGGCTATGAGGAAAATTAGGTTTGAATTGATTTTTGTTCAAACAAGTAAATTACGATTTCTGAGTTTTAATTTAATGAGCATGTTTATACCAAGTTTATAGGGCCCATTTTCTTTGTATATATATTTATCTACTGTTAACATTGTTGCTAGAACCTGTAATTGTTCAGTAACTAATGTTCAAGTAGCATTTAGTGAAATGTGTTTATACATTTTCCATGCATTTGACTAGGAAATTGTGGTTTAGATTCCAATTAAGTAGGACGTTCCACTGAATCTCTCTATACTGGTGTGTCACTTGAGAGCTTAATGCAGTTTTTAGCTAAACTTAAATATATGTTTTAAAAGGCTAGAAATTAAGGAGAATTGATGAATGTTTCTCATTTCCCTAAATTAGGTAGAAACTCAACAATGTTTGATTGTTGTGCCCAGTTTACTTGCTTGTTACAGAATATAAGTCCGATGATTAGCATGAAATCTAGAATTACATAATTTCTAACTAGGAATCTTTCTATTTAGTTTACTTGTTTTCGCTCATTTAGTTTAAAATTTTATTTGCATTTTAGCTACTTGAACCACAATCAAACCCTCCCCCCCCCCCACCATCTATTTTCTGTTAGTTTCTTTCTTTATTGCCACTGGTTGTTGAAAAGAAAAGTAATTCTTCAGTCTCTGTAGGATTGACTTTGCTCTCACTATTCACAAATCAATTTAGTGAAGTAGAAAATTTATATTTGTTGGTTTCGACACCCAACACTTACTGGGTGGTTTGATTTGGAATGAAGCCAATAACCAGTGAGATGAAGAATGTTGGTAACCAGATAACTAGGAGACACTCTAAGAGTATAAGGGTATGTTAAGACTATGGGTATGTTAAGACTAGAAGGGACAAGTTCCCATGCTCTCAATTTATGAATGGATGGCCTAAGTGCCTACAAGTTGTTTATGATATATTAATTCTTACCCATATCTTATTGTATGTCCACACTATTCTGTTCTAATGTGAATTATGTGAAAATTGCCTATGGCATTACTTGTCTAGTGTGTTTCATTGTGCATGGCATGACATATACTTCTTAGCATCCAATTTTTTTAAAATGTGATAAAGAATGCATGTTTTTTTGTATTATTCACGGTTGGTACCATCAATGGTAAAGTTCAATGGTATACTTGATTATTGAGTTTCAAACTCATATGTACATAGATGTATTCAGATGATTAGGTGGAGGTCAAGGTGGAGTTTTATGAGGTGCCCAGGATAGGGTATTGCATTATTGTGGGTGGAGTCCTCATATGGATCACCATAGGACCGCTTGCTCCCCAGCAGATTAAGACAACAGTTAAAGTAGTTTTCTTTTCTTTTTATGTTCCCACTCTCGAACCCTTAGCCTGTTTTGCCATGGCTATTGGGTAGGTATATGATGTATAAAAAGAGTGGGAGTATTGTCTGCTGATGTATATGAGAATGTGTATAGAATAGATATATGATGTTAGGAGTACCTTATAACCCATAACGAGTTAGATCTTACAAGGTAAACATGGATTACATGCTTGAGTTAGAAAACTAAATTAAATTTTTATAATTCTAAAAAAAGACACTGTATTTAAACTTATTGTAATATAAATAATAAATCAAATTGATCTTTTCTTCTTTGTGCCTTTTTTTTATATATATATATAATCAAATTCATCTTTTCAATGGCCCAATTTCAACCTTCATGAAATGAGAAATCAGTCATGCTGTCGTGCTGCCACGAGCAAGATATTCAAGTCCCTTTTGCTCATCCGATAAAATTGGAAGAACAAGATATTCACAAATTGAAATCAATAAAGATATAAAGTAAACAATATCTTCCTACAATATAAGGTCTATTTACAAATCATGCCCTTCCAATGGGAAAACTGTAACGGTCATGATAAATTCCTAAATTAATGTCCACAAGCTTCTTATAAACCAAGCCGCTATGAATAGACTTGAAAGTATGTCGACACTTGAAGACTGACATCTGATATTCCATTCAGTCTGAAGACATTCAAAACACAAATTGGGTGCTATCTACTCAGTGACCCAACCATGTTAGCCTCTGCAACTGCTGGTGTAGTAGGCCCATTTTCTTCTACTTTCCTTTCTCTAGTTTGCCTGTCAGATTTTCTCCAGCAGTTTCTTGAAAGATGCCCTTTCTTGCCACAAACATAACAGACGATAATCTTGCCATTCATTTCTAGCTTATAACTCTGGCCATATATACTGGAGTGCTTAATGTCTGCCCCGCTTGATCCAAATTTTTTGGCCTCATGATAGCCTAGAATATTATTAGAAGGCTCACCCATTTGATTGACTTGATTGCGAGATTCTTCCTCTGTTCTTAAACGTTCCATCAACATCCAAAATGGTAGATACTCCTCACGCATTAGCTTGATGCAAACGTCCTTCCAAGATGGGGGAAGCTTGGAAATGATGACACTCACATGGAAGTTCTCGTTGAAGAACATTCCAGCAGCAACAACAGAGTCTGCAATGGTATTGAATTCTTGGACTTGCTCAAGAAGGGGTTTTTCATCAACCATCTGAAACTCAATGTACCTTTTTACTTGAGATCTCTTGGTTCCAAATTCCTCGTATAGATAAACAAACTTCAACTCTTCCCATAGTTCTTTAGCGGTCATCTTTCTATTTGCATACTTATTAAATAGATGATCAGATAAATAGCACAAGATGTTGCGATGACACATGAAATCATCATTCATCCACCTCTTTTCTGCTGCCCTGGCTTCAGCAATTTCTTCAGCACTTGCATCTGGTCCTGATGTGGAATTTGGGCATAGTTCAGTGAGCACATATGCAATCTTCAATTGCTTCAAGAGTGATTGCATCTGCTGAATCCAGATATGGTAATTTTTCCCATCAAAACGGCCAATCTCAATAGGGACAGGTTCGGAAGGGGCAGCTTCAAGAACTGGGTTCAGCACATCTCCATTTTGCTTACCATGAACCTCAGATCTACATCATATTGATTATATGCTCAGATTAAACCCACATATGGACATACGCTTTTATTGATGCTCAGAAGTAACTTTATTATTATTTTTAATTCTAGCTACATGCTTTCCTTTTGGCCCAAAAAAAAAACAATTGAATTTCGGATGAATGCTTCCATTTCTCCAATTAAAATTCAAGCATAGCTTCGTAAGATATGCAGTCAGTAAACTATGAACAAGCAGAAAAAAGAAATTTAAACAAAAAAAAAAAAAAAACCTTTCTTCATATCTTTGGTTTACTTTACAGTTTACTTACTACCACAAGTAGATAGATAACATTTAGTAAGTGGACATCCTAACTTTCCAAGCATATGGAAACTTAAGATATTTTAATTACATATAAAATAAAAGGAGAACTCAAGGTCAAAACATGTTTTCACTCAAATATCTTATAACTTAAGTTTACAGAATTTTGAGAAATTAGAAATCCAATTACCAAGAACCAACTAGTGATAATATGAAATATGAAGTAAAAAATTTTCATGTTGTCAAGGATTTCAAAATTTAACACTGTAAACTTACCTCATCTTTGCTTCCATCTTTGTAATTGCTTCCTCTATAGCAGGGACACTTTTCTTGAGGGAAGACCATTGTTCTGTCGGCAAACTTATCCCTAAAATCAGCAGTATAAACAAAAGATGTATTTAATTCAGTTTAGTCAAGCAAAACTATTGTCCAAAAAAACCAAAAAATAAAAGTCAAGAAAAACCAAGTTGAAGGGCATTAAACTAAATAGACATCAGCTAGTGCAAACAACCATAAATAATATATTTTATGGTATAAAATCAAATATAAGCTAAAGTAGCTCTAGCAATTCATCAAAGTGAGACTAGCTAAATGATACTCCATAAGAAATGTGCCCTTCGCAAAGGATCTGGCAATCTGTTTGCTTCTTTTTGATATTATTATCTTCTTCTTGGCTTCTTCCAATGTACCCTCTTCCAGTCGAAAGTCCCAATGGAAAGATGATGGACCCCCCATTAAAAAGGCATATATGAGGAGAAGAAAATATAAGGATGGAGAGCCCAGCCCAATTAACAATAATATCAGTGTTCACTGTAGAAAGAAAAGAGGGGCAGAGATGGAAATTGAGAAAGTGGGAGAGAACCTGCCCTCTCCAACGTCAGGCAACCTATTTTACATTTTCTGCTATTGTTTTGCTATTTTTCTGGCTTTTGATGCTCTGTACTGTGTTCTATTCTGTACTGGGCTGTGTTTATCTTTCCTTTGTACTGGATTACTTAACTGAATGTGGTGCTGTTCTATATTTAGTGTGTTCGAGGTTATTGAGCAGTATTTATATATTTCTACTCTCTGTTTTAGTGGCTGTTGTGGTTTGTATAGTGATATTTGAGCAGGTTCTATCAAAAGATGAATTAACTAATAATTTGCAAGTTCATAATACAAATCTACAATTTAGTTAGATTTTGACTTGTATATTATTACTGTTATCTCCACTTATAATTTTACTAAAAATAGTACTAAGGTTGATCTATTGATCAAAGTTGTTAGGTTTGACATCCTAGTTAGAATTGGATGAAGTATGGTAAGATACAACCATTTTTTACCAAAAAGATATTAAAAAATTAGATAGTAATATAAAATTTTAAATAAGCATGAAACTATTAAAATCACACCAAATATCAATAAAACCAGTAATAAGTTGTCAATATTACATAATTTCATACATAAACACAACTTCTAAATCACCGAAGTTACAGAATCCACACTTTCAACTTAGACAACAAAATAAAATATTGAATATATCAACATCATCATCTTCCATGGAACTTAGAAGGACTCTAATTGGTCTATAAATTTTAAATCAAATATATAGATTTTTAATCAACATTTATATCAATTATGAACATAACAGGACAGAAAAAACAGAACCAGCATAATGCAAGAAAAAAAAAAAGAAAAGGGAACAGCAATTGAAATTGGAAACAGATGACAGAACAGCAAAAAGAAAAGCATTAAACACAAACAAATAAATAAAAAAAGAACCAGGGACAGCAGCTTCTGCTTGAGAGAAGCTTGTGAGAACCGAGAATAATGAGAACAGAGGAGCCGAAACTGGAAAACAAACCAAGATGCTGCTGTATTTTGGAGTATTGTTCGATGGAAAAACAAGCCAGGGAGGGAGGACGCTCACAATGGACAGGGCTTTCTGGATCTCAATGAAGAGAAGGGTTTCAAAACCCTTAAACCAAATCGCATCATTTTGGAAGGCCAAAACATGGTGTCTAGGCCTTCCAAAACGCCGTGTTTTGGTCCTTTTTTTTTTAATTAATTACACTCCCTTCCCTTTAAAAATTAAAAAACCTATAATTTTGTCTATTTTGACCAAAATACCCTTAATACTAATATTAATTTCAAAAAAATTATAGTTTATTAAAAAAATACATTTTAAAAGTTATTACTTAATTATAATTTATTTTAAGTTAAAAAATAATAAATTTAATTTATTTTAAGTTTTAAATAAATAATTTTTTATATTAGATAAATACATATTTAATTATATAAATAATACATATAATGGTATTTTGGTCAAGAGGGATGAAATTGTAGGTTTCTCTTAACTTTTAGGAAAAGAGACTGTAGGTTGTCAAAATAGAGGAGAGGAAAGTGTAATTTTAGAATCTCTTAAAAGAGAGGAGTGTAATTTACTCTTTAAAAAAAAAAAAAAAAACAGAAAAGTTTTGGGCTTCTCAAGGTTGGTGGCATCACAACATCCCACGATCTTGCTGCGACCCCACTAGATTCCAACCCTCCATGGGATCAACCAAGGTTTTTTCCTGAAAGATTGCAGGATAGTAAGATCCTAGTATCTTGCAAGCAATCTTAACAACATTGCTACTGTTATAGAATAGCATTATATTACTCCCTTGTGTAAAGGAGACATGGTTATTAGATTGTTGTTCCATTTCTGAAAGGAAATGCACCAAACATACATACACACATGCACTACTTGCCATTTTCTAGGGCCCATCTTTCCCAATATAAACATACACACAGACTCACAATAACAAAAGAAGCAAAAAAGGACAAAGATATTTTCTCATTGTAAGACCACCTTTACATAGTATATTATGATAGGTTGTCAACGGAGAGCTTGAGCCTCCAACCATTGGATCATCTCAAAATTCATAAGATTGTTTCAAAATTTGTGAGAAAAAAAAATTTATAACCAGACACAGATATCAAGACACAATCAGATGACTAAGAGCTCAAGCTCCAAAGAACTTGACCTTTCCATATGGTTACCCTATTAAGAAGTAAGAACTAGATTTGTTGTCTAGTCAAATCACAAATCAGAAGGCATATTTCCAATTGGTAAATAACATAGAATCATAAGATTCATGAAAAAATTGAAATGTCTTGAAATATATCTCTTTTACTATAAGAGAATGAGTTGTTTACATATTTAGTTTACCAAAATTACCTTTCTTTTTTTTCAAATTAATGTCTCTTAAGTTGGGTCTATTTGGGATATACACAATTGTTTAGTTTTTTTTCTCTAACAGTTGCAACTTTTCTTTAATAACTCATACCCTTCAAAGACACGCCTATTCACTAATGACTTTTCATATAAACCAATGTCTCTTAAGACTCACCCTTTAAAGACATATTCATTCATTAATGACTCTCCAAAGAAGAACAGAGGGAAGACCTCTTGAAAAAAAGCTGAAGAAAGGAAGCACTAGAATTAAAAAAACCAAAAAAGGAAAACATATTAAGGGCCTGTTTGATTGCAATTTTTAAAAATGTTTTTGGGTTTTAAAAACAAGAAAACAAAAAAACCTGTTTGAATAACTGTTTTTGACAGAAAACAAAAAAAAAGAATATTTGTTTTGAGAACAGAAAACACAAAACAATTAAAAGATGTTCTGAACTTCAGTTTTTTAAAACAAAAGAAATACAGAAAATAAGTCTTTTTATTAATAACATATATGTAAATACATGAAAACAATACTAGTATGAATTCTCAGACCTAATTTTATAAAATAGTTCTAAAAAATAAAAGAACAAAACAACGTTCAAATAAGCTCTAATTTGTGAATTTCTTCCCTTCCCTTCCTCTCTAGTTGTGTTTATTAATTTGTAAATTTTCTTCTTTTTCTTTCTCTCTATTTGTGCTATCCTTATTTTATAAGAATCAAGTTGATATTTATTAGCAATATTTAAGTACTTTTGTAATAAGTATATATAATTTTTCATTTAATACATATACAAAACTGGGGAAGAATAGTATAACAATTGTCTTTCTAGTTTCCACCTGATAGTATTAGTAAAATATGACAAAAATTATATACTCCAAATAGACCACTTATATCTCACAAATATCACACTAGACTTCTTGGATTACCACTTTTTCTAACAATATCAATGCCTTTGTTCTATTTTGTGTTGAGTATTCAGGTCAAACATTTCATAAATGTGTCTTTATTATCTCATATATATAATATATTCCTTCCAATAATTTTATTATTATACATTTTAGGAACTAAAATTGATTTTTAAAATAATATTTTTTATTATTAATTGCTAATAAAAAAATTAGACATGTGCAACTCATATGTTCTCTACTAGTAATATAAAATATGCATATACAAAATACTCAAAATAAAATATTTGCACCAATAATTATGTTCATAAATCATAAATTCCATAATGATTTAAGACCTTAAGAAAAGTAAAGGTTGAAGAAAAAGGATTAAAAGCCTATTTTAATCCCAAAAGTATATTTAAGATTTCATATTGGTAATAAAAGTATTTCTTGTTCCAAATAAATCCATAAATTTGAAAATATATCAAATAAATCCAAAAGGCTAACTCTATTAGTTGACTTCTGTTAAAAAATGATATGGCATCTGTAACCCAAACCAATTGACATAATGGTGGGTTGGATTGGCTTAGCAGGTTGGCCATTTTTTCTAAAATATATATATATACATTTGATTTTCACTAAGATAAGACATATATATATATATATATATATATATATGACTTATAGAGATACAAATGGTTTTTCACCTCTATAAGTACTAATATGAACTGATATCATAACCATGTCATGATATCTAAATTGCATATGCTATTTTAAATACTTTCAATTTATCTTACCATTTCTCTACATTGTGTGAAGAGACCATTAAATGAGGATAATTGATATATATGAAAAATTGGAAAAAAATTTCAAAATGCACAACATAAATACTTAACATATACATTATTAAAATTAAATAAATAAATGCTTCGAGTTGAACAAGTTGGTTTAGGTTGGAATGGATTTTCTTCAACCTGTAACTTGAGCCATTAGTAGCGGGTTGAAAGAAAATGGACCTAAACCAATCCACCAACCCAATTGTGCGGATTGGGTTAGACTTGACAGGTTGATGGATTAACCCAACCCAATGAACAACCCTAGGGCTTAGGCATCTAAGGTGGCATTTTTGTATCTATGTGGCACTTATTTCATTAATTTAGCATCCCAATCAGCATTTTATCTTCTCTTTCAAAATTTCTCTCTCCATCTTCCTCCTCTACACTTTTCGCATAGTAGATATGCACATCCTTTGCACCTTTTGCCAATAGCAATGAGGGACAATTGCATCTGCACTTCCTCTTCTCTTTGCACTTCCATTCCAACTGCAAGTAGGTGCCACCTAGGAAGCTGTTTCCTAGGACTAGGGCAATTTGTTTGGTTAAGAGGATATCGACATCGACAGGAATGCCTAAAAAGGTATGATTACCTTGGAAACAACACCCAAGAACAAATGTCAGTTATGTTATGTTGAGAGGGAAACTTCTGTATAGCTTTTTCTAACCTAAACTTTAAAGAGTATGTTCTGACCTTTTTATTGCACTTTTTTAAAAAAGAAATGAAATAGTCTTAATTAGTGATTGGGTCAAGAGGTAATTATTAATTCAACAATGCAAGCTGCTGCAGATTGACTATCTTGGACAAAATGGGAATCAGAATTGCATGATTCTAAGATTCTGGCAATGATTCCTGCACCTGATCAATTTGGCCACAGATCTGTATCGATGAACATCTGAATCGAAGCATATCAAGTGACTTGAATCACAAATCACTAGATACTGATAACACTACTAAGAACAACCACTATATGAATGTTATTAGGAAAATCACCCTCTAAGAACATTCTAGGTTTAACTTTATGCTCAGACCATCCTTGGTGATAAGTATTAAAGGAATTTATGCATTTATATCAGTTGAACAAGAAAAAAGAAACAGATTTTTCTTGTTAACAGTTTGGTGTATTACCTTACGAGCAGATTTAAAATACATCCACAGTATAATGAAACACTACACTCCAGCGGGAAATAATCCAAGCAGTAGAATTGGTGAGACTAAGAGCTAAGTGAACATTACAAAATTGATAATTAACATATGTAATTACCTTTAGCAGTAGGAAGTTGTTTTCCATCTTTATGATAATATTCCCTAATTGACACAAACTTTTTCCCTCTAAAATCTTGAACCACCACGTTCCTCCTTGTCGATAGCTAGATCAAACAAATAATGTCTTCTAAGACCCAATGGCCAGAACAAATAGTATAGAACGGCAATAAAGAAACTTTCAGAAAAACCTATTATAGTAAAAAATGAATCTAAATACTAAATCATGACGTCAATTGTTTTTCCTGAGTTTTTCATCCCTGCAAGATCCTTGTTGATGACACGCAACGCATTGCACAGCACATGACAACATGCAATTGCTGTGCACATAATTATGTAACTTAAAAATATAAAAGGGAAGTAAAACAAGAAATGCTATAAGATATAAGATAACGTAACTCATCTAAAAAAACTTGTATAAACTCCAGCAATAATCCAAAACCCAACTGTACTAAGCATAAATTATAAATGTCATTCCCTAGATTTAAACTCACTGAAACAGAAATTTATCAATTAGCTCTTAAGTTCATAATCTTAACAAATCATAATTGAAATCTATCAAATAGTTCAGAACTTCACAATCATAACTATCATAATTCATAAATGAAAACTTTTTTGTCATCAATTCTAACTTCTAATAGAAACTAAGAAGTAGAGATTGTAAATTATTAGAAAAGCCTCACTCTTACAAGAGAAGAAAGAAGGGAGAACAAAAAAAAAGCAATTGATAAAGGGAGATGTTAAAGAAAGGGAGAGAAATAGGACAGAGATTCAATATAACAATAATTTAGCAAAAACAGAAAGCAGCTCCTAAACCTAAAGTACTTTGTGGCAAGAAGGGCTGTGAAAGAAACGTCTTGGAACTGGAATTAGAGCTAAGGGTTGGAAAAATCACCAATAATCATATGGTGCGTGCCAGTGTGCCATATCTGTGACGTAGCCGAGTGTGCCATGGGCAAGAGCACCTTAATAACAGCTAGCTATTACACAGCATAAATGTTATGTATACTTTGGCAGGACAGAACAGTGGACCCAGGATTGGGCTCTCCTACCCCATTAATTGGTAGAAACACAATGAAGGACTAGCCCTCTCCCTTTAAACGCAGAGGTCCTGCCTAATTATTAACATATAACTAACAACGAATATACCATAAACTATTATACAAAGTTAACTTTCTTGTCTTTTCCCTGAATTTTTCATGGAAAACCCTCAAAATTTAAGGCTTTCAGATGCTTCATTACTTACATTTATCAAGAAGAACTAGAAGATTACAGAGAATAGAGGAAAACAAAAAACTTAATTTCAATTATTTCTCTACTCTACTATATTCCCAATTACATTTGAATTAACAGCAAAAAACAATTCAAACTTCCCTATTCTTCTTAAACGTTTTCGGGGAAACCAACCAGATATCGAAGATCTCACACTCACCTGGCAAATAACGCGGTCCGAGTCCTCCTTAACCTCCTTAGTCGGCTTCACCTCCTGCTCTTCCTGCACCACCTCTCTAGTCTCTTCGGGAGCACTTGGTTCAGACGCTTTGTCCCCCCCATCTTCTTCCTCCGCGATAGCGAGAAGATAAGACTCCACCACGTTTCTCACAAACTGCCTGTGCTCGGAGTCAGAAAGATCGATCCCGAGCCGCTCCGATGCCGCGACTCGAATCGTGAACTCTGTCGTTTCTTCAATGTTGGAATTCTTCAGTATATCCGTCACCGTTTCCGCGATTTTCCGTCGAGTTTCGGATTCCATTACGGCGCACAGGATGAAAATTTATCGGAACAGCTCAAAAAATACAACGGTGAAGATGCAGAAATCCTGGAAAATGTTGTTTCAAGGCAGAGAAAATTTTTGAACATTTCGACGTTATGGGGTTTTGAGTTTGAGCCTTGAGGTGATATTCAAGTATTTCCCGGCGACGCAACGTGTCGATTGGCGTTGTAGAGAAAGTAATGTTCCACCAAGATTTGAACTCGGGTAACTGGATTCAAGAGTCCAACGTCCTAACCACTGGATAAGTAATATAACATGTGTTTAGAAATTCTAATGAGTTCAGCTGAATGGATTGTCAAAGATAGTTGATAGTTTTGTTAACAAAGTTTAACAAAACATTACTCGAAGTTAAATAATAAGGATCAAATTAAAAATTTATAATTTTTTAAGACTAGAAGCTAAACTTTTAGTTTTCTTGTAGAAATGTCTCGAACAAGTTAAAATAACAGAGCGCCATAGAAGCCCCCAAACTGCTTGATATAGCAAAATTACCAAAATACTTTTAAGATTGTTAAGATACTTTACCAGACTCTACCATTACTCAAGGTACACATTGACATGCTTAGAAATGCGATCGGTGTGACAAACGAAACACCAAAAGGCAAATGCGTGCACCTCAAGTTTAGGAACTAGGATCTTCACATGTCAACCCTAATCAATTTCTCTTGAAAGCTCTAGACCGAAGAACACACGTGTTCTTAGGTCTAAGAGACTTATAGTATAGCCGAATTGGTTTCGCTAATAATATGTCACCACATAGTATATCAATCACTTCGATTGGACTTAGGGTAGCCAAATCCTTGCAATCGGCTTTACTTAATTTGTAACAATTTCTCCCATTTAAACAACTATATAAAAACCTTCCTTGGCCACCCTCAAATACAACATTTTCGATACTCTCACTTACAACCTCATATTCTAATTTGACCATCTAAGATGCATTAGGAAAGTCATATCCTTTTTTGCATTCTTATTTTAGGTTCATCATCCTTCACGGTGTTCTTGTCCATGTCGAAGAAAATCAATATTTAATTCTCATAAAATAGTATTTGAGAGAAATATAAGTCAAAATTGATGTTGGGAGATAATTGAGAAAGATGATGTAAAAATAAAATATAATATAAAAATCAAATAGTTTTTCTAAAAGTTAATTAGTTTTAATTTATAAATATTTTTTTAAAAGTAAAAGTAGAATTAATATACTTTTTTTACTTTTAAAAGAGTTTTACTTTTTTATTTACTAGAAAAAAAATATTTCTACTACAATTAATGAAACATCTTATTTAGATAAAAAATATAAATTCATATGTAAATATTTTTAATAAAAAATGAAAGCATTTGTTTTGTAATATATTTTTTTAATTTTTGAAAATTTTAAATTATATTTCAATAAAAATAAAAGCACTAATTTTTTTCTAAACACTTATTTTGCTTAAAATATTTGTTTTCTAATGACAGTAGAACATTTTTTTTAATAAATAAAAAAACTAAAAAATTTTAAAAAGTAAAAATAGATGGAAAAATTATTTTGTTTAAAATAATCTTATGTTTGCTAAAAATTAATTAATTATTATAGTTATTTTTTAAATTTTATGTATACTTTTTATTAAAAATATTTATTTTTCAATAATTTAATTTTTTCTATTTTTATTATTTTATATGAAATTTTATAAAAAAAAATTAAAATAAAAATGTATAACTCTTAGGTAAACTTTTAGTAATGTAAATTAGATTTTGAGTTACAGTAATAGTGTGAAAAAGTAATAAAAAAATAGATGCATCTTTGGCCCATCCCTCATGCTTACAAAGCAGGGAGCACTGAAGCACAAAAAAATGAAAAATTTACTACTAGTGTCATGTGACACTTGTAATGTAACAACGGGAAAGATTCGAAAGAGTTTTTAAAGGATTTTAAAAGATAAAACTTGATTTTAATCCTAATCCCAAACAAACGAAGACTGACACGTATTTCGAGGATAATGACTGGACATAGAAGGTCCTTTGAAGCCAGAAACATAATCAAACAGAAAGAAATGTAATCCGGCGATCAGAAACTGACGGAAGGAGTTTCGTGCATCACTTTCGTTGACAGAGGCCAAGACTTTCGCATGGAAATGCGTGCCAACGTATGGAAGGATGCCGACACCCTAAAAGATTCCCGGGTGGCCTGGGAAAAGTCGGGATCGCCCCTGGAGGCTTTAAATTACGCGAACTCCTGCCATTTCTCTCATTCCACTCTCTCTCCTCACCACACTCTCTCTCTCCTCTCTCTTTTCTCTCTCCACTTTCCTCCACCGTGAACAGCCGCCACAGCCACCGTGGGCCGCCACCAAGGGTACCAAACGATAGCCCTCACTGCCCACAACCACCAGCAACTAACCACGGCCGCCGGAGTCGCCGAAAAAACGTCATTTTTCCCCTCCATCGCTCGAAATTTCCCCAGCTCGAATCGCCGCCGTCCGACGCCGTTGACCCTCACTGCTCCCACCACCGTGTAGCCCGAGCCCGGCTTCTTCCTCGAGTTTCGGCCGTCGAAGGAGGCCGGACGCTCGGATCGAGCGTAACGCCGTCCGCTGCGTAAGAAGCTTCGTGGTCGAAAACACCGCCAAACGGTAGTGAGCCGTGCCACCACCGTATTCAGACTCCTGGGCTTGCGGGCTTCACCGTGGTGTGATTTTCGAGGCAAACCGCACCTCCTCGCTGTGCGCCACCGTACGCCGCCGTCGGAGTTTACGGGCGTGCATCCCGAGAAATCGAGACCACCGGGACGTAGAATTCCATCATCCGAGCACAGTGGTAAGGTCCGTTTTCCCAAAAACTAATGTTATATGACTGAAATGGCTGCCGAACGTAATTAGGCAATTAATTAACCTAGGTAGCGTAAACCGAGTTTAGGATTGAAAATTGGATGGCGTGATGAGCCCAAATGTCTAATTTGATGTCCAGAAATTAATCGACTTCGGCGAGGCTGCGTGGAATTTTGAAGTGATTTAGAGCATTCAGAGACCAGGTAGGATAATTTACACTTCCCGAACTCTAGAATTGATTTAGTGAATACCTGACTGATTTAGACGACTTGTATAGATTTGCGTGCTGCTTTCGATGGGATAAAATTGCATGCCTGTGTGCTGAAAACCCTAATTGCATGTTAGACACCTTGTTTATCGAGTTTAGATGCCTTTAGGATGGATTTACTTAGGGTTGGGTACTTGATAGCGGTATGGGACGTAGTTAAGTATCCCTCGCACAAGAAGCTTTTAAGCGAAACTATTTTTATCGATTGCTTTGTCTTGAGTTAGGGATTGCGCGTTAAACCAGGACGACCCTAAGAAAGGTTTAGGGAGTATAAGGGTGGATAACCTACACGGGGAAATGTTGTGATTTAGGCGTGATACCCTAGAACCTTGAGGAATAGCCGACCGAGTGCATGTGAGTTCGAATAGACTGTATGAGGATGAGAATTGACGTATGTGCACATGCTAGGGGATGCCCTAGATGTTGATTCTCACCCGGTCCTTGAGTGAGTGATTGGTGTTACGGATCACACTCACAATATAGGCTTGATTCGGGTGATTGGTGTAATGGATCACACCCAACGATAAGAGAGGTATTCTCTCTAGACTACGTGCAATTAGAAGATGATTTAGATTTGGTTACAGCGGATTTGTAGCCAACGTGGATTGAGAGACACAGGGCATGAGATTTTACTTGATTTTGATAATTGATTTTAAAAGAAAATGGATTTTCTGATTGTGATATATTGCCGCAATTTCCATGTGTTTAAACGATTTTAAAGATAAGGTATTCCACTGTTTTCGAATTGATTTCGGGAAGACGATTTCGGTGTTCACACCGCTGAGTATTCAACTGGTTTTCGAATGATAATTGATTTGTAAATTATTCTACTGGGATTCATATCTCATTAGGTTGTTTACTCAGATGAACAGGGACAGGGGCAGGAGCCCAGACGATAGCCGAAGCTGACTTGAGGATAGACGGAGAATGATTAGCTTAGGCTTGAATTATTTGTATATATACTTTGATGATGATGTTATTTAACGGATTCTGGTTCTTGTAAATTCTGTATGGACTAGACTAAATGTACATATAACGTTTTAGATAGTATGTATGGATTTTAGTGATGGATTGATGTTGCTGTGTATGGATTTATATTAGTTATGTTTACTGCTGTTGTTGGATTGGCTGTTGATTTATAAACAGGTGATTCTGTATTTGGGATATGATCAATTTACAGAGGAAACTCTGCCGGATTTTCGGTAGAATCTACCGCTGCAAATTTATGGATTTGAATTGAAATGTGTATGAATGTATGACGTGACATGTATATGAGTCTTAGATTTCATCCCAGAATTATTATTGATGATGTACGTATGCGTATTTAGTTAGCTGCGTGTGAATCAGGGTTGAACGGAATCCGAATGGACAACGGAGAATCTATTTGGGTTACGCTCAACCAAAGAGCGATCCCAGACGTTCCCACATAGGGAATAAACATTCAGAATACCCCATATGCTTCCGCTAATCAGATAAGCATCACGTATGACGTATTAGGGGGTCGTTACATATAACACCTAACTTTTATAAGTATTATACGTATACTAACTTTATAGAGGCAGTGTGCTATTATATTGTTACTTTCTTTATTTACTCAAGTTCAATTTTTAATTATTACCCAAGATCCTTCAATTAGTCGAGTTGGTTTAGGGTTAATTTTAGGTATCTCACTTGGCACTCTAGCTTCAGCAAAAGTATTAAATTACCAACTTCATACATCTAGACAGAAGTTTAACACACACACACACACACATATGCATCCATTTAAGTATATACATTACCAAAAAAAGAAACATTCATCATATCCACTATATTGATCCACTAGGGCTCCTATCTCACACTACTACTTTATAAATCGACCAGCTACATGGATGATGTCTACCTCCATCTCCATCATGATATTAAACCTAGTCATCTAGATATATCATTGCACAGGTGAGATAAAAATATTAGTAATAAAGAGAAATCAAGTTAAATAATATTGTTGAAGGCACTAGATGTGAGAAATAAAAAAAACTCTTGCATTCAATTCATAGTTCATAAACATGCCACGTCATGTATTGGAAATGCATATTAATAACAATAATTCATGTCTTTTATAGGTATGCTTGTAACATCCGCTCCTTTTATTTATGAGAGATATTTGCTAGTTTTTAAATAAGTTAAATGCTTGTTTTTGTTGCATTAGATTGCATGTAGTTGCATTAGTGGGAAACTAAATTGAAAAGAAAAGAGTGGGAACCTAAATGAAAGAAAGAGGGTTGGTGAGGAAAGTTATGTAGGCTTTCAATACTCTAGGGTAGCAAACTATAATTTTAGCTAAAAGAGTTATTGTAACTACTAGATTTTTGAAACTTGCCGCCAATGGTGTAGGGGTAAAATGGTAATTTGGCATATGGCTGGAGAAATTATCATTTTGAGCCAAATGATTAAAGAACCAAGATAAAGGTTGCAATTTTTGAACCACCTATAAATAGGTGAAAATATCAGCTCCCTTTCCTTATCCACACTGAGAGATGAAATTTAGAGAGAGAAAGAAGGGCGTTTAGAGAGAGAAGCTAGTAAAGGTAGAGATTTAAAGTAAGAATTGCAATAGAAAAGTTTAGAACGGTATCTAATATCATATACACACACCTTTTGTCAAGAAGTAAGGTAGCAAACAACCTAATCCTCTCTATTTCAAAATTTATTGTTCATGTGCTGAAATTTATAATTTTCATGTTATTTAAGCTAAAGAGGAAGTAAAAATCACATTCTTGATGTTTTTAATTGCTATTGGGTGTTTAAAATTGCATGGATTAGTTTCTAGCCTTGTCATTGAGTTTAGGGTAGGAAAGAGTCCATTTTTTCACAACACAGGAGGTGAAAATCGACTTATAGGGGTTTAAAGGTCAGCTTGTAGCTTACTGCCAAGTAAAGAGACAAAAAGAGAGTAAGAAGTTGGCCACCAAAAGGCTACAAGTCGACTGCCTCATTTTGGACTTGCATTTCTAGGCTCAAGAACATGAAAGTCGACTTCTAGGCTATGTTTTCTAAGGTAATTTTTGATCCTTTTTGACCCTCAAATCATATGTTTTAATTCCAAAACAAACATGGACCCTTTCCATACTTTAAAGCTAACAACATACTTCAATTTCAAAATATTTTAGGCTAGAAACATCTCAAAATCATGGCTTTCATACTCTTGGATGAAAGAAAAAGCATAACCCATTTTTAATCTCATGATTTCTAGTAATCAAACCATATGCATGCATAAAAGGCACACATACAACATTTAAATCACAGAATGCAAGATTACCATCTTCTTAAAAATAATTAGAATCACTGATCTGGTCATTCTCATAAAAATATGCAAACATGGGTTTTTTCAAACAAAAAGGGAGGATGAGATTTCTACTTGATTACCTCTCTTCCTTTGGTGATTTCGTGTGTCTGAGTGGTCTAGGTGTCTCCAAGGTTTTTCCTCCAACAAAATCCCTTGATTCCCTTTGAGTTCCTATCTCCAATCTTCCCTTTTCTCCTCCTCTCTCTCTCTTTTCTCACACACTCTCTCTAACTCTAGCTTCTCTCTCTAAACTTAGAGTTTTTGTAGCTTCTCTCTCTCCTTCAACCTATTTAGATGTTAGGTTACTTCCAAGGGAAGATTTTTAATTGGTCCCTAGGCCAATTTGCAATTTAAGGAATTCATAGGATATTTTATCCTTTAGCACTATTCTTAAGCTTTATTTTCCCAAAAATCCCATTTGTATTTATTCTTTAATTATTTTATTTCTTATCCTTTGGGAAATTTTTCCTCAATATGACACTCTGTGGCATTCAAATTGCCATATTGTGCCACTTATAATGACCCCCTTGATCATACTATGCATTTATCTATCAAAATAGCAGAAGCATACAATATTCTGAATAAATTTTTCACTTTTTCCTTGTTAGGGAACGTCAGAGGGCCACTACTAGTTGAGTGTAACCTAAATAGAATCTTCTCAAAGTCCATTCAGATTTCACTCAATTCTAAATCCTGTGCAGTAATTCTACTACCATAATATATTATCACATACTACTTTGGAATATAAATTCTAACAGCCATATAGAGACATTTGAGATATACTATGCCATAATTACTAAATTCATACATACATCCATAATTTAATTCATAATTCATTAGATTCATTATATAAATTCCAAACATCCATCGTTAAATATATATATAAAAAACCTTAAGCCTACTACAGATCTAGCTTAGTACTATACAATTCTTCTGGCTTTGCCTACTAGCCTTGGCATTCCTCCAATGCCCAGCTATCTCCTAGGCATCCCCTATTCCTGATCATCTGAGCAAACAACTTGATGAGATATATAAATTCCAGTAGAGCAATTTATAGATGAATTACTTTCAAAATCAATTACATACTTAGCTGTGTCAAGAACATAAAACATCTCCCCAATAATTTAGTTCAAAAACAAGTGAATTACTAAATACTTTCAAACTATAATAAACATGGAAAATCAATGCAAAACATATCATGAGTATGGCAACTTTAAGTATGAAAATTCATACTTAAAATCATGCTTAAAAATTCTCATATATAATTCTATCACACCTCTCATATGATCAATCATCTAATATTGCATGTCGTTTTATCTAAAAACATGGTTTTGGTTTAGTGTAATCCATAACACCAATCACCAAAAAACAATGTCCTATTTTTTGAGTGTGATCCGTAACACCAATCACTTACTCAAGGACAGGTGAGAGCCAACTCCTAGGGCATCCCTCGGCATGTGCACATTGCTAGTCTCATCCTCATACAGTCTATATGGCAATACATACACATATTCGACTAATACTTAAGGTCATAGGATACTATACTTAAACCATAACATCACCCCGTATAGGCTATCCACCCTTTACTCCATAAACCTTCCATAGGGTTGTCCTGGTTTAATGAATAATTCCCAACAAATGCAGACCAATCCAATTAAAGTAATCAATTTATAAAATCATCTACATAGGGAACATTCAACGGCCGTCCCATACCAGTTATTGAATGTCTACCCTAAGCTAGTCTGTTACTATGGCATATAACCCAATAGCCAAATCTAGCAAACATGCAATGAGCATCTCATACACAGGCAAGTCTTTTCTATACTCATATGAAAATCTTAAATAAATCCATCATGTTCAGCAATCATTCTCATTCAATACACAATTCATTTTCAAAGCAGTAATTCACAACATCAGTTAAAAGTCAGGGCAGTGTAGATTACTTTACCTTTTTATCGTTTACTCCTCTTTTGAATATGGTTTTCCTCTTTTACCTTGGGATTGTGCCCACAATTAGGTTCCTGAGGCAAAAAATTCAAGTTTCACACTATTTTCCTTCTATCATGCACTTATGCAAATCCTATCTTAAGGTTTCACTAAGGTTTTCTCTAAATTCCCCTTTCTCTTTATCATTTCTTTGGTTTTCTACCACCCTTCTCATGTAATTCTCGCGTAGGATGATGTTTGAACTTTATTCAAATCAAGATTAAAGATTACCAAGCTCAAATCATGTTTTAAAACCATTTTTTCACATCATGGGAGCTACGGTCATTTGCCAAGAGTGTGATCGGTGATTGCTCTCTGAAAGACCAAATTTTACAAGACAGTGGCCCGACAGTCAAATGCCGCATGCCTGATGGAACATCTGCTCCAATTATGATTAAAGAGATGTTTGACGATTGTTAATTTGATGTTTAATAATTGTGTATGTTGCATTAGTGTACATAGTTGCATTAGCCTAGGGAATAAATTGAAAGAAAATAAATAGAGATTTAGCAAGAGGTGGTTAGGGACTCAATTAGAAAGGGAAAAGATGAAGGAGTCTAAGAGTGCAAAATAACTCAAGGACCAAATAGAAATTTCCTAAAATCCCTTAAACCCTAGCAGCAGCCCTAAACCCTCTCACACTTCTAACCTTTAGCATTTTTATAGAGAGAAGCAGAGGGACAGGTAGAGAGAGAAAAGGGCGAGCAAGGGTAAGGAAGGAGAGATTTTGCTTAAGGAAAGGTGGATTTGAGGCTAGGAATCAGTCTTACAACAAGGGGAAAGCCTTTCTAACACATCCAACACACACATTTGCAAGGAATCAAGGTAGCAATCCATCTTAAACCCTATTTTTTTTTTCTGAAAAGTTTACTATTGCTGCAAAATATGAATTCCTAACTGTTTGAACTAAGATTGGGGTAAAACCTACATTCTGTATGTTTTTTTTACTTCTATGGGGTGTTGTGTTACTAAATGTATGCTCATATATGTGCTTGTAATGGATTGAAAGGGCTGGGTTACGTTCATCTAGAGGTATAGACTAGTTTTCCTTGAATGTACCATGTTTGAGCTAATGGATGAGAAATGTTTAATGAGAAGTAAAGTTTGTTGTATGGAAATTAAGCTTATGTGTTTAGAATTGAAAATAAAATGCATTCTGGACTAGGTACTATCAAAATCATGTTTTTGAATCAAGAAGAAAGTATAGCGACCTGATCGCTACGTATGGGGTAGTAGATTGCCGTGTTCCTGGAAAACCCAGAAGTGTAGATAGAGGCTTAGTAGCTGATTGCCAGATTCCTAGTGGTCGACTGTCAGGCTCGGGTTTGCACTAAGTAGTCGATTGACCATTCTTGCAGTCGATTGTCGTGTTCTTGGAAACCCAAAAGTGCAGACAGAGGCTTAGCAGCCTACTACTAGATTCCTAGCATTCGACTATCGGGCCCGGGTTTGCACTAAGCAGTCGACTAGCCATCCTAGCAGTTGATTGTTGTACTTTTATTTTTCCCAGGACGCATTCTAGAAAGCCACCAGCCGACTGCCTATAACACCCCCAATTTCATAGCCATATTTAAAATATTATTTATTGAAAAATCCTTTTCTTAAGAAACTGGCGTGTTATATACACTTCTATCCTTTATATCTTACCTGAGTTCTTTAAATATCCATTTATAGTATACATTTCATTAGGTTCGGATCCTTGCTCAGGTATCACATTCAATTATCAATACAGCAGAAGTCTAATAATCAAACATCATAATCCATAAAAATTTAGGATTAATTTAAACCTTTTCCTTTACATATATTTACATCAAGTTCAACGTTACAACGTTGTTACATATACTGCAGGATATATGTAGTTTTCTTGTTTTCATAGGGTAAGGAGACAAAAAACCTGTCACTCAAACTGTAACATCCGCTCCAATTATTAATAAAGAGATGTTTGATAATTGTTAATTTGATTTTTAATGCTTGTGTATGTTTCATTAATGCATGTAGTTGCATTAGCTTAGGGACTAAATTGAAAGGAAATAAATGAAGGTTTAGTAAGAGGTGGTTAAGGACTCAATTGAAAATGAAAAAGTAAGTAAGGCCAAGAGTGTAAAACAGCCAAGGGACTAAACAACAAATTCTCAAACTTCCCTTTAAACCCTAGCTGCAGCCAAAACTCCCACACACTTCCAAACCTTCATATTTTAGAGAGAGAAGCAAAAGGGGCGAGTAGAGAGAGAAAAGGGTGAGCTAGGGCAAGAAAGGAGAGATTATGCTGAAAGAAGGGCAGATTGAATCTGGAAATTAGTTCTGCAACAAGGGAGGATCATTTCTAACACATCAAACACACACATTTTCAAGAATCAAGGTAGCAATCTATCCTAAACCCTATCTTTTTTCTGAAATGTTACTGTTGTTAGAAAATGTAGATTTTTACATGTTTGAACTGAGATTGGGGTTAAACCTACATTCTGTATGTTTTTCTATTTCTATGGGATGTTGTGTTGCTGAATGTATGCTCATATATGTACTTGTAATGGATTGGAAGGGCTGGGTTGTGTTCATCCAGGGATATAGATTAGTTTTCCTTGATTGTACCATGTTTGAGCTAATGGATGAGAAATTTTTGATGAAAAGTAAAGTTTGTCGTATGGGAATTAAACTCATATGTTTAAAATTGAAAATAGAATGCATTATGAACTGGGTTTGATCAAAATCATATTTTACAATCGCGATGAGAGTATAGCGATTATTTGCTAAGTAGAGCGATCATTGCCGTGTTCTTGGAAAACCCAAAAGTGTAGACAGAGGCTTAGCAGCCGACTGCCATATACCTAGCAGTCGACTATCGGGCCCAGGTTTGCACTAAGCAATCGACTGGCCATCCTCGTAGTCGACTGTCGTGTTCTTGAAAACCTAAAAGTGTAGATAGAGGCTTAGCAGCCAACTGCCAGATACCGAGAAGCTAACTGCTAGCTTACTAATTGGCACCAGAGGATTACAGAGAGCCACCAGCCAACTGCTAGCCTTCCCGCAGTCGACTGGCAGCCCTCCAACTTGCGAAATGAGATTTTTAATGGTAATTAAGCTTAGTAATTCTTCATACTAACTTAATTAAAGGCTCACAACATAGGTAAGCCAGGAAACTAGGAGTTTTGGGTGATGATACCCTTAGGATAGTGAAAGAAAAAAGAGCAAAAAACACAAAGAGGGAGAATAACGTACCAGGAGTGTGATCCATCAAAAAGGGATGGTGATTCCATAGTATTATGATCCACCCAAAAGCAGAGAGGAAATGATTCGAGTAAAGTTAACAGTGATCCCATGAGAGTATACCAACCTCGTTTAGGACGAAAAGGAGCAATCCCACTATCAGGGATGATCTGTCGGAAAGGGGCAGGGACCATTATGGTACTTGGATCCACTAGGGGACGCCTCAGAATGTATAAAAGGTTAAGGCATGGCTAAATAGACATGCACTCATTCATATAGATAGTGGTACGTGGAGTTGTTGCTGGGTGACTCTCCTGATTACTCTCAGGGTGTTTTATGTATTGCTCGCATGTTATGGAAATATAATGATGTTATGTTTACTATCCCACATATGTTTTATACGAAATGCTTCATGATGAGAATGATGATGAATACACTTCCCATGTTTTAAAGTTGATATGTTTTAAATGCACATGCATACATATGAGTATATAACATGATTAAATGCTTCACTCATTGCATCCCCATAGTATGTTATATGTTTTATGAAAGAATGTAGAGGTTTTTCGTGTGAGCACGGTGGTACAGGTTAACAGATTTTTTAACTAGTTGTATTGCTACTGAGATTCATTTCTTACAATAGTGTTGACATGTACCAGATGTGTAGGTCCCCTTGGGATGGAGAAAGAAGGTAAGGTATGCAGGAGTGTCCCATCTAGGCACACAAACTGTTTATTTTGGATAGTATGAGTACATGTTAGGATTGAGCTAGCCTTCATGATATTTTAAGAAAGGCTAGTGTAGGATTATTTTGTATAAACTATTTAATGTGGTTATGAGTGAAAGGATTGTTGCCTCCATGCCCAATGGTTAATTGATTATATTTAATTAAGAATGCATGTCTATGTATAGTTAATCCAGGTGTATGCTATATGTATTTATTCCGCTACGATAATGAGAGAACCTGAGAGTAGAGACTAACCCAAATGCACTCAATAAATCAACTTGGTAAAAAGTTTAAAATTTGCTCGGGTAGAGGTAATAGTAACACCAACAATCTGATAATTATTTTCATATCATAGTTTTTAAAAATAACTAAAGGAACCGTAGGATAGAGGGTGTTACACAAACCCTTTTAAACTATTTTTCATAAACTTGATATGTATGCTTTACATATCCATATACTTATATGTATTTCTAGCATAATATGTATATTATTTCATTTCTTAGGATGGATAGATAATCCCTTCTGTCTTGTGGTACCATAACAGTCCTAGTCATCTGATACATACCAGAAAATAATGAGAAAATAATTTCTCAGTTGCTACTCATTCCACATTTCATTTCTAAGCTATGATATGTACCACCGTATGGGTACGAAAAACAGTTTACATTCCTTATTCTTAAATTCCATTATTTCTAGGAAATGCTATAAATAAACCAGTCAGATGTATAAGATGAAGTTTATGAGGTATATCTATAATATATCATTTATAGAATAAAACAATATCAATTTTAGTCACAATCATAGTTCACCATATACCGTTTAGTACCATAATCAGGCAAGTACATTCATTAAATTTTCATTCAGCCATAGATAATTTAGGAGAAACAACATTTTCCATTCATGGAAAATCGTATTATTTATAAGGAAAATAAACATTCATATTTGGCTAAAAGCCATATTTTCAATTCAGAGAGACACAAGAGTATCGGAAGTATAAATTACTCCACATACTACAGCGTGTATGAATGAGATAGCCGTTCTATCAAGTGTGTGACAATTCTGCCATTGGTACATCTGAGGCATCCCTCAGTGGATCCGAGTACCCATTCACATTCAGTGATCATGTCATAAAGATAGATCTAAGTGGGAATTCCTCCTAGGGTTCAGTCAAACAAAGCTCATGGAATCACTGTTATTCACACAGATCATCTTCTCCCCGCTTTATGGGCGGTTCATGATGCCATAGATCACCATAACCTACATTATGGATCATTTCCCAGTATGCTATTTCATATATATATCAACTTGGAAGATTAGGCTTAATCCCATAATTTTGCCAAATTCTAAGTAAATGTCCCCTGTTCGATTGGCCATATAGGTTACACTAACTTAAAATTCAAAATCATTACAGTGTTTTCAAAATTCTTTCATTCCTAGCAGATGTTTCACCATCCAAATTTATGATACAACTGTGGAATGCCCAACAGCCATCCCATACCGACAATTAGTCACTCGATTATAAGCCTATCTACCCTAGAACATATATTGGAATCACTTCCTCTATGTTTCTCTTTATTGAACATTTAAATATTTTCCTTCCATTCAATGTTTTCCAATACCATGCTGTGTTTTTCCTTATCTATGTCATAAATCAATCCTTTTATTTCCTAATTCATGATGATACTATTATTCTCACTTTCTAAAAAGAAAACCTTTAAATCTCAATAAAAATTCTATTCTTGAATTTGTATAAAAGGGAAGGTTCATTCTTGGTCAAGAAGAATCCTTAAGAAATTTAAGATTTTCATACTTAAAAATTTCTATTTGTCACTCTTGCCATATAATAAGCAAAATAAATTACTTTTCCTTCCCATTTACACTAAATTCCCTTTTTCATATTTTATTGCATTTAAAGGGTTTCAAACGTGAACCTCTTCCATTTCCTACTTATTATTCCAATTTCCCCCTTTCCCACCTAATTATACATACCCAAGGTGTGTATAATCATTGTCTCCTCACACTTAAGCATGCACACAAATTGTTAGAATTGCCAAGATTGCACAAAATATTCATTAAAATTTAGTTGCAACGTCATATTATTTCCTTTGTATACTTTGACCAATTTCATTACATTTGTGTACAAAATTTTTTCCATAAATATTTCCATGTCCTAAAATTGGTCAAGTAGGCTACATGGAATTTAATGGGATCATTTTGCATAAAAATAATTGCCAATTAATCTTGCTTCAACCAAGACACACACATAAAAATTTCAGCACATTTTCTTCACCAAAAACTTGCATACTCTTAGTCAAGATGGGATTTTTAGGAAAAATTGGGCATTTCAACCATTTGACACTTATTATACCCTTCATTGGGCATAACTTGAATTACCAATAAGCTACTTTAAAATTTTTCAAACAATTTTCCAAATTTCATTTTGCTAGCCATGGCCTAAAGAGGAATTTTGTGCAAAAATTGTCATTTTTCATATAATCATTCCTTTAATCCCATTTTCATCATCCATAAACCATCAATCACCATTTATCCATCACAATCAAGGCAAAACAAACAATTTGGCATGACATTCATGAATTTGGGGGTTTTAGGGCAAATGAAACAAAAATTGAAAAATGAACATAAACACTTTCATAATTGAAATTAACCATCACAAACAACTCCATACTACTTTCTAAGCAGTAATCCATAGAAATTTTGAGAATTTAAGAATGTAAACTTAAGAACATCACTATTCATGTACTATTCATTCAGCCATGAAAATCTCAAAAGCTTGAAAAACCCATTAAAAACATGAAATAAGTGATGGAAGTATGCTAAGCTACCTTGATTTACAATTTTTGGTGGATAAACCTTGAAGTTTCCTTGCTTTCTTCTCCCTTTTCTCCCTTATGAAGCCTATGGTTTTTCTCCCTTCCAAAAGCCTTCACATCGTCTTTGCTAAGGAGGAGGAGAAGAAGAAGTGTGACTTATTTAAAATGGCTAATATGACCATTTTTGCCCTTGGTGGCAAAATGACCAAAATACCCTTCACTTTTTCCTTCTTAAAACCTTGACATGCAAGGGTATTTAAGGAATTTTAAAGTGTTTCTTTAGGTAAAATTTTCCTTATGTCCTTGTGATAAAATTACCTTTTTATCCTTAGTGTCAAAATTACCATTTTGCCCTTCATGATAAAATGACCATTTTACCTCTCTTAAGTGCCGAACTAAAATTTTTTTTTTTTTGAAAAATTTTGGAAAAATATTTCAGAGGCAATTTCATAATTTTCTAGATAAAAATTAGCTATTTTATCTGATAAATAAATATTTTATTCTTATTTTCAGATAAAATTTTGACTGTTTTGTCCCTAAATATTTTTCTTGAAGCATTCATGACATTGGCGCCATTTTCAAACCTCATAAATGTGTGCCATTAATGCACCTCAATTTGTGTGCTTACTATCAGGATAGTTTGTGAAACAAATTTCCTTTTATTTTAGTCCCTAATCATTTCCTTTCAGTTTAGTCCTTCCTTTGTTTAAGGCAATATAAAATGATTTTTGGACAATTTTTCAGGCATAAAAATATTGAGCCTAGGATTCTAAGACATACCTGATATCATAGAATTGAGGATATTACACTGCCCGATCGGCGTGGGTTTGCTAACTTTTGTTTGCCACTTGAGGAATACAGAGAGCCACCAACCGACTGCTAGCCTTCCAGTAGTCCACTGGCAGCCCTTTAGCTTGCGAAATGAAGTTTTTAATGGCAATTGAGTTTGGTAATTCTCCATACTAACTTAATTAAGGGCTCACAACATAGTTAAGTAAGGAAACTCGGAGTTTTAGGTGATGAGACCCTTGTGATAGTAACACACCATTATTATGATAATTATATACATTATACCTTTAAACACTTAAAAAGGAACCATAGACTAATGGGGGTGTTACACCTAATAGTCGACTGGTGTACCTCTGTGTGCAATTCTGGGCTTCACAGTGGCTCGACAGTCGATTAGTGCATGTTGGTAGTCGATTGTTCTATTCTTTGACAGTCTAGAAATGTTAGTTTTCACAAAATATAGCCTAGATTACTAGTCCATAACATCTAAAAATTATATGAACTTAGTTCCTAATCATTTTTGCACAAAACCCATAAATTTTTAAGTCCAAAACATCAACCAATTCGAAGAATCTACATGCAAATAGAGTGAAAGGAAAACCTAACTTAGAAATTCTGGTTTTAAGCCTAGAGATCAACAAATGAAAGTTATAAATCATGCATCTCAATGTGAAAATCACTTCCTAACCTCAAATAAACCTCAAAATTAGTTTATTTACTAAAAATTATGAAAAATCTGAAATGCCCTATGTTTTCCTATTTTCTCTCTCAGATTTTTTACAAATTTGGGCATTCTAATTAGAGAAAAATATAGCTAAATGATGTTTGAGAAGCTTAGTAAGGTATAGAGGAGGAATTTCCTACCTCTAATCCAGCTATGGGAGGATTCCACCTTGCTTCCCTTCTCTTTTCTCCTCTACCTGTGCTCTTCCCTTTCTTTCTCTTTGGTTGGCCGGTTCTCTCTTTGGTGTGGGGAGCCCAGGAGTATTTAAGGGAGGAAAGAGTGAAATAGCTAAACTTTAGGGAGCTCCTAGAAAAATGAGGAAATTACACTTTAATCCCTCATATTTCAACCCCAATCTCTTTCATTTTATTTGAAATCTTCATATGACATTTAAAAATTATAATCATTATTAGAAATTCCAAGGGATCGGGTATTATAATCCTCCCCCCCCCTTAAAAAGAATTTTGTCCTTAAAATTCATACCTGTAAATAGTTCCAAATAGCATTGCCTCATCTCGTCCTCCTTCTCTGACGTTATTTCCTGTATCGCTACATCCTGACACAATACCTTAACCAAGGGAATTACTTTATTTCGGGTTGCTTGGTCTTAAAGTCTAGGATTTGGACAAGAGTAAATTCATAAGTTAAATTTTTCTTTAATATTATGGGTTGATTCCCCAATATATGAGTGGGATCTGGGATGTATTTCTAGAGTTGCAAGATGTGAAAGACGTCATGCATGTTTGACAGATAGGGAGGTAAGGCTATTTGGTAGGTGACTGGATCGACTCTTTAAAGGATTTGGAATGTTCTTAAGAATCGAGGACTTAGTTTTGTTTGTCCTTTTTTGTCTACCAATACCTGTAGTAGGCGACACTCTCAAGAAACCATGATCTCCCTCATTAAACTCCAAAGGTATCCTCTGCCTATTAGCATAAGCTTCCTACCTCTATTGAGCTGCCCTCAGATTCTCCCTAATCATATTGATTTGATCAGTGGTCTCCTACATTATCTCTGGTCCTATTAGGGTACTCTCCCATATTTCTACCCAGCTCAAGGGTGATTTACAACTTCTGCCATACAGAGCGGCATACAGTGCCATACCTATGGTAGAGTGATAACTATTATTATAGGCAAATTCTACTAGGGGTAGGTACCTATCCCAACTTCCCTTTTGTTTTAGCACACGTACCCTCAACACATCTTCCAAGGTTTGGATTATCCTCTCAGATTGTCCATTAGTCTGAGGATAGTACGTAGTGCTAAACTTAAGTTGGGTTCCAAGTGCCTACTATAGGAATTGCCAAAATCTTGAGGTAAACCTAGGGTCTTAGTGTGACACTATACCTAATGGTACCTCGTATAGACTTACAATTTCTTTAAGGTATACTTGAGCTAGCTTTTCCATGGAATACCTAATCTTAATAGGTAAGAAATGAGCAGATTTGGTCAATCTATCCATTATTACCCAAATGGAATCATAACCAACTGGTTTTCTAGGTAGTCTAACTACAAAATCCATGGTTACCTGATCCCATTTCCTTTTTGATATCTCCAATGGTCTTAATACTCCTACGGGCCTTTGATTCTCTATCTTAACTTGTTGACACGTAAGACAAGCATTTACATATTTCGCGATGTCCCTTCTCATACCCGACCACCAAAAATTCCTTTTTAGGTCTTGGTATATCTTGGAAACACCTAGATGAATGGTATAGTGGCTTCGGTGAGCCTCTGCGAACACTTTATCCCTTATTTTCTGATGGTTTGGAAGTACTATCCTTTCTTACACATCAGCACTCCATCAGGGGCTAGCCTAAAGTCAGGTTGGTTCATGTATACTCCCAATGATTCATCCTCTAGTTAGGCTTGTCCAATCTGACTCCTCAAATCACAGTCTATTAGGAAGTCACTTATCACTAGTCTATTTGGGAATGAAATTACATTAAGGCTAAGATTCCTAAAGTCCTCAAGTAACCTCATCTCATCTATCATCAAACTGGCTACTTGCAAATACTTCCTGCTTAATGCATTAGCCACTACATTGGCTTTCCCTGCATGATACTTCAACTCAAAGTTAAAGTCTTTCAGATACTTTACCCACCTTCTATGTCTCATATTTAATTATTTTTTATCAAATAAGTACCTAAGGCTCTTGTGATCACTAAAAACCTCAAATACAGTCTCGTATGAGTAATGTCTCTAAATATTTAGGGCAAATACTACAGTAACTATCCAAGTTATGGGTAGGATGGTTTTCTTCTACAGGTTTTAATTGTCTGGATGCATAAGCAACTACTCTCTGGTCTTGCATCAAGATGTAACGCCCTTATCTAGTATTACAATTCCTCCAATGTAAATAGATAAGTTTGGTACATTATTCTTATCCTTTTATTAATAAGTTTGAGCAATTATACCATTAAGTTTCATTAAAGCAGATTAGGTTCAGGATCTATCGCTCAGATTAAGTCTCGTATGCATAGTGAAATTTAAAATACTATACTACACAGAGAAAATTTAAAACTTTTACATTACAAATAATAAATGTCCAATAACATCTATTACATCCTTTAAAGACATGTACCAGGATATATGAAGTACCCCTCTGTCAGGAGTCAGGAAACAATGATCCTGCCACTCAGACCCCTTTACAAATTACTACAGATGGATCGGTCCTTCACATATCCTTTCCCCGATAATTTCCCATTTACATTTCATGTACACAGCCAAAATAATAGTCCTAATTCTAACCCAAAATATATCTAGAATCAGGGCACAAATATGGGAATACAAAATGCTTTTAACAAAAGAACTCCTATCTGCTCCAATGTGGCTAGACGTCTGCATCTGATACATATTAGCACACCAATGAGAAACAGAAGTTTCCCAGTAGCTCAACAATCCAGGGTTTAAAATTTTCTAATATGTATCAGGGTGCAAGCACCAAAAAGCTTTCCTCTACATTCTCGATTTTTAAAGCATAGTCTTTAATACACATATAAATTGGCAAGCATTACATGATTATTGGAAATGTCAGGGTGATAAAGTAAATCTTCTCTATTAAATAAAATATCCTTTTAGGGGAAAAATACATATTACCATAGCATAAAAAAAAAATCACTTGTGCATTTCATTCTTAAAACTTACCTTCTAATTGTGGACACTTGGGCACCTTTATAAAATTTCTTGTGCACACTTAGGCACTTGTGGACACTTGGACACCTTTATAAAATTTTCTTGTGGACACTTGGCCACCTTTATAAAATTTCTTGTGCACACTTGGGCACTTATGGACACTTAGCCACCTTTATAAAATTTTCTTTGAATATTACCATTAAAATTTTCCTTTTTCTATTCTTTAAATATTACTATTAAAATTTTTCTTTTTCTATTCTTTAAATATTACCATTAAAGTGGGATAATTTAATAGTGTAAATCTCTTAAAAAATGTAATAATTTTCAAAGAGAGTTCCATGATTTGGCCTAAGGGAAACTTAAGAGAATTGAATATTTTACCATTTAAATTTCCATTGTTCTATCCTTTAAATATTACTATTAAATTGGGATGATTTCTTTCCCATAATCAACTCATGTCTCCTCATCTAATCATTACCCAAAGGGATGCCAGGTGAACACTTTCTATTATTTCACCAATCCTATTTTATTCAATTGCTAATATATCCATAAAGCACAATTGAACATTAATTCTTCAAAAATTTGCTCCAAAATTTCACACTCTTAATAATCATAAAAATAATTCTATCACTTCCATTATGGAGAAAATGGTTTTCAAGAAACATGCATCCACTTCTATCATGCTCAAACGTAGTCCATTATGATAATATCATTAACTAAACAAAATTTTCCCATAACCACAATATTCATTTCATCATGTACCAACATACCAATCGATCATGCAAACTTAGCCAACATAACATTAATAATATCAAGAATGTAGGAAAGCAATAGTGTCCCATGAAAGCTTGTAAAAATATGTTGTATACATATGAAACCTTAGGACACAAGTTTAAGAATTGTCAACCTACCTCAAGGATGACTAGAAAGAAGTGATCTTGGCCTTTCCTTTGATCTCCTTCTACACCTTGCTTCCTCTTTCTTTGACTAAATCCCTCTCTCCATGCCTTAACTAAATAGGTGGGGGCCTTTCTCCAAATGTGGGATGCTCTCATTTCCTTCTCTTTTCTTGTGGTAACATTGGATCCTACAAGATCTTCACTATGGGAATGGTCTTATTCCTTAAGGTCTTTACCTCAGTATCGACGATTTGTACAGGTTTTGGCTATTAGGTTAGATTACCCTTTAATTACAAAGTACTGGCGTTAAGTATGTGTGAGGGGTTGGGTATGTACTTTCTGAGTTGGGAGATATGGAAAACATTATGAAGGTTGGATAAGTGTGGTGGTATGGCTATCTGGTATGCTGATGGATCCACTCTCTTCAATATTTGGAAAGGTCCAATGTATCTCGGACTTAGCTTTCTAGACTTCATAGCTCTACCAATTCCAGTAGTCGGGGATACCTTCAAAAAAACATGGTTCCCTTCCTTGAATTCTAAGGATCTTCTCCTCTTGTCAGTATAACTCTTTTATTTGTCTTGAGCCTTTGCCATTTTTTCTCAGATTATCTTAATTTGATTAGTTGTCTGCTACACCAACTCAGGACCTAACAATTACCTGTCACCTACTTCATACCAGCATAATGGGGACCTACATTTCCTCCCATAAAAGGCCTCATAAGGTGCTATAACTATGCTAGAGTAGAAACTATTATTGTAAGAAAATTTAATTAGTGGTAGACTTCTTTCCTAGTTTCCTTGGTACTCTAAAACACAAGCCCTAAGTATATCCTCTAAGGTCTGAATAGTTCTCTCTGTTTATCCATCTGTTTGAGGATGATATGCTGTGCTGAAACTTAGCCTGGTTCCAAAGGCTTCCTATAGGGCTCTCCAAAAACTAGAGGTGAATTTGGGGCCCCTATCTGAGATAATGCTAATGGGTACACCAAGAAGCCTCACTATATCCCGAATATATAGTTGGGCTAGTCTATCCAAGGAGTAGTTAATCTTAATGGATAGGAAATGAGCAAACTTGGTTAGCCTATCCACTATGACCCAAATAACATCATTCCCTGATTAGGTTCTAGGTAGACCTACCACAAAGTCCATTGACATCTTGTCCCACTTCTACTTAGGAATGTCTAAGGGTTGCGACAACCCAGCAGGTTTTTGGTGTTTAATCTTTACCTGCTGACATACCAGACACTTTGCCACGTACTCTCCTATATGCTTCTTTATTCTTGGCCACCAGAACCTCTCCTTCAAGTCTTGATACATCTTAGTGGCTCCAGGATGAACAATGTACTTACTTTGGTGAGCTTTCTCTAAAATCTTATCTCTTAGTTCACCGGTCTTAGGAACATACATCATATTTTAGAAAGTTACCATTCAGTCAGTCTCCCTTATAAACTCCTTTAAATCCTTTAGAGATTCTAGGAATTCATCTTCCCTCTGGGCTTCTAAGAGTGTTCTCAATTCTTAAATCACTCAAGCAGATCTTGTTAGGTAACACTAGAGTGGACAACCTCATGTTCTTAAACTTCTCTATTAAATCCATTTCACTCACCATCAGTCGGGCTAAATGGAGGGACTTCCTACTTAACACATCTGCCACAATGTTTGCCTTTCTTGAATGGTACTTTAATTCAAAATCATAATCCTTAATGAATTCCATCTACCTGCTTTGTCTTATGTTCAACTCCTTTTGGTTAAAGAGGTATTTGATACTTTTATGGTTACTAAACACCTCAAACCTAGACCCATATAGGTAGTGTCTCCAGATCTTTAAGGCAAACACTGTAGCTTCCAACTCTAGGTTATGGGTAGGATAGTTTCTCTCATGTGGCCTTAACTGCCTAGAGGCATAGGCTACTACCCTTTCTCCTTGCATTAGAACACACCCTAATCCCTTCTTGGATGCATCACAGTACAACTCAATTTTTTCTAGAGGGCCTGGGATAACTAAAATGGGTGCAGTGGTCAACTTCTCCTTCAGGGTTTGGAAGCTTTGTTCACACTTTGTGTCCCACACAAATGGAACATCCTTTTAGGTTAACTTGTTCATGGGCATCGTAATTTGTGAAAATCCTTGAATGAATCATCTATAGTATCATGCTAACCCCAAGAAACTCCTGATCTCAGTTATAATAGTGGGTCTTTACCAATTTACTACTGCTTTAGTCTTACTGGGATCCACTAACACTCCCTCCTTAGAAATCACATGTCCTAGGAACTTGACTTCTTCCAAATAAAACTCGCACTTCTCTAACTTAGCATATAGTTGCTTTTCTCAAAGTATTTGTATCACTATCTGGATGTGCTGCTCATGCTCCCGTCTATTCTTAGAATACACTAATATGTCATCAATAAACATTACTACGAACTGATCAAGGTAGGGTTTAAAGATGCGGTTCATGTAGTCTAAGAAAATAGATGGAGCATTTGTCAAGCCAAAAGGCATCAGAAGAAATTTATAATGCCCATACCTAGTCTTAAAAGCAGTCTTAGGTATGTCCTCCTTCCTAACCTTGATTTGATGATACCTCGATCTCAAATCAATCTTAGAAAAGATAGTAGCCTCTCTTAGTTAATCTAATAGGTCATCGATCATAAGGAGAGGATATTTATTCTTTATTGTCACCTTATTCAGCTGCCTATAGTCTATACACATTCTCATACTCCCGTCCTTATTCTTGACAAATAGCACAGGTGTTCCCCACGATGACACAATGGGTCTAATGAATTGTTTTGCTAAAAGGTCCTCTATCTATTCCTCCAACTCACTTAATTCCATCAGGGACATCCTATAGGGTGTTATGGAAATTAGTCCTTCCCCAGGGACTAAGTTTATTAAGAACTCTATCTCTTTCTCAAGTGGGAGACTAGTAATCTCTTCTGGGAACACTTTCAGGAATTCATTGACTACACCTATGGTTTCTAGCTTCTGCTGACTTTCCACCTCTAAGGAACATAAGAAAACCATTCTTTGGTTTTTCCTCTCTATCCCCACATTTACTGGTCTGGTGTCTATGAAAGTCACAAACTTAGCTAAATAGTCCAAGGTAACATTGTTTGAAGAGATCTAGTCCATACCAAGAATAACATCTAGTTCAACCATTGTTAAGCAAATAAGGTCTACTAGGAAGGTTCTATTTTCAACCAAAATGGGACAATTCAAACAAGTTAAGGAAGTAGACACATGTTCATTTGTGGGTACTACTATGGAAAGCTCATAAGGTAGGGTGGTTGTGGGTAATTTTAATTTTTGAACACATTCTATTGAGATGAAGGAATGGGTGGCGCTAGAATCATACAATGTGTAACGCCCCTATCTAGTATTACCATTAACTCTGATATAGATAGATAGGTTTGGTACATTATCCTTATCCTTATTTAATTAATTTCTGAGCAGTTATGCCATTAAATTATATTAAGCGGATTAGGTTTGGGATCCTTTGCTCAGATTAAAAACTTACATGCACAGTGGAATAAATAAATATTATACTACACAGCGAAAATATAGACTTTCATGTAATTCAAATAATACAAGTCTAACAATGTCCATTACATATTGTTAAACATGTCCCCAGATATATGAAGTACCTATCCCTTGGAAGTCAGGAGACAACAGGTTTGTCACTCAAACTTCGGTACAAATTAAGGATAGACCGGTCCTTCACATATCCGTTTCCCTTGTATACCCCATATACATCTCATGTATACAATCAAAATAAATGTCTTATTCTAAATCGAATATATCTAGGACCCAAAATAGGGGTTACCAAAAAGAATCTTACTTAATCAAAAAGAGTTGCTACCTCGCAGCCTAGCTACGCGTCCATATCTGATACATATTAGCACATAGATGAAAACAAAAGTTTCCCAATAGTTTAACAATTCAGGGTTTAGAAATCAACTAATATGTATCAGGGTGCAAGCACCAAAAACATTTAATCTACATTCTTGATATTAAAATGTATGTTATTCATAAATGTAAATAGGCAAGCATTGCACGATAAATTTAAAGGGTAATAGAAAAATCAGAGGATCCTTTTTCAAGTGACACATATTATTATAAAATTTCATGGGTTATTTATAGAATTAAACCGAGTGCTTATGTATTAAATTCCTACTCTTACTTCTATGAATTAATTACACGCTCTGGGGTGTTACGGGGCCACTAAGCTACCTTTATGAGATCATTATGGACACTAGGTCACGGGTATAGAGCACCTTTGGCCACACCTTTCTAGGTCCCTCGTGTGGAGCACCTTCGACTACACCTCGTAAATTATGGACACTCAGCCATGTATATAGAGTAGTTGCGAGCACTAGGTCATAGGTATGGAGCACCTTCAGACACACCTTGCTAGGTCACCGGTGTGGAGCACCTTTGGCCACACCTTGTAATTTGTGAATCTTTCTTTGTTTTTCTTATGTTAGTTGCCTTTCCTTTTTTTTTTTTTCTATTGGCACACGTTACTTTTTTGCCATATTTATTTATGACAATTTTTCCTAAATCAATCTAATTCTCCATTTTGAATAATATATTTCAATTATAAAACCTTAATAATTTTTCAAAGGAGAATTTCCATGATTTTGGCCTAAGGAAAACACAAGAGAATTTAGTGTTTGGCCATCTAAATTCCCTTTTTCCTAGTCTTTAAATATCTCTATTAATTTGGATAGTTTAATAATACATTCCATTTTTTGTCGTCCTTAAATTATCACCATTAAATTGGGGTAATTTGATAATGCATTTCTCTTTTTCTAGTCCTACAATATCACCATAACAATTGGAATCATTTAATAATACATTTACCTTTTTCTAATTCTTAGAATATCAACATTAAAATTGGGATTCTTTATTACCACATTTCCTTTCTTCTTCCTTCTTTCTCTTTTTTTTTTTTTTATTTAGGTTCTAAGGTACTCCTAAAACACAATCAAACCTTGAGAAAAATTGGCTTCACTAAGCAAATGGACATATCATCCCTTTCATTAGAATATGGTTACTTCACTTGCATTTACATGGTTATAGTAAGAGTTCAAACTTCCAATAATGCTAAAATATCTCTATCACTCCCATTATGGAGAAAATGGTTTTCAAGGAACATGCATCTATTCCTATTATAATCAACTGTATTCCATCATGGTAACATTATTAGTTAACCCAGATTTCCCATAACAACAATATTCATTTTATCATATACCCACATATCACTCTATCATGCAAATTTAGCTAGCAAAACATAATTAATATCAAGAATGTAAGAAGGCAATAATGTCCCATGAAATCTTGTAGAAACATGGTATATACATAGGAAATGTTGGGACACTATTTCTAAGAATTGTCAACCTACCTCTTGGTGCCTTAGATGGACCTAGCTTGTCTCTTTCTTTGTCTTTTCTTTGACACTTTGCTTCCTTTTCTTTGACTAAGTCTCTCCCCTTGCTTGACCATGTGTGTGTCTCCTCCCTTGTGGCTATTCTTATTTACTTTTCCTTGCTTCACGTGCTACTCTTTCCTTCCTTTTCTCTTTCTCTCTTTTCTTTTCTACTTGCTGAGAGGGTGGGGTGTGTATATGCCCCAATGAGAGTCTAATTTTCCTTTTTCTTTATGTCTAGGTGGTGTGTGCATTCATCCAAACTTTAAAATAGAATTTTCAAATTATTCCTTCTTTCCATTTGGTCTTGCCATCCCCACAAAATTTCCTTTCCATTTCTTTTGTCTCTTGCTGCCACAGGTGTTAGGTGCATCACTTGCATCTCTTTGCTTTACCTATGGAACACGTCATTGAGAAGGAAAGAGGAAATCCAATGCAGCCGCCTTTTTCGTCTCTTGTGATGTGTATATGTGTCCATGCCATAGGGATTTAATCATTTCAAAAAGTGTTTTCAAGTACAGTGCCTTCTTTCTCATTCCAAACTCTCATTCGGTTAACAGGGCACATCAATGGGAAGGGGAAGGGAAGCACAACGTTTTGTTTTCGTTCCTTCATGTGAACCATGCTGCATTCTCTCCTATTTCTTCATTCGACTATTCTTTAAGGAAGGGTGGAGGATGACACATCACCTTCATACCTAGGTGTTGTATACACACATATATATTTTTTCTTCCCCCAATTGTAGCTTGCCGTGTGGGAGAAGAAATGTGCAGCCCATTCCTTCCTCATTTTCATTATTTTCTTCCTAATTCACGTGAGGTGGTTGCACTTCTCCTTTCCTTTATTTAGTGTTGTTTAATTGCTACTCAAATTGTACTTTCAAGTACAATTACTTCCTCTACACCCCTTGTCTTACTTCTTGGTCACGTTAAGGGGTAAGGAGGAGGTAACCATGTTGCGTTTTTTTTTTCCTTTGGTTAATTCATTTTATGGATATATATATGTATTAGTTTTAAATGTTATACTTGTCACACTCTCCCTTCTTTTCCAATTCATATGTGTACCCACAGATATACATATATATGTTTTTTTTTGGCATCCCTTATTCCTCATTCCTTTCCCTTGTATTAGCCATGTGAGTATATATATATATATTTAAAGTAATTAGATTCATATCCCTCATCCCTTGTATGTGCATGTATTCTTGAGTCCCCATGCTCCTAGCCATGTGAGCATATAAGTGTATGGGTATCTAGTTTGATTTCCTCCTTGGAAATTAGGCTATGTGAAGGGAAGAAGAATTAAATTAAACAACTAAATTTGGCTAAAATAGAGAGGTAATCTAAATCAAATTTCTTAAAATTTGAGAGCATATTTAATTTAAACACCAAAATCACACAAGAAATTGTATCCCAATAATTAAAGAGCAATAATTTAGGCTAATTGAAATCAAGGGGTGTTACACAATGCAATTAAAGGAACATCATTAATAAAGCACGTACCTTTCATCAAGTCCTTGGACTGGGCCACCTCTTTACCCTTTAGGGTATACACCCTTCCCTTGGTTAGGGGTCTTGTGGGTTCCTCTAGCCTCTTTAGGGTTGGACAAACTCGGGAGATGTGCCCTGGCTTCTCGCATCAGTAACACACATTCTGCCTCATCAGGCACGGTTTGTCTCCATGGTTTCGCCCACACTTCGAGCAGTTGCTCTAGGTAGCTGGAATTTTCATCAGCCTTTTCCTTGCCTAGTGCCTCGGGAACTTCCTATCACGACCCTTGTTGAATCTGGCTGGGCTCTTTCTCTTAAGGAACCCTGCTTCTTGCCTCCTTTTCTTCAGTTCTGCTAGGGACCTGGAGGCTATTTTGCATTTATTCACCAAGGTGGGATAGTCCCGAATCTCCTGGGATGCCACCTCATAATATAGCTCCGGATCCAGGCTATTTTCCAAGTGCATGGCTTTCCATGCCCCGTCTGGTCTCCACTTCAGGTAGGAGAAGAACTTTGACAACTCTTAGAACCTGGCAAGGTGTTTCTCAAACGTTTGGCTACCCTGTTTAATCTGCATAAACATGCCCTCCTTCTCATTCCTCTCGCTCTAGGGGAAGTACTTCTCTAGGAATGCGTCTCTAAAACTTTCCCAAGTGATTAGGGTTCCCTGGGCTTCCATAAGCTATTTCATTCCCTTCCACTAATATTTCATCTCCCCGTCTAGTTGGTAGGCAATAAAAGTAACTTTTTGCGGCTGGCGGTCCCCAAAACCTTAAACAATTCTTCCATCTTCTAGACCCATTCCTCAGCCTTCTTCGAGTTCATTTCCCTATTAACGATACGGGGTTTGGCTCTTTAGAAATAAGACCAACCCCTACCGACTTGGGTTTTTATCTATTCTGCCCCCATCTGGGTGTCTTCGCTTCGATCGGTTTAGGCCTGACAAAGCGCTTCAGCGGTGATTGCGGCTTAGGCCCTTATAGCTTCAGCCATATCTCTCATGGTCTGCATAACTTCGTTTAAATCTACTTCTATGTTTTGGGCCTGAGCTCTGCTTCTCCATGTCGGTGCCATATCGTCACACTACAAAACAAGTATTACCGAGGTGATCAGGCTCAATAACAAATGATTAAGCAGGTAACATATAACATAATAAGAGCTTCCATCTTCTAAAAACTAATGCTCCATTCCCCAAGTTCAAAAAAAAATGCAAGTTAGCCGACCACGCAAGTACAACCAACTAACTTGAACTAGTCCCTTCCTTGAGGAATTCTACCTCGTTTCTAACCTAGGTAGCTGTGCTCTAATACCAACTTAATGTAACGCCCTTATCTAGTATTACAATTCCTTTGATGTAAACAGATAAGTTCGGTACATTATTCTTATCCTTTTATTAATAAGTCTGAGCAGTTATACCATTAAGTTTCATTAAAGCAGATTAGGTTCGGGATCTATCACTCAGATTAAGTCTCATATGCATAGCGGAATTTAAAATACTATAATACACAGCGAAAATTTAAAATTTTTACATTACAACTGATAAATGTCCAATAATATCTATTACATCCTTTAAAGACATGTACCAGGATATATGAAGTACCCATTCTTCAGAAGTCAGGAGACAACGATCCTGCCACTCAGACTCCTTTACAAATTACTATAGATGGACTGGCCCTTCACATATCCTTTCCCTGCTAATTTCCCATGTACATTTCATGTACACAGCCAAAAGAATAGTCCTAATTCTAACCCAAAATATATCTAGAATTAGGGTAAAAATATGGGAATACAAAATGATTTTAACAAAAGAACTCCTATTTGCTTCGTCGTGGCTAGACGTTCTCATCTGATACATGTTAGCACACCAATGAGAAACACAAGTTTTCCAGTAGCTCGACAATCCAGGGTTTAAAATTTTCTAATATGTATCAGGGTGCAAGCACCAAAAAGCGTTCCTCTATATTCTCAATTTTTAAAGCATAGTCTTTAACACACATGTAAATTGGCAAGCATTACATGATTATTGGAAATGTCGGGGTGATAAAGTAAATCTTCTCTATTAAATAAAATATCATTTTAGGGGAAAAATACATGTTATCACAGCATAAACAAAAAATCACTTGTGCATTTCATTCTTAAAACTTACCTTGCTAATTTTGCACACTTAGGCACCTTGTGGACACTTAGCCACCTTTACAAAATTTCTTGTGCACACTTGGGCACTTGTGGACACTTGGCCACCTTTATAAAATTTTCTTGTGCACACTTGGGCACTTGTGGATACTTGGCCACCTTTATAAAATTTTCTTGTGAACATTTGGGCACCTGATTTTCTTGTGCACACTTAGACACTTGTGGATACCTGGCCACCTTTATAAAATTTCTTGTGAACACTTGGGCACTCATGGACACTTGGCCACTTATGGACACTTGGCCACCTTTATAAAATTTTCTTTAAATATTACCATTCAAAATTTCCCTTTTTCTATTCTTTAAATATTACCATTAAAGTGGGATAATTTAATAGTGTAAATCTCTTAAAAACTTTAATAATTTTCAAAGAGAATTCCATGATTTGGCCTGAGGGAAACTCAAGAGAATTGAATATTTTACTATTTAAATTTCCATTGTTCTATCCTTTAAATATTACTGTTAAAGTGGGATGATTTCTTTCCCATAATCAACTCATATCTCCTCATTTAATCATTACCCAAAGGGATGCTAGGTGAACACTTTCTATTATTTCACCAATACTACTTTATTCAATTTCTAATATATCCATAAAGCACAATTGAACATTAATTCTTCAAAAATTTGCTCTAATGTGCAAAGGGACATATTTTCCCTCTCATGGGAATATTTTTTTTCCTCACTTGAATTTACATGGTTATAGCAAAATTTCACACTCTCAATAATCATAAACATAATTCTATCACTTCCATTATGGAGAAAATGGTTTTCAAGAGACATGCATCCACTTCTATCATGCTCAAACATAGTCCATCATGATAATATCATTAACTAACCAAAATTTTCCCATAACCGCAATATTCATTTCATCATATACCAACAATCTATCATGCAAACTTAGCCAAGATAACATTAATAATATCAAGAATGTAGGAAAGCAATAATGTCCCATGCAAGCTTGTAAAAACATAGTGTATACATATGAAACCTTGGGACACAAGTTTAAGAATTGTCAACCTACCTCAAGGATGACTAGAAAGACGTGATCTTGGCCCTTCCTTTGATCTCCTTCTACACCTTGCTTCCTTTTTCTTTGACTAAATCCTCTCTCCTTGCCTTGATCGAATGGGTAGGGGCCTTTCTCCAAATGTGGGTTGCTCTCCTTTCCTTGCTGTGTATGTGTGTGGTTCTTTTTTTTTTATGTTGCATGCTCTCTCTGCTTCCTTTTAGGGACACGTCTAAGTGTGCATGCTTCCATGCATAAAAAAAAAATACAATTTCCATTCCACTCCCTTTTTGTGCTTGTTCTCAGCTAAAAGGGTGTCATCTCCTCTCTTTATCACATGCAGCCCACTTTCTTGTAACACTGGTGTTACTTGTCCCACATTCACACTGCATCCTTTCCTATTTCCTTATATTATTTTTTTTTGTTCACTCCTTCTCCCTTGCCGAGTGGGTACATGTGTGCATATAAAATATCAAATTTCCATTCCCTCATGTATTCGGTTTCCTCCTTCTCCTTAGTTAATTTTTATTGCCATTAACAAAGAGTCTCACGTGCAGCCCCATTTTTCCTTGGAATCTTGTGTTTTACTCAATGTATTAGTCATATGTGTACTTTTTAAGTACCATTTACTTCCCTTGCACTCGACCTTAGACACTTACTTCATGCCACTTCTCACCTTCACACAAGGCTATGTGTTTTGGCAAGGCTCACGTGTTGTCCTTCATGCATGCCTATTTTCTTCATGCGTTGTCACCAAGGAAAGAGAAAATGAGTTCATGCCAACCACCTCCCTAACGCAAGCCACATCTCCATGTATGTTTCCTTTCATTCCTTTCCCTAGTTCATGTGATCTTCTCCCTTATGCAGTCATCCACCATGCAGGGCTGTATGACCCTTTCTCCTACTCATTTCTATCTTTTCTTTTTCCCTTGATTGAGATGGTGTGCTGCACTTTGTTTTCCCCTTTGGTCATGCCACCTCCTCCCCTTTTGCACACACGTGAGGCTCCTTGGTTTGGTCTCACTATTAAATTCCTATTTCTATTCCCTAATGCTTCCATCGTACACCTATATATACATTAATTCGGTCACATTCTACACCCTTGCTCCTGAATGCACGTGTGCATCTATATATATATACAATTGCCATACATTCCTTGCGTTTCCACGCCTTCCTAGCCTAGGGGTTATATATATATGTATAAAAAAAAATTCCCATCCTTCTTCCCATTGTCCCTTGGTCTCACGTAAGATACATATGCTAGTATTGCATATATATCTTTTCTTTTCTTCCTAGTTCATGTGATGCTTAAGTGGTGGCTTTGTTGTTTTTTTTTTTGGAAGAATTTTGCACCCTTTTTATTTTACTTGTTTCATGCACAATCATATATTTAATTCCTCCCTTGTACCTAAATCACTCCCCTCATGTAAGACCTATGCATGCTTAACTTTCTACACTACATGTATGCATGCATACTTATATTCATGTAACAAATATGATATGGAGGCCGCCTTCACGCAAGACTTGCATCTCATGCAAGACATACATAGTTCCACTTACCACTTCATCCAATGGATGCATAAATATATATATTGGATTGTTTCATTCTTTTTTCTTTACCCTTTTTGTCTTAGCCACGTGGGTGTATATACATAAAATATAAAACTTATATTCTTCACCAATTGCATGTGTGGGTTTATATACATTTTTAGTTTTCTTTTCTTTTGGCAATTAATTTAGGTGAAGAAAAGAAGAATAGGGAATTAAATTAAACACCCAAATTTTCATGCTATATTATCCTTTCACACACACATATTTTATACTTTTTTTGAGCCATTATGCAAGCAATTCACCCCACTTTATGGTAACTCATCTACTTAATTATGAAACGTTTATTCTGTAATTAATCAAATAATATAGGGTGTTACACAGGACGCATCCTAAACCTTTCCTTGATGCATCTATATAGATCATAAACGGTTCTAGGGGTTTAGGGATTATGAGCATTGGAGTAGTAGTCAATTTTTCCTTCAGGGTTTGGCAACTATGCTCACAACGCTTACTCTATTCAAAAGTAACCCCCTTCCTAGTCATCTGGGTTAATAGCAGGGCTATCTGAGAAAACCCTTGTATGAACTTCCTATAGTAATTTGCCAAACCCAAGAAACTTCTAACTTTAGTGACCGTCCTCAACTGACCCCAATCTAATATAGCTTCGATTTTCTTAGGGTCTATTGAAATTCCTTCCTCATTTACCACGTGACCGAAGAACTTTACCTCCTCTAGCCAAAACTCATACTTCGTTAGCTTAGCATATAGTTGCTTTTCTTCCAACATTTGTAGCACCATGCTTAGAAGTTGAGCATGTTCTTCGTGAGTCTTGGAATAGATTAAGATATCATCTATGAATATCACTACAAACTAATCTAAATAGGGTCTAAAGACCCTGTTCATAAAATCCATAAAGACAGCGGGGGCATTGGTTAATCCAAAAGACATCACTAGAAACTTATAATGACCATACCTAGTACTAAATGCTATCTTAGGGATATCTTCATCCTTAACCCTAATCTGGTGGTATCCCGATCTTAAGTCTATCTTGGAGAATACCATTGCACCTTACAAGTGATCAAATAGGTTATCGATTCGAGGTAATGGATACTTATTCTTAATGGTCACTTTATTTAATTGGCAATAGTCTATACATAGTCTCATGCTCTCATCTTTCTTCTTTACAAATAAGATAGGAGCTCCCCAGAGTGACACAATTGGCCTGATAAATCCCTTCTCCAATAAGTCCTCTATTTGGACCTTCAACTCTCTTAATTCAACTGGGGCCATTCTATATAGGGTCATTGCTATTGGGCCTGTACTAGGAATTTGGTCTATATTGAACTCTATCTCTCTTGGTAGGGCTAACCTGCTTATCTCTATAGGGAACACCTTTGAAAAATCACTAACAACAGGGATTAGGCTTAGCCTTTCTTGCAATTCTAACTGAGAGAGGTTAAGGGAGATATCACTTATCTCACACGCCCTATCACTCCTACCCATCAGCAAGGTATCTAAATAAGTGATAGTCTTTTTAAAATAGGTCAATAGGACCTAATTCCTAGATAACCAGTTCATCCCCAGAATGATGTCGATCCTAGTCAAAGCAAACATACAAGGTCCACAATGAATAAGGTGTCATCAATGGAAAGGGGACAGTTTAGGCATATTTGTGGGGATATGGTTGCCTCTCTTAAAGGTGTGGACATATACAAGTCAAAAGGCATGATTTGCAAAGGTAAGTTCAGTTTTCCCACACATGCATCAGATATGAAAGAGTGCGTAGCACCTGAATCAAACAAAACTATCAAGAAAAAATTGATAACTCTTCAAACCAAGCTAGATGTTCTTCAAATGGTCTACCACCTTATTTTATCTGCATAAATTCACCCTCCTTGTCATTTCTCTCACTCTAGGGAAAGTATTTCTTTAAGAATGCATCCTTAAAATTCTCCCAAGAAATCTAAGTTCCCTGTACTTCCATTAACTGTTTCATTCCTTTCCACTAGTATTTAGCCTCCCCTTTTAATTGATATGCAGCAAAGGATACTTTTTGTGGCTCAGTACTTCCCAATACATCAAACAACTCCTCTATTTTTTGTACCCATTCTTTTGCTTTCTTTGAATTCATCACACCATTAAAGATAGGAGGTATGGATCTCTGGAATTCAGTCCAGCCTCTACAAACTTGAGTCCTCACCTGTTCAACCCCATTCTAAGTATCCTCACTTCGATCAGTTTGAATTTGGCGAAGTGTTTCAACTGTAACTATAGCCTAAGCCTTCATGGCTTCTGCCATATCTCTCATTGTCTGTACAATTTCATTCAAGTCTACCTCAGTATTTTGTGCCTATGATCCACTTCTCCTTGTTGGTTCCATACTGTTATTCTACAAAACAAGTATTACTAAGGTGATCAGTCTCAATAATAAATTATTAAGTAGATAACATATAACGCCAACAAGAGCTTCTATCTTCCCAAACCTAATACTCCATTCCTCAAGTGACAAAAAATTACAAGTCAATCAACCACCTAGGTATAGGTAACTAACCTGAACTAGTCCCTTACTTGAGGAATTCTACCTCATTGCTATCCTAGGTAACTGTGCTTTGATACCAACTTAATGTAACACCCTTATCTAATATTACAATGTCTAAAATGTAAATAGAAGGTCGGTACATTATTCTTAACCTTGATTATTTATTAATAATTCTGAGCATTCATGCAATTGCAATATTATTAAAATTAATTAGGTTCTGGTTCTTTTGCTTAGATCAAAACTTATAAGCACAGCGAAAATAAAATGTAATACATCGGAGATAAATTTATAAAACATTATATATCCTTTCATAAGTGTTACAACATTGCATCTATTTGAAAATTTTCAAAACTCATTCTAGGGTCAGGAGAAAACATCTTTGTCACTCAAACCCTTAGGCTACAAAATACTCTTAAAAAAGAACCTCCTTTAATGCCACTTCCATCTTTCCCAAAAATTGCTAAATATTTGTATCTAATACATATCAGCACACAAATGAGAAAACTAGTTTTTCAGTAGCTTAGTAATTCAACATTTTGAATCTTACTGACATGTACCATTGTGCAAGCATAGAAAACGATTTCTTCTACATTCCATCATTTAATAATTAATCTTTTTCATATAAATACATTGGTAAGCAATGTATGATTAAAGTATGTCAATGTGATGAAGATGGTCATTCTCATTCAATTATAATTATTTTTCTAGGAAAAGCATACATATTACAATTGAAATAATCAATAATCATCTATATATCTGCCATTCTTAAAACTTACCTTGCTCGGGAATGTGAAGCACATTTGGTCACACTGCAAGAAATATGGACACTTGGCCACTTTTGTAAGAATTGTGAACACTTGGTCACATTGTGGACTCTTGGCCACTTCTATGAAAAATGGTGAACACTTAATCACATTGTGGACTCTTGGCCACTTTTATGAAATTAGTGAACACTTGGTCACTTATACATACAATTAGCAATCACAATTCATCATGCTATTATTCTTGACTATAGCTATTGTAAGACACTTTGTAACTCATTTACAAATACTATAATGCTTTGACCATCATAATTAATCTTAGAGATTATATTCAGCCACCATGATAAAGGGTGAAATTTAAAGTGTTTTCTATCCATTACCTCACATTCTTCCATCCTTTCTAACTTGCAAGATTAATAATATTATATTTTAACATTCTTAGGGTGCCTATTCTCACATTTAAATCATACAACCATTTCATTACTCATTTCTTTTTACTTATGTTATTGACTTATTTTACATGCTACACTTGATAATTTCCCACGCTTTATCACTCTTACATCTAAGTACATTACTAGATAAGAAAATAAACACACATTCAATATTCTTTGCGTTCTTATTTTACTAAACTGAAAAGTAACTTTTATTCTAGATTTTTAGCAACACTTCTATATTATTCTAAGAGAAATACTCTTGATTTACATAGATTAAAGGAAGTTATATCACAGTTTCAAGCTATATCTTAAGTTACATGCTTCCTTTAGGTAACTTAAACTTAACAACACACATGGACCATTTAAGAAAACAAATTTCCTACACTTTCTAATTCTAAGGTACTTCATTAAGCATGCTAGAATTTTTTCCATCAACCATTCCATCATGGGATTAGCTAAATCCACACCACCATATCCACAACCACAACCAATTCACTTCATCACACAAACTTGGCCAATGAAAATGTTGCATCTCAAGGAATGTAAAACTAGAAAATTAGATTCCATGAAAACTTTAAATCATACCACATAAATTAAATCATGAAAGAAAAACATAGAATTGCTAAGCTACCTCACTAATGCAAGAATGATGAAGATGCCTTGGTATCTCCTTGAATCTCTTTTATTTCTTAGCTTCTTTCTCCCTTCAGTCAAGTTTTCTTTTTCCCTTCCTTCGTGTGCTTTCTTTTCTTTCTTTCTAAGTGTTGTTTCTTCTAGCCTTAATTGCTAGTAATATTCCTAACCGACTTGACCAACTCATTTCTTCAATTCGGCCAAAAGAAATAAAACGCATGGATGACTCATTAACATTTTATTTCCTATTATTTCTTGTCATCATCGCATGGTATCTACATTACATAAATGTCTAGTTGCTTCCCTCAATTGCCATATACATTGATATATATTTTTAAGCTAATCCATGCATTATTGCCTATTCGGTAAAAAGAAAGGAAGGGTGTAAAGAACCTTATCTCATGATCGCATGGTTGCTTTCTTGGATTATAAATTCATGTCTCATCAAGCTAAGCACCTTGAATTCACCTTAAATTTAAGTACCTTGCTTGAATATTGTATCTCGGTTACTATATATAAAAAAAACAAAGACAAAGAAAGAGAGTTATTGGAACATGTTTAACTCTCTCTCCCCCTTGCACTCTCAGCCAAGACAATGCAAAAAGAAATGGAGGAACAAAGGGAAATTAAGAGTAAAATGCTACACGTCTCTTTCCCTTTCTTCTTTTCTTCTTTGCCGCTTCACTCTTACAACCTTGTAATGTTTATTCAGTTAGACCAAGGAATAAAGAAAGGAAATCAAGCACCTCACTTATCATGTAAGCACCTCAATTTTCATGGTCGAGTATTCTCTTCTCTTCTATCCTAATGATTATGCCAATATGTGTAAGACTTTCCCTCCACTCACCCTTAATTGTTCAGCTAAAGTAAGACAAAAAGAAACAAAATTTCCTACATTACAAAGTTTCCATCATTTCCATCTATTTCATTCTTTCCGCTTGTCTTCTTAGTAAAGTAAAGAAATGAAATACAAGAGATGGAATAAAAGTCCAAAACGTGTCTTGCTCTTTTCTTCCTTCCTTCATTTCCGATCCACTTTTTAATTTTTCTTTACACATGTTGCAAGTCTTTTGGTACAAGAAGGGATAAATTCATTTATATGATACCTCATGTAACACCCCTTATCTTATCTTAACAATGTCATAATACTTATTTAGATAAGTGGTTACATTATTTTTAGCCTTTAATTACATTAATTTCTCCTGAGCATTTAATCCATCATAAATTTATTATGCAATTAGGTTCGGGTTCTTATGCTCAGGTAAATATCCTTTGGCACAGCGGAATAAAAATACATACACCACAACAGAATGTATAAAAACTTTTCCACTATACATATATTAGCATAACTATTTGGTACATTGTTCTGTATACATATACTATGATAGATGAAGTACCCATCTCTAAGGAGTAAGGAGACAACAAGCCTGCCACTCATACTCCTCTTACAAAATATCATGGAGGAATAGGTTCTTCACATATCCCTATACATATGCCCCTTTTTCCCTCTATGTACATCCAAAAATGACAGTCTTAATTCCAACCCAAAAAGAACATATAGAATTAAGACCCCAAAATAATAGGTCTACAGCAACATACTAAAGTGCCTATCTACTCCAGAGGGAATTCAAAGATAGATATAACATAAACGTCCTTTATAATAGTGAAAGTCCCTAAAAAGGGAATTTCCACCGTAGCCAGTTCGATCTCCATTATAAGACAGTATCTAGGCATCTAATACATATCAGTATAAAAATGAGAAATATATTCCCAGTAGCTAAACAAACCAATTTATTTAAAAAAACTGATATGTACCACTATAATAATACAGAAAATCAACTCTACATTCAGTTTAATTTCAAACTCTTTCATATAGACCCTTGGGTATGACATATGTGAAACATGTGTGTATGCATCTATAGACATGAGATATGCATCAAATTATGTCATTCATGGAATGAACAACAAGCTTTCAATGCTTCTATGTCTTAATCATATTCACAAAAGTCACATTCATGCAATACAACTTATAGCCACATAGAAATACTTTAATTTGGAAAGGTATACACCAGATCATTCCCTTTCACATCATTATGTTCTTTGGAGGTTTACACCAGATCATTCCTCATGCATTTTATCCCTTGGGAGTATATATTAGATTATTCTCTACAAGGTAACTCACTAGAGAGGTATACATCAGATCATTCCTCCTCATAATTTTGGTCTCAGGAGGTATTCACCAGATCATTCCTCCTTTAATCTTTAGTTTTGCCATTCACACCCACATGAAGCAATTTTATACTATTCAATCACTTTCACATAAATTTAGACATCTTGCTATCAATGGCAAAATGCAAACTATTTACTATTCATTCTTGACCATTACATCAATTTCCCTCTTTTCACTTAGCATAGGCCAATTTAATGGCACCTTAGGCTATCTTCAATCAACATATAAGTTTAGCCATTCTAGGGAAAACTTTGCATAGTATTCGGCCAAGGCAAGGAAAACATGAGAAAATGGAATTTCCAATTCATTTGGTTCATTTCTAGTCTTTTTCTTACCATTTAAACATTATGGTAACAATTTCCATAATTATGCCTAACACTTTCTCACACCTCAAAATTTGGTAAGTGCACTTTAGGCCATCCTTTTTCCCATTTTTCTAGCTCACTTTCCATGCCAAATGTGACAATGCACCTAATCTTACAACTTCACATTTCTATGTACACTTTTAAGGTGAAATGGTAAGGTTTTAAATTGATAAAATGGCTAAAACATAGAATTACCATAATTTTCTCTCTCTTCCTTTCTTGGAACTAAATTTATATAATTTCTAGGCCATTTTCAAGCAAAATTTCAGCACCACTTACATGCATCAATTTGGCTAAGATGAGTAAGTCACACATTCATGGTTAATGGTGAAATTAGAAAATGGGAAAAATGTTTAAACACTAACTTACCTAGTTTTCTCTCTCTTACCATTTTCTAACACTTTCTCACACTTTTTCTAACACCAATTTAACCAAATTTCACCAAATTTCAGTACCCTTACACAAGCAAGAATTCGGCCAAGGTAAAGAATGCAAGGAAATGGAGTTATTTCACCATCTAGCTTACAACACAATCATATTCATGCAAAAACATCATTTTCTCACTCTATACAATACCATTTTAGCCTTGGTATAGGCTAGGGTTTTGCAAGATTATGGTTCCATCCATGAAAATTCACCATCTCTTAGGTATTCAAGCTTTCCAACATGTATATAGCCATAAACACAAGTAGTTTTCAACATATTTCAAACCCAATCATGCAAATCAACCATAAGAATGTAGAGAGAGAAAAAGCCATAATTCTTGAAAAGTTGAAAACACCATAAACACACCATAAAACAAGAAAAGAATGGCATAGGCATGTTTAGCTACCTTGAAAATGCAAAATAAGTGAAATCTCCAAATTGTGTTGGTAGGTTTTCGGTTCTCTTCTTCCCTTGGAAAGCTTTGGCTAGCCTCTTTCTCTCCACTCTTCTTTGACACTTCTAGCACTTGGAGGAAGAAGAAGGCTGAAATTTAGAGTTTAGGTTATTTACAAAAATGCCATTAGTGCTAAAATGTCCATTTTGTCCCTTTTTCTTCTCTTTTTCATCAATGGCATTCGCTCTCATTGGAAATGTAATTTTGTGCAAATTACATGGTCTGGGACTTTTCTGCCCCTCAAGAATTTTGAAATTGCAGAGTGGTCCCTCAAAATTTTGAAATTTACACATATGCCCCTAAGAAAATTGTCATTTTGCCATTTAAGTCCAAATGGCCATTTTAGTTCCAATTTTCACCCATTTCGACTTCATGGTGTAAAAATCACTTAAATAAGATTTTATAAAACTTATTTTTATGATTTTATCAATTTACCCTTATTTTAGCAAAATTATAATTTTACCCTTAAGGCAAAATTACCTTTATGCCCTTTTATGCCAAAGTCACCATTTCACCCTTTTTCTTTCTTCTTGTGAGCATAAATGGGTAAGGATTCCAAATTTCTATTTTCCTAAAATATTTAAGGTAAAAACTAAATTTTCTACATTATGTAAAATTACGAATATGCCCTTCTCGGCATCCATTGCACATAATCACTTATGTACTCAGATTCTTCTTCTCTCTTAAATGAAAATAATGGAAATCCTTTAATGTGATTTCATAAAATAAGAGAATTAAATAAATTTTTCCTTTCATGGTAAAATTACTATTTTACCCTTCCTCAAAAAATTTCCAATTTCATTATTTTATCACAAAAGTGATTATATAATGGTAAAAATGTCTATTCTAACTGCTTAATAATTCATCCTTAACATCCCATGAATATTACTAACAATAATAATAATAATAACAACATCATCATAAAATGCAAGTGTCAGGAGCGGATGTTACACCTCATATTCTCTTTCATTCATATATTAGTTTTGACTCTTAAACAAGAGAGAAAGAAAACACCTTGCTAGAGATTAAACTTTACTCCTACTTCTCTTTATAATTACTTCTCAATTCGGCTAAAACTAGAAATAAAAGAGACAATCTTCACATGTTTCCTTTTTATGAACATTTCATGCTACTTAATACCTAGGTCCATTCTTTCCCTTGTAACATTTATTCTACACTACATCACCAAAGCAATTTCATCCCATTTTATGGCAAAGTCATTCAATTAATTAAGGAAACATAAATTTAAAATAATGAAGAGAATAAGGGGTGTTATAGCCTACCTCTCACTCTCAAGGAAATATTTCTCCAAGAAAATCCTCTTGAAAGATTCCCATGTGAGTGGAGTACCTTTGCTCTCTATGAACTGTTTGGCCCCACTCCACTAGTGTTCAGCCTCTCCCTTCAGCATATACGTTGCATAAGTAACCCTTTACTCATCTGTACTATGCAACAGTTGAAAGATCTTCTCCATCTCCTTCAACCACCCTTCTACTACCATTGGCCGACACATACTTGAGAACGCTGGTGGTCCTTCCCTTTGGAACTCAATCCAGCCTTGGTACGTCAGATTATTACTCCTGTTATTTCCATCATCACGGTTTCAGCACTCCTCTTGGTACTGTCTCATCACATTGGCACTTGCAGCAGCTTACTCTCTCATTGAATTTGCCATCATTCGAAAGGAGTCCATTATGTCTCTCATGTCATCATCCTTGCTACTACTTTTCCTATACCTTCCAGCGGTGCCTCTGTGAGAGTTTGCCATAGTTACTGATACAAAAAGGAAAATTGTTAGTTTTAGTAACAACATATAGCTGTGGCCACACGGTCATTCCTAATATCTCAATTTTCGATTGCGACCCTACATATTCTAAAGTTAAATAACTTTCAAATCCTAATGCTACAAATCTAGTTAGGCATAAATCAGTTCTAATCCTCAATCACAACCAGTTGAACTCATAACCGGGCTCTGATACCACTCTGTAACGACTCCCTCAATCATACTATGCATTTATCTATCAGAATAGCAGAAGCATACAATATTCTGAATAAATTTTTCACTTTCCCCTTGTTAGGGAACGTCAAAGGGCTGCTATTGGTTGAGTGTAACCCAAATAGACTCTTCTCACAGTCTATTTAGATTTCACTCAACCCTAAATCCTGTGTAGCAATTCTACTACCACAATATATTATCACACACTACTCTGGAATATAAATTCTAACAACTATATAGAGACATCTGAGATATACTATGCTATAATTACTAAATTCATACATACATCCATAATTTAATTCATAATTCCCATTATACAAATTCTAAACATCCATCGTTAAATATATATATACAAAACCTTAAGCCTACGATAGATCCAACTTAGTACTATACAATTCTTCTGGCTTTTCTTGCTAGCCTTGGCATTCCTCCCATGCCCAGCTATCTCCTAGGCATCCCCTGTTCCTAATCATCTGAGCAAACAACTTGATGAGATATATAAATCCCAGTAGAGCAATTTACAGATAAATTACTTTGAAAATCATTTGCATACTCAACTGTGTCAAGAACAGAAAGCATCTCCCTAATAATTTAGTTCAAAAATAAGTGAATTACTAAATACTTTCAAACTCTAATAAATATGGGAAATCAATGCAAAACATATCATGAGTATGGCATCTTTAAATATGAAAAGTCATACTTAAAGTCATGCCTGAAAATTTTCATACATATAATTCTATCACACTCTTATGTGATCAATCATCTCATATTACATGCCATTTTATCTAAAAACATGGTTTTGGTTGGGTGTGATCTATAACACCAATCACCTGAAAACAGTGTCCTATTTTGTGAGTGTGATCCGTAATACCAATCATCTACTCAAGGATAGGCGAGAGCCAACTTCCACTATAAGAAAAAGGAAGATTAGAGACGGAAAAAAGTGTCTCTAATTACATGGAAATATGTCTTTAATACATTTAGAGATGGAATAGCAACGAAAAATACCCTGCTGTTGATAAGGGCATTGCTAAAAAATGGAGGCAGAAATATATATCCATCTCTAATTAGAGACGAAAAAAAATCCATCTCTAAATTAAAAAAAGCCGTCTTAAAGAACAAAAATGGAAAAAGAAATTAGAGACGGATTAGAGACCAAAAAAATAAAAATTTGTCTCTAATTTGGGACGGAACTTCCGTCTCTAATTGGAAATTCCATCTCCAGTTAGAGATGGATTATTCCGTCCCTAAATAGGATTTTTCATCTCTAATTAGAGACGAAAATTTCCCTCTCTAAATTGGATTTTTCGTCTCTAATTAGTTGCCTATTCCGTGTATAAAACAATGGCATTTCCTTCCTTCCACCAATTTTGTATCAAATTATCTAATGAACCAAATAACAAATATTTAATTTCTTAAATAATATTATATTTAAACAATAAATTTCACATCCATACAAAGTCGTGTTTAAGTACATAAATATTTAAAAGCTATTTAAACATCATTATAATAATTATCATCATGTTGCTGATTGCTGGCAGAACCTGACTCTCCATCCCCCTTGTTAAGGGGTAGATTTTCTAACTTACTAAAAATGCGACCTTTTTTGTTTCTACCGCCGACCACCTCTAACCAGATCGATGTCTCTTCCAGCTCAGAGATCGTATTCTCAGAGGTCATATTCCCATCTGCACCAACTGATGCTTGGGAACATCTAATTGACTTGAGTCTGATATATTCTGCCTAAAAATTAAAACCACATTATACACAAGTGTAAAATATAACCATTATTCACAATGACATCATACATAGAATTGCAACGCTTTCAAACATGACTCATGAAATTATAACCAAAACAATATTACAAAAATAATATCACAAACTAGAAAACATTCTAGCCTAAACCATGAAACTATAACAGAGAATAACAACATAAGAACATAGCAATATTTTTAGCATAACCTATGAAACTATGACCAAAATAACAACACCATAAAAATAGTGTACGACAAAACAATAATCTTAGCAATATTGTCCAAATCAAAATTAGTAAATCACATGAACACAAGTGGAAAGAATATAATAAAATTAGCAATACATGCATCTAACAGCCTAAGAAGGAAAAATACCATCTCTTACACTTACATATGCATCAGCTGACCTCTGGTCAACAAATTCTCCAATGTCCTTTCTCTTGTGTGTGCTCATAAACAAGCCGAACATCGAAGGGTCCTTTCCCAATTCTTGCCTCTATTAATATCAAAGAATATTAATTTGTTTGACAAAAACTCTGAAGCCAAATTAAACAGTGAAGCAAGCTGATGGTTTTCAATGAATTTAAAATTGTACCATCCTTCTCTTATGCTCCGACACAGGAATAGATCCATAGCTATGCAAAGTTCCTCCCGTAGCAGAGGCTCGATTCTTCTTTTCTTGCTCTTGTCTTAATTGGAAATCTTCAGAATTCCACTCCTGTATCAGTTCATCCATGACATGCTCTGGAATCCAAATTGGCCTTTTACCCTTGTCTACCTAATCCTGCACTTTACACATGATGCCTCAGAGGTGTTCTACAGCCTTGTGATTCTAATTTTTTTTATTTGCTTGTCATACTGATGAAGCCACTTATAAAATTTCTGCATAAAATAGATATATATGTTCAGCATGTAAACTTATCTTGATAGACATGAGAAGTTAAAATGAATAATGCAAGATAAATCAAAAGTGATAAAACAAACTGCCCATTCCCCAAACCATAGATCCCTTAATTCTAGAGGTGTGTTCCTCCAATTGTAACATGGTCTGTCATACTTCTCATGGATTACTGTTGTGATCTCCCTGACAAGATTGACTACAGGATAGAAGCTGCAAATTTGAATATATGTTTAAACACTAAGATTGCTAAAAATGGTACTTGATGAAACTAAAAAACACTGACATTTGGAAAGTAATACTTACGTATCTTTGTGTGGATATATATCCATGTTTTACCATCCACAAGGTCCTTACCCCAAGGTCTAGGCAGAGACAAGTTACTATCAGATAAATTTATTGGAACTTCTTCAGGCTGGACTGGTGATTCCATCTCGAGTGCCGCATGAAAAGCATGTGAAGGTTGATCAAAGGATTGAGAAGATGAAGGTGGGGAAACATAAGGTGCTGGAGACAGGGGTGCACCAGGTAATGTAGGCGAAGGTGTTGATAGACGATCAGATTGACCCTCACCCCTTGATCGACCCCCACTGTGAGTGATGCATCCCCTACCACGGACTGATCAACCATTAGACATCTGCATACCACACAAATTAAGCAAAAAGTAGAAAAAAAAACAATCCATTTGATTGAAATTTCCAATTCCATATTTTTAAAACAAGTCAAAACAGTACTAACATTATTGTTAGAACACGTTAAAGTCAATCATAACTTCAAAAAAATAAAAAACGAATAGCCCTAAACACAAGACGTACAATGACCTTAAGAGTAACCTCAAATACAATATATAACTAATATAAAGAGTAACTACTCTTCATCAGTGAAGTCAATAGAAGGCGAATCATCATCCCTAGTATCATCTTTGAGAAGTGCATCCTCCTCATCTTCCCCGGTTGAGCTTGAAGTTAAATTTATTTCAGCTTCATCAGGCTCGTGGTTGAAGAAAGACCCATCAACCTCTTCAAATGCACCTTCACAGTCACGTAAAGTTGGGAGCTCGTCATTGTCAATACTTGCCGGAGTAACTTCTTCTACTTGATCACTCTGAAATGTATCATGGACAACTTAAACACTGGGAGTGTTGATTGTGCTCCTTGCTTTTGTTCGAATTGCAACCACCCAATCTAATTTGTCACGCCTTATAGGATAAGGTGCATAATACAGTTACACTGCTTGTTGTGCAAAAATGAATGGATCATATTGGTTGTACCTTCGTGTCATTTTGATCTTAACAATTCCATGTTGCTTATGGATTCTCATTCCTCGATTCAAGGTTGGATCAAACCAGTCATAATTGAACAATACTATATATTTAAGGGGTGACCCAACATACTCCAATCGAATGACTTCTTGAAGGATGCCATAGTAATCACTTTCTGATTGGTCGAAACTAGTTCCCTTAATGCACACACTACTGTTTATGGTTGATTTATAATGGCTCAATGCTTCTGTGTGAAACTTGTACCCATTAACAAAATATATTGGCCATTTCTAGACAATTCTCTTTGGTCCCTATGCAATGTCTTGTAGAAATTGGTCATCCACATTATGGGTCGGGTTTTGAACCTATGAAGCAAGAATCTATTAGATTCAATCGTAAGGTGTACATTTAAAAGTTCATACTGGTCACACGATGACAACTTACATGGTCTCAAAACCAATTAGGAAACTCTACAGCAATCATTTGATCAACCTCAAGATCCATAATTTGAGGTGTTGATGCCATTATAATCTCAACAAACAAATTGCACATGCACATGCTCGCTTAACTAATCACATATAAGAAATTTTGCTCAAGTAAAATATTATTTTCATAGGGCTAAACTTACTTTACATAAGGTTGCACCTCATCATAATTTAAAAGAACATATTTTGTGGCAACCAGCATTTCATTGTCATTTAGGTAATGAGTCTTACACTTTTCAGCTGGGCATCCTAGATAGTTAAAAACTAAAAATTGTTGGGGTGAATCACCACCGTCGTCATTCCTGGGAACCCTTGTAATTCTTGTAGAGACATGTGACTCAAAATAATGTGAACAAAAATTTGCAGTCTCCTCAATGATGTATGCCTCACATATAGAGCCTTCTACACGAGACTTGTTCTTGACCTTCTTCTTCAAAGTGTGAAGGAACCTATAATTTTAAGAATAATTATTGTTATTCATTGACAAAAATTAAGAAATAAGGAAGAAAGGTTATTTGTTATCACCTCTCAAATGGATACATCCACCAATATTGAACCAGGCCACCCACCTTTGCTTCATATGGTAAATGAATTGGCAAGTGTTCCATTGGGTTAAAGAAACCTGGAGGGAAAATCTTTTCCAATTTACACATTGTTACCACAATGTTTTGTTCCAATAATTCTAATTGATCTACTCTTAATGTAGTCGAACAAATTTCCTTAAGAAATTGGCTTAACTCACAGAGAGGATTCCATAAAACTTCCGATAAAGAACTGAAAGCAATGGGAAGTAGACATTCCATGATGACATGACAATCGTGACTCTTCAAGCCATACAATTTAGCCTCCTTGAGGTCAACACATCAGGTTAAATTAGAAGCATAGCCATCAGGGAGCTTAAGTTTCTTGATCCACTCACAAGCAATACGTTTTTTATCCACATTAAATGTATATTGTGCCTTAGGCTTCAAGAGCTTACCATTGTGCTCCACTAGTTCCAATTCTCTACGCCAACAATATTCTTGTATGTCCATCCTGGCTTTTGCATTGTCTTTTGTTTTGCCCTTTGTGTCCATCACAGTATTCCACATATTATCAAATACGTTCTTCTCAATGTGCATTACATCTAAGTTGTGTCGCACGAGATTCGTTTTCCAATAAGGTAATTCCTAGAATATACTCTGCTTGGTCCAATTGTGTGCCACCCCATACCCTTCCATGTTGTGTACACACCCACACTCAACAACTTTAGGAATGTTGCGCACATGTTCCCAAACTTGTTCCCCATCCAATCGTAGAGGCGACATGGATTGCTCCAATCTGTTCTTTAAGAAGGATGTTTTGTTCCGTCGATACGGGTGATCCCCTGGCAAAAATTGCCTATGGCAATCAAAAAAAGACGTCTTTCGACCATTCTTTATAGTGAATGCTTTTGATTTATCCATGCATATAGGACATGAAAATTTGCTGGCCGTCATCCATCCGGACAACATCCCATATGCTGGGAAATCGTTAATAGTCCACATAAGCGCCGCCCGTATTTGAAAGTTCTGTTTCAATGAACAATCAAATGTTACAACTCCATCATTCCACAAGACCTTCAATTCATCAATCAATGGTTGCAAAGAGATATCTATCTTACTTTTTGGATTCTTCGGTCCAGGGATGATTAAGGATAAGAACATGTATTCTTGTTTCATGCACATCCAAGGTGGGAGGTTATACGGAGTAACAATGACAGGCCAACAAGAGTAATTTTTTCCAGATTGTCCAAATGGTGTAAAGCCATCAGCACATAACCCCAACCTAACATTTCGTGGATCCTATGCAAACTCAGGGTAAGTTTGGTCAAATACTTTCCATTCCTCCCCATCTGATGGGTGGGACAACACACCGGTCTTGCGCCGATTATCATAATGCCACCTCATTTCTTTAGAAGTCACAGATGAAGTGAACAACCTTTGAAGTCTTGGAGTTAATGGTAAGAACCATAGTTTTTTAGTTGCCACCTCCCTGCATCTACCATGTCTATTCCTTCTAACTTCATAACTTGTTTTCCCACAAAATTTACATTCCCTTTGGCCCAAGTCATCCTTGTAATACAACATGCACCCATTCGGATAGCAATCAATTTTTTCATATGCAAGGCCTAATTTTGACACCATTTTCTTCGTTCTGTAGAGATCAGTTGGCATCCGATTACCAGCTAGTGTTATCTCTTTTGACCATTGCACAATCTTATTATAGCATTGCTCTGAGAGGTTGTAGTCTGCCTTGATGCTAAGCAATCTTACTGTCGCTGAAAGTTCAGAATGACGAGAACACCCCTCCCATAAAGGCGCTTGGGCAGCAGACAACGTGTCATAAAAAGCTTATGCATCAACATTGGGAGGCTCCTTTATTCTTTGTTGGAAAGATGGTCTAACTGCATCTACCACCATTGCCTCATATCGGTTAACTCCTTCTCCAAGACCCCTTTGAAACACATCTTCATCATTTGCTTGTGGGTGTGGCACTTGAGAGACCTCTGCCAATGGTTCCCCGTGGGAAGTCGAACGATAATAATCAGGTTTAAATCCATTTTGATACAAATGCACCTTCACCACATCAAGACAATCAAATTTTCTATTTTTACACTTTGCACAAGGACACCTTATCTGCTTACTGTGCAGATATGGTGGCAATTGACAAGCATAATCTAGAAACTTGTCAATGCCATTCATAAAGGAATTAGTGAATCCAACTCGACCAGGAAGCACTCTATCATACATCTAACCTCAATTTTCAGGTATATCCATGGTCTACTCTTACAAACCTATAGTGTTTAATTATAAAACTCTAAATTAGCCAAAATCAAAAATAGTCTGTGGGCAAGATTCCTAATACCTATAATAAATGACGCTAAAAACCATTTCTTAACACTGCTTCACATAAAATTACATAATCTAACAACCTTTTGGTATATTATTTAATGGGTCACCACAGGTTATAACAAATTATTTATGAATTAGATAAGCCCAACAAAAAATCTATAACTATATATCAACATTTTTAATGCATGTATTAATTAATTCAAGGTAGGAGAATTTAAACCAGAGCTAAATGTTGTTGTGCAAGACAATTATTAGCTTAGTATAGGTAATAAAACTTTTCAATTAGAGCTACATTACTAGCAATAAAGGTTATGAACATAGCACATTGTAGTTATTTTGTATCCAAAAACCAAAATTTAGAAGTAAAAGATCCAACCACTTGGGACTGCGTGTAATATGAGCACATCCTAATACTGAAAATGGCTACTGCATAATGGAAAGGAGAAAACAACTCAGTTGATGGAGACAACATTGTCTATTCTCAGGAGAGCATGTGTTTAACTGACGTGGCCAAAATTTCATCCATATTTTGGGTTTGAATAATTATTGTTATTATGTAGAAGAAAAATTATGGAAAAAAAAGAAAGAATCAGGCATGGCAGGTAAATAATGAGAATATCCTTGAATTAGGGGAGGCTTATCTGTGCAATGAAAAGCACTGACATAATTTTTTATTCTTCATGTAATTTCATGTACCTAGGTGGCATTATCATTATATTTATTTATTTTATTAACTTGTTTGTTGTATTTACCAAAGCATGCATACACTCTTGCTAACCATGTCAGAAATCAAAATTAAAAAAACATGCTCTTTGTCTTTCAAGTGATTAGTCTTAAAAGCTTGGAGGATTGGAAAGCAATCAAATGACATTTTGTCATTATGTAACTCTGAAGGTTAAGGTTAAACTTTTTTAGGTTGAAAAGATCTTCTTATTTTTAGAGATGTTATAATACAAAAACATGTACACCAACTATAGAGCCCACAAGCACTGAGGAACAAACAAACATTAAAATGGAGGATTCCAGGAACCAGCTTCAACATGATTCACTTTCAAGAAAGACTTTATTTAGAAATTGTTGGAGACCAGACAAAAATACCACCTGTGCTAAATAGGTTCACTACATTATTGCCAATAATTCCCTGCTCTAGTGAACAAGTACACAGAATACAATAACAGTTAAACTAATAATAATATTAAGTAGAATGTTCATTTTATTAACAGAACAATAAATTAAAACAAAGAATTTAAAACACAGAATTTGTCCAATAGGCAGTATACCCTACAAAGAAATATAGAGCCAAAGAAAACTCTATGCATTACTACCAACTACAGTTGGTTCTTATGAATCAAGTATAATTTAAAAACAAAAAGTACCTGCATAGAGTTTTCTTTGGCTCAATAGACAAAAAATTACAAAATTTCCCCACTATAGTTCCTTATACAAAGCCAGAAATAGAAATCTGTATACTTATGGGAAACATTGCAACCGGGCAGCAGCAATGCCCAACCATGGCTGAGAAGAACAACAGAATCAGAAGAGAAAGATGAGAATAAGGACATAGACTCACCTTCCTCAACCAAATCGACCAGAACTGCAGAGGAATCCCAACGGCGCTGTATGTGGCATCTTCAGCCGTTGTCCTGCGATGCAATGACGGCGGGCCCCTCGGACAGATAGCTTCAACGGTGGCTACCGGCTGAACAACCCATAGTGTGGTGAATGGCAATGTCTCGTAAGGCGTGGTGAGTAGTTCCAGCAGCGAGCGCAAGGGGAAGGAAATGACCTCTGCCAATGTTCTATGCAAATTTTAATATTCACTGTTGTGGCACTTCTGTAATATACAATATATAAAAAATAGCACAATATAAAGATTGATAGCCATTGCGGCACACTTAGTCTAGTGCCCATTACTCTCTAATGCCTAATGCCTTAGGTCCCGTGCTAGATCCTTCCATGCAACACACCCCACGTTTTTTGCCCCATCTCACTAGGCATACACTATATATAAAATATGGTGATATATATAGTGACAGCTATTGCGGCACACTTGGTCCAGCACCCATTACTCTCTAATGCCTAATGCCTCAGGTCTCGTGTTCAATCCTTCCATGCAACACCCCCCACTTTTTTTGGCCCATCTCACTACGCATACAATATATATAAAATTTTGTAATAAGTATAGTGACAGACATTACGGCACACTTGGTCAAGCGCCCATTACTCTCTAATGCCTCAGGTCCCGTGTTCGATCCTCACCTTCCATGTAACTAAAAATAGAGACGTATTAGAGAAGAAATTTTTCCGTCTCTAATTAGTCTTCCCGTCAAAATTTTTTTACCCTCAATTCAAATAAACACGATTTCGCGATGGATTGAATAACGATTTAGAGAATGATTTTTTAGAGACGGATCTTGCAAATTTTAGAGACGGAATAAGGAGGCTTTAGAGACAAAAATTTGAGACCATATGTTTCCATCTTTAAATCTATCTCTATTAACATTTTCTTAATTTTTTCCTTTCACTGACGAATTTTTTACGAAGTAGAGATGGATTGAAGACAGAATTTATTCCGTCTCTAAGTTTCGTCTCTGATTTACCCTTTTCTTGTAGTGTTCTAGGGCATCCCCCAGCATGTGCACATTGCTAGTCTCATCCTCATACAGTCTATATGGCAATACATACACATAGTTGACTAATACTCAAGGTCATAAGATACTATACTTAAAACACAACATCACCCCGTATAGGCTATCCACCCTTTACTCCATAAACCTTCCATAGGGTTGTCCTGGTTTAATGAATAATTCCCAACAAATGCAAACCAATCTAATTAAAGTAATCAATTTATAAAACTATCTGCCTAGGAACATTCAATAGTCGTCCCATACCCACTATTGAATGTCCACCCTAAGCTAGTCTATTACTATGTCATATAACCCAATAGCCAAATCTAGCAAACATGCAATGAGCATCTCATACACAGGCAAGTCTTTTCTATACTCATATAAAAATCTTAAATAAATCAATCATGTTCAGTAATCATTCCCATTCAATACACAATTCATTTTTAAAGTAGTAATTCACAACATTAGTTAAATGTCAGGGGAGTGTAGATTACTCTACCTTTTTATCATTTGCTCCTCTTTTGAACAGGATTTTCCTCTTTTACCTTGGGATTGTGCCCACAATCAGGTTCTTGAGGCAAACAATTCAATTCTCACTATTTTCCTTCTATCATGCACTTTTGCAAATCCTATCTTAAGGTTTCACTAAGGTTTTCTCTAAATTCCCCTTTCTCTTTATCAGTTCTTTAGTTTTCTATCACTCTTCTCATGTAATTCTCATGTATAATGATGTTTAAACTTTATTCAAATCAATACTAGAGATTACCAAGCTTGAATCATGTTTTAAAACCATTTTTCCACATCAGGGGAGCTACCAATCGGCTGCCAGGAGCTGGCAGTCGGCTGATTGCTCTCTGGAAGACTAAGTTTCATAATATAGTGGCCTGACAGTCAATTGTCGCATGCCTAGCAGTCGACTGGTGTACTTCTATGTGCGATTCTAGGCTTCACAGTGGCTCGATAGTCGACTGGTGCGTTCCTGGCAGTAGATTGCTAAGCTACTGTGTGCAATACTGGGCTTCCGAAAAACATGACAGTCGAATAATAAATGTTGGTAGTCGACGGTTCTAAAAATTATATGAGCTTAGTCCTTAATCATTTTCGCACAAAACCCACAAATTTTTAAGTCCAAAACATTAACCAATTCGAAGAATCTACATGCAAATCGAGTGAAAGAAAAACCTAACTTAGAAACTCTGGTTTAAGCCTAGAGATCAACAAATGGAAGTTATAAATCATGCATCTCAGTGCGAAAATCACTTCCTAACCTCAAATAAACCTCAGAATCAGTTTATTTACTAAAAATTATGGCAAATTCGAAATGCCCTATGTTTTCCTATTTTCTCTTTCTCTCTCAAATTTTTGACAAATTTGGGCATTCTAATTGCAGAAAAATCTAGCTAAATGATTTTTTAGAAGTTTAGTAAGGTATAGATGAGGAATTTCCTACCTCAAATCCAGCTATGGGAGGATTCCACCTTGCTTCCCTTCTTTTTTCTCCTTTACTTATGCTCTTCCCTTTCTTTCTCCTTGGTTGGCTCGTTCTCTCTTTGGTGTGGGGAGCCCAGGAGTATTTAAGGGAGGAAAGAGTGAAATAGCTAAACTTTAGGGGCCTCCTAGTAAAATGAGGAAATTACATTTTAGTCCCTCCTATTTCAACCCCAATCTCCTTCATTTTATTTGAAATCTTCATATGACATTTCAAAATTATAATCATTATTAGAAATTTCAAGGGACTAGGTATTACACCACTTGCCTTTAAAGTTTTGTTTCTCACAAACTGGACATCCTTTCCATTTGGTTTTTTAGCCAATCTCTCTAGGACTAGTATGTCTAGCTCTAAGCATTGATTAATATCAAACATATACAATTTAGCTACTTAGGGTGTGATGTTACAACATTAGTGTCATATAAGGGAAAATTAAATTTCACTTGTCATAATCTACAAAATTCAGACCCTAACTATCACGTAAAGGGTCAAAAAGCACTAAAAAGAATTGGAACTTAGCAACTTTTTTTATGCTTTAGCCGTCACTAAATGATTTGGAGACGATTTAGTCAACCACAATCGTTGCGAGGGATTTAGAGACAGTTTTTTCCAACCGCTGGAGTAACTATCGCAATTGCCTTTTTAGTGATAGTTTGCAACTATTAGAAAGTTGAAAAAATTTAACAAAAATTTCAAATATCGCTAAATTCATTGCCTATTTGTTTTTATTATGGTGACAATTTGTATAATCGTCGCTAAATTTAGCCAAAATTCTTTTTACTTTTTCATTTTTTTATTTTAAAATTTTTTAATAGTTTAATTAACCTAAATAACATTTTGTATCATAAAAAATCTAAAATAAGTAAATTAATAATATAATTTACTATTAAAAAGTATCATAAATTAATAATATTTGAAATATACATGTATACTTCCTAATGTTTCTAAATAAATTTAAATAGTAACATTTATAACTTGGTCTTTAAATTTTTGTAAGTACATTTTATCATCTAAAACTTTCATGGTTGTTGTTAAGTCCCTTGATCACTAGATAATGGAGACAAGTCCCTTGATCACTAGATAATGGAGACTCTTGAGCAGCTACTCTAGTTGATCTGTGTCCACTTCCTTGATTCGGTACCTGAACTACAATTTAAAATATTATTGTTAATATACAAAACTTTTTAATTAAGAAACATATTAAAATATGAAATTATATCTGCTACTGCCTATAATAAGGACTCAAATTCAAATACTTCATATTCTTAGAAGTTTAATTTCTGCAACACTACATAAAAGTAACGGTTAGGGTATATGCCATCTTTAAGTAAATGACAAATGATCTTTTTGGCAACCATCTTGAAGGTCGATGATATTGTTACATCAACTTGGGTTTTTTGCTTCCATTTTCTCAAGACTATTGTAACATTTCATCAAATAGGTATACTTTATTAAAAATCAGAGGATAAGATATCCCCTTTAGTCAAACAAATAAAACAACACGAGGGATGGAACATTAGAACAGTGAAAAGCATCCCATCAAATATTCATCAAAATAATTGATTTCTCTCCCTCCCTAATCTTTATGGAAGTTTGAAAGCAATAACATTATTATTCATCATGGCGATCTATTAGTGTCATGATATAATATTTAAACAAACTACTATAGAATATATATATATATATATATACATATATATATAAGTTAATGAAAAGATTAGATTTATATACTCTTCCTTATATAAATCATAGAAAATAACAAGAGAAATGAAATGTATAAATTATACATGTGTGATTTAAATTATAAAAACTGTACATTTTTTTTAATGAAAAATACTTCTCTTGGTTTGCTCCCATTTCTCAAAATGTTTTTAGATCAAAAAATGAAAAATAGGTAAGAGACATTTCCAATGAAAATTTTTCTTGAAATAGGAAGGTTTTACCTTTAATGCAATTCAAACTTCCATAAACACCATTAACCATTGACTTTGTGGCTGTCATCACACACTGTTAAAGTACAATTTAAATAAAATTATTTTTATTTATATCAAGGAAAATATTTATAGGAAGTACTGCCCAAGATAAGCTTTTGAAGTCAGTATATAGTTCATCAAGTCCTTCAACATTAGCAAATGTCTCCTAAAAGACTGTAAAAGTCATACTAAGTTAAAAAAAATAGGGAATTGTTGAGGGTGGGAGTTGTAACACCCTGACCTTATAGCCTTTATTGAAAATATTTTTTTAATAATTCTTTTTAGCTATAAGGTTAACATGTTACTCCTTCTTAGTCCTTATTTATTTCTGAGTAAAAATTTTTCTTTTTCAATTTTGTCCATTTATTATTTGACTTAGGTTTGAGATTATTTACTCAGTATTACTTTCATACAATACGTAGTGACAAAACTAAATAAATAATCAAATTTAGTTACAACGTCCTAAATAAAACCTGCTTATATTTGCATTTGCTATATAATTACATTATTATACATATATTTCAAGATATGCATATTTCTACTATTACCAGGGTAAGGAGGCAACAAGCCTGCCACTCAAACCCTTTAACAAAATTCCTACTAGTGGATATCTTTTACATATCCTGACATATATGATCATTTCTTATATACATCTAAACATCTTTTGTTCACATCCCTTTACTAAGGATGGAGTTCCTTAACGGTTACTACATATACAACTTAAATCCCCATAAAAGAACCTAAAAGGGAATATCTACGTATGTCGCCTCAACTTCGAGCCACACCATAAACCTTAGCATCTGATACATGTCAGATACAATTGTGAGAAATAATTTCTCAATAGCTTTACAACCTTATCTTTTAAATTAATTTGATAGCTACCACCGTCCTGATATGAAAAATAATTCTACAGTCTTTATTAAAATTTCCTATCTTATTTTATGGGATTAAATAAATAATTTCATTTAATATGAATGGCATACATATATGAATATATAATGTGACAGTGTATTATGACAATTATAACCATTCACCTTATACAATTTACCAGTATCATGATCACAAGAAATAATTGCTAAATATCAATAAATATAGGGAAACGATTCATCATTCATAGGAAAACAGATATCATTCATAAGGAAAACTATAATTAATCTATGGCTAAAAGCAAAATCTCTGAGAAAGAAAACTTAAGAGTATCGGGAGAGTCACCCTGTGATCCACTCCACGTACCCTTACTTACATGAATGAGATAGTCTCATTTTCTATGTGACAATTCTGTCACTAGTATTATCTAAGACGTCCCTCAGTGGATCCAAGTACCATGTAGTCAGTACCTTTATCACAGATCATCCCATATACAGCGGGAGTTTCTTCCCTTTCCACCCTATAAAGGACTGATTTAACCTTTAAAATTAAACTCATGGGATTACTGCTAACTGCGCAAATCATTTCCTCTCTGCTTTTTAGGTGGATCATAATGCTATGGAATCACCACCCCTTATCAATTGATCATTTTCTTGGTACGCTACTTCCTATATATATTCTAGGATGACATGGCTTGTATCCATGATTATGCTAAATTCTAAGTAAATTTCTCCATTTAATTGGCCATTTAGGCTACACTAACTTAGAATTTGCAACCATCATAGTGTTTTCTTAAATCTTTATTCTGAGTGGATGTTTGACCATCCATAATTATGATACAACCATGGAATGCCCAATGGCCGTCCCATACCGACAATTGGTCACTCAGTTACAAGCTTTTCTATCCTAGAACATATATCAGAAATACTTCCTTTAAGTTTTCTTTCTTACATTTCTATGTTTTCCTTTCTTGTAATGTTTTTCTCTTTTTTTCTATGTTTCCCTTCCCATTCCTTTAAATTATCATGATACTATACTTTCATCAACTATGACCCTTATCTATACATAACATTTTCATGAACAAATTTCCTAGAAATGAGAGTAACTCTCTCGGCCAAGAGAAGAAATAAAGGAAAAAATAATAATTCTTTCTTTAAATTCCCAATCTCCACTCTTACCATTATATAAATATAATTTCATAATTTTCCTTCCATTTCTACACAATTTTCCAAGCTATGTTTTATCTCATATTAAGTGTCATACTTGCCCTTTTTCTTTGCCATATAATTCTATTTTACTCTTTATCTATCTATACATACCTAAAAGTATTTCTATTTTCATACTTACTTATAGGTATGTATTTAAAAATTTTCCCATTCTTTAATATACCTTATAATTAATAGGATAACATGATTTTGAAGTTTACATAAAAAAAATCCATTACCACAAGGATTTCTATTTTTCTTTTCATGTCTTTGACCAATAGCTATAAAACATCTTTATAAATAATTTTTCTAAAACAATCCATCATGTTCTTGGTCAAAGATTTTAATCTAGAGAAAATGGAATAACCTAAACATCAATTTTCCTTTTTCTTTTATTGGTGACCAAATTTACCAAGGAAAAGTTTTGACAAGGTTTTCACAATATTTTACCCTGTTAATTACCATGGAGCTTCGGCCAAATGAAGGAAAAAGGAAAATTAATGTTTAAATATCAAATGGAAACCCTCTTCCTCTCTTTTAGCCATAATTAATAATGAGAAATTTTTCATGCAAATTTAATCAAATCCTTTTCTTGCCTATCAACACACCATTTTGGCCAAGGAGATAAATTTAAGGAAAACACATTATCTTATCAAAATATAAGTTTTCTTTTCCATGACCAAGGTGATAGCATGTTAAATGGCAAGATTAACTAAATTTAGCACAATTTTTCCTTCCAAATGTAACCATGCTTTCGGTCAAAGGTGGAGCAAGAAGAAAACCATTTTATTTCATTACAAACTTATTCTTTCCTTCCCCTTTCATCTTTAGCCGAAACAACACTAGGAAAAATATGTCAACACCTATAATTCTGGCTTCTATGAACTTCACACATACTTCTAAGAGTATTGGTTAGTGTACTGTGAAATTTCTTTTTAATGATCAAGAAACAAAAATTAATTATTTAATAGTCAAGAGACTAAAAACTACAAGTAATGAGTTAAAGAGCATTGGTATTGATCACACTATAACTACACTCATTTAAAGCTACGAATCCTAAATAATGATTCTCATTAAGATTACTACTATCCATAAATTCAAAGAAACAAAGAAAATTCATAGTTCAAAGTATAAATTGACCTAAAAAAAATGCCCAAAAGCATTACTATTTGCTTCTAAATATTAAGTGAATGAAAATATGCAATCATATAAGCTTGAGGTAATTTCGATGAAACAAACAATACTATTATTGTTTTTTGGCCAATGAAAATAAATATTTTGATCAAGGAAACCAAAAAAAAAAAAGATTGTAGATATCTAGAGGCAGGAGGTATCTTAAGTTAGAAAAAGGGGAAAAGAATTAATTGACAAAATTCTATATTTCCCCTTATTAAAACTATAAAGCAGTATGAGAAGGAAATTGTATTACTTATTTTATAATGTCAGAATATAATTAAGGTAAATTACCATGACCTCCCCCGGGGTTTGAAGCTTTGGTACTAGATAGCCCTCTTGTTTGAAAAGGATCACTACCCTACCATATTCCTTAAAGTTACATTGCCATTTAACTACTTAGCATATTAGTGGAGTCTACTGCATGGTACAATACATTTCTTAGAAGAAATACTAATTTCCTACAAGCACCAACTCAAATTTTAAGATTATGATAGAACCAAACTTGCTATCCCCACAAAAAAAATTTGGTATACATCACATTTTTCTACTGATTAACAGAATTTTATTATTGGATCTAATTTGTCTAAAATTAGATCCACTTAAGGAAACTAATGAGTTAAGTTTAATCTCTTTTATCTAATATAGTGAGTATATACTAGCAGTAATTACATTAGATTAATTCTAACTCTTCTTTACTTCCATAAGGAAATAATTTACATTGTAGTGTATTTTATCTTCTTTTTTTTTTTTAAATGTCTTTAACTTTCTTAAAGCTTTCTAAAAATACATAATTTTTTAGAATGTTGGTATTTCAAAGTGGCAGGGATGAAGTAAAGGAAATGGCAGTATCCAATAATGATAAATGGTGGATTTGTGGTACCAAAGGCAGCATATAGAATGTATTTTCAAGAAGTTTATATAGGCAGCAACCATTTTTCGCAATTTAAAATATATTCCTTTAGGCTCATATAAGTGATAAAATAAAACTAATCACTTATAAACAAATTGAAAGGCACAACACCTACAGACCAAGATGGAGTATAGAAAACAAATTGAAAATAAAAACACATTCTTATTTTGTGTTGGATTATTTTATCTAACAAAAGCTATTATGAATCAGGGATTATGAAGCATCAACTAAAACTCAAGAAGGAGTACGGAACTTCTACAAAAAAAATAATGATGAATCCTATTATATATATATATATAAAGAAATTTTGCAGCCATAAATTCAATACTGAAGATATCCATGTAGAAAGCAAGGGTCTTCTTTAGTTTAATATATATTGACCTGATAATAGAAGAAACCAAGGGTCTTTAATGAATAGAACTTCTCACCGTGGTTGTCTTTATCGCAAATGGCTTCAAGTGTAGCTTTAATATTCTCTTCTCTTCAGCAGCTATGGAGGAACATGGTGGGTGGGGATTTGGGGGTAATGGAAAATGGGTTTGTAACATCCGCTTTTTTCGTATTCAAGAGATGTTTGTTTATTTTAATGAATTGAATGTTTTTGTTTGTTGCATTAAATTACATATAGATGCATCAGAATGAGAGTTTTAGGTGAAGAGAAAGAATAGGGACCAAATTGAAAGGAAAAAAGATAAAGTGAGGATGGATGTGAGAATTTCTAATACTGAGGAAATAAGCCATAATTCTAGCAAAAGATTTACTGGAGCAACAAAATTTTGAAAACTTCCCGCTAGTGAGCTGGGGAAAAAATGGTAATTTAACATATATTTGAAAGAATTATCATTTTGGACTGAATGGTCGAGAATTAGGAGAAAAATTGCAAAGAATTAGATTACCAATAAATAGCCAACCCTTCAGACCCTTCATTGTGCTTCTTGAAAGTCTGAACTCTAGAGAGCGAGAGAGAGGACAAGCTTGAGAGAGAAGGAGAAGGAATTGTGAGAAAACAACACTATTACTTGGATTTAAGCATTTCAGGAGTTAGGAAATCACTCCAGAACACTTCCCAATCAACAAACACCGATTAAAAATCAGCAAAAAGGTAGCATAATAACCCAATCCCTTTATTTCGGAGTTCATAGTTCACATAACTGAATTTGTGAAATTGAACTTATTTGAAAGAAAAAAGGATTAAAAACTACATTCTTAATGTTTTTAATTATTATTGGGTATTTTTAACATAATGAAAATCCTTATGCTTGCTTAAAATTATTTTAGAAAAATGACTTTTTAGCTTGAACGAAAATGAGTTTTAATCTCAAATTGAGACAAGATTATATAATGTTTTAGGTTGTTTTCTTGTGTTAAATGTTGCTGAGAAGTTTATCTTGATTTCATCAATTTCAAAATGGGTTTAAAAAATAAGTTTTTGGATTGAAAATCTGGGTCAACGGTGATTCATAAAATAGAGCAAGACACAATAACCGACTGCCATAGTGCAACAGTCGACTGTCGTGCTCTTAAGATGCCCAAAAACGTATATAGAATGGTATCAGTCGACTGTTAGGCACTTGGAAGTTGACTGTCGTGTTCTTCCTTTTTTCAAAAATGCCCAAGAACAAAGTAGCCGATTGCCCCAACCTAACAGTCGACTGTCGGCCCTAACAATAAGCTAGCAGCCGACTGCCAGGCACCTAGCGGTCGATTGATAGCTTTCTGTTTAGAAATTCAAAGATTTGGACATAATGCAATCAGGCGACTTGTAGAATGGTACCAGTCAACTGCTACCTTTTGTGACAGAAAGATGAACTTAGTTACATGGTTGAATGATATCTAGCCCAAAAACTAAATTCAAACTAGAGATTAAACTTAAATTATAAGTAAGGTAACATATACTTTGAATGTAAATAAGAAAGAGCATGAAAGTGATGAAAGTTAAAAGGAAAGACCAAGAATGCATAAGAGAAATAAGAATTGTATTCTTAATATATGTATATGTGGTAGATAGGTTCATATCTGAATGACTAATTATTGGTATAGGATGGTGATTAGATATTCCACGAGTATTGTGATAGTTTTGAATTGTAAGTTAGTGACTTAATGGCCAATGTAAATAAAAACTCACATACTTAGAATTTATAAAACTATAGTATGCACCGGTTCACCCATATATATATGTCTATAAATAGCGTTTTGGGGACCCTAGTATGTACTCAATGTGTGGAACCAAAATGTGGGGACTCTATTGTACTTGGATCCACTGGAGGATGCTCCAGAATGTACACAAATATGATATACAGTCAAGAACTGCCATTGGGCATAATTGCCAGAGTATATATTCAAAATTATGGAGTGGTGCACATGATGACCTTCTAGATTTCTCTTATATTATGCAATTATATTATGATGATTATGATGATATTTGGCAGAGGCCAACGAGAAATTTAAAAATATGAGCCTATCCACACTGGTGTTACCAGATAAGATATATCTGAGTGAGTTAAAAATTGAGAAGAACCTTAGAGCTCAGATATTAGAAGCTCAAAGAGAGGATGAATTCTTAAAGTCCTTAAAGGACCCAAAAGAATTCAAAAGAGGTGTCGATGGGGTAGTAACTTTCCAAGATAGGATTTATATCTCAAATTCAAAAGCAATAAAGGATATAATTCTAGAAGAAGCCCATAAGAGAAACTATACTATTCATCCTAGTACTACCAAGTTGTATCAAGATTTGAAAAAGAAATTTTGGTGGCCAAGCATGAAGAACCAAATAGCTGAGTATGTTGCTAGATTCTTAGTGTGCCAGTAAGTGAAAATTGAACATAAGAAACCTACAAGGCTACTACAACCTCTTGAAATCCCTGAATAGAAGTGGGATAAGATTTCTATGGATTTCGTAGTAGGTTTATTAAAAATTCAATTTGGGAATGATGCAATCCGGGTGATTGTAGACAAATTAACTAAATCTGCACATTTCCTACCCATCAAAATAAATTTCTCATTGGATAAGTTGGCCCAATTATATATACGAGAAAAAGTAAGACTCTACGGAGTTCCTACTAATATAATGATAGAGACCTTAGGTTTACTTCTAGATTCTGGAAAGCCTTACAGGAGGCTTTTGGTACTAAACTTAGTTTCATTATTGCTTATCATCCAAAAAATGATGGGCAGACTAAAAGAAATATTCAAAATCTAGAAGATATGCTTAGAGCATGTACGTTAGAGCAAAAAGAGAATTGAGATAGAAATTTACCTTTAGTGGAATTTTCCTACAATAATAGTTTTCACTCCATCATAGGAATGGCTCCTTATGAAGCCTTATATGGAAGAAGACGTAGGTCACCCTTGTGTTAGTTTGAAGTAGGGGAGAAACAGGACTTGACTTAGTTCAACAAACCACAAATCAAATTAAGATGATTAAAGAAAAGATAGCCAAGGCCCAGGATTGGAAAAAAAGTTATGCTGATAAAAGGAGAAGACCATTAGAATTTAATGAAGAAGATAACATTTTCCTTAGAGTTTCTCCTATTATTGGTATTGGCAGGGCTATTAAGTCCAAAAAGTTAAGCCCAAGATACATTGGACCTTTCTAGATCTTGAAAAAGGTTGGACAATCTACTCATCAAATTGCTTTACCCTTATTTCTATCCAATCTCCATGATGTGTTTCATATTTCTCAACTTTAAAAATATCTTCTCGATCCTTCACATATTCTCGATGCTAGAACAGTACAATTAAAATATAATTTGACTTATACACCAAGACCTTTAAATATTATTGATACTGAGATTAAACAATTAAGAAATAGAACTATTCCTTTAGTAAAAATTTTGTGGGATCAAACGTCACCATAAGAGGCAACCTGAGAGAAAGAAGAAGAGATGAGAAGAAATTTCCCAGAGTTATTTGTATAGGTATGTATAAATTTCAGGGATGAAATTTTGTTAAAAGGAGGGGAGAAATGTAACATCTTCTTTTGTATTCAAGAGATGTTTGTTTATTTTAATGAATTGAATGTTTTTGTTTGTTGCATTAAATTACATATAGATGCATTAGAATGAGAGTTTTAGGTGAAGAGAAAGAATAGGGACCAAATTGAAAGGAAAAATATGAAGTAAGGATGGATGTGAGAATTTTTGAAACTTCAGGGAAATAGGCTGTTATTTTAGCCAAAGATTTACTGTAGCAAAAGAATTTTGAAAACTTTCCGCCAGTGAGCTAAGGATAAAATGGTAATTTAACATATAGTTGGAAAATTATCATTTTGGACTGAATGGTCGGGAATTAGGAGTAGAATTGCAAAGAGTTAGATTACCTATAAATAGGCCAACCCTTCAGACCCTTCATTGTGCTTCCTAAAAGTCTAAACTCTAAAGAGAGAGAGAGAGGACAAGCTAGAGAGAGAAGCAAAAGGAATTGTGAGCAAACAACACTGTTACTTGGATTTAAGCATTCTAAGACCTAGGAAATCACTCCAGAACACTTCCCAATCAACAAACATCGATTAAAAATCAACAAAAAGGTAGCATAATAATCCAATCCCCTTATTTTGGAGTTTACTGTTCACATGACTGAATTTGTGAAATTGAACTTATTTGGAAGAAAAAGGGATTAAAAACTACATTCTTATTATTTTTAATTACTATTGGGTATTTTTAACCAATTGAAGATACTTGTTCTTGCTTAAAATTATTTCTAAAAAATAAGTTTTTAGCTTAAACAAAAATAAGTTTTAATCTCAGATTTAGACAAGATTATATGATGTTTTAGGCTGTTTTATTGTGTTAAATGTTGCTGAGAAGTTTATCTTGAGTTCATCAATTTCAAAATGGGTTTAACAAACAAGTTTTTGGATTGAAAATCTAGGTCAATGGTGATTCATAAAACAGAGCAAGGCACAGTAGCCGACTGCCACGGTGCATCAGTTGACTGTCATGCTCTTGAGATGCCCAGAAATGTATACAGAATGCCAGCAATTGATTGCTAGGCACTTGGAAGTTGACTGTTGTGTTCTTCCTTTTTCCAAAATGCCCAAGAACAGAGCAGTCGACTGCCCCAACCCAGAAGTCGACTATCGGCCCCAACAATAAGCTAGCAGCCAATTGCCAGGCATCTAGCAGTCGACTAATAGCTTTCAGTTTGGAATTTCAAAGATTTGGATAAAATGCAATCAGTCGACTTGTAGCATGGTACTAGTCGACTGCCACTATAACACCCCACAATTTAATTAGCCTAAATTAATGTCCTTTAATTAAATGGATGAAATTAATTATGTCATTTAATGATTAGTATGAATTGCTTGCTTCATAATTAATTAGATGAATTAACTTAAGGAGGGGCAAATTTGCTTGCATAATTTAATAGGCCAAAATGGTTATATTAAAAGGTAAGCTTGCACAAAAATTAAAGTACTTAATTTAAATTTTTATCCTTTCAATAAGCTAGCCAAATTGCATAAGGAAAGAGAGAATTAAAGCTAAATGTATATACATATAGATAACCTCACGGCAAGCACACATGGAAAATGAAAAGAGTCAGCACACAATAAATATATGTACATATACACATACAAATGATGAAGTAAAACAAAGAAATAAAAAGGGGCATCATGAATTATGGACTTGCATGGGTTTCACGTGCAAATGGGTGGAAGAAGAAAATTTTTTTCATGAATTTCATGCATGGTTCACGTGAACTAGGAAGGAAAGAAATTGCATGCATCTTGTGTGGGACCAATGGACAATACAAAGGAGGATGGGAATTGAATTTTTAGCATGCAACAATTTAATATATAGGCATATAAAGTGGAGTAAAAAGGAAGCAAGCGTGCACATGCATTTGGAAGAAAGAGAAGAAGAATTTTAAAGGTGTAGAATTTTTCTAAGTGGAATATGCACATAGGAACACGTGAGGAATGAAAACATGGCAAGAAAGAAGAATTTTAAAGGTGCAGAATTTTTATTTGACTTGTTGCACATGGGACCACACGTGAGATAGGAAATTTTGGTTAGGAAAAGGAGACACAAGGTGCAGAATTTTTTTATGCAACATGCGAATTTAGTTTCTTGTAAGAGTAGATAACCTAAACTTGCAAGGAAGGGAATTAGCAAGAGTGCAAGCAAAGGAAAAGTGTACTTGCAAGTACAATTAGTGCAAGAAAAAATATATATATACAAATATAAAGAGTGAAAAATTTTCATGTAGGAAAAGGACAACATGAATTATTCAAAATTTACTAAGCAAGGAGGAGGATACACTGCAATTGGAAGAAGGGAATTGAAAATGTGATTTTTATGCATGTAACCCACTCCCACATGGCAAGAAGGGAGAAAAGAGAAAGGGAAAAGAGAGGAAACATACTATATTAAAATAAGTAGATGAAGCATGGCGTGAAGGAAGAGGAAATTTCACTTTTATAGATGCTTGCATACGCCACCTAGGCAAGAAGGAAATCTAAATTTTATGCATCCAATGTACACATGAAAAGGGAGAGACAAAAGAAAGGTTGAGAGTTATTTTCCATGCAACCTAACCAAACGTGAAATAAGAGAGAAAAAGAGAAGAAGGGAAAAAGAGGGAGCAAAGTAAACAAGGTGTAGAAGGAGACCAAAGGAAGGGCCAAGAACATTCTTTCTAGCTCACCATCAAGGTAGGTTAGCAATTTATTATTCTAGTTCCATGATTTAGTATGCATGTTCAATGATTTTGCTTCCATGAGACTAGAACACTTGTCTACATTCTTGATTTAGGAATAACACATGACTTAGCTTGCATGGTAAATCTAGGAGGTGGTTAGTGCTTAAACTTAAAATGTTATTTTTTAAGATCATGAAAGAACTTAGAATAAGAGATCAATGGTTTGGGTTGTTTGGCTTATAGCTCTTAATATTGGAGTAGATTTGTGATTCCATGATGAAGTTAATATTAGTAAATGTAACACATGTAAGATAGAAGACCATACTCAAATTAATGGGGAAAATTTATGATTATTAATAATGATGCATGTAATTAAGGGAAATAATTGACTAGAATAGTGATGAATATTATTGTTATAGTTAAACTCTATGATTAAATTAAGGATGAATATTATTTGAGAAAATTTAGGCTAATTAATGATAAACATTATCATTGAAAAATATTTGACTAGATTCATGAGACATATTGATTTCAAGAATTTAAGACTAATAATGATGACCATTGATATGAGAAAATTATGGCTAAATTAATGGTGAAGGTGGTCATGGAAAAATCATGCTTAGTAATAAGGAATAATGGTGTTATAAAAATTTATGAGCAATTAATGATGAACATTATTATGAAAATTTTATGGCTAAGAAAATGATGACCATTGTTGTGAAAAATTATGGTTAGTAATATTGAATAATGTTGTCAAGGAAAAATCATGATTAATAATGATAAACATTATTGTGATGGAGAAGGAAATTACCCCATTTCATTAATATGGTTTAAAGAATGGAAAGAGTAACATTTAAATGATAAAATGCGAAATTCTCTTGAATTTTTTCTTAGGCCAAAATCATGGAAATTCTCCCCTAAAAAATTATTAAGGTTTTATAATTGAATATATTATTCAAAATGGAGAATTAAATTGATTTAGGCAAAATTTGTCATAAATAAATATGACAAAAGGTAATGTGTGCCAATAAAAAAAGAAAGAAAGGCAACTAACATAGGAAAAACGAAGAAAGATTCATGAATTACGAGGTGTGGCCAAAAGTGCTATATACCGGTGGCTTAGGGAGGCATGTCCAAAGGTGCTCTATGCCCGTGACCTAGCGTTCACGATAAATTCATATATGTGGCCGAGTGTCCACAATTTATGAGGTGTGGCCAAAGGTTTTCCACATGGGCAGCCTAGAGAGGCGTGGCTGAAGGTGCTCCATGCTCATGACCTAGTGCTCGTGACTACCTTACTTATGTGGCCGAGTGTCCATGAATTACGAGGTATGGCCAGAGGTGCTCCATGCCTATGACCTGGTGCTCGCGACTACTTTATACATGTGGCCAAGTGTCTACGATTTACGAGGTATGGCCAAAGATGCTCCACATGAGAGACCTAGAGAAGTGTGACTGAAGGTGCTCCATACCTGTGACCTAGTGTCCATAGTAATCTCATAAAGGTGGCTTAGTGGCCCGTAACACCCAAAGCGTGTAATTAATTTAATGCATAAGCACTCAGTTTAATTCTGCAATAACCTATGTAATTTTATGATAATATGCATCTCTTGAAAAAGGGTTATCTGAGTTTCCATTGCCCCTTAAATTTATCATGCAATGCTTGCCTGTTTACATTTATGAATGACATTATGTTTTAATATCAAGAATGTAGATTAAATGTTTTAGTGATTGCACCCTGATACATATTAGTTGATTTCTAAACCCTGAATCATTAAGTTACTGGGAAACTTGTGTTTCTCATTTATGTGCTAATATGTATCAGATACAGACGCATAGTCGGGCCGCGAGGTAGCAGCTCCTTTGATTAAGTAATATTTTTGGTAACCCCTATTTTGGGTCCTAGATATATTCTATTTAGAATAGAACATTTATTTTGACTATATACATGAGATGTATATAGGGTATACAAGGGGAACATATATGTGAAGGACTGGTTTATCCTTAATTTGTACTAGAGTCTGAGTGACAGACCTATTATCTCCTGACTTCCAAGGGACAGGTACTTCATATATCTGGGGACACGTTTATCAGTATGTAATGGACATTATCGGACATGTATTAATTAAATTCTATGAAAGTTTAAATTTTCGATGTGTAGTGTAGTATTTATTTTGCTATGCATTTGAGGTGTAATCTGAGAAAAAGATTCCAAACCTAATCCACTTAATATAATTAAATGGTATAACTACTCAGACATTAAATAAATAAAAGTTTAAGAATACTGTACTGAACTTATCTGTTTACATCAGAATTAGTTGTAACACTAGATAGGGGCATTTCAGCCACCTTTTGTGACGGAAAGATGAACTTAATTACATGTTTGAATGATATCTAGCCCAAAAACTAAATCCAAACTAGAGATTAAACTTAAATTATAAGCAAGGTAACATATACTTTGAATGTAAATGAGAAAGAGCATGAAAGTGATGAAAGTTAAAAAGGAAGTGTAATGCCCTTATCTAATGTTACAATCTTTCCATCGTAGATAGATAAGTGTGGTATATTATTCTTATCCTTTTATTATTAACGTCTGAGCGCTTATACCATTTAGTTTTATTATTAGGAATTAGGTTCAGGTTTTATTGCTCAGAACAAATCTCATATGCACAGAAGAATAAAATATACTGTGGAAATTTAAAACTTACAAATATCAAATATCCAATAATAAACATCTATTACATCTTTCAAAAATATCGTCTAAGATATATGAAGTACTCGTGCATCATAATTCAGAACACAATAGGTCTATCACTCAAACTCCCTTACAAATCATAAGGATGAATCGGTCCTTCACATATCCGTTCCCCAGGATACCCCATATACAGCTTATGTATACAATCAAAATAAATGTCCTATTCTAAATCAGGTATATCTAGGACCTAAAATTGGGGATTACAAAAATCTCACTTAGACCAAAATGGAACTGCTACCTCTCAGCCCTGCTACGCGTCCGGATCTGATACATATTAGCACATAGATGAGAAGAAACACACGTTTCCTAGTAGCTTAACAATTTTGGGTTTAGAAATAAGCTAATATGTATCAGGGTGCAAGCATGGAAACATTTCATTCTACATTCTTGATATTAAAACATAACATCATTCATAAATACAAACAGACAAGCACTACATGATAAAATTTAGAGGTCAATGGGAAAGTTAGATAACCCTTTTTCAGGTGGCACATATTCTCATAAAATTACATGTGTTATCGCAGAATTAACAGAGTTCTTATGCATTTAATTCTCACTCTTCCCGTTATGGATTAAGTGAATGCTTTAGCGTATTACATGGACACTAGACCACCTTATGAAATCATCGTGAACACTAGGTCACGGGCATAGAGCACCTTTAGCCACACCTTACTAGGTCATCCGTGTGGAGCACCTCTGGCCACACCTTGTAATCCATGGACACTCGGCCACGTATATAGATTCATTGTGAACTCTAGGTCATGGGTATGGAGCACCTTCGGCCACACTTCACTAGGTTACCCGTGTGGAGCACCTCTGGCCACACCTCGTAATTCATGGACACCCGACCACGTATATAGATTCATTGTGAACTCTAGGTCACGGGTATTGAGCACCTTCAGCCACACCTCACTAGGTCACCCGTGTGGATCACCTCTGGCCATACCTCGTAATTCGTGAACACTTGGCCACATTTCTTTTTATGGTCGTATACCTTTATATGTTTTCCCTTGTTAGTTGCATTTCCCTTTTTCTATAGGCATACAATACCTCTTTGTCGCATTTTATTTATGACAATTTCTGCCTAAATTAATTTAATTTCCATTCTTAAATAATATATTCCTCTTATCAAATTTTACTAATTTTTTAACAAAAAATTTCCATGGTTTTGGGCCTAAGGAAACTCAAGGGAATTTCATGTTTTATCATTAATTCTTTTCTCTTTCCATTCTTTAAGTAATAAACTTAATACACCATTAATTAGCCAAATCTTCCTAACAATGGTCATCATTAATTATCCATCATTTTCCATAACACCAATGTTTATCATTGCTAGCCATGATTTTCTATGACAACATTCACCATTAATTAGCCATAATTTCCCCATAACAATGGTCATCATTAACTAGCCCTAAAATTTTGATTAATAATATTCTTCATTAATCTAGCCAAACATGTCCCATAATCACGTGCATCATTATTATTAATCATAAATTTTCCCCATTATTTTGGTTTTAAGTCTCCTTTCTTACATATGTTACGTTTACTAACAATAACTTCATCATGGAAATCACAAATCTACTCTAATATTAAGAGTCATAAGCCAAACAACCCAAGCCATTGATCTCTTGTACTAAGTTCTTTCATATTTTAAGAAAATAACATTTTTAAATCTTAAGCATTAACCCCCCTTCCTATATTTATCATGCAAGCTTAATCAAGTTTTACTCCTAAATCAAGAATGTCGACAAGTATTCAAGTCCCATGGAAGAAAAATCATTAAATATGTATACTAGATCATGGAACTAGAATTAATGAATTGCTAACCTACCTTGTTTCCTTTGCTCTTTTCCCATTTTGGTCAAGCTCCCCCTTGACTCTTTCCCTTGCTTGTTCCTTTCTTGATCCCCTTAGTTCTTTCCCTCTTCAAGGTCTTGGTGTTTCACTTAACTCATGTTCTCCCCCTTTCTCTCCTTTTTCACGTGTGTGTTTGTGTAGTTTTCATGCAAAGTGAACTTTCAACCTCTCTTCTCCTTCCATGCGTGTGGTGTATTGAAAATGAAATTCTTACATTTTCTTCCTTTGGTAATGTGTTGTTGTGTCCATAAAGAATTTACATGCCATTCCCAATTGCTTTTCCCTCACTTCACGCTACACCTCCTTTCTTTTCTTCCTTCACATATAGCTTTGCATGAATTTTCCACACAAGAAATTTCAATTCCCTTTTCTCCCTTCACGTGTGGGCATTACATGAAACTCTCATCTCTTTTTGGCTTTTTCTTAGGTGACATAGCATGCATGGAATTTTAAATTTCCTTTTTGCCTTTGTGGCGTGTGCAAGCATCCATGAAAGTGCCCATTTCCTTTCTTTTCTTTTTCCTTGCCGTGTGGGGGTGATAATGTGTGCATAGTTCATATAAAATTCCCAACTCTCTGTTTCATTTCACTTTGCATTCGGTTAAAGTCTGCATCCTTTTCTTCTCTCCTTTTTTTTTCTTGGCTTTAGCGTGTGGGGGAGTAGAAAAATTCTGCACCCTATATATATCTATATTTATTCTTGCACTAAGTGTACTTGCAAGTATACTTTTCTTTACTTGCAAGCTTGGCATTACTTGTAGTTTAAGTATAGCCCTTCCTACTTGTCAAATGGGTTTCCCTTCTTCCCACTTTTCACGTTGCACCCTACCTTTTCTTCTTCTTTCTTCAATTTCCATTCGGCCAAGAGGAAGGGAAAATGCCACATGCCTTAATTGGTTCCATTTCATGGTTGTTTCCACTGTACTTTAAGTAGAATCTTCACTTCCTTGCAAGTTTAGTTTAGCTTCTTGCACAAGTTAAAGGAGAGAGGAAAAACTTGCATTCTTACATGGTTTTAGTTTAAATAAAGGATGCACTTTTGTCTTGTTTTCTTAATTCTTTTTTTTTCATGCTTCATGTGTGTCCTCATGTGCCTATCTCAATTAAAAATTCTGCACTTCTCCCTAGCCCATTTGGTCACCTTGATTGAAAGTAATGGGGAATAAACCAAAGGGGTGTGCATAAAATAATTGAAGACTCTTACCACTCTCTACTTGAACGTGCACTTCATGCATGATTTTGCATCCTATCTTGTCTTTCTCCTTATCCATGTTGCCGTGTTATACACTCTAAATGCTGCACCTTTTATTTTGTGCACACGCAAGTATATATATATACATATTCTTTATAAATTTCTGCACTCTCCCTTACACAAGCTTCATGCATGTAAAATGGAAGTTTCAACTTCTCTTTCTTCCTTCACGTGTGCTTAGACTTGCACTCTTGCTTCCTTTTTACTCCACCTTATATGCCTATATATTTAATTGTTGCATGCTTATAGATACACATAAAATTAATTCCCATCCTCCTTTGTATTGTCCATTAGTCCCATGCAAGATGCATGAAATTTCTTTCCTTCCTAGTTCACATGGACTCCTCCCTTGCATGCAAGACACACCCATGCATACTTATATTTATGTAACACACATATGATTGGAGACCCTTCCCACGTGAAACTTACATTTCATGCAAGGTACAAGTGGTTCCACTTTGCCACTTCATTTGATGGTGTATATATTTTATGTGCATTTTGGTTTGCTTTTCTCTTGGCACTTAGGCTAGGTCACTCAAAAGGAGAAATAGATAATTAAATTAAGCATCTAATTTGGCTAAAATAGAGAGGTAATTTAAAATCTAACCTCTTAAAAATTGAGAGCATACTTAATTTAAATACCAAAATCACGCAAGCAATTGCATTCAATTAATTGAAGAACATCAATTTAGGCTAATTAAATTATAGGGTGTTATAGAAAGAGCAAGAATGCATAAGAGAAATGAGAATTGTATTCTTAATATATGTATCTGTGGTAGATAGGTTCATATCTGAATGACTAATTGCTGGTATGGGACAGTGATTGGACATTCCACAAGTATCGTGATAGTTGTGAATTGTAAGTTAGTGAATTAATGGCCAATGTAAATGAAAAGTCACATACTTAGAATTTACAAAACTATAGTATGCACCGGTTCACTCATATATATGTTTATGAATAGCATTTTGGGGACCCCAGTATGTACTCAATGTGTGGAACCAAAATGTGGGGACCCTATTGTACTTGGATCCACTGGAGGACGCTCCAGAATATACAAAAATATGATATGCAGTCGAGGACTGCCAATGGGCATAGTTGCCAGAGTACATATTCAAAAGTATGGAGTGGTGCACATGATGACCCTCCAAATTTCTCTTATATTATGAAATTATATGATTATGATTATGATGATATTTGGCAGAGGCCAACGAGAAGTGCTCTTATTTCCTTATTGCTCTTTATTTTATAATGAAAGTTATATGAATGATGCTATGTTACTTGTATGTTCTGACGAATTTATGAAATATATACTATGAGTTGAGCATATAGAGTAAGCAATGCTTGCAAATATAAATGTTAAATGAAATGTTATACAAGATAACCCAATAGATGTATTATTTTTATAAAAAAGAATGAAGAATTTTCATATGAGTTTACGGTGGTACAAACTAGCTATTTTGAAAACTGGTTATTAATGTTACTGAGATTTATTTTCATAAAAATGATGGTTTGTATCAGATGTCTAGGTTCTAAATAGTGCTGGAAGTGGAGGTGGAAGTGGTGGAGATACCCTTCCTAGGGTATTTTCCTATTATTCATGAAGTGTGGGTTGTGTATATATGGGAAGTTCCTCCCACACCTTGAGTATGTAAAGTTTTAGGAAAGTTTTTGGTATGCCTAATACTTTAAATCCTTATGATATTTTGGAAGAATGATTAGGAGAATAGTTTTGATGTATAGGTTAAGGGCATATATGTACTAGGATATGTGAGCTAGGAATCCACTAGTTATTTTTGTTAAATGGGTATGAGTGACATGCTTGTTGTCTCCTTACCCTAGCCAATACTCTCACATGTCTATAGATATATGCCTAATGAATGATATGTATACACTATAAATGAATGTGGATGTATATATATATATATATGTATGTATGTATGTTTTATGTCAATTATTTAACATATTTTATATTGCGTAATTTGTGAGATCCCGAGTGTAGTAGCCCAAAATAGTAATACTAATTATTTCATTTGATAAATATTTAAAATTTAACTCGAGTAAAGGAGGTAGTAATTTACCAATCTTATAGTACATTACTTATATTATTGAAATCATTTAAAAAGGAACTATAGGATTGGGGGGTTATAGGGTTGATGGGTCTTGGATTTTGGGTTATTGGGTGAGTGTATATGAGAAAAGATTACATGTGTGTTATTGGGTGGGTGAGTTTTTAAAAATTGTAAAAAGACAAATAAGTCTCTGGTCCATGTCCTCAAATTATCTTACGTAGAATCAATTATGATGATGTTATAGTTGACCATTAATAAATAAATAAAAAAATTAATGAATGTTATTATTTGTAATATTTTAAAAGTTGAGGAGAGTTTTTTGTCAAATTTCAAGATTGAAGGGATTTTATGAGACTAAAGTTTATGAGGGTTCTATATATTTTAACTTATAAAAACTTATTTATTACATTAAATATATAAATAATAGAAAAGATTTGAATATGGAAACTACTTTAGGTTGATATTCTTCTACATTGGTGAATATAGAGTTTTGAGGTAGCATATTGATCTAGTTTTGCAACTCTAATTCTAACCTCGCTGGCTGGCTTCGCATTCGCGGTTGTCAAGAAACGAATTGTGGACGTTACTTTGTATTGTAGGGTGTTTGTGATGACAAAACATGCAGTTACATTACATGCAAATGAAAGCACCCCAGAAGAATACACCAATTATATCTATTTCCGTAACTCTCGCTTCTTTTCTTTTCATTCGAATGCACCTCAAAGCGTCATAGCACAAATTCAAACACATTTCTTTGTATATTTCAACATTCATAAATCCAATTCATCATCCATTTCTAAAATCTTCTTTGCGTTCCTTCTCTTGCTTCTAAATTGTCATTTGAGTAATTCTTTACAATTTTCATGGCTCTTCACCTCCCAAGGACAATTCGAGCTAGTTTTTACCGTCAAGAGCAGGAAGAAGGGGTGATTTCGTAAAATAGGCGTCATAGAAAGATGATCGAAATTAATTCCATGTTTAACTAATTTCGTAACCTTGGTTTACTTCAGAGCTTCTTTGAAGAAAAAAAAATATATATGGGGGTCAATTACTATAATATATTGCAAGTGGATAAAAATGCGACAGACGATGATCTGAAAAAATCATACAAAAAGTTGGCCATGAAATGGCATCCTGACAAGAACCCTAACGACAAAAATGAAGCTGAAGCCAAATTCAAGCAAATCTCTGAATCCTACGAGGCAAGAAATTGTTGTTTTCATTTTCTTTTCTCCCTTCGTAAATAAGGGATAAGAGAAGACTTGGAAATAATTGATGGAATTTGTGGGTATTTGAGATGTTTTTCATTTGCAACAAGTATCATAAGGTCCTTGATAAATCGAATGATCAGAAATAACTTCCTATAGACGAATCATGATAGGGTGTTATATGGAAGGTTATTTCAAAGAAAAGGGAGATCCATAGAACCCGCTAGTTCCATTAACATTGCACTCGGTTCCTTGAAATCAATATGGGGGAAAATCTATTATGAACATAACTTTTATTTTTGTTTGAAGTATATTTTTCTCTAAATAAAAATTTTGTCAAATCAATTCATTCAGGTGCTAAGTGACCCTCAGAAAAGGATGATATATGATCAGCATGGAGAGGAAGGGTTGAAAGATGCACCACCACCGGGGAATGGACACGGACCATCAAGTGGATTTAACCCCAGAAACGCAGAGGACATTTTTGCAGAATTCTTTGGGAGTAGCCCTTTTGGATTTGGATCAGCTGCAGCAGGAAGGTCCACCTCCAGGTTCCAATCTGACGGAGCTGGAATATATGGTGGCTTCACTTCTGGAGGTGACAACATCTTTCGTACCTACAATGAAGCTAAGCAAATGCCAAAAAAGCGACCACCTATCGAGACCAAATTGCCTTGCACACTAGAGGAGTTGTACTCTGGATCCAAACGGAAAATGAAGATCTCAAGGACTATTGATGCCAACGGGTATGTGTAACTATCTTATTGAAGCTATTCAACCATATGTTTTTGGATAGGCTACATACTCTTTTAACCTTTCCTTTCGTCATTCTACTCTTTCCAAGTTTTAACTACTTTATGCTAGGAACTTCTTTCGCATCAAAATTCCAAAATCCCCTAAGCTATCCTTCGTCAACCAAAATCATGAACGTTTGGTCGACCTTGGTTAGCTCATAATCTATCTATATCTCAATATATTAGAGGACCTGAGCAACTGTCAAATGGGTAAAAAAGTGTATGATAATTGACCAATTTTCTCAGCATAGGATCGTCAAATTTGGCATGCTCTTTCCGTGTATGTACATATGATTTAGCATAATGTCATAAGAGATTTACAGTGAAAATTTGTCAAGTCTCCTAACCTCCCTTTATGGTGAAAAAAAAATAATAATAAAATTGAAGACGGCAAGTTACAGAAACAGAGATATTAACCATTGATGTAAAGCCCGGGTGGAAGAAAGGGACGACGATTACTTTCCCAGATAAAGGGAATCAACAACCAAACCAAATGCCAGCTGACCTTGTATTTGTGATCGATGAAAAGCCTCATGATTTGTACAAGAGAGATAGCAATGACCTAATTATGAGCCAAAGGGTGACACTAGCAGAGGCCATTGGAGGAACAACAGTAAATCTCACCACACTTGATGGAAGGAGTTTGTCAATACCAGTGACTGACATTGTGAGCCCTAGTTATGAGCTTCTTGTTGCAAAGGAGGGAATGCCTATAGCAAAGGAGCCTGGGAATAAAGGCGATTTGAAGATCAAATTTGAGGTGAAGTTCCCCACAAGGTTGACGCCAGGGCAACGAGCAGGGCTCAGACGCGCATTGGGTGGTTGAGTGGTTCACTATCCCATCTTTCTTCCTATTTAAAGCTTCCAATGCGAAGCTTTCAATGCCTTTGGACTCACTTAGTTGAAGCCATGCCATGCATACCACCAAACTAGTCTAAGAATGATGCGGGACATGACATTTTCGTTCATGACTGTGTAATATAGACCCCATCCTATGTCCTTCATGTAATTATGAACATAATATATAAAGCATTTGACTTAAAACATAGAAAGTTGGAAAAACAAATGACAGTGATACGGGAAAAATTATTTTATTAAGTCTTCTTGTTTCTAGTAGGACAATTCTGTGTCGCAAGATTTTCCTTTTCCAAGTTATTGGAATTTGGAACTACCAGATTAGGACTCCTCAACACTAGACCATGGAACCAAGGATGTTGAAGGAAGGATAAAGGATTTTAAAGTTAAAATTATACATAATAGAGTTAACATTTAGGATTTTTATTTATAATATTTTTTAATTTATTTAAAACAAAAATTACTTTTAAGACTTATATATTTTTAGGATTAAAATGAAATTTTAGTCTTTTTATTATTTTCCTTTGAGAGCTGAGAACAACATAAAGATGGAACTAAGATAGGATTTTAACGTCCAGAGAACATGATGCTTCAACTAAAACTCTAGCTAAAAGTTGTAGGTAACCACAAGTTACTACTATAATTATGTTAGGAAATTTTCAGACTTGTATATTATTAAGGAAAAATATGATTAGTTATTTCTCAATACTTTATTGAATATTTTAGTAAAAGTGATTTTTGAAAATATCAACCATCTGAGATTATACTAAAACTATATTTTTCCTTGAGTCTGAACTTAAAATAATTTATGATTCGAATTTGAATTTGGGCTTTAAATGGCTAATATTTAAAAATTGGTTAATTCTCATCCAATTAAACTTGCAATGTGTCTACCAAAGCCTATTCATTTTAGCGCATCCCAAAGTAGAATTTGCCTCGTGCAAAGGAAGAGAATAGAATGTAAAAGAAATAAAAAAAAGTAAAGAAAAATTTTCAAATTTGATGTTCTCCCCTATATGCATCTGACATATCCTAAAGCAAAAGCAAGTTTTATTTTCCTCTCTTTTATATTTTACTTTTTGTAGGTGTGACATTGACCAATAGAGGATTGCACTCGAACAAAGAATTAACAGACACCTGACGTAAGCAATAACTAGCAAACAAAAACATTTGTCTTTGAAGAAATCATTGAAACAACAAATCAAGTGTTTTGTTTAATTAATTAATTCCGTTCATTTTCTTGCAAGAAAGAGGTGCAAAGTTCAAAGTTCGAGCATCTTGTATTTATGGAGGGTTAAAGTGAACATTAGAGAAAATACAAGCATTTAATGAAGCTCCAAACACCGTTCAAAAATAGTGATGAAGTTTGATCTAAAATATAGTGGAGAGAAGCATCTTAAAGACAACTTCATTTCAGTCATTGTGAATTGATAAAGATTTATTGCTAAGTTAGTTGCAAGAGTACTCTGAATCAATTCTTCATCTATTTTTTGAATATTGAGTTACTAGGTGTCTTTTGAGAACGTAGGTAGATTTTGGTTGTAAAGGCCTTGTGTTGATTCTTGCATAAGATTGTAATTATGTCTTTCAGTGTTGAAGGGTTTTTTGAGTTCCTTGTGAGGTGAAAAACTGAGTGTGTTTGTGTGATAAAAGTAATGTGCATTAATCCCATGAGAAGCGTTTCTGAGTGTAGTGTAGCCATAAAAATAATATGTGCTTAAGAAGTGTTGTTAAATATATTTCGACAATAAAAATAATATATGTTGATCTCTTGAAAAAAATTGTGTATATATTTGTTGTTTTCTTATTTTAAAAACTCTAGTGTGTTTGAAGAGAATATGTAAGATAAAATTTGATTTTACTCTCTCATCTTTATCAATTTTCAATATCCAAAGAAGTACTCATTTTTTGTGAATGATTTTTGTAATACCTCCAATTTTATGATTCTTTTTAGTTAATTAAATAATATAATATAATACATACAGGATTGGTGAGTTACTATTATTTTTACCTGAGTAAATTTTAATTTTTATCAAGTAAAATAATTAAGTGCTATTGATTTGAGAATTCTACACTCGAGTTCTCACTTAGAACATAGCAAAAATAATAGAAATAATATATATATATATATATATATTTACAAATACATGCATATACATAATTCATTTACAGTAGTTACAATTTTTGTATACAAGAGATATAGTTATAGATATATAAGATTTTTTTAGAATCTTACTAATAGATACCTATCTCACATATCCTAATATATATATATGTGTCTTATTTCTTATATAAAAACTCATCATCCTAATCCTTTTAAAATAATAATAAGGAGTCAAGGTATTGGGCATGTCAAAAATACTATACAGTTCCTAAAACTTCATGCAATCAGGGTGTGTGAGAAACTTTCAACACAAATATAACCCATAATTCTTTAATAACTAGGAAATATCTCAAGAAAGATATCTATACTACCTCCACCTCCACCTTTAGTAGGACTTGGTATCTAGGCATTTGATACAAACCAGTATTTATATGAAAAAGATTTCTCAGTAGCAATAACAACTTTTTTTACAAATTGCTGATTTGTTCCACCGTACTCTTATGGAAATATACTACATTCTTTTATCATTAGATAATACATCATGCTTATTGGGATGCCATGCATGAATCACACAATTATATCTCGTACTTATGAATGCAAATATCATTTCATCACATATCCATCACACAATTATATCATACTACAAATCCATCCCACAAGATATATCATCTCACATATCCATCACATAGGATATATCATCTCACATATCCATCACACAAGATATATCATCAGATTGTAATGGTAGTAGGGTTATATTCACATATAGAGCATAAACAAGGAATTCAGAGCATATCCACATGGTCATTGCCAAACCATTATCATAACAAGATAAATCAAGAGAGTCGTCGAGTGAACTACTCCTCATATTAATCATCACCCAACGGTAGTTCTCAACTGCCCTATAGTTGTAACACCCCCATTAGCCTATGGTTCCTTTTAAGTGTTTAAAGGTATAATGTATATAATTATTATAATAATGGTGTGTTACTATCACTTCTACCTAAGTAAATTTTAAACTTTTTTCCAAGTTGATTAAGTGAGTACCATTTAGGTTGGTCTCTACTCTTGGGTTCTCTCAAGATCGCAGTGGAATAAATATATATAGAATACACTGGATTAACTATACATAAACATGCATTTTTAATTAAATATAGTCAATTAACTATTGGGCATGGAGGTAACAATCCTGTCACTCATAGCCCCATCAATTAGTCTATTCATCAATCCAGCCTAATTCCTATACAGATAAGTTAGAATAGGCTATACAAAATAATCCTACACTAGCCTTTCTGAAAATATCATGTAGACTAGCTCAATTCAATCATATACTTATACTATTCAAATTAAGTAGTCTATATGCCTGGAATGGACACTCCTTCATATTTTACCTTTCTCTCTAGCCCAAGGGGACCTATACATCTGGTACATGCCAACACTATTGTGAGAAATGAATCTCAGTAGCAATGCAACCTGTTACGAAATCCATTGACCTGTACCACTGTGCTTACACGAAAAACTCTACATTCTTTCATAAAACACATCAATACTATTAGGATGTAGTGCATGTAGCATTTAAAAATGTTATATACTTATACATATGCATATTCATCAAAACATATCATATTTAGAACATGAGAAGTTCATTCATCATCAATCTCATCGTCACTTTCATATAAAACATATGTGGGATAGTAAACATGCCATCATTTCATTTTCATAACATATGAGCAGTACATGAAACACCCTAAGAGTAATTGGGAGAGTCACCCAGCAACAACTCCACGTACACTATCTATATGAATGAGCGCATGTTTATTTAGTCATGCCTTAACTTTTGTACATTTTAAGGCGTCCCCCAGTGGATCTAAGTATCTTAATGGTCTTTACCCTTTGTCGATAGATCGTCCCTGACTAGTGGGATTCCTCCCTTTCGTCCCAAACTGGGCTGGTATAAACTCATGGGATCATTATCAACTCTACCCGAATCATTTCCTCTCTGCTTTTAGGCGGATCATAGTACTATGGAATCACCACCATTCCTTCGAGGTGGATCACACTCTCGGTACATTATTCTCTATATATACTCTAGGGTGAATCAGCCCATGCCCATGGTTATGTTTAAATTTAAGTATATGTTTCTCATATGCCCTTTGGGAGATGACACTAACTTAAAGTTCAAAACCATCACGATGTTTTTGAAACTATCTAAGTTCAAGTGGATGTTTAACCATCCCAATTTATGGCACAATCGTGGAATGCCCAACGGCCGTTCCATATCGATAATCGGTCACTTGATCATAAGCCTATCTACCCTAAGGCATACACTAAGAATACTTTCCTCTTTCCCTTTTTGTGTTTTCTGCTCTCTCTTTACTTCACTATCCCAAGAGTCTCATCACATAAAACTCCTAATTTCCTTACTTACCTGTGTTGTAAGCCCTTAATTAAGTTGGTATGAAGAATTACTAAGCTCAATTGCCATTAAAAATCTCATTTCGCAAGCTAAAGGGCTACCAATCGGTTGATGGAAGGCTAGCAGTCAGCTGATGGCTCTCTGTATTCCTCGAGTGCCAGACAGTAAGCTAGTAGTCGATGGCAACTGGCTGGTCGCTTGCTAGAATGCGTCTTGGGAAAAAATAAGAGTACAATAGTCAACTACTAGGATGGCCAGTCAACTACTTAGTGTAAACCCAGGCCTGATAGTCGACTGCTAGGAATATGGCAATTGACTGCTAAGTCTCTGTCTGCACTTCTAGGCTTTCCAAGAACACAACAGTCGACTCCCCATACTTAGCAGTCGGCTGTTATGCTCCGCTGCAGTTTAGAAAACATAATTTTGATAATACCTAGTCCAGAATGCATTCCATTTTCAATTCTAAACACATGAGCTTAATTTTTATACAACAAACTTTACTTCTCATTAAACCTTTCTCATCTATTAGCTCAAACATGGTACATTCAAGGAAAACTAGTCTATATCTCTAGATGAACCACCCAGCCCTTCCAATCAATTACAAGTACATATATGAGCATACATTTAACAACACAACATCCCATAGAAATAGAAAAGCATACAGAATATAGGTTTAAACCCAAACTCAGTTCAAACATTTAAAATTTCATACTTTTCCAACAACAGTAAACTTTTCAAAAAAGAGAGGGGTTATGATGAATTACTACCTTGATTTCCTGCAAATGTGTGTGTAGGATGTATTAGGAAGACTATCCCCTTATTGTAGGACTAATTTCTAGCCTCAAATCTGCCCTTCCTTTAGCAAAATCTCTCTTTCTTGTCCTAGCTCTCCCTTTTCTCTCTCTACTCGTCCCTTCTGCTTCTCTCTATAAAATGCAGGTGGGGTGAAAGTGTGTGGGGGTTTAAGGTTTAGCTAGGTTTTTATGGTTTATAAACATAAATTTCTCTTATTTGCATTCTAGTTCTTGACCCACTTTGTGCATTTGGTCTCAGCACATTTGTCCTTTTCACTTGAGTCCTTAGCCATACTCTTAAATCAACTTTCATTCCTTTCACTTAGGTCCCTAGTATAATGCAACTATATGAGATTAATGCAACATATAAAAGCATTGAGATTAAATTAACAACTGACAAACATCTCTTTAGTCATACTAGGAGTGAATGTTACAACAGTTCTCAACTGCATTTTGTATATTATCTGATAGTTTTTTACTGTAATCTATGTACATTCTGAAGCGTCCTCTAATGGATCCAAGTACAACCATCTGCAACACCCCCACAAGGGTCCCTGCCCACCTCTTTGATAGTTCATCCCCTATCCCAGAGTCCAATAGAGTCCCTACCCACCTCTCTGGCAGTTCTTCCCCTGTATATACGGGATTACTATTTTCAACATATCATCTCCCAAAAAACTATTTACATGTATATAGACTAGAGTGATTCAGCTCATACCATTTTTATGTCTAATTTAAATATGTGAATCTTCTAACTGGCCATAAGGGAGTTCACTGACTTAAAATTAGTAACCGTCATAGTGTTTTCAAAACCATTTAGTTCAACCATGGCATGCCAACGGCTGTCCCATACTGACAATTGGCCACTCGACATGAGCCTATCTATTACTATCCATACACTAGGAATACTTTCTCATTTTTCTTTTATGCCTCATGCTCATTCCTTTTCAATTCTCATATCATTTTTGCTCTTTCTTTCCACTTTTAACTGCATGTTACTCATTATACATTCCAGGTTTAAATCCTTTATTTGAGTAAAGTTTTGGACTAATTACACTTTAAATTAGGTCATTGAGTTCATTTTCCAAAATAGAGACTGGCCAGTCGACTTCCACCATCTGGCAGTTGAATTTTCACTCACTATCCTGTAAAATGTTCCAAACCCGTGGGCTACCAGTTGGCTGCCATGGACCCAACAGACCCAAGAGTTGACTGTTACATTCTTGTTGATTTTCTAGAAAAGTTGAGCACAACAATTGACTTCCAAAGGCTGGTAGTTGATTGTTAAAGCTTTGTATATGTTTCTGAGTAATTGAGGAACACGACATTCAACTTCCAAAGGTTGGTAGTTGACTACGATGTTATGCTATATTTTTCAAATTTGCTATTGACCCAAAATTTTGCCCAAGAACTTGTTTGCAAACCCTTTGTGATAATCATCAACTCAATACCAGCATATACGCTTTATTTAATACATATAAACAACCCAAATTACCATTTAATCTCACTCAAATCTTGAATTCAACCTTATTTTCATATATAGGTAAAAATTCATTTTTCATAATGTTATTTAAGCATACATAAGTATATCCATGCAGTTTAAAACACTCAATAGCAATTAAAAATATCAAGAATATAGTTTTTAACCTCCTCTCTGACTTAAATATCATGAAAATCACAATTTTCATTACATGAACAATATTTTTTGAAATAAAGAGGATTACATTGTTTGCTACCTTATTTAGTGTAAAAAGCTAGATTCTCAATCTCAGATATCCTCGTATATTCTTTGTTGCAAGTTTCTTGCTTCAAACACACTAAATTTTCCACTTCTTTTACAAACTCCCTTTCTCTCTTTAGAAACTCTTTCTCTCTCTCTCTAGGTTTTGAATTCAGGCTAGAAATAGGGTTTTGGGCAATCAGAGAAACTTCGAACCTTATCTAATGCCAAGATTGAGTTTTGATCATCTGACCTCAATTAGCAACTTCTCCAACCATATGGAGAATTACCATTTTGCCCTTGAAACTTTGGCAGGATATTTCAAAATTCTGTTAGCTATAGTAATAATCTTTTGGCTAAAATTATAGTTTCTTACCTCTGGAGTATTGAAAGCCTATATAACTTTCCTCAATAAACCTTTTTCCTTTCATTCAAGGCCCTAATCCTTTCTTTTCAAGGTAGTTTCCCACTAATGCAACTACATGTCATCTAATGCAACATTTACAAGCACTTAATTTATTTAAAAACCAGCAAACATCTCTCATAAATAGAAGGAGCAGATGTTATACTTTTAACTTAGATTCTTGGCAAAAATACTTTTAAAAGTATTAACTTGCCGTTGAGTAATGCATCTTGCCACTCAAAATTTGAAAAACTCAAACTATTTTTAGAATTAAAAAGTACTCAATTTAACCTTCTTTTTTGGGCATATTTTTGGCTAACATATATTATATTAGAGGCTTTACATGTATAAAAGTACATATCAATTTTTTAAAATTTTTTGAAATATAATATAAAAATTATTATATTTTAAAATAATAAATTAAATAATAGGTAGTTATTTCACTTCTCACTGTTATATTGTAACTTATCGTTGTCTTTATTTTCTTTTTTTCATCTCTTTATATCAAATATTTTAAATTATATAATATATAATTTTAGATATCACTAACTAGAATACCCTAGAACAATCATAATATAAAAATTTATAGGTTCTAAAAAAATTATATAATTTAATTTGTATTGATTCATTGCTCAAGCTTTCAATTTATGTTCAATATAATTTTCTTTCTATAAAATTATAATACAAGATGAGAAGTTAAAATATTTATTTATGTTATTATTTAATGTATAATTAATAATTATCATTTAAAATTTTTAAATTTGTTGTTAGATAATTGAAGTAATTTAAAATTTATTTATGAATTATCCCCCAATCTATAATATTTTATTTATATTAGGTTATTTGTTGACATAGTTAAGTATCACTAAGAGATTTTATAGGTGAATTAAAAGAACCAAACAATGCTCTTAAACACATTTAAATTGATAATAATTTGAGAAACTTTTGTTGTTTTCTTCTATTTGGCTTCTCATCCTTTCTCATATAGTCATATCAATAATTTAAATCATTTCAAATAAATGTATATCTTCTCGCTTCGTTACTTAATGAAACAAAAGAAAAACCCAGTCATATTTGATTACATATATAATAATACGATGTAAACTTATTCACCTACATTGGTGATCATGCACATTGTAATTCTTACGAATAAATCTAAGTAGGAGAAATGCAACATTCATTTCTCTAGTAGGAAAGGAACTGATAAAGAATAATAAAGTACAAGCACATGTCCTACCTACAAACTTCATGTGCATGAATTTATAATGGATTGTCTCTACTAAGAAACAAACTAAAAAGAAGAACATGTAAAGATTGTGAATTATAAAGTTGTATAAAGATATAAGTAAAACTTAAATTTCAATCCACTCATTCTTACTAAGAGAAAAAAAAAATTATAATAAAAGAGCATGAATTCAAGTTTTCATTGTTGAGGTCAAGCATTTGAGACCGCTGTGATGGATTTGGTAGCCCTTCTTTCAACCTTGCTATGTGCAGCTCTTTTGACAAAAGTCATTCATCATTGGCTCATAGAGAGGTCTTTGCCCAAGCCTAATCAGCAGCTTCCTCCAGGCCCACCAAGGTGGCCCATAGTGGGAAATCTCCTTCAATTGGGCCAATACCCACATAGAGACTTTGCCTCTTTGTGTGACAAATATGGTCCTTTAGTTTATCTCAAATTGGGCAAAATCCATGCCATCACCACCAATGATCCTAACATCATCCGTGAAATCCTTGTTCGTCAAGATAATGTATTTGCCTCTCGCCCACACACTCTCGCCGCCGTTCATCTAGCATATGGACAAGGTGACATTGCCTTAGCTCCTCTAGGGCCACATTGGAAGAGAATGAGAAGGATTTGCATGGAACACTTGTTGACAACAAAGCGGCTCGAGTCATTCGCAAAGCATCGGGAAGATGAAGCAAGGCACCTTGTTAATGATGTTTGGACTCGGGCCCAATCGGGAAAGCCTATTAACATGAGGGAGGTATTGGGTGGTTTTTCAATGAACAATGTTACTAGAATGTTGTTAGGAAAACAATATTTTGGGTCTGAATCTTCAGGCCCACAAGAAGCTATGGAGTTCATGCACATAACTCATGAATTGTTTTGGCTTTTAGGTGTGATATATCTTGGTGATTACCTTCCAATATGGAGGTGGATAGATCCTTATGGGTGTGAGAAGAAAATGAGAGAAGTCGAGAAAAGAGTGGATGACTTTCACTCTAACATAATTAAAGAACATAAGAAAGCTAGGAGAAATAAGAGAAAGGGAATTGAAAGAGAGGAAGATGATGGGGAAATGGACTTTGTGGATATTTTGCTATCTTTGCCTGGTGAAGATGGAAAAGAGAGCATGGATGATGTAGAAATTAAAGCATTGATTCAGGTATTTCTTTCTTTTTTAATTATTTTTTCATTTTATTTTTAGACGTGTAGGAATTCTTTTTTCCTTGTGAAAATAATCAACCCAATTAAAAATCTATAAGAAAAAAAATGATTTCTGTTTGGTGCATGCTGGTTATTTTGTTTCATGAGTTCCCATCGTCAGCAATGAAAAATATTATTTGAAACAACAAAAATATTTTACAATAATTTATGCCTAAATTCAACTAATTTTCTAAGGCTTTTATTGATTGAAATTAATTAAAATAAAATACAGCCATATATCATTTGCAGTAATCTTTAAAAAGTACCAGTGGCATTATTCATTAAAATTATCTTTTTCTTTACCGATTTTCTATTTTTTACTTTTTTCTCTTAATTATTTATTTTTTAAGACAAAATTTAGATAAAACTTTTTAAATATTTCTTATTGTATTTTTAATAAAAACATGTTGTCCATTGCTATTAAACTAAATATTTTATATTTTGATTCAAAGCTACAAGATTGGGATTGGTTGATGCATTGCATGATGTTCAGGATATTATAGCTGCAGCCACTGATACTTCTGCTGTGACCAACGAATGGGCCATAGCAGAGGTGATAAAGCATCCGCGTGTCCTTCGTAAAATCCAACAAGAGCTTGATTCAATTGTGGGTCCCAATAGAATGGTGAACGAATCTGACTTGGCTCACCTTAATTACCTGCGATGTGTGGTCCGTGAAACCTTTCGCATGCACCCAGCTGGGCCTTTTCTCATCCCTCACGAATCCCTTCGTGCCACCACCATCAGTGGCTACCACATACCCGCTGGGACACGTGTCTTCATCAACACCCACGGATTGGGCCGTAACAGCGAGATTTGGGATAATGTGGAGGAGTTTAGACCCGAGAGGCATTGGTTGGATGATGGGAACCGAGTCGAGATAAGCCACGGAGCCGACTTTAAGATACTGCCGTTTAGTGCTGGGAAGAGGAAGTGTCCTGGCGCGCCGCTTGGAGTGACTTTGGTTTTGATGGCTTTAGCTCGACTCTTTCATTGTTTTGATTGGGCCCCACTGGAGGAGCATGTGGACACAAAAGAGGTTTATGGAATGACTATGCCTAAAGCTAAGCCCCTGATTGTTTGGGCTAGGCCACGTTTGCCGAAAAGGATGTATAATTGATTTAGACGGACTTTGGAATTAAAATACTTTAATAATAAAAAAAAATAAGGATGTTCTATAAATAAATTGAAGGAAGAGTATTGCAAGAAGAAATAGGGTTAATACTTAATAACGTTTCTAGATAAAATAGAGTAATATAATAACAAGTAGGTAAAATAACAGATATATCTCTATAAAAAAATTACAAATATATCAATTTAGTAATACTTTTTATATTTGTTTATTTTTATTATTTTAATTTCAGTTTAGTAGAAATACATGAGGTTGTTTCATAAGTATTTTATTTTCTAAGTATGATGTAATTAAAAATATTCATATCTTTACAATTATATACAAGCCTTTTTAGTTTCTAAATTACACTGCTGTTCAATTCTCACTTCATCTATTATTTTATTTTTTGGAGTTATATGGACTGACATAAATAAAATTTAAAATTTATATAAATTAATTATTGCAACACCCTAACTTTATAGTTTTTATTGAAAATATTTCTTTTAATAATCATTTCACTATAAGGCAAACGTGTTATTCCTTCTTAGTCCTTTATTAATTTTTTGAGTAAAATTTTTATTATTTTATTTATTATTTGAATTAGGCTTGAGACTATTTACTCGGTATTATATTTATATATTTACACAGGGGAAGACTAAATAAATTAAAATAATAACGCAATGGTAAACTAAAACATCATCCACATGATTTTCACTTTATTTAATATTTATAATGTCATATAATACATATATTCCGGATATGCAAAGTATTTACTAATTTCTAATGATAAAGAGGCAACAAGCTTGCCACTCAAACCTTTTTTACAAAATTCCTACTAGTAGATAACTTTTGCATATCCTGACATATATGCTCATTTTTATATACATCCAAAAATGATTTATCCTAATCCCATTTCCAAAGCATAAGGAATTTAGGATAAGTGAGCTATTCCTACTTAATTACATTATACACACACACACACACATACATCAAAAAGCTTTTATTCACATCCCTCTACTAAAGAGGGAGTTCCATAATAGTTACTACATATATGGCTTGGATTACCATGAAGGTGCCTAAAAAGGGAATATCTGCATATGCTACGTCAACTTTGAACCACACCATAAGCCTCGGCATCTAATATATGCCAGATACTAATGTGAGAAATAATTTTTCAGTAGCTATACAACCCTGTTTTAAAATTAATCTGACATGTACTACCGTAGTGATACGAAAATAGTTTTATATTCTTTATTAAAAATCTCATTTTTCATTTTATGAGATTAAATAAAAAAAATTTCGTTAACACGGATGGCATACATATATGAATATATTATGTGATAGTGTATTATGACAATTCACCTTATACATTTTTCCAATAGCATGATTATCAAAAAATATTTATAATCATTGGGAAACTATTCATCATTTATAGGAAAACAGATATCAGACATAAGGAAAACGGTAAATAGTGAAAGAAAAACTTAAGAGTATTGAAAGAGTAACCCAGTGAACTACTCCATGCACCCCTACTTACATGAATAAGATAATTTTATTCTCTATGTGACAATTCTACCATTGGTATTGTCTGAGGCATCCCTCGGTTAATCCAAATACCGTGTGGTCACTGCCCTTACTACAGATCATTCCATATACAGCGGGAGTTTTATTCCATAAACGGATTATAACTCTATTACCCAGTGAATTACTCCATGTACCACTACTTACATGAGTGAGATACTTTTCTCCTATGAGACAATTCTACCACTAGTACTATCTGACGGGTTCCCCAGTGGATCCAAGTACCTATTCTGGTTACTATCTTTCGATAGATCCTATGAAAATTAAGCTTACAAGATCACTACTAGCCGTGCAGATTGTTTTTGTAACATCCCCATTAGCCTATGGTTCCTTTTAAGTGTTTAAATGTATAATGTATATAATTATCATAATAATAGTGTGTCACTATCACTTTTACCCGAGTAAATTTTAAACATTTTACCAAGTTGATTAATTGAGTGCCATTTGGGTTAGTCTCTACTCTCGGGTTCTCTCAACATTGTAGCGGAATATATATATATATATATAATACACCTAGATTAACTATACATAGACATGCATTTTAATTAAATATAATTAGTTAACTATTATACATGGAGGCAACAATCTTGCCACTCATGCCATTATAATTTCATCTAAGCATCCTTTCACTCACATCTATGTCTAACTAGGCTATACAAAATGGATCATTACTAGCCTTTTCAAAAATATCATGAAAGCTAGTACAAACAAAACAAGCGCCTATTCTATCTCAAAATGGTCACTTTTGTGTACCCCATAGTGGGTACTTACTCCTACTTTACCTTCTCTCCAGCTCAGGACCTACACATCTGATACATGCCAATAATAATGTGAGAATTGAATCTCAGTAGCAATGCAACCTGTTACGAAATCCATTGACTTGTACTACCGTGCTCGCACAAAAAAACTCTACATTCTTTCATAAAACATATCACATACCATTGGGATGGAGTGCATGTAGCATTTAATCATGGTATATAATCATACATATGCATATTCATCAAACATATTATCTTTAAAACATAGGAAGTGCATTCATTATCATTCTCATCATAAAATATTTCTTTAGGGTATTAACATGCCTTTTGAGTAGGAGAAAACAATCACATCATATGAGCTATTGGGAGTGTCGCCCAGCAACAACTCCATGTACCACTACATACATGAATGAGCCATCCTTGTGGCTACTGCATCACTATAGTAAAATACTACTCTAGTACATCTGAGGTGTCCCCCAGTTGGATCCACTTGTACATTCTCTATAACTCATGGGATCACCGTATTCCTTCGAACAGATCATATCCTCTCCACTTCCACAGATCATGAGGTTCGGGGATCATCACCATTCCTTCGAGGTGGATCACCTACTAAACCTTATCCTCTACGCTTATGCAGATCATGGGACTATGGAGTTATGACCATTCCTTGGAGGTGGATCACTGTCCTGGTATGCTATCTTCTAACACATGCACTAGGGTAATTCGGCTTATGCCTATGGTTATACTTTAACCTTAAGTATGTGTTTCTTAATGGCCCTTAGAAGACACACTAACTTAGGGTTCGCAACCATCATAGTGTTTTTGAAATTATCTATGTTCAAGTGGATGTTTAACCATCCAAATACATGGCATAACTGTGGAATGCCAATGGTCATCCCATACTGACAATTGGTCACTCAACTCATGAGCCTATTTACCGTTAATGCATATGCTTAGGATACTTCACTCTTCCCTTTTGATTTCTATCCGCTCCCTTTTGTATCAATGTCACAAGGGCCATTCTCATCCAAGTGAGAAGTGACTCTATCCTTTGCATCTTACCTAAAACTTCTAGTTTCCTTGCTTACCCATTTTGTGAGCTCTTAATTAAGTTAGGATGAAGAATTACTAAGCTTAGTTGCTATTAAAGACCTCATTTTGTAAGTTAGAGGGCTTCCAGTTGACTGGTGGAAGGTTAACAGTCGGCTGGTGGCTCTCTGTATTCCTCGGGTGCCAGCTGGCAGGCGGCTGGTCGCTTTTTGGAATGCACCCTGGGCAAAATACGAGCACGACAATTGATTGTTAGGATGGTCATTCGACTGCTTAATGTAAACCCGGGCCGATAGTCAACTGCTAAGAATCTGGCAGTCGGCTACTAAGCCTCTGTCTGCACTTCTGAGTTTTCTAGGAACACAATAGTCGATTGCTGTAACATTCACTCCTAAATTTTGAGACATTTTTGTTAATTCTAGTTAATTGCTTGTGTATGTTGCATTTATGTTATGTTATATTACATATAGATGCATTAGAATGAGAGTTTTAGGTGAAGAGAAAGAAGAGGGACCATATTAAATGGAAAAAGATGAAGTGAGGATGGATGTGAGAATTTTTGAAACTTCAATGCAATAAGCCGTAATTTTAGCCAAATGAATTACTGTAGTAATAGAATTTTGAAAGCTTTCCGCTAGTGAGCTAGGGACAAAATGGTAATTTAACATATAGTTGGAAGAATTATCATTTTATGATGAATGGTCAAAAATTAGGATTAAAATTGCTAAGAGTCAGATTACCTATAAATAGGCCAACCCTTCAGACTCTTCATTGTGCTTCCTCAATTTTGAAACTCTAGAGAGAGAGAGAGAGAGAGAGGAAAAGATAGAGAGAGAAGGAGAAGGAATTATGAGTAAACAACATTATTACTTGGATTTAAGCATTCTAGGAGCTAGGAAATCACTCCAGAACACTTCCCAATCAACAACAACTGGTTAGAATCAACAAAAGGTAGCATAATAACCCAATCCCTTTATTTTAGAGTTTACTATTGATACTACTGAAATTTGTGAAATTGAACTTATTTGAAAGAAAAATGGATTTAAAACTACATTCTTATTATTTTTAATCACTATTGGGTAATTTTAACCAATTGAAAATACTTGTGCATGCTTAAAATATGTTGTCAAGAAGTTTATCTTTAGTTCATCAATTCCAAAATGGGTTTAAAAATAAGTTTTTGGATTGATAATCTGAGTCAACGGTAATTTATAAAACAGAGCAAGATGTAAGAATGATCGCCACTGCGTGAGCCAATTATCGTGCTCTTGAGATGCCTAGAAATGTATAAAGAATGCTAGCAGTTGACTGTCGAGCAACTGGAAGTCAACTGTCGCGTTTTTCATTTTTCCAGAAATGCCTAAGAACAAAGTTGTCGACTACCCTGACCCAACAATGATCGTTTGCCCAACAAGAAGCTAGCAATGATCGCTAGGCACCTAGTAGTCTAACTGGTAACTCTCTGTTTGGAATTTCGAAGATTTGGACAGAATGCAATTAGTCGACTTGCAGCATGATACTAGTCGACTACCACTTTTTGTGATGAAAAGATGAACTTAATGACATATTTAAATGATATCTAGCCTAAAAACTAAATCCAAACTAGAGATTAAACTCAAATTACAAGCAACGTAACATATACTTTGAAAGTAAATGAGAAAGAGCATGAAAGTGATGAAAGTTAAAAGGAAAGAGCAAGAATGCAGAAGAGAAATGAAAATTGTATTCTTAATATATGTATTTGTGGTAGATAGGTTCATATATGAATAACTGATTGCGGGTATGTGACAGTGATTGGACATTCTACTATTATCATGATAGTTGTAAATTGTAAGTTAGTGACTTAATGGTCAATATAAATGAAAAGTCACATACTTAGAATTTTCAGAACTATAGTATGCACCGATTCACCCATATATATATATGTTTATGAATAGAGTTTTGACTGAGGAAACTACGAAAAGCCTTGGATAAACCTTCTATAGTAACTGGCTAATCCGAGGAAACTACGGATCTCAGTCATTGTTGTAGGTTTCTCCCAATGAACCATAGCTTTAGTCTTATTGAGATATACTTCTACCCTATCCTAGGTGATCACATGCCTTAGGAATCTTACCTCATTTAACCAAAACTCACATTTCTCTAGTTTTGTATATAGCACCTCTCCCTAAGAACTTGCAACAAAATTCTAAAGTGTTGTTCATAATCTCCCTATTTCTAGAATACACAAGAATATCATCAATGAACACTACCACGAACTGATCAAGATAGGGTCTAAAGATGCGATTTATGTAATCCATGAGAATAGCTGGAGCATTCGTTAGACTAAATGGCATTACAAGAAATTTATAATGCCTATACCTAGTCCTAAAAATGGTTTTAGGTATATCCTCACGTCTTACTCTGATTTGATGGTACCCCAACCTTAGATCGATCTTAGTAAACACAGCTGCTCCTCTTAGCTGATCTAACAAGTCATCAATCCTAGGGAGTGGGTATTTGTTTTTCATGGTCACCTTATTTAATTGCCTATAGTCTATGCACATTCTCATAATTCCATCCTTCTTTTTAACAAACAACATTGGTGCTTCCTATGATGAAGCACTGGGCCTAATGAATTGTTTCTCTAGGAGGTCTTCTATCTAAACCTTGAATTCTTTGAGTTTTAAAGGAGACATCCTATATGGTGCTATAGAGATCGGTTCTACCCCAGGAACTTACTCTATAGAGGATTCTACTTCTCTTTCTGGTGGAAGACTAGAGATCTCCTCGGGAAAGACATCAGAAAACTCTCTAACTACAGGGATACTATCAAGCTTATGTTGACTCTCGAATTCAGAAGAATACAGGAAACACAATCTTTAAATCTTTTCCTTAGCACCTCTATTCACAAGTATAATATCCATAAAAGTCACAAACTTCTCAAAATAATTTCAAACCATCTTATTAAAAGACAGTTAATCCATTCCTAAGATAACATGTAAATTTACAAAAAGGCAGGCAGATAAGGTCAACAACAAAAGGTTTATTTTCAATGATGATAGGGTAATTTAAACAAGTCAAGGAAGTTAAAATATGTTGTCCAACCGCAGTAGAAATAAACAAGTCATATGGGAGTTTGGTCATAGGTAGGATCAACTTTTCCACACATTCATGAGAAATAAAGGAATGAGTAGCGCCAGAATCATACAATACAATTAAAGGAATGTCATTTATAAAACACTGACCTTTTATAGAATCATCAGATTGGTCCACCTCTTTGCCCTTGAGGGTGTAGACTCTCCCTCTAGTCAAAGGCTTAGGGGCCTCAGCTGGTCTCTTCAACAATGGGCATTCTCTGTTAAAGTGCCCCAGCTTACCATAATTGTAGTAGGCATTTTGTCCAAGAAGATAGGGCTTATTCTCATGGTTCTTCCCACACTTGGGGTAGTTACCTGGAGCAGTTTGACCACCAATGGGCTTCTTTCCAAGATGGACCTCTTTCCCCTTAGCAAAGTCCTGTGGCATTTTCCTCTTAAGGGGATTATACTCCTTCTTCCCCTTAACAGCCTTTGTTAGGCTTCCCGCCACTATGCAACACTTGTTTGCTAACAGGGCGTAGTTCTTTATTTCTATATGAGCAACAACCTTTTTTAGCTATGGATTAAGTCCAACCTATAAGTGCATGGCCTTCCATGCTTCATCCTGTCTCACTTACAAGTAAGAGGAAGACTTAGATAGCTCCTCAAACTTAGCTAGTACTCATCAAAGGACATGTTACCTTGTCTTATCTTCATAAACTCCATTTTGTTATCATTATTTATGTTCTGAGGGAAGTATTATTCCAAAAATATCTCCTTGAAAGAATCCCAGGTGATCTGGACTCCTTGAGCCTCCATCAATTGCTTGGCCCCTTTCCACTAATGCTCATCCTCTCCCACTAGCATATAGGTGGAGAACTGAACTTTCTAGGCCTTTGTATTCCTTAGAACTGCAAATAACTTTTCCATCTCAACCAACCAATCCTTAGCAAGCTTCAGGTTGAACTCACCCCTAAAGGTTAGAGGTTTGGCCTTATGAAACACAGATTATCCCTTGTAAGTCTGATCCCTCACTGGTTCTACCTCAGGGATAGGATTTCTATTTGCATTCCTATCCTCCTGAATTTGTCTCAGCACTTCAGTAGTGGTAGTCGCCTGCTGTGTGGCAACAGCAACCTATTGGGTGGCAGCAGCGGATTGTTCCCTCATGGCCTCCCCATCCCCATCAAAGTCTACATTACCCCAGCCAAGTTTACTTCTCCATCCTAGTCCCTTGTACCATTTCTCTTGGGAGGTGTCATACTTTAATCTAAAAAACATATATTATTGAGGTGATCAGTCTCAATAATAAACAATTATAAGAGAATATATGGCTCCAACAGGAAATACTATACATTTCCCAAACCTAGCACTCCATTCCTTAAGTCAAAACATAGCATAAGTAGTCAACTGCCATGGCTCAGCTAACTAATCTGTAGTAGTCTCTATCCTAAGGAATTTACCCATACTACTTAATTATCATCTACCACTATCGAATCAGTTATGTGCTGACCGTGGCAGCCAAACTCTAATACCAATAATCTAACAGCCCTATTACCTTATGGTTCCTTTTAAGTGTTTAAAGGTATAATGTATATAATTATCATAATAATGGTGTGTTACTATCACTTTTACTTGAGTAAATTTTAAACCTTTTTTCAAGTTGATTAATTGAGTGCCATTTGGGTTGGTCTCTACTCTTGGGTTCTCTCAACATCGCAGCAGAATAATATATATATATAATACACCTGGATTAACTATACATAGACATGCATTTTAATTAATATAATTAGTTAACTATTGGACATGGAGACAACAATCCTGCCACTCATGCCACTATAATTTCATCTAAGCATCCTTTCACTCACATCTATGTCTAACTAGGCTATACAAAATGGATCATTACTAGCTTTTCCCAAAATATCATGAAAGCTAGTACAAAAAAAAAGCACCTATTCTATCTTAAAATGGTCGCTTTTGTGTACCCCACAGTGGGTACTTACTCCTACTTTACCTTCTCTCTAGCTCGGGAACTACACATCTAATACATGCCAATAATAATGTGAGAATTGAATCTCATTAGCGATGTAACTTGTTACGAAATCAATTGACCTGTACCACCGTGATTGCACGAAAAAACTCTACATTCTTTCATAAAACATATCACATACTATTGGGATGGAGTGCATGTAGCATTTAATCATGGTATATACTTATACATATGCATATTCATCAAAAATATTATCTTCAAAACATAGGAAGTGCATTCATCATCATTCTCATCATAAAAAATTTCTTTAGGGTAATAACATACCTTTTGAGCAGGAGAAAACAATCACATCATGAGCTATCGAGAGTGTCACCCAACAACAACTCCACGTACCACTACATACATGAATAAGCCATCCTTGTGACTACTGTGTCACTATAGTAGAATACTGCTCTAGTAAATTTGAGGCATCCCCCAATTAGATCTACTTGTACATTCTCTATAACTCATGGGATCATTGTATTCCTTCGAACAGATCATATCCTCTTCACTTCCACGGATCATGAGGCCCGGGGATCATCACAATTCCTTTAAGATGGATCACTCGCTAGACCTTATCCTCTTCGCTTCTGTGTAACACCCCCAACCCTATATTCCTTTTAGGTGATTAAATAATATAAGGTGATATAATATAGGATTGATGAGTTTACTACTACCTCTACCCAGGTATATTTTTAACTTTTTCTATGTTAAATAATTGAGTGCCACTAGTTTAGGTTATTACACTCAGGTTCTCACACGTTACACAATGGAAATAGATAAAGTAATTTAAATGAGATAGATAGATATAGAGATATTTACATTCACATTAAACTATACATAATATTTATACATACATAACAGTTGCGTGTGCAGACATATACCTATAAATATGTGAGCTTGAGCAGGATAAGGAGACAACAAGCTTGCCACTCATATCCTGTTTTAATCAAAATTCTCTATCTCATATATCTTAATATATATATACCCTACTTACACCAAAATCATCCTCCTGATCCTTTCAAAATACTAATAAGGTTTCAGGGAATTGGACATGTCAAAATACTATATACTCCTAGTTATACATACAATCAGGGGGGTGGTAACTCAAATATAAATAGGACTCATAGTCCAGTGATTACAGGAAAATATCCTAGAAAGGGTATCTCCACTACTTCTATCTCTACCTCCAATAGCACCTGGTACCTAGGCATCTGATACAAATAAGCAGTTAATAAGAAATATTTCTCAACAGCAATAATCACCTATGTTTAAAAATAGTTGATTGTACCACCGTATGGATATGAAAATCCACTACATTCTTTTTTATAATAATTTAAAATATTATGCTATTGGAATAATGTACATGGGTTATGCAAATATCTCATGCATATACTCATGACTTCACATGCACTTCAACAGATATTTATCACACAGGATGCATTCTCAGACTGTAATGGTCACAACTCATATTCTCATGTCAGTATAGAGCATAAATAAAGAAATCATGCAATTTGATATGGCCATAATCAAAGCATCATAATATAACTCTTTCAAAATTTCTATTCATAAATGAGTTCTCTTGTGGTCATGAGCCACCTGCAATTATTCTTGTGGTTTTCATCGTCTGCATTAATTCTTGTGGTTAACCATCAATAATTATTCGTGGTTAACCATTTGCAAAAGTTTTCCTGGATTAAAACTAATTGCAACCATTCTCACGGTATAACCAATTGTATCCCTTCTCGTGGTATAATCAAATGCAGCTATTCGCACGGATCAACCATTTGCAGTTATTCTCATTTATGGTTTATGCTCAATTAAAATCTCTTATTTCTATTTCTTTCTCATAATTTCTCAAATACTCTTATTTCTCATGTTACACATTATAATTCAAGATTGAATCCTACATTTGAGTGAAGTATTGGGCTAATTGTGGATTAAAATAGGTTATTGAGTAAAATTTTTTCAAAATAGAGAGCTACAGTCGACTTCTAGCCTCTTGGCAGTTGACTTCCAGCTTACTGCCTCAAAAATATCTCAAACAGAAAGTAATCAGTTTACTTCTAGGACCTCGACAGTCGACTACTCTGTTCTTGGCTAATTTTTGAAAAATAAGAACACGGTAGTCGACTTCCAGCTCCTGGTAGTCGACTGCTAGCATTCTAAATACTTTTTTGGGCAACTCAGGAGCATGATAATCGATTGCTAGGGTCTAAAAGCCAACTGCTACACTATGCTTTGTCTTAAAACTCGTTGTTAACCAATTATTTTAGCCCAAGAACATGTTTTTAAAATAGTTTTGATGAGTAAAAACTCAATAACAACATAAAAACTTCATTTACCACTCAAAAATAGCCCAAACTACGATTATTCATGCTGATTTAAACTTTTTGTTGAAAACCATGAAAAGCCCATTTATCATATTCACATTCATGCATTCATAAGTATATGCAATCAGTTTAAAACATCCAATAGCAATAAAAAACACTAAGAATGTAGGTTTTAATCTCTCTAGAGTTTAAAATTATGAAAACTCAGAATTTATCAATCATACACAGTAAATTTCAAAAATAAGGGAGATAGGTGATTTTCTACCTTTTTGCTGATTTAAACTTGGTATTTAATGATGATGAGAGTTCTGAGATGTTTTCCTAGCTTTTGAAATGCTGAAATATGTTTTACAATGTTCTTTCTTCAAATTTCCTAACTTTCTCTCTCTAACTCATCCTCTCTCTCTCTAAAATTTCAGAATTCAGGATGCAAATGAAGAGCTCTAGAGACTCCACCTATTTATAGGTGATCTAGCCCTTTGCAATTCTACTCCTAATTCCTGACCATTCGGCCCAAAATAATAATTTCTCCAACTATATGTTGAATTACCATTTCGTCCCTAGCTCTCTGGTGGGAAATTTCAAAATTCTGTTGCTACAGTAAATTTTTCAGCTAAATTTATGGTTTATTGCCTTGAAGTTTGGAAATTCTCACATCCATCCTCACTTCATCTTTTTCCTTTCAATTTGATCCCTATTCTTTCTCTTCACTTAAAACTCTCATCCTAATGCATCTATATGCAATTAAATGCAACAAACATAAGCATTTAATTCATTTAAAATCAACAAACATCTCTTAATGTGCAAAAGGAGTAGATGTTACATTCTGCAGATCATGGGGCTATGGAGTCACCACCATTCCTTCGAGGTAGATCACCCTCCTGGTACGGTATCTTCTAACACATGTACTAAGGTGATTCAGCTCATGCCTATGGTTATGCTTTAACCTTAAGTATGTGTTTCTTAATGGCCCTTGGAAGACACACTAACTTAGAGTTTGCAACCATCACGGTGTTTTCAAAATTATCTATATTCAAGTGGATTTTTAACCATCCAAATACATGGAATAACCGTGGAATGCCAACGCCTGTCCCATACTGACAATCGGTCACTCAACTCATGAGCCTATCTACCACTAATGCATATGCTTATGATACTTCACTATTCCTTTTAATTTCTCTCCACTCCCTTTTGTATCAATGTCATAAGGAGCATTCTCATCCAAGTGAAAAGTGACTCTATCCTTTGTATCTTACCCAAAACTTCTAGTTTCCTTGCTTACCCATGTTGTGAGCTCTTAATTAAGTTAGTATGAAGAATTACTAAGCTCAATTGCCATTAAAGACCTCATTTCACAAGTTAGAGGGTTGCCAATTGACTGTTGGAAGGCTAGCAGTCGACTGGTGACTTTGTGTATTCCTCGAGTGCCAGGCAGTAAGCTAGCAGTCGGCTGCCAACGGGCTGGCAGCCGGCTGGTCACTTTTTTGAATGCACCTTAGGCAAAATACGAACACAACAGTTAACTGCTGGAATGGCCAATCGACTACTTAGTACAAACCTAGGCCCGATAGTCGACTGCTAAAAATTTGGTAGTCGGCTGCTAAGCCTCTGTTTGCACTTTTGGGTTTTCTAGGAACACGACAGTCAACTACCCCATATTTAGCAATCGGCTGCTATGCTACGCTACAGTTAAGAAAACATGATTTTGATAATACCCAGTTTAGAATGCATTCCATTTTCAATTCTAAACACATAAGCTTAATTTCCATACAAAAAACTTTACTTCTCATTAAATATTTCTCATCCATTAGCTCAAACATGGTACATTCAAGGAAAACTAGTTTATACCTCTAGATGAACACAACCTAGCCCTTCCAATCCATTACAAGCATATATATGAGCATACATTCAGCAACACAACATCCCATAGAAATAGAAAATCATACAGAATGTAGGTTTAACCCTAATCTCAATTCAAACATTTAGAAATTCATACTTTTCCAATAACAGTAAGCTTTTCATAAAAGAGAGGGGTTAGGATGGACTGCTACCTTGATTTATTGAAAATGTGTGTGTTTGATGTGTTAGGAATAATCCTCCCTTGTTGTAGGGCTAATTTCTAGCCTCAAATCTGCTCTTCCTTCAGCGAAATCTCTCCTTTCTTGCCCTAGCTCGCCCTTTTCTCTCTCTACCCATCCCTCTATTTCTCTCTCTAAAATTTGAAGGTTTGGAAGTGTGTAAAGGGTTTAGGGCTACAGCTACGGTTTAAGGAAGTTTGGAGAAATTGCTATTGAGTCCCTAGCCACCTCTTACTAAACCTTTATGTATTTCCTTTCAATTTAGTCCGTAGGCTAATGCAACTATATGCACTAATGCAACATACACAAGTATTAAACATCAAATTAACAATTATCAACCATCTCTTTAATCATAATTAGAGCGGATGTTACAGTTTTCTCTCTGCTTTTAGGGGGATCATGATGCTATAGAATTTCCACCGCTTAATGGTGGATCACATTCCTGGTATGCTATCCTATACATATACTTTAAGATGATGAGACTTGTGAACATAGTTATGCTAAATTCTAAGTAAATGTCCCTTTTTCATTTGGCCATATTAAGTTACACTAACTTAAAATTTGCAACCATCACGGTGTTTTCTAAAATTATTGTATCTGAGTGGATGTTATACCATCCAAATTTATAACACAATCGTGGAATGCCAAACGGCCGTCCCATACTGACAATTAGTCACTTAGTCACAAGTTCATCTATCCTAAAGCATACATTAAAGATACTTCTCTAGTTTCTTTTATTATTTCTATTTCTATTTCCCTTTCTTCATTTTCTTTTTCATGATACCTATCCTATATTTCTAAAATATTACCCTTCCTTGTTTGAAAACACTTTCAAAATTGGATTGTATGGATATGAAAGATTAGACATTTCTTTCATGAAATGCATAACATACATCATTATAACCCTTTGCCATATTAACTCACACCTATTTTCTCTTGGATGTGGCCAACATAATTTCATCATATTTCCTTTTAAAATTTCTATTTACTAGTCTCGGCCAATACAAGGAAAGTGGGTGAGATCTCGGCCAAGGGAGCTTATTACTTTCTATTTATGCATTTCATAAAATACATCATTAAAATATTTTGCCTTAGCCACCCACTTCTCCTTTCCTCTTGCAATTGGTTAGTGTAAAAATTTAGCATTTTTCCTTCACAATTACAATAACAAAATTCAGCCAATTCAAGGGAAATAAGAAGGGTGGTTTTGGCTAAGCTAGAGAAATGAGGAAAGAAAGAGAATTTAATGCACCTCATTTTAAAACATCATCTTATCTCTTTTTCCATACTTATGGCCTAAGAGAGAAACATATATAAGAATCTCATTCATGCAAAAATTTCCTTGACCGCTCGGCCATATGCAAAAAGAGAAGGAATTAAGAGAGTTTCTAACCATTACTTCCCTTTCTTCCATCTTTTCCATTAAGCAAACATAAATACATTAATTCCCATTTTATTATAAAAATATAAATACATAAATTTCTCTTTCTTTTCCAATTTGGCCAAAGGGAAAAAGTGAGGAAAAATGGGACTTTCATGCCATTTCTTCACTCTCTCCCCCTTTACATTATTCAGACATATATATATATATCAATTCCTTTCCATTTCCATACAAATTTCCACACTTTTTGCTATCAAACATCAAGGGTTTCATCATGAACAAAGGTGAGCTAAAAATCCTTTCCTTAACCATTTTCATTTTATTTTACTTTCAATATGTTTATGTATACATATCAATATTTCTTTCTTATATTATATATATATACATAAATATATCTTTTCTCTCTTGTTGGAATACATCTTCAAAATTAGGGTTTCATGATTATGGAAGATAATATTTCAAGTAAACCATTATAAATATCACTACCTCTTTCTCTTGTCTTGGCTAAAACCACAAGTTTATATATTTATATATATAGACAATTTTCATAGAAACATACTTCAAGATGCTCTTGGCCAAATCACAAGAAAAAGGTAAATGGAAGAGTTTCATCAAAACATCAATTCTCTCTTTCTCCCTAGCTTATTACCAAAATACTAGCCATGTGTATGAGCTAAAATTTAGCAAAATTTCCTTCACAAAGTGAGACATAGTTTCGGCCAAAGAGGAAGAAAAAGGGAATCAATATGATTTCACACTAACTCTTTCCTTTTTTCTATTTTCATACATAACTGAGCATAAAAATACCATTTCTTTACCATAATCATAACAATCCCTATATTTCATATCAATTCCAACAAGAAAGGTCTCATGAACATGGTGAAGGGAAAATCACAAAATTTCATAAATCATTCAATCAATCATTCTAACACAAAAATACATCCATACAAGCATAAAAAAATAACCCAATAGAAATTTAAGCTTAAAAGAATGTAGGGAGAAAAATTCCAAATTCATGGCAGCCATGGAAATTCTTCAAACATTCAAAAGACACCATAAACCATGAAAATAAGGGTGTAGGATTGTTTAGCTATCTTGCTTGCCAATAAAAGTGCTTTCTCCTTAGAGTTTCCTTCACTTTTGCTTCTTCCTTTTCTTCCTTCAAGATCTCGATTTTCCTCCTTCACTCTCGCATGTCGGTTTTGCCTTTTTCCTAAAGAAGAAGAAGCCATGCTTAATTAGGGAGGAAAAATGACCATTTTGCCCTTGGTGCCAAAATGACCAATTTACCCTTCAATTTCCACCAAATAGCCAAGGGGTTAGTGAGAGTGCATTCTTGGAATTTTTACAAACTTTTTCTTGTCAAATTGACTGTTTTGTCCTTTTGGTAAAATTATCATTTTACCCTTTATGGCAAAATGACTATTTTACCCATCACTTGCCTTTATATTTTTGAAAAGTGCGAGGAAATGATCTTAAGGGAATTTTTCATAATGTTTCTAAGTGAAATGAATATTTTACCCTTATGGTAAAATTACTATTTTACCCTTGGATAAAATTATCATTTTACCCTTGGATAAAATTATCATTTTACCCTTGGCTAAAAATTGACCTTTTTGCCCTTAGGATATTTTCCTAAGGTCATTATGGCTTATAGATATTTTTCTTAGATATTTTTAGACGTAATAATTATGTTTTGGATATTTTTTAGCATCATAATTATGTGTCATAAATGCGCTAGATATTTTGGAGGCATAATGATTACTCTTTAGATATTTTCATAAAATTTTCTCTTTTCACTTTAGTCCTTATAATTTTCTTTCAATTTGGTCCCTCTCTTCTTTAGGAAAACCTAGGGTTATTTAAATACAATTATTTAGGTTTTCCATTGCTATATCTAAGATTTAATAACATACCTAAGGATGTGAAAAGTGGATATTACAATTTCTCTCCTCCTTTAAAAAGAATTTCATCCTCAAAATTCAAGATATTTTTACATTAAGAGCTTTGAAATTGTTTTTTTGCATATCTTCCTCTTTTTCCCATGTGGCCTCTTGAGGTGATATCTGATCCTATAATACCTTCACTAATGGAGTAATCTTAGTCCTTAATTGTCTAATTTTAGTACCAGTACCAATGATTTTTCAAGACTTAGGCTAATAGGTTAAATTGTCTTTTAATTGTATTGGTGTCAGGAACATGTGAAGGATCTGGAATATACCTATTGTATTAGGCCACTTGGAACACATTATGAAGGCTTGGTAAGGAGGGTAGTAAGGTTAATTGATAAATAGATAGGTTAATTATTTTCAACATTTTAAATAATCAAATATATATTTAGGACGTGGTTTTCTTGGCTTTGCAGCCCTACCAACACCAATAACTTAGGAGATTTTGAGAAATACATGGTCTCCTTCCTTAAGTTCCCATACTCTTTTGCTTTTTTTGGGGCTTTTTTCATCTTTTTTCTGATCATTTCAATTTGATCCATGGTTGATTATACCAATTCATGCCCTATCAGTTGTCTTTTCCCTACTTCAGACTAGCATCATGGTGATCTATACTTTCTTTCATATAAAGCATCATAAGGCGCCATCCTTATACTGTTACTATAAGTAAATTTTACTAAGGGCAAGTTCCTATTCCAACTTATTTTATGTTCAAATACATATGCTCTAAGCCTACCTTCTAGGGTTTATATGGTTCTTTCAGTCTGCTAATCAGTTTAAGGGTGGTAAACAGTACTGAAATTTAATCTAGTACCAAAAACTTCTTGTAGTGCCTTCCAAAATTTATAAGTAAACTGAGGGTCTTTATCAGATATAATGCTTGTAAAAATATCCCATAGAGTCTTACATTTTCCTGGACATATATTTAAGCCAATTTATCCAATGAGAAATTCATTTTGATTAGCAAGAAATGTGAAGATTCCAGTAATCTATCCACTATGGCCTAAATAGCATCCTCTCCTAACTATATCCTAAGAAACCCTACAATAAAGTCTATTGAAACTTTATCCCATTTCCATTTTGGGATATCTAAAGGTTGTAACAGCCCTATAGTTTTCTGATGCACTCTCTACCTACTGGCATGTTCAGTATTTAGCAACATACTCAGCTATTTGCCTTTTTTATACTAGGCCACCAAAATATTCTTTCAGATCTTGATACATTTTTGTGGCTCTAGGTTAAATAGTGTAGTTGCTCTTCTGGGCTCCCTCTAGTATTAAGTTCCTTAATCCCCTTGATTCTGGAACATACATTTTATTGTGGAAGATGACCAAGCCACTCGTTCCTTCCTTGACTTCCCTTGAATCTTTTAAAGATTTTAGGAATTCATATTCTTTTGAATTTCAAAAATTTGAGTTCTAAAGGTAATTTCAATTCTTAACTCACTTAGACATATCTTATCTAGTAATACTAAAGTGAACAGGCTTGAGGTTCTAAATTTCCCTATTAGGTTCATTTAATTGACTATTAATTAAGCCATAAGGAGAGATTTTTTTTTATCAAAGGGATACTTAATACTTTTATAATCACTAAATATCTCAAACTTAAACCCATAAAGATAGTATCGACAACCCAAGGAAACTATGGACTTCAATTATTGTTATGCTACTGAGATTTATTCTCATATAAATACTGGTGTGTATCAGATGCCTAGGTATCAAATACTATTGGAGATCAAAGTAGAGGTGATAGAGATACGCTTTTGGGGGTATTTTACTTTAATTAAATAATTATGGGTTATTACTGTGGCTAAAGTACCTCCATCAGCTCCATCCACTGGAGGGGTGAAATTCTAAGATTAGAGTAGTAGGCTACATATTTTGACATGCCCGATACCCTGAATCCTTATTATTATTTTTAGGAAGGATTAGGATGGTGATTTTGGTGTATAGCACGAGGGCATATATGTATTAGGATATGTGAGATAGGTATCCACTAATAGGTTTTGTTAAATGGGTATGAGTGACAGGCTTGTTGTCTCCTTACCCTAGTTAACACTCTCAGATATCTATAGGTATATGTCTGGCATAAAGAAGTTACAATTATTGTAAAAGAATTATGTACATGAATGTGAATGTATATATATATGTTGTTTTAATTATTTTCGCTGCGTTACGTGTGAGAATCCCGAGTGTAGAATTCCCCAACCAATGACACTTAATTAATTAACTTGGAAAAAGTTAAAATTTAATCGGGTAAAGGTAGTAGTAACTCACCAATCCTATAGTGTATTATGTGATATTGTTAATTACTTAAAAGGAACCATAGGATTAGGTGTTTTACATATGTGGTCATTAAGATATGGTTAAGGGATTATATGGTGTAAATCTTAAGCATTTTATACACTTAAATGACTTTAGTAGGCTTAGGGATGGATGGAAAGTGTAGAAAAATTGAACACCTTATTGCAGAACTAAGAGAAGCACTATTGTACACTTCACTGTGGCGAAATGGACACTTAGTTGCGACAAGCTCTTGGTGTGCACTTTACCGTGATGAGAAGCACACTTAGCCATGACGAATTGTCCCATATTTCTCCTTTTTTGTGGACTTTGTGTAGATAGCCATTTTTTTTTTTGTGAAAAACTTCCTAAAGCCCTAAGTTCACTTCTTTTAGTGTTTTTAGCCATGAAACTTTAAAAGACTTGGAATAGGAGATGGTAAATGAGTCTAGGGAGAAACCAATAACCTTAAAGGGCTAACTTGCTATACTTTATTTATGAAATTATGCATTGCAATTGCACGTGAAATTGTTGTGAAAACATCCTTTATGAAATTGAAAGTTGTATGTATGACATATGTGAAATGTACATGCATAATACGAATGTGAGTGAACATGTGTAATTAAATTGTAATTATGCCATGAAAGTTGTGAAGATCATGAAAGAGTGGTCATAAATTCTTTTCCCCGAATATATGTTTCATTTTAGAGTATTTAAGGTTGGATAGTTGTGGGTAGTATGGGATGCCCATGGTTTATCTTATGTGGGTTACTAATTTTGGTTAATTCTTGGGATAGTTGATGCATATTGAGAGAAATGGGTTGAGTGGGCTATTCCAAAGGCCTAAGGGGCAACCTACTTATATTCCTATTCCTCTTGTAACCCTGAATACAAAGAGAGATAATATATACTTGAGGTACATGAAAAAAAAGTTATTAGTAGGGACATGGTGATTCCAATGGTACTAGATGCGTGTACACACTAGGGGACGCCCTAAAGTTAGTGGCAAGGTCAAAGGACCAATATATGTTGCTTAAAGTTATGAGATGAAAATCTATATATGTTCATATATAATCAAATGATCATGGCAGGTATTAAAATTTCAAGTTACGTTATGAATTGTTTTCCTTATCTATATTACATTCAGTGCTAAGGAAGACATTGTGGATTCTAGATTACACATGTTGTGATGGCTATTTGTATAAGTGGTTAACTTACTGAGGATATATAATTCTCACCCCTACTAAATGAATGCACAGATGCCTTACTACCATAAGGTTTTGGAAATGGAGGTGTTCATAGTGACTATATGCTGCTTGGCACATGCATTGTGGTACGAGACATCATAGCGGTGCCCATGATGGAAGTACTTGTATAATATGTTAAATCCTTTGGATAATAAGTTGTATAGTAAAGTATCCAATGACCTTGTTATTTGTATGTATATGTATATATATATATAACCATAAATAAAGGTTGAGGTCATTATGTTATGATTTATTCCATTGTACCAAATAAGGAAAAACATATTTGTATAATATTCATTCAAGTAAAATGGGGTTGTTCTCCTTATTTGGAAGTAGCATGCCAACGTAGTAAAAGAATTTTCAACTACCACCGCATGACATTTTTAAATAAACCCTTGAACTATGTTGGGACATTAATAGGAAGGGACTAGCACCAATTGAGTAAAAGCACATGATTCGATGCCAAATGAGTCACCAGATTAGCTACCTCATTTGCCTCTCATTTAATCAAGAGAAAAGAGAAATCCAAAGACCTATTTGACATCTTGAAAGAGTTAGCAAAGATAGGTTGAACTTGTCAATGAGAGACCTCCTTTTGCATGCAGTCAATTACTTGCTTGCTACCCAACTCAAAAATCACTTTATCCAGATCCACACAATGCTTCTTTCAAAGCAATTTCTTCATCTTGAAACGGAGATGAACAAGGTATTTGTTTAGCACAACCAGTAAGTGGATCCCTTTCCAAACCTCTAATAATAATAGCAATTGCACCTTTATTCCATTTCAAATTTGTTGTTGCTTAACATTTATTTTGAAAAATTCAAGACGAGGGGATACTAGTTACTCTCTCATTGTTGTAGGGGACACCTTCAGAGGGCTCTTTACTTCCCTCATTTGTAGATTTTAGGTAATCTAAGAGAAGATAGTTAGCCCAATTATTATTCCAATTGGATCTACTTTGACCTCATTAAACAAAAATTTATTCCCTAATGCAGAACCCCAAGATTAAAGACCCCAAAGCCTTTGGAACACACAAATTAGCTAGAACATATAGAAAGAGAGAAATCCCTAACCTATTGAACCCCCAAATGACAAATGCAAATGGAAAAGCAAATGGTAGGCTGATTTAAAAACCAGAATGAAATTCGCCACAAGGGGATTACCTTGATAAGAATCAATTCTTGATGCAATAGAGGTAGTAAGCCAAAAAGCATGAGATGCTCTTCATTCTAAATAAAATTCTTAGGTTTTTTAAAAGCATGAAAAAGGAGTATTTATATTGCCCAAATAAAGAAGAAAACCTTAAAAGAAGCTTATAGGCCCTTATGGATTAAAGCCCAATCAAGATAGACACTTAAAGACACAAATGGGCATGTTCTAACACTTAAAAACTAAAGTCCAAACAAAATAATAAGTTTTCTTTGTCATGAACAACCTATTAGTTACATAGGTCCAATTTCATATTACTCAAGCCCAATTTTAAACATAATAATTAACCAAACACATATTGGGTCCTTGTGACAAATATGCTCCATTTGGTTACATAAAGTCCCATTGGCCTTTATGGAGTCTTGAAATCTATAGGCCCCAATATTCTCCTTAGATAAGCTTGGAGTGATTCCTTGAACTTCTTAGCTCTCATTATTCTAATAGGTATAGGAGGTAAAGTCAGCTTATCTTTCATGCCTTCACGCCTCCTACCTTCTGTGCTCATATGATTCCCTCCTTCTTCAAAAGGATTCATCCTCAAATTTGAATAAAAGTTAAAAGGAGAAAGATAAAAAATTTTAAAAGTAGCAAAAATTGTACTCACTTGGAAAATCTATTTTGTATGCATTGTTATTGATTCTCTCCAGCACTTGGAATGGTCTTTCACCCCTTGCATCATGTTTTGATCTTCTTTGCTGTGGAAACCTCTCGTTTCGTAAATGCAACCAAACCCAATCTCCAGGTTCAAAAATAATATGCTTCTGAACCTTATTGGCTTTTTTAGCATTCATGCGATTCTTCTTTTCAATATGCTCACGTGCTTTCTCATGTATTGCTTTAACCACTTTAGCCTTCTTATTCCCATCTAAGCTAGCAAGTTCACTCAAAGGCAAAGTGTAACATCCACTCCTTCTATGCATTAAGAGACGTTTGTTAATTTCAAATGAGTTAAATGCTTGTGTTTGTTGCATTAAATTGCATATAGAAGCATTAGAATGGGAGTTTTGAGGGAAAGGAAAGAATAGGGACTAGATTGAAAGGAAAAAGATGAAGTAAGGATGGATGTGAGAATTTTCAAAACTTTAGGGCAATAGACTGTACATTTAGCTGAAAGCTTTATTGTAGCAACAGAATTTTGAAAACTTCCCGCTAGTGAGCGAGGGACAAAATGGTAATTTAACATATTATTGAAAAAATTATCATTTTGGGCCGAATGGTCGGGAATTAGGAGCAGAACTGCAAAGGTTTGGATCACCTATAAATAAGTGAAGTCTCCAGAGCTCTTCATTTGCATCCTGAATTCAAAAGTTTTAGAGAGAGAAAGGATAAGATAGGGAGAGAAAGAGTTGGAATTGTGAATAAAGAAAGCTGTTAATTGGATTTGAGCATTCCAGAAGTTAGGAAAACTTACCAGTACACTTTACCATCATCAAATACCAAGTTTAAACTAGCTATTTTCGAAAATTACTATGTATGGTTGGTAAATTCTGAGTTTTCATAATTTTAAACTCCAAGGAGATTTAAACCTACATTCTTAGTGTTTTTGATTGCTATTGGATGTTTTAAACTGATTGAAGATACTTGTGAATGTATGAATGCAAATTTGCCAAATGGATTTTTCATGGTTTTTGAGAAAGAGTTAAAATCCAAGATTTGAGCATGATTAATTGATGGTTTGGGTTATTTTCTTGTGGTAAATGAAGCTTTTATGCTATTATTGTAACATCCGCTCCTAACACTTGTAATTTATGATGATGTTGTTGTTGTTATTATTTTAGTATTAATTACGAAGGGTTAAGGATGATTTAGTAAGGAGTTACAATGAACACTTTTCTCACTTTATAATCACTTTTGTGATAAAAGCATGAAATTGGAAATCTGGTAAGGAAGGGTAAAATGATAATTTTACCATGAAATGAATAATTAGTTAATTCTCTTATTTCATGAAGTTATGACAAAGGAATTTTATTATTTTATTTAAGAGGGAAGAAGAGTCTAGTTATGCAAGAAATTACTTATGTTAATATTAAGGGACAATTTTCCCTAAGAAGGGTAAAATTGTAATTTCACATCATGGTTATGATGGTAATTTTATATGATGTGAGAAAATTGTAGTTTGACCATAAATATTTTATTAAGGTGGGAATTAGAAATCCTTACTCATTCTTGATCAAAAGAAGAAAGAATGAGAGTGAAATGATAGTTTTAGCATAAAGGGTAAAAAGGTAATTTTGCCTTAGGGGCAAAATTGTAATTTTGAAAAAATAAAAGTAAATTAGTAAATTCATGGAAATGAGCCTTATGGAATTTTATTTAAGTGAATTTTACTCCTTGAAACCAAAAAGAATGAAAAAGTAAGCAAAAATGGCCAAATTGGACTTAATAGCAAAAGTGCACTTTTCTTAGGGACTAAAATGAAAATTTCGAAAAGTTGAGGGACCACTATGAAATTTTGAAATTATGGAAGGGCAGAACAGTCCCAGCCCATGGAAATTGCATAAAATTACAATGGTAAGGAGAGACAATGCCATTGTTATAAAAAGAAAAGAAAAAGGATGAAATTGACAAAATTTGCAAGAATGGTATTTTTGTAAATAAGTCCAACTCTAATTCAGCCTATTTCTTCTCCTAGCTACTAGAAATGCCGTGAAAGAAGGAGAAGAAGGAGAGGTGGCCGAAATTCATCTTGCCTTGGAAGAGAAGAAGCTTACATCAAATTCAAAGGGGAATTACATATCCATTGGCTTTTCAAGGTAGATAAACAACCTCATGCAATTATTTTCATGTTTCATGGTAGATTTATGGTGTTTTCAAAATTGTAAGAAAGGTGGAAATTTCTCTCTCTACATGTGTATGGTAGATTTGCATACTTGGATGTGAAATATGTTGGAAATCACTTGTGGTTGTGACTATAGATATGTTGGAAAGTATGGAAACTCATGAAAAGGTAAGGTTTCATGAATGGAAATTGATTTTTCTAAACCCTAAATTAGGTAAATGCTGAATTTGTGCTTTTTAGAGTGAGAAAATGGTATTTTGCATGGTTTTTTTGCATGAATGTTGTTGTGTTAGAAGGGAATTGATGAAACAACTCCACTTTTGCTTGTTTTCTCACTTTGGCCGAATGTTAGGGTTAATGTTGGTGCTAAATTTTGGCAAAATTGTGTGTTAGATTTAGTGAGAGAAAGTGCTAGAAAATGGTAAGAGAGAGAAAGTTCAATTAACTTTGCATTTGGGTATTTCTCTTATTGTCTAGCTTCACAAATACCAAATAAGTGTGCATTAGTCACCTTGGCCGAATGAATGCATAGGAATGATGCTGAAATTGCTCTTAAAAATTGACTTAGAGACTATATATGTCTAGTTCTAAGAAAAGAAGAGAGAGAAAATCATGGCAAGTTATACCTTGAGTAATGTTGTCAATTTAAAGTCTTACTTTTTCCACTTTAAAAGTATACCTAAAAATGTGAAATTGTGAGATTAGATGTATGGTCATCATTGATATGAACAATGAGTTAGAAAAGCATGAAAAAGCATGACTTAAAGTACACTTACAAAAATTTGAGGTGTGATAAAATGTTAGGCATAATTATTGAAAGTGTTGCCAAAATGCTTAGATGATGAGAATAATGCTAAAAAGGAACCAAATGAGTTAAAAGTGCCACATTCTCATATTTTTCTTGCCTTGGCCAAATGTGATATGGCATTTTCCCTAGAATGGCCAATCTTATATGTCCATTGGAAGTGGCTTGAGGTACCACCCGAATAGGCATATGTTATGTAAAAGTGTTTGCATGGCATTATTGTGCTATTATCAATGGAATGTTTACATTTATGTAAAAGATGTTTGCATGACATGAAAATGCTTGATGTGAGGTGAAATGCAAGGTTACAGAATAGCATGAAAATGCATGATGTGATATGAAATGCGAGGTAAAGAATGGCATGAAATTGCTTGACGTAATGTGAAATGTGAGGTCAAGGTTACCTGGTGGGAAATGATTGATATGTGCCCCAGGGAATTTAAATGAGGAGGAGGGACGACCCAGTGAATGACCCCTGAAACTGAGGCCTGTGAAGGGGAGGAATGATTCAATGTTTACCTTCCAGGAAAGTTACCTTGTGGGGAATGATCTTCTGTATACTCCCAAGGTATTAAATGAGGAGGAATGATTTGATGCATCCATTCCTAAAAAGAGGCTTCCTTGTAGGGAATGATCTGGTGTATACTCCCAAGGAAGAAGAGGCAGGGGGGATGATCTAGTGTCTATCTATTAAAAGCTGAGGTTTATTATATGTTATGATATGCATTACAAAGATGTGATTTATGCGAATATGATTATGATATTTAACATTGCATGCTTACAGCCTATTCTATAAATGCATTGATTTAATGTGTCTTTCATTTCTATAGCTGCATCCACACATGTTTCCATAATGAATCATATTCAAGTGTATGTATGAAAAGAGTTTTGAAATTTAATTGCATGTAAAGTATTTTCTGCATTATTGCAGTGGTACATGTCAGTCATTTTAAAATAAACTGGTTGTTTATCTACTGGGAATATAATTCTCATTACTGAACTGATATGTATCAGATGGTTAGATATTGCATGGTAATTGAAGTGGAGTTAGATACAGTGGATATCCCTTTCTTGGGTACCTTTACTATTATCAAGAATGTGTACGTTATCACCGTTTTTGAATTCCCGATGGAGTAGAAGAGGACTTATATATATAGCTATAGCCTGACTTTTTGGAGTCCTAATTCTTCATTTTTGGGGAGTTGGAATTAGGACTAATATTTTTGGTTGTATATAGACAAAAAAAAAGGGGCATATGTATAGGGATATATGAAGGACCTATTCTCCCATGGTATTTTGAAAAAGGGGTATGAGTGACAGGCTTGTTGTCTCCTTATTCCTTCAGGATGGGTACTTCATCTATCCCGGTGTCTGTATATGAAACGATGTACTAAATAGATATCATAATGTATATGTATATGCATGTATGACAAGTTTTTGTATGTAATCTACTGTAGTGTTTAATTTTTTATATTTCGCTGTGCCAAAGCATTTCACCTGAGCATGAGAACCCAACCTAATTGCAAAATAAATCTATGATGGATTGGATGCTCGGGAACTTTAAATATAATTAAAGACTAGAATTAATGTAACCACTTATCTAAGGAAGTAATATGACATTTTTGAGGTAAGATAAGGGGTGTTACAGTTATTAAGTTTTTAATCATCAAAACCATTTTTAAAACATGTTATTGTGCTAAAATAATTGGTCAATGATGAGTTTTAAAATAGAGCATAACATAGTAGTCGACTTGTAGACCTTATCAGTCGACAATCGTGCTCCTGATCCAGAATGCTAGCAGTCAACTGCCAGGGGCTGAAAGTCGACTGTCGTGTTCTTATTTTTTAAAAATTAGCCAATAATAGAGCAATCGACTGTCGGGGCCTAGAAGTTGACTAATTACTTTCTGTTTGAAATAATTTTGGGGCAGCAAGCTGGAAGTCAACTGCCAGGAGGCTGGAAGTTGACTTGTAGCTCTCTGTTTTAGAAAATTTGACTCAATAATATATTTTTAATCCACAATTTGCCCAATATTTCACTCAAATGTGGGATTTAATCTTGAATTGTAATGGATAACATGAGAAATAAGAAATTATGAGAAAGAGAAGAGAAATAAGAGACTTTCATTGAGCATAAGCCATAAATGAGAATAACTACAAATGGTTGATCCGCGAGAATAGCTGCATTTGGTTATACTGCGAGAAGGGATACAATTGGTTATACCGCGAGAATGGCTACAACTGGTTGTAATCCAGGAAAAGTTATGCAGACGGTTAACCACAAGAATGAATGCTTACGGTGAAAACCACGAGAATGGTTACAGGTGGGTCATGACCACAAGAAAACTCATTTATGAATGAAAATATTTAAAGATTTAATTTGTGATGCTTTTGATGTTGGCCATATGATTTCTTTGTTTATGCTCTATATATTGATATGAGAATATGAGGCGTTACCATTACAATCTGAGAATGTATCCTATGTGATGAATATCTGTTGAAGTGCATGTGTAATCGTAAGTATATACATGAGATATTATATAATACATGTATATTGTTCCAATAGCATAATATTTTAAATTATTATGAAAAAGAATGTAGTAGATTTTTGTATCCGGATGGTGGTACAATCACCTATGTTTAAAAACAAGTGATTATTGCTACTGGGAAATATTTCTCATTAAATGTTGGTTTGTATAAAATGCCTAGATATTAGGTGTTGTTAGAGGTAGAGATAGAGATAGTGGAGATACCCTTTCTAGGGTATTTTCCTGTGATTACTGGACTATAGGTCTTATTTGTAATCGAGTTACAACCCTCCCCTTGATTGTATGCATAACTAGGAGTATATAGTATTTTGACATGCCCACTTCCCTGAATCCTTATTAGTATTTTGAAAGGATCAGGAGAATGATTTTGGTGTAAGTAAAGAGGGCATATATGTATTAAGATATGTGAGATAGAGAATTTGCTTAAAATAGGATATGAGTTGTAGGCTTGTTTTCTTCTTACCCTGCTCAAGCTCACATATCTATAGGTATATGTCTGGCACACACTACTCTTTATGTATATATAAATATTATGTACTGAATGTGAATGTAAATATCTCTATATCTATCTATTTCATTTAAATTATTTTATTTATTTTCGCTGCGTAACGAGTGAAAACCCGAGTGAAATAACCTAAACTAGTGGCACTCATTTATTTAACTTAGAAAAAGTTAAAATATACTTTAGTAGAGATAGTATTAAACTTACCAATCCTATATTATATTATTTAATAACCTAAAAGGAATATAGGGTAAGGAGTGTTACACTGAGTTAGTATGAGAGCACAGTTACCACGATTGGTTGAGTACTGGCTCTATAACAAAGGGTAGATTTGTAATAACCTAATTTTTTAAAATAAATTAAATTGGGTAAAATAAATTTAGATTTTGTTGAAATTGAATTAAGCGTATTTTTCTGAGCTTGCAGTTAAAATTTGACACTTTTTGGAGTAAAAATCTTATCTAATAGAGAAAACTCGATCTGGTTTCAGGAATTTAGTAGATAATTTGGAAGGCTTAAAATCTTCAAAAGATTTCCAATTTCCTTCCATATGGGTTTATATTCTTGCCTAGATCAGAAAATGTATCCGAAATTTATCTTGGGTAAAGTGGAAAAAGACCAAAATGCCCCTAGCGGCCATAAAATCTTCAAAAGATTTCTAATTTCCCCTTATTTTTACTTTTCTTTCTCTCTCCTCCACACATTTTCTCTCTCTTCTCTCTCATTTTTGTGTGCCACCTCCAGCCACTAGAATCGCCGTGCTGTGTTGTCGTCGGACCCTATCATCGTGCAGCTCGACACTATTAACCTACAGATGCCATTCTCGACCACCGACAGAAACCACAGTGGCCAAAAATAGCTGCGTTTCCTCCTGCCTCGAAATTAGAGCTTCGCCGTGATCTCCACCATTCGACATCGTCTAGCCACACCGTTGCCACCATTGGGTAGCCTGAGTTACCAGCTTGAATGGAGGAAAATAACTCTGACGACTGCCACCTTTTTTGTTAAAAAAACACGGTCAAACCACCGTGTTTTGCCGAATGGACCCCAGATCCAGTATCCTCGAGTTACAGGCTACATTTTGGAGTATTTTTTGACCCCAGCCGTTGTTTTTTGCTGTGCATCATCATGCTTCGCCGTGCGCCATCGCCGGAGTTGCTGGAAAGTAGTAGGAATCAAATTTTTAGCTTCTGAAACCTTTGGTATATTTTAAAATACCCCAATTTGATGTTTTCCTATAGATTTTGTTTCCAAATGTGCCTTAATGATTAGATCGAAGTGAAAATTAAGCATTTAATTGTAGGAAAGTAAGAATTGAAAGGAAGCAAGGTGTAGAAGGAGATCAAAGGAAAGGCCAAGATCACTTATTTCTAGTCATCCTTGAGGTAGGTTGACAATTCTTAAAAATAGTGTCATAAGATTTCATGTGTATGCAATGTTTCTACAAGCTTTCATGGGACATTGTTGCGATCTTACATTCATGATATTAATTATGTTTTGCTGGTCAAATCCGTATGATAGAGTGGTATGTGGGTATATGATAAAATGAACATTGATGTTGTGGGAAATGTTAGTTAGTTAATAATGTTACCATGATAGACCACGGTTAAGCATACTAGAAATGGATGGATGCATGCCCCTTGAAAACCAATTTCTCTATAATGGGAGTGTTAGAGATATGTTATCATTATAGAAAGTGTGAACTTTGGCTATAACCGTGTAAATAAAAGTGAGGTAACCATATTCCAATGAAAGGGAAGACATGTCTATTTGCTCAATGAAGCCAATTTCTTTTTCAAGGTTTAATTGTGTTATGGATACATTAGGTCCTAAATAAAAAAAGTGAAATGTAGCAATAAATCATTCCAATTTTAAGGGTAATATTTTAAGAACTACAAAAAAAAAAAGAGAAACGTATTGCTACATGATTTCAATCTTAATGGTGATATTTTAAGATTAGAAAAAGAGAAATGCATTGTTAAGTTATCCTAATTTAATGGGGATATCTTAAGAACTAGAAAAAGGGAAATGTATTATTAAATGATTCAACTTTTAATGGTGATATTCTAAGACTAGAAAAGAGAAATGCATTGTTAAATTATCCCAATTTAATGGTGATATTTTAAGAACAAAAAAAGGGAAATGTATTATTAAATTATTCCAATTTAATGGAGATATTTAAGGACTAGGAAAAAAGGAAATTTAAATGGTAAACCACTCAATCCCCTTGAGTTTCCTTAAGGCCAAAATCATGGAAATTCTTCCTTGAAAATTATAAAGATTTTATAATTGAGACATTGTTTAAGAATGGAGAATTAAATTAAATTAAATTAGGCAAAGAATTGTCATAAATAAATATGATAAAGAGACATTGTACACCGATGAAAAAGGGGAAACACAACTGATAAGGGAAATCATAAATAAGTACACGATTCACGAGGTGTGGCCAAAGGTACTCTACACGGGCAGCCTAGCGAGGTGTGGTCGAAGGTGCTCTATGCCTAGAACCTAGTGCTCGTGATTACTCTATACACGTGGCCGAGTGTCTATGATTTACGAGGTGTGGCCGAAGGTGCTCCATGCCCATGACCTAGTGCTCGTGATTACGCTATATACGTGGCCAAGTGTCCACAGATTATGAGGTGTAGCCGAAGGTGCTCCACAAGAGTGACCTAGTGAGATGTGGCCGAAGGTACTCCACAAGAGTGACCTAGTGAGGTGTGGCCGAAGGTGCTCCATACCCATGACCTAGAGTTCACGATAATTTTATGCACGTGGCTGAGTGTTCATGGATTATGAGGTATGGCCGAAGGTTCTCTACACAGGTAACCTAGTGAGGTGTGGCTAAAGGTGCTCCATACCCGTGACTTAGAGTTCATGATGATTGTATATACGTGGCCGAGTGTTCACGGATTATGAGGTGTGGCCGAAGGTGCTCCACATGAGTGACCTAGTGAGGTGTGGCCGAAGGTGCTCCATACTTGTGGCCTATAGTTCACGATGATTTTATGTACGTGGCCTAGTGTCCATGAATTATGAGATGTAGCCTAAGGTGCTCTACACGGGTGACTTAGTATGGTGTGGCCGAAGGTGCTCCATACCCAGGACCTAGAGTTCATGATGATTTTATGTATGTGGTTGAGTGTCCATAGATTATGAGGTGTGGCCAAAGGTGCTCCACACGGGTGACCTAGTGAGGTATGGCCAGAGGCGCTCCCTACCCATGACCAGTGCTCACGATGATTTCATAAAGGTGGTCTAGTGACCACATAACACCCTAGGTCGCTCAATTAATCTAGATCGATAAATGTAAAAGTTAATGCATAAGCAATTTTTTTAATCACGCGATAACGTGTATAATTTTATTTCGATATGTTTCATTTGAAAGAGGATATCTAATTTTTATGTGGACATCTAAATTTATCATGTAATGCTTGCCTGTTTAGATTTATTAATAACATTATGTTTTAATATCAAGAATGTAGAATGAAATGTTTTGGTGCTTGCACCCTAGTACATATTAGTTATTTTTAGAACCCAAATTGTTAAGCTACTAGAAAACTTATGTTTCTTATTACTATGCTAATATGTATTAGATGTAGATGCATAGTAGAGTCGAGAGGTAGCAGTTCCATTTTAATTTAAGTGAGATTTTTGTAACCCTATTTTGGGTCTTAGTCCAGATATATTTAGTTTAGAATTAGGATTATTCTTTTGGCAGTAGACATGGGATGTAAATGGGAAAGAACCGGGGAAGGGATATGTGAAGGACCGATCCATCTTAGAAATTTGTAAAGGGGTCTGAGTGACAGGATTGTTGTCTCCTGACTTCCTATGGATGGGTACTTCATATATCCTAATACATGTTTACAGAAATGTAATGGACATTATTGGACATGTATTTAATTGGATTACATGAAGGTTTTATATTCTACTGTGTAATTTAGTATATTTTTATCTATTCCGCTGTGCATACAATCTGAGCAAAAGATCCTGAACCTAATCTGCTTAATATAACTTAATGATATAACTGCTCAGACATTAATTAAATAAAAGGATTAAGAATAATGTACCGAACTTATCTAATTATATCAGAATTAAGGATAATACTAGATAGGGGCATTACAAGATTCCTCAGGATAGAGACTAATATGAGTTAGTTAGCTGAATCTAGATAGTTCACTGACTTGTATTTTGTTTTGACTTGAGCAATGAAGTGCTAGGTTTGGGGTAGAAGGTATTTCCTATTGGTACCATATCTGCTCTAAGAAATATTATGTTATTGAGACTAATCACCTCGATAATGTTGTTTTATAGAGTGAAGTATTGTAACACCCCCAACCCTATATTTCTTTTTAGTAATTAAATAATATAAGATAATATAATATAGAATTGGTGAGTTATTACTACCTTTACCCGAGTATATTTTTAACTTTTTCTAAGTTGAATAGTTGAGTGCCACTAGTTTGGGTTACTACACTCGGGTTCTCACACGTTACGCATTGGAAATAAATAAAGTAATTTAAATGAAATAGATAGATATAGAGATATTCACATTCACATTTAACTATACATAATGTTTATACATACATATACAGTAGTGTGTGCTAGACATATACTTATAAATATGCGAGGCTGAGCAGGGTCAGGAGACAACAAGCTTGCTACTCATACCCTGTTTTAAGCAAAACTCTCCATCTCACATATCTTAATACATATATGCCCTTCTTATCTACACCAAAATTTTCCTCCTGATCCTTTCAAAATACTAATAAGGATTCAAGGAGATGGGCATGTCAAAATACTATAAACTCCTAGTTATGTAAACAATCAGGGGGAAGGTGGTAACTCAAATACGAATAGGACCCATAGTCCAGTGATCACTGAAAAATACCCCAAAAAGGGTATCTCTACTATCTCTATCTCTACCTCCGTCAGCACCTGATACCTAGGCATCTGATACAAATCAGCTTTAATGAGAATTATTTCTCAGTAGTAATAATCACATGTGTTTAAAAATAGCTGTTTGTACCACCATACGAATAAGAAAATTCACTACATTCTTTTTCATGATAGTTTGAAATATTATGCTATTGGAATAATGTAAATGTATTAAATAACTATTTTGTGCATATACTTATAATTACACATACACTTCAATAAATATTCATCACACATGATACATTCTCAATTGTAATGGTAACAACTCACATTCTCAATTCAGTATATAGAGCATAAGCAAAGAAATCATGCAATTTGATATGGCCATAGTCAAAAGCTTCACACATTAATTCTTTCAAATTTCTATTCATAAATGAGATTCTCTTGTGGTCATGAACCACCTGCAATCATTCTCGTGGTTTTCACCGTCAGCATTTATTCTCAGGTTATTCGTCAGCAATTATTCTCAGATTAACCATCTGCAAAAATTTTCCTGGATTAAAGCCAGTTGCAGCTATTCTCGTAGTATAACCAATTGCATCCCTTCTTGTGGATCAACCATTTGTAGTATTCTCATTTATGGTTTATGCTCAATCAAAATCTCATATTTTTCTTCTCTTTCTCATAATTTCTCAAATCTTCTCATTTCTCATGTTACCCATTACAATTCAAGATTAAATCCTATGTTTGAGCAAAGTATTGGGCCAATTGTGGATAAAAATAGGTTACTAAGTCAAATTTTCCAAAAAAAAGAGCTACAAGTCGACTTCCAGCCTCCTGGCAATCGACTTCCAACTTGCTGTCCCAAAATTGTTTCAAATAGTGAGCAATCAGACGACTTCTAGAACCCTGACAGTCGACTGCTCTATTCTTGGCTAATTTTTGAAAAATAAGAACACGGCAGTCGACTTCCAGCCCCTGACAGTCGACTGCTAGCATTTTGGATATGATTCTGGGCAACTCAAGAGCACGACAGTTGACTGGTAGGGCCTACACGTTGACTACTATGTTATGCTCTATTTTTTAAAAGTCCGTTGACCCAGATTTTAGCACAAAAAACATGTTTATAAAATAGTTTTGATGATTTAAAACTAAATAACAATATAAGAGCTTCATTTACCATAAGAAAATAGCCTAAACCATCGATTATTCATGCTTAAATCTTAGATTTAAACTCTTTTTCAAAAACCAGAAAAACCCATTTCTCATATTTGCATTTATACATTCACAAGTATATTCAATCATTTTAAAACGTCTAATAGCAATAAAAAAAACTAAGAATGTAGGTTTTAACCTCCATAAAGTTCAAAATTATGAAAACTTAGAATTTACCAACCATACATAGTAAATTTCAAAAATGAGGGAGATAGGTGATTTGCTACCTTTATGCTAATTTCCAATTGATATTTGATGATGGTGAAGGGTTCTGGTAAGTTTTCCTAGCTTTTGGAATGCTTAAATTCGATTAATAGCTTTCTTCCCTTTCAATTCTCACTCTTTCTCTCTCTAACTCGATTTCCCTCTCTCTCTAGAATTTCAGAACTTAGGAAGCCAAATGAAGAGCTCTGAAAGGCTGGCCTATTTATAGGCAATCCTGCCTTTTGTAACTTTGCTCCTAATTCCTGATCGTTTGGTCCAAATTGATAATTCTTCTAACTTTATGTTAAATGATCATTTTGTCCCTAACTTCTTGGTGGGAATTTTTTCAAAATTCTGTTGTTACAATAAATCATTTGGCTAAATTTACGGCCTATTGCCTTAAAGTTTTAGAATTTCATACCTCTATCCTCACTTCATCTTTTTCCTTTCAATTTGGTCCTTATTCTTTTTGTTCCCTTAAAACTCTTTTCCTAATACAACTAAATGTAGCCTAATGCAACAAACACAAGCATTTGATTCATTAAAATTAACAAACATCTCTTAATGCGCAAAAGGATCAGATGTTACAAGTATGACTCCACCTAGAAGGAATAATGGAAAGGAGAAAAAAGGAGAGGGTAATATAGAGAGAATAACGTAGGCTATGTTGGGAGTGGTAAAAGCTATGAAAGAGCAGGCAGCTACTACTACCCATGCTATGAGAGAGCAGACAATAGCTACTACTCATGTCCTAAGACAATTTTGGGAGCAGGTAAATAACCATAATAACCCTAATCCTCAAGAAGGACAGGTTGGAAACCCAAGATATCATGGTTGGTCTGAATTTCAAAAATAAATCCTCCTTCTTGTAGGGGTGAGCTTGACCCAAAGGTGGCTAAGGAATAGCTGAAAAGGATGGAGAAATTATTTGTGGTTCTCAGTATAAATGATGCTCAAAAGGTCTTATTTTCCACCTATATGCTGGATAGAGAGGCAGAATATTGGTGAAAGGGAGCGAAGCAGCTAATGGAGGCTTAGGGAATACATATTACCTGAGATTCATTCAAGGAAGCATTTCTTGGAAAGCATTTTCCTCGGAATGTGAGGAATGAAAAAGAGATTGAGTTTATGCAGATCAAACAAGGAAACATGGCATTTGATGAATACCTGGCAAAATTTGAGTAATTATCTAAATTTTCCTCCTACCTGAGACTTTAACCAGATGAAGCATGGAAAGAAATGCACCTAGATGCTGGGTTAAGGTCTAAGTTGAAGAATGTTGTAACTCTGTTAGAAATATGAGATTATGCCACATTGGTAAACAAATGTCGCATAGTTTCCAAGAATCTAGCGGAGACTGAGATGGAAAAACAAAAGAGTAACTTTTTCAAAAGAAAGCAACCAGGATCTTTCTCAGGGAGAGATAGTAGATTTGGCAGAGACCGGGAAGCGAAAAGGCCTATAGTGAGATCGTTGATATCTAATGTTTGCTCTAAATGCTATAAAATTCATGAGGGACCCTATAAATGGCAACAACCAAAGGTACAACATAGTGTATGTTATAAATGTGGGAAGGAAGGACACTTTATCAGAGACTGTCTATTGTGGAAGAGACAAGGTGACACCACTAAACCTCCTACTACTAGAAGAGTCTATACTCTCAAGGGTAAAGAAGTGGCTCAGTCTGATGATTTAATGAAAGGTAAATGTTTAATTAATGGTATATATTTAATTATACTATTTGATTCTGGTGCTACTACTTATTCATTTCATTAGAATGTGTGAAGAGATTAAATTTACCTCTGACTAGTTTACCTTATCCATTATCAATTTCTATTCCAGCTGGAGAGCAGGTTTTGACTTCTTTAACCTGCTTGAGTTGTCTCATTGTTGTTAAGAATAGATCATTTGTTGTTGATATGATTTGTTTACCTTTAGTGGATTTAGACATTATTCTTGGGATGAACTAGTTGTCTATAAACAATGTAATCTTGGATTGTTTAGAAAAATCTGTGACTTTTGTAGATACCATACCTGTAAATAGCAGTATTGAAAGAAAGAATGAGAGAATGCAATTTCTATGTGCTTCTGAGATTAAAGTTCATCATAAACTTAATGTCATTTCTATAGTGTGTGAATTTCAGGATGTTTTTCCTAATGAAGTCTTAAGTCTTCCACTTGAGAGAGAGATAAAGTGCTCTACAAAATTGATTCTGGGGATAGGACCAATCTCTATAGCACCCTTTAGAATGTCTCCCATAGATTTGACGGAGTTGAAGATACAGATAGAGGACCTGTTAGAGAAATAATTCATTAGGCCCAGTGCTTTACCATGGGGAGCACCGGTCTTATTTGTGAAACAGAAAGATGGAAGCTTAAGGTTATGTATAGATTATAGGCAATTGAATAGGATAACAATAAAGAATAAATATCCACTTCGTAGGATAGATGATCTGTTGGATCAATTGAGAGGGGCTACTGTGTTTTCCAAAATCGATTTGAAATCGGGGTACCATCAAATTAGAGTGAGAAGAGAAGAAATACCTAAGATAGCCTTTAGAACCAGATATGGGCATTATGAATTTCTTGTAATGCCATTCGAATTGACGAATGCTCCAACTATTTTTATGGATAACATGAATCGTATCTTTAGACTCTACCTTGATCAATTCGTGGTAGTATTTATAGATGACATTCTTGTATATTCTAAAAGTAGTGAGGCGCATGAAAATCATCTTAGGATTGTGCTGTAGTTGCTTAGAGAGAAGCAATTGTATGCTAAACTTGAGAAATGTAAATTTTGGTTAGAAAAAGGTAAAATTCTTAGGTCATGTAATCACTAAAGATGGAGTAGCAGTAGATTCTGGTAAGATAAAAGCAATAGTTAGTTGAGAGCGACCTACCAAAGTAATGGAGATCCATAGTTTTATTGGATTAGCCAGTTACTATAGGAGATTTATTCAAGAGTTTTCGTAGATAGTGTTGCCTTTGACTAAATTGACTAGGAAAGATTTTCCATTTGTGTGGGATGCCAAATGTGAACATAGCTTCCAAACTTTGAAAGAAAAATTGACAACCACACCTATCTTAATCATTCCTGATCCATTAGAAAATTTTGAAGTAACGCATCCAAGAAGGGCCTAAGGTGTATCTTGATGCAAAATAGAAAAGTAATAGCATACGCTTCTAGGTAATTGAGACCCCATGAGAAGAATTATCCTACCCATGATCTTGAATTAGCAGCCATAGTGTTTGCCTTAAAAATTTGGAGACACTATCTCTATGGATCTAGATTTGAGGTATTTAGTGACCACAAAAGTTTCAAATACCTTTTTAATCAAAAAGAGTTGAATATGAGACAGAGAAGGTGGATGGAATTTATTAAAGACTATGATTTTGAAATGAGTACCTTCCTAGAAAGGAAAATGTAGTGGCCGATGCTTTAACTAGGAAATCCCTTCATGTAGCTCACATGATGGTGAGTGAAATGAATTTAATTGAGAAGTTTAGGAATTTGAGCTTATTCACTTTAGTATTAGCAGATAGGATGTACTTGAGTGAAATGAAGATTGAGAATACCTTTAGAACTTAAATCCTAGAAGCCCAAAGAGAAGATGAATTCTTAAAGTCCCTCAAGGATCCAAAAGAATTTAAGAAAGAAACCGATGGGATAGTAACTTTTCATACTAGGTTATATATTCCTGAATCAGGAGGATTGAGGGATAAAATTTTAGAGGAAGCCCATAAGAGCAACTGTACCATTCATCCTGGTGCCACTAAGATGTATCAAGATTTGAAGAAGAATTTCTAGTGGCCAGGTATGAAGAAGTAAATAGCTGAATATGTTGCTAAATGCCTAGTGTGCCAATAGGTGAAGATTGAACATTAGAAACCTACCAGAGCATTAAAACCTTTAGAAATTCCTGAATGGAAATGGGAGAAAATTTCCATGGATTTCATAGTTGGCTTCCTTAGAACTTAGTTGAGAAATGATGCAATCTGGGTGATTGTTGATAGATTAACTAAATCTGTACATTTCCTACCTATTAAAATAAATTTCTCATTAGATAAGTTGGCCCACTTGTATATACAGGAAATAGTAAGAATTCATGGAATACCTACTAGTATAGTATGAGATAGAGATCCTAAATTTACTTCTAGATTTTGGAAAGCCTTGCAAGAGGCATTTGGTACAAATTTGAATGTCAGTATTGCTTATCATCCTTAAACTGATGGGCAAACTGAAAGGACGATTCAGACATTAGAAGATATGCTTAGGGCTTGTATATTAGAACAAAAAGGAAGTTGAGCTAAAATTTTGCCTTTAGTTGAATTTTCTTATAATAATAGTTTCCACACCAGCATAGGAATGGCTTTTTATGAAGCCTTGTATGGGAGAAAGTGTAGATCACCCTTATGTTGGTTTGAGGTGGGGGAGAGACAGCTACTAGGACCAAAATTAGTTCAACAAACTACAAACTCGATAAAAGTGATAAGAGAGAAAATGGCCAAGGCCCAAAATAGACAAAAAAGTTATGCTGATAAGAGGAGAAGGCCATTAGAATTTGCAGAAGGAAATCATGTTTTTCTCACAATATCTCCAGTTACTAGTATTGGTAGAGCTATTAAGTCTAGAAAACTGAATCCTAGATACATTGTACCATACCAGATTCTAAAAATGATAGGTTCATCCGCTTATCAAATAGCATTACCACCATTTTTGTCTAATCTCCACAATGTTTTTCATGTTTCTCAACTTTGTAAATATATCCCAGAACCTTCTTATATTCTTGATGCCAATACTGTTCAATTGAAAGATAATTTAACTTATAATCCTAGACCTTTAAGAATCATTGGTACTGAAGTTAAACAATTGAGAAATAAGACAATTCCACTGGTAAAGGTATTGTGGGATTAGTCATCGCCACAGGAAGCTACGTGGGAAAAAGAAGATGATATGAAAAGAGTTCATCTAGAGTTATTTATTTAGGTACATTTCAAATTTTGAGGACGAAATTTTTTAAAAGGAGGGGAGAATTGTAACATCCGCTCCTTCCACGCATTAAGAGATGTTTGTTAATTTCAAATGAATTAAATGCTTGTGTTTGTTGCATTAAATTACATATAAAAGCATTAGAATGAGAGTTTTAAGGGAAATGAAAGAATAGGGACCAAATTGAAAGGAAAAAGATGAAGTAAGGATGGATGTGAGAATTTTCAAAACTTCAGGGCAATAGATCGTTAATTTAGCTGAAAGCTTTATTGTAGCAGTAAAATTTTGAAAACTTTCTGCCAATGAGCTAGGGACAAAATGGTAATTTAACATATTATTGGAAAAATTATAATTTTAGGCCGAATGGTCAGGAATTAGGAGTATAATTGTAAAGGTTCGGATTACCAATAAATAGGTGAAATCTCTAGAGCTCTTTATTTGTATCCTGAATTCAGAAATTTTAGAGAAAGAGGATGAGCTAGAGAGAGAAAGAGTTGGAATTGTGAAGAAAGAAAGCTGTTAATTTGATTTAAGAATTCCAGAAGTTAGGGAAACTTACCAGAACACTTTACCATTATCAAATACCAAGTTTAAACTAGCAAAAAGGTAGCAAATCACCTATCTCCCTTATTTTCGAAATTTACTATGTATGGTTGGTAAATTTTGAGTTTTCATAATTTTAAACTCCAAGGAGATTAAAACCTATATTTTTAGGGTTTTTGATTGCTATTGGATGTTTTAAATTGATTGAATATACTTGTGAATGCATGAATGCAAATCTGCCAAATGGTTTTTTCTTGGTTTTTGAGAAAGAGTTTAAATCCGAGATTTAAGCATGATTAATTGATGGTTTTGGCTGTTTTCTTGTGGTCAATGAAGCTTTTATGTTGTTATTGAGTTTTTAATCATCAAAATAATTTTTAAAACATGTTCTTGGGCTAAAATAATTGGTCAATGGAAAGTTTTAAAACAGAGCATAACGTAGCAGTAGACTTGTAGACTTACAAGTTGACTGTCGTGCTCCTGAGTTACCCAACAATGTTTCCAGAATGCTAGCAGTCAACTACCAGGGGCTGGAAGTTAACTGCCGTGTTCATATTTTCCAGAAATTAGCCAAGAATAAAGCAGTCGACTGTCGAGCCCAAGAAGTTGACTGATTGCTTTCTGTTTGAGATAATTTTAGGGTAGCAAGCTATAAGTCAACTGCCAGGTGTAACGCGCCTATCTAGTATTACAAATCCTCCGATGTACACAGATAGGTTCATACATTATTCTTATCCTTTTATTTAATTCATGTCCGAGCAGTTAAACCATAAAGTTTCATTAAAGCAGATTCGGTTCGGGATCCTTTGCTCATATTAAATCTCGTATGCACAGCAGAATAAAAAGAAATACTATACTACATAGCTAAAATTTAACCTTTCATATAATTTAAATAATACGCATCCAATAATGTCCATTACATTTTGGTAAACATATCCCCAGATATATAAAGTACCCATCCATGGCAAGTCAGGAGACAACAGGTCTATCACTTAAGCTCCCTTACAAATTTCTAAGGATGGGCAGGTCCTTCACATATCCTTCCCCAGGGATTTCCCATGTACATCTCATATATGCAGTCAAAAGAATAGTCCTAATTTCCAAATCACAATATGTCTAGTCTAAGACCTAAAATAGGGGTTACAAAAATTTTGCATTTAACCAAAGAGAATTGCTGAATTCCCTAGCCCTGCTATGCGTCCGCATCTGATACATATTAGCACATAAATGAGAAACACAAGTTTCCCAGTAGCTTAACAATTCAGGGTTAGAAATTAGCTAATATGTATCAGGGTGTAAGTACCAAAATGTATTCTTCTACATTCTTGATATTAAAACCTAACATTATTCATAAATACAAAAAGGCTCGCATTGAATGATAAATTTATAGGTCAATGTGAAAATCAAATATCCTTTCTTTTTTTTTTCAAGTGAAACACATTCTCATATAAGTATATATGTTATTGCAGAATTAAACTAATTACTTATGCATCAAATTCTTATACATACCACTATAGGTTAATTAAACACCCTAGGGGTTATGTGGACACTAGGCCACCTTTATGAAATCATCGCGCACGCTAGGTCACAGGCATGGAGCACCTTTGGCCACACCTTACTAGATTAATCGTGTGGAGTACCTTCGACCACACCTCGTAATTCGTAGATAGTCGGCCACGTATATAGTTCATTGTGAGCGCTAGGTCACAGGTATAGAGCTCTTTCGGCTACACCTCACTAGGTCACCCGTATGGAGCACCTTTGGCCATACCTCGTAATTTGTAGACACTCGGCCTTGTATATAGATTCATTGTGAACACTAGGTCATAGGTATGGAGCACCTTCAGACAAACCTCACTAGGTCACCCGTGTGGAGTACCTTCGATCACACCTCGTAATTCGTTGACACTCGACCACGTATATAGATTCATCGTAAACACTAGGTCACGGGTATAGAGCACCTTCAGCCACATCTCACTAGGTCACCCGTGTGGATCACCTTCGGTCACACCTCATAATTCTTGGACACTAGACCACGTATATAGATTCATCGTGAACATTAGGTCACGGGTATAAAGCACCTTCGGCCACACCTCACTAGGTCACCCGTGTGAAGCACCTTCGACCACACCTCGTAATTTGTGGACCCTAGGCCACGTATATATATTCATCGTGAACACTAGGTTATGGGTATAGAGCACTTTTGGCCACACCTCCCTAGGTCACCTGTGTGTAGCACCTTCAGTCACACCTCAGAATTTGTGGACACTCGGCCACATGTATAGATTTATTGTGAGCACTAGGTCACGGGTATGGAGCACCTTCGGCCACACCTCACTAGGTCACTCGTGTGGAGAACCTTCAGCCACACCTCATAATTCGTGGACATTAGGCCACATATATATATTCATCGTGATCACTAGGTCTTGGGTATAGAGAACCTTCGGCCACACCTCCTTAGGTCACCCGTATGGAGCACCTTCGGCTATACCTCATAATTTGTGGACACTTGGCCACGTGTATAGATTCATTATGAGCACTAGGTCACGAGCATGGAGCACCTTCAGCCACACCTCACTAGGTCACCTGTGTAAAGCACCTTTGGCCACACCTCTTAATTCATTAACACTCTGTATATAGATTAATCGTGAACACTAGGTCACGGGTATAAAGCACCTTCGACCACACTTTACTAGGTCACCCGTGTCGAGCATCTTTGGCCACATCTCGTAATTCATGGACACTCAGCCAAGTATATTGATTCATTTTGAACACTAGGTTACAGGTATAGAGCACCTTCGACCATACCTCACTAGGTTACCCTGTGGATCACCTTTCGCTACACCTCGTAATTTGTGGACACTCATCCACGTTAATAGATTCATCACAAGCACTAGGTCACAGTCATGGAGCACCTTCGACCACACCTCACAAGGTCACTCGTGTAGAGAACTTTTGGCCACACCTCGTAATTCGTAGACACTTGGCCACATGTATAGATTCATCGCGAGAACTAGGCCACGGGCATGGAGCACCTTTAGCCACAACTCATCAGGTTACCTATGTGGAGCACCTTTGGCCACATCTCTTTTCATAATTATGTACCTTCCTATGCTTTCCCTTGTTAGTTGCATTTCCCTTTCTCTATCGGCATACAATACCTCTTTGTCATATTTATTTATGACAATTTTTGCCTAAATTAATTTAATTCTCCATTCTTAAATAATATATTTCTCTTATAAAATTTTACTAAATTTTCAACGGGAAAATTTCCATGATTTAGGGCTTTAGGGAAACTCAAGAGAATTTCATGTTTTATCATTTAAATTTTACTCTTTCCATCCTTTAAATAATACCTTTAAAATGGAAAAATTCCTTTTCTATAACCGACACATCATTAATTAGCCAAAATTTTTCCCTAACAATGTTCATCATTAATTAACCATAATTCTCCCATAACACCAATATTTATCATTACTAACCATAATTCCCTTGCATGCAAGACACACCCATGCAAGACACACCCTCTCACTTGGTGGCGCCAAATAAAGAAAAGAGAGTGGTACACGTTACTCACAAGGCAGCGTTGTACATTGTACATTGTTATAAATTCTACACTTTTGTTTTACTTCTTACTTGCATATATATATATATAATTCCCACCCTTCTTCTTATTATCCCTTGGTCATATGCTAGTATTGCATATATATATATTTTTCTTTTCTTCCTAGTTCATGTGTTCCTTCCTCAAGGCATGTTTAAGAAAAATAAAAATTTTACACTCCTTTGTTTCCTTACTTTCACTGCTATATTGATTTGGTTGCCCATTTTTCACCCTACTCCCAATTACACGTATGCATGCATTTAAAATTGGCTATACTCTTCTCCCCCTTTTTGTGCTCCAATTAGAAAAAGGAAATTAAATAAGTATGTTAAATGTATCAGGCATTTCAAACAATAAAATGTTCTTATTTATTCTAGTCACCAAGCTACACAAGTAAATATAATTAATTAAGGAAACAATAGTTTAAACTAACTAAGCAATTATGGAGTGTTACATTTCTTCCCTCTTTAAAAATAATTTTGCCCTCAAAATTTATACATGCCTCAGGAGAATAATTCTGGATACGTTATATGCATGTCCTCCTCTCTCTCCCAGGTGGCTTCCTGTGGTGCCGTCTGATCCCACAAGATCTTTACCAGGGGAATGGCCTTATTCCTCAGGGTCTTAGTACCGATGATTTGCATAGGTTTCGACTAATAAGTCAGATTATCCTTTAATTGCAGAGTACTGGCATCAAGTATATGTGAGGGGTCGGCTATGTACTTTCTAAGCTAGGAGACATGGAAAACATTATGAAGGTTGGACAAATATGGGCAAAAGGCTATTTGGTATGCTGGTGGACCCACTCTCTTCAATATTTGGAAAGGTCCAATGTATTTGGGACTTAGCTTTCTAGAATTTATAGCTCTACCAATCCCAATGGTTGGGGATACTTTTTTTCTTCCTCAAATTCTAAGGATCTTCTCTTATTGTTAGCATAGCTCTTTTGTCTGTCCTGAGCCTTTGCCATTTTCATTTTGATCATCTTAATTTGATCAGTTGTCTGCTACATCAACTCAAGACCTAACAGTTGCCTCTCACCCACTTCATACCAACACAATGGTAACCTACATTTTCTCCTATATAGGGCCTCATAGGGTGTCATACCTATGCTAGAGTGAAAGCTATTATTGTAAGAAAATTCAATAAGTGGTAGACTCTTTTCCCATTTTTTGTGGAACTTTAAGACACAAGCCCTAAAAATATCCTCTAAAGTCTGAATGGTTCTCTCCGTTTGTCCATCAGTTTGAGGATGATATGCTGTACTAAAACTTAGCCTGGTTCCAAAGGCTTCTTATAGGGCTCTCTAACACCTAGAGATGAATCTGGGATCCCTATCTGAGATGATACTAATGGGTACACCATGGAGTCTGACTATCTCCTAAACATATAGCTGCACTAATCTATCCAAGGAGTAGTTAATCCTAAAGGGTAGGAAATAGGTAAGCTTAGTCATTCTATCCACTATTACCCAGATAGCATCATTCCCTGATTGGGTTCTTGGTAGTCTTACCACGAAGTTTGTAGAAATCTTGTCCCACTTCCACTCAAGGATGTCTAAGGGTTATAATAACCCAACAATTTTTTGATGTTTAATCTTAAACTATTGGCACACTAGAAACTTGGCTACATACCCTGCTATGTCTTTCTTCATTCCTGGCCACCAAAACTTCTCCTTCAAGTCCTGATACATCTTAGTGGCTTTAGGATGGATAGTGTACTTGCTCTGGTGAGCTTCTTCCAAAATCTTATCTCTCAGTTCACCGATTTTAGGAACATACATCTTATTATGGAAAGTTACCATTCCATTTTCCTCCCTTGTGAACTCTTTTGAATCCTTTAGAGATTCTAGGAATTCATTCTCCTTCTGGGCTTCTAAGATTTGGGCCCTAAGGGTGTTCTCAATTCTTAACTCACTTAAGCAGATCTTATTGGGTAACACTAGAGTAGACAACCTCATGTTTCTAAATTTCTCTATCAAGTTCATTTCGCTCACCATTAGTTGAGCTACATGAAGAGACTTCCTACTTAAGGCATCCACCACAATGTTTGCCTTGCCTGGATGGTACTTTAATTCAAAATCCTAATCCTTAATGAATTCCATCCACCTCTTCTGCCTCATGTTTAATTCCTTTTAGTCAAAGAGGTATTTGAGACTTTTATGGTCACTAAATACCTCGAACCTAGACCCATAGAGGTAGTGTCTCCAAATCTTCAAGGCAAATGCTATAGTTGCTAACTCTACGTCATGGGTAGGATAGTTTCTCTCATACAGCCTTAGCTGCCTAGAAGCATAGGCTACTACTCCTCCCCCTTGCATTAGGACACATCTTAAACCTTTTCGGTATGCATCATAGTATAACTCAAATTTCTCCAAAGGGTCGGGGATAACTAGCATGGGTGCAGTGGTTAACTTCTCCTTCAGGGTTTGAAAGTTTTGTTCACACTTTGTGTCCCCACACAAATGGAACATCCTTCCAAGTCAACTTGGTCATTGGCATCGCTATCTTTGAAAACTCTTGAATGAACCGCCTATAGTATCTCGCTAATCCCAAAAAACTCATAATTTCAGTCACTATAGTAGGCCTCTCCCAGTTTACTATGGGTTCGGTCTTACTGGGATCCACTAACACTCCTTCCTTGGAGATCACATGCCCTAGGAACTTGACTTCTTCCAACCAAAATTTGCACTTTTCTAACTTAGCATATAATTGCTTATCCCTGAGTATTTGCTGCATTGTCCTTAGGTGCTGCTCATGCTCCCATCTATTCTTGGAATACACTAATATTTCATCGATAAACACTACTACAAATTGATCGAGGTAGGGTCTAAAGATGTGGTTCATGTAATCCATGAAAATAGCTGGAGCATTTGTCAAGCCAAAGGGCATCACAAGGAATTCATAATGCCCATACCTAGTCCTAAAGGCATTCTTAGGTATGTCTTCCTTCCTAACCATAATTTTATGATACCCCAATCTCAAATAAATCTTGGAAAAGATAGTGGCTCCTCTTAGCTGGTCTAACAGGTCATTGATCCTAGGGAGAGGATACTTATTCTTTATCATCACCTTATTCATCTGCCTATAGTCTATATACATCCTCATACTCCCATACTTCTTCTTGACAAACAACACAGTGCTCCCCATGATGATACACTGGGTTTGATGAATTATTTTGCTAAGAGGTCCTCTATCTGCTCCTTTAACTCCCTTAATTCCATCGGGGAAATCTTATAGGGTGCTATGGAAATTGGTCCTATCCTAGGGACTAGGTTTATGGAAAACTCTATCTCTCTCTCAGGTGGAAGACTAGTAATCTCTTTTGGAAACACATCCGGGAATCCATTGACTACAGGTATAGTTTCTAGCTTCTACTGACTTTCCACCTTTGAGGAACATAAGAAACCCATTCTTTAGTTTTTCCTCTCTATCCCTACATTTACTGGTCTAGTGTCTATAAAAGTCATAGATTTAATTAGGCAGTCCAAGATAACATTGTTTGAAGAGAGCCACTCTATACCAAGGATGACATCTAGTTCGACCATAGGTAAATAGATGAGGTCTACAATGAATGTTCAGTTTTCAACTACAATAGAACAATTTAAGCAAATCAAGGAAGTAGAGACATGTTTATTAGTGGATACTGCTATGGAAAGTTCATAAGGTAAGGTGGTTGTGGGTAATTGTAATTTCTGAACAAAGTCTAATGAGATGAAGGAATGGGTGGCACCAGAATCATACAATGCAATTAAAGGAACGTCATTAATAAAACACGTACCTTTCATCAGGTCCTCGAACTGGGCCATCTCTTTACCCATCAGGGTATACACCCTTCCCTTAGTAAGGGGTCTCAGAGGCTCTTCTAACTTCCTTAAGGTAGGACAATTACAGGCAATGTGTCCTGGCTTCCTGCATTTGTAGCACACGCTTTGCCCCATTAGACATAGCTTATCCCCATGATTCTTCCCACATCTTGAATAGCTACTCTGGGATACTGAAATGTTCATTGGCCTTTTTTCGATCTGGTTCCTCTGGAACTTCCTATCTTAACCCTTGTGAAATTCGGCTGGGCTCTTTCTCTTAAGGAACCCTGCCTCCTATCTCCCCTTCTTTAGTGGTGCCAAGGAATGAGAGACGATTCTGCACTTGTTCACCAAGGTGGGGTAGTCCCTGATCTCCTGGGATGCCACCTCATGATAAAGTTCCGGATCCAGACTATTCTCCAGGTGCATGGCCTTCTATGCCCTGTCGGTTCTCCACTTCAGGTAAGAAGAGAATTTTGACAGCTCTTCGAACCTGGCTAGATGCTCTTCAAATAGTTGGCTACCCTGTTTAATCTGCATAAACTCACTTTCCTTCGCATTCTTCTCACTCTAAGGGAAGTACTTCCCTAGGAATGCGTCTCTGAAACTTTCCTAGGGGATTGGGGTTCCCTGGGCTTCCATTAGCTGTTTCATTCCCTTCCACCAATATTTTGCCTCTCCCTTTAGCTAGTAGGTGGCGAAGGAGACCTTTTGCAGCTCCGCACTTCCTAGTACCTCAAATATCTCCTCTATCTTTTGTATCCACTCCTCAGCCTTCTTTGAGTTTATTGCCTCAGTAAAATAGGAGGCTTGGACCTATCAAATTGGGTCATTATCTATTCTGCCCCTGTCTAAGTATCTTTGCTCTGATATGTCTAGGCTTATCAGCCCTTATAGCTTCAACCATATCCCTCATGATTTGAATAACCTCATTCACATCCACTTCTGCGTTTTGGGCCTGTGATCTGCATCTCCATGTCAGTGCCATATCGTCACTCTAAAAAATAAGCATTATCGAGGTGATCAGGCTCAATAACAAATGATTATGCAAGTAACATATAACACCAACAAGAGCTTCTATCGTCCTAAACCTAATGCTCTATTCCCCAAGTTTAAAACAAAATACAAGCTAGCCAACTGCCTAGGTACAGCCTACTAACCTAAACTAGTCCCTTACTTGGGGAATTCTATCTCGTTCCTAACCTAAGTAGTTGTGCTCTGATACCAACTTAATGGAATGTCCTTATTTAGTATTACAAATCCTCTGATGTACATAGATAGGTTCATACATTATTCTTATCCTTTTATTTAATTCATGTTTGAGCAGTTAAACCATTAAGTTTCATTAAAGTGGATTAGGTTCGGGATCCTTTACTTAGATTAAATCTGTATGCATAGCAGAATAAAAAGAACTACTATACTACACAGCAAAAATTTAAACTTTCATATAATCTAAATAATACACATCCAATAATGTCCATTATATTTTGGTGAACATATCCCTAGATATATGAAGTACCCGTCCATGGGAAGTCAAGAGATAATAGGTCTGTCACTCAGACTCCCTTACAAATTTCTAAGGATGGGTTGGTCCTTCACATATCCTTCCTCAGGGATTTCCTATGTACATCTCATATATGCAGTCAAAAGAATAGTTCTAATTTCTAAATCACAATATGTCTAGTCTAAGACCTAAAATAGGGGTTACAAAAATTTTGCTTTTAACCAAAGAGAACTGCTGACTTTCTTGGCCCTGCTATACATCCGCATCTAATACATATTAGCACATAAATGAGAAATACCAGTTTCCCAGTAGCTTAACAATTCAGGGTTAGAAATCAACTAATATGTATCAGGGTGCAAGCACCAAAATGTATTCTTCTACATTCTTGATATTAAAACCTAAAATTATTCATAAATACAAACGGGCTAGCATTGCATGATAAATTTAGAGGTCAATGTGAAAATCAAATATCCTTTTTTTTTTCAAGTGAAACACATTCTCATATAAGTATATATATATTATTTCAAAATTAAACTAATTACTTATGCATCAAATTCTTATACTTATCGCTATAGATTAATTAAACACCCTAGGGGTTACGTGGGAACTAGGCCACCTTTATGAAATCATCGTGAACACTAGGTCACGGGCATAGAGTACCTTCGGCCACACCTCGTAATTCATGGACACTCAGCCATGTATATAGATTCATCGTGAGCAGTAGGTCACGAGTATAGAGCACCTTCAACTACACCTCACTAGGTCACCCGTGAGAAGTACCTTCGGTCACACCTCATAATTCGTGGACACTCAGCCACGTATATAGATTCATCCTAAACACTAGGTCACGGGTATAAAGCATCTTCGGCCACACCCACTAGGTCACCTGTGTGGAGCACCTTCAGCCACACCTCGTAATTCATGGACACTCGGCGACGTATATAAATTCATCATGGACACTAGGTCATAGGTATGGAGTACCTTTGGCCATACCTCGTAATTTTTGGACACTCGGCCACGTATATAAATTCATCGCGAACACTAAGTCATGGGTATAGAGCACTTTTGGCCACACCTCACTATGTCACCTATGTGGAGCACCTTCGGTCGCACTTCATAATTCATGGACACTCGGCCACATATATAGATTCATAGTGAATAATAGGTCAAAGGTATGGAGCACCTTCAGCCACACCTCACTAGGTCATTTGTGTGGAGCACTTTCAGCCACACCTCGTAATTCGTAGACACTCGACCACTTATATAGATTCATCGTGAATGATAGGTTATGGGTATGGAGCACTTTCGGCCACACCTCACTAGGTCGCCCATGTGGAGCACCTTCATCCACACCTTGTAATTCATGGACCCTCAGCTATGTATATGGATTCATCGTGAACACTAGGTCACGGTTATGGAGCACTTTCGACCACATCTCACTAGGTCACCCGTGTGGAGCACCTTTGGCAACACCTTGTAATTTTTGGACACTCGGCTATGTGTATTGATTTATCACGAGCACTAGGTCACAGGTGTAACATCCGCTCCTAAATGTTGAATGATGTTTGCTAATTTTAGTTAATTTCTTATGTGTGTTGCATTTATGTTATGTTAGCTTGCATATAGTTGTATGAGTGCAAGAATTGGATTAGAAATGAGTGAGAAAATTGACTAGAATAAAGAAAAGGACTAAAATGAATGGTGGAAGAGTTTAGGTATGACAATTGCAATTTTGGCCAAAAGAATTACTGTAGCTAACAGAATTTTGTAATTCTCCAGCCAATGGGTTAGGGACAAAATGGAAATTTCTCATATAGTTTGAAATTTACCAAGTTGAGGCTAAATGATCAAAAATTGTGAATGTATGCAAGTTTCAAATTGTCATATAAATAAGGGTAGGAGTCAAACCCCTTCATTCCAAAGCTCAGACTCCTATTCTAGAGAGAGAAAGTATGGACGAGTTAGAGAGAGAAATTAAAGAAAAAAGGCAGTGGATCTTAATTTTGGCAAGATTTGAAGTTAGAAAAGTGATTAGGAAGGCATCTACAACTTCAATCCGCATCTATACATCAGTTAAACATGGATTAAGGTAGTATAATAACCCAATCCCTTTATTTCAGAGTTTACTGTTTATATTACTGAAATTTGTGAAATTGAGCTTGTTTGAAAGAAAAAGGGATTGAAAACTACATTCTTATTGTTTTTAATCACTATTTGGTGTTTTTAACCGATTGAAAATACTTGTGCATGCTTAAAATTTCTTCTGAAAAATGGGTTTTTCAGTTTGAACGAAAATGAGTTTTAATCTCAGATTTGGACAAGATTACATGATGTTTTGGGCTATTTTCTTGTGTTAAATGTTGCTGAGGAGTTTATTTTGAGTTCATCAATTTCAAAATGGGTTTAGAAACAAGTTTTTGGATTGAAATTTTGGGTCAACGGTGATTTATAAAATAGAGCAAGATGCAGCAGCCAACTGCCATGGTGCAACAGTTGACTGTCGTGCTCTTGAGATGCCCAGAATCGTATACAGAATGCTAGCAGTCGACTTCCAGGCACCTGGAAGTTAACTGCCACGTTCTTTATTTTTTCAGAAATGCCCAAAAATAGAGCAGCTGACTGCCCCGACCCAACCATCAACTATCGAGCCTAATAGTAAGCTAGCAGTCAACTGTCGGCTCTCTGTTTGGAATTTTGAAACTTTGGACAGAATGCAATCAGTTGACTTGTAGTGTGATACCAGTTGACTACCACCTTTTGTGATGAAAAGATGGACTTAATGATGTATTTGAATGATATCTAGCCTAAGAACTAAACCCAAACTAGAGATTAAACTCAAATTTCAAGCAAGGTAACATATATTTTGAATATAAATGAGAAAGAGCATGAAAAGTGATGAAAGTAAAAAGGAAAGAGCAAGAATGCAGAAGAGAAATGAAAATTGTATTATTAATATATGTATTTGTGGTAGATAGGTTCATATCTGAATGACTGATTGTTGGTATGGGACGGTGATCAGACATTCCGTGATTATCGATTGTAATAACCGAGATTGATTTTAAAAGATAAAATTGAATTTTGATGCTAATTTCATGTAAACTAAGTTTGGCACAAATTTTGAGGTCGATGGTTGAAATCGGATGGCGATTTGGAGTCAGAAATGCAATCTAATGGAAAGAAATGCGACACGAAGATAAAAAACTGACAGACGAAGTTTCAAACTTCAATTTCATAGACGGAGGCCAAAACCTCTGCATGAGAACTCGTGCCAACGTCTGGATAAATGACAACGTCTTGAAGTTTCCCTGAGTGGTCCGGGAAAAGCCAGAATCGCCTTGGAAGCTTTAAATTCCCTGAAACCCCGCCATTTGCAACATTTCTCTCTCTCTCCTCACTCTATTTTCTCTCTCCTCTCTCTCTTCCTTCCTCCACTGTGAGCCACCACTTAGGCCACTGTGGGCCACCACCCAACCGACCAATCGACACCCCTCGCCACCCTCAACCTCAGGTAGCCACCCACGGCCGCCAGAGCCGCCGAAAAATAAAGCTTTTTTCCTCCATTGCGTGAAAACTTCGCCAGCTGAGATTGTCACCGTCAGCCACCATTGAATGTCACCGCCACCACCAGCGTGTAGGTCAAGCTGTCAGCTTCCTCCCCTAGCTAGCAGTCATTTAATGGAGCCTCTATGTGCGCAGATCGAGAGAAACTCCGTCCGCCATGCGTCAATCTTCAGGGCCAAAAAAGGCCATCCAAATGACCGTGAACTACTGTGCCACCACCATATTTGGACTCCTCATCTTGAGGGCTTCACCGTGGTGTATTTTTGAGGCCAACCGCACCCCTCCGCTGTGTGCCACTGTGCACCGCCATGCTCTGCCGTGCCGGAGAATCCAGATATACACCGAGAGACACCGAGACTACCCCGGGATAAATTCCTATCATCCGGTAACCCTGGTAAGGTTCGATTCACCGAAAAATAATAAATTTTGATGGAATTAGCTGCCGAATGCAAATAGGAAATAAACTGACTTTGGAAATAGGGTAATCGGACTTAGGACTGTGGAATTGATGACGTGACGAGCTCAAATGTTCGTGTAAATGTCCAAGGAATTAATTTTGCTTGAAATTCGAGAATACGAGAAGTTATGGATTGATTTGAAGCAAACGGAGACTAGGTAGGATAATTTACATTTCCCGAACGTTGAAATTGATTGTGTAGATACCTGAATGATTAGATTTAATTGCATAGATTTGCGTGCTACTTTTGATGGATTAAATTGTATGCCTGTGTGCTGGAAATTCCATTTGCATGCTAGACGTCTTGTTTATCAATTTTAGATGCCATTAGGACGGATTTACTTAGGGTAGGTTACTTGATACCCGGTATGGGACGACCGTTAAGTATTCTGAGTGCAGGGAGTTTTATAATGATATTGTTTTTACCAAATTTAGCCTGCATTTTGTTAGGGATCAAGCGATAAATCAGGACAACCCTAAGAAAGGTTTAAGGAGTATAAGGGAGGATAACCTAGATGGGGAAACATTGTGATTTAGGCGTAATACCCTAGAACCCTGAGGAATAGTCGACCGTGTGCATGTGAGCTCGAATAGACTATATGAGGATGAGAATTAGCGTATGTGCACATGCTAGGGGACGCCCTAAAATTTGATTCTCACCCGGTCCTTGAGTGAGTGATTGGTGTTACGGATCACACTCACAACATAGGCGAGATTCAGGTGATTGGTGTTACGGATCACACCCAACGATAAGAGATATAAATTCTCTGGATGATGTGCAATTGGAGGATTTTAGATATGGTCACGGATGAATTGTGGCCAATACAGATTTAGATACACCGGGTATGGGTTTTGATTTGCTTTTGATTACTGATTTTCACAAAAATGGATTTTTGATGATTTAAAAACTTGTTGTGATTTCCATGCGATAAACTGATTTTCAAAGATAAGGATTTCACATATTTTGAACTGATCTCGGGAAATTGTTTTCGATGCTTGCACTGCTGAGTAATCAACCCAATTTTGAACTATATTGTAAATTATTCTACTGGGATTTCATATCTCACCAGGTTGTTTACTCAGATGAACAGGAACAAGGACCTAGACGCTAGCTGAGCAAGGTATTGATGATGGATAGAAGTGCAGCGTAGTTCTAGGCTTTAATTGTAATGTAAATATATGATGAAAAGGTTTTTTATTGGATCCTGTAATTTCTGCTTTTTTGTTGTTGGATTCACTGTAAATTTCTGATGGATGACTATTTGTATTATGGGGATATGTTCCAAATACAGAGGAAACTCTGCCAGATTTTCGGCAAGATTTACCGCTGTAAATGTATATAATTAAGTTATAATTTGCATGAATGAACTGTAAGTTGTATGTATGGATTTTAGTTTTCATCCCAGAGTAATTTATTATGAATGTATGTATAGTTAGTACAGTTGCATGTGAATTAAGGTTGAACGAAATCCAAATGGACGACAGAATGTCTATTTAGGTTATGCTTAACCAGTAGCGATCCCTTGAAATTCGCACATCAGGGATAACTATTTCTAAAACCCATATACTTTCACTATGCAGATAGAGGACTGTGTATGTTGGATTAGGGGGTCGTTACAGTGATATTTGTGAATTGTAAGTTAGTAACTTTAATGGCCAATGTAAATGAAAAGTGACATACTTAGAATTTACAAAACTATAGTATGCACTGATTCACCCATATATATATGTTTATGAATAGCGTTTTGAGGACCCCAGTATGTACTTAATGTGTGGGACCCAGAGTTGGGAACCTTATGGTACTTGGATCCACTGGAGAACGCTCCAGAATGTACACAAATGTTATATGCAGTCGAGGACTGCTAGACATAAGTTACCAGAGTATATATTCGAAAGTAAGAGGAGCATATGTTGCCCCTCTAGATTTCTCTTATTATGCAATCATATGATGATGATTATGATGATGATTGGCAGAGGCCAACGAGAAGTGCTCTTATTTCCTTATTGCTCTTTATGTTATGATGAAAGTTATATGAATGATGCTATGTTACCTATATGCTTTGATGAATTGATGAGATATGTACTATGAGTTAAGTTTATGGATGCAAGTATGAAAGTTAAATGGAATGTTATATAGAATCACCCAATAGATGTATTGTTTTGTCAAAAAGAATGTAGAATTTCCATATGAGTTTACGGTGGTACAAACTAGCTATTTTGAAAAATGGTTATTAATGCTACTGAGATGTATTCTCATAAAAAAATGCTGGTTTGTATTAGATGCCTAGGTTTCCAGATAGTACTAAAGTGGAGGTGGAAGTGGTGGAGATACCCTTCCTAGGGTATTTTCCTGTGATTCATGAAGTGTGGGTTATGTATATATGGGAAGTTCCTCCCACACCTTGTGGATGTAAAGTTCTAGGAAAGTTTTGATATGCCCCATACCCTGAATCCTTGTAATATTTTTCGTAAAAGGATCAGGAGAATAGTTTTGATATATAGGATATGGGCATATATGTATTAGGATATGTGATCTAGGAATCCATTAGCTATTTTTGTTAAATGGGTATGAGTGACAGACTTGTTGTCTCTTTACCCTAGCTAACACTCTCACATATCCATGGATATATGTCTAAATGAATGATATGTCTATATTGTAAATAAATGTTGATGTATATGAATATATGTATGCACATGTATGTTATTTTAACTAATATGTTTTTATTTCTGCTGCGTAATGTGAGATCCCGAGTGTAGTAGCCCAAACCAATAATACTAATTATGTCATTTGGTAAACAATTAAGAATTGACTCGTGTAAGGGAAGTAGTAATTCACCCATCTTATAGTATATTATTTATATTATTTAATTAACTTAAAAGGAACTATAGGATTGGGGGGTTACAACAGGCATGTAGCACCTTTGGCCACACCTCACTAGGTCACCCGTGTAGAGTACCTTTGGCCACACCTCGTAAATTATGGACATTTAGTCACATTTCTTTTCATAATTGTGTACCTTCCTATGCTTTCCCTTGTTAGTTGCATTTCCCTTTCTCTATTGGCATACAATACCTCTTTGTCATATTTATTTATGACAATTTTTTCCTAAATTAATTTAATTCTCCATTCTTAAATAATATATTTCTCTTATAAAATTTTACTAAATTATCAACGGGAAAATTTCCATGATTTAGGGCCTAAGGGAAACTCAAGAGAATTTCATGTTTTATCATTTAAATTTTACTCTTTCCATCCTTTAAATAATACCTTTAAAATGGAAAATTTCCTTTTCTATAATCAACACATCATTAATTAGCCAAAATTTTTCCCTAACAATGTTCATCATTAATTAACCATAATTCTCCCATAACACCAATATTTATCATTAGTAACCATAATTTTCCCATGACAACATTCACTACTAATTAGCCATAATTTCTCCATAACAATGTTCATCATTAGCTAGCCTTAATTTTTTAATAACAATATTCATCATTAATCTAGCTAAAATTTTCCCATAATCATGTTCATCATTACTAACCATAGTTTTTCCATAAAAATAATATTCATCATTACTAACCATAATTTTCCCACATTATTTCGAGTTAAAATTTCCTTTTTATACATGTTACATTTTCCAACAATCATTTTATCATGGAAATCGCAAGTCTACTTTAATGCTATGAGACAAAAGCCAAGCAACACATGCCATTTCAATGATCCCTTATACTAGGCTCTTTCATGATTTAAAGAAAATAACAATATTAAGTCTTAAGCATCAACCACCTCACTTATTTATCATGCAAGCTTAGTCAAGTGTCTTCCTTTTTTTTTTTTCAAGAATGTAGACAAGTATTCAAGTTTCATGAAAGCAAAAATCATCATGCATGTACACTAGATCATGGAACCAAATTAATGAATTGCTAACCTACCTTGATGGTGAACTAGAAAGAAATGATCTTGGCCCTTCCTTTGGTCTCCTTCTACACCTTGCTTCCTTTGCTCTTTTCTTTCTCAATTAAGCTCCCTCTCCCTTCACCCAACATGTTTGTATCTCCTTTAATTTTTCCTAAGCTGCTCTTTTTCACTTTTGGAGAAAATTGTCATGTGTGTGTGTGTATTTTCTCACGTTCTCTCCCTTTCTCTCTTTCATGTGTGTGTATGTGTAGTTTTCTATGTTGCATGCTCTCTCTCTCTTTTCTTATTCCTAATTAGTGGGGTTACGTGTAATTGGGTGTAGCCCTCCTTGATTATGGTTGCTTCATTATCATGAGTGTACTTGTAAGTACAATTACATTTTTCCTTGAAATTTTAGTTTAACCCCTTGGATACGTTAAAAGTTCACACTACCTTCCCTTTTTCCTTGTCTTTGCCATGTGGGTACATGAGAATTCTGCACCTTGTACGGTTCTTTCTCCTACTTATTCCATCTTCTCTTTGTCCTTAATTGAGGTGGCGTGTTGCTCTTTGCCTTCCCTTTTGGTCACACCACCCCTCCCCTTTTGCACGCATGTGAGGCTGCACGTTCTTCACCATTTCCATTCCTATGCTTCTTTGTACTCGGTCACGTTGTAGGAGGAAATCACGCCACCTTCCTTCTTCTTCACATTATTTTATTGCTGCTCAAATTGTACTTCCAAGTATAATTACTTTCTCCACACCCTTTGTCTTACTTGGTCACGTTAATGGGAAGGGAGGAGGTAACCATGCTGCATTTTTTCTTTTCCTTCATTTATTTCATGGCTTCATGTCTCTTTCTACTCACTCCACGTCAATTTCCCTTGCATGCAAGACACACCCTCTCACTTGGTAACGCCAAAGGAAGGAAAGAGAGCGGCACATGTTACTCACAAGACATCGTTGTACATTGTGCATTGTTATAAATTCTTCACTTTTGCTTTACTTGTTACTTGCATACATATATATATATAATTAATTCCCATCCTTCTTCCTATTGTCCCTTGGTCATATGCTAGTATTGCACATATATTTTTTTTTCTTTTCTTCCTAGTTCACATGTTCCTTGCTCAAGGCATGTTTAAGAAAAAATAAAAATTCTGCACTCCTTTGTTTCCTTACTTCCACTCCCACATTGATTTGGCTGCCCATTTCTCACCCTACTCCCAATTACACATATGCTTGCATTTAAAATTGGCTATACTCTTCTCCCCCTTTTTGTGCTTCAGTTAGAAAAAGGAAATTAAACAAGTATGTTAAATGTATTAGGCATTTCAAATAATAAAATGCTCTTATTTATTCTAGTCACCAAGCTACACAAGTAAATCCAATTAATTGAGGAAACAATAGTTTAGACCGACCAAGCAATTATGGGGTGTTACACCAGTAGGCTGGAAGTCGACTTGTAGCTCTCTGTTTTAGAAAATTTGACTCAATAATCTATTTTTAATCCACAATTAGCCCAATATTTCACTCAAATGTAGGATTTAATCTTGAATTGTAATGGATAACATGAGAAATAGGAATATTTAAGAAATTATGAGAAAGAGAAGAGAAAGAAGAGACTTTGATTGAGCATAAGCCATAAATGAGAATAACTGCAAATGGTTGATCTGCGAGAATGACTGCATTTGGTTATACCGCAAGAAGGGATGCTTTTGGTTATACCACGAGAAGGGATGCAATTGGTTATACTGCGAGAATGGCAGCAACTGGCTATAATCTAGGAAAAGTTTTGCAGATGGTTAACCACGAATAATTGCTGATGGTTAACCACGAGAATAAATGCTAACAGTTAACCACGAAAATGAATGCATATGGTGAAAACCATGAGAATGGTTGCAGGTGGCTCATGACCACGAGAAAACTCATTTATGAATGGAAATATTTAAAGATTTAATTTGTGATGCTTTTGATGTTGGCCATATCAAATTGTATGATTTCTTTGTTTATGCTCTATATACTAATATGAGAATATGAGTTGTTACCATTACAATCTGAGAATGCATCCTATGTGATGAATTTCTGTTGAAGTGCATGTGTAATCGTAAGTATATGCATGAGATATTATATAATCCATGTATATTGTTCCAATAGCATAATATTTTAAATTATTATGAAAAAGAATGTAGTAGATTTTCGTATTTGTACGGTGGTACAATCAGCTATTTTTAAAAATAGGTGATTATTGCTAATGGGAAATATTTCTCATTAAATGTTGGTTTGTATTAGATGCCTAGGTATCAGGTGTTGTTGGAGGTAGACATAGAGATAGTGGAGATACCCTTTTTGGGGTATTTTCTTGTGATTACTGGACTATGGGTCCTATTTGTAATTAAGTTACCACCCTCCCCTTGATTGTATGCATAACTAGGAGTATGTAGTATTTTGACATGCCCACTTTGCTAAATCCTTATTATTATTTTGAAAGGACCAGGAGAATGATTTTGGTGTAAGTAAGGAGGGCATATATGCATTAAGATATGTGAAATAGAGAATTTTTCTTAAAAAAGGGTATGAGTGGCAGACTTGTTGTCTCCTTACCCTGCTCAGGTTCACATATCTATAGGTATATGTCTGGCACACACTACTGTTTACGTATATATAAATATTATGTACTAAATGTAAATGTAAATATCTCTATATCTATCTATTTAATTTAAGTTATTTTATTTATTTTCGCTGCATAACATGTAAGAACTAGAGTGAAGTAACCCAAACTAGTGGCACTCATTTATTTAACTTAGAAATAGTTAAAATATACTCAGGTAGAGGCAGTAGTAAACTCACCAATCCTATATTATATTATTTAATCACCTAAAAGGAATATAGGGTTGGGGGTGTTACACAAAGACATCAAATCTGACACAATTAATGGATTAAAACCATACACAATTTCAAATGGTGATAATGTAACACCCCATGTTTGTGAAATTATATTTAAATTTATGATTTAATCAAATAAATTGCCATGAATTATGTCCAATTGCTTGTGTGATGTAATATTTAGAAATAAATGTTGGAAAGGATGACATTGCATAAAATTGAGGTGTTTAACTTAATTCTTTTTCCCTTCACCTGGCCTAATTACCAAGGAAAAAAGCAAACTAAATACCCATATGTACCCACACATGCAATTAGGAAGAAATGAAAAGATACATGTGCAATACTAGCATAGGTATCTTGCGTGAGACCAAGGGATAATGGGAAGAAGGATGGGAATTTTATATATGTATATATATAACCCCTCGTCTAGGAAGACGTGGAAACACAAGGAATGTATGGTAATTGTATATGTATATAGTTGCACATGTGAGGTTATGGAAATATAATTAAGAAAAGAAAACAAAAAGTGCAATATTTAATTAAATTAAAATTAGCTTGTTTAAGTAGCTAACCTAAGCTTGCAAAGAAGTGCAAATTTTACTTAAAGTATAATGGGAACAACCATGAAATGGAAAAATGAATGCATGTGACGTCCTTCCCTTCATTTTGGCCAAATGGAAATTTGAATTAGAGAAGAAAGGGAGGTGGCGTGATGGCCGAATGGGAATTGGAATGAGAGAAGAAAGGAAAGTGGAGTGACTAATGGGAGGAGGTAACTTGCAAGAGAAGAAAAGTGTACTTCTAAGTACACTTAGTGCAGCCATGAAAATTAGGAAAAAGCAAGAAAGCAATTAACAAAAGAGTTACCAAATTTGCAAGCAAGAAAGTACAATGTGCAACGTTTCTATGTCTCCCACACGCTAAAAGATGAGAGAAATTAGGGAATTATACACATGAATGCATGCAGCAAGTAAAGCAAAAGGGGTGAAAAATTTTTCATGCTCTCACACGGAAAAGGAAAGGAAAAAAAGAAGGAGGTGCAACATTAATTTGGGCAAGACACGTATGCTGTAAGGAAGCCTCACAAATTCATAAAAAATGCTAGTGGGGTAATGACATAAAGCAAGGAAAAAGGAAAGAAGGGAGAAACCGTGTAAGTGTGACGTGTGGAAGAAATAATACATGATCTCCCTCTCTTCCTTCCGTACGTGACTGAGTGGGTAGAATTTGAAACAAAGAAAGATTAATTATGACTTCTTTCTTTCCACTAACTTGTTCAAGGAGGTAAACCAATGTTTGCAAGGAAAAGGCTACACTAAATTTCATTAGACAAAAAGAATGAGGGTGAGAGATGGCATGAATGAATGGAATTGAGGCTAATATGATATGCTTGCACAACACGTATGAAAGGAGGAGTGAAAGTGGAGTAAGGGGACCAAACATCACGTGCTCTAGAGAGAAAAAAAATAAAATAGAATAAAGGAGAATATGCATGTGACTTATGTGAGCCTTGCAAGCAATGGAATTAGAAATTTTAATTTTTAGATTCATGAACATGCCACCTAAGCCAAGAGAAAAGTGTAATTGAGAGTTGTATGTGGACATATGAATTACACACACACGAAAGACTAGGAAACAAGAGCATGCAAGTGAGTTGTAGAGAGAGCACATGTATAGCATCCAAAAGAGATTGAGAGTTGCATTTTGGGATACAAGCATCACACACACGTGGGAGGAGACAAAAAAAAGAGAGAGAAAGAGAAAGGGAGAGAAAGAGAAAAGGAGAAAAGAGAGAGAAAGCATTCAATAGTGTGGGTGAAAATCACACAAACATACACGGCAAAGAAAAAAGAAAAGGGAGCAGCCACAATCACTTGCATTCAGTCAAAGTAAGGAGGAAGGGATTTAGTCAAAGAAAAGGAAGCAAGGTGTAGAAGAAGATCAAAGGAAGGGCCAAGATCATTTTTTTCTAGTCATCCTTGAGGTAGGTTAACAATTTTAAGATTGTGTTCCATGCTTTAGTATATGCAATCAACATGTTTTTACAAGCTTTATATGGAACATGATTGTCTTCCCTACATTCTTGATAAAAAGCATGTTATGTTGGCTAAACATGTGTGATTGATTGGAATGTGGTTGATGGGATGACATGAATATTGTTGTTGTGAAAGGATTAGGGTTAGATAATGTTATTCCATGATGAACTATGATTAAATATGATAGAAATGGATGGATACTTTTGAAAACCAGGCTTCCTCAATAAAAACTCCCTTTGGCCGAATGGGAGAGGAAAGTTTACATGAAATTGGGTGTAAAAATTCTAGTTGTACTTGGTGAGAAAATTATACCCATGGAGGAAGGAGACTATACCATTTTAATGGTGTTAGTTAAGGAATAAAAGAGGGAAATTTGAAATGCAAATTAACCAATTTTCTTAGGCCAAGTCCATGGAATTTATTCTTGAAGTTTATTGGAATTTTATAAGAAATGTACATCTATATTAACTTCCAAGAAAGGGGAAATTATTCTTGAAATTATTAGAATTTCATAAGAAATGTGCATTAATATTAATTTCCAAGACAGGGAAAATTATTCTTGAAGTATTTAGAATTTTATAAGAAATGTACATTAATATTATTTCCAAGAAAGGGGAATTTATGCTTGAAATTATTAGAATTTTACAAGAAATGCACATTAATATTAATTTTCCAAGAAAAGGGAAGTTATTCTTGAAATTATTAGAATTTTATATGGGATGTACATTAACATTCTTTTTCAAGAAAGGGAAAGTCATTCTTGAAGTTTATTAAAATTTAAAAAGATGTACACTAGTATTATTTTTCAAGAAAGGGAAAATTTCACTTGAAACTTGTTAAAGATTTTATAAAGGTGGCCAAGTGTCCACAAGTGCCCAAGTGTGCACAAAGATTTATAAAGGTAGCCAAGTGTCCACAAGTGCCCAAGTGTGCACAAAGATTTATAAAGGTGGCCAAGTGTTCACATAGTGCCCAAGTGTGCGGAAGAGATTTTATCAAGGTGGCCAAGTGTCCGCAAGTGCCCAAGTGTGCACAAAGATTTATAAAGGTAGCCAAGTGTTCACATAGTGCCCAAGTATGCACAAGAGATTTTATAAAAGTGGCCAAGTGTCCAAAAGTGCCCAAGTGTGCACAAAGAATTATAAAGGTGACCAAGTGTCCACATAGTGCCCAAGTGTGCACAACTATCAAGTGTGCACAACTATTATATAAAAGTAAGTTTTAAGCATGATAAGCATAAATGGTTTTGCTAATTTTATGATAATATGTTTAATAGCATACAAAGATGTTTTATTTGCAAAGAAAAGTATTTTATCACATTGACATTTAAATTTATCATACAATGCTTGCCAAATTATATTTATGAATAATGCTGTATTTTTTATATACATACCAAGAATGTAGAATTAAATATTTTGGTACTTATACCCTGATACATATTAATTGATTGTTAAACCCCAAATTGTTAAGCTATTGGGAAACTTGTGTTTCTCATTTATATGCTAATATGTATTAGATGCAGACGCTTAGCAGGGTCGGGGAGATAGAAGTTTCATTTGATTAGAAGCAAAATTTTTGTAACCCCTATTGTGGGTCCTATTCTAGATATATATTGGTTTAAAACTAGGACTATTCTTTTGACTGTGTATATGAGATGTACATGGGTAATTGTAGGGGGAAAAGGATATGTGAAGGACCGATTTATTCCCGTTAATTGTAAAGGGGTTTGAGTGACAGGATTGTTATCTCCTGACTCTTGATGGATGGGTACTTTATATATCTGGATACATGTTCATAAAGAATGTAATGGAAATTGATGGGACATTATTACTTTGTATGATATGAAGTTTTAAATTTCTGCTATAATGTGTAGTATTTTATTTTCATTGTGCATTTAAGGTTTAATCTAAGCAAAAAATCCTGAACTTAATCCGCTTTAATGAAACTTAATGGTATAACTGCTCAAACTTAATAATAAAAGGATAAGAATAATGTATCGAACTTATCTGTTTACATCGGAAGAAATGTAATACTAGATAAGGGAATTACAGATAAACCTATGGAAGAATGTATAGTGTGATTATATGCAAACTTAATAAATGGCAAACAATCTGGCCAAGTTTTCAAGTTCTTACCTACTATAGAACGCAACATGGTTCCTAATGTCCTATTTATTAATTTACTTTTCTCATCAATTTATGGGTTACATGTAGTTGAAAACAAAAGTTTAGTACCTAATTTTGCCCACAACACTCTCCAAAAATGACTTAGGAACTTAGCATCTCTATATGACACAATGGTTTTTTGGCACACCATGTAGTCTAATCAATTCTCTAAAGAAAAAGATCAGCAATGTTTGTTGCATCATTAATTTTATGGTAAGCAATGAAATTATCCATTTTACTAAACCTATACACTATAAAAAAAATATGCTATCTCTACCTTTTCTGGTCCTAGGCAAACCCAAAACAAAATCCATTGATATGTTAGTCTAAGGTTTAGTAGGAACAGGCAAAGGTGTATACAAACCATGAGGTATAGACTTAGACTTATCTTTTTCACATGCAATACACGTGGCACAAATATTTTCTATATCTTTTCTCATATTTAGCCAATAAAAATGTTCTATAAGCATATCTAAATTCTTTTACTCACCAAAATGCCCCATCAACCCTCCGCTATGTGATTTCCTCATAAGTAATTCTCTAACAAAACATACAGGAATGCAAAATTGTTTATTCTTATGCAAAAATCCATCATGCCTATAGAATTTGTTAAATGCAGCATGTTCACAAGCTTGATATAAATAAGAAAAATCATGATCATTGGCATAAATTTCTTTCAAATGCTCAAACCCAAGTAATTTAGAACTGAGCATAGAAATTAACGTATACCCCCTTGAAAGTGCATCAGCTACAACATTGTCTTTACCTTGTTTGTAATTGATCACATTTGAAAATGATTCTAGATACTCCACTCACTTTGCATGCCTCTTGCAAAATTTCATAGTCCTTTCAAGTACTTTAGTGATTGGTGATCACTATGTATGAAAAACTCTCTAGGCAGCAAAAAATGTTCCCACACTTCAAAAGCCCTTATCAAAGCATAGAACTCTTTAGCATAAGTGGAGTAATTCAGAATGGGTACATTAACTTCTCACTGAATATGCTATGGGTCGATTTTCCTGCAACAAAATAGCCCCTATACCAATTCCACAAGTATCATATTCAATTTCAAAAGTCTTAGAAAAATTAGGTAAATGCAAAATAGGTGTAGAACATAGTTTCTCTTTCAATGTGTTAAATGCATTTCCATGTTCTTTATCCCATTGGAATCCAAAATTCTTTTTAACAACTTCATTTACTAGGGCGATAATAGTATAGAAATCTTTAATAAATCTCCTATAGAAACTTGCCAAATTAAGGAAGCTCCTTGTAACACCTCCTCCAATATTTTTGATATATTATTAATAATTATTTATGTAGATGTTATTGTTTATGTGGTGTTAAGAATGATTTACTATAAGGGTAGAATGGACATTTTTATAAAGGTAGAATTAACTTTACCATAAGGGTAAAAATGTAATTATAACCAAAGAAGGAAAAATAGTAATTTTACCACAAAGGAGAAATATCAAATTTCCAGTTAAGTGCTTCATGAAATTATGTTGACATTAGTTCTAACATTTAAGATATGATAATCTAAGCATTTGCTATAAATTAGAATATCATCAAAATATACAACCATAAACTTTCAAAGAAACTCACACAAGACATGATTCATTAAACTCGTGAAGGTACTAGGTGCATTAGATAGCCCAAAAGGCATAACTAAGTACTCATACAACCTATATTTTGTCTTGAATACAATTTTCCATTCGTATCCTTCTTTCATCATAATTTGATGATATCCACTTTTCAAATCAATCTTACAGAACACACAAGCACCATGTAATTCATCTAGCATGTCATTTAATCTAAGAATAGGATGACAATACTTTACAGTGATTTTGTTAACACCCCTGTTGTAAAAACCCCTCTTATACTACATACACTATCAGAGTAATATTGGAAGCATGAAATTCTCCCAAAAATTTTTCCTTTGAAAACTTGTACCCTTTGGGGCCATTACTAGCTGAGTGTAACCTAAATAAACTTTTCCATTCAAGTTCCCTTCCCTTATTCGCAACTCACCTAATACATCAATTCACACTAATATACACACCTACTCTGGAATATAAAAATCTAAACCATTCATTCATATTAACATTTGAGATACGAAACTATAGCTTAATATATATAAACATAAATATTCCTCAATATTCAATTTCCAATTATCATCAAGAATATTACCAAAATTTTTGCAGAAATTTCCCTAAAAATAGGACATTTCCTTAATTGTATAATAACCCAAAACATCATCTAAACAACCCTATGTTTACAATTACATATCTGTTCATATTTATACAATCATTTGTACAAATCTATAGCTTTCTAGCCATTCAAAACATTATCTAAGGACTCCAATTATGATTATTTTGGTCGCCTTTTTAGTCACATAGCCTCTTCCAACATCCTGCAAGCAAAACACATCCCAAGCCTAGCTAATTCTTAGAAAGGTCTTTGTCTTGGTTATCTAAACAATTAACTTAATGAGATAACAATATCCTAGTAGAGTAATTTACAGTTTAATTTTACAAAATCAGTTAAGAGTTCAGCTATACCCTTTTTGGGTATATGAAACCTCTCCCCGATATTTATATTAAAACATATGTGAATTGAAATCTCATATCAAAGCATGATCCAACATATGGGAAATCTAACATTTTCATAAATTTCACAATAAATATAGTTTCATGAGAATCACAAGAGTATAGAAAAATCATCTTTATCAAAATCATCATTCTGTAATACCTATATGCACATCTCAAATCTCATTTGTATAACACTTCTCATGTTATTGAAAAACTCACATAAATATACATATTATCTTAAAATAAATATGCATTCACTCATAGCAATCTAAATCTTCCTTTCATTGCATGTTGTTTTATTCAATCTCATTTTTATTGGGTGTGATTCGTAATATCAATCACCCATAGTTATTGTCGTCTTTTGTGAGTGTGATCCGTAACACCAATCACCTACTCAAGGATTTGTGAGAATCTAACTTCCAGGGTGTCCCCCGACATGAGCACATCGCTAGTCTCAATCTCTTTTCCCGACTATATGGCAATGTATACAAATAGGTGACAAATACTTAGGGTTATAGAGTTTTACACTTAATCAATTCGTTTTCCCCGCATAAAATATCCTTCCTTTACTCCTTAATGTCTTTCATAGGGATCTATTGGTTTAAAGAGTAAATGCTAACATATATAGACTACTGTAGATTGAAAATAGTGTTATTTTATAAATTTATCTCTATATGGAATACTTGACGACCGTCCCATACTAGCCCTCAAGTATCCCCCAAATTTTGTCTGCACTATAAGCATAAAACCTAATAGCCAAATTAAAAGAAGTAGCAAAGGATTCATCTCAAGTCTTTAAAAACATATATAGGTATGTTTCCTATAATAATATAAAGTATTCTATTTCACAAACAATTCAGCAAGCATTTCCCATTTCACAACATAAAAATTCATTTCAAAACCACACAATTCACATCATTAGTTCAAAATAGGGGAGTGTAGATTACTCTACCTTAACCGTGATTTCTTTTTCTTGAATCAGGATTCTTCCCTTTGCTCATTTTGCTTGATTTCAAAAGCCACCTCTATTAATTTTTGAAAGCAATGTCTCAATTTCCCACACTAATTCCTTTGAAACATAAATCTATTGGAATTAAATTCCTAATTCACCTCAAATTTAAAATTTGGCTATAAAACACTCAAATTTCTTCTAGGACACTTTTGGAAAGCTAAATAAACTTAACCCAACACAGAATCTCTAAATTACATGGTTTTCTCTTCTTGAACAGAATACTAAAAACCTTTTCAATTTAGTCCTTAAAACTTTCTCAATCTTGAAAGTAGCCCTAAAGGTCTCAAAAAATTTTCAAATTTATATGAGAGCCTCCATGTAACTCAATATCACATAAAATACCAAAATTTAAGGAATTTTAGTTCATTACCCAGACTTTCTAAACATTGCATTTTAGTCCTTCCAAATGATGATTTTGCACTCCCTTTCTCCTATATTCTAATTTTATCCATTCATAAGAGTCTAATTGGAATTAAAATTTACCAATTCTTGAAATTTCAGTTCATACCAAAAATTTTTAAAACTTTCAATGTAGTCCCTATATTCTTATATGATGTTTTTGCATTCTTTTCCTTCCATTTTCCACTTTTATACAATCATAAGAGTCTCATTGGAGTTAAAGGTTACAAAAATACACCAAAATTTGAAATTCCAATTCAAACCAAAAATTTCCAAAAATTTTAGGTTAGTCCCTCTTACTTTTCTGGCAATTTAAGGCAGCTAATAGCAACGAGATGCTAGGCAAAGGTTGTAGGTAGCTAGAGGATGTGTTAGCTGGTTGAAACGTCATTCATCGGTGACTGAAGGATGCATTTCATGGCTTGATCAAAAAGCTTAAATCACATATAGAAAGGGAGGAAAATGTGACGGTGCAGCGTGCTTGGCGATTGTTGAAGCTTTATATAGCGTTGATAGACGTCTTGCAGTCTGACAACAACCCGACATAATGTAGGCAACGACGTAACGGTGGTTTGTTCGAGAGAGAAAGACGCATGCGAGAGAGGGAGGAAGAAGATGTCAGGGAGAGAGAGAAAACACAAGAAAGAAAGGAAAATTTAGGTTTTTAGGGTGTCTAAGGGCATTTTAGTAATTTATCAATTTACTCTAGATAAATTTTGAATGCATTTTCTTATTGAAGCAAAAATATAGGATATCATGGAAGAGATTTGGGAATTTTTTGAATATCTTAAGCCTTCTAAATATATTTACTAAGTTTCTCAAAGCAGATAAAAATTTCTTCATCAAATAAAATTTTATTCTAAAAAATTTTCAAATTTAAACTACGAGCTCAGGAAATTTTTCTTAACCACTTCCTAACAATATTTTAAGGTTTCCATTAAAATTTATCCTAGTTATTTAATTTTTAATTGGGGTTATTACATTATTTTCCTCTTAAAAGAATTTTGTCCCCAAAATTATTCATACCTGTAAATAGTTCGGGGTAGTGTTGTCTCATTTCGTCTTCCTTATCCCATGTCATCTCCTGTGTTGCTGCATCCTGCCAAAGCACCTTAACCAAAGGAATTACTTTATTCCGGAGTTGTTTGGTCTTGAAATCTAGGATCTCAATAGGAATAGACTTGTAAGTTAAATTTTCCTTTAATACTATGGCTAATTCCCCAATACATGAGTGGGACCTGGAATAAATTTTCTGAGTTGAGAGATATGGAAGACATCATATAAGTTTGAAAGGTAATGAGGCAAGGCAATTTGGTAGGCAACTAGACAGACTCTTTTCAAGATCTGGAATGGTCATAAGAATCGTGGACTTAATTTCCTTGTCTTGATTTGTCTACCAATACCCGTGGTAGGTGTCACTCTAAAAAACACATGGTCTCCCTCATTGAATTCCAAATTCTTCCTCCTTCTCTTTCCATAGTTTTCTTATCTATTATGGGTAACAGTCATCTTTTTCTTGATCATTTTTATCTATTGAGTGGTTTCCTGCATTATTTCAAGTCCCAATCGTGTACTCTCCCCTATTTCTACCTAAAGGGGGATTTATAACTCCTTCCATAAAAAGCAGCATATGGTGCCATACTTATAGTAGAGTGATAACTATTGTTGTATGTAAACTCTATTAAAGGTAGGTACCTATCCTAACTTCCCTTCTATTCTAGCACACATGCCCTCAAAATATCCTTCAAGGTTTGTATTGTTCTCTCAAACTGTCCATTTGTTTGAGGATGGTGAGCAGTGCTAAATTTCAGTTAGGTTCCTAATGTTTTTTGTAAGGATTGCTAAAACCAAAATGTAATCCTAGGGTATTGGTCTGACACTGTGCTAGATGGTATCCCATGTAATCTCACAATTTCCTTAATGTACAATTGGGCTATCTTTTCTAGAGAATAGTTAATCTTAATTGATAAGAAATAGGCAGATTTGGTCAATCTATCCACTATCCACTATCACCTATATGAAATCATACCAGCTAGGGTTCTAGGTAATCTTACTACAAAGTCCATGGTTATTTGATCCCATTTCCTCTCTGGTATTTTTAGTGGTCTCAATAACCTAGTAGATTTTTTATGCTCTATCTTTACCTGTTGACAAGTAAGACAGGCACTCACATATGTTGTGATATCCTTCTTTATACCCAGCCACCAAAAGTTTCTCTTTAACTCCTAATACATCTTAGAAATACCTGGGTGAATGGTATAGTGGCTATAGTGGGCCTCTGCTAACAATTTCTCTTTAAGTTCATGATGGTTTGGGATCACTATCTGGTTCCTAAAAATTAATACCCCATCCATGGCTAACCCAAAATCTTGTTGGTTTATATAGATTTCTAGGGATTCATCCTCCTGTTAGGCTTTTTTAACCTGTTCCCTCAATTCACAACTTATTTGAAAGTTACTCATTGCTAATTATTTAGGAGTGAAATCACATTGAGACTAAGATCCCTAAAGTCCTTAAGCAATTCCATCTCATCTACCATAAGGTAAGCTACTTGTAACGATTTCCTACTTAATGCATCAACTATAACATTTGCTTTCCCTGCATGATACTTCAACTCAAAATAGAAGTCGTTTAGATAATCTACCCACCGTATTCTTTTTTATCAAACAAGTACCTAAGACTCTTATGATCACTATAGACCTTAAAATTAGCCCCACACAAGTAATATCTCTAAATTTTTAGAGCAAAAACTACAGTAGCTAACTCTAAATCATGAGTGGGATAGTTCTCTTCTGCAGGCTTTAGTTGCCTAGATTTATAACCTACTACTTTCCTTGCCTACATTAACATACATCCTAAACTTTTCTTTGATGTGTTGATGTATACCTCAAAGGCTCTATTGGGTTTGGGATTACCAACACTGGAGGGGTAGTTAACTTCTCCTTCAGTGTCTAAAAACTACGCTCACATTTTTCACTCCACTTAAACTCTGCAACCTTTCTAGTCAATCAAGTTAATGGCAAGGCTATTTGAGAAAATCCTTGTATGAATTTTCAATAATAACCTACAAAACCCAAGAAACTCCTAATCTCTGTAACTGTCCTTGATTGAATCCAACTCAACATAGCCTCAATTTTCTTAGGGTCTACCGAAATTCCCTCCTTATTCACCATATGACATAAAAATTTGACCTACTCTAGCCAAAATTCGCAATTTTTCAACTTAGCATACAACTATTTCTCCTTTAGCATTTGCAACACCATTCCAAGATGTTGAGCATGCTCTTTATGAGTCTTAGAATAGATTAGGATGTCATCTATGAACACTACAACAAATTGGTCCAAATAGGGTCTGAAAATTCTATTCATATAATCCATAAAAATAGCAGGGGCATTCGTTAGTCCAAATGGCATCATAAAAACTCATAGTGGCCATATCTTGTGTTGAACGCTGTCTTAAGGATATCTTTATTCCTAACCCTAATTTGGTGGTATCCGAACCTCAAATCTATCTTGGAGAATATAGTGGCCCCTTGTAGTTGGTCAAATAAATCATCTATTATAGGTAGAAGATACTTATTCTCAATGGTCACCTTATTTAATTGTCACTAGTCAATACACAATCTCATACTCCCATCTTTTTTCTTCACAAACAAAATAGGAGCTTCCCATGGTGAGACACTTGGTCTGATAAACCCCTTATCCAATAGATCCTCTATTTGGGCTTTCAGCTCTTTTAACTCTATTGGAGCCATCCTGTAGGGTGTTATTGATATAGGGCTTGTACTTGGGATTAGGTCTATGGTAAACTCAACCTCTCTTGGTGGGGGTAATTTGACTATCTCTAAGGGAAATACTTCTAAAAAATATCCTACAACAGGAATGGAACTAAGCCTTTCTTGAAGCTTTCCTTAGGAAAAATTAAGGAAGACCTTAAATACTTCACATATTCTATCACTTCTATTCATTGGTAAGGCATCCAAATAGACTATTATCTTTTCAAAACAATTCAGAAGAACTCGATTCCTAGATAACCAAACTATTCCCAAAATAATATCGATCTTAGTTAGAGGCAAACACACAAGATCAATAAAAAATAGATGGTCATCAATAGAAAGAGGGCAGTTTAAACAAATTTGGGTAGAAATTATGAATTTTTCCAAAGGTGTGGAAATTTACAGATCATAGGGCATGGTTTGAAATGGTAAGTCTAATTTCCCAACACATGTATTAGATATAAAAGAGTGTGTAGCACCCAAATCAAACAATATTATTAAAGGAAAATTATAGATCTTACCTTTACCCTGCATCAATCCCTATGATTTCTCAATGTTCGCCCCATCCAAAGTAAAGACTCTTCCCGGGGTTTGCAGCCTTGACCTACTAGGACCTTGTTTGTAACCCTCACAATCCTATAGTTCATTTCAATTAAGTAAATAATATAATATAATATATAAGATTGGTGAGTTACTACTACCTCTACCCAAGTAAATTATTAATTTTTATCAAGTTAAATAATTAAATACTATTAGTTTGGGAATTCTACATTCAAGATCTTACACGTTATGCAACAGAAAATAGAATGAATTAATGGAAATGAAACACATATACATTTATAGATACATTCACATTCAGTTACAATGTTTACAAATGTCATACATTAGACATATATCTATGGATATGCGAGTGTGTTAACTAGGGTAAGGAGACAATAAGCTTGTCACTCATACCCGTTTAACAAAAGATCGCTAGTGAATTCCTAATTCACATATCCTAATACATATATGCCTTTATCCTATACATAAAAATCTATCCTCCTGATCCTTTCCAAAAGTTTAACAAGGATTTAGGGTATTGGGCATGTCAAAATATTTCTAAAACTTTATACATTCAAGGTGTGGAAGGGACTTCCCATACATATATAACCCATAATTCCTTGACAATAGGGAAATACCCTATAAAGTATCTCCATCAACTCAACTTCCACTTCTAGTAATATTTGGTACCTAGGCATCTGATACAAACCAACATTTTTAATGAGAATAAATTCCAATAGCAATAATAACTAATTTATAAAAAAAACTAGTTTGTACCACTATAATCCCTTACGAAAAATTCTACATTCTTCTTATCATTATACAATTGGGTTGCCTTACATAAAATTACATTTGATACTCATAATTGCATGCATCATTTACTTGATATGCACTACATTGGGCATATATCTCATAAAATAGTCAAATCATACTGGTAACAAAATTTCATTCATCTAACTTCATATAAAAAGTAGTAAGTAAATAAGAACATTTCTCATTGGCCTTTGCCATCATCATGATAATCATCATATAATAACAATAATAAGAGAAATCAGGAGGTTCGTCAAGCAAGCCACTCCATACTTTTGAATATGTACTCGTAACTTTTGGCAACATATGCCCATTGGTAGTCCTTGACTGCAACATCATATTTGTGTACATTCTAGAGCGTCCTCTAGTGGATCTAAGTACAATAAAGTCCCCACATTGAGTACACAATAGGGTCCCCAAAACTCTATTCATAAGCATATACATTAAGGTTGTAACGCCCCTATCTAATATGACAATTCATCTGATGCAAACAGATAGGTTCAATACATTATTCTTATCCTTTTATTTAATTAATGTATGAACAGTTATACCATAAATTTTCATTAAGTGGATTAGGTTCGGGATCTTTCGCTCAGATTAAAAACTTGTATGCACAACAGAATAAAAAGAAATGTTATACTACACAACGAAAATTTAAACTTTCATACAATCCGAATAAGTCCAATAATGTCCATTACATTCTGGCCACCATGTCTCCGGATATATAAAGTACCCGTCCATAGGAAGTCAGGAGACAACAGGTTTGTCACTCAGACTCCCCTACAAATTTCTAAGGATGGATTGGTCCTTCACATATCCTTCCCCAGGGATATCCCATTTACATTCCATGTCTACTACCAAAAGAATAATCCTAATTCTAAACTAAATATAGCTAGACTAGGACCCAAAATAGGTTTACAAAAATTTTCTTTAAACGAAAAGAACTTCTATCTCCCAGCCATGCTAAGCATCCGCATCTGATACATATTAGAATATAATGAGAAACACAAGTTTCCTAGTAGCTTAACTATTCGGGTTTAAAATTAACTAATATGTGTCAGGGTGCAAGCACCAAAATATTTAATTCTACATTCTTGGAATAAAAACATAGCATCGTGCATAACCATAAATTGGCAAGCAATTATGATCAATTTAGATGTCAATGTGATAAAATAATATTCTTTCAAGTAAAACATCTTACATGCTACAAAACACGTTATCATAAAAATCATTCAGCTTATCATTCTTAAAATTTACTTTTATATAATAGTTGTGCACACTTGGGCACTATGTGGACACTTGGCCACCTTTATAAAAATCTCTTGTGCACACTTGGGCACTTGTGGACACTTGGCCACCTTTATAATTCTTTGTGCACACTTGGGCACTTGTGGACACTTAGCCACCTTTAAAAGTCTTCATCAAGTTTCAAGGAGAATTTTCCTTTTTTGAAAAATAATACTAATGTGAATTTCTTTAAAACTCTAATGACTCTGAGAGTAAATTCCCTCTTTCTTGGAAACTAATTCTAATGTACATTTTATTATGAAAATATCTTTTAACTTCAAGAATTATTTCCCTTTCTTGAAAATTCACGTTAATGTATATTTCTTATAAAAATTATAATATATCAAGAATAATTTTTCCCTTCTGAGAAATTAATTTCTAATGTACATTTCTTATAAAAATTCTAATATTCTCAAGAATAATTTTTCCCTTCTTGGAAATTAATTTCTAAAGTACATTTCTTATAAAAATTCTAATATGCCAAGAATAATTTCTCCCTTCTTGGAAATTAATTGCTAATGTACATTTCTTATAAAAATTCTAATATTTCAAGGATAATTTCTCCTTTCTTGGGAATTAATTATAATGCACATTTCTTATGAAAAATCTAATACTTCAAGGATAATTTTCTCCTTTCTTGAAAATTAATTTTCTCATAAAATTCTACTGAGTCAAGAACAATTTCCCTTTTTTAAATAATAAATTCCCATTTTTTTTTGAATTCATATCATGGTGCATAGCTTATAGATTCCAAGAATAAATTTCATGGACTTAGCCTAGGGAGATTTGTTATTTTGCAATTCAATTTCCTTCTTTTATTTCTTACTAACACCATTAAATGGTAGGGTTTTCTTCGTTCATGCCATTATGAATACAACATTATCTAACCCTAATCTTTTTCCAACAACAATATTCATGCCATCATTAAATGGTAGGGTTTTCTTTCTTCATGGCCATTATGAATACAACATTATCTAACCCTAATCTTTCCAACAACAATATTCATGCCATCTTATCCACTAACATCCCAATCAATCACACATGCTTAGCCAAGATATATACATATTGTCAAGAATGTAGGAAAACAATCATGTTCCATAGAAAGCTTGTAAAATATGTTGGTTGCATAAACTATAATAGGGAACACAATCATAAAGAATTGTTAACCTACCTTGATGATGACTAGAATGGACTTTAGCTTGACCTTTCCTTTGACTTTTCCTTGCTTCCTCCTTGTTCCTTTGATTCCTTTGCTTGCCTTTTGATCACCTTCCCTTCTTCCTCCTTACACTTTTGGTTTTTTTTCTCAAACTCACTCCCTCTCTGTCTCTTTTCTTTCTCTCTTCTTTTCCTTTCACCTATGGTTGTTGTATGCATGCAAAATGAAGTTTTCAACTCCCTTTTGTCTCTTTTCTTTGGGTTACGTGTGGATACATCCTTGTAAGAATAAAATTTCCAATTTCCATTCTCTTTTCCTCCTTCACGTGTGGGTATTGCATGAAATTCCCAACTCTTTTTGTCTCTCGCTTAGATGGCATGAATTCATATTAGAAAAACCATTCTAATTCCTTCTCCCTCATGCCACTGTACACTTTCTCATTTCCAATTAAAATTATTTCTTGGGACACCTTGTGCTTGTAAGTACAATTAGCCTTTGCTTATGTCACATGTGTACTTCTAAGTATAACTTGCTTTGCTTGCAAGTTACCCAATCCTTTCCTTTCATGCCATCCTTCATGGCTGCACCTTTCCTTTTTCTTCTTAATTTCTCCTTTGGCTCTTCGGTTGTAATGCCCCTATCTAGTATTATCATTAATTTTGATATAAACAGATAGGCTCAGTATATTATCTTTATCCTTTATTTAATTAAAGTTTGAGTAGTTATACCATTGAATTATATTAAGCGGATTAGGTTTGGGATCTTTCGATCAGATTAAATAAACTTACATGCACAACGAAATAAAAAAAATTCTATGCTACACTATGAAATTTAAAATTTCATACAATTCAATGAAATAAGTTTTATAATGTCCATTACATTGTAGTAAACATGTATCAGGATATGCGAAGCACCCTCCATAGGAAGTTAGGAGACAACAATCCTGTCACTCAGACTCCCTTTACAAATTTTCAAGACAGACCGGTCCTTCACCTATCCCTACCCCTGTTCTTTCCTAAATACATCTCAGGACTATTGCCAAAAGAATAATCCTAGATCTAACCTAAGTATATCTAGACTAGGACCCCAAAAAATAGGGGTTACAAAAATTCCTCAACCCATAAAGAACTCAAACTCCTGACCCAGTTATGCATCTGCATCTGATAGATATTAGCACATAATGAGAAACGTAAGTTTCCCAGTAGCTTAACAATTTAACTTTAAAAACAACTAATATGTATTAGGGTGCAAGCACCAAAATAATTAATTCTACATTCTTGGAATAAAATACAACATAATTTCAAAATATAATTGATAGGCAATATATGGTCCATTAAAATTTCAATAGGATGGGACTAATATATTGTCAAATAAAGCATGCTGTGACATACATTACAATACATTAACAAATTTAGGCTTATCATTCTTAAATTTTCTTTGTATTTTAACTGTTCACACTTGGGCACTTGGGGACACTTGGCCACCCTTAAAACTCTTTGTGCACACTTGGGCACATGTGGACACTTGGCCACCTTTAATATTCTTTGTGCACACTTAGGCACATGTGGACACTTGGCCACCTTTAATAGTCATCGTGCACACTTAGGCCCTATGTGGACACTTGGCCACCTTCTTAGGGTCATTGTGCACACTTGGGCACTAGGTGGGCACTTGGCCACCTTTAACATTTCTTTAATTATCCAGGGAAAAGTTTCTTTTCTTGAGAATCATTATTAGTGTACATCCCCTTTAAAATTCTAATAACTTCAAGAATAAGATTCCTTTTTCTAGGAAATCAATTCCCATGTACATTTTCTTTCTAAAAATTCTAGTAATTTCAACAATAATTTCTTCTTCTTGGAAATTAATTTCAATGTACAATTTCTTTCTAAAAACTCTAATAATTTCCATAATGATTTCTTTTTCTTGGAAAATTAATTCCAATGTACAATTTCTTTCTAAAAATTCTAATAATTTCCATAATAATTTCTTTTTCTTGGAAAATTAATTCCAATGTACATTTTCTTTCTAAAAGTTCTAGCCTTTTTAGAATAACTTACTCTCCTTACAAAAATAATCTAAGTTTTCTCTTGTGACATCAAAATAATTTCCCATTCCTTGAATCAAAATCATAGTTCATAGCTTATAAATTCCAAGAATGAATATCATGGACTTAGCCTAGGGAGTTTTATGCATTTGGCAATTCCATTTCCTTTCTTTTTGTTCTTTACTTAGTACACTTAAAAGGCTAGGGTTCTTTCTTTGTGGTCATCATGAAGCTAACATCATCCAACCCTAATTCTTTTTCTAACAACATAGTCATGCTATCTCATCCAGCAACCTTCCATTGAACCACACATGCTAGCCACATACATACATTTAGGTAAAGAATGTAGGGACAACTTAAGTTCCATGAAAAACTTAAACATAAATATTAGATTGCATAACTAAAATATGGAACAAAAGCTTAGATTGTTAACCTACCTTGCTTCCCTTGCTCTTCCCCTTTTGATCACTTTTGCTTCTTCTTTCTCCTAATTCACGTGGCCCCCCCTTCAAAGGTTCTTCCAAGACCTTTCAAATCTCCTCTTCTTTCCCTTCTTCACATGTAATTGTTGCATGTATTTCTCAAGGGTGGGATTTCCCCTTGTCTCACGCCACTCTCTCTTCCTTTCTCTCTTTTTCTTTCCTTTTCTCACGTGTGTGTGTATGTGTAGCTTTCATGGAATGAACCTTCCCATTTGTTTCTTTTCCCTCACTTCACGCCACCCCTCTCTTTGTTTTCTTTTTCTTTTTTTTTCTTCCCTACTTCAATGTGTATGTCTTCTTGTGAGACTAAAATTCTTAATTTCCATTTCTCTATCTCTCTTCATGTGTGGTTTGTAGTATAAAAGTCAAATTTTCAATTCCCTCTTGTCTCTTTCTTAGCTTAGGTGGTGTGTGGGTGTGTGTAGGTTCCAATTGCATTCTATTTTCATTTTCCTAAAAGAAAATTCTGCACTTGTACTCTCTTACTTGCAACCTTGGTAATTGTTTTCCTTGCAAGTTTGGGTTACCTATTCTCACAAGAAACTAAATTTTTATTGTTGCATAAAAAAAAATCTTTGCTCCTTTCGTCTTCTTTTCCTCACCATAATCTCCTTCTTCACGTGGCGTTCCATGTGCAACAAGCCAAATAAAAATTATGCACCTTTAAAAGTCTTCCTCCTTGCCATGTTTTCATGCCTCACATGTTCCCATGTGCATATTTCACTTAGAAAAATTCTGCACTTAATTGGTTTTGCTCGCTACCTTCATTTGTTGTTAATTAAATTCCCTCCGTGCATACTTACACAATAAAATTCTGCACTTCATTCATTTTGCTTGCTACCTTGGTATTTCTTTTCCTTGCAAGTTTAGATTACCTACTTTCACAAGCAACTAATTTATATGCTTCATAAAAAAAATTCTGCACCTTTATTTAATGGTTTCCCCTAATTCACATGTCCCATCTCCCTTTTTCTATTCTCTCTTTTCCTTCCAAATACACGTGCACTCTCCCTTACATGCAAGGTGGAATTTCAACTTTTCTTCCTTCTTTGTCTTGTCCATTGGTCCCACACAAGATGCATGAAATTTATTTTCGCCCTAGTTCACATGTGACTTGGAGGCTTCATGCATGAAATTCTAATTTCAATTCCCCCCTTTCATGTGGCTTTACTTGTTTTCCATGCAATAAAAATTCTACACTCCTTGCTTTAAATGATACCCACTCTCCCTTACTTCCATTACACTCCACCTAATGAATATGTGTATCTATATTTATTTAATGGATGCTAGCTCCTTTCCTTTGCAACTTCATGTGTGACTTGGAATTTCCATGCATAAAAATAAATTCCCATTCCCTTCTTTCATGCAAGATACATGCAAGGCACACTCATGCATATATTTAATTAGTTGCATCCTATTTTGCTTCTCTCTTGGTACTTAGGCTAGGTAACTCAAAAAGGAAAATAAATAATTAAATTAAGCACCAAAATTACATGCCAACTTACCTTTTAATACAACCATTTTGTGCCATTAAATTATGCAAGCAAAATTTTCCCTTCCTTAAGTTAATTCATCTAATTAATTAGCAAGCAAGCAATTCATACTAATTAATTAAATGGTACCATTAATTCCATCCATTTAATTAAAGACCATTAATTTAGGCTAATTAAATTATGGGGTGTTACATTGGTCACACTAATGGGAGGGAAAAAGAGGCCTTCACGCTGGCTTCCCTCCCCCATCTTATTTTTATTCAGCCAAAAATGTGCTGCCTTTATTCTTCTTCTTCTTATTATTATTTCATGGCTGCATGTGTACCTTAAAGTACACTTTTACCTTTCCTTGCTCCTTTGGCTTAACCATTTGGACACGTTTAAAGAAAGGAAAGGAGAGTCATGCAAGAACCATCATACATAGGCTGCACCTTCCTCATGAGCTACCATATCTTTGGCGTTCCCCATGCTTATGTGGATTCCCTTTGCTTTACGCAAGAGCCCACATCCTTTATAGCAACTCCATCGCGTGGTGGTGCCAAAAGAGAGGAAAGGGAGGGGTTCACATGATCTGTTTGGTCTAAGAAATTCTTATGCACGTTTCACGCTCTAGCTTCATGCATTTACCCACCATTCCCTCACGCGGTGGCCTTCAAAAAGGGGAGGAAATTTTTGATTTATGTAAGCTAGATTTCCTATGTTAGGCACACACTCCACGCAAGCTCTTTTCTTTTCTCTCCTTAATTTTATTTCCCCCTTTACACATAGACATGCAATTCTTATTGTAATTAAATTCTGCACTATTTCTTCAAAATGCATGCACACCCTTAGCTATATATATATTTTTCTTTTCTTTTCCTTGTCTTATTTTACTTATTAAATGGGCAAGGCCATTCGGCCACTTGAGCAAAAGGATGGGGGAAGCTTAATGTCACACGCCCCTCTCCATTGCTTCCCTTTACCCTCTACCTAAGGCATATGTGTATATATATATGTATATTTATATTGGATGCTAAAACTTTTCCTTACCTACATCAATTGCATGTGTCTTTATTGCCATGCATCCCCTGCGTTTCCATGCTCCTAGCCATGTAAACATATATATATGGATATTTATTTTTCTTTTCTCCTTGGTAATTATGCAAGGTGAAGGGAAGAAGAATCAAATTAAACACCTAAATTTGGCTAAAATGGAGAGGTAATCTAAATATGATATCTTACAAATTGAGAGCCTATTTAATTTAAATACTGAAATCATGCAAGTAATTGTATCCAATTAATTAAAGAACAATAATTTAGGCTAATTGAAATGAGGGGGTGTTACAAATGTGATTCGATGCATACTATAGTTATGTGAAATCCTAAGTATGTGACCTTTTATTTAATTTGGCCATTAAGTCACCAACTTAGAATTTGCAGCTATCACAATAATCGTGAAATGTCTAATCATCGTCTCATACCAGCAATCAGTCATTCAATTATGAACCTATTTACCACTAATACATATACTAAGAATATAATTCTCATTTCTCTTATGCATTTTTGCTCTTTCCTTCTCAATTTCATTATACTCTTGCTCTTTTTCATTTACATTCAAAGTACATGTTACCCTTCTTGTATTCTAGGTTTAAATCCCTTGCTTGAATTGGGTTTTTGGACCAAATACCTTTCAAACATCTCATTGAGTTCATAATTCACTCACAGAAGCTGAAATTCGACTATTACCCTATTACCAATCGACTGGTAGCATTCTGTCTAATTTTCAAAATTCAAACCTGAGAGCTATTAGTCGACTGCTACAAGGCTGGCAGTCAGCTGATAGCTTTCTGTTGGGCCCGACAGTTGATTGTTAAAGCATGGTAGTCGGTTGTTGGCCATCTAGGAAAAATTTTGGGAAATGAAGAACATGGTAGTCAACTTTTATGGCTAGCAGTCGACTGCTAGAGCTTTGTATGCATTTCTAGGTAGCTCAAGAATGCGACAATCGACTGCTATAAACCACTAGTCGGCTGTTACATTATGCTACAGACCCAGAATTTTTATTCAAAAACTTATTTGTAAAGCCATTTTGAAATTTATGAACTCAAGATAAACTTTCAAGCATCCTTTAACACCTAAAAGCAGTCCAAAACATCGTTTAATCTCACTCAAATCTATTATTAAACCTCATTTTTGTTCAATTAGAAAAACCCACTTTTTAGAGTCAATTTTTAGCATGCATAAGTATCTTTAACCAATTGAAAACACCCAATAGTAAGTAAACATATTAATAATGTAGTTTTAAAACCTTAAATTCTTGTTTGGATGCTAATTTATGTATTGGATGCCTTCCTAGACACTTCTCTGGATTCAACCCTTACTGAAAGTCGAGATTTAGCTTTCTCTCCCTCACTTTCTCTCTCTACCTGATTGCTCTTTCTTTCTCTAAAAGTGATTCTAAATTTTGGGTAATGGGGGACTTTGGCTTCTGGCCTTATAAAAGCGACCTAAAACTTACAATTTTGATCCTAATCTCTAATCATTCGGCCTCAAAATGGTAAGTTTCAAACTATATACATAATTACCATTTTGCCCCTAAACCATTGGTGGGAGAATTCCAAAATCAGTTGGCTATAATAATTCTTTTGGCCAAAATTGAAATTCTCATACTTGAATTTTTCCACCTTTTAGTTTAGTCCTTATCCCCTTTCTATTCAATTTTCTCATTCTTTTCTAGTCCAATTCTGGCACTGATGCAACTATATATAGTCTAATGCAACATATATAGGCAATTAATTAAAATTAACAAACATCTCTCATAGAAATAGGGTCAGACATTACATTGTTGATTTCCACCAGATGGATAGTGCTTTGCAATGTATCTCGACTTCCCACACTTGTAACATGTCACCAGTGTTCGATACCAACAGGGCTAATTTCCATGTTTGTTTCCACACCTAGGGCAGTTGGTAACCTCAGGACTTTTATTCCCACTGGATGATCCCTGTGGTGCCTTGAAATTTCCCCCTTTTACATTTAAATTTTTGGCAGGCTACTTCTAGCGAGTGATAAACCTTTGGTTCATCTGTTGCCTCTCTTTCAGGGTCTTACTTAGAATCTGGCATTTGTTCACCAACACCGTAAAATCTTGAATCTTTATCGGGGCTATTTGGATCCTCATTTTCAAGTCTAATACTGCCTCTAGTTGGCTAGATTTCTAGGCTTCATTTAGATGCAGTCTTAAATAAGTAGAATACCTGGCCAACTCCTTGAACCTAGCCAAGTATTCTTCAAACGGTCTAACCCTCTATTTCAGATGCAGGAACTCTTTCTCCTTAGTCTGTCTGACATTCTCAGGGAAATACTTCTCTAGGAAGGTCCTCTTGAAGGATTCCTAAGTCAATAGGATGCCTATACTCTCTATCAGTTGCTTTGCCCCACTCCACCAATTTTCAGCTTCATCTTTCAACATATATGTTGCATATGTAACCTTCTGCTCGTTTGTGTTATGCATCAGCTAGGATATCTTCTCCATCTCTTTTTGCCATCCTTCTACCATCTCTTTTTGCCATCCTTGTACCATCATTGGCTCATAGGTACCTCTAAATGCTGGCGGCCTCACTTTCTGAAACTCTAGCCAGCCTTAGTACATATGGTTATCATTTCGGTTGTTCACCTTATTCTGAGTTTGGTAATTCCCTTGGTATTGCCTCATAATATTGGCACTAGTGGCAGCCTATTCTCTTACTGCCTTAGCCATCATCCTGAAAGTATCTATCATGTCTCTCATTTCTTCATCCATTTCACTTCTATTTCTTGGCCTCCTCTTGGCTTCCTAGCAGTATTTTTGCTAGCATCTGCCATGTCTAATTGATATAGAAAGGAAAATAATTAGTCTTTAGTAATAGCAAATACAACCATAACAGCAAGTCTAATATCTCAAATGTTTTTATCATAATCCTATATATTCTAGAGTCTAAGAATTCAAATCAATAATCCTTAAAGCTTCAAACCAGTAGTCCATTGCTATAACTAGGCTCTGATACCACATCTATAACGACCCCTCTTATACTATATGCAATATCAGAGTAATATTGGAAGTGTGAAATTCTCCTAAAACTTTTTCCTTTGAAAACTTGTGCCCTTCGGGGCCATTACTGGCTGAGTATAACCCAAATAGACTTTTCCATTTAGGTCCCACTCAACCCTCCCTTATGCGCAGCTTACCTAATACATCAATTCAGACCAATATACACACATACTCTGGAATATAAAGATCTAAACCATTCATTCACTAACATTTGAGATACAGATTAATATATATAAACATAGATATTCCTCAATATTCAATTTCCAATTACCATCAAGAACCCTACCAAAATTTTGGCAGAGTTTTTCTTGAAAATAAGACATTTCCTTAATTGTACAACAGCCCAAAACATCATCTAAAAAACCCTATGTTTACAATTACATATCTATTCAATCATACATATATCTATACAATCATTTATACCAATTTGTAGCCTTCTATCCATTCAAAACATTGTCTAAAGACTCCAATTACGAGTCTTTTGATTGCCTTTTTAGTCACGTAGCCATCATGCAAGCAAAACACATCCCAGGCCTAACTAATTCCTAGAAAGAACTTCGTCCTAGTTATTTGAACAATTAACTTAATGAGATAAAAATATCCCAGTAGAGTAATTTACAATTTAATTTTACAAAATTAATTAAGAGTTTAGCTATACCCTTTTTGGGTGTAGAAAACCTCTCCCCAATATTTATATTAAAACATATGTGAATTGAAATCTCATATCAAAGCATGATTAAACATATGGGAAATCTAGCATTTTCATAAATTTCATAATAAATATAGTTTCATGAGAATCACAAGAGTATAGAAAAATCATCTTTATCAAAATCATCATACTGTAATACCTGTATACGCACCTCAAATCTCATTTTCATAACACTTCTCATGTTATTGCAAAACTCACATAAATTTGCATATTATCTCAAAATAAATATGCATTCATTCATAACAATCTAAATCCTCATTTCATTGCATGTTGTTTTATTCAATCTCATTTTTATTGGGTGTGATTTGTAAAACCAATCACCCATTGTTATTGTCCTCTTTTGTGAGTATAATTTGTAACACCAATCACCCACTCAAGGATTCGTGAGAATCTAAGTTCTAAGGCGTCCCCTGGCATGTGCACATCCCTAGTCTCATCCTCTTTTCCTGCCTGTATGGTAATGTATACAAATAGGTGACAAATACTTAAGGTTATAGAGTTTTACACTTAAACCAATTTGTTTTCCCCAGATAGAATATCCCTCATTCACTCCTTAAAGTATTTGATAGGGTTGTATTGGTTTAAAGAGTAAACACTAATATATACAAATTACTATAGATTGAAAATAGTGTTATTTTATAAAATTTATCTGTATATGGAATACTTGACGACTATCTAATACCAGCCCTCAAGTATCCACCCTAAAATTTGTCTGCGCTATAAGCATAAAACCTAATAGCCAAATCAAAACAAGTAGCAAAGGATTCATCTCATGTCTTTAAAAATATATACAGGTACATTTCCTATACTCATATAAAACATTCTATTTCAAAGATAGTTCAACAAGCATTTCCCATTTCACAACATAAAAATTTATTTCAAAACCATATAATTCACATCATCAATTCAAAATAGGGGAGTGTAGATTACTCTACCTTAATCGTGATTTCTTCTTCTTGAATCAAGATTCTTCCCTTTGTTCTTTTTGCTTGATTCCACAAGCTACCTCTATCAATTTTTGAAAGCAATGTTTCAATTTCCCACACTAATTCCTTTTAAACATAAATCTATTGGAATTAAATTCCTAATTCACCTCAAATTTAACATTTGGCTATAAAACACTCAAATTTCTTCTAGGACTCTTTTGGAAAGCTAAATAAATTTAACCCAACATAGAATCTCTGAATTACATGATTTTATTTTCTTGAACAGAATACTAAAAACATTTTCAATTTAGTCCTTAAAACTTTCTTAGTCTTGAAAGTAGCCCTAAAGGTCTCAAAAATTTTCCAAATTTATATGAGAGCCTCCATGTAACTAAATATCACATAAAATACCAAATTTATGGAATTTCAGTTCATTACCCAGACTTTCTAAACATTGCATTTTAGTCCTTATCTTCCAAATGATGATTTTACACTCCTTTTTTCTTATATTCTACTTCTATTCATTCATAAGAGTTTAATTGGAATTAAAATTTACAGAAAAGCATCCAATTCCTGAAATTTTAGTTTAGACCAAGAATTTCTAAAACTTTCAGTTTAGTCCCTATATTCCCATATGATATTTTTCCATTCTTTTCCTTCCATTTTCCACTTTTATACAATCATAAAAGTCTCATTGGAGCTAAGGATTACAGAAATGCATCAAAATTTGAAACTCTAATTCAAAAAAAATATTTTCCAAAAATTTTAGTTTAGTTTCTCTTACTTTTTCAACGATTTATGGCAGCTTACAACAACAAGATGCTCAGCAGAGGTTGCAGGCAGCTAGAGGACACGTTGGGCGGTTGAAATTTCACTTATTGGTGGCCAAAAGAGGCATTTCACAGCTAGATTGAAAAGATGAAATCACAGATGGAAAGGGAGGAAAACGCGACAGTATGGCGTGCTAGGCAGTCTGGCGAAGCTTCAAACAACGTCGATGGAGGTACTATAGTTCGGCAATAGCATAATGCAGTGCAAGTGACGACGCAACAGTGGTTTGGCCAGGAGTGGGAGACGCACGTGAGAGAGGGAGGAAGAAGGAGATGTCAGGGAGAGAAAGAGAAAACATGAGAAAGAAAGGGAAATTTAGGTTTTCAGGGTGTTTAGGGGCTTTTTAGTAAATCATCAATTTACTCCAAATAAATTTTAACTAGATTTTCTGATTGAAGCAAAAATATAGGATATCATGGAAGAGATTTGGGTATTTTTTGAATATCTTAAGCCTTCTAAAAATATCAGCCAAATTCCTCAAAGCGAATAAAAATTTCTTCATCAAATAAAATTTTATTCCAAAAAATTTTGAAATTTAAACTAAGAGCTTAGGAAAATTTTCTTAACCACTTCCCAACAATATTTCAAGGTTTCGATTAAAATTTATCCTAGTTATTTAATTTTTAAATGGGGTTATTACACCTTTAATTCACGCATATTCACCAAGTTCCATATTTCTTTGGTACCAAAAGAACTGGTACAATACAAGGACTCATGATCTCCCTCACATACCCTTTCGCCAACAATTCATTTACGTGCCTTCGCAACTCCTTTGTCTCTTCTGAGTTGCTTTGGTAACCTGGTCTATTAGGAATTTGTGCTTTAGGTACAAAGTTAATCTAATGTTCAATCCCTCTGAATGGTGGTAACCCATGGGGTACGTCTTCTGAAAAGACATCATCATAATCCTGAAATAAAGTTACAAACACAATAGGCAAGCTTGGATCAAGGTTAGTGTGAGTAAACAAAGTTTCCTTAAAATGAATCAAGATTAAAGTTCTTTTGCTTACATATGAACTCTTTAACTCCCTCTCTTTTGCATAAAAGCAAAGTTGCTTCTTAACTTTTTCACTCCTCTCATTTTCTTCTTTCTCACTTTTCACATTCTTTTCTTTCTTTTCACTCACTAACTTCTTCTCTCCTGCACATCTCACTTCCTTTTCCTCTCTTGTGCAACTGCTCACCATTGGGCCTTTTTTTTTTCACTCTTGGCTTATTTTCTCTCTTTTTCATTTGTGTTCTCATTGTGATTACCCTCATTGGTCAAAGACCATGTTTTAAGCTAGTCTTGATAAATCTCAAATGGTGTTATAGGAGAAAATGTGATCTTTCGACCATTCATCTCAAACATGTGCTTGTTTGTGAATCCATCATAAATTTCCCTTCTATCAATTTGCCAAGGCCTACCCAACAAAAGATGTCTATCTTGCATAGGCACCACGTCACACTTAACTTCATCAATGTACTTACCAATAAAAAATGTCACGATAACTGGTCTAGTCACCTTAACCTCACCACTATCTTTTAGCCACTGTAATCAATACAGAGTATGTAACACCCCCATTATCCTATGGTTCCTTTTAAGTTTTTAAAGGTATAATGTATATAATTATCATAATAATCGTGTGTTACTATCACTTCTACCCGAGTAAATTTTTAACTTTTTACCAAGTTGATTAATTAAGTGCCATTTAGGTTGATCTCTACTCTTAGGTTCTCTCAACATTGTAGCGAAATAAATATATATAGAATACACTTAGATTAACTATACATAAACATGCATTCTTAATTAAATATAATCAATTAACTATAGGGCATGGAGGCAACAATCCTGCCACTTATAATCCCATCAATTAGTTTATTCATTAATCCAACCTAATCTCTATACAGATAAGTTAACTAGGTTATACAAAATAGTCTTACACTAACCTTTCTCAAAATACCATGAAGGCTATCTTTAAATAGTTTGTATACTTGGAACAAACATTTCTTTATATTTTACCTATTTCTCCAACCCAAGGGGACCTAAACATCTGGTACATGCCAACACTATCATGAGAAATGAATCTTAGTAGTAATGTAACCTATTACGAAATCCATTGACCTGTACCACTGTACTTGCATGAAAAACTCTACATTCTTTCATAAAACATATCACGTACTATTGGGATGTAGTGCATGTAGCATTTAATCATGTTATATACTCATACATATGCATATTCATCAAAACACATCATCTTTAAAACATGGGAAGTTCATTCATCATCATTCTCATCATAAAACATTCCTTATAAAACATATGTGGGATAGTAAACATACCATCATTTCATGTCCATAACGTGTGAGTAGTATATAAAACACCCTAAGAGTAATTGGGAGAGTTGCCCAACAACAACTCCACGCACCACTGTCTATATGAATGAGTGCATGTATATGTAGTCATGCCTTAACTTTTTTACATTTTGAGGCATCCCTTGGTGGATCCAAGTACCTTAATGGTCCTTGCCCCTTTCCATCAGATCATCACTGAACAGTGAGATTCCTTCCCTTCATCCCAAACGGGGCTGGTATAAACTCATGGGATCATTGTCAACTCTACCAGGATCATTTCCTCTTCGCTTTTGGGTGGATCATAGTACTATGGAATCACCACCATTCCTTCAAGGTGGATCACACTCCCGGTTCGCTATTCTTTACATATACTCTAGGGTGAATCGACCCATGCTTATGGTTATGCTTAACTCTAAGTATGTGTTTATCATATGGCCTTTGGAAGATGACATTAACTTAAAGTTTGTAACCATCATGGTGTTTTTAAAATCATTTGAGTTTAAGTGCATGCTAAACAATCCCAATTTATGGCACAACCGTGGAATGCCCAACAGCCGTCCTATACCGACAATCGGTCACTTAATCATGAGCTTATCTACCCTAAGGCATACACTGAGAATATTTTCCTCTTTCCCTTTTTGTGTGTTCTGATCTCTCTTTATTTCACTATCTTAAGGGTCTCATCACCCAAAACTCTTAGTTTTCTTGCTTACCTATGTTGTGAGCTCTTAATTAAGTTAGTATGAAGAATTACTAAGCTCAATTGCCATTAAAAACTTCATTTCGCAAGCTAAAGGGTTGCCAATTGACTATTGGAAGGCTAGCAGCTGGCTGGTGGATTTTTTATTCCTCGAGTGCCAGACAGTAAGCTAGCAGTCAATGGCAGTCGGCTGGTCGCTTGTTGGAATGAGCCCTGGGCAAAAATAAGAGCATGACAGTCGACTGCTAGGATGGCTAGTCAACTATTTAGTGTAAACCTGGGCTTGATAGTCGACTGCTAAGAATTTGGTAGTCGGATGCTACGCCTCTATCTACACTTCTGGGTTTTCCAAGAGCACGACAGTCGATTTCCCCATACATAGTAGTCAGTTGTTATGCTCCGTTGCAGTTCAGAAAACAGAAATTTTGATAGTACCCAGTCTATAATGTATTCCATTTTCAATTTTAAGCACATGAGCTTAATTTCCATACAACAAACTTTACTTCTCATTAAACATTTCTCATCCATTAGCTCAAACATGGTACATTCAAGGAAAACTAGTCTATATCTCTAGATGAACAAAACCCAACTCTTCTAATCCATTACAAGCACATAGATGAGCATACATCCAGCAACACAACATCCTATAGAAATAGAAAAAGCATACAGAATGTAGGTTTAACCCCAAACTCAGTTCAAACATTTAGAAATTTATACTTTTCCAACAACAGTAAACTTTTCAGAAAAGAAAGGGGTTTAGGATGAATTGCTACCTTGATTCTTTGCAAATGTGTGTGTAGGATGTGTTAAGAAGATACCCTTTTTGCAGGACTAATTCTTAGCCTTGAATCTACCCTTTTGTCTTAAAAAATCTCCTTCCTTGCCTTAAATTATCCCTTTCTCTCTTTACTCGCCCCTTCTGCTTCTCTCTCTAGAAATGCTGAAGGTTGAAAGTGTGGGAGGATTTAGGGCTTCAACTAGGGTTTAAGAAGAGGTTTGGGTATTTGCTCTCTAGTCCCTCATCTATTTTGTACTCTTAGAATCACTCACTTTTCCCTTTTCAATTGAGTCCCTAGCCACCTCTTGCTAAACCTTCGTGTATTTCCTTTCAATTTAGTCCCTAGGCTAATGCAACTATATGCACTAATGCAACATACACAAGCATTAAACATTAAATTAACAATTATCAAGCATCTCTTTAATCATAATTTAATTAGAGTGGATGTTATAGAGCAAGGTGTTTTTCACATTGTAGCTTTAACTTTTCTACCAAGTGTGTACTGGAAACATTAGTGAAACTTACTCCATCTATGATCATTCTAAAAACCTTCCCACTTACTAAGCATTTTGTATGGAAAATGTTTTCCCTTTGTTTGAGGCTTTCTTCCTTAACATTTAAATTTAATGTACACCTTGTAACTAAAGATTCACCTTGTTTAGCATATTCAACATTCTCATCAACATCACAACAATCTTCTAAAGGTTATACTTGAGTGACTACTATCAGAATCACTATTATTCTCAGATTCTGAAATAATTTCATCTCCCTTAATAATCATGTTCTTACTATTTGAACAATTAAATGCATAATGGCCACGCCCTTGACATTTAAAAAACTTTATATCTCTATGTCTAGATGGTTTAGAAGATGGTTTAGTAGTACCTTTTTGTATTGGAGTACTCTTCCCCTTCCCTTTGTTGGCCTCTTTAACCTTATCTTTGGATCCCAAATTCAACGCTTTCTTTTTCTCATCAAATTTTCTCCATTTTAATCTCTAATTGTTGCTAGGATTTGAAGAAGACCTTGTTGAATTATTATTTTTTTGATGTCTTTCTACCTTCATAGCCAGGTTGACTAGATCCTCTATCTCAACATCATGTTGTAGCTCCACTACATCAGTAATTTCTCTATTCAGACCACTCAGACATCTTGAAATTATCACTTCTTGATCTTCCTCAATGTTGGCCTTAATCATAAGCATCTCTATCTCTTTAGGGTACTCCTAGTGGATTTTGACCTTTGATAAAGTCTGTGTAACTTCCGATGTAATTCTCTATAGTAATAAGAAGGTATAAATCGCTTCCTCATCACTCTCTTATTCTCATCCTAAGTGTCAATGGGATATTCTCCATTTTGCCTTCTAGACATCACTAACTCATCCCACCTTACTTTCTTTTCTTTAGAATAATTACGACAAGAAAATATTAGTTCAACCTTCCTCTCCCATTCTAAGTAAGTTTTAACGTCATTTCTTCCTTTGAATGATGGTAATGTTATCTTGATAGGATTGATATTACTATTCCTTCTCTTTTCATTTCTTCTTCTTGTTTCTCTAGAATTACTCTTAGATTGCTTGGCAATTTTTCCCTCATATATGTCATCTCTACCCTCATTCTTTCAAACTCATTCATGATTCCCTTGTAAAACAACTTTGAATCTGTAAGCACATCATTCCCTACTTTTGTTCATCAATTCTGCAATCTCTAAGAGCCATGTTATAATAGATGCAATAAAATTGTTAACCAAAAAAAACCTCACTATTTTTCTCTTCCTCAAATGTTTCACTCAAAAGATAGCTCTCCACTCATGTTTCACACAAATAATGGCTTTTTCCCTCTTTTAAAATCACAACACTCAAGCCTTTTACCACTTAAGCTGTAACACCCACCTCTAATGTTTTTTATATAATAATATTATTATTATTATTAATGATTATTTATGTAGATGTTATTGTTTATGTGGTGTTAAGAATGATTTACCATAAGGGTAGAACAAACATTTTCATTAAGGTAGAACTAACCTTAACATAAGGGTAAAATTATAAATTTTACCGAAGAGGGTAAACTAGTAATTTTCTATAAAGGAGAAAAACTAAATTTTTCACTTAAGTACTTCATGAAATTGTGTTTGAAGACTTTTACCCTTTTATTTTAAAGAAGAGAAGGAATAAGGGTAAAAATTATTATGTTGACATATAGGGACAAAATGGTAATTTTACCTAGGAAGAGATAAAATAGAAATTTTATAAAAGAGATTTTATGAAACTTTATTTGAGGTGTTTTTGCCTACCAAATTCGAAAAAAATGAAAAGTGAAGGTAAAATTACCATTTGGACATGAAGGTAAAATGACCATTTGGACATAAAGGATAAAATGGTAATTTTACTTAAGGACACATTGTTAATTTTCAAAAAGTGAAAGGGTAAAATGGTCATGTCCCATAAGAGTTCCATGAAATTACAATTTGAAGGAGAAAGGATGCCATTCTTGAAAAAGAGAAGTAATAAGGGTATAATGGTCATTTTACACCAAAGGCATTTTGGTAATTTCACCTAAACCCTAATTTAACCTTCTTCTTCATGAATGGGGAAGAAGAAGTCGAATAAGGGAGAAAGAGAGGGAGTGGCCGAGAGCTTCACAAGGCAAAGGAGAAGAGGAAAATCAAGGAAAACATTAGGAAAGTTCCATTTTTCTTGCATTTTTAAGGTAGCTAAACATTCCCAAACCCTTGATTTCATGTTTTATGGCTTTTTTAAAGTGTTTTAAAGATTCATGAAAGCTAGGATTTTCTCTCTCTACATTCTTATGGTGGATTTCTTTGAACAGGCTTTGCTTATGTTGAAACATGGTTGTGTTTGTGAATATTGACATGTTGAAATCTTGAAAGATTGAAGTCTTTCATGAAGGGCACTTATTTCATGAAAAGCCTTAACTTTTGAAATGGTTGAAATGGCACGGAAATGAAAGGGAAATTGGTGATTTTTCATAAGAATGTCTTAAAAATGAAAGCCATGTAAGCAAAAGATGGAAGCCCTTCAATTTTCCTAACTTTCTCTCTTGGCTGAGAGCACCTAGGGTTTCTATGGAAAGTGGTTGCTTGAAAAATGTCCAATAAATGTTGTAGGTGCTCGGTCATGAGAGAGGAAGAGAGATAAAGTTATGTTATGTTAATGAATTTGGCAAATTTACCATTTCCTAGTTATGTCATTCAATCTTGAAAGTGTGTCTAAAATGTGAAGATGAAGGAATATGTGCAAATGTATGTTTGGCATGAAAAATGAGCTATGAAAATGAAGGAAGGAAGGCTAAACATATAGATGCACATTTTGAACATAAGAAAGTGTCATCAGTAATGAAAGAGAAATGGGCCATTATGCTTAAAAGGTGGAAATGATGGAAGAAAGGGAAGAAATGGTATGAAAATCCCTAACTTCCACTCTTTCCTCACCTTGGCCGAAAGCATCATCTCATTTTTTTCTTGATGGCCAAATTTATATGTTAATGAGAAAGTAAAGAAAATGTGTTTTAAAGTGGCCAATATTTAGCAATATGGAGCTATATAGATGATTAAATGTGAATGATATTTGCATGTATTGTGCCATTGAGATGATTATGTTTTAATTCACATGAATATGAATGCATGGCTTGAAATCTACATGCAAATGAGAAATGAAAGGTACTGGAGGTCACCAATAAAGGGTGGAGAACGGCACTATAAAATCTCCCTTGAGGTGAATATGTAAAGGCTATGAATGTTATTCTAGGGGTGAGAGGACAACACTATTTACATCTCCCTTTAGAGATAAATAGAAAGGCAATGAATGTTACCTAAAAAGGTGAACAATGACACTATTATTGTCCCCCTAAAGTTCACCAAGAAAGGGTAGAGGATGACACTATGAGATCCCCTTTGAGGTGTATGAGATGATACTATATAATATCCTAGTGGTGGACTTAATGGCACTAATAAAAGTCACCCTAGTGGTAATGAATTGATAGCACTAAAGTACTACTACAGATATAAAAAGTATGAATGATGAGATGATGTATTCATTTGATAAATAAAGCATGATTATGTAATGCCATGTAGTATGTTCATGACATGAAATATTAATAATTTCATAATCACATATGCACATGCATATGTTTCATATAAAGCATGCCCATGGAATTGTATGGAAACTATTTTGAAAGAAATGTAATGTAGAAATGTTTTTCTATATCCGTAGAGTGGTACATGCTAGTTATTTTGAAATTATATGGCTTGTTCAGCTATTGGGAATTTATTTCTCATTATTGTACTGGTATGTATCAAATGCCTAGATATTGTGTGATGATGGAAATTAAAGTGGCCTTGGTAGAGGTTCCTTTCTTAGGGGCCTTTACAGTTCTGAAGGACATTTACATAATGTCAATATCTGAAATTCCTACAACAGAAACGCAGGCTTAGAGCGTAGATATCATTATGTAGTTGTAGCCCTTTTTGTTTGGTCCTAATTCTATATATGTTCTTTTTAGGGTAGAATTAGGACTACTAATTCTTTTTGGTTGTATATAAGAGAAAAGGGGCACATACTTGAAATAGTATATGTGAAGGTCCATCCATTAGTAGGATTCCTTTTGGAAGAAGGGTTTCAGTGGCAGGTCTGTTGCCTCTTTACCCTGTAATTGAATACTTCACATATCCTGACTATGTATCAAACAGTGAAAATATATATATCTATATATGTTATGTTTTGTAAATTTCGTTGTGATGTATGGAATTTTATTTTCGCTATGCTAAAGTAAGATATCCTGAGCAAAAGAACCCAAACCTAATCAAATGACAAATTATTGATGGATTTAATGCTCAGGCTAATTTATAAAATGAAAGGTAAAGTTAAATGTGACTTTCTTATCTGATTACTTTTTATAAATCTATAATGTAAAGATAATGGTGTTACACAAGCTGTTTGTCCTCAATTGCACTTTATAATCAATTTTCACACAATATAAAAGCACTTGAACAAATAGGAAAGCAATGAAATCACTAAATAAGGAAACCAAACTTTAATTCTATAAGAAAATAGATCGAGATGAGATAAAAAGAAGTTGAGCACACATAGTGAAGGTAAGTATGTCACTTAAATTAATATATCAATTAACAAGATTCAATTTGTTAATTCTAGTGTAATAGAGGCAATAACGCAACATGCAAAAATCAGAAACTTATAATAGAAAAAAAATAAAACTAATGCAAAAAAAATTGCAAAATTGGAAACTTCTCAAAGAGAAACCCCAATTTGATGCTAGAAAACTAATCAAATCAAGCAAACAAGAAAAATACTTCCCTTTCCACTTCAATTGATAGTTCTAGCAATTTGCATTAAATTCTTTTCAAGAAAACTGAATACTTCAAGAATTTTTTATTCCTTTTTTACCTTTTACTATATTTTTCTAAATATCAAAAATAGACTAGAAATCTCAAGAACTAAAGAAAAAAAAATCCAGAAACACAAAATGAAAACGAAATGAAACAATCTTAGCCTAAGATAGCCAAAAAAATGTTCTTTATAAAGAGGTAGAACTTGGTGTAGAGAACTCGGATTTTGATGATTACATGTCTAGGTGAAAGATGAGATTTTGAACCATAAAAATGATGTATTTTACATCAAAAGACTCAAAGATAAATTGGTCAAAAAGTTGAGAAATTGTGACATTCAAAATTTCTAAAACACAAATGGATTCAAACAACACAAATTTAGATAAATTTTTTTTCTTGTTTTTAATAATAAGAATGCTAGAATAGAAAAAAAGACTAGATAAATAATAATTTATCCCAATCCACATCTTTGATACCAACTGATGTGGATCCCCAAGGTTAAAGAACCCAAAACCCTAAGAATGTAACACCCGGCCCTAATACTTTGCATTTTATAATGGCATTGTTATTCTTATTATTATTAATATTATTTATGTGATGCTAAGGATGGTTCATCAAAGAGATAGAATGGACATTTTCATTAAGATAGAATCCCTTATGCCATAAAGGGGTCAAAATTGGAAATTTATTAAGGAAGGTTAAAATAGTAATTTTACCATAAAGATGAAATAAATTTTTATTCTCCCATTTCATGAAATTATATTTAAGGACTTTCATTATTTTCATGTAAGAGAGAAGAAGAATTTAGTTTGGGAAGTGATTATGTCCACTTTGATGGCAAAATGGTAATTTTCCCTGAAAAGGGCAAAACCATAATTTTACCACAAGGGCATATTAGTAATTTTTCATAAGGTAGAAAAATTTAATTTTTACCTAAATACTTCATGGAAATAGGATTGGGAAGTATTTACCCTTTTACTTTCAAAAGGAGAAAGAATAAGGGTAAAAAATAATAATAACATTAGCATAAAGGGCAAAAAAGTAATTTTGCCCTGGGGGCAAAATGGTAATTTTCCAAAAGAAGGGTAAATTAGTAATTTCACAAAAATAAGTTTTATGAAACTTTATTTAAGTGATTTTTGCCCATTAAATTCAAAAGGGTGAAAAATGGGATTAAAATGGCCATTTGGACATAAAGGGTACAATGGTAATTTCCTTAGGGACATATTGGTAATTTTTCAAAAAGATGAGGGGCAATTCTAGAATTTTGAAATTCATAAGGGCAGAAAATGTCCTAGCCTATGAAAGTTCCACAAAATTACAATCCTAAGGAGAGTGAATATCATTCTTGAAAAAGAGAAGTAGTAAAGGTAAAATGGTCATTTTACACCAAGGGCATTTTAGTAATTTTACCTAAACCCTAATTTAAGTCTTCTTCTACCTTGAGAAGGGAAAGAAGTCGTGCAAGAGGGGAGAAGAAAAGGGCTGGCCAAAATACTCACAAGGGAAGGAGAATTGCAAAAACAAGGCAAAACACTTAGGAAATTCAACATTTCTTGCATTTTCAAAATAGCTAAACATGCCTAAACCATTCTTTTCTTGTTTTATGGTGTGATTAAAGTGTTCTTAAACTTGTAAGAAGGATGGGTTTTTTCTCTCTACATTCTTATAGAAGATTTGCTTGAATGGGGTTTGTGTATGATGAAATCATGTTGTGTTTATGGCTATGGACATGTTGAAATGCTTGATAACATAAGAGGTAGAAATTTCTCAAGGTTGGAACCTAACTCTTGAAAAACCCTAATGTTTTCCATGGCTGAAATGTTGTGTATTAGAGTGAGAAAATGGGATTTTGCATGGGATCTATTTGGTTATGATTGTCTTCCAAGAAAATTGGTCAAAACACTTCATTTTCATGCCTTTCTCCCTTTGGCCGAATTTTTGCCTTTTTGAGGATGCTAAAATTGGTTTGGAATGTGTCTAGAAATTGTGCAAGAACTTGATATAAATTGGTAAGAGAGAGAAAATTTGGTTAGGCTAATGTCTTGACACTTTTCCCATTTTCTAACTTCACCATTAACCATGAAAGTATGACTTACCCATCTTGGCCGAATGGATCCATGTAAATGGTGCTGAAATTTCATTTGAAAATGGCTAGAAAACCTTGTAAGATTAGTCATAAGAAAGGAGGAGAGAGAAAGTTATGGTATTTTTATGTTTTAGCCAATGTACCATTTCAAAGTTTTACCATTTCACCTTAAAAGTGTTCTTAAAAATGTGAAGTTGTAAGGCTATGTGCATTGTCATATTTGACATGAAAAATGAGCTAGAGAAGTATGAAAAAGGATGGCCTAAAGTGCACTTACCTAATTTTGAGGTGTGAGAAAGTGTTAGGCATAATTATGGAAATTGTTACCATAATGTTCAAATGATAGAAATAATGCTAGAAATGAACCAAATGGGTTAGGAATGCCAATTTCTCATGATTTTCTTCCCTTGGCCGAATGCTATATGAAATTTTCCTTAAATGACTCAATTTATGTATTAATAGGATGTAGCCTAAAGTGCATTCCAAAATGGCTTATGCTAAGTGAAATGAGGAGAAATGATGAAATGATTAATTATGAATGATAAATAGCATGCATTTTTGCCATTGATAGAAATATCTTCAAAATCATGTGAATATGATTGAATGAGATAGAAATGCTTATTGCATTTGAGAAAGGAAAGACTAAAACCCTGGGGAGGAATGATCTGGTGAATACCTCTGAAGATTAAAATCCTGAGGAGGAATGATCTGGTGTATACCTTCCAAGAATAACACCTTGTGGGGAATGATCTAGTGTATACCTCCAGAAAATACAACCCTGTGGAGGAATGATCTGGTGTATACCTCCAAATAATAAAGTATTGGGAGGATATTATGATTAATTATAATGCATGAATGTTATATAAGTGTTAAAAATTATTAATGTATATGAACATTGAAATTTTTACCATATATTCCATTAATGATCTCATATGTTGCATATCTTGTGTTCGTAAATGCATGCACGCATGTTTCACATATGATATACCCATAGAACTATCTGAAAATAATTTTGGGACTAAATAGAATGTAGAAATGTTTCTTGTATTTGTACAATGGTACATATAAGTTATTTTAAAGAAATGTTTTGTTTAGCTACTGAAAATATATTTCTCATTATTGTACTAATATTTATTAGATACCTATATATTGTCTGATTATAGGGATCAAAGTAGCAACAGTGGAAGTCCCCTTCTTAGGGACTTTCACTATATTGAAAGAAATATATATTATGTGTAACACCCCTTATCTTATTTTAACAACATCATATTGCTTCTTCAAATAAGTGGTTACATTAATTCTAGTCTTTAATTTTATTTAAATCTCCTGAGCATCCAATCCATTATAGATTTATTTTTCAATTAGGTTTGGGTTCTCATGCTCAGGTAAAATGCTTTGGCACAACGGAATATAAAATACTAAACATTACAACAGAATATATAAAAACTTTTCTGATATATATATATACATTATGATAACTGTTTAGTACATCATTTGTATACATACATTGGGATAGATGAAGTACCCATCCATAAGGAGTAAGGAGACAACAAGCCTGCCACTCATACTCCTTTTACAAAATATCATGGGTGAATAAGTCCTTCACATATCCCTATACATATGCCTTTTTTCTTTCTATATACAACAAAAAAATGTCAACCTTAATTCCAACCCAAAAAGAACATGTAGAATTAGGACTCTAAAAGGTCATTCTATAGCTATATATTTATGTACTTATCTATTCCATAGGAAACTCAAAAACAATGATAACATAAACATTCTTGATAATAGTGAAAGTTCCCAAAAAGGGAATTTCCACTGTGTCTAAATCTACCTCGATTATCATGCTATATCTAGTCATCTGATACATATTAGTTCAGTAATGAGAAATACATTCCCCGTAGATAAACAACCAATTTATTTGAAGACAACTGACATGTACCACTGTAATCATATAGAAAACACTCTACATGCGATTTAATTTCAAAACTCTTTTCATATAGATACTTGGATGCGATTTATCATGAAAACATATGTGGATACAGCTATAGAAATGAAATACAAAGTTAATTAAGTCATTCATAGAATGGACTACAAGCATTCAATGCTTACATGTCATAATCATAATCACATAAATCACGTAGTTAATTAAGTCATTCATAGAATGGACTACAAGCATTCAATGCTTACATGTCATAATCAAAATCACATAAATCACGGTCACGCCATACATAACATAACATTTCATAAATACTCAATTCTGGGAAGGTATACATAAGATCATTCCCTCCCACTTAACTGTGCTCTTTGGAGGTATACACCAGATCATTTTTCCTACATTTCAATTCTTTGGGGGTTTACACTAGATCATTCCCCTCAAGGTAACTTCCTTAGAAGGTATACATTAGATCATTCCTTCACAAGCTTTTAGTCTCAGGAGGTATTCACCAGATCATTCCTCCTCATTTAATTCCTTGGGATTTTACACCAGATCATTCACCACAAAGACGCTTTTCTTAGGAGGTATACACTATATCATTCCTCCTCATTTCATTTCTTGGGAGTATACACCAGATCATTCCCCACAAGGAAGCTCTAACCTTTCCTTTCACAATTACATTAAGCATTTCTATGCTATTCAATCATATTCTCATGATTTTGGACATTTTTCTATCAATGGCAAAATGTATACTATTTACCATTCATTCTTGATCATTACATCATTTTCCCTCTTTTCCCATAACATAGGACAATTTAGATGACACTTTAGGCTACTCTCAATTGACATACAAGTTTAGCCATTCTAGGGAAAATCCTATATTGCATTCAGCCAAGGCAAGGAAATCATGAGAACATGGCATTTCTAACTCATTTGATCCTTTCTAGCATCATTCTCACCATTTAAACATTTTGGCAACAATTCAATAATTATGCCTAACACTTTCTCACACCTCAAAATTGTGTAAGTGCACTTTAAGCCATCATTTTTCATATTTTTCTAACTCATTATTCATACCAATGATGGAAATACATTTAATCCCACAACTTTACATTTTTGTGCACACTTTTAAGGTGAAATGGTAAGGCTTCAAATTGGACAATTTACTAAAGCATAAAATTTACCATAACTTTCTCTCTCCTCCTTCCTTATGATGACCTTTACAAGGCTTTCTAACCATTTACAAGTAAAAATTTCAGCACCAATCACATGAACTCATTCGGCCAAAATAGGTATATCACATTCCCATAGTTTATGGTGAAACTAGAAAATAAGAAGATGTCTAAAAATTAATCTAATTAGACTTTCTCTCTCTTATCATTTTCTTACTCTTTATAGCACACTTTCTAGCCTACAATTTTGCCAAAATTCAGCACCATTATTGCCCTAGCAATTCGGCCAAGGTGAGAAAACAAGCAAAATGGAGTTTTTTCATCACTTTACTTACAATACAACAACATTCATGCAAAAACCATGCAAAAATACCATTTTCTCACTCTTACAAACACAAAGTCAGCCTTAACACAAGTTACGGTTTGGCAAAATCAAAGTTCCATCCATGAAAATTTATCATTTCATGAGTTTCCATGCTTTCCTACATGTCTATAGTCATAACCACAAGTTTTTTCCAACATAGTTCACATAGAAGCATGCAAATCCACCATAAACATGTAGAGAGAGAAAGAGCCATCATTCTTACAAATTTGGAAACACCATAAACATACCATAAAACATGAAAATAATGGCATAGGATTGTTTATCTACCTTGAAAAGCTAATATATGTGTGATTTCCTAGTTGTTTTGATGAAAGAAGTTCTCCAAGGTAGATATGCAATTCAGCCTCTTCCTCTTCCTCTCCACCTTTCACGACACTTCTAGTATGTGGGAGAAGAAGAAGGCTAAATTTATGGTTTGAATTATTTACAAAAATGCCATTCTTGCTAAATTGTCCATTTCATCCTTTTTCTTTTCTTTTTTAACAATGGCATTGTCTCTCCTTGCAATTGTAATTTTATGCAACTTCCATGGGCTAGGACTGTTCTGCCCTTCAAGAATTTTGAAATTGCATAGTGGTCCGTCAAATTTTCAAAAATTGCATTTTAGTCCCTAAGAAAAGTGCCTTTTTTCCATTAAGTCCAAATTGGCCATTTTTGCTCCATTTTTCACTCTTTTCGGTTTCAAGGAGTAAAAATCACTTAAATAAAATTTCATAAGGCTCATTTTCATGAATTTACTAATTTACTCTTATTTTAGCAAAATTACAATTTTGCCTCTAAGGAAAAATTACCTTTTTGCCCTTTATGTTAAAACTATCATTTCACTCTCTTTCTTTCTTCTTTTGATCAAGAATGAGTAAGGATTTCTAATTCCCACCTTCATAGAATATTTAGCGTAAAAACTAAATTGTTCTCACATCATATAAAATTGCTATCATAACCATAGTGTGAAATTATAATTTTATCCTTTTTAGGAAAAATTATCTTTCAACATCAATGTAAGTAATTTCTTGCATAACTAGATTCTTCTTCTCTCTTAAAGGAAAATAATAAGAGCCCTTTGACATAACTTCATGAAATAAAAGAATTAAACTAATTATTCATTTCATGATAAAATTACCATTTTACCCTTCCTTACCAAATTTCCAATTTCATTCTTTTATCACAAAAGTGATAATATAATGATAAAAATGTTCATTCTAACTCCTTAATCAATCATCCTTAACCCTCTAAAATTAACACTAACCATAATAATAATAACAACATTATCATAAAATGCAAGTATTAGGAGCAGATGTTACATAAGTCCTAGAAGCTCAATTTCTCACCTTGCATTCTAAAATTTAGAGAGAGGAAGGGAACGGAGTAGAGAGAGAAAGTGAAGGAGAAACTATCAAATCTCTATTTTCATAAAGAATTGAATCCAAGAAAGTGTTTAGGTAGGCATCTAACACAATAATCAATTCACTAGTAAGGAAACAAGGTAGTAAAATAACCTATTCCCTTTAATTTTGAATTTACTGTTCAAATTATGAAAAATGAGATTTTGATGTTGTTTAAAGTAAGAGAGGGATTAAAAACCCATTCTTGATGTTTTTGAATGCTATTAGGTGTTTTAAACTGTATGAATATACTTATGCAAGTTAAAATCAGATTATAAGAAATGGGTTTTTACCTATTGAATGAGAATGAGGTTTAATCCAAGATTTGAGTAAGATTAAGTGGTAGTTTGGGCTATTTTTATGTGATAAATGATGCTTGTATACTGGTATTGAGTTGATGAGGGTAAAAAATGATTTACAAAAAATTTCTTGGGTAAAAATCTAGATCAACAGCAAGTTTGAAAAATAGAGTATAACATAGAAGTTGACTTATAGACCCTATCAATCAATTGTCGTGTTTTTAGGTTACCTACAAATGCATACAGAGTGCTAGCAGTTGACAGATAACCTATGGAAGTTGACTAGCGTGCTTATATTTTTTGGAAATCTACCAAGAATGAAGCAACCAATTGTTGAGTCGGGGCAGTCAACTAGTAGCCCTCGGGTTTGGAAATTTTTGAGGCAGTGAGCTGCAAGTTGATTGCCAAAAGGGTGGAAGTTGACTAGCAGGCCCTTGTTTGAAAAAATGAACTCAATGACCTAGTTTGAAGCATATTTAGCCCAAAACTTCACTCAAACAAAAGATTTAAGCCTAGAATGTATAATGGGTAACAAGAGGGTTAAGAATGAAAGAGAGCAAGAATGACATGAAATTAAAAAGGAATAGGCATGAAAATTTCAAGAGAAATGAGAAAGTATTCCTAATGTATAGATAGTGGTAGATAGGCACATATTGAATAACCAATTATTGGTATGGGAAGATAATTGGAGCATTCCATGGTTAAATTAAATGGCTTTGAAAACACCATGATGGCTATTAATTTTAAGTTAGTGAATTCCCCTATGACCAATTAAAGGATTCATGTACTTAAAGTTATACATATCCATGGTATGAGCCGAATCACCTCAGTCTATAGGCTTGTGAATAGTATTTTAGGGAAATGATCTATTGAGATCATAATCCTGGGTATATGGGGAAGGATCTGCTAGAGAGGTGGGTAGGGACCCTGTGGTTCTTAGAGGTGAGGCATGATTTATCAGAGAGGTGGACAGTGACCCTTGTGGCAGTGTTGTGGATGGATGTACTTGGATCCACTGGAGGACACTCTAACATGTACATGAATTATAGTTAAGGACTACCGAAGTATAAATGAATGGTAGTTTAGAAGTATAGGTAGTCACAGACTACGAGAAACTCACTGTGAGTGAGGCTTTATTAAGAGGAGTTATTTGCTTATAAACTCTCTTGATTTCTCTTGGTATGATCTTATGATTATCATGATTTGGCTTTGGCTATGAGAATATGCTTTGAATTTCTTGTTTATGCTCTTGTTTCTATATGATGCCCTGTTACCATTATAATGTGATGTATAGCTTGTGTAAGGGATATGAAATGATTGTATAAGTATATTAGTATAAGACATGAGATGATATAACTGTATAGTTCATGCATTGTTCCCATTAGGCATAATTTCTTATCTAATGATAAAAAGAATGTAGTGTTTTTCGTAAGAATATGGTGGTACAAATCAGTAATATTTAAAACAAGTTGTTATTGCTACTGAGATTCATTCTCATATAAAATGCTGGTGTGTATCAGATGCCTAGGTACCAGGTCTTGCTAGAAATGGAAGTAGAGATGGTGGAAATACCCTTCTTAGGATATTTCCCAGTGGTAAAGGAACTGTGGATTATTTTTGTACTAGAAGTTCCCCCTGCACCCTGATTTTGTGAAGTTTTAGGGTTGTATAGTGAGATTTTGAAAAGCCCGATTCCCTAAATCCTTATTATCATTTTGGAGGGATCAATAGAATGATTTTTTTATGTGTAAAGTAAGGGCATATATGTATTAATATATGTGAGATAGGTATCCACTAGTGGTCTTTTGTTAAGTGGGTATAAGTGACAGGCTTGTTATTTCCTTACCCTAGTTGACACTCTCACATATCTATAGGTATATGTTTGTTACACAAAAATTATAATGAATGTAAATGGATCATGTATGTGAATGAAAATATATATATAATCTGTATGTTTTATTTTAATCATTTTTGCTGCGATATTATGTGAGAATCCTGAGTGTAGAATTCCCAAACTACTAGCACTTAATTATTAAACTTGGTGAAAGTTAAAAATTAACTCCTGTAAAGGTAGTAGTATGAAAGGGAATTTATAGTATGAAAATTTCACCTTTCCCTTGATTCTTCCCTTGGGTTGAGACCATGGCTTAGTGTAATATCCGATACCTTAAAATTTATTGGTGAGGATAAATTGGTGTAATGTGAATGGAATAAAAAGGCTAAATCCTAAAGCAAAGTTTGCAAAAGGGTAATTTTAGAATTTTATCCATGTAAGGACTAAAATGAATAACTATTATAAGGACAATGTGAATGGGAAATGGTTACTAAGGACAACTCATGAGATTTATGAACTCGAAGGACTTAAGTGTAATTTTTCCTATTTGTTATGGGGTCTCTGAAGCTTTAGCTATTACACTCTTTTACTTCCTCTAATATGCCTCTTCCCTCTATACCAAAAGAGAGAACAAAGGCTTTAGGAGAGAAGGGAAAGGAGAAGGAAACCGAGCAGAAGGAAAAGGAGAAGGAAATCAAATTGGAAGCATCAAGTAGCTGGATTCCAGGTGAGAGATCCTTGGTTACAACTTAATAATCATCCTAGCCATCATTTAGGAGTAGATTACTTCACTTAAAATCCATTCTATTTGTAAAAATTCTTAAGATTAGTAAAAATGGGGAAATCTCCTTTTCTTATGAAATTTCTAGTTTTCTGGATTGAAATGATGATTTTGAGATTGTTTGGAGATAGGAAAAGGTTCATGAACCATAATGTTTGAGTTTTTAGTTTCCATTCAGTATTTTCTAAGCTTGAATCAAATTTTTCAAGTTAGGTTTTACTGTTCACCCAAGTTGCATATGTAAATTGGCTTGTATGATTGATATTTGAGCATGAAACTAGTTAGGATTTGAGAGAAAATGGTTAGAAACTAAGCTCATGCCTTTTGAATTTGTAATGTGGTGGAACTTGGGCTGGATGATTTTGGAAACTTGAATTTTTAAGCTGTCATAGAACATAATGTATCATCCGCTCCTCTTATTTATTAAAAGACATTTGTTAATTTTAAATAAGTTAAATGCTTATTTTTGTTGCATTAGATTGCATGAAGTTGCATTTGAAGGAGGGACTAAATTGAAAAGAAAAGAACAGGGACCTAAGTGAAAAGAAAAGGTTTAGTGGAGGAAGCTATGTAAGCTTTCCATATTTCAAGGGTAGCTAACTGTAATTTTAGCCAAAAGATTTACTGTAGCTACCAGAATTTTGAATTTTCCTACCAATGGTTCAGGGGCAAAATGGTAATTTGGTAGGTGACAGGGGAATTATCATTTTGAGTTGAATGATCAAGAATTATGATAAAAATTGGCAATTCCCAAACTACTTATAAATAGGGCAAATCCCAAAAGCTTCATTTCCCACCTTGCATTCTAGAATTTAGAGAGAGAAAGTAAAGGAGAAAAGATCACATCTTCACTTTCAACAAGAACTAAATTCAGAAAAGTGTTTAGAAAGGCATCTAACACACTAGTCAGTTTACCAGCAAGGAAATAAGGTAGCAAAACAACATATGCCCTCCAATTTTGAATTGACTATTCATATTCTGAAAAATGATATTTTGATGTTGTTTAAAGTAAAAGAGGGATTAAAACTACATTCTTGATGTTTTTGAATGCTATTGGGCTTTTTAAACTATATGAATATACTTATGCAAGCTAAAATTAGATTATAAGAAATGGGTTACCTATTGAATGAGAATGAGGTTTAATCCAAGATTTAAGTGAGATTAAGTGGTAGTTTGGGCTATTTTTATGTGATAAATGATGCTTTTATACTGGTTTTGAGTTGACCAGGGTAAAAACTGATTTAAAAACAATTTTTTGGGTAAAATTCTGGGTCAACAGCATGTTTGAAAAATAGAGTATAGCGTAGCAATCGACTTATAGGCCCTATCAGTCGAATGTCGTGTTCTTCAGTTACCCAGAAAATGCATACAAAGTGCTAACAGTCGACTGCCAACCTGTGGAAGTTGACTATTGTGCTTATGTTTTCCAAAAATTTGCTAAGAACATAGCAGTCGACTGTCAGGTTTGTAACAGTTGACTAGTAGTCCTCGGGGTTTAGAAATTTCTGAGGTAGTGAGTTGCAAGTAGGCTGACAGCAGGGTGAAAGTTGACTGGCAGGCCTCTGTTTTGGAAAAATGAACTCAATGACCTAGTTTAAAGCATATTTAGCCCAAAACTTCACTCAAACAAGGGATTTAAACCTAGAATATATAATGGGTAACAAAAGGGATGAGAATGAAAGAGAAAGAGCAAGAATGATATGAAATTGAAAAGGAATGAACATGAGAATTTTAAGATAAATGAGAAAGTATTCTTAGTGTATGGATAGTAGAAGATAAGTACATATTGAATAACCAATTGTTAGTATGAGATGAAAATTGTGGCATTCCATGGTTAAATTCAATGGCTTTGAAAATACCATGATGCTTATTAATTTTAAGTTAGTGACTTCCCTTATGTCCAATCAAAGGATTCATGTACTTAAAGTTATACATAACCATGGTATGCGCCAAATCACCTTTGTCTATTGACTTGTGCATAGTATTTTTAGGGAAATGATTTGTTAATACTAGATAAACGGGGAAGGATCTATCAGAGAGGTGGGTAGGCACCCTATGGTTCTTGGAAGTGGGGAATGATTTGTCAAAATGGTAGACAGAGACCCTCGTAGGGGTGTTGTGGATAGATGTACTTGGATCCACTAGAGGATGCTCTAGCATATACATGAATTGTAGTAAAGGACTGTCGGATAATATACAAGTGACAGTTGAGAACTATGGGTAGTCATGGACTATGAGAAACTCACCTATGAGTGAGGGATATATATGAGGAGTTATTCACTTGGCGACTCTCGTGATTTCTCTTGGTATGATCTTGAGATGATCATGATTTGGCATTGGCCATGAAAATATTCTCTAATTTCCTTATTTATGCTCTTGTTTCTATGTGATGTCCTGTTACCATTATGATGTGATATATATATCTTATATGATGGATATGTGGGATGATATATCCTGTTTGATGGATATGAAATATAATCTAATAATGTGCATATATCTTGTTGAATGGATATGTGATGATTCTAAATTACATGCTTAGTATAAGTATAAGACATGAGATGATATAACTGTATAATTCATACATTGTATCCCAATAGGCACAATGTTTTATTTGATGATAAGAAGAATGTAGTGTTTTTCCTAAGAGTACGGTGGTACAGATCAGCAATTTTAAAAACAGGTTGTTATTGCTACTGAGAAATCATTCTCATTATGTGTTGGTTTGTATCAGATGCCTAGGTTCCAGATACTACTAGAAGTGGAAGTGAATTAGGTAGATATACCCATTATGGGTTATTTTATGGTGATCAAAGAAATTTAGGTTGTTTCTATTGTGGATATTCCCCTTACGCCCCTACCTACTAGAGGTGTAAACATGCAAGACTAGTTTGGTAGTAGTTACTTTGACTTGCAAATATGTGATGCCTAGTACCCTGAATCTTTATTAAGATTTTAGAAGTATTAAGAGGATGATTTTTTGATGTATAAAGTAAGGGCATATATGTATTAAGATATGTAAGATAAGTATCTACTAGCAATTTTATTAAAAAGGATATGAGTGACAGGCTTGTCGTCTCCTTACCCTAGTTGAAAATCTCACATATCTATAGGTATATGTCTGTTACCTAGAAACTATAACTAATGTAAATGAATTATGTATGTGAATGAAAATATATGTGTATATATATTGTCTATATGTTTTGTTTTAATTATTTTCGTTGCAACTTTATGTGAGAAACTCGAGTGTAGAATTCCCAAACTAGTATCACTTAATTAATTAACTTAATTATTTAACTGTATTATATTATATTATTTAATTAACTAAAAGGAACTATAAGATTGGGGGTGTTACACATAAGAGCTGACTGCTAGCATGCACCAACTGACTATCATGTTCTTGACAAACCCAAAAATTTATATAAGAATGCAGCAGTTGACTAGTAGTGTCAGTAGTTAACTTTCGGGTCCAACTTTTTCCTAGTAGTCGAATGGTAGCCTTTTAACAATCGACAAGCAGGCTACTTTCTTGTAAAATCCAAAACTCCAGAGAGCCACCAGCCGACTGCTAGCTTCACAACAGTAGATTGGCAGCCCTCCAGAGAGTAACCAGCTGACTATTAGCTCCATAGCAACTGACTGGTAGCCTTTTAACATGGAAAACAATCTTTCAAACAAGAAATGAGCTTAGAAACCCCTAGTCTTGGCTAGAATGAGGCTCAAAATGTCATCATACTTGAGAATCTCATAGGTTGGGTGATAAGTAACATGAGTGTAGGAAGGGAAAGAGAAGAGTTATCAAGTTACCAGATCTCATAGTAGGAATTTGGAGGAATTCCGTAGTAAAACTCTAAGCCTAAATTGCATAGGAAGCATATTGCAATAAATGCATATTTGAAAAGGACTAGTGTGAAATCTAAATTGTTTCTCAAGAAGTGAATTTTGAGGTCAATTCAAAGAGGAAAGAGGGAAGTCTTGATTGAGAAAGAAACAAATAGTTAGATAGAGTAATCTACACTCTCTTAATTTAAAATGATGATGTAAATTACTTGTTTTGAAATGAAAATTATTTTGAGATGGGAATTTTTTGATGAAATGAATTATGAACTAGGATATGATTTTCATATGAGTATAGAGAGATTGCTTGTGTATGATGAAAAGCAAGAAATGAACTTTTTGTTGCTTGTTTTAAATTTGGCTATTAGGTTCTATACTTATAAGATAGAAAAGATTTGAGGTGGGCATTTATTGGCTAGTATGGGATGGTCATTAAGTGTTCTTTATGCAAACTACTTTGTAAAATATAATTTGTTTTCATCTTAAATGGTTTATATTTGTTAAGGGTTACTCTTTAGACCAATACAACCCTATGAAAGACTTTAAGGAGTAAAGAGAGGATAGTCTACACTGAGAAATGTTTTGGTTTAAGTGTAAAACCCTATAACTCTAAGTAGTTGTCACCTATTTGTATATATTGCTATATAGTCAGGAAAAGGATGAGACTAGCGATGTGCATATGTCAGGGGACACCCTAAAAGTTAGATTCTCATGTCACATGGATAAAAGAAAGTGTGACATTATCACATGGATAAAAGGAAGTATGATAATCACTGGGAGGATGGGCCTCGTGATAACAACAATCTCAGTCACATGGATAAAAGGAAGTGTGACCATCACATGGATAAAAGGAAGTGTGATAATTGCTTGAGATTGGGAAACGACATGTAATGAGAGTATGATTTTTAAGATGTTGTGATGATATGCATATTGATTTATGGAAATATGCTGATTTATGATATTTTTGCATTAACATGAGTATTGTTATGCAAATGATGTTTGAAATGTAATTAGAGGCACTATGAAAATGAGATTTTGACCAAAAAAATGGTCCTATACTCTTATGACTTGATATGAATTTTTATGAACTATAGTTTTGATGAAATGTGCTAAATTCCTATGTGTTTGATGAAAATGGAATATGGAATTGCAATTCACTTGTATGTTGATATGATATAAGGCAGAGGTTTTTTGTACCAAAAAGGGTACAATTAAACTTTTAACTATTTTTTTTGAAATTGTAAATTTGTAAATTATTCTATTGGAATAACCAAATCTCATTAAGTTTTTTATTCAAATGATTAGAGCCAGGATATGCCTAGAAATTAGTTGGGCTAAAGATGTATATTAGAGCTACAAGGCAACCGAGAAGAGTTGTGAATTCTGAAATTGTAAACTGGGGATTTAGAATGGCATGTGGACCATAGAATGAATATATAATGAATGCTTATATGGTTATTTTGATGAATGCCATAGGATGTGGATTATGTAATGGAGATAAATACTTTGAGATGTGAGACATTTATGGGAAGTTACTTTCAGTAGTATTATTTTAAATTATATCTCAATTTTTCCTGGATGGATGTGTTAGAGTTATATATTCCAGAGTATATACTTGTATGGATCATGATATTAGTTATGCTACGCAATAAAGGTAGTTGAGTGGAATTCGAATGGACTAATGGAAGAGTTTATTTGGGTTACACTGAACTAGTAATGACCTACTGAGTACGCAAAAGGGAAAGGAAAAATTTTGAGAGAATTTTATGCATCCAATTTACTATGATATATGTATATAAAGAAGGGTCTTTACAAGAGTGGGTTCAAAGCCTAATTTATAGGTAGCCATAGTTTACTGGTTTATGGTTGGCCAAACTTGCAACTTTAGGGATTGTTGATCTGAATTCTTTGACTTTGGAATATATAGGATTGTGATTAAAGCATGAAAAATGAGCTATGAAAATGAAGAACATGAAAGGCTAAACATATAGATGCACAATTTGAATATGAGAAAGTGTCATGAGAAATGAAAGAGAAATGTGCCATTATGCTTAAAAGGTGGAAAGGATGGAAGAAAGGTAATAAATGGCATGAAAATCCCTAGCTTCCACTCTTTTCTCAGCTTGGCCGAGAGCATTCCTCCAATTCTCCCTTGATGGCCGAATTCATGTGTTAGTTGAAAAGCAATTAAAATGTATTTTAAATGGGACAATATCAAAAGGAAATGGAGAAAAGATGTGTATAAAAAGGTAAAAATTGAAATGTCACCAAAGGTGCTCACATAATTGAAATGTGACCAAAGGTGCCCACATAATTGAATTGTGACCAAAGATGCTCACATAATTGAAATGTGACCAAAGGTTTTCACACAATTGAGTTGTGACCAAAGGTGCTCACATAATTGAAATGTGACCAAAGGTGTTCAAATAATTGAAATATGACCAAAGGTGCTCACCTAATTGAAATGTGACCAAAGGTTCTCACTTAATTGAAAAGTGACCAAAGGTGTTCATACACTTAAGTAGTAACCGAAGGTGCTCACATACTTAAGAAATGATTGAAAATATGTACATACTTAAGTGGTGACTAAGGGTGCTCACATACTTAAGTGATGACTAAAAATGTTTACATATTTTATGTTTCACATGCATAAATGTGGCTTTATTAACTAATATTCTTATATTCATAAATACACATGTTTGTGTTTCATATAAAGCTTACTCATAGAACAAAATGGATGAATGTATTTTGAAGAGAATAGAATGTAGAAATGTTTTCTGTACCCGTACAGTGATACATGCTAGTTAATTTGAAAATGTATGGTTTGTTTAGCTACTGGGAATTATTTCTCATTATTGTACTGGTGTGTATAAGATGCCTAGATAATTTGTGATGATGGAAATTGAAGTTACCTTGGCAGAGGTTCTTTTCTTAGGGACCTTTACAGTTCTAAAGGACATTTACATAATGGCAATATTTAAAATTCCTGCAAGATCATTATGTAACTGTAGACCTTTATGTTTGGTCCTAATTCTATATATGTTCTTTTTAGGTAGTGTAATGCCTGTAACATACCTTTACCCATGATTCTGTTATAATTAGTTGAAAGATATAAAGTGTAGTTATATAATAATGGTGTGTTATCGTTACCCTTACCCGAGTAATTTTAAACCTTTTACAATTTGATTTGGTTGAGTGCATCTTAGGTCAGGTCTCTACTCTCAGGTTTCACTCACTCTCGCAATGGAATAGAATATATAAAATATTCCTGAATTAACTATACATAAACATGCCACTCTTAGTTTTGTAGTTAAATGTAGTTAAATAACTATTGGGTATGGAGGCAACAATCCTACCACTCATGACTCCATTAGCTAGTCTAAACATTAGTTCATATTCATCTAAGTTAAGATAGGCTATATAAGAGATATTCTATACTAGCCTTTGCAAAAATCATAAGGACTAGTACAATAATAGCATGTGCCTATACTATCTCAAAATAAATTAATCAATTTTATATACCCCCTAATCGGTACTTCTTCCCATGTTACCTCCACTTCAGCCACGGGACTTACACATCTAATACATGCCAACACTAATGTGAGAAATGAATCTCAGTAGCAATGCAACCTATTTCAAAATCCATTGACCTGTACCACCGTGCTTACATGAAAAAGCTCTACATTCTTTCTCATCATAAAATATAGTATTTACCATTGGGATCTAGTGCATGTAGCATTTAATCATGTTATCTACTCATACATATGCATGTACATTTAAAACATATCAACTTTAAAATATGGGAACTGCCTTCATCATCATTCTCATCATAAAGCATTTTCCTAGGTAATAAATGTGCTCATTTTCTTTTGCCTTTGAGCAAGAGAAAACAATCACATCATATGAGCTATCAGGAGTTTCACCCAACAACAACTCCATGTACCACTACATACATGAATGAGCTATACTGGTGACTACTATGACACTATAGCAAAATACTGCTCTAGTACATCTGAGGTATCCCCCAGCTGGATCCACTTGTACAATATTAATAACTTATAGGATCACCATAAACCTTTGAATAGATCCTATCCTCTCTACTTCAGTGGATCATAAGGCTATGGAGTCATCGTCATTATGTCTGAGGTGGATCACCCTCCCGGTACACTATTCTCTAACATATACGCTAGGGTGATTCGGTTCATGCCTATGGTTATGCTTTAAACTTAAGTATGTGTTTCTTAATGGCCCTTGGAAGATACACTAACTTGAGGTTTGTAATCATCATGGTGTTTTCAAAATCCTCTATATCCAAGTGGATGTTTAACCATCCCAATTCATGGTACAACCGTGGAATGCTAATGGCCATCCCATACCAACAATTGGTTACTCAAATCATGAGCCTATCTACCACTAATGCATATGCCTAGAATACTTCACTCTTTCTTTTTGATGCCTTTCTGCTCCTTTTTGTATCACTATCACAAGGACCACTCTCATCCAAGTGAAAAGTGACCTTATCCTTTGCATATTACCCAAAAACATGTAATTTCCTTTCCTACCTATGTTACAAGCCTTTAATCAAATCAGTGTGAAGGATTTCTAAGCTTAATTGCCATTAAAAATCATGTTTTACAAGTTGCAGGGTTGCCAGTCGACTGTTGGAAGGCTATCAGTTGGCTGGTGGCCCTTTGGAATCCTCAGTTCGCAAGAGAGTAAGTTGCTAGTCGACTGTTAGAAGGCTGGTAGTTAGCTAATCACTTACTAGAATACGTCCTGGGTAAAATAAGACCCCATAGTCATCTACAAGGATGGCCAGTTGACTGCTTAGTGCAAACTCAGGCCCGATAGTCGACTGCAAAGGGCTGGTAGTTGACTGTTGTGTAACAGCCCCCTCAATCATGCTATACATTTATCTATCAAAATAGTAGAAGCATACAATATTCTAAATAATTTTTTCACTTTTCCCATGTTAGGGAACGTCTGAGGGTCGCTATTGGTTAAGTGTAACCCAAATAGAATTTCTCACAGTGTATTCAAATTCCACTCAACCATAAATCCTGTGCGGCATTTCTATTATCACATTATAACCCATATCATACTCTAGAATATAAATTCTAACAATCATTCAAATACAATTGAGATATACTATATCATACCACTAATTTCATTCATACATCGACAAATAAAACGACAATTCATCAAATCCATTATACAAATCTAATCTCCAAAACATTCCTTACCAAAAAATTGGTAGATTTTCCCTTAAAAATAGGGCATTTCTCCATTTATACAACAACCTAAATCAACATTCAAATTCAGTAATATCATCAATATAACTAAAATTCAGCAATACATATTCATATATATAAATTCAAGCCTAATTTCAAATCCACATCACAACTTTATAATTCTGCAAGGATGTCCTGACATCTCTCTTCTGCCCAGCTATCTCCTAGGCATCCCCTGTTCCTGGTCATCTGAGCAAACAACTTAATGAGATTATTAGATCCCAGTAGAGTAACTTACAATTAAATACTTACAAAATAGTTGAATACTCAGCTGTGATGAGGCACAGAAAATGTCTCCCCCTAAATCAATTTAAACACATGTGAATTACTAGATACTTTTAAACTCGTAATAAACATGGGAAATCCATCCAAAACAAATATCATGAGTATAACATTTTTAATTTGAAAAATCATACTTAAAATCATGCCTGAAAATTCTCATATATTAATCTATCACACATCTTATGTGATGATTCATCTCAAGTTTCATGTCATTTTATCTGAAAACATGGTTTTTATTAGGTGTGATCCGTAACACCAATCACCCGAAAATAACATCCTATTTTGTGAGTGTGATCCATAACACCAATCACCCTCTTAAGGACCGGCGAGAGCTAACATCTAGGGCATCCCACGATATGTGCATATTGCTAGTATCATCCTTATATAGTCTATATGGTAATACATACACATAGTCAAACAATACTTAAGGCTATAGGATATCATACTTAAACCAAAACATTGCCCTGTTTTGGTTATCCACCCTTACTCCTTAAACCTTTCATAAGGTTGTCCTAGTTTAATGAATAATTTCCAACAGATGCAGACCAATTCAAATAAAACAAATCAATCTATAAAATAGTCTGCATAAGGGATATTCAACGGTCGTCCCATGCCAGCTATTGAATATCCACCCTAAGTTAGCCCATTACTATGGCATATAACCCAATAGCCAAATCTAGCAAACATGCAACGAGTAACTCAATACACAGGCAAGTCTTTTCTATACTTATATATAAATCTCAAGTAAATCAATCATTTTCAGTAATCATTCCTATTCAATACGAAAATCATACTTAAAAAAATAACTCACAATCATCATTTAAAAGTCAAGGGAGTGTAGATTACTCTACCTTTTATTGTTTGCTCCTATTTTGACCATAATTTTCCTTTTTCCTTAGAGGTTGTCCGCAAAAATCATTTCCTAAGGAAACCATTCAAGTCTTACACAAATTTTTGTTCAATCATAATTCCTTACAATTTAATTCCTATTTTCTAATTCCATCAATTCATCAAGGACTCATTGGAAAATAGAATTCACAAAAAAGTATCAATTTAGAGTATTTTAATTCATACCAAAAGTTTTGGAAATTTGAAATTGATCTCGGTCTTTTCCCAATCTACTGATGGCAGAGCACGATGGCACTCGGTGGAGCACGACAACATACTGTGGCAGACGACGATGGTTAGTGGATGATGGCCAAAATTGTTCCAAAATGTAGCCCAAAGCATGAAGATAACAGATCTAGAATTGGTACAGTAAAAAATGGTTGTTTAAATGTGATTTTTTGGCAAAATGCAGGGTTGTGTGATGGGATATTTTCCCCTTGATCAGATCAAGTGGTAGTAGTTCTTCGATGGTTGACAGTTGATGAAGGAAGAGGACAACCTGGGCTAGCTGTCAGTGGTGGTGGTGTAGCCAGAAGAGGTGGTTTCACGGTTGAACGGAGACATGATCACTAATGGAAAAGACATTGTTTCTGGCAGCTCACGGCAGCGTGATGCTCAGCGGTGGTCATAAATAGCTTCGCCATCAACTGGAGCACCAAAACCAAGGCTAACTAGTGGCCAAATGGTGACGGATGATAGAGATCAAAGGCATAATTTTCACTTCACAACAGAGGGGAAAATCGTAACGTGCAGCTATTGCAGTGGCTGTTGATAGTGGGGGATGGCAGTAGATGCTCGACGGTGATGAGCGGCGCAATCTAGATGTTCCGCGATGTGGTGTAGGCTATGGCGAGTGATGGTCCGAAGGAATAGAAGTCGCGCATGATGGTGAGGGGAGAAGAGGAGCCTGTCACATGAGGGAAGGGGGAAATGAACGGGAATGAAGGAGATTTAAGATTTTAGGTCATCCAGGGTTATTTTGGTCTTTTCTCACTTTGCCCTAGATAAATTTTTGGTGCATGTTTTGATTTAAGCAAGAATATGGGATACTATGAAAGGAATTTAGGAATTTTTTTAAGGATCATAAGCCTTTCAAAATTATCTACTAAGTTTCTCAAGGTAGATAAAATTTTCTTATCAGACAAAATTTTCTTCCTTTTAAAAATTCCTTAATTTAAGCCATGGATTTAGAATAATTTACTTAATCACTTGACAAAAATATTTTGATGTTTTTAGAAAAAATTTATCCCATTTATTTAATTTTTTTTAATTGGGTTATTAGATTCTCTCCCCCTTAAAAGAATTTTATCCTCAAAATTCATACCTGGAAATAATTTTGGATAACGTTGTCTCATCAAGTCCTCCTTCTCCCACGTCATCTTCTGAGATGCTACATCCTGCCAAAGTACCTTAACCAAAGGGATTACTTTATTTCGAAGTTGCTTAGTCTTAAAATCAAGGATTTGAACAGAAGTAAATTCATAAGTCAAATTTTCCTTTAACATTATGGGTTGATTCCCCAATACATGCGTGGGATCTGGGACATGTTTTTAGAGTTATAAGACGTGGAATACATCATGCAAGTTTGACAGGTAGGGAGGTAAAGTAATTTGATAGGTGACTGGACCAACTCTTTGCATGATTTGGAATGGTCCTAAAAATCGGGGACTTAATTTCTTTATCCTTATCTATCTACCAATACCCGTAATGGGTAACACTCTTAGGAATACATGTTCTCCCTCATTGAACTCTAAGGGTCTTCTCCTCCTATTTGCATAGGTTTCCTGTCTCTGTTGGGCAACCCTCATCTTTTCCCTAATCACCTTGATCTAATTAGTAGTCTCTTGTATAATATCTGGTCCCAACAGAGTACTCTTCCCCATCTCTACCCAACTTAAGGGTGATTTACAACTTTTCCCATACAGAGCAGTATATGGTGCCATACTTATGGTAGGGTTATAACTATTATTATAAGCAAACTCTATTAGAGGTAGGTATTTATCCCAACTTCCCTTCTGTTTTGCACATAAGCCTCAACATATCTTCCAAGGTTTGATTGTTCTCTCAGACTATCCATCGGTCTGAGGATGATAAGTGGTACTAAACTTAAGTTGGATTCCTAATGCCAGCCGTAGGGATTGTCAAAATCTCAAAGTAAACCTAGGGTCTCGGTTCCATACTATACCCAATGATACCCCGTGCAGTCTCACAATCTCCCTAAGGTATACTTGGGCTAATTTCTCCATGGAATACCTCATCTTGATAGGTAAGAAGTGAGCAGACTTGGTTAATCTATCCAATATTACCCATATGGAATCATAACCAACTGGTGTTCTAGGTAGTCAAACTATAAAATCCATGGTAACTTGATCCCATTTCCTCTTTGGTATCTCCATTGGCCTTAATAATCCTACGGGTCTTTGATGCTTTATCTTAACTTTTTGACAAGTAAGACAAGCATTTACATATTTTGTGATGTCCTTCGCATACCCGACCACCAAAAATTCCTTTTTAGGTCTTGGTACTTAGAAATACCTAGATGAATGGTATAGTAGCTTCGATGAGCCTCTACTAACACTTTCTTCCTTAGTTCCTAATGTTTGGAATTACTATCCTTTTCCTAAGCATCAACACTTTATTAGGGGTGAACCCAAAAATTAGGTTGGTTCACATAGATTTCCCAATGATTCATTTTAAAGTTGGGCTTGTCTAATCTGATCCCTCAAATCACAGCTTATTAGGAAGTCACTCATCACTAATCTCTTCAGAAATGAAATTACATTGAGGCTGAGATTCCTAAAGTCCTCAAGTAATCTCATCTCATCCACCACCAGACTAGCTACTTGTAACAACTTCCTACATAATACATCAGATACTACATTTGCTTTCCTTGCATGGTGCTTTAACTCAAAGTTAAAGTCCTTCAGATACTTTACTAACCTTCTCTACCTCATATTCAACTCTTTCTAATCAAATAAGTACCTAAGGCTCTTGTGATCACTAATAACCTTAAACACATCCCTGTAAAGATAATTTCTCCAAATCTTTAGGGCAAATACCACGGCAGCTAATTCCAAGTCATGGGTAGGACAGTTTTCCTTTATAGGTTTTAGTTATCTTGATGCATAAGTAACTACTCTCCTATCTTGCATTAAGATGCATCCTAAACTTTCATTGATGCATCTGTATAGACCGTAAATGGCTTTAGGGGTTTTGGGAATACTAAAACTAGAGCAGTAGTTAACTTTTCTTTTAGGGTTTGGAAACTATGCTCACAATGCTTGCTATTCAAAATCAACACCCTTCCTAGTCAATTGGGTTAATGGTAGGGCTATTTGAGAAAATTCTTATATAAACTTCCTATAATAACCTGCCAAACCCAAAAAACTCATAACCTCAGTGACTGTTCTTGGCTGACCCCAATCTAATACTGCTTTAATTTTCTTAGGGTCCACTAAAATTCCTTCCCCATTTATCACATGACCTAAGAACTTCACTTCCTCTAACCAAAACTCACATTTCTATAACTTAGCATACAATTATTTTTCCTCCAACATCTGTAGTACTGTGCTTAGATGTTGTGCATGTTCTTCATGAGTCTTGGAATAGACTAAGATGTCATCTATGAATACCACTATAAATTGGTCCAATTAGGGTTTAAAAATCTTATTCATGTAATCCATAAAGACAATAGGTGCATTGGTCAGTCCAAATGGCATCACCAGAAACTCATAGTGACCATGCCTAGTGCTAAACACTATCTTAGGAATATCTTTATCCTTAACCCTAATCTGGTGGTATCTTGACCTTAAATCTATTTTAAAAAATACCATTGCACCTTGAAATTGATCAAATAGGCCATTTATTCGGGTTAAAGGGTATTTATTCTTGATGGTCACCTTATTCAACTGCTGAGAGTCTATACATAACCTCAAACTCCTATCTTTCCTCTTTACAAACAGGACAGAAGCTCCCTATGGTGACACACTCGACCTAATAAATCCTTTCTCCAATGTATCTTTTATCTGGACCTTTAGTTCCCTTAGTTCCACTGGGCCTATTCTATATGGGGTTATTGCTATTGGTCCTGTACTAGAAATCAGGTTAATGGTGAACTTTATCTCTCTTGGTGGAGGTAACCTACTTATCTTTAAAGGAAAAACCTCTGGGAAATCACTAACAATGGGAATTTGGTTTAGTCTTTCCTGCAATTCTACCTGAGAAAGGTTTAAGGAGATGTCATTTGCCTCACATGCTCTACACTCCCACCTACTAGTGCGGTATCCAAATAGGAAATTATCTTTTAAGAATAGTTCAACAAAACCCGATTCCTAGATAACCAGTCTATTCCTAGAATGATGTCAATCCCAGTCAAAGGTAAACACACTAGGTCCACAATAAACAAGGATTCATTATTGTTAAGGGGCCAGTTCAGGAAAATTTGTAGAGATATGGTTGTCTCTCTTAAAGGTGTGGAAATATGTAGATCAAATGGCATGGTTTGCAAAGGTAAGTTTAATATTTTCACGCATGCATTAGATATAAAAGAGTGCATAACACCCAAATCAAACAATACTATTAGAGGAAAATTATATACCTTACCTCTACCTTAGATCAATCCGGGCTACTTTTTGACATTTGCTCCATCCATAGTAAAGACTCTCCCCAGAGCCTGCGACCTTTGGCCACTAGGATTTTTCGGATTGCCATCGATTGGGCAATATTTGGCATAGTGCCCTGTACCTCCACACTTGTAGCATCATCCTAGTTTTTGATGACAATAGGGTTGATTCGGATGCCTAGTCCCACATTTTGGGTAGATATCAGCATCAGAGCATCAACCACCATTAGGTGACCCTTGCTGAGGTTTGAAATTTCCACCCTTCACTGTCAAGTTCTTAGTTGGTTGCTTTTGTTGACCAGTAAATCTCTAGTTTGCATTCTACTTTTCCTCTAGGCCTTTACTGAGGATATGACATTTGTTTACCAGCATAGAGAAATCTCGTACCTCCAATGAGGCTATTTGAGTCCTCATCTGTAAGTACAAGCCTACCTCCAATTCGGCTAACTTATAAGACTCATCAGGGTGTAACCTTAAGTAGGTGGAATACCTAGCCAACTCTTCAAATTTGGCCAAGTACTCTTCAAACGATCTGCCTCTTTACTTGAGCTACAGGAATTCGGTCTCTTTTACTTGTCTTACGCTCTTTGGGTAGTATTTCTCTAGAAAAATCCCTTTAAAAGACTCTTAGGTAATAGGGATGGCCCTAGCCTCTATCAACTATTTTGCCCTGTTTCACTAGTTTTCTGCTTCTCCCTTTAGCATTTATGTTGCATAGGTTACCCTCTACTCATCAGTGCTATGCAGGAGTTAGAAGATCTTCTCCATCTCCTTAAGCCACTCCTCTATCACCCTTGGCTCATAAATGCCTGAGACTGCCGGTGGTCCTACCCTTTGGAACTCTAACTAGCCTTAGTACATCGAGTTGTTGTTCCTATTATATCCATAATCCTAATTCTGACGATCCTCCTAGTATTGTCGCATGACATTAGCAGTTGTGATAGCTTGCTCCCTCATAACCTTTGCCATAATCCTTATAGAGTCCATCATATCTCTCATCTCAACATCATCTTCCCTATTTCTATTTCCTTGGCCTCTTCTGGCAGTACCTCTCCTTTTGTTGCCATAGATTACTAATACAAAAAGCAAACTGGTAGTTTTTAGCAACAACATTCAACTATGGCAATATAGTCATTCCTAATATCTCAATTGTAGATAAAATCCTATATATTTCAGAGTTAAATCAATTTCAAGTCCTAAAGCTGCAAACTCAAAAAAACCCATAACCAGGCTCTGATACGACTATTATAACAACCCTGTTAATCATGCTATACATTTATCTATCAGAATAGAAAAAGCATACAATATTCTAAATAAAATTTTTCACTTTTCCCATGTTAAGGATTGTCAAAGGGCCACTATTAGTTGAGTGTAACCCAAATAGACTTTCTCACAGTCCATTCAAATTCAACTCAACCATAAATCCTGTGCAGTATTTCTATTATCACATTATAAGCTATATCATACTCTGGAATATAAATTCTAACAATTATTTAGATACAATTGAGATATACTGTCATACTACTAATTTTTTTCGTACATCGACAAAAAAAACCATAATTCATCATATCCATTATACAAATCTAATCTCCAAAACATTCCTTACCAAAAATTTGGCAGAGATTCCCTTAAAAATAGGATATTTCTCCATTTATACAATAGTCCAAATCAACATCTAAATCTAGTAATCTCATCAACATAACCAAAATTCAGCAATACATATTCATATATACAAATTCAAGCATAATTTCAAATCCACATCACAGCTTTATAATTCTCCAAGGATGTCCTAACATCCTTCTTCTACCCAGGTATCTCCTAAGCATCCCATGTTCCTGGTCATCTGAGCAAACAAGTCAATGAGATTATTATATCCCAGTAAAGCAATTTACAATTAAATAATTACAAAATAATTGAATACTCATTTGTAACGAGGCATAGAAAATGTCTCTCCCCAAATCAATTTAAACACATGTGAATTACGAGATACTTTTAAACTCATAATAAACATGGGAAATCAATCCAAAACAATATCATGAGTATAGATCATTAATCTGAAAAATCATACTTAAAATCATGCCTGAAATTTCTCATATATTAATCTATTACACATCTCATGTGATCATTCATCTCAAGTTGCATGTTGTTTTATCTTAAAACATGGTTTTGGTTAGGTGTGATTTGTAACACCAATCACTTGAAAACAACGTCCTATTTTGTGTGTGATTTGTAACACGAATCACCCACTCAAGGATTGGTCAGAGCTAACATCTAGGGTGTCCCCTGGTATGTGCATATTGCTATTCTCATTCTCATATAGTCTATATAGTAATACATACACATAGTCGACCAATACTTAAGGCTACAGGATATCATACTTAAACCAAAACATTACCCCGTTTAGGTTATCCACCCTTACTCCTTAAACCTTTCATAGGGTTGTCCTAGTTTAATGAATAATTCCTAACAGATGCAGACCAATTTAAATAAAACAAATCAATCTATAAAATAGTGTGCATAAGGGATATTCAACGGCCATCCCATACCAGCTATTGAATATCCACCTGAAGTTAGTCCTTTACTATGGCATATAACCTAATAGCCAAATCTAGCAAACATGTAATGAGTAATTCAATACATAGGAAAGTCTTTTCTATACTCATATATAAATCTCAAGTAAATCAATCATTTTTAGCAATCATTCCAATTCAATACGCAAATCATACTTAAAATAATAACTCACAATCATCAGTTAAAAGTCAGGGAAGTGTAGATTACTTTACCTTTTACCATTTACTTCTATTTAGACTAGGGTTTTCAATCCTTGAGGCTGTTCGTGAAAATTATTTCCTTAGGAAACCATTCAAGTCTTACACAAATTTTTGTTCAATCATAGTTCCTTACAATTTAATTCCTATTTTCTAATTCTATCCATCCATCAAGGACTCATTGGAAATCAAAATTCACAAAAAAAGTATCAATTTGGAGTATTTTAATTCATACCAGAAGTTTTAGAAATTTGAAATTGATCACAGTCTTTTTCCAAGATACTGACGATGGATCACGATGGCCACACAGAGGTAGTTAGTGATTGATAGCCAAAATTGGTCCAAAACATTACTTGAAGCACCAAGATGATTGATCTAGAACCAGTATAGCGAAAGATAACAGTTTAACCACAATTTCTTGGCAAAACACGGGACTATGCAATGGGATGTTTTCTCCTCGATCGAGTGTGTGGTAGTGGTTCTTGGCCTATTGATAGTTGACGAAGGAAGAGGATAACCTGGGCCAATTGTCAGTGGTGGCGGTGCAGCCAAAGGAGGTGGTTTCGTGGCTGAACAGAGACACGATAACGGATGGAAAAGATGTCATTTCTGGTGGCTCATGATTGTGAGAAGCTTGACGGTGATCACAAATAGCTTTGCTATTAATTGGAGTACCAAACCCATGGCTAACAAGCAGCCAAATGGTGACAGATAATAGAGATCGAAGCCATGATTTTCACTTCATGATAGAGGGGAAAATCGTGGCGTGTAGTTGCTGCAATGGCTGTTGACGGTGGGGGATGGTAGTAGACTCTTAACGACAACGAGCAACATAGTCTGACTGTGGCACGATGTGGTGTAGGCGACGGCGAGCAGTGGTCCAAAGGAAGAGAAGCCACACACGATGGTGAAGGGAGAAGAGGAGTCTGTCGCATGAGGGAAGGGGGAAATAAAAAGGAATGAAGGAGATTTAGGATTTTAGGGAATCCAAGAACATTTTGGTCTTTTCTCACTTTGCCCTAGATTAATTTTGAATGCATTTTTTTATTTAAGCAAGAATATGGGATACGATGGAAGGAATTTGGGAATTTTTTTTAAGGTATCATAAGCCTTCCAAAATTATTTGCTAAGTTCCTCAAGGCAAATAAAATTTTCTTGTCAGATAATTTTCTTTTGAAAAATTTCTTAATTTAAGTCATGGACTCAGAATAATTTACTTAATAACAATATTTTGATGTTCTCAGAAAAATTTTATCCTAGTTATTTAATTTTTTTAAATTGCATTATTACATGCTACCTCTAAGTTTGCACTTCTAGGTTGTCCAAGAACACAATAGTCGGCTGCCACATGCTTAGTAGTCGGCTATTATGCTCTGTTGCAGTTCAGAAAGTTTCTTTTGAGATTACCTAATCCAGAACTCATTTCATTTTCAATTTAAAACATATGAGCCTAGTTTCCATGCCATAAACTTTACTTTTCCTTAAACATTTCTCATCATTATGCTCAAACACTATGCATTCAATGAAAACTACCTATATTTCTAGATGAACACAACCTAGCCCTTCCAATCATTTGCAAACACATAGGAGCACAACATTTCAGCAAAACAACATCCAATAGCAGTAGAAAAGCATACAGAATGTAGGCTTAACCCCAAACTCAGTTCAAACATTCAAAAATTCTTATTTTCCAGCAACATTAAACCTTTCAAAAAAGAGAGGGGTTTAGGATGGATTGCTACCTTGAATCCTTGGAAATGTGTGTGTATAATGTGTTAGGAAGATTATCCCCTTGCTATAGAACTAATTTCTATCCTTGAATTTGCTCTTTCTTTAGAAAAATTTCCCTTTTCTTGCCCTAGCTCACTCCTTTATCTCTCTACCTATCCTTCTGCTTCTCTCTCTAAAAATCTGATGCTTGAAAGTGTGCTGGGGGCTTAGGGTTCAACTAGGATTTAATGGTGAGTTTAAGAAATTACACTCTGGTCCCTAAGCTACTTTGTAGTATTAAATCTCCATACATTTTCCCTTTTCGCATAGGTCCTTGGCCACACTCTCAACTCAGCAATTTTATTCCTTTCAATTAGGTCCCTACACTAATGCAACTATATGTAATTAATGCAACATTCACAAGCATTAAGATTAAATTAACAATTAGCAAACATATGTTAATGATATTAAGAGCGAACGTTATAAGTAGAATTAGGACTACTACTTTTTATGGTTATATATAAGGGAAAATGGGCACATACTTGAAATAGGATATGTAAAGGTCTATCCATTAGTAGGATTCTTTTTGAAAAAGGGTTCAAGTGGCATTTTTTTTTACTTCCTTACCCTTATAAATGAATACTTCACGTATCCTGGCTTATGTATCAAACAGTGTAAAAATATATATATGCAATGTTTTTACCAATTCTGTTGTGATGTATGAAATTTTATTTTCGCATTGCAAAAGAATGATGACCTAAGAAAAGGCACCCAAACCTAATAAATTAAATTTTTTTACAATTTATGATGTTGTAATGTAAAGGCAAGGGTTTCACAAATAACCCCGATGGAGATCAAGGATTTCGCAATATTAGTGAACAAGTGTCAAATCTTGAGCAAGAGTTTAGAAGAAAAGCAACATATAAATCAGAGGTTCACTACTCTCCAGAAATAACCCGCCAAGAATTTGAGTGTGAAAGGGGGAAACTTCAAGGCACCCTAAGGGTAATCTAGTAGTAACCGATGTCCAGAAGTTGCAAACTACCTAAAGTGTGGAAACTAACATGGAAATCAACCCTACTGGTATAGAACGTCGATGACATTCTTTAAGTGCAGCAAAACAGGGAACACTACAAAGTATTTCCCGTCTAGTTGGAATCAATAGAACCTTGGTGGGTCAAGGCCACAAGCTACGGGGAGAGTCTTTACCCTGGATAGGCTAATGTTGAGAAATCACCTGAACTGATGTAGGGTAAAGGTAAGATCTATAATTTTCCCTTGATATTACTATTTGATTTGGGTGTTATGCACTCTTTTATATCTAATACATGTGTTGGAAAAATAAACTTGCCTTTTCAAACCATGTCATATGATTTACATATTTCCACACCCTTGGGAGAATCTATAATAACTTCTCAAATTTGTTTAAACTATCCTCTTTCTATTGATGACCATCTATTTGTTATGGACCTCGTGTGTTTAGCCTTAACTGGGATTGATGTCATTTTGGGAATGGATTGGTTGGCTAGGAATCAAGTTTTTTAAAATTTTTTTGAAAAGACCATTACTTATTTGGATGCCTTACTAGTGGATAGAAGTGACAAGGTAGGCGAGCTAAATGATATTTTCCTTAATTTTTCCCAAGCAGAATTCCAAGAGAGGCTTAGCTCAATTCCTGTCATAAGAGATTTTCCAGAGTTATTCCCTTTAGAGATAGTTAGGTTAACCCCACCAAGAGGGATTGAATTTGCCATAGACTTGATTCCTAGTACGAGCCCAATATCTATGACACCTTATAGGATGGATCCAATAGAAATGAAGGAGTTAAAGGTCCAAATAGAGGCCATGTTGGAAAAAGGGTTTATCAGACCTAGTATGTCACCATAGGGAGCTCCTGTCTTGTTTGTGAAGAAGAAAGATGGGAGCATGAGGTTTTGTATAGATTACCAAAAATTGAATAAGGTGACTATCAAAAGGAGTTAAATATGAGGTAGAAAAGGTGGGTAGAGTATCTAAAGGATTTTAACTTTGAATTAAAGTATCATGCAGGGAAAGCTAATGTTTTAGTTGATGCATTAAGTAGAAAGTCCCTATAAGTAGCTAGCTTTATGGTAGATGAGATGAAATTGCTTGAAGACTTTAGGGATCTTAGTCTTAATGTGATTTCACTCCTGAATAGGTTAAGCCATGAGTGACTTATAAATTAGTTGTGATATGAGGGAATAGGTTAGAAAAGCCTAACAAGAGGATGAATCCCTAGGAACCTATGAAGATTAACCAGATTTTAAGATAGTCGCTGATGGGGTATTGATGTTTAGGAATTGAATAGTGATCCCAAACCATTAGTAGCCAAGGGAGAAACTGTTAGCAGAGGAACACCATAGCCATTACACTATTCACGTAGGTATTTCTAAGATGTATCAAGAACAAAAAAGGAATTTTTGGTGGTCAGGTATGAGGAAGGACATCACAAAGTATGTGAATGCCTATCTTACTTATCAGCAAGTAAAGATAGAGCATCAAAAACCCGCTAGATTATTGAGACCTTTGGAAATACCAGAGAGGAAATGGGATTAGATAAACATGGATTTTGTAGTAGGACTACCTAAAACCCCAGTCGATTATGATTCCATATGGGTGATAGTGGATAGACTGACCAAATCTTTTCATTTCTTACCTATCAGGATTAGATATTCCATGAAAAAGTTAACCCAATTATACCTTAAGAAAATTGTGAGATTACAAAGGGTACCCTCTAGTATAGTTTCATACCAAGACCCTAGGTTCACATCTTGATTTTGGCAGTCCTTGCAAAGAGCATTAGGAACCCAACTAAAATTTAGCACTACTTATCAACCTCAGATAGATGAACAGTCTGAGAGAACAGTACAAACCCTAGAGGATATATTGAGAGCTTGTATGCTGGAGCAAAAGGGAAGTTGGGATAAGTACCTACCTTTGATAGAGTTTGCATATAATAACAATTATCACTCAACTATAGGTATGGCCCTGTATACTGCTTTGTATGGGAGGAGTTGTAAGTTACCCTTAAGTTGGGTAAAGATGGGGGAGAGAACATTGTTGGGACCAGAGATCATATAGGAAACTACTGATCAAATAAAAATGATCAAGGAAAAGATGAGAGTTACCTAGTAGAGACAAGAAAACTATGCCAATAGGAGGAGAAGGCCTTTGGAATTCAATAAGGGAGACCATGTGTTTTTTAGAGTGTCACCTACACGAGGTATTGGCAAGCAAATAAAAATAAGGAAGTTAAGTCTGTAATTCTTAGGACCATTCCAAATCCTGAAAAGAGTCAGTCTAGTTACTTACCAAATCGCCTTACCTCCTTACCTTTCCAATTTGCATGATGTATTCCATATCTTGCAACTCTGAAAATATTTTCTAGATCTCACGCATGTATTGGGGAATCAACCTATCATATTAAAGGAAAATTTAACTTATGAGTTTACTCCTATTAAGATCCTAGATTTCAAGACTAAGCAACTCCAAAATAAAGTAATTTTTTTAGTCAAGGTACTTTGGCAGGATGTAGGAACCTATGAAATGATGTGGGAGAAGGAAGACGAGATGAGGCAACACTATCCAAACTTGTTTCAAGGTATGAATTTTGAGGACAAAATTATTTTAAGGGGGAGAGGATTGTAATATCGGATACCTTAAAATTTATTGGTGAGGATAAATTGGTGTAATGTGAATGGAATAAGGAGGCTAAATCCTAAAGTAAAGTTTGCTAAGAGGTCCCTAAAGCTTCAGCTATTGCACTCTTTTACTTCCTCTAATATGCCTCTTTCCTCTATACCAAAAGAATGAAATCAAATTGGAAGCATCAAGTAGCTGGATTCCAAGTGAGAGATCCTTGTTTGCAGCTTAATAATCATCCTAGCCATCATTTAGGAGTATATTACTTCACCTAAAATTCATTCTATTTGCTGAATGGTAATAATGGGGAAATCTCCTTTTCTTAAGAAATTTCTAGTTTTTTGGATTGAAATGATGATTTTGAGGTTGCTTGGAGATAGGAAAAGGTTCCTGAACAATAATGTGGGAGTTTTTAGTTTCCATTCATCTTATTTATCATCAAACTGGCTACTTGCAAGGGCTTCCTACTTAATGCATTAGCCACCACATTGGCTTTCCTTGCATGATACTTTAACTCAAAGTTAAAGTCCTTTAGATACTCTACTCACCTTCTCTGCCTCATATTTAATTCTTTTTGATCAAATAAGTACCTAAGGCTCTTGTGATCACTAAAAACCTCAAATACAGCCCCATACAAGTAATGTCTTTAAATCTTTAGGGCAAATACTACGACAGCTAATTCCAAGTTATGGGTGGGATATTTTTCCTTTACAGGTTTTAATTTTCTAGATGCATAAGCAACTACTCTTTGGTCTTACATCAAGACGCATTCTAAACCTTTTCTTAATGCATTTGTGTAGACCGTAAACGACTCTAGGGGTTTTAGGATTATTAGCACTAGAGTTGTAGTCAATTTCTCCTTTATAGTTTGGAAACTACACTCACACTGCTCACTCCATTCAAACTTAACTCCCTTCTTAATCAGTTGGTTAATGGCAGGGTTATCTGGGAGAACCCTTGTATGAACTTCCTATAATAGCTTGCTAAACCCAAGAAACTCCTAACTTCAATGATCGTCCTCGACTGACCCCAATCTAATGCAACTTTTATTTTCTTAGGGTCTACCGATATTCTTTCTCCGTTTACCACATGACCCAAGAACTTTACCTCATCCAGCCAAAACTCACACTTCTCTAGCTTCGCATATAATTACTTTTCCTTCAACATCTGCAGCACCATGCTAAGATGTTGTGCATGTTCTTCGCGTGTCTTAGAATAGACTAAGATGTCCTCTATGAATACCACTATGAATTTGTCCTAGTAAGGTCAAAAAATTATATTCATATAATCTATGAAGATAGCAAGGGCATTGGTCAATTCGAAAGGCATCACTAGAAACTCATAATGACTATACCTAGTGTTAAATTTTGTCTTAGGGATGTACTCATAATGACTATACCTGGTGCTAAATGTTGGTCAATCTATTTAGACCTTCAACTCCCTCAATTCTATTGGAGCCATTCTATATAGGGTCATGGCTATTGGGCCTATACCAAGAATCAGATCTATAGTGAACTCTATCTCTCTTGATGGGGGTAACTTGCTTATCTCTATAGGAAACACCTCCAAGAAATCACTAACAATAGGAACTAAGTTTAACCTCTCTTGAAATTCTACCGAGAGAGATTAAGGGAGATAACACTTATCTCACATGCCCTATCACTCCCACCTACTGGTAAGGTATCTAAATAATTGATAGTCTTTTCAAAACAGTTCAACAGAACTCGATTCTTAGATAACCATTCCATCCCCAGAATGATGTCGATCCCAGTCAAAGGCAAACATACAAGGTTCACATTGAATAACGTGTCATCAATGAAAGTGGGACAATTTTGGCATATTTATAGGGATATGGCTGCCTCTTCTAAAGGTGTGGAAATACACAAGTTAAAAGGCATGGTTTGTGAGGGTAATTTCAGCTTTCCCACACATGCATTAGATATGAAAGAGTGCGTAGCACCTAAATCAAACAATACTATTAAGGAAAAATTATAAATCTTACCTCTATCCTACATTAATCTAGGCGGCTTGTTGACATTGGTTCCATTCAGAGTAAAGACTCTTCCCGAAGTTTGTAGTCTTGGCCAACTTGGATTTTACTGGTTTCCACCGGTTGAACAATACTTTGCATAGTGCCCCGTACCTCCACATTTGTAGCATCTTACCTGTGTTTGATGCCAATAAGGTTAGTTCCCATGATTTGTCCCGCACTTCGAGCAGTTAGTAATTTTAGGACGTTTATTGCTACTTAATGACCCTTACTATGGTTTAAAATTTCCACCCTTCACGTTTAGATTCTTAATTGGTTTTTTCTGCCGACCTCCAACTCTCTAATTCATATTCTGCCTTTCCTATAAATTCTTACTAAGGATTTGGCATTTTTTTACTAGCATCACGAAGTCTCTTATCTTTATCGAGGTAATTTGAGTTCTCATCTGCAAGTCTAAACCTGCCTCTAGTTGACTTGATTTCTAGGCTTCATCATAATGTAGCCTCAAATAGGTGGAGTAACTAGCCAACTCTTCAAACTTGGCTAGGTACTCTTCAAATGGCCTGCCCCATTTTCTGAGTTGCAAAAATTCAGTTTCCTTAGCTTGCATTTCACTCTCAGGGAAATATTTCTCAAGGAAAACCCTCTTGAAAGATTCCCATATGAGTGGAGTGCCTCTGCTTTCCATAAGCTATTTGGCCCTGTTCCACCAGTGTTTTACCTCTCCCTTCAGCATATATGTTGCATAAGTAACCCCTTGTTCATCCATACTATGCAACAGTTGAAAGATCTTCTCCATCTCTTTCAACCACCCTTCCACGGCCATCGAATCACATATGCCTGAGAACGTTGGTGGTCCTACCCTTTGGAACTTAATTCAACCTTGGTATATCTAGTTGTTATTTCTATTATTTCTGTCATTATGGTTCCGACGTTGCTCTTGGTACTATCTCATCACATTGGCACTAGCAGCAATCTGCTCTCTCATTGCATCTACCATCATTCGAAAGGACTCTATCATATCCATCAAGTCATCATCGCTGCTACTACTTTCCCCGTACCTTCTAGTGGTGCCTCTGCAAGATTTTGACATATATTTCTGATACAAAAAGAGAAACTATTAGTTTTAGTAACAGCACCTACCTATGGCCACACAGTCATCCCTAATATCTCAATTGTTGATCATGATCCTATATATTCCAAAGTCAAATGAATTCCAAATCCTAATGCTGTAAACCTAGTTAAATACAAATCAATTTAAATCCTCAATCACAACCAGGTGAACTCATAATCGAGGTTTAATACCACCTTTGTAATGACCCCCTTGTCCTACTTTACATATTTTAATAAAATCTATACGGAAGCGTAAAGATTATCTCAATGAAAATTTTTTTTCTTCTTCCCATATTAGGGAACATCAGTGGGCCACTACTAGTTTAGTGTAACCCAAATAGACTCTCCTCACTGTCCATTCAAATTCCACTCAACCAACTATCCTTCGCAGCATTTTTAATATCACAATATATTGGCACATACTACTCTGGAATATAAATTCTAACAACCATTCAGAAACAATTGAGATATGATATACCTAAAATACTCAATCCATACATACATTAACTCACAGTTCATCGGATTCATTTTACAAATTATAAATCCAAGATATTAAATACATATACAATTCATAAGCCTACTACAACTCTAACCCAGCACTATACACTTCTTCTAGCATTTTCTGGTAGCCTTGGCATTCCTCCTATGCCCAGCTATCTCTTAGGAATCCCTTGTTTTTTATCATCTGAGAAAACAACATAATGAGATTATATGAATCCCAGTAGAACAATTTACAGATTTATTACTTTAAAAATTAGTTGCATACTCAGTTGTGTCAAGCACAGAAAACATCTTCCCATAATTCAGTTAAAAAATAAGTAAATTACTAAATACTTTCAAACTTATAATTAACATTGCAGATTTATTACTTTCAAAATTAGTTGCATACTCAGTTGTGTCAAGCACAGAAAACATCTTCACATAATTCAATTAAAAAATAAGTAAATTACTAAATACTTTCAAACTTATAATTAACATGGGAAATAAAGGGAAAACATATCATAAGTATAGCATCATAAATATGAAAAATCATATTTAAAATCATGCTTGAAAATTCTCATATATTAATCTATCACACATCTCATGTGATCAATCATCTCAAGTTGCATGTCATTTTATCTAAAAACATAGTTTTGGTTAGGTGTAATCCGTAACACCAATCACCTAAAAACAATATCCTATTTTGTGAGTGTGATCTGTAACACCTATCACCTACTCAAGAATAGGTGAGACCTAACTTCCAGGGTGTCCCCCGGCATGTGTACATTACTAGTCTCATCCTCATATAGTCTATATAGCAATACATACATATAGTCAACCAATACTTAAGGTTTTAGAATATTATACTTAAACCAAAACATCACCCTGTATGGGCTATCCACCCTTACTCCTTAAACATTTCATAGGGTTGTCCTAGTTTAAAGAATAATTCCCAACAGATGCAAAATAATTCAATTAAAACAATTAATTTATAAAAAAATTTGCATAGGGAACATTCAACGGCCGTCTTATACTAGCTATTGCATGTCCACCCTAAGTTAGTTCATCCCTATAGCATATAACCCAATAGCCAAATCTAGCAAACATGTAATGAGCATCTCATACACAGGCAAGCCTTTCCTATACTCATATGAAAATCTTAAGTAAATCAATCATGTTCAGCAATCATTCCCATTCAATACATAATTCATTCTCAAAGCAGTAATTCACAACATTAGTTAAAAGTCAGGGGAGTGTAGATTACTCTACCTTTTACCATTTACTCCTCTTTTAAACAAGATTTTCCTCTTTTACCTTGGGATTGTGCCCACAATCAGTTTCCTGAGGTAAACAATTCAAGTCTCACACTATTTCCATTTTATCATGTTGTTTTGCAAATCCTATCTTAAGGTTCTCTCTACTTCCCCTTTTTTCCTGCTATTTATTTAGTTTTCTATCACTCTTCTCATGTAATTCTCATGTAAGATGATGTTTGAACCTATTGAAATCAATACTAGGGATTTCCAAGCTTAAATTATGCTTTAAAAACTAATTTTCACCTCAGGAGAGCTACTAATCAGTAGCCAAGAGCTGGCAGTTGGCTGATTACTCTCTGGAAGGCTGAGTTTCGCAAGATAGTGGCCTGGAAGTCGACTGGTGCACCTCTGTATGTGATTTTGGGCTTCACAATGGCTCGACAATCGATTAGTGCATGCCTAGTAGTCAATTGCTAAGCTGTTGTGTGTAATATTGGGTTTGCGAAGAACACGACAGTCGACTTATGCATGCTGGCGGTCAATTTTTTTGTTCTTTGATAGTCCAAAATTGCTAGTTTTCACAAAATGTAGCCTAGATTACCAGTCCATAACATCTAAAAATTATATGAGCTTAGTCCCTAATCATTTTCGCACAAAACCCATACATTTTTTGGTCAAAAACATCAACCAAATCAGAGAATCTACATGAAAACAGAGTGGAAGAAAAACCTAACTTAAAAATTCTAGTTTAAGCCTATAGATCAACAAATGAAAGCTATAAATCATGCATCTCAGTGCGAAAATTCCTAACCTCAAGAAAACCTCAGAATTAGTTTATTTACTCAAAATCACAAAAAATCCAAAATACCCTTTTTTTTCCTATTTTCATTTTTTCTTCTCAGATTTTGACTGATTCGGGCATTCTAATTACAGAAAAATCAAGATCAATGATGTTTGAGAAGCTTAGTAAGGTATAGATGAGGAATTTCCTACCTCAAATCTAGCTATGCGAAGATTCCACCTTGCTTCCCTTTTCTTTTCTCCTCTGCCTGTGCTCTTCCCTTTCTTTCTCCTTGGTTGGCCGGTTCTCTCTTTGGTATGGGGAGTCCAAGAGTATATATGGGAGGAAAGAGTGAAATAGCTAAACCTCAGGACCTCTTGGCAAAATAAAAATCTTCACACTTTATTCCCTGCTATTTCAACCCCCATTTTCTTATTTCATTTAAATCCTAATAATAATTCCAAAATTATTGTCATCATAAAAATTCCCAAGGAGGCTGCAGTACAAGCACAATGGCCTAGGTTAGAAAGGGGTAGATTTCTCAAGGAAATGATTGATTTAGGTTAGTTGGAAAAACCTAGGTCGTTCCCTATCTTGTATTTTTTTTAACTTAAGCGATGAAGTATTAGGTTTAGGAAGATGGTAACTCCTATGGATGTCATATATCCTCTACTAAAATATTATGTTGTTGAGACTGGTCACCTCAATAATATTTGTTTTGTAGAGTAGAGTATGGTACCCACTAGGAGGAGTAGTGCTCAAGGTTAGGATAGAAATGCAAATACAATAAGAGTTATACAAGCTCGAATGAGTATGGCAGAAGCTATGAGAGAACAGGCTGCCGCTATAGCAGAAGCCCTTAGGCATGTAGATGAGAATAAAAATGACAATGGAAACCCTGGTGTAACACCCATTTTTTCTTTTGATTCCTAGATTATTGCTTCCTTAATTATTTGAATGATTTTGCCATAAATTGTGATGAAAATGCTTGTGTGATGTACTATTTAGAATAAATGTTAAGAGTGAAAACCCTTTCTTTCTTGTTTTAGCCAAATTAACATGTGAGTGGGAGAAAGAATTGGAAAGTGAGGATTTATTTATATTAATGTGTTCCCTCCTTGTCACCAAAGAGTTCGCAAGAGGGAAATTGTAATTGGTTAAAAGAATATGATGTTGATTCATGAGGAAGGAAAGAATAAATAAAAGAGACGTTGTGAATTCAGTCTCTCTTTTTCACATTGACTGAAAGCTTTGTTAAAAAAAATTGCAAGAGTGACTTGGTGATGAGGAAAAGAAGAAAGGAAAAGAGATGTGTTACACTTTTGTTCCTTCTTTTCCTTTGATTCCTTTTGTCTTACCTTAACCAAGAGTACAAGTGGGAATGGAGGGAAGTATTCAGTGAAGAGGTGGGAGAGAGAAGGGAGACCGAGAGATGAAATGACGGAATTGCAAAATATGAATTTATTCCAATGTCTCAATCATGAAGCGGTCATAAAGCAAGCAAAGTGGCTTTTTAATACAATATTGATTTCTCTTTCTTTAGTTTAGTTAAAAGACCATTCATAGGAAGAATAAACTTTTATGTTTTTCCTTGACCTCTTTCTTTCCTTCCTTCCCTTTTTTTTAATTGAATAGTCAAAAGAAGGATTGAATTAAATATATACATATGCATATAGTAAGTAAGAAGAGGATCTTGGAATTTATTCAAAAATACATAGGCATTCGGTGATACCAAATGATAGTAGGAAATAAATCTTAGAAGGAAGAAAAAGAACTCAGAGGAGAAGAAGAAAAGAGGTTGGCTGAAAGGAAAAAGAAGCGAGGAACTAAGACAAATTCAAGGAAAACATCAAGGCACTTTCACTTTTCTTGAATTCCTAAGGTAGTTTAACATTTCTATGGTTTTTTTTTCATGATTTATGGTATGTTTATAATGATTTGAAGTTTTCATGAAACATAAACTTTCTCTCTACATTCTTCGAGATGCAAATCTTTCTTTGGCTAAGCTTGTAGGATGATCTAGTGGTGTTTTTTGATGTGATGATGTGGATGTAGCTATTTCCATGAAAGAGTGGTAGTTAAAAAAAAATGCAGCATGCATCATGAAGAACCCTAGAATGAGAAAGTGCTGAAATATCATGTTTTTGCATGGCTAATGTATGTATTATGTTAAAAATACCTAAAGGAAGCTTACTAGCTAGATGTTGGATTAAAACCATGGCATTACCCCTTTTTACCTACCTAATCTGAGAGCATCCCATTTTGACATATAGAAGGACTTGTTGAAAAATGTGTGGGAAGAAGTCTCATTTTAGTTTTGGTAAAATAAGAGGGAAAATAATGGTAAATAGATGTGTGGTAAGGTATCTATCCTCTTTCATATGATAAATTTTCATGTTATTGTCCTTAAGATATAAGAATGATAAAGTGTGTGTAACCAAAATTTTAGGATGCAAAATGAATCAAGAAATTAAGTAAAGGAAATGGGTAATGGTATGGTTACATAATTTGAATGTGAGAGAAAGTATCATAATAATTTAATACATGGTATCATTAGGTTTGAAATGTAGAAAGGATGGAAGAAAGTGAAAATTTAACATGAAAAACATTAGACTCCATTCCTTTATCATGATGGCCGACAGCAATCCCTCATTTTAGTTTTGGTAACCGAATCCATATACTAATTGTAAATGACTTATATTGTGTCTTACAATGGCTAAATTCAAGGGAAATTGTAAGGGTAATAGTAAGATGAATTGTGGTTGCTATTTGTATATGTATGTGTGTCATTAATGTTCTTATGTTGGAAAATTTATGAGATTATGGATGGCTAATCTAAGATCACATACCAATAGACAATTGCAACACAATCTTTCCTAAAAGTGGCCAAAAGTCCACAATGTGACCAAGCGTTCACTATTCTTATAAAGGTAGCCAAGTGTCCATATTTCTTGAAGTATGACCGAAAGTGTTTCACACTTCAAGGCAAGGTAAGTTTTAAGAATGAAAGGAGAAGACATGATATGTCACATTGACACACCAATAAATATATATGTCTTCATATAAATTTCAAGGAGATTCTTTCTATGCTTTCTATTAGAATATATTATGTTTAAAATGAGGAAAATCCATTTTTTCACATTGACACACCAATAAATTATACAATGCTTGCCAATATGCATATATGAAGGAGGTTAGGTATTAAATGATTGGAATGTAGATGAAATAGTTTCTTGTTCTTGCACAGTGGTACATATTAGTAAGTTTTAAAAATGGAATTGTTAAGCTATTGAGAAACTTGTTTTCTCATTAATGTGCTGATATGTATCAGATGCAGAGGTACAACATTGTCATAGAGATTAAAGAGGCATGGGTGGAGGTTCCTTTCCTTAGAAGTATTTTGGACCATAAGGGTTTGAGTGATAGACCTGTTGTCTCCCTACCCTTATGAAAAGTTTCTTTGCAATTCTTAATTATATTAAATGATGTAATACTTGGAAAAAATGTATGATGCTTAATGAATTTATCGCAGATGTATTATATTTTATTTTCACTGTGCATGCAAGTTATGATCGGAGCAAAAGAACCCAAACCTAATCAGTCGTAATCATATTGAGATGGTATAATTTCTCAGACATTATTGATAAATAATTAAGGGTAAGAATAATGTACCCACCTTATATGTTTACATCTGAGGTATTGTAATACTAGATAAGGGCATTACACCTAGGGCTGAATAGGGAAGAAATCATGTAAATGGTGGATGGTCAGAGTTCCAAAGAGTTAAACCTCCTGCCTTTAGAAGAGAATATGATCTGAAAGTGGCTGAGGAATGGCTAAGTGAGTTAGAAAAGTTGTTTGCTGTTCTTGAGAGTATTGATGACCAAAAAGTCTCTTATTCCACCTACATGTTGATGAGTGAGGCTAAACATTGGTGGAAGGGAACTAGACAGTTGATGGAAGCCCGAGAGTCCGAATTACTTGGGAATCCTTTAAGGAAACATTTCTAGAAAAATATTTTCCACAAAGCATAAGGAATGCAAAGGAAGTAAAGTTTATACAAATAAATCAAGGGAACTTGCCCTTTGAAGAACATTTGGCCAAATTTGAGGAATTATCAAAATTTTCCTCTTATCTAAAGTATAGGCCTAATGAAGCTTGGAAAGCTATGCATCTTGTAACACCCCTTATCTTATCTTAATAACGTCATATTGCTTCTTCAGATAAGTGGCTACATTAATTCTAGTCTTTAATTATATTTAAATCTCCTGAGCATCCAATCCATTATAGATTTGTTTTTCAATTAGGATTGGGTTCTTATGCTCAGGTAAAATGCTTTGGCACAGGGAATATAAAATATTAAACATTACAACAGAATATATAAAAACTTTTCTAATATATATATACATTATAATAACTATTTAGTACATCATTTTGTATACATGCATTGGGATAGATGAAGTACCCATCCATCAGGAGTAAGGAGAAAACAAGCCTGCCACTCATACTCCTTTTACAAAATATCATGGGTGAATAAGTCCTTCACATATCCCTATACATATGCCCTTTTTCTTTCTATGTTCAACCAAAAATATCAACCTTAATTCCAACCCAAAAAGAATATGTAGAATTAGGACTCCAAAAAGGTTAGTCTATAGCTACATATTTATGTACTTAACTATCCCATAGGGAACTCAAAAATAGTTATAACATAAATATCCTTGACAATAGTGAAAGTTCCTAGAAAGGAAATTTCCATTGTGGCCAATTCAACCTCCATTACTACAAAATATCTAGTCATCTGATACATATCAGTATAGTAATGAGAAATACATTCCCAGTAGCTAAACAAACCAATTTATTTTAAAACAACTGACATGTACCACTGTAATAATACAGAAAATAACTCTACATTCAATTTAATTTCAAAACTCTTTTCATATAAATACTTGGGTATGACTTATTATGAAAACATGTGTGTATGAATCTATAGACATGGAATACACAGTTAATTCAATCATTCATGGAATGGACTACAAGCATTCAATGCTTACATGTCATAATCATAATCACATAAATCACGTTTATGCAATACATAACATAACATTTCATAAATACTCAATTCTGGGAAGGCACACATAAGATCATTCCCTCCCACTTAAATGTGCTCTTTGAAAGTATACACCAGATTATTCCTCCTACATTTCAATTCCTTGGGGGTTTACACCAGATCATTCCCCTCAAGGCAACTTCCCTAGAAGGTATACATTAGATCATTCCTTCACAAGCTTTTAGTCTCAGGAGGTGTTCACTAGATCATTCTTCCTCATTTAATTCCTTAGGAGTTTACACCAGATCATTCCCCATAAGGAAGCTTTAACCTTGCCTTTCACAATTACATTAAGAATTCTTTGCCATTCAATCACTTTTGCATGAATTTAAACATTTCACTATTTATGGAAAAAATGTATGCTATTATTCATTCCTTCTTGACCCCTGCATCTTTTGGTCTCTTTTCCCTTAGCATAGGCTATTTAGATGGCACCTTAGGCTATTTCTAACTCATTCATAAATCTAGCCACTCTGGGAAAAATTTCACATAGTATTCAGCTAAGGTAGAATGAACATGAATACTTTGCATTTCTAACCCTTTTGGCACAGTTCTAGCCTTATTCTCGTTAATGGAACATTATGGTGACAATTCCCATACTTATGCCTAACACTTTCTCACACCTAAAAATTAGGTAAGCGCATTTTAGGCTAATCTTTTTCATGCTTTTCTAGCTTATTTTTCATGCCAAACATGATCACACATCTAATCCCATAATTTCACATTTTTAGGCACACTTTTAAAGTAAAAAAGTAAGACTTTAAATTGCCAACATTGCTTGAAACATAAATTGCCATAATTTTCTCTCTCTTCCTTTCTTGGAATTAGACTTATATGGTTTCTAAATCATTTTTCAAGAGCAAATTCAGCACCATTCATATGCATCCATTCAGCCAAGGTGAATAAAACACACTTTTTTGGTTACTTGTGAAATTAGAAAATGGAAAAAGTACCTAAATGTAAATCTAATTAGATTTTCTCTCTCTTACCATTTTCTAACACTTTCTCTCACTATTTCTCACACAAAATTTTGCCAAAATTCAGCACCATTCCAAACCTTAGCATTCGGCCAAGATGAGAAATCAAGCTAAATGGAGTGGTTTCATCATCTTACTCACCAGACCACAACATTCATGCAAAAATCCATACAAAAATACCATTTTCTCACTCTTACAAATACAAACTCAGCCTTGGTACAATTTAGGCTTTAGCAAAATCAAAGTTCCATCCATGAAAATTTACCATTTCATGAGTTTCCATACAATCCAAGATGTCTATAGTCACAAAGACAAGTTGTTTCCAACATATTTCAAACCCAAGTATGCAAATCCACCATAAACATGCAGAGAGAGAAATAGCCATCATTCTTGCAAATTTGAAAATACCATAAACACACCATAAAACAAGAAAATAATGGTATAGGATTGTTTAGCTACCTTGAAAAGCCAATAAAAGTGTGATTTCTAAGTTGTTTTAATGAAAACTTCTTATTCTCCAAGGTAGACAAGCAATTCAGCCTCTCCCTCTTTCTCCACCACTTTTACGACACTTCTAGCATGTAGGAGAAGAAGAAGGCTGAATTTAGGGTTTAAATTATTTACAAAAATGTCATTAGTGCTAATTTGTCCATTTCATCCCTTTTTCTTTTCTTTTTTAACAATGGCATTGCCTCTCCTTACAATTGTAATTTTATGCAACTTCCATGGGCTGGGACTGTTCCGCCCTTCAAGAATTTTGAAATTGCATAGTGTTCCCTTAAATTTTTGAAAATTGCAGTTTAGTCCCTAAGAAAAGTGTCATTTTGCCATTAAGTCCAAATTAGCTATTTTTGCTCCATTTTCACCCCTTTTTGGTTTTAAGAGGTAAAAATCACTCAAATAAAATTTCATAAAGCTTATTTTTATGTTTTTACTAAATTATCCTTATTTTAGCAAAATTACAATTTTACCCCTAAAGTAAAATTACCTTTTTGCCCTTTATGTTAAAACTATCATTTCACTCTCTTTCTTTCTTCTTTTGATCAAGAATGAGTAAGAATTTTTAATTCCCACTTTCGTAGAATATTTAGGGTAAAACTAAATTTTTCTCACATCATATAAAATTGCTATAATACCCATGGTGTGAAATTACAATTTTACCCTTTTTAGGGAAAATTGTCTTTCAACATCAATGTAAGTAATTTCTTGCATGACTAGATTCTTCTTCTCTCTTAAATGAAAATAATAAGAGTCCTTTGACATAACTTCACGAAATAAGAGAATTAAACTAATTATTCCCTTCATGGCAAAATTACCATTTTACCCTTCCTTACCAAATTTCCAATTTCATTCTTTTATCACAAAAGTGATAATATATTGATAAAAATGTTCATTCTAACTCCTTAATAAATCATCCTTAACCGTCCACAATTAATACTAACCATAATAATAATAACGTTATCATAAAATGCAAGTATTAGGAGCAGATGTTACATTTCTCTCCTCCTTTAAAATAATTTCATCCTCGAAATTGATACATACCTCATGTGAATAACTCTAGATAGGTTCTCCTCATGTCTTACTCCTTCTCCCAAGTAGCTTCTTGTGGTGATGTTTTGTCCCACAAGACCTTTACCAGGGGAATGGTTTTATTCCTCAGGTTCTTGACTTCAGTATCGATGATTTGTAAAGGTTTTGGCTTATATGTGAGATTATCCTTTAATTGTAATGTATTGGCATCAAGAATGTGTGAGGGATCAGAAATATATTTTCTAAGTTGGGATACATGGAAAACATTATGGAGGTTTGACAATGATGGTGGTAAGGCTATCTGGTATGCAAATGGACCAACCCTCTTTAAAATTTGAAAAGGTCCAATGTATCTTAGACTCAACTTTCTAGACTTTATAGCCCTACCAATCCCAATGGTTAAGAAGATTTTAAGGAAAACATGATCTCCCTCATCAAATTCCAGTGGCCTCCTTCTCTTATTGGCATAACTCTTTTGTCTGTCCTGAGCTTTTGCCATTTTCTCTCTGATCATTTTAATTTGATCAGTGGTTTGTTGCACTAACTCAGGTCCTAACAGTTGTCTCTCACCCACTTCATACCAACATAATGGGGATCTACATTTCCTTCCATATAAAGCTTCATAGGGTGTCATACCAATACTAAAGTGGAAGGTTTTGTTGTAAGAGAATTCAATTAAGGGTAGAATTCTATCCCAATTTCCCTTATACTCTAGAAAACAAGCCCTTAGCATATCCTCTAGATTTTGAATTATTCTCTCAGTTTGTCCATCAGTTTGAGGGTGATATGTTGTACTAAAATTCAATATAGTCCTAAAGGCTTATTGTAGGGCTTTCCAAAATCTAGAGGTAAACCTGGGATCCCTATTTGAGACAATGTTAATCGGTACACCATGCAGTTTCACTATCTCTTGAATATATAGCTAAGCTAATCTATCCAAGGAGTAGTTAATCTTAATGAGGAGAAAGTGGGCGGACTTGGTTAAACTATCCACTATAACCCAAATAGCATCGTTCCCTGATTGAGTCCTGGGTAAGCCTACCACAAAATCCCTTGAAATCTTATCCCATTTCCACTCAGGAATATCTAATGGTTGCAGTACACCAACAGGTTTCTATTGTTCAATCTTTACTTGTTGACATACTAAGCATCTAGTTACATACTCCGCTATATCCTTTTTCATACTTGGCCACCAAAATCTCTCTTTCAAATCCTGATACATTTTAGTAGCCCTTGGATGAATGGTATATCTACTCTGATGAGCTTCCTCTAATATCCTTTCTCTTAATCCATTCACATTAGGAACATAAAATCTATTATAGAAAGTTACCATTCCATCAGCCTCTCTCATGAATTCCTTTGAGTCCTTTAGAGACTCTAAGAATCCATCATTCTTTTGAGCTTTTAAGATTTGAGTCCTAAGAGTGTTCTCAATTCTCAGTTCACTCAAACAGATTTTGTTTGGTAACACCAAGGTAGACAAACTCATGTTCTTAAATTTCGCTATTAAACTCATCTCACATACCATCATCTAAGCTACTTGGAGAGACTTCCTACTTAATGCATCTACCACAATATTTGCCTTCCCTTGATGGTACTTCAATTCAAAATCATAATCTTTAATGAATTCCATCTATCTTCTCTATCTCATATTCAATTCCTTTTGATCAAAAAGGTATTTGAGACTTTTATGGTCACTAAATACCTCAAATCTCGACCCATAGAGGTAATGTCTCTAAATTTTCAAAGCAAACACTATGGCAGCCAATTCTAGATCATGAGTAGGATAGTTTCTCTCATGAGGCCTTAGTTGTCTAGAAGCATAAGCTATTACTCTCCCTTTCTGCATCAAAACACATCTCAATCCTTTCTTAGAGGCATCACAGTATACTTTAAATTTTTCCAACAGGTCTGGGATAACTAAGATAGGTGCAGTGGTTAATCTTTCCTTCAAAGTTTGGAAATTATGCTCACATTTGGTGTCCCACTCAAATGGAACATCTTTTCGGGTCAGCTTAGTCATTGGCATCATTATTTTTGAAAACCCTTTAATAAACCGTCTATAGTACCCTGCTAAACCTAAAAAACTACGAAATTTTGTTACAGTAGTAGGCCTTTCCCAATTCACTACTGCTTTAGTTTTACTAGGATCCATTAACACTATCTTTAGAAATCACATGCCCTAAGAATTTCACTTCTTCTAACTAAAATTCACATTTTTTTAGTTTAGCATACAATTGCTTTTCTCTAAGAATTCCCAACACAATCCTAAGATGTTGTTCATGCTCCTGCTTATCTCTAGAGTATACCAAAATATCATCAATAAATACTACTACAAACTGATCTAGATAAGGCCTAAAAATGCGGTTTATATAATCCATTAAAATAGCTAGAGCATTGGTCAGGCCAAATGGCATTACAAGGAACTCATAATGTCCATACCTAGTCCTAAAAGCAGTCTTAGGTGTGTCCTCTTCTCTTACTCTAATTTGATGGTAACCTGACCTTAAATCAATCTTAGAGAAAATAGTGGCGCCTCTCAATTGCTCTAATAAATTATTAATTCTAGGAAGGGTATATTTATTTATCACTGTTACTCTATTTAACTGTCTATAATTTATGCACATTCTTAAACTACCATCTTTCTTTTTCACAAACAACACTGGAGCTCCCCATAATGAGGCACTAGGTCTAATGAATCCCTTCTTTAGGAGGTCCTCTATTTGCACTTTTAATTTACTCAGTTCCATAGGAGAAATCCTATATGGTGCAATGGAAATTGGTCCTATGCCAAGAACCAGCTTTATAGAAAATTCTACTTCTCTCTTTGGTAGAAGACTTACAATCTCATCTGGAAATACATCAGGAAATTCACATACCATTAGTATGTCATTTAGTTTTTGTTGAATTTCTACCTCCGACGAACATAGAAAACTCATTCTCTGATTTTTCCTCTCAATTCCCTTGTTTATTGGTTTGGTATCTATAAAAGTCATAGACTTAGCTGAACAGTCCAAAATCACATTGTTACAAGAGAGCTAGTCCATTCCCAGAATAACATCCAAATCAACCAAAGCTAAGCAAATGAGGTCTATAAGGAAATTTTTACTTTCAATCACAACAGGAAAATTTAAACAGACACTTGAAGTCACAATAGGTTTATCAGTAGGGATAGCCACAGACAACTCATATGGTAAACTGGACATGGTTAGGTTCAATTTTTGGGCACACTCTGATGAAATAAAAGAATGGGTTGCGCCAGAATCATACAGTACAATCAAAGGAACATCATTAATAAGACATGTACCTTTCATTAAATCCTCAGACTGAGCCACTTCTTTACCTTTGAGGGTATACACCCTTCCCTTGGTGGTAGGTCTTTGGGTCTCAGTTGGCTTCCTTGGGAGTGTGCACTGATTAGCATATTGTCCTGGTTCCCCATATTTGAAGTAGACATTTTTCCCTCTCAAACATGGTCTGTTTCCATGGTATCTTCCACATCTCTAACAGTTCTCTAGAGTAGCAGTGACGTTCACAAGTCGTTTACTAATTTATTCTTATTTTAGCAAAATTACAATTTCACCCCTAAAGCAAAATTACCTTTTTGCCCTTTATGTTAAAACTATCATTTCACTCTCTTTCTTTCTTCTTTTGATCAAGAATGAGTAAGGATTTCTAATTCCCACCTTCGTAGAATATTTAGGGTAAAACTAAATTTTTCTCACATCATATAAAATTGCTATCATACCCATAGTGTGAAATTACAATTTTACCCTTTTTAAGGAAAATTGTCTTTCAACATCAATGTAAGTAATTTCTTGCATGACTAGATTCTTCTGCTCTTTTAAATGAAAATAATAAGAGTCTTTTGACATAACTTCACGAAATAAGAGAATTAAACTAATTATTCCCTTCATAGTAAAATTACCATTTTACCCTTCCTTACCAAATTTCCAATTTCATTCTTTTATAACAAAAGTGATAATATAATGATAAAATTGTTCATTTAACTCCTTAATAAATCATCCTTAACCCTCCACAATTAATACTAACCATAATAATAATATCAATGTTTATCAAAAAATGCAAGTATTATGAGCAGATGTTACACATCTAGAGGCAAGTCTGAGTCTAGAACTGCAGAATGTTGTTGCCTCCCAAGAAATTCGGGACTTTGCCACTCTAGTGAATACATTTTGGATTGCTTCCAGAACTCTAGTGATAATGGATAAGGAGAAACAAGGGTCCCATTTTCTTAAGAGAAAGATGCAACTAGGATTTGTACAAGGTAGAGGAAGCAAATTTGCTATAAATCAAAAGGAAAAGAGACCTATGAATGTGAATACACCAGTACCTACAAGCACCTATCCGAAGTGTGGTAGAAATCATGAGAGTAAACCCTGTATGATAGGACAAAATGTTTGTTTCAAGTGTGGCAAGCTAGGGCATTTCACAAGGGAGTGTAATACCCCTCCTTAACCTATGGTTCCTTTTTAAGTATTTAAAGGTACAAAATATATATTTATCATAGTAATGGTGTGTTACTATTACTTTTACCTGAGTAAATTTTAAACTTTTTATCAAGTTGATTAATTAAGTGCCATCTAGGGTCGGGTCTCTATTCTCGGGTTTCACTCACTCTCACAACGGAATAGAATGTATAGAATATACATAAACATGCATTCAGAGTTAAATATAGTTAAATAACTATTGTGCATGGAGGCAATAATCCTGCCACTTATGACCCCTTTCTGCTAGTCTAAACATTATTTCATATACATCCAATTTAAGATAGGCTATACAAGAGATATCTTATACCACCCTTCCCAAAAATCACCAAGACACTACAAGTAAACGTGTGCCTACACTATCTAAAAATAACTACTATCATGTACCCCAAGGAGGGTACTTCTACCCATGTTAACTTCCAATCCAACTGAAGAACCTGCACATCTAATACACGCCAGCACTAAAGTGAGAAATAAATCTCAATAGTAGTGTAACTTGTCTTTTCAAAATTACCAACTTGTACCACCTTACTTACAAGAAAAATCTCTACATTCTTTCGTCATGTAATATAATATATAGTATATACTATTGGGGTGTAATGCATGAAACCTACTTTCAATCATGTGCTCAAATTTATACATGTACATTTAAATATATCATCTTTAAAGCATAGGATGTTCATTCATCATCATTTTCATCATCACTTTCATATAAAAAATTTGTGGGATAGTAAACATGTCATCATTTCATTTCTATAACATGTGATCAATACATAAAACACCCTAAGAGTAATCGAAGGAGTCGCTTAGCAATAACTCCATGCACCACTTCCTATATAAATGAGTACATGGCTATTTAGTCATGCCTTAACTTTTGTACATTCTGAGGTGTCTCCTAGTGGATCCAAGTACCTTAATGGTCCTTGCCCATTTTTGGCAAATCATCCCTGACTAACGGGATTTCCTCCCTTTCATCCCAAATGGGGCTGGTATAAACTCATGGGATCACCGTCAACTATACTCGAATCATTTCCTCTCCGCTTTTGGGCGGATATTGTACTATAAAGTCACCACCATTCCTAAGAGGTAGATCACACTCTCGGCATGATATTCTCTATATATACTCTAGGGTGAATCGGCTCATACCCATGGTTGTGCCTAACTCTAAGCATGTGTTTCTCATATGGCCTTTAGGAGATGACACTAACTTAAAGTTCGTAACCATCACGGTGTTTTCAAAATCATCCAATTTCAAGTGGATGTTTAACCATCCTAATTTATGGCACAACTATGGAATGCCCAAAGGTCATCCCTTACTGATAATCAGTCACTCAATCATAAGCATATTTACCCTAAGGCATACACTGAGAATACTTTCCTCTTTCCTCTTTTGTGTTTTCTGCTCTCCCTTTATTTCACTATCATGAGGGTCTCATCACCCAAGTGATTCGTGATTCTACCTTATGCATGTTACCCGCTACATCCCTGGTTTAGATCCCTAGTTTGAGTGAAAATGTAATGGCAAACATGCCATCATTTCATTTCTATAACATATGAGCAGTACATAAAACACCTTAAGAGTAATCGGGAGAGTCGCCCAGCAACAAGTCCATGTACCACTATTTATATGAATGAGTGCATGGCTATCTAGCCATGTCTTAACTTTTGTACATTCTGAGGCATCCCTCAGTGTATCCAAGTATCTTAATGGTCCCCGCCTCTTACTAGTAGATCATCCCTGACCAGTGGGATTCCTCCCTTTCGTCCTAATCGGGGCTGGTATAACTTTCAAAGGATCACCATCAACTCTAGCCAAATTATTTCCTCTCTACTTTTAGGTGAATCATAATACAATGGAATCACCATCCCTTTCTGATGGACCACACTCCTAGTATGTTATTCTCTACATATACTCTAGGGTGAATCAACCCATATCCATGGTTATTCTTAACTCTAAGTATGTGTTTCTCATATGGCCTTTGGGAGATGATACTAACTTAAAGTTTGCAACCATCACGGTGTTTTAAAAATCATCTAAGTTCAAGTGGATGTTTAACCATCCCAATTTATGGCACAACTGTGGAATGCCCAACGGCCGTCCCATACCGATAATTGGTTACTCGATCATGAGCCTATCCACCCTAAGGCATACACTAAGAATACTTTCCTCTTTCCCTTTTTTTGTTTTCTGCTCTCTCTTTGTTTCATTATCAGAAGGGTCTCATTACCTGAAACTCCTAGTTTCCCTGCTTACCTATGTTGTGACCCCTTAATTAAGTTAGTATGAAGAATTACTAAGCTCAATTGCGATTAAAAACTTCATTTCACAAGCTAGAAGGCTGCCAGTTGACTACTGGAAGGCTAGCAGTCGGCTGGTGGCTCTCTAAATTCCTCAAGTGTTAAATAGCAAGCTAGCAGTTGGCTTCCAGCAAGTTGGTAGTCGACTAGTGGCTTGCTGGAATATGTCTTGAGCAAAAATCAAAGCACGACAGTTGAATGCTAAAATTGCCAGTCAACTACTTAGTGCAAACTCGGGCCCGATAGTTGATTGCTAGGAACCTGGCAGTCAGCTGCTAAGCCTCTGTCTGCACTTTTGGGTTTTTCAAGAACACAATAGTTGACTACCCCATATGTAGCAGTTGGCTACTATGCTCTGCTACAGTCCAGAAAACATGATTTTGATAGTACCCAGTCTAGAATGCATTCCATTTTCAATTCTAAATGTATGAGCCTAATTTTCATACAACAAACTTTACTTCACATTAAAAATTTCTCATCAATTAGCTCAAACATGGTACATTCAAGGAAAACTAGTCTATAACTCTAGATGAACACAACCTAGCCCTTCCAATCCATTACAAACACATATATGAGCATACATTCAGCAACACAACATCCTATAGAAATAGAAAAGCATATATGTAACACCCCATAATTTCAGTAGCCTAAATTAATGTTCTTTAATTAAATGGATGGAATTAATGGTGTCATTTAATGATTAGTATGAATTACATGCGTCATAATTAATTAAATGAATTGGCTTAAGGAGGGGAAAATTTTGCTTGCATAATTTAATGGCCTAAAATGGCTATATTAAAAGGTAAGTTTGCATGAAAATTTGGTGCTTAATTTAATTATTTATTTTTCCTTTTGAGTTACCTAGCCTAAGTACCAAGAGAGAAGAAATATAGAATGCAAAAAATTAAATATGTGCATGTGAGTGCCTTGCATGCCATGCAAGTCTTGCATGTAAGAAAGGGTCTCACGTGAATTAGGAAGGCAAGGAAATATATGTATCTTAAGTGGGACCAAGGGACAATAGGAAGGAGGAAGGGAAATTAATTAATGAATAAATATGCATGCATCAACACAGGTGCATAATTTTATTAATCAAGAGGAGTTGTTTATGGGGATAGCCACATGCAAGAAAGGAAATGGGAAAGGAAAGAGTCCAAAAATATAAATATATATATGTGTGTCTTGCATGCATCTCACGTGAAGGGAATGGGCATTCTACTTCCTTGTACAAAGGAGTATGCACACAGCAAGAGATGAATAAGAAGCACACCCACACGTGAGGGAAGAAAAGAGGGAAGGAAGGTGGCATGAAGTGTGCAACAAGTAATCCAATAAGTGTAGAATTTTTGTACAAATCTAGTTTCCCGTGGGATGCACCTAAAGTGTAAGAGAAGGAAAATCAATTACAAGCAAACAAAAGGGATCTAGTTAAATGGAAAAGGTGCAGCGTCCTTCTCCATGTGTGGCCGAGTATAGAATGGAAATAGAAAAAAAAAAGAGAAAGAGGAGAGGCTAAGGTGGCGTGAAAGGTAAGGAATGGGATGAATTGCAAGCAAAAGAAAAAATAATAATAAAAAATGGTACTTGGAGGTATATGTGGAGTATGAGCAAGGTCAAACTAATGAAAAACAAAGTGCAATAGAGAGTGGAAATTAAACATATACACGCCCCACCTTCTCTACAAAAAGGAAATCTAAATTTTTTCATGCAAAGCACACATGGAAAGGGAGAGACACAAGAGAGGTTGAGAGTTTATGCAAGCTACACATACACACACATGTGAGGAAAGGGAAGAAGAAGAGAGAAAGGAAGAGAGAGTAGCATGAGACAAGGGGAATCCCATCTTTGAGAAATACATGCAACAATCACATGTGAAGAAGGAAAAGAAAAGGAGATTTCAAGGGTCTTAGGAGAGCATTTGAAGGGGAGCACGTGAAGCACAAAAAATTGGGAGGAAGAAGAAGCAAAAGTGATCAAAAGGGAAAGAGCAAGGGAAGCAAGGTAGGTTAATAATTCCAACAAACTCATGTTCCATGTTTTGGTAACTACCATGTTTTTCATAAGCCTTCCATGGAGCATGATGTTATTGCCCTACATTCTTGATAAAATGCATGCATTATTGGCTAAGCTTGTATGTTAAGTTAATGTGATGAAATAAGGATTGTATATGTATAGGGGATATATAATTAAGAACATGCTCATAATAGGCGTGGGTATGAGGTAAAGGGAGGAATGATTTGAGAACCATTATTTCCAGGGAACTCCCTTTTTGGCCAAATAGAAGATGGGATTTGATACTAAATGGATGTTGAAAAATTGTTATGATTAAGTTAAAGAATTTCACTTAAGCCAAAAATTCTTCTTGAACTTGGTAGACTTCCACAAGAATTAATATTATTGTTATCATTCAAGGAAGGAAAATTTATTCTTAAGGATAATGGGATTTTATAAGAAATATACATAAAGATTTGGTCTTTAAGAAAGAAGAAATTATTATTGAAAATATTAAAGTTCCCATAAGAAATATACACTAATAATAAGTTCAAAGAAGAGGAGAATTTATTCTTAGAGATATGAAAAATTTTATAAGAGAGTTACATTACAAATTTAATTTTTAGAAAGGAGAAACTATTCTTGAAAATATTAGAATTCTCTTGAAAATGTGCACTAGAAGTAAATTCCAAGAAAGATGGAATTATTATTGAAATTATTAGAATTTTTAGAAAGAAAATGTACATTAGAATTAATTTCTAACAAAAATAAATTATTACTAAAATTATTAGAATTTTTAAAAAGAAATGTACCTTAGAGATAAATGCCCAAGATAGGAAAAATTATTCTTTAAATATGAAATTTTCATAAGAAATATACCTTAGAAATTATTTCTAAGAAAAGGAGAAATTATTCCTTAAATATTGAAATTTTCCATAAGAAATGTATGTTTACATTAAACTACAAGAAAGAGAGAATTATCCTTGAAATTAATAGCATTTCCAAATGAAGTACATTAATGATAATTTCCAAGAAAAAGGAATTTTATCCTTGAAGTTATTAAAATTTTAAAAGGGTTGTACACTAGTAATGATTCTCAAGAAAAGAAAAATTTCCCTTGATAATTGACAAAGAAATTTTAAAGGTGGCCAAGTGTCCACATGTGCCCAAGTGTGCACAAAGAACTTCCAAAGGTGGCCAAGTGTCCACGGTGCCCAAGTGTGCACAACCCATGAATAAAAGTAAATCAAGAATGATAAGCATAAAATGGATTTGATAACTGTATGATTATGCATTTTTATAACATGCCAATATTTTTATTTGAAGGAATTAGTATTTGATTGCACTGGCATTTAAATTAATCATATATATATTTCTTGCCAATTTATATTTTTGAATTATGTTGTATTTTATTCCAAGAATGTAGAATTAAATATTTTGGTGCTTGCACCCTGGTACATATTAGTTGGTTTAAAACCTGAGTTGTTAAGCTACTGGGGAACTTGCGTTTCTTATTATATGCTAATATGTATCAGATGCGGACGCATAGCCAAGCAGGGAGATTGAGTCTTTTTTGGGTTAAAGAAAATTTTTGTAACCCCATATTTTTAGGCCCTAGTCTAGACATACTTAGTTTAAATCTAAGATTAATCTTTTGGTAGTAGACCTAAGATGTAATTAGGAAAGAACAGGGGAAGGGATAGGTAAAGGACCGATCCGTCTTGAAAATTGTAAAGGGAGTACGAGTGACAAGATTGTTGTCTCTTGACTTCCTAGGAACGAGTGCTTCGTATATCCTGATACATGTTTACTGTAATGTAATGAACATTATGGAACTTATTTCATTAAATTGTATGAAAGTTTAAATTTCGCTGTGTAGCATAAAATCTCTTTTATTCTGCTGTGCATGTAAGTTTTTTTTTAAGGTGAGCAAAAGATCTCGAACCTAATCCGCTTAGTATAATTCAATGGTATAAATGCTCAGACATTAATTAAATAAAGGATAAAGATAATATACCGAACCTATCTATTTATATCAAAATTAATGGTAATACTAGATAGGGACATTATAATATAGAATTTAGGTTTAACCCTAATCTTAGTTCAAACATGTAGAAATCCATATTTTCCAGCAATAGTAAACATTTCAAAAAAAGAGGGGGTTTAGGATGGATTGCTACCTTGATTCCTTGCTAAATGTGGGTGTTTGATGTGTTAGAAAGGCTCTCCCCTAGCTGTAAGACTGATTTCTAGCCTCAAATATGCCTTTCCTTTAGCAAAACCTCTTCGTTCTTGTCCTAGCTCGTCCTTTTCTCTCTCTACCCGTCCTTTCTGCTTCTCTCTCTAAAATGAAAGCGGGGGAAAGTATAAAGAGGTTTAAGGCTACAGCTAGGGTTTAAGGAAGTTTAAGGAAATTTCTATTTGGTCATTGAGCTAATTTGCACTCTTAAACTCCCTCATTTTCCCTTTTCAATTGAGTCCCTAGCCACCTCTTATTGAACCTTTATTTATTCCTTTTAATTTAGTCCCTAGGCTAATGCAACTATATGCACTAATGGAACATACACAAGTATTAAACATTAAATTAACAATTATCAAACATCTCTTTAATCATAATTAGAGCGAATGTTACAAAAAATCTGGCCTAATTTCATCTTTCAATGGTTAACTGTACTCATTACACACATAAGAGAGCTGGCAATTGACTTCCCTCTTTTTGGTAATCAGCTACTAGCTTACTGTCTAAACTTTTTGCTTCTGGTCAAGAGCTACCAATCTGCTGCTAAGCCTTGGTTGTTAGCTGCTAGCCTCAACAGTCGACTTCCAAGGGTCTGGCAATTGGTTGCTGGCCTTCTAAAAACTTTTTGAAAAATGAATAACACGATAGTCGACTTCCAAGGGTCTAGTAATCAACTGCTAGTGTTTTTTTACGCATTTCTGGTAGAGGATGAGCATAGTAGTCGACTTTCAGGGTTATCAGTTAGAAGCTAGTGCTCAATTTACTTGAAAAATCATGATTTTATCCAAAGTTTGGCCCAAAAAACATGTTCCTAAATCAATTACTTAAATCATAAACTCAGTGCCAACATTCAAACATCATTTCTCGTTCATAAAATGCCCATAACATAGCTTAACATGTTCAAACTAAGATCAAACCACATTTTTCTCACCTAAGGCAAAACCCCAACTTTAGAAATCATTCACAAGCATAAACAAGCAAGGTAAATTAACACACATTACCCAATAGCAGTTAAAACAAATAGAATGTAGGTTCAAAACCCCAACTTAACTTAAAACATTTCAAAAATCACATTTATCAATAAGTTTTCTGCATATTTTTGAAATAGGGTTTAGGATGAATTGCTATCTTGATTCTTTGTTGAAATGTGTGTGTATGATGTGTAGAAATGATCCTCCCTTACTGTAGGATTGATTTCTAGCCTCAAATATGCTCCTTCCTCAGTAAAATTCTCTCTTCAAGCCCTAGCTCATCCTTTTCTCTCTCTAGCCACCCTTTTAGCTTATCTCTCTAAAAATCTGTTATGCTGTAAGTGTGGGGTTTTAGGGCTTTAGCTAGGGTTTAGGATAGTTTGAGGAATTTGATATCTGGTCCTTAAGCTCTTTTACACTCTTAGACTCACTCATTTTTCACTTTTCAATTGAGTCCCTAGCCACCTCTTGCTAAACCTTCATGTATTTCCTTTCAATTTAGTCTCTAGGCTAATGTAACTATATACACTAATGCAACATACATAAGCATTAAGATTAAATTAACAACTAGCAAACATCTCTTTAATCATACTAAGACCAGATGTTACATTTCTCCCTTCTTTTAAAATAATTTTCTCCTCAAAATTAAAACGTACTTATTCAAACAATTCTATGTAGGACTTCCTCATACCCGTACCTAGTCCTAAAGGCGGTCTTAGGTACATCCTCACCTCTCACTTTGATTTAATGGTACCTTGACCTCAAATCAATCTTAGTGAATACAACTGATCCTCTTAATTGATCTAACAAGTCATCAATCCTAGGGAGTGGGTATTTGTTTTTCACGGTCACTTTATTTAATTGCCTATAGTCTATGCACATTCTAATACTTCTATCCTTTTTCTTCACAAATAACACCGGTGCTCCCCATGAAGAAGCACTGGGTCTAATGAATTGCTTCTCTAGAAGGTCTTCTATCTGAACCTTGAGTTCAAGCTCTAAGGGAGACATCTTAGGTGTTATAAAGATTGGTCCCGACTAGGGAACTAACTCTATAGAGAATTCTACTTCTCTCTCTAGTTGAAGACTAGAGATCTCCTTAAGAAAGACATCAGAAAACTCTCTAATACAGGGATACTTGTAAGCTTATGCTAACTCTTGACCTTAGATGAACATAGGAAACATAATCTTTGGATCTTTTCCTCAGTACCCCTATTCATAGGTATAGTATCCATAAAAGTCACAAACTTCTCAAAACAATTTAGGACTACCTTATTAAAGGATAGCTAATCCATTCCAAGAATGACATCTAAGTCCACCAAAGGTAGGCAAATAAGGTCAACAAAAAAAGGTTTAATTTCAACAATAATAGGACAGTTTAGGCAAGTTAAGGAAGTTAAAACATGTTTTCTAGCTATAGTAGAAATAGACAAATCATATGGTAGTTTATTCACAAGTAGGCTCAACTTTTCTCCATATTCATGAGAAATCAAGGAATGAGTGGCACCAGAATCAAATAGTACAATTAAAGGAACATCATTTATGAAACACTGACCTTTAATAGAATCATCGGATTGGTCTACCTCTTTGCCCTTGAGGGTGTAGACTCTCCCCCTAGTTAGAGGCTTAAGGGCTTCAGCTAGTTTCTTCCATAATCGGCACTGCCTGCTAAAGTGTCCTGACTTGCCACACTTATAGCAGATGTTTTATCCAACCAAATAAGGCTTATTCCCATAATTCTTTCCACACTTGGGCCAGCCATTCGAAGTAGTTTGCCCACCCATGAGCTTCTTCCTACTTTGGATCTTTTTCCCCTTAGCAAGGTCCTGTGGCATTTTCCTCTTAAGGGAGTTATACTCCTTTTTCCCCTTAGCAGCCTTTGCTAGGCCTCCTGCTACTATGCGGCACTTATTTACTAACAGGGCATAATTCTTTATCTCCATAAGAGCCAGAACCCTTTTCAACTTTGGATTCAACCTAGCCTATAAGTGCATGGCCTTCCATTCCTCATCCTGTCTTACTTACAAGTAAAAGGAAAACTTATATAGCTCCTAAAACTTATCTAAATAGTTGTTAAAAGACATACCTCCCTGTCTGATCTTCATAAACTTGACCTCTTTCTTGTTTGTCACACTCTGAGGAAAGTACTTCTCTAGAAAGGCATCCTTAAAAGAGCCTTAGGTCATCTGGACTCTTTGGGCCTCTATCAACTGCTTGGCCCCTTTCCACCAATGCTCAGCCTCTCTAGCTAACATGTAGGTAGAGAACTGAACCTTTTGAGCCTCCGTATTCCCTAACACTACAAATAACTTTTCCATCTCAGTCAACCACTCTTTAATAAGCTTCGAGTTGAACTCACAGCTAAAGTTTAGAGGTTTGGCCTTCTAAAACTTAAACCATCCCTTGTAGGTCCGATCCCTCATTGGTTCTCCCTCAGGGTTAGGGTTTCTATTTACATTCCTATCTTCCTGCATTTGCCTTAGTACTTTAGCAGTGGTAGTCGCCTATTGTGTGGCAGTAGTAGCTTGTTGGTTGGCAGTAGTATCATGTTCCCTCTGGCCTCTACTATCCCCATCAAGGTCTGCATTACCCCATCTAAATTTACTTCTTCATCCTTGTCCCTTGTGCCAATTCTCCTGGGAGGCACCATACTTTACTCTACAAAATAGATATTACTGAGGTGATCAGTCTCAATAACAAATATTTATAACAAAATATATGGCTCCAACAGGACATTCCCCAAACCTAGCACTCTATTCCTCAAGTTAAAGCATAGCATAAGTAGTAAACTGCCATCCTTAGATAACTGACCTGCAGTAGTCTCTATTGTAACACCCTCTATCCTACGGTTCCTTTTAAAGATTTCAAAAACTATAATATGAAAGTAATTATCAGAGTGTTAGTGTTACTATTACTTCTACCCAAGTAAATTTTAAAACTTTTTGCCATATTAATTAATTGAGTGCCATTTGGGTTGGTCTCTACTCTTGGGTTCTCTTAATATCACAGCAGAATAAATACATATAGCATACAACTGGATTAACTATACATAGACATGCATTCTTAATTAAATATAATCAATTAACTATTGGGCATAGAGGCAACAATCCTACCACTCATAATCCCATTAATTAGTCTATTTATCAATCCAGCCTAATTCATATACAGATAAGTTAGAATAGGTTATACAAAATAATTCTACACTAGCCTTTCTCAAAATATCATGAAGGCTAGCTCTATCCTACCATGTACTTATACTATTGAAATTTAATAGGTTATATGCCCAGATTGGACCCTTCTTCATACTTTACCTTTACCTCTAGCCTAAGGGGACCTACACATCTGGTATATGCAAACACTATTGTGAGAAATGAATCTCAGTAGTAATACAACCAGTTATGAAATCTATTAACCTATACCACCATGCTCGCATGGAAAAACACTACATTCTTTCATAAAAAATATCACATACTATTGGGATAAAAGGAGTGTAGCATTTAATCATGTTAGGTACTCATATGTATGCATGTGCATTTAGAATATATCAACTTTAAAACATGGGAAGGGTATTCATCATCATTCTCATCATAAAACATTTCTTATAAAACACATGTGGGATAGTAAATGTAACATCATTTCATTTCCATAACATGCGAGCAGTACATAAAACACCCTAAGAGTAATCAGGAGAGTCGCCTATCAACAACTCCATGCACCACTGTCTATATGAATGAAAGTATGTCTATTTAGCCATGCCTTAACTTTTGTACATTCTGAGGCATCCCTCAGTGGATCCAAGTACCTTAATGGTCCTTGCCCCTTTCTGGCAGATCATCCCTGACCAGAGAAATTCCTTTCTTTCATCCCAAACGAGGCTGGTATAACTCCCATGGGATCACCGTCAACTCTACTCGGATCATTTCCTCTCTGCTTTTGGGAAGATCATAATACTATAGAATCACCACCATTCCTTCGAGGTGGATCACACTCCCGGTACGCTATTCTCTACATATACTCTAAGTTGTATCAGCCCATGCCCATGGTTATGCTTAACTCTAAGTATGTGTTTCTCATGTGCCCTAGGGAGATGACACTAACTTAAAGTTTGCAACCATCATGATGTTTTTGAAATCATCTAAGTTCAAGTAGATGTTAACCATCCTAATTTATGGCACAACTGTGGAATGCCCAACAGCCGTCTCATACTGACAACGGGTATCGATCATGAGCCTATCTTCCCTAAGGCATACACTGAGAATACTTTCCTCTTTCCCTCTTTGTGTTTTTTGCTCTATCTTTCTTTCACTATCCCAAGGGTATCATCACCTAAAACTCCTAGTTTCCTTGCTTACCTATGTTGTGAGCCCTCAATTAAGTTAGTATGAAGAATTACTAAGCTCAATTGTCATTAAAACCTCCTTTCGCAAGTTGGAAGGTTGCCAATCGATTGGTGAAAGGCTAACAGTTGGCTGGGGGCGCTCTGTATTCTTTATATGCCAAACAGCAAGCTAGTAGTCGGCTACCAGCACCGACTGATGGCTTTTTAGAATGCATTCTGGGTAAAAATTTGAGCACGACAATCGACTGCTAAGACAATCAATCGACTGCTCAATCAAACCTAGGCCTGATAATCGACTGCTAAGACAGTCAGTCGACTTCTCAGTGCAAACCTAGGCCCGACAGTCAACTTCTAAGAACCTAGCAGTTAGCTGCAAAGCCTCTGTCTGTACTTGTGGGTTTCTAAGAACATGATAATCAACTGCGAGGATAACCAGTCGACTGCTTAATGGAGACCTGAGCCCGACAGTCGACTACTAGGTATCTGGTAGTCGGCTATTAAGCCTCTATCTACACTTCTCGGTTTTCCAAGAACACGGCAGTCGACTGCCCCATACTTAACATTCAGCTACTATGCTCCGCTACAGTTTAGAAAATATGATTTTGATAATACCCAGTCCAGAATGCATTTCATTTTCAATTCTAAACATATGAGCTTAATTACCATACAACAAACTTTACTTTTCATTAAACATTTCTCATCTATTAGCTCAAACATGGTACATTCAAGGAAAACTAGTATATATCTCTAGATGAACACAACCCAGCCTTTCCAATCCATTACAAGCACATATATAAGCATACATTCAGCAACACAACATCCCATAAAAGTAAAAAAACATACAGAATGTAGGTTTAACCCCAATCTCAGTTCAAACATGTAGCCCGATAGTCGACTGCTAAGACAGTTAGTCGACTGCTCAGTGCAAACCTAGGCCCAATAGTCAATTGCTAAGAACCTAGCAGTTAGCGGCAAAGCCTCTGTCTGTACTTGTGGGTTTCTAAGAACATGATAGTCGACTGCGAGGATAACCAGTCGACTGCTTAATGGAGACCTGAGCCTGACAATCGACTACTAGGTATCTGGTAGTCGGCTATTAAGCCTCTATCTACACTTCTGGGTTTTCCAAGAACACGGAAGTCGACTGCCCTATACTTAACATTCAGCTACTATGCTCCGCTACAGTTTATAAAATATGATTTTGATAATATCCAGTCCAGAATGCATTTCATTTTCAATTCTAAACATATGAGCTTAATTACCATACAACAAACTTTACTTTTCATTAAACATTTCTCATCCATTAGCTCAAACATGGTACATTCAAGGAAAATTAGTCTATATCTCTAGATGAACACAACCCAGCCTTTCCAATCCATTACAAGCACATATATGAGCATACATTCAGCAACACAACATCCTATAAAAGTAAAAAAACATACAGACCCAACAGTCAACTGCTAAGAACCTAGCAGTTAGCGGCAAAGCCTCTGTCTGTACTTCTGGGTTTCTAAGAACATGATAGTCGACTGTGAGGATAACCAGTCGACTGCTTAATGGAGACCTGAGCCCGACAATCGACTACTAGGTATCTGGTAGTCGGCTATTAAGCCTCTATCTACACTTCCCGGTTTTCCAAGAACACGGAAGTCGACTGCCCTATACTTAACATTCAGCTACTATGCTCCGCTACAGTTTATAAAATATGATTTTGATAATATCCAGTCCAGAATGCATTTCATTTTCAATTCTAAACATATGAGCTTAATTACCATACAACAAACTTTACTTTTCATTAAACATTTCTCATCCATTAGCTCAAACATGGTACATTCAAGGAAAATTAGTCTATATCTCTAGATGAACACAACCCAGCCTTTCCAATCCATTACAAGCACATATATAAGCATACATTCAGCAACACAACATCCCATAAAAGTAAAAAAACATACAGAATGTAGGTTTAACGCCAATCTCAATTTAAACATGTAGCCCGACAGTCGACTGCTAAGATATTTAGTCGACTTCTCAATGCAAACCTAGGTCCGACAGTCAACTGCTAAGAACCTAGCAGTTAGCGGCAAAGCCTGCATGGTATTACGGGTTTCTAAGAAAATGACGATCATTGCGAGGATAACCGATCGCTTATCTGCGCACTGGGCCCAACAGTCGATTGCTAGGTATCTGGTAGTCGGTTGTTAAGCCTCTATCTACACTTATGGGTTTTCCAAGAACATGGCAGTCGACTGCCCCATACTTAACAATCAGCTACTATGCTCTGCTACAGTTCAGAAAATATGATTTTGATAATACCTAGTCCAGAATGCATTTCATTTTCAATTCTAAGCATATGAGCTTAATTCCCATACAACAAACTTTACTTTTCATTAAACATTTCTCATCCATTAGCTCAAACATGGTATATTTAAGGAAAACTAGTCTATATCTCTAGATGAACACAACTCAGCCTTTCCAGTCCATTACAAGCACATATATGAGCATACATTCATCAACACAACATCCCATAAAAGTAAAAAAACATACAAAATGTAGGTTTAACCCCAATCTCAGTTCAAACATTTAGAAATCCATATTTTCCACCAACAGTAACATTTCAGAAAAAGATAGGGGTTTAGGATGGATTGCTACCTTGATTCCTACAAAATGTGTGTGTTTGATGTGTTATAAATGATCCTCCCTTGCTGTAGAACTAATTTCTAGCTTCAATCTGCCCTTTATTTTAGCAAATATCTCCCTCCTTTGCCTTAACTTTCCCCTTTCTCTCTCTACTCACCCCTCCTACTTCTCTCTTTAAAATCTGAAGGTTTGGAAGTGTGTGGGAGTCTTGGCTACAGCTAGGGTTTATGAGAAAGTTAAAAAATTACATTCTAATCTCTGGCCATTTTGTAGTTTTAGTCTTCATATATTTTCCCTTTTCACTTAGGTCCTTAGCCTCACTCTCAACTAAGGAATTGTAATTCTTTCAAGTTGGTCCCTATACTAATGCAACAATATGCACCAATGCAACATACACAAGTATTAAACATCAAATTAGCAATTATCAAACATCTCTTTAATCATAATTGGATCGGATGTTACATTTATCCTGAGGAATCTACCCATACTACCTAATTACCATCTATCACTATCGAGTCAGCTATGTGCTAACCGTGGTAGCCATGCTCTGATACCAACAATGTAACACCCCGTACCTATGTTTCCTTTTTAAGTATTTAAAGGTATACAATATATATTTATCATGGTAATGGTGTGTTAATATTACTTCTACCTGAGTAAATTTTAAAATTTTTACCAAGTTGATTAATTAAGTGCCATTTGGGGTCAGGTCTCTATTCTCGGGTTACACTCGCTCTCATAGTAGAATAAAATGTATAGAATATACCTATATTAGCTATACATAAACATGCATTCAGACTTAAATATAGTTAAATAACTATTAGGCATAGAGGCAACAATCCTTCCACTCATGACCCTATCAGCTAGTCTAAACATTAGTTTATATACATCTAATTTAAGTTAGGCTATACAAGAGATATCCTATACTAGCCATTCCAAAAGTTACCAAGACTAGTACAAGTAAAAATGTGCCTATACTATCTCAAAATAACTATTGTCATGTACCCCAAGGAGGGTACTTCTGCCCATGTTACCTTCCAATCTAGCTGGAGGACCTACACATTTGATACACGCCAGCACTAAAGTGAGAAATAAATCTCAGTAGCAGTGCAACTTATCTTTTCAAAATTATCATCCTGTACCACCGTGCTTACATGGAAAATCTCTATATTCTTTTGTCATGTAACATAATACATAATATATACTATTGGGGTATAATGCATGCAACATACTTTCAATCATATGCTCAGATTTATGCATGTACATTTAAATATATCATCTTTAAAGTATGGGATGTTCATTCATCATCATTCTCATCATCACTTTCATATAAAACATTTGTGGGATAATAAATATGCCATCATTTCATTTCCATAACATATGAGCAGTACATAAAAAACCCTAAGAGTAATCGGGAGAGTCACCTAGCAATAACTCCATGCACCACTATCTATATAAATGAGTATATAACTATTTAGTCATACCTTAACTTTTGTACATTCTAAGGTGTCTCCCAGTGGATCCAAGTACCTTAATGGTCCCTACCCCTTTCTAGCAAATCATCCCTAACTAGCAGGAATTCCTCCTTTCATCCCAAATGGGGCTAGTATAAACTCATAGGATCACCGTCAACTATACCTGGATCATTTTCTCTCCGCTTTTGGGCAGATATTGTACTATGGAGTCACCGCCATTCCTCTGAGGTAGATCACACTCTCAGTTCGCTATTCTCTACATATGCTCTAGAGTGAATCAAATTATGCCCATTGTTATGCCTATCTCTAAGTATGTGTTTCTCATGTGACCTTTGGTAGATGACACTAACTTAAAGTTCGTAACCATCACATTGCTTTCAAAATCATCTAATTTCAAGTAGATGTTTAACCATCCCAATTTATAGCATAACTATGGAATGTCAACGATTGTTTCATACCAACAATTGGTCACTTGATCATGAGCTTATCTACCATAAGGCATACACTGAGAATACTTTCCTCTTTCCTCTTTGTGTTTTCTTCTCTCCTTTTATTTAACAATAATAAGGGTCACATCACCCAAGTGATTCGTGATTCTATCTTATGCATGTTACCCACTACATCCTTGGTTTAGATAATTAGTTTGAATGAAAATTTTATGATTCTATCTTATGCATGTTACCCATTACATCCCTAGTTTAAATCCTTAGTTTGAGTGAAAATCTGGGCTAATTTCCTCTTAAAATGGTCAATTGAGCTCATTACACACGTCATAAAGTTGGTAGTCGGCTGCTAGCATACTATCTAAAATTTTTGCTTTTGGCCAAGAGCTACTAGTTGGCTGCTAGAGCTTGGCAGTCGGCTGCTAGCCTTAATAGTCAACTTCCAGGGGTTTAGCAGTTGGTTGTTGGCTTTATGGAAACTTTTTGCAAAATAAAGAACATGATAGTTGACTTTCAAGGGACTGGCAATCAATTGCTAGTGTTTTGTCACTCGTTTCTGGGCAAAAGATTAACACGGCAGTTAACTTCCAAGGCTAGCAATCAGCTACTAGCAATTGGTTTACTTGAAAAATTATGGTTTTACATGGAGTTTGGCCCCAAAAACATGTTCCTAAATCATTTACTTAAATCATGAACTCAGTGTCAACGTTCAAACATCATTTTTCTATCATAAAATGCCCATAAGATAGCTTAACATATTCAAACTAAGATTAAACCACATCTTTCTCACTTAGAGAAAAACCCTAACTTCAAAGATCATTCACAAGAATAAACGAGCAAGGCAAATCAGCACACATTACCCAATAGTAATTAAAACACATAGAATGTAGGTTTAAAAACCTCAACTTGACTTAAAACATTTCAAAAATCACATTTATCAGGATGAATTGTTACCTTGATTCCTCACTGAAATGTGTGTGTATGATGTGTAGAAATGATCCTCCCTTGCTATAGGACTAATTTCTAGCCTCAAATCTGCTCCTTCCTCAGTAAAATTCCCTCCTCAAGCCCTAGCTCATCCTTTTCTCTCTCTAGCCACCCCTTCAGCTTCTCTCTCTAAAAATCTGGTATGCTAGAGGTGTGGGGTTTTGAGACTTCAACTAGGGTTTAGGAGAGTTTAAGGAATTTGCTATCTAGTCCCTAAGCTCTTTTGCACTCTTAGACTCACTCATTTTTCCTTTTTTAATTGAGTCCCTAGCCACCTCTTGCTAAACCTTCATGTATTTCCTTTCAATTTAGTCCCTAAGCTAATGCAACTATATGCACTAATGTAACATACACAAGCATTAAGATTAAATTAACAACTATCAAACATCTCTTTAATCATATTAGGAGCGAATGTTACAGGGAGTGTCAGACGTTAGAGAAGCCCATTGAGACCTATAAACCTGCAATTAAGGGGAGAGTTTACATCTTAAAAGGTAAGGAAGTAACCTAGTCTGATGGTTTATAAAAGGTAAATGTTTAATTAATGATGCAATTTTAACTGTACTATATGATTCTGGCACTACTCATTCCTTTATCTCTTTGAATTATGGAAAGAAATTGAGTTTGCTTAGGTCAACTTTGCCTTATGAACTATCTATGTCTACTCTAAATGGAGAGAAAGCCTTAACCTTTTGGTTTGTATGAATTGCATAATTTTGATTGAAAACAGACCCTTTGTGGTTGATTTTATTTGCTTACCTCTAGTAGACTTAGATATTATCGTTGGGATGGATTGGCTCTCAATAAATAATGTTATCTTAGATTGTTCAACTAGGTTTGTGATTTTTATAAACACCTTGCCATTATGTAGGAGAATTGAAGAAAAGAATCAAAGAATAAGTTTCCTATCTTCTTTTGAGATTGAAAGTCAACATAAACTCTCTAGTATCCAATTGTTTGTGAGTTCCATGATGTATTCCCAGAAGAAATCTCAAGTCTTTCACCTGAAAGGGAAGTAGAATTTTCTATAGAATTGATCCCTGGGATAGGACTGATTTCTATAGCTCTATATAGGATGTCTCCCGTAGAATTGAAGGAACTTAAAGACCAAATAGAAGACCTTTTATAGAAACAATTCATTTGGCTTAGTTCTTCACCATGGAAAGCACTTGTACTTTTTGTGAAGAAGAAGGATGAAAGTTTGAGATTGTGTATAAATTACAGACAATTGAACTAGGTAATCATAAAGAATAAGTATCCCTTTCCTAGAATAAATGGCCTGTTAGACCAACTAAGAGGAGCCACTGTGTTCTCTAAAATTAATTTAAGGTCAGGGTACCATCAAATTATGGTTAAAACGGAAGATGTCCCTAAGACAGCTTTTCAAACCAAGTATGGGCATTATGAATTTTTGGTAATGCCATTTGGATTAACCAGTGCTCCAGCTATCGTTATGGATTAAATGAATTACATCTTTAGACCCTACCTTGACCAATTTGTGGTAGTTTTTATTAATGATATTCTTGTATATTCTAGAGATAGAAAAGAGCATGCTCAACACTTAAGAATTGTGCTACAATTGTTTAAGGAAAAGCATTTGTGTGCCATTCTGTCAAAATGTGAATTTTGGTTGAAAGAAGTGAAGTTTTTAGGGCATGTGATTACTAAAGATGGAGTTTCTGTAGATACTAGTAAAACTAAGGTGGTTGTGAATTGGGAAAGACCCACTACTGTAACAAAACTTCTTAGTTTCCTTGGATTAGCTGGGTACTATAGGCGATTTATTCAAGGATTTTTGCAAATCGTGTTGCCTTTGACTAAACTAACTAGGAAAAATGTCCCATTTGAATGCAATTCAAAATGTGAAAATAGTTTTCAAACTTTAAAGGAGAGGCTAACCACTGCACATATCCTAACAATTCTTGATCTTTTACGACACTTTAAGCTGTATTGTGATTCATCCAAGAAAGGCCTAGGATGTGTCTTAATGTAAGAAGGAAAGGTAGTGGCATATGCCTCTAGGCAATTGATACCTCATGAAGAGAATTATCCTCCACATGACTAAGAATTTGCTGCTATAGTCTTTGCCTTGAAAATTCAGAGACATTACTTGTATAGGTCTAATATTGAGGTATTTAGCGACCATAAAAGTCTTAAATATATCTTTAACCAAAAAGAATTGAACATGAGACAGAGAAGATGGATGGAATTTCTAAAAGACTATGATTTTGAATTAAAGTACCATTTAGGAAAGGCAAATATAGTAGCACATGTACTAAGTAGGAAATCTCTTCACATGGCTCAATTAATGATTCATGAGATGATTCTTATAGAAAAATTTAGAAACCTGAGGTTGTCTACCTTCATGCTACCAGATAGAATATATTTAAGTGAATTAAGAATAGAAAACACCCTTAGAACTTAGATATTAGAGGCCCAAAAAGAAGATAAATTCATAAAATCCCTCAAGGATTTGAGGGAATTGAAGAAAGAAGCTGATGGCCTAGTAACCTTCCACAACAGGATATATGTTCCTGAATCAGGAGAATTGAGGAACATCATAGTGGAGGAAGCTCACAAAAGCAACTATACTATTCATCCTGGAGCCACAAAGATGTATAGGATTTGAAGGAAAAATTTTGGTGGCCAGGTATGAAAAGGCAAATAGCTGAGTATGTTGCTAAGTGTTTAATATGCCAACAAGTCAAAATATAACATCAGAAACCTGCGGGGCTATTGCAACCTCTAGACATCTCATAATGGAAATGGGATAAGACATCAATGGATCTTGTGGTAGGATTACCTAGGACCTAAGCAGGAAATGATGCCATTTGGGTTATAGTAGACTGACTGACAAAATTTGCACATTTCTTACCAATTAGAATAAATTATTCATTAGATAAATTGACTCAAATATATGTTCAGGAAATAGTAAGACTCCATGGGGTTCCTACCAGTATTGTGTCTAATAGAGACCCTAGGTTCACTTCTAGGTTTTGAAGGGCGTTACAAGAAGCCTTTGGTACCAAATTGAACTTCAGTACTGCATATGATTCTCAAAGTGATGGGTAGACTGAATGGACTATACAAACCCTAAAAGATATGCTTAGGGCGTGTATATTGGAACAGAATGGAAGTTGGGATAGGAACTTACCCTTAGTAGAATTTTCTTATGATAATAGTTATCACTCCATCATAGGTATGGTGCCTTATGAGGCTTTGTATGGAAGGAAATCCAAATCACATTTATGCTGGTTTAAAGTAGGAGACAGAAAGTTGTTAGGGCCCAATTTGGTATAGCAGACCACTAGCCAAATCAAGATGATCAGAGAAAATAGCAAAGGCCCAGGATAGACAGAAAAGATATGTTGACAAAAAGAGAATTTCCCTGAGCTTTTTATGTAAAGATGCATCAAATTTCGAGGACGGAATTCTTGTTAAAGGAGGGGAGAAATGTAATATTTGATTTTCATATATCCAGGTATATTCTAAATTTTAAAATTTAGCAGTTTCATAAGTAAATAATTGTATTTAAATTGCCTCAAGTTTTCTTAAATGGGAGAGGGACTAAACGAAAGAAAAGTCTAGAGACTAAAGCGAAAAGAGGAAAAGTTGTTAAAATATCTAAAGCGTAATCATTACACCTCCAAAATATCTAGTGCATTTATGATGCATAATTATGACACTGGAAAATATCCAAAATGCTATAATTTCATCAGAAAATATCTGAGAAACATTATCTGAAGGTCATGATGACTCTAGGAAAATATCCTAGAGGCAAAATAGTTAATTTTTATCCAAGGATAAAATGGTAATTTCATCCAAGGTTAAAATAGTAATTTTACCATAAGGGTAAAATAGTCATTTCACTTAAAATTTATGACAATTTTCCTCAAGGTCATTCCTCTACACTTTTTGAAATTATGAAAGCAAGTAAGGGCTAAAATAGTCATTTTGACTAAAAGGGAAAAATTATTATACACCTTAGGGGTAAAATATTCATTTTATCATGACAATTTTTATGAAGTTCCTCTTTTATGAATTTTCAAAATTATGGAGCAAAATGAGAGGTATAATGGTATTTTTAACACAAAGGGAAAAATGGTCATTTATCCACCTAATAAAATGTCTTCTTCTTCCTTTAGGAAGAAGAAAGTCACGGGCAAGAAGAAGGAAGGAAAGAACGTGACCGAGAAGGAAGAAGGAGAAGGAGAAGAAGAAAAAGGGAAGAAAAAACCAAGGTGAAGCCACTTTCATTGATAAAACAAGGTAGCTAAACAATCCTACACCCATGATTTTGTGTTTCATGGATGCTTTTAAGAGTCTAAAAATTTCTATGGCTGCCATGAATAGTGAGGTTTTCTCACTCTACATTCTTTCTTGCTTAGATTTCTATTGATTTATGCTTATGTTGTTGTATGGATGTGTTTATAAGTATTTAATAGTTTGATTGAATGGTTTATGGCAAGAATAAGGTTTTTGACTCACCATCCTCATAAAGCTCTTATTGTTGGAATTGAATATGTGATGCTTGGATTGTCATGGTTGTAACATCCACTCCTAATACTTGCATTTTATGATAATGTTATTATTATTATAGTTAGTATTATTTGTGGGATGTTAATGATGATTTATCAAGGAGTTAGAATGGACATTTTTATCATTATATAATCACTTTTGTGATAAAAGAATGAAATTGGAAATTTGGTGAGGAAGGGTAAAAAAGTAATTTTACCATGAAGAGGAAAATTAATTTAATTCTCTTATTTATATCAAAGGACTCTTATTATCTTTATTTAAGAGAGAACAAGAATCTAGTTATGTAAGAAATCACTTGCATTTGATGTCAAAAGGAAATTTCCCTCAGGAAGGGCAAAATTATAATTTTACCCTAAGGCATATTAGTAATTTTACATAATGTAGAAAAATTAATTTTTACCTTAGGTATTTTAGGAAAATAGAAATTAGAAATCCTTACCCACTTATGCTTAAAGAAAGAAAGAAAAAGGGTGGAAATGATATCTTTGGCATAAAGGGTAAAAAGGTAATTTTTCCTTAGGGAAAAAATTGTAATTTTGTTAAAATAAGGGTAAATTGATAAAATCATAAAAATAAGTTTTATAAAATCTTATTTGAGTGATTTTAACATAATAAAACCGAAACGGGTGAAAATGAAGCAAAAATGGCCAATTTGGACTAAATGGCAAAATGGCAATTTTCCTTAGGGGTTTATTTGCAATTTCCAAAAAGTTGAGGGACCACTCTGCAATTTCAAAACTCTTAAGGGGCAGAAAAGTCCCAGCCCATGGAAGTTGCATAACATTACATTTTTAAGGAGAGACAATGCCATTGATGAAAAAGAGAAGAAAAAGGGACAAAATGGACATTTTAGTACAAATGGCATTTTTGTAAATAACCTAAACTCTAAATTTCATTCTTTATCTTCCTCCATATGCTAGAAGTGTCGAAGAAGAAGCGAGAAGAAGAGCTTGGCTGAGTTGTTTCATAGGCAAGGAGAAGAAGAATTTTTCACCAAAACAACTTGAAAATTACACTTGTATTGGCTTTTCAAGGTAGCTAAACATACCTATGCCATTCTTTTTCTTGTTTTATGGTGTGTTTATGGTGTTTTCAAATTTGCAAGAATGATGGATTTTTCTCTCTCTACACTCTTATGGTTGATTTGCATGATTGGGTTTGAAATATGTTGAAAACTACTTTTGTTTATGGCTATATACATGTTAGAAAGCTTGAATACCTAAGAGATGGTAAATTTTCATGGATGGAACCCTAGTCTTGCAAAACCCTAACCTATATCAAGGCTGAAATGGTATTGTGTAGAGTGAGAAAATGATGTTTTTGCATGATTTTTGCTTGAATATGATGTGTTGTAAGCTATATGGTGAAATAACTCCATTTTCTTGCATTCTTCACTTTAGCCGAATTGTTGCTTGTATAAGGGTGCTGAAATTTGGTGGAATTTGGTTAAATTAGTGTTAGAAAAAGTGTGAGAAAGTGTTAGAAAATGGTAAAAGAGAGAAAGTCTAGGTAAGTTAGTGTTTAAGCATTTTTCCCAAATTCTAATTTCACCATTAACCATGAATGTGTGATTTACTCATCTTGGCCAAATTAATGCATGTAAGTGGTGTTGAATTTTTGCTTGAAGATGGCCTAGAAACCATGTAAATTTAGTTCTATGAAAGGAAGAGAGAGAAAGTTATGGTAATTCTATGCTTTAGCCATTTTACCAAATTTAAAGCCTTACCAGTTCACCTTAAAAGTGTGCATAAAAATGTGAAGTTGTGAGATTGTGTGCATTATCACAATTGGCATGGAAAGTGAGCTAGAAAAATGGAAAAAGGATGGCCTAAAGTGCACTTACCAAATTTTGACGTGTGAGAAAGGGTTAGGCATAATTATGGGAATTGTTACCATAATGTTTAAATGGCAAGAAAAAGGCTAGAAATGAACCAAATGAGTTAAAAATACCATTTTCTCATGATTCCCTTGCTTTGACCGAATGCCTTGTATAATTTTCCCTAGAATGGCTAAATTTCTATGTTAATTGAAATAGCCTAAGGAGCCATTAAACTTGGCCTATGTTAAGTGACAAGAGGGAAAATGATGTAATGGTCAAGCATGAATAGTAAATAGCATGAAATTTGACCATTGATAGCAAGATGTCTAAATTCATGTGAAGGTGACTGAATAGCATGAAAATTCTTAATTGTAGTTATAAATGCCAAAGTTAAAGATTAAGAAGGAATGATCTGGTGAATACCTCTTGAGACCAAAATTATGAGGAGGAATGATCTGATGTATACCTCCATAGTGAGTTACCTTGTGGGGAATGATCTAATGTATACTCCCAAGGAATAAAATGCAGGAGGAATGATCTGTTGTAAACCTCTAAAGAACATCATGATGTGGAAGGGAATGATCTAGTGTATACCTTTCCAAAGTAAAGCATTTCTATGTAGCCATAAGTTGTATTGCATGAACGTGACTTTTGTGCATATGATTTAGACTTAAAAGCATTGAAAGCTTGCTGTCCATTCCATGAATGACATAATTGATTGCATATCTCATGTCTATAGATGCATACACACATGTTTCACATATGTCATAACCAAAGGTCTATATGAAAAGAGTTTGAAATTTTAATTGAATGTAGAGGTATTTTTTGTATTATTTCAGTGGTACATATCAATTATTTTAAATAAATTGGTTTGTTTAGCTACTGGGAATATATTTGTCATTATTATATTGATATGTATCAGATGCTTATATATTGTTTTATAATAGAGATCGAACTGGCTATGGTGGAAATTCCCTTTTTGAGAACTTTCACTATTATAAAGGATGTTTATGTTATATCCATCTTTGAATTTCCTCTGAAGTAAATTAGACACTTAAGTATGTAGTCATAGCCCTTTCTTTTTTTATCCTAATTCTATATTATCTTTTTGGGGTTAGAATTGGGACTATCATTTTTTTATTGTACATAGGGGGAAAAGGGCATATATATAAGGATATGTGAAGAACCTATCCTTCCGTGATAATTTGTAAAAAGAGTATGAGTGGCAGGCTTGTTGTCTCTTTACTCCTTAAGGATGGGTACTTCATCTATCCTAGTATGTGCATACAAAATAATGTAACCAATAGTTATGATAATATATGTATAGTGTAAAAGTTTTATATATTCTATTGTGGTGTATGTATTTTTATTTATTTGTTTATTTATTTATTCCGCTGTGCCAAAGTATCTTACACCTAAGCAAAAGAATCCAGACCTAATTGCAAAATAAATTCATGATAGACCGAATGCTCAGGAGGAATTAGTGTAATTAAAGGCTAAAGTTAATGTAATCACTTATCTGAATAAGCATTATAACATTGTTAAGATAAGATAAGGGGTGTTACAATGGTTATGGCAAATAAATGATGTTTTCATATTGTTTATTGTTGAAAATGAGAAAAATGAAAGATTTAAGTTGCAAGCACTTTGGTTCCCTACTTTTTCCCCTTTGGCCAAGAGGGTGTATGTATTTATCATGCATGAGATTTTGTCAAATTTTGGCTCATGAATGGTGTTCATGTTGGCCATAAATAAGGGGGAGAGAGAGAGAATTAACATTTTGATGAAACTCTTTCATTTGCCTTTTCTTCATGCTTTGGCTAAGAAGATTTGAAAGGAAATTGATATGGAAATTGTTCTTTTTATGTGACATAATCTTAGTGAAGGCAAGAGAAAAGGAGATGATGGTATGGTTGATGGCTTGCATGATGAATATTCTATCATAACCATGAAATCCAACTTATGCGCATGTATACCAATGAGAAGGAAGAGATATATCTATGTATTCATCTATGTTTAATATGAGAAAAAGAGTGTTTATATGCATACATAGATATATTGAAATAAAAGTGTAATGAAAATAGTTGAAAATGGTCCAAAGTGTAATGAAAGGATAGTTGAAAGTTCACCATTTTCATTCATACACTAGGAATATTTTCTCATTTCTCTTGTAATTCTTATGCTCATTCCTTTTCAATTTTCATATCATTCTTTCTCTTTTTCTTTCACTCTCACCTTCTTATTACCCATTACAAAATTCTAGGTTTAAATCCCTTGTTTGAGTGATGTTTTGGGCTAAATATGCTTCAAACTAGGTCATTGAGTTCATTTTTCCAAAACAAAGGTCTACCAATCGATTTCCACCCTTATGGCAGTCGACTTGTAGCTCACAGCCTCAAAAATTTCCAAACCCGAGGGTAACCAGTTGACTGATGCAGCTCAACAATCGATGGCTACATTCTTGGCAAATTTTTAGAAAATATGAGCACGACAGTTGACTTTCACAAGCTAGCAGCCGACTGCTAGCACTCTGTATGCATTTTTGGGCAATAAAAGAGCATAACAGTCGACTGATAAAGACTATAAGTCGATTTCTACGTAATAATCTATTTTTAAAACTCATGGTTGACCTAAATTTTTGCCCAAGAACTTGTTTGTAAATCATTTTTTACCCCTATCAACTAAATACCACTATAAAAACATCATTTATCACATAAAAATAGCTTAAACTACCATTTATTCTCACTCAAATCTTGGATTAAACCTTATTTTCACACCATAAGTAAAAACCCATTTCCCATAATCTGATATCCATATGCATACATATATTCATGCAATTTAAAACACCCAATAGCATTCAAAAACACAAAGAATGTATCTTTAATCCCTCTCTTACTTTAAACAACAACAAAATAATCATTTTCATCAATATGACTAGTAATTCAAAATTAGAAAGATTGGGTTGTTTTGCTACCTTGTTTTGTGTAATTCTGGAGTATGAAGTTTAAATGCACTCTTAGATTACTTAGCTACCAATTCCTTGCTTCAAATCACTATAAAAATTTCACTTCCTTTATAATTATCTACTCTCTCTCTAAAACTTCTCTTTCTCTATTTAAAATTCTAAAGTGAATGTGAGAAATGAAGCTTTTGGGTTTGGCTCTATTTATAAGTGGTCTAGCAATTGCAAATTCTAATCCTACTTCTAGATCATTCGGCTCAAAATGATAATTACTCCAGCCACATGCTAAATTACCCTTTTGCCCCTAAACCATTGGTGGGAAAATTTTGAAATTCTAGTAGTTATAGTAACTCTGTTGGCTAATATTATGATTTGCTACCCTAGAGTATGGAAAACTCACATAGTTTCCTCCACTCAACCTTTTCCTTTCATTCCAGTCCTAATTCTTGTCTTTTCAATTTAGTCCCTCACTCTAATGCAACTACATGCAGTCTAATGCAACAAACACAAGCATTCAACTTATTTAAAAATTAATATACATCTCTAAAAAAATAGGATGAGCAGATTTACATTTCTCCCCTCTTTTTAAAAAATTTTGTCCTCAAAATTTGTACGTTCCTAATTAAAATTTTTTGGAAAAATTCTTCTTATCACCTCTTCTTTCTCCTAGGTGACTTCTTGTGGTAATGACTAATCCCACAATACCTTTACTAGTGGAATAGTCTTATTCCTCAATTGCTTGACCTTAGTATCAATGATTCTCAAAGGTCTAGGTTACCTTTCAATTGTACTATACTGGCATCAAGAATATGTGAAGAATCAGGAATATATTTACAGAGTTGAGAAACATGAAAAATGTAACACCCCCATTAGCCTATGGTTCCTTTTAAGTGTTTAAAGGTATAATGTATATAATTATCATAATAATGGTGTGTTACTATCACTTCTACCCGAGTAAATTTTAAAATTTTTACCAAGTTGATTAATTGAGTACCATTTGGATACATTCTGTGTATATCCTCCTCTCTTTCCCAAGTAGCTTCCTGTGGTGACTTTAGATCCCACAAGATCTTCACCAGAGGAATGGTCTTATTCCTTAGGGTCTTGACCTCAATACCAATGATTTGTACAGGTTTTGGTTGATATGTTAGATTATCCTTTAATTGCATAGTACTGGCATCAAGTATATGTGAGGGGTCAGGTATGTACTTTTGGAGCTAGGAGATATGAAAAGCATTATAAAGGTTAGTCAGATATTGGGGTAGGGCAATCTGATATGCTGATAGACCCACTCTCTTCAATATTTGGAAAGGTCCAATGTATTTAGGACTTAGCTTTCTAGACTTCATAGCTCTACAAATCCTAATAGTTGAGGATACCTTTAGAAAAACATGGTTTCCTTTCTCAAATTCTAAGGGCCTTCTTCTCTTATCAGCATAGCTTTTCTGCCTACTCTAAGCTTTAAGCATCTTTTCTCTGATTTTTTTGATTTGACAGTGGTTTGTTGAACCAGTTCAGGCCTTAGCAATGGTCTCTATCCCACCTCATACCAACACAAAGGGGATTTACACTTTCTCCCTTACAGGGCTTCATATGGTGCCATTCCTATACTAGAGTGGTAGTTATTATTATAGGAGAATTCTATCAATGGAACACTTTGTTCCCAATTCCCTTGGTACTCCAAAGTATAGGCCCTAAGCATGTCTTCTAGAGTTTAGATGGTCCTTTCTGTTTGCCCATCAATCTGAGGATGGTAAGTGGTATTGAAACTTAGTCTAGTACTGAAAGCTTCCTATAATGCCCTCCAAAACCTAGAGGTGAATCAAGGATCTCGGTCCGAAATAATGCTAGTGGGAATTCCATGCAGCCTCACTATCTCTTGAACATATATTTGGGCTAATTTATCTAAGGAGAAATTGATCCTGATAAGGATGAAATGGGCTGACTTGGTTAGTCTATCCGCAATTACCCAAATAACATCTTTCCTTGACTGAGTCTTAGGTAATCCCACTATAAAATCCATTGAGACCTTATCCCATTTTCCACTCAGGAATGTCTAGCGGTTGTAGTAACCCTGCAGGTTTTTAATGTTCAATTTTAACCTGTTGGCACACTAGACACTTGGCTACATATCCCGCTATGTCTTTCTTCATGCCTGGCTACCAAAATCTTCTTTTAAGATCTAGATACATCTTAGTGGCTCCAGGATGAACAGTGCATTTGCTTTGGTGAGCTTCTTCTAAAATCTTATCTCTCAGTTCGCCTGTCTTAGGAACATACATCATATTCTGGAAAGTTACCATTCCATCTACCTCTTTTTATGAACTCCTTTAAATCCTTTAGAGATTCTAGGTACTCGTCTTCCTTCTGGGCTTCTAAGATTTGGGCCCTAAGGGTGTTCTCAATTCTTAACTCACTCAAGCAGATCTTGTTAGGTAACACCAGAGTAGATAACCTTATGTCCTTAAATTTCTCTATTAAGTCCATTTCACTCACCATCAGTCAAGTTAGATGGAGGGACTTCCTACTTAGTGCATCAACCACGATGTTTGCCTTGCCTGGATGGTATTTTAGTTCAAAATCATAATCTTTAATGAATTCCATCCATCTCCTTGGTCTCATATTCAATTCCTTTTGGTCAACGAGGTACTTGAGACTTTTATGGTCACTAAATACCTCGAACCTAGACCCATAAAGGTAGTGTCTCCAAATCTTCAAGGCAAACACTATAGCTACTAACTCTAGGTTATGGGTGGGACAATTCCTCTCATGTGGCGTTAGTTGCCTAGAAGCATAGGCTACTACTTTTCCTTCTTGCATTAGAACACACCCTAATCCCTTCTTGGATGCGTCACAGAATAACTCAAATTTCTCCAAAGGGTCTGGGATAACTAGGACGGGTGCAATGGTTAATTTCTCCTTTAGGGTTTAGAAGCTTTGTTCACACTCCGTGTCACACACAAATGGAACATCCTTCTAGGTCAAATTGTCATGGCCATCACTATTTGTGAAAATCCCTAAATGAATCATCTATAGTACCCTGCTAACCCAAGAAATTCTTGATTTCAGTCACAGTACTTTCCCAATTTACTACTGCTTCAGTCTTACTGGGATCCACTGACACTCCCACCTTAGAAATCACATGCCCTAGGAACTTGAATTCTTTCAACCAAAACTTTCACTTCTCTAACTTAGCATATAATTGATTCTCCTGGAGTATTTTCAGCACTATCCGGAGATGATACTCATGCTCCCATCTATTCTCGAAATACACTAGTATGTCATTAATAAACACTACTATGAACAGATCAAGGTAGGGTCTAAAGATGTGGTTCATGTAGTCCATGAAAATAGTTGAAGCATTTGTAAGGCCAAAGGGCATCATGAGGAATTTATAATGCCCGTACCTAGTCCTAAAGGTAGTCTTAGGTATGTCCTCATTCCTAACCCTGATTTAATGATATACCGATCTCAAATCAATCTTAGAAAAGATAGTGGCCCCTCTTAGTTGCTCTAATAGATCATCGATCCTTGGGAAAGGATACTTATTCTTGATAGTTACCTTATTCAGCTGCCTATAGTCTATACACATCCTCATACTCCCATCCTTCTTCTTAACAAACAACATAAAATCTCCCCATGATGACACACTGAGTTTGATAAATTGTTTTACTAAGAGGTCCTCTATATGCACCTTCAATTCCTTTAATTCTACCGGGGACATCCTATACGGTGCTATGGAAATTGGTTTTGGCCTAGGAACTAGGTTTATGGAAAACTCTATCTCCCTCTCTGGTGGGAGACTTGGGATCTCCTCTAGGAACACATCTGCAAATTCATTGGCTATAGGGATAATTTCTTGCTTCTGCTGAATTTCCACTTTTGAGGAACACAAGAAACCCATTCTTTGGTTTTTCCTCTTGATCCCCATGCCTACTGGCTTAGTGTCTTTAAAAGTCATTGACTCGGCTAAATAGTCCAAGATAGCATTTTTTGAAAAGAGCTAGTCTATACCAAGGATGACATATAGTTCAACCATAAGTAAGCAAATAAGATCTACAAGAAAGGTTCTATTTTTAACCACAATGGGACAGTTCAAGCAAGTTAAGGAAGTAAACACATGTTCATTAGTGGGTACTGCTATGGAAAGCTCATAAGGTAAAGTGGTTGTGGGTAATTTTAATTTCTGAACACAGTCTACTGAGATGGAAGAATGGGTGGCGCCAGAATCATACAAGGCAATTAAAGGAACATCATTAATAAAGCACGTACCTTTCATCAAGTCCTCAGACTGGGCCACCTCTTTACCCTTCAGGGTATACACCCTTCCCTTGGTCAAGAGTCTTGTGGGTTCCTTCGGCCTCTTTAGGGTTGGACAAACTCGAGAGATGTGCCCTAGCTTCTCGCATCAATAACACACGTTCTGCCCCATCAGGCATGGTCTGTCTCCATAGTTTCGCATGCACTTCGAGCACTTGCTCTGGGCAGTCGAAATGTTCATCAACCTCTTCCCTGCCTGGTGCCTCAAGAACTTTCTATCACAGCCCTTATTGAATCTAGCTGGGCTCTTTCTCTTAAGGAACCCTACTTCTTGCCTCCCTTTCTTTAGTATAGCCAGGGACCTAGAGGCTATTCTTTATTTGTTCACTAAGGTGGGATAGTCCTGGCTCAGTAGTGAAAGGGTAGATTCCTCAGGATAGAGACTAATACAGGGTAGTTAGCTGAGATATGGCAGTTGACTAACTTGTATTATGTTTTGACTTGAGGATTGGAGTATATGGTTTGGGTATATAGTATTTCTGATGGGTAACATATGACCTCTTATAAATAATATGTTATTGAGACTGATCACCTCGGTAATGTTTGTTTTGTAGAGTGAATTATGGCCCCACCTAGGAGAAATACTGGGAAGGAAAAGAAAGGTGAAACTAATATGGAAAGAGTAATGCAAGTCATGATGGGAGTGGTAGAGGCTATGAGAGAACAAAGCTCACTGCCGCTTCAATAACAGTCTTCTTTGCTACTCAACAAGCTACAGCTACAGCTGAAGCACTTAGGCAATTTCAAGAGAGTAGACCTGTGAATCCCAATCCAAATCTTGAAGTTAGACAAACAGGAAACCAAGCTTATAATGGTTGGTATGAATTTCAGAGAAATAATCCTCCTTCTTTTAGGGGTGAGTTCAACCCCCAAGCAGCTGAAGAATGGTTATGAGAGATGGAAAAGTTGTTTGAGGTCGTAAGGAATACAGACGAACAAAAGGTATTGTTTACTACTCACATGCTTGTTGGGGAAGCAGAATATTGATGGAGAGGAGCGAAACAATTACTGGTAGCTCAAGGGACCCAAATCACCTAGGAAGTTTTTAAAAGAGTGTATCTGGAAAAGTATTTCCCTGAGAACATGAGAAACCAGAAGGAAATTGAATTTATGTAGTTAAAGCAAGGTAGTATAACTTTTGAGGAGTATTTAGCAAAATTTGAGGCACTGTCTAAATTCTCTTCTTATTTGAAACATCATCCAAATGAGACATGGAAAGCATTGCATCTAGAAGCTGGGTTGAGATCAGAGCTAAAGAATGTTGTTGCTCCATTTGAAATTAGAAACTTTGCGATGTTAGTGAACAAGTTTTGCATTGTTTCTCAGAACCTAGCTGACATAGAGAAAGAAAGACAGAGGGTCAGTTTCTTTAAAAGGAAACAACCCGAATCCCTTAAAGGAAGGGATAGTAGAAACGAAGGAAACCAGAAGGGGAAGAAACCTGTAGTGAGACAGGCAGTACCTAATATTTGTCCAAAGTGTGGAAAAAGTCATGGCGGACCTTGTAGATTCCTGTCGGGTGTGTTTTAGAAGTGTCGAAAACCAGGTCATTTCATTAAAGATTGCCCTGAGTGGAAGAAGTCAACTGAGCCCACAAGACCTCTTACTATAAGAAGAGTTTACACTTTCAAAGGTAAAGAATTGGTCCAATCCGATGATCTGATAAACGGTAAATGTTTGATAAGTGGTATATCTTTAATTGTGCTGTACAATTTTGGCGCCACTCATTCTTTCATTTCTTGTGAATGTATGGAAAGATTAACTTCTTTGGCTTGCTTAAATTGTTCCCTTGTTGTTGAGAATAAGTCCTTCATTGTTGACCTCATTTTTTTACCTTTGGAAGGATTGGATATTATTCTCAGGATAGATTGGTTGTCTACAAACAATGTAGTCTTGGATTGTTCTAAGAAATATGTGACTTTTATAGATGCCATGCCAGTAGTTAGGAAAATTAAGGAAGAGACCCAAAGAGCTAGTTTTTTGTGTTCTTCTAAAGTTGAATTTCAGCTTAAACTTAATGTTATTCCTACAGTTTGTGAATTTTCATATGTCTTTCCCAACGAAATTGCAAGCCTTCCACTTGAGAGAGAGATAGAATTTTCAATAGAATTGATTCCTGGCACAGGACCAATTTCTATAGCACTTTATAGAATGTCTCCCTCAGAGTTAACTGAATTGAAGGTGTAGAAAGAGGATCTTTTGGGGAAGCAAGTTATTAAGCCTAGTGCTTCACCTTAGGAAGCACCAGTTTTGTTTGTAAAGAAGAAGGATGGAAGTTTGAAGTTATGTATAGACTATAGACAACTGAACTGGGTAACTGGGAAGAATAAATACCCAATTCCTAGGATAGATGATTTGTTAGATCAATTGAGAGGGGCTACTGTGCTTTCCAAAATTGATTTGAGGTCGGGGTACCAACAAATCAGAGTAAGAACAGAAGACATACCTAAGACAGCCTTTAGAACCAGATATAGGCATTATGAATTTCTGGTAATGCCATTTGGATTGAAAAATGCTCCAGCTATTTTTATGGATTACATGAATTGTATCTTTAGACCCTACCTTGATCAGTTTGTGGTAGTGTTTATTGATGACATTCTTGTATATTCTAAGAGTAGTGAAGAGCATGAACATCATCTTAGAATTGTATTACATTTGCTTAGGGAAAAGTAATTGTATGCAAAATTAGAAAAATATGAATTCTGGTTGGAAGAGGTGAAATTCTTAGGTCATGTAATCACTAGAGATGGAGTAATAGTAGATCCCAGTAAGATAGAAGCTGTAATTAGTTGGGAGAGACCCACAATAGTGACTAAAATTTAGAGTTTTCTTGGATTAGCAGGTATTATAGGAGATTCATTCAAGGTTTTTCACAAATTGCATTGCCCTTGACTAGAATGACTAGGAATAATATTCCATTTGTGTGGGATCACAAATGTGAAGATAGTTTTCAAATTTTAAAAGAAAAGGTTGACCACAACACTTGTCTTAATAACCCCTAATCCTTTAGGAAATTTTGAATTGTATTGCGATGTATCCAAAAAGGGCCTAGGATATGTCTTGATGCAAAATGGGAGAGTTGTTGCATATGCCTCTAGACAATTAAGGCCTCATAAAGAAAGTTACCTTACCCATGATTTAGAATTAGCAGCCATAGTCTTTGCTTTAAAATTCTAGCAACACTATTTGTATGGGTCGAGGTTTAAGGTATTTAGTGACCACAAAAGTCTCAAATATCTCTTTGACCAAAAAGAATTAAACATGAGGCAGAGAAGATGGATGGAATTCTTAAAGGATTATGATTTTGAATTGAAGTACCATTCAGGAAAAGCCAATGTAGTGGCAGATGCACTAAGTCGAAAATCTCTCCACATAGCTCAATTGATGATAAATGAAATGAGCCTGATAAAGAAATTTAGAAATATGAGCCTATCCACACTGATGTTACCAAATAGAATATATCTGAGTGAATTAAAAATCGAGGATAACCTTAGAACTCTAATATTAGAAGCTCAAAGAGAGGATGGATTCTTAAAGTCCCTAAAGGACCCAAAAGAATTCAAAAGAGGTGTTGATGGGGTATTAACTTTCCAAGATAGGATTTATGTCCCAAATTTAGGAGGACTGAGGGATATAATTCTAGAAGAAGCCCATAAAAGCAACTATGCTATTCATCCTGGCACTACCAAGATGTATCAAGATTTAAAAAAGCAATTTTGGTGGCCAGGCATGAAGAAGCAAATAGCTAAGTATGTTGCTAGATGTTTAGTATGCCAGCAGGTGAAAATTAAACATCAGAAACCTGTAAGACTACTTCAACCTCTTGAAATCCCTGAATGGAAATGGGATAAGATTTCTATGGATTTCATAATAGGTTTACCAAAAACTCAATTAGGGAATGATGTAATATGGGTGATTGTGGATAGATTAACTAAATCTGCACATTTTCTACCCATCAAAATAAATTTCTCATTAGATAAGTTGGCCCAATTGTATATAAGAGAAATAGTAAGACTCCACGGAGTTCCTACTAATATAGTATCTAATAGAGATCCTAGGTTTACTTCTAGATTATAGAGAGCCTTGCAGGAGGTTTTTGGTACTAAACTTAGCTTCAGTACTGCTTATCATCCACAAACTGATGGGCAGACTGAAAGAACTATTTAGACTCTAGAAGATATGCTTAGAGCATGTACATTAGAGCAAAAAGGGAATTGGGATAGAAATTTACCTTTAGTGGAATTTTCCTACAATAATAGTTTTCACTCCAGCATAGGGATGGCTCCTTATGAAGCCCTGTATGGAAGAAAATGTAGCTCATCTTTATACTGGTTTGAGGTAGGGGAGAGACAACTATTAAGGCCAGAGTTAGTTCAACAAACCACAAATCAAATTAAGATGATTAAAGAAAAGATGGCCAAGGCCCAAGATAGGCAAAAAATTTATGCTAATACAAGGAGAAGACCTCTAGAATTTGATGAATGAGACCATGTTTTCCTTAGAATTTCTCCTATTACTAGTATTGGCAAAGCTATTAAGTACAGAAAGTTGAACGCAAGATACATTGGACCTTTCTAGATTTTGAAAAAGGTTGGCCAATCTGCTTATCAAATTGCTTTACCCTAATTTCTATCTAATCTCCATGATGTGTTCCATATCTCTCAACTTCAAAAATATATCTCAGACCCTTCACATATTCTTGATGCCAGAACAGTACAATTAAAAGATAATTTGACTTATATGCCAAGACCTTTAAAGATTATTAGTACTGAGACTAAACAATTGAGGAATAGAACAATTCCTTTAGTAAAAATTTTGTGGGATTAGTCATCACCCCAAGAAGCTACATGGGAGAGGAAGATGATATGAGAAAAGTGTATCCAGAGTTATTTGTATAGGTACGTATAAATTTTGAGGACGAAATTTCTTAAAATGAAGGGAGACATGTAACATTCGCTCCTAAATTTTGAGAGATGTTTGTTAATTTTAATTAATTGCTTGTGTATGTTGCATTTATGTTATGTTAGTTTGCATATAGTTGCATGAGTGCCAGAATTGGACTAGAAATGAGTGAGAAAATTGACTAGAATGAAGAAAAAGGACTAAAATGAATGGTGGAAAAAGTTTAGGTATGACAATCACAATTTTAGCCAAATGATTTCCTGTTGCAACAGAATTTTGAAAGCTTTCCGCCAATGAGCTAGGCACATGGTAATTTAACATATAGTTGGAAGAATTATCATTTTAGGCCAGATAGTCGAGAATTGGGAGTAAAATTGCAAAAGGTTAGGTCACCTATAAATAGGTGAACACCTCAAAACCCTTCCATTTCATCTTGAATGCTGAGCTTTTAGAGAGAGAGAGTGTGGTCGAGTAAAGAGAGAAACTAAAGGAGAAAGGCAATAAATCTCATTTCTAGCAAGATTTGAAGTTAGAAAAGTGATTAGAAAGGCATCTACAACATCAATCAGCATCTATACATCAGTTAAACATGGATTAAGGTAGCATAATAACCCAATCCCTTTATTTCGGATTTTACTGTTCATACTACTAAAATTTGTGAAATTGAACTTGTTTGAAAGAAAAGGGATTAAAAACTACATTCTTATTATTTTTAATCACTATTGGGTGTTTTTAAACAATTGAAAATACTTGTCCATGCTTAAAACAATTTTCTGAAAAATGGGTTTTTCAGCTTGAATAAAAATGAGTTTTAATATCATATTTGGACAAGATTATATGATTTTTTGGGCTGTTTTCTTGTGTTAAATGTTGCTAAGGAGTTTAACTTGAGTTCATCAATTTTAAAATGGGTTTAGAAAAAAGTTTTTGGATTGAAATTTTGGGTCAACGATGATTTATAAAACAGAGAAAGATTACAAAGCAATTGACCGCCATACAATGCAAAGAAATTTAATTATCGTGCTCTTGAGATACCCATAATCGTATACAGAATGCTAGCAGTCGACTGTCGAGCACCTGGAAGTCAACTGCTACGTTCTTCATTTTTCCTGAAATGCCCAAGAACAGAGCAGCAAATTGACCGCCTCTAACCCAAAGAATCAACTATCGAGCCCAACAAAGAAGCTTGATCGATGATAGCTCTATTTGGAGTTTTAAAAATTTAAACCGAATGCAATCAGTTTACTTGCACGTGATATCAGTCGACTGCCACCTTTTGTGATGAAAAGATGAAATTAATGATATATTTGAATGATATCTAGCCTAAAAACTAAATCCAAACCATTTAAACATTTTGGCAACAATTCCAATAATTATGCCTAACACTTTCTCACACCTCAAAATTGTGTAAGTGCACTTTAAGCCATCCTTTTCCATATTTTTCTAACTCATTATTCATACCAATGATGGCAATACATTTAATCCCACAACTTTAAATTTTTGTGCAAACTTTTAAGGTGAAATGGTAAGGCTTCAAATTGGACAATTTACTAAAGCATAAAATTTACCATAACTTTCTCTCTCCTCTTTCCTTATGATGACCTTTACAAGGCTTTCTAACCATTTACAAGTAAAAATTTCAGCACCAATCACATGAACTCATTCGGCCAAAATAGGTATATCACATTCCCATAGTTTATGGTGAAACTAGAAAATAAGAAGATGTCTAAACATTAATCTAATTAGACTTTCTCTCTCTTATCATTTTCTCACTCTTTATAGCACACTTTCTAGCCTATAATTTTGCCAAAATTCAGCACCATTATTGCCCTAGCTATTCGGCGCAGGTGAGAAAACAAGCAAAATGGAGTTGTTTCATCACTTTACTTACAATACAACAACATTGATGCAAAAATACCATTTTCTCACTCTTACAAACACAAACTCAGCCTTAACACAAGTTAAGGTTTGGCAAAATCAAAGTTCCATCCATGAATTTAGTAAACAATAATTTTAAACTCATGGGAAGTGCATGAGAATTGAATCTCAATAGCAATGCAACCTGTTACAAAATCCATTGACCAGTACCAGTGTGCTCGCACAAAATAATCTACATTCTTTCATAAAACATATCACATACCATTGGGATGTAGTGCATGTAGCATTGAATCATGTTATATACTCATATATATACATATTCATCAAAACATATCATCTTTAAAACATGGGAAGTGCATTTATTATCATTCTCATCATAAAACATTCCTTATAAAACACATGTGAGATAGTAAACATGCCATCATTTCATTTCCATAACATGTGAGGAGTATATAAAACACCCTAAGAGTAATCGGGAGAGTCGTCCAGCACTAACTCTATGCACCATTGTCTATATGAATTAGTGTACGGCTATATAGTCATGCCTTAACTTTTGTACATTATGAGGCGTCCCCCAGTAGATCCAAGTACCTTAATGGTCCCTACCCCTTTCTAGAAGATCATCCCTAACTAGTAGGATTCCTTCCTTTCGTCCCAAACGAGGCTGGTATAAACTTGTGGGATAACTGTCAACTCTACCCGGATCATTTCCTCTTCGCTTTTGGGCAAATCATAGTACTATGGAATCACCATCCCTTTTCGATGGATCACACTATCAGTACACTATTCTCTATATATACTCTAGGGTGAATCGGCCTATGCCCATGGTTATGCTTAACTTTAACTATGTGTTTCTCATATGGCCTTTGGGATATGACACTAACTTAAAGTTCGCAACCATCATGGTGTTTTTGAAATCATCTAAGTTCAAATGGATGTTTAACCATCCTAATTTATGATATAACTGTGGAATGCCCAACGGTCATCCTATACCGATAATCGGTCACTCAATCATGAGCCTATCTACCCTAAAGCATACACTGAGAATACTTTCCTCTTTTCCCTTTTGTGTTTTTTACTCTCTCTTTATTTCACTATCCCAAGGGTCTTATCACCCAAAACTCTTAGTTTCCTTGCTTACCTATGTTATGAGCCCTTAATTAAGTTAGTATGAAGAATTACTAAGCTCGATTGCCATTAAAAACCTTATTTCACAAGCTAGAGGGCTACCAGTCAACTGTTGGAAGGCTAGCAGTCGGCTAGTGGCTCTCTATATTCCTTGAGTGCTAAACAGTAAGCTAGTAGTCCCACTGGCAGCTAACTGGGGGCTTGCGAGAATGTGTCCTAGGCAAAAATTAGAGCACGATAGTCGATTTCTAGGATAGCTAGTCGACTGCTTAGTATAAACCTGGGCCTGACAATTCCTGGCAGTCGACTGTCATGTTCTACTATAGTTCAAAAAACATGATTTTGATAGTACCCAGTCTAGAATGCATTCCATTTTCAATTCTAAACACATGAGCTTAATTTCCATACAACAAACTTTACTTATCATTAAACATTTCTCATCCATTAGCTCAAACATGGTACATTCAAGGAAAACTATTCTATATCTCTAGATAAACACAACCCAGCCCTTCCAATCAATTACAAGAACATATATGAGCATACATTCAGCAACACAACATCCCATAGAAATAGAAAAGAATACAGAATGTAAGTTTAACCCCAATTTTAGTTCAAATAGTTAGAAATTCATATTTTGCAGCAACAGTACAATTTTAAGAAAAGAAAGGGGTTTAGGATGGATTGCTACCTTGATTCCTTGCCAATGTGTGTGTTTGATGTGTTAAGAATAATCCTCCCTTGCTGTAGGGATGATTTTTAGCCTCTAATATGCTTTTTCCTCAACAAAATCTCTTCTTTCTTGCCTTAGCTCACCCCTTTCTCTCTCCACCAGTCCCTCTATTTCTCTCTCTAAAATCTAAAGGTTTGGAATTGTGTGAGAGTTTAGGGCTTCATCTAGGGTTTAAGAGAAAGTTAGGAAATTGCATTCTAATCCCTGGCCACTTTATAGTTTTAGTCTCTATATATTTTCCCTTTTCACATATGTCCTTAGCCTTACTCTTAACTAAGGAATTATATTTCTTTCTAGTTGGTCCCTATACTAATGCAACTATATATACTAATGCAACATACACAAGTATTAAACATAAAATTAACAATTATCAAACATCTCTTTAATCATAATTAGAGCAGATATTACAATTTAAATCTTTTGATACACATCCCAGGAGATATTAAGTATTCATATATAGGGGTTATGAGAAAACAATCCTATCACTCAAACCCCTTTTTCCAAAAGGATAGTAGTCTTAATTCTATCTTGAAATACATATGGTAGAAATTAAGACTAAAAGTGCTACATCACTTAATTTCTATTTACTCTTTAAATCAGATAGTTCGGTACATCATCACAATAGATCTATGCATCTGATACGTATCAGTACAATAATGAGAAATAATTTTTCAATAGCTAAACAAACCATTTACTTTCAAATAACTGATATGTACCACTGTACAAATACATAAAACATTTCTACATTTTATTCATTTCAAAACCTTTTCATTCAATTCTATGGGCATGCTATATGTGAAACATGTGTGTATGCATCTATGAATATGAGATAATTAGCATATCATGTCATGAATAGAATATATGGTAAAACATTAACATCCTACATCAATCAACAAATCATATTTATAAATATTCATAAATCATTAATTATCACAACAGCATACTTTACCTGGGGCCATCCTTTAGTACCATTCTTTCCTAACCACTGGGTGGCTTTTTATTAGTGTTGTCAAGTCTACCATTAGGGTATCATATAGTGCCATCAAGTCATTACCACTAGGGTGACTCTTTATAGTGTCATTGAGTCCCACTACTAGGGTATTATATAGTGCCATCAAGTCATTACCACTAGGGTGACTCTTTATAGTGTCATTGAGTCCCACTACTAGGGTATTATATAGTACCATCAAGTCATTACCACTAGGGTGACTCTTTATAGTGCCATTAAGTCCCACCACTAGGGTGACACTTTATAGTGCCATCAAGTCCTACCACTAAGGTATT